>CM039310.1:34051948-35295836 GCA_022316695.1 Camellia oleifera
TAGAGTACACTCAGATAATCGAAAGCTTGATGCACTTAATGAATTGTACTAGGCCAGAAATAGCCTATGCTGTAAGCAAATTAAGTAGGTACACAAGTAATCTAGGGTTCGATCATTGGAAAGCGATAATTAGGGTACTTAGGTAGCTAAGACATACCCAAAACTATGGCTTACATTATACCAAATATCCAGCAGTACTCGAGGGGTACAGTGATGCAAATTGGATATCGGATACTAAGACTCAAAATCCACTAGTGGATATCTCTTTACCCTGGGAGGTGCTACAGTCTCTTGGAAATCTTCCAAGTAGACATGTATAATAAGGTCGACAATGGAATCTGAGTTTATCGCAGTAAATAAAACAAGAGAAGAAGCAGAATGGCTTTGTAATTTCTTAGAAGACATTTCAATGTGGTATAAACCTGTGCTAGCTATATGCATTCACTGTGATAGTGAAACAGCAATAGGACGGGCACATAATCATATGTATAACGGTAAGTCTCGATACATTCGTCGAAGACATAATACCGTTAGGCATTTGCTCTCACATGGAATAATTTCCATAGAATATGTAAAGTCAAAGGAGAATATTGCGGATCCATCGACTAAAGGGCTAGCCAGAGAGCAAGTGTACTGTTTATCGAGGGGAATGGGATTAAAGCCTATTACTTTAAAGTTGCCATAATAGCAACCCAACCTAGTTGACTGGAGATCCCAAGATTTGGGTTCAAAGGGACAACCGAATTATAAATGACTTCACATATCATTAAGGAGGTTTACTCCTACCCATTTCTATGATAAGAAGAGTAATACTTGCAGCGTTAGTAGGATAAGCTTTGCTTTTAATGATTCTTATATCTTGGACACCCAAGTGGGGTATAGCAGGATACTCTTAATAAGAAGTCACCTATATGAGTGTGAACTGGGTCGGTTCTATAAGAATTGAGAAGGCTAAATTCTCTAGAGCACTCATGAATTACCAAGTGTTGTTTAGGGCCAAAATGAATAACCGTAAGAACCAAACTGTGTCTGCGGATACACTATGTGTAGTCTATTGTCTTGGCTTATACAAATAGTTGAACAGTTCAAGGCATTGCGTCCACTGGTTAGCCAGTAAGTCCGATAGGCTTTCACTAGAGGAGGTTCAAAGCCAAAAGCTACCTATCTCGATGTGGTGTATCTTCTTAATGTACTCTTTCTTTGTCTGCATTTTGTTGCCTGTCCGTTATCATGAATTCTATTCATGTGGGGGGATTGTTGCAAAATGGCTTTTGAAACTTTTGAAAAAAATCTTATTTTTTGCTAATTTTGGGCATTAATTAAGATGAGACTCAAGCGTTATTTTTAACGTTTTTAATTGGTTTTATGTTTAATGCCTCGTAGTGAATAAAACCGTGTATTTGGTTGCTCAAAACTATTTCCGGATGAATGAGAATTCAACGCGCGTTTTCGAGTTTGTGGAAATGGTTTTAGGTGAGTTTCTTACACATTTGTGAAATGGCTTGTCCCACATTGGAAAGACTTATGGATTTGTGTGAGTTTATATACCTTAACCTGGGATACTTGGGATGGGCTCCAAAGGGTACCCAAGTTTGTGGAAGGGTGAGGTTATAGGTGAAGTGGGCTAGACCCATTGTACCCAAAACAAAAACCACACGTGTGCGCCGCCGCTGGCCGTCTGGTCGGTCGGGCGGGTTGGGCCTGGGCTTGGGCGCGGATGCGTGATGTGAGGTTGGGTTGGGCTTGTCCGGCCCAATACTTATCTTTTTAGGCTAAAAACATTTGTAATTTATTTATTTATTTTTAATTTTGGCTTGGGTGTGGGTGTGTGGTATGAGGTTGAGTTGGGCTTGTCCGGCCCAATACTTATCTTTTTGGGCAAAAAACATTTATAATTTATTTATAATTTTGGTTTCAAAATTCAAAATAAATTGTTCCAAATTTTTTTTCTTTACCCAAATAGATCATAACCCACCTGAACAGGTTTGAACCTGTTGAATCATTTCCTGGACAGATCTGTAACTGTCCAAACAGTCCAAACATATTTTTTATCTATTGAAATCTGTTCGAATAGTTGCTTATCTGTTGGCACCTATTCGGAACAGCCATCTTTCCTTCTATATAAAGCCTGCCATTCCAGCATTTCTAGCATTGAAAATTTTCCAGACTTCTTCCCTTTCTTCTTTTGTTCGTCTTCCTTTGCACCTGCATCTGTTTATGCATTTATTTTTAGGAAAAGAAAGAAAAAGAGTTACAACATCGTTTGGTTCACCAGACTTGATTTTATAGTTCTGTAAAATCAAGTATTAGTCATTGCATCTTCGGAAGTAGATGTTGGTTAAAACTCGAAGTACCGGAGCGAGGGCGAAATCTACTTTAAGGAGATTGTGTCTAACACAAGCCTTGACATTAATTTCTATAAGCGTTTAATTTGGAAAATAATTTATATAATTATTTTATTTTATTGTTTATTTAATTTATACATTTAATTTACACACATATACACTATTGTGGGTATAACACATTGGTGTGTTACAGATTGAAATTATATATTTGCTCAAACATTATTAAGGAGTTTTTGTACTCCTAAAATATTTGAAGAATCCCACATTGTTTTAGAATGTTTGAAGAATTCCATATTTCAAGTTATTTTTGTATTCTTTTTGAAATGTTTGAAAAATCTGACATTTCAAGTCATTCCAAATAAAAAAAATTCTCATATAAAAATTTATCCCAAATTTGATTCTTATAGGTAGTGTATCTTACCTTTCTAGCACAAAAGGAAAAAATAGAAGGGAGAAAATATAATAGAAATAAGGGTATAATTGTAAATCCAATTTTTAAATAATATATTAAATCTATCTTTCCAAAATCAATTAGACTAATTAATTTATAAGAAAACTCTTGAAACTAATCGGATCACCATTTCTCAATATGAGATTTATAGGTAAATTTTCCTTTACCTATATAATCCAAATATTATACTACTCATTGAAAATTTTCAAACAAATCCAAATATCGATCTTTTGTGTCTATTGTTGTATTTACATTCGAGAATCAAGATAATTTTCTTATAAATTAAAATATGTTGACATAAGCAATCTTTTACCAAGTAAACGGTGTTCATACCGTATAAAATGGCAAGGTTTAATCTTTTTGATAATGTCAATATTGTTATTTATTATTTGACATAGACCTAGCAACATTCATCGTGAGTCAAATACCAAAATATTTTGTTTGTTTTAATTTCTTACTTCTTTGTACTATAGATTTTTAAACTTCAACTACCAATTCATTTCATGCAACAAAGTCTAAAGGACTCAGCATTACTTAGTTTGAAATTCTGAAATAATCTTTCACTTTTATATACTTTCAAGGGCTATAAATGTCAAATTCTAATCTTCATGAAATTTTTTCCATGTCTTGCACTAAAATGGCTGGCTATTGCAGTATGTATTTTGGATTTTTGACCGAGAAATTTCATAAACAATGAGAGTGATTTTAATTTATTCTTTTTGATTATTAGTTTTTAACTCGTTACATGTATTGTATCGAAGAAGTCCATTATACGATTGCAAATATAGGTTGGGCTTCATATTGACCTTTGAAGCCTAAAACACTTTCTCTGCTCAAATTAATCTTAAACAAAATCTATGGTTGCTCTCATCTGTCCATTTATTTAGATAGTTTGGTATATGCACAAATCTAAAATTCAATAATTCACAAACTTAATAATAATAATAATAATAATAATAAGGTTAAATACATAATAGTGCTGTTATTAGTATCTCATTAATTATTTTGAATCCCCATTTCTTTGAATCCTCACTTATAAATTTTAAAACTCTTAAAATTTCTTTTCTCCCCCCTACATAATACCAAAATTATCCATGTAAAAATATTTCACCAATTCAATTGGATGCACACCCCCATATCCCAAAAAGTCTCTCCCCAAAACCCTAACAAAATTCACGAAAGTGATTACTACTTCATCTCCACATACTTGTTCATAAATGTAGGGTTTTTTTTTGTTGTTGATTCAAAATTTCCCTTTTGTGGGTTTTGCGATCTCCACGAGTTTCGGTTTTCTGTTCCCGAACAAATGAACAATGTTTGGGCCTATATTCCTGAATTTCGGTCATATGTTCAGAAGTTCAGTCCCAAAAAAGTGATGAATAGTTTTTATTATTTTTGTCATTTTTCCAAAAAAATTACCCTTACAAAGGCCAATCTCTTTTGAGCTAAGAACACCATCAAAGATCTGAGTCTCCTCTTAGTTTTTATTGTTGTACTTCTCTTATCTCATGGAGTTGTGATTACCGGAATAACTTCCACTCATTGTCATTGCCGGAGAAGTGTAGGCAATCAAATGGTTGACACTGTTATCACCAGAATAGTGCCGCCAAATGATTTTCAAGGTTTTGAGGATGGATAGGTTTTAAAGGTGAGATTTGGGGGAGATGGATGGGTGGTGATGGAGGTTAGTGCTCTCATAAATCTTAACTAATGATGTAGTAGGTGTGTGGACTTAATTATGATGTAGTGTCCCAAAATTATTGATGTCCTTTTTAGTAATTTCATTTGAGGTTATTATTGTAATAAATAAAAGCTAAAAAATGAAGGGTCCAAAATAATTGATGGAGTGCTAATAGCAACACTCATACATAAATGGTCTCCAAACTATGTGGGCAATGCCATTTTTGGTCTGTGATATTTGAATGTGTCAATTTGGTCCCCAGTCTATTAATTTTGTCAATAAATGGTTCTTATCTCTTGTTTTGTCAACAATTAAATGGAAGTAAGAGTATTTTTTTTTTCTTTCATAAAATCACATTTAATATATTCAAAACAAGCATAAATAAATAAAAAGGAAAAAGAAAAAAAAGAAGGGTTATAAGCATTGTCTGTTCTCAAAGTATGTTTTGTTTCATTTTAGTCTCCGATATTTTGATTGTGTCAAAATTTAATCCTCAAACTCCTTAGTGTCCTATGTAGTTTGACAAAAATAACCTTACTTCTGTTATCAGTTTAGACAAAAACGAAGATAGCGACGGTTTAGTGACAAAAACGGAGATAGGTTAGAGACTAAATTGACATATTAAAAATATCAAAAATCAAAATGACATAGGACGCATATTTTGAGAAACATTTGCGTATTTAACCAAAATAACAACAACAACAACAACACAACAACAACAACAACAACAACAACAACAATAATAATAATAATAATAATAATAATAATAATAATAATAATAATAATAATAATTGGCACTGATGGAAACAAAAGTGTCTCCCAAAAATCAACTGTAAGGCAGCTATATTTGGGATTGAAAAAAATCAAAGAGTTGAAAGAGGGGGAGGGGACCAAGAAGCAAGAAATCTTGATAAATAGTGTGAGGGGAGGGGGGACCATGCAAAAGCAAATTGCTAATCAGAATGGTACCTGTCTCTAAATTGCTATGTGGACAAACCATGTGATGATGATGAGATGCCTCTCTCCACCTTTATATCAGATCTTCATAATAATTTCCATCATACCAATCCAATATACATACAAGCTTAAAATGTGGCTTTTTTTTTAGTGATTTGCCTTAATTTGTAGAAATGATGAAGGCATATCTTTTTTGAAATCTATAAACTATATGACAAGAATAATGGAAATAAACATATAGTTATCAACCTGAAAAACCTTTGACACTTATTTTTGTATCTTTTTCTTTTCTCCATATTTTGTTTGGTTTAGTTTTGTTATATTAGCTACTGAAGTTTTATCAGTTGGAGTTTTAGCATTGTGCGAAGCAGTTTTCCCTTCATCTATTCTCTCTCTATTATTTATTTAAATAATGGTACTTAATTAAATTGTAGGGCAAATTACACTCATAGTATTTGTATTTTTCCCTTTATGTCAATTTAGTTTTTTGTAGTCCAAATTGTATCAATTTTACTCTAATTTTCATGTTGTGTTAATTTAATTTAATCGATCATGCCCCTTTAGAAAATCAATTGGCAAAATAATATATTCACTCTCATTTAAAAGCATCTCCAATATGAGAGGTATTTAGAGCATTTTAAGCATTTTGCCTAGTCTCATCCCAAAATAGAGCTCCAGCAAGATAGATTTTGCTATAGTGATATTGGCTAGCTACATTTGTAGAACCTTAGAAAATATGCAAACCAATTTCAGTAGTGGAGAGTGTTATTGGAGTGCACACTATGCAAAATGATTAGGCAAAATACAAAATTTATTTATATATATATTTGGTAGCATAATGCCTATTAATGTTCAAGTTAACATCTAATTTGTAATGGTTCACTCATTTTTTAATGAACTATTCTATCATGATCCAATTTTTTAACAGATATTATAAATTACACTAAATTGACAAAGTGAGAATTAAAAGATAAAATTGATACAATCGAAGCACAGCACTACAAAAATTTTAGTTTTTTTGTGACGGCAAAATGCTGTTGCTAATACTCCTAATGTCGTCTCAAAAAAATTTTAGCTACGGAAAATGATTTTTAGTGACGACAAAAGGGGGTCACAATAGAGGGCATTGCTAAAACGTTTTAGCGACGGCATGGTGCTATCACCTTTTTTTTGCGACGACAAATGTGGCCTTTTGCGATGGCATTTTACTATTGCCTATAATATGTAAAAAATTGAGACCTTTTGCAACGGCAATTTTATACCGTCGCTAAAAGTTTTATTTGAGAGGGTAAAAAAAATGTTGTCGCGAAATTTTTTTTGTTGCGACAACATTGCCTATGTCGCCAAAAAAATAGATTTTAGTTCTAATGTTTTTTGCGACGGTGTGGTGCCATCGCCCAAAAAAAAATAAAAATTATTAAAAACATTAAAATTACCTGTATTAAATGAAAAAAAAAAATGAAAAAAAAATGAAAAAGAAACCAATAATTGCATAATAATATAAAAATTCTTACATAGAAATAACAATTTCCCCATAATAAAAATATTCTTGCATTCATAACTACACATCAACAAAATTACCCTGCCACATAATGTTCCATAATACATATATAATGATTAAATACATAATGTTGTTCACAATTCAAAATAACATAAACCAAAAACAAATGTTTTCCTTATCATTCTCCGTGGGTAACAAAAACAAAAGTTGGTCACATTCTTCATAGGCATGCATTCCACAAGAAACAAACTCCTATTCAGGAAATATATGAAAACCAAAAAGAAAAATAATTAATGACAATATAATTATGTGCTAACATGTTAATTACAAAAAAAACATAAAAATTTAACTACTATACAATTACAAAGATAATTAAGTAAATAATTTTACCTAGACCGAAATCCAGCTCTAACTCTTAAACTGGGAACCCGATTCTAGTCCCGTCTTCTCCTACAAGTCTCTCGTGCCAAGGCGGTTGTGTGTGCCAAGTTTTGTGCTAATCTACTGCCGTTTGGTGATTTTGGAGCGTCAACATCTCGAATTCTAAGTTTCTCAAGAAACTAGTTTGTTTAGACCGAAATTCGGCTCTAACTCCCAAACCGGGAACCTGATTCGAGTCCCGTCTTCTCCCACAAGTCTTTCGTGCCTAGGCAGTCGTGTGTGCCAAGTTTCGTGCTAATCCGATGTCGTTTGGTGATTTTGGGGCGTCAACACCTTGAATTCTAAGTTTTTTAAGGAACTAGTTTGCTTAGACTGAAATCTGGCTTTAACTCCCAAACCGGGAACTCGATTTGAGTCCTGTCTTCTCCCACAAGTCTCTTGTGCCAAGGCGGTCATGTGTGCCAAGTTTCGTGCTAATCCGATGCTGTTTGGTGATTTTGGTGTGTCAACACCTCGAATTCTAAGTTTCTTAAGGAACTAGTTTGCCTAGACCGAAATCCGGCTCTAACTTCTAAACCGAAAACTCAATTTAAGTCCCGTCTTTTCCCACAAGCCTCTCGTGCCTAGGCGGTCGTATGTGCCAAGTTTCATGCTAACCCAACGCCGTTTGGTGATTTTAGGGTGTCAGTACCTAGAATTCTAAGTTTCTTAAGAAACTAGTTTGCCTAAATTGAAATCTGGCTCTACTTCCAAATCGGGGACCTGATTTGAGTCCCGTCTTCTCCCATAAATCTCTTCTTCCTAGGCGGTCGTGTGTGCCAAATTTCGTGCTAATTCGATGCCGTTTGGTGATTTTGGGGCGTCAACACCTCGAATTCTAAGTTTTTTAAGGAACTAGTTTGCCTAAATCGAAATTCGGCTCTGACTCCCAAACCAAGGAACCCGACTTGAGTCCCGTTTTCTCCCACAAGTTTCTCGTGCCTAGCTGGTCGTGTGTGCCAAGTTTCGTGCTAATCCAGCGCCGTTTGGTATTTTGGAGCGTCAACACCTTGAATTCTAAGTTTATTAAAAATCCAGTTTGCTTAGACCGAAATTCGGCTCTAACTCCAAAACCGAGAACCTGATTCGAGTCCTGTCTTCTCCCACAAGTCTCTCGTGCCTAGGCGGTTGTGTTTGCCAAGTTTTTTGCTAATCCAACATCGCTTGGTGATTTTGGGGGCGTCAACACCTCGAATTCTAAGTTTCTTGAATGCAATGACGTCTTAATTAAGATCAAGAGACGTTACAAACTCCAATGTAATTATGAATCTTAAACTTTAAATCCTTGAACTATTTCATATAGCACATATAAGAAAATCTTCTCCTCCATATCCCATCAGACATGGATAACTAAAGACCATAGACCAGTGGTTTTTAGGGCGAAAAGCGAACTGTGGCGACAAGGGCTCCTAACGCCTAGGCGCGAGGCGACGAGGTGAGGCAAGGGCTTCATCGAATCGAGGCAAACACAAAGGATATTTTATTTAAAATAAAAGTATAGACAAAAAAATAAATATTTTCAAGAACTATCATGCATTTATCATTCTAAATACTAAATATCCTTAAGCAACCCAAAATATCCAACAAATCTAACATTCTAAATACTAAATATTGATCAAAAACATCAAACATCAAACCAATCAACCATCCCAAATAATTCTTTCCCCTTCTTTAATCAAAAATCAATGCAATGCTTTAATAATTTTTATTATTCTTTTTATTCAATAATGTGACACTTATCTTATTATTAAAGCGAATTATATTTTAAATTTTAATTTTTTATTAGTACATGACATATTAATTAGCAAGACAATGTTTTAAAATTTATTAGTCTGTATAATATTTTTCAGCAAAATAATTATACAACTGTAAAATCAATTTAGTAAAATTAATTGAAAAAAATTTCAACAAAATAAATAGAAGAGAAACAGAACAAGAATCAAGGAAGAAAAAAAAACTAGAACTAGTTAGAAAAAAAAAACAAAACAAAAAAAAGGGAAAAAAAAAATCTGCTGAGAGATAAAATAATGGAAAGAAGAAGAAGAAGAAGAGAGAAGAACAGGAGAAGAAAGAAAAAAAAGAAAAAAAGACGAAGCAGGAAAGACGAAAAGAAGAGAAGAGGGAGAAAACGAAGCAGAAAGAGAGAAGAAAGAAGTGGGAGAAGAAGACTTACCTTAGAAACAATGTCGAAGAAGAAGACGAAGCAGGACCATGTTCCTTTCTCTCATCTCCTCTTTCTTTGCTTTTCGTCTTTGCTTTTTGTCTCTCTCCTTTCAATACCCCTAGAAACTAGGGTTTTACACTCAATAAATAGTAGAAAGCAATTCTAAAGTGCAATGCATGTCCACAAATAACACAAAATCAGGAAAAATGAAGGGCCCAGATCTTAGAAGCAAGAAGCGACGCTTTGTTTCGCCTTGCGCTTCATCACCGAAGCCTCGCTTCACTCGCCTAAACCTCGCCTGTCCATATCGCCTCGCTTCGAACCCTATGAAGTGCAATAGCCTCGTCTTGCTTCGCCTCACTTCTCGCTTAGGCGAGCGCTTAGACGCACCTCTAACAACATTGCCATAGAAAGAGAGACTGATTGATATCAACATTGCTCTCACATTTTCATAAACAAATCTAGTTGAGACCCGCCTTCTAGTTGAGATAGGTCTTTTCTCCTTATAAACAACTTCGTTTTTTTCTGGATTCATAAAAATTATAACAGCAACACAATGTGTCAAGTGTTTCCAAAACATATCTTATGGGCTTCAAGAATCCATCCCTAGATGTTTGCCAATAACATTTAGGGTAAAAATCTTAAATTGCATTTGTTGTTTGGAAAGAGAGTTTTGGATAACTTTGGTGCAGACTAGAGAAACAGCAACATGGATAGTGAATACAAGTACATAGAAGATAACTAAAGCAACACAATTAGAAATGGGCTTACCTCTATATCAAGCGATGGGTACTTCTTTCTGAGTGTGTGTACTTGAAAACCAGATTTATGGATTGTGGAAATGAGAAGGATGGAATAACAACATCAATATAAGTAACAATTAAATGAACGCACCTTATCTATCATTTCTGACATGAACTTCTGTCCACCAAATCCAGGTTCCACAGTCATCACAATAACCATTTCCACAGGATTTTCACCATCAAGCTGTGGAGTAGGAAAGAGGAAATAACTGCTAAATGCAAGGAATCAAACAATCTTTATTTTAATTACGGTGTAACTTTACTTCGTTAGAGAAGCATGCATTTTGTTTCTACTTTCCAACACATGGATCAAATAATCTTTAGTTTAAATACTTCAGTTTAACTCCACTTCATTAAAAGGAAAATGCTAGGTAAATAGCAAAACTTGAGAACTTAAAAGAACAATAAATAGAGAAAATGCCTACGAATGGATACACATCTTCAATAGAAGTTCCAGGCTTTAATGCCAAAAGGACACAAAATATACAAACAAATAGTAGAAAATCATGGATTTGGATTTTTTTTAAAACCTTTTTTAAATGTGAATTTGTCCTTGTTTTCTCTTCCTATCGCTTATTTAGAAACTCAATTTACCTCCTTTTTGGGTTGCCTACCTGGATTAACAATAAGAACAAATCTAATTTTCACGTCCTAATAATATAAGCTTGAACAGGAGAACCGAACTGTACAACTTTCAAGAAATCTATCTCTTCTACATTTGAAAAACAAAAGGCCAAAAGGACACAAAATATACAAACAAATAGTAGGAAATCATGGATTTGGATTTTTTATTTTTTCCTTTTTCTAATGAGAAAATATAGGCAATCCATGTCTAACATTTTTTCAACGGACTAGTCCATCAGAAAACAAGTCAATAATTTTTTGTCATTCACCAAGTGGAATGGTAAGGTGCTATGTCCATGTAAACTCCATGCATGAAAACCATAAAATAATAATAATAAACAAAATATTTGTATGGCAAGATCATAAATAAAATCTCTCTCTTGCAATTATGTTTCTCCTACCCACTGTTTTTTTTCTTGGTTTCAGTGAGAGAAACTACACTAACATTTCTTAAACACCCATTATTATTACCCATGAATCACCACATTGACGAGTTGCTTGAGGGAACAAATATTTGAGGAAAATAAATTTTTTTCCCCTAAGGGTTTTGTCGCTGTACGTTTGGTATTCATAGAGTAATTGTTGGATATAATAAGAAATGGCTTTGGCCCATTCTCCTAAAGAAGATGATACAAGGAAACAGTTACTATGGGGGGTGGCAAAGGGGCAGGTTCGGATGGGTTCAATTTATGTCAACAAGTTAAGTGGTTAATCAACACAACCCAAACTTACCTATTCAACTTTTGAATTCTATTTTAACTGTATAGGCATCTTTCTTTTACATATGATTTTTTTTTTTAACAATCTTTTACATATGATTTGTATACATTATATATACATAAGAGAAGAAGGCAACCCCAAATAAATGAGCAATACTTGATAAAAAATACAGAGGGGAAAAAAAGAATCAAGCAAGAATAAAGGGAGGCAACCCCAAATCAAACCCAAGAATCAATCCCAAATCAAACCCCAAATGATGTCCCATTGTGATATATGTGTGCAAAGCAAAATTAGGGAACAATGCCACCAAACTCTATATATCATGAGAGAAGAAGGCTTACCAAAAAAAAAAAAAAAACACTCACAAAGGAGCGAGGAAGACATCCAATGTCGACAGTAGTTCAACATTCAAGGTGACACAATTCAAAAGTGGTGTTCTTTACAATTATACAACTAATTAATTTTCAAAATTTATGTCAATTTGAAGGATAAAGTTAATTCATAACATTCACAGATATATATATATATATTTAATTAATTAAAAGTTAAATTGTAGAATATATTTATATAGCAGATCAAAGTAACAAATTAATTCAAGATTTTATATAAAATTTTATAAAAATTGCACATATATTTTGAGTGTTATAAAATAACAAAGTGTGTATTTGATGTGAGTATTGACCTGTAGGGATTTAACAAAAAAAGAAAGAAAGAAGAAGAAAGTATCAAGCAAATATAATCATCAAAACGAAATTTTCAATGAAGAATAAAATCAAGTAATGATGTGGGTCCATTTAAGATGTGATAAATTACTTTAATAAATTATTATTTTATGCATGAATTAGTCTATAGAAATGATTTAAAAACTTTATTAAGTTTCAATGTCGATTTCTTAATCCATTCAATGATCCGAACAAAATCTCCTTTAATTAAGATGTAAAACCTCAAAGTGTGCATAAATTTCGTGCATGTATATGTAATACATTGGTATGTGACTTAAAGGTTCTATAGTTCATTTTAAAGAATTTGAAACAACATTGCTATGTTTGCAAAAACAGAAACTCATAAACCCAAATCATCCAAGCCTTCAGCCAAAAACAAACACACACATAGGCCAATCGTAGATAATAGAAGTAGAGAATAAATCAAATGATATAAGTGTATAGTCTACTGAGAAAACATAATTGAGATTAGGAGTTCATGGTATTCAAACAACACAATGATTTATTCTTCTTACCTACTGGTACCTACCTCAAATCTGATTTCACCCAGTGACAAAGGTATCAGCAAAGGTATCTAAGATGCCACACCGCCGCTGCCTCTGCTAGCCATCGTCACTCGCTGCTCACCATCGTCACTTACGGCTCGCCGTAGCCCCCCTTGCTGTTGCTAGGGATGGCAATTTTAACCCGGCCCGACAGGGACCCGTCCCCCCAACCCCGATTGAAACAGGTTTTCCCCGAAAATTACCCCCATAGGGCCGGGGATGGTATTGAAAATTAAATCCCTGATAATTTTTGGGCCGGGTACGGGAATAAATTTTCCAACCCCGGCCCCGGCCTGAATGATCCCCGAACATCCCATATATATAATATATTTCTAAATCTGATAGGCTCCCAATCACATACACCGAATCCCTCATTTCTCTCTCTCTCTCTCTCTCTCCCCCTCTCCCTTTTCCCATCCACCGTCGATCTTCTTCACTCTCCACTCTCTCCTCCATCGCCGATCTTCTTCACTCGCCACTAAGCTCCTCTCTCAGCATCTCTCTCTCTCTCTATCGCTACCACCGTCGTCGCACACCACCGATCCCGCTACCACTGTCATCGGATGTCCAGGGAGAAAACAGATGCAATTTTGAAAGTTGTTGTAAAGAACTTCTTCATAGAAAAAGAAGTCACGTCTACCTTGGTAATGGATTCCTTGTACAGTGGACTGAAGGCTCTTGAAGGCCAGACCAAGAGCAAGAAAGGTAGGGGAAAGTCATTAGATGTAGAAGAACATGGTGTTAAAAAATTTATGGAATTGTTGTTTCTACGATTTTTTTTGGTTCTTTGTAGAGTACAAATTTAAAACTGCTTGGAGACTTTCTGCTTTTTAAATTAATAATTATTAGGTATAGAATAAAAAAAGGTAATGATTTAATATAAGGGTATTATTTGATTCCTAGATTCATTTGTATATATATATATATTTTTGCCATTCTAGTGCCTCAATCATTTTCTGGGTTTGTTTGAATCTTTCTCTTGAATTTCATTTTATGGGTTTGTTTGAATGTCTCTCTAGTGCCTCAATGATTCATTTGTATTTCAATTTTTTGGGTTTGTTGATGGTGTTGTTGAAACAAATTAGGAGCTGGGGAATTTTCGGGATTGGGGAAACCCGATCCCCGTTAGGGCCGGGGATGGAGACGGTAATAAGTTTTCCGTCGGGGATTGGGGCCAGGGACGGGGAGATTTTCACAATCGGGGATCGAAGACGGGGAGTGTAATACCCCGCCCCGCCCTATTGCCATTCCTAGCTGCTGCTTGTAGGCGTGAGAGAGAGAGAGAGAGAGAGAGAGAGAGAGAGAGAGAGAGAGATAGTATCGTATTTTGGGGATTTTTGAAATTGGGGATTTTTTTGTTATTGGGGATTGGGTATTTGAGATTGTGAGAAAAAAGGGGAGGGGGGAAAGAAAGGGGGAAATTAGAAAAGAGACAAAAAAAGAAAAAAAGAAAAAGAAAAAAGAGAGAGTAAATTATCAATAGGTTTTAATAGTTGACTTAATTTTTATCAAGTCCTATTAAAATTAAGTTTTGGTAAAATTGTCGCCAAAAATAATTTTTTTGTGATAATTTTTTACATACGTCGCTAAAAATTGACAATTAGTGACTTTTTTTTGTCATGATTTTTATAAATTGGTGTTAAAACTTACAATTAGTGATTTTTTTTATGACAATTTTTTCTCATATGACCTATTAGACAATAAATCCACTTATTAGGACCTACACGTAAGTTTCCCAAGAAAGAGCGAGAAAACGAAAAGAAAAAAAAAAGAAAAGAAGAGGAGAGTTAGGATAGGCAGTGCGAACAACATCGTTTTATTTATTTTTTTTGTTAAAATAAATTTAGTTTTTTAAAGTTGATGAATTTTTTTTTTGATTTTTGATATTTTTTTTTAGTTACTAAGGTTGAAAATTTATTTGTTTCATTTTATTTTCATGAAAAAAAAAATTATTATTATTATTTTTTATTTGGTAGAAGTAGGGGTAATATTTTAATGAAAAATATTTTCCGTTAAAATAAAGTTAATTTTTTGTGGTCAATGAAAAATATTTTTCCAGAGCCCATTTTTTTTGGTTACTAAAAATCAGGAACTAATTTTTTGTGGTAGAGGAGAGAGAACGACAGTAGTGGTGAAGGTGGTGGATAAGAGGTGATAGTGGTAGTGGTGGTGGTGGTGGTGGTGATGATGGCGGTGGTGGTGATGGCGAAGGAGATTAGTAGTGAAGTTGTGGTAGTGGTAGATGAGATAGAGTGGCGGTGGTGGAGGAAAGGTAATGGTAGCTGTAGTGGCAGTAGTGGTGGTGGTGGTAATGGAGTGGTGACGATGGTGGTAGTAATGGTAGTTGTAGAGGTAGAGTGGCAACAGTGATAGTAGTTGTGGTAGTGGAATGGCATTCACAGTAGTGGTGAATGTGGTAGAGGAGATGGGTGGTGAGAGAAAGAGAGAGGGAGAGATGAGTGAAAGACAGATAGAGAAGAGAGAGAGAGAGAGAGAGAGAGAGTGTGTGTGTGTGTGTGTGTGTGTGTGTGTGTGTGTGTGTGTGATGAGCGAGAGAGAGACAAAGTGATCGCTAAAAGTGCATTTTCTTGTAGTGGATCGATAAATCGAGAGGGAGCTCAGTAAATAGAGAAAAAGAAAGAGAGAGAGAGTGAGAAAGGCAAACACAGAGAGAGAGAGAGAGAGAGAAAGAGACAGACAGATAGGCAAATAGAAAGAGAGAAAAGAGTGATGAGTGAGAGAGAGAGAGATAGAGAGACAGAGAATGAAAGAGATAGAGAGACAGAAAAAGTGAAAGAAACAAGAGATGATCGAGAGAGAGACAAAGAGAGCGAAAATAGATGAACGAGAAAGAGACATAAAAAAAGAGAGAGACATAAAGAGAAAAGAGATGAATGAGAGAAACAGATAGAGATAGAGATAGAGATAAGAGAGATGAGCGAGAGAGACAGAGAGAAAAGAGAGATGATAGAGATAGAAAGAAGAGAGATGAGCGGGAGAGATAGAGAGAAGAAAGATAAACGAGAGACACACACAGAGACAGAGAGAGAGAAACAGACAGCACAGACAGACAAAGAAGAGGGATGAGCAAGAGAGAGAGAGAGAGAGAGAGAGAGAGAGAGCAGACGGATGAGTAAGAGAGAGAGACAGAGAGACAGAGAGACGGGAAGATGAAAAAATTGGTGAAAAAAGACATGTTATATCAAAAGAGTAAGATGACGTTTTTTTTAAAAAAAAATTTGTAATAGAAAAATACCGTTGCATTTATTCAAACCATTTTGTGATTGTATATATATGAAGCCGTCTTAAAGGCACAATATTTTTTTTTTACTTTTTTTTGCGACGGTACCTATTTTAGTCGCAAACAATCCTTTTTTTTTTTTTTTTTTTGCGACTGCAGCTGGTGTCGTCGCAAAAGCTCTATTTTTTCACAATAGCAATCTCTGCCATCATAAATACTCTGATTTTTTTGCGACAGCAATTTCTGCCGTCGCTAATATTCTATTTTTCCGAGATAGCAAATTGTGCCGTTGCAAAAACTCACATTTTTCATGACATCAAGTTGTGTCGTCGCAAAAAGTCACTTTTTGAGATGGCAAGTGTGCCGTTGCAAATTGTTTCATCTTTTAAGCCCACTTTTCTTGTAGTGAAGGGAAAAAAATTAAAGACACTCGGGCCATAAATTTAATTTTGAAACATTTGGGGATAATAGCCCTAACTTCTAATCTTGTGGGGCCATAAGAACAATAATAATTTACTCTTATTTGTTCACGTCACCTATCCATCCCCCTATGTATCCACTGTCACCTATTTGTGTAATAGTGAAAAAAAATTATCATTCAAAATAATAATTTGTCTTTCTCACAAAGTAATTTCATTAATCATAACCAAAGCAAAATAATCCATAAGCCTAATGCCGTACATCCCTAAAAACAAGTAAAAGAATAATGACAATAATAAGATTCCAATTGTCATAAGCATATATAATAAGAATAATGGTAACAACAAAAAGCAATTGTTTAGACAAGAATTATTAGTTTTATGAAACACCTCTTTGTATAGTACACTTGTAAAGCTATGTCCTACATTTAAAACAAGTATCATACAATACAACCACTCTTAATATCATTTCTTAGTATTTCAAGCATTGTGACACTATTAACTTTATCAGCATGTGATTCAAGTACATTGCATTTGAATCAATAATTTTCAAAATATTTTCATAATTCTTGAACAACTATAGCATATTTATGGAATACGAATACTCTTGTTTCTTCAAATTATTTGTAAACGAACGAAGATGTCACTAACACATTACAAATTATTTTCCAACACTACATAACCTTCAAATTTTGATTGTTTGTGTGATCTCCATTTGAATTTTCATTTGTCGCTAATAATAAAAACAATGATAAGAATAATAATATGGATTAATGGACAAAATCTTGAGATAGATTTCTAGGTCCATGAACAACTGAATGTCTTCCAAACATTGGTAGGGTCATAGTGATCATGAAATTTTGAAGGTGAACAAATGGAATCTAACTGTGGCATGCTTTGATATACACACTTTTCCAAAGATAGAAGAGAGTGACTAGTGACTAGTACCAATTGATTCAAATTTTAAAAACAAAACAAATAAATAAGAAAGAAAAAAAAAGAGAGAGAAAGAAAAGAAAGAAAGAAAGAAAGAAGCCACATATGTGGCCTTTAACTCTCTCATATAATAACTTTCTACTTGTACTCATAATGGGGCTTTCTAAAGGGACTCACTAATCTAAATAACAAGCTAGTGCACGTTTTGATTGCATGTTTGTACAACATATAACAACTTTAGCAAATTGTTATTGTGCTTTTATGCTGTTTTGATTTTAAACATTTTAGTATCATGACTCGTAATTCTTCTGAACTTATGTAATTAGATCATTTGGAAAGTCTCCAACTATGTACCCTTTGACCAACAAGTCATTAGCAACTGCAAAGTGGCTCACATTGGATTCTATAGCGATTCCAGTTTTTGACCCGTTACTTATTATATTCCGGACTCGGGTTGGTTTGGTTTTGAATAGTTATTATTATCTCCTTCCTTTGTCTTCCCCTTCATTTTGGTTATTGAGTTGTGGTTGTGCGTTTGGGACAAGTTGGTTGTTTGTATTTCAAAACCTGTGTTGCCCTGATTTTGGCCTTTCCGCTCGAGCGGGCATTCTCACGCTCGAGCGAGCTTCACAATTTTGCTCCTCCGCTCGAGCGGCCATTCTTGCGCTTGAGCGAGATTCGTCAACTTTCAGTATTTCTTTTTGCAAGTTTGAAACACTGGAAGTGTGCATCGGACGCTTGAGCGTCCACTTCCACGCTCGAGCTGGGACTTTCGTCTGTAGAACTTCTGGAAGTGTGCATTCTACGCTTGAGCGCTGCTTTTCACGCTCGAGCGGAACTTTGTGTCTGATGCTCGAGCGGGGCTTTCTACTCTCAAGCGGGCTACATGTATTTCAGTCCGAGAAGATGGCATTTTGAATCACTTTTTCTTTTCTCTCTCTCTCTCCCTCTCTCTGTCTCTGTCTCTCTCTCTCTAAAACTTTCCAAAAAGCTTGTTCTTGAGCTTCTCTCTCTACAATTCACATTCTCTCTTAGATTTCATCTAGATCCTTTGAGATTTCCACTCTAGTGCCTTTGAGAAAAAGGTAGAGCTCGCCAAGATCTACATTTTGATCCGAATAGAAGTGGGTTTCGGTACTCTTAGAGTTTCTCTCTTGTGTGGTTCATCTTCTTCTTTTGAGGTAGGGATCTTTCTACACTTTTATATGGTATTTAACTTAGTTATGGTCTCTTGTGTAAAAATGGAGTAATTTGTAGAGGTTTTAAACAAACCTAGGGTTTGGACATAAAATGGAGTAATTTGAAGGTGAAATAAATGCTTGAGGGGTTTGAAAATGATGTTGTATTGTATAAAATTTGATAATTTTGGCACTTGGCTAATATTTGGGAAAAATTGGAGATTTTGCCCTAATTGAATCTAATTATTATTTTATATAAATAATTGAAGTTGACTATGAAAATGTGAAATTGAGAGGGTATTGATATGAATGGTTGGATTGGTCATGTGTTATTTCATTATTTGGTAGTTTCGAATAAACTATCTGTTATGAAATTTTATATTTATTTAGAAATAATTGTATTCAGCTATCAGTGGAGGATAGCTATGATTGTTGTAGAAAATGCATGCAGATTAGGTGAATTGGAACTAATCACTTATGTTTGTCATTGAACATGACTATATTTATGTACATTGTATATGCATGGTTATTTGTGAATGGAAAGAGGATATACTCCATTGTTTGAATTGGTGTTTAAATACATTGCTTATGTGTGAATGATTGTTTGGGAGGAGAAAGGAGATGGACTCCATTATAATTAAGTTGGCCAGAGTGTCCTGGGCGAAAGTCTCGAAATTATATATGGGTGCTTAGGACGGGGACGAAATATCCGTAAAATGGCAATTGTAGTGCTTGTATAGCCTATGTCTACATGGGTCCCGTTTGACGGCTGCCAGCGGACGAAATATCCATGAAAGAATACATGAGTCCCGGTTAATGGCTGTCCGCGGACGAAATATCCGTGAAAGAAAAGTTTGAAGTGCTTGTATGTTAATAATGTGATTTAGAATTTGTGAGTTTTAGTCTCATTTCGGTTGTTGAGAAATAAGGAAATGGACTTATGAATTGGGTCAGATAAGTAGATGGAACATGAATTGAAGGTAAACGGATTAAGACTTGAAATGAATATTTTATGGGTGTATAAAGTTATGAAAAGCGTTATTACGAGCATTGTTTATGCACTTGTACTTATACCTTTGTTAAATTTCATATACTGTGTTAGATTATTTCTACTGGGCCGTGGCTCATCCTACTTGGGAATAACTTTTTAGGAAATGATGGCATGCCTCCACCTAGGCAATAACGTTGGAGAAATTTTCGGAAGCAAGAGCTTCATCTTTTGATTGTATATTTTTGTAAAGCCAAGGGCTTAAGATGTAATGAGCAAAGCTCACTTTTGTTGTAACCAAGTTAAAGCTTGGAAAGGTGTAAGCCAATAGGGTATCTACTTCTGTTAAACTCTTGTATCCATTAACTTCACGTAATGAAAGAACTTTATACTCTAATGTATGTTGTTATTTAAATATGCTCATGGGTTATATCGATGGTATTATTTTGGGGGCATTACAACTTGGTATCAGAGCGTACTGAGTTTGAATACTTTGGGTACGTGGAAAGTGATTAGTATCACAATGGGTTTGTCTCGTTTGTTAGAGACCTAAGTTTAGACAATATGTGCTTATATTACAACATGCTTATGTGGTTAATTGGGTATGGGATTGAATTTCTTGGATGTTTATTGGGCCTACGGGTTTCTAGGAGTCCTATTAGAAAGGCACTTGATCACTACTATTTTTAATTGGAACTCTAGCAATGCCGCGGGACGGTCATTAGCTAGAGATGAAATTCGTATGTGTTTACGTGATTATGTGCTTATGTGGAGTGAATTACTGTTGTCCAACGTATTAGGACGCAAGTGAGTTAGCTTCGACACATTTGTAAATGTGCTAACGTCTTTTGTTACCTTTATTAGGATGTCAGGTCGTAGACGTGGTGGTGGTAGGCATGGTAGGCGCGAGATGCCTATACCGGATGACATTCCAGCACAGGGAGAGGGTATTGGTCAGGTTAACATGGCCGAGCCAGTGGGTCAACAAGCCATGGTCGCCTTAGCCCGCGAAATGGCCGGAGCATTGAGGGAATCGATGGACATTCTCAGAGTTGAGAATCAATTCCAGGCCCAAGTAGCTGAGGCAGGGCCTTCTTTTCTGAAGAGGGAGTTTTTCCAGTCAAATCCGGATGAGTTTTTGGGTGACCCGAAGGAACCACTGAAGGCAGATGAATGGCTGGAACAGATGGTGAAGACGTTTGAGATGCTTGGCATCGACGACGGGGGTTTGAGAGTGACCTTGGCGTCCTTTCAGTTGAAGGGAGATGCGGGTCAATAGTGGAAATATGCACGGGGATGCATTGGAGGGACTTGGGAGGCTTTTGTCGGTGCCTTCCAGGACAAGTACTTACCTCCCACAGTTAGGGAGAAGTTGAGGGATCAATTTTTTTCGCCTCAAGCAGTTGAACACGCCTATAGCCGAGTTTGAGGCCACTTTCACTAGCCTCTCTAGGTTTGCACCTAAGTTGGTGGCGACAGAGGAGCGCCAGTGTTTAGAATTCGAGAAGAGGTTAAGGATCGGACTCATGTTTCGAGTGGCTAGGTCCATGATTAGGGACTATGGGCGCCTTGTGGAGGCAACGACCCATCTTAAGGCTATCATACAAGCTGAGGAGGAGAGGATGAGGGGCTCTAGGAGAAGTCAAGATAGTCAGGGAGACAGTAAGAGGCAGAGGGGTTCTAACCCTCAGCAATCCCAGGGGGTTCAGTCGAGGTCTACCTTTCTAGTGCCTAGCTCGGATTCTGGGAGAAGTGGTCAAAGAGATGTGACTTGCTTCAAGTGTGGCCAGTTGGGTTACAAGTCTCCAGTTTGCCCACAGAGAGGAGGAGGGTTGCGAGCAGCTTCGTCTTTGGCTCATTCGTAAGGCCAAAGTCAGGGTAGAGGACAGTTGCCCACTTGTTATTAGTGTGGTCAGGTGGGGCACCTAATTAGGTCTTGCCCACAATTGGGTGGCACGTCTGGTGCGTCTGGTTTGAGATAGACATAGAGCCACTAGCCTTCACAGTCAGCATAGGCCTCGAGGGCCAATCATGGAGCTTCTTCGGCTCAGTCAGTGCAGCAAGCCTATACTCCGAGGGGTGAACAGGTAGATCAGAGGCCAACGGGGTGTGTGTTTGCTGTTACTGAGCCATAACTTGTACCGGCTCCATTTGTTGTGAGAGGTACCTTCTTGTTTTGCAATTCAGTTGCTAGTGTATTGATTGATACGGGTGCATCTCATTTCTTTATCTCGTCTACATTTGCATCAGTTTTGGGGTCAGAGTTGGCATAGTTAGCATCTTCTATTTGTGTAGAGTCCCCTATTGGTGGTGAGGTCATTCTGAAATAGGGGTGTCAAGGTTGTGATATAGAGGTTGCCGGTCGTTGACTTCTATTTGCATTTATTTTGCTTAATATGACTAGTATTGATGTTATTTTGGGTATGGACTGGTTATTATCATACCGGGCTATTATAGATTGCTACCGTTAGAGGGTTACAGTGTATAACTTGAGCGGAAATTGCTTTTATTTCTTGGGAGACCGGGTAGATAGAGTTTTATCACCGGTGTATGATCCGCGTGGGTGGAGTGAACTTAGTTGTTTTCTTGCTAGATTTCAGAGTAGTGAGTGTGATAAAATTCGAGTTGAGTTGCCAAAAGTGGTTTGTGGATACTCGGATGTCTTTCTCAAGGATCTTACTAGTTTGCCACCTTACCGAGAGATAGAGTTCTCTATTGATTTAGTGCCCGGTATGGCACCGATTTCGATGTCACCATACCGGTTTACACCTGCTGAGTTGAGTGAGTTGAAGGTTCAACTCCAAGAATTGTTAGATAAGGGTTTTATCTGCCCTAGTGCTTCGCCTTGGGGAGCATCGGCTCTCTTTGCTAAAAAGAAAGATGGAGCCTTGAGACTTTGTATCAATTATAGAAAATTGAACCGGGTGACTAATAAGAACAAGTACCCAATGCCTTTTATAGATAATTTGTTCGATCAGTTGAAAGGATCTTGCCGTTTCTCTAAGATAGACCTGAGGTCGGGTTACCATTAGTTGAGGGTAAGGGAGGAGGATATCCCGAAGACGGCATTCTGTACCCGATATGGCCACTACGAGTTTCTTGTGATGCCTTTTGGGCTAACTAATGCCCCGATAGTGTTTATCGATTTGATGAACCGGATCTTTTGCGAGTTCCTTGATCGTTTCGTGGTTGTCTTTGTGGATGAAATTTTGATTTACTCACCTTTTGAAGAGGAACACGAGGAACACTTACGGGTAGTACTTGAATTACCTAGAGCCCATAAGTTGTATGCTAAATTTAAGAAGTGTGAATTTTGGCTGAAAGAGGTTAAGTTCTTAGGCCATGTGGTATCTGGGGAAGGGGTGACTGTAGACTCATCCAAGATAGAGGCAGTGCAGGATTGGGCATAACCTAAGAATGCCTTCGAAATCCGTAGTTTCTTAGGGTTGGTCGGGTATTACCGTCGGTTGTGAGGGATTTCTCTAGACTAGCTTCAGCTTTAACTAGGCTGACGAGAAAGGGAGTCAAATTTGTATGGGATGAGACTTGTGAGAAATCATTTCAAGAACTTAAGGTTAGACTTACCACTGCTCTAGTCTTGATTATTCCGGAGAGGGGTTTGAGTTATTCGGTTTATTGTGATGCCTCACGGGAAGGTTTGGTTGTGTTTTGATGCAAGAGGGCTAGGTAGTAGCCTATGGCTCATGGTAGTTGAAGACACATGAGAGGAATTACCCTGCTCACGACTTAGAATTAGCGGCAGTGATTTTTGCCTTAAAGATTTGGAGACACTATTTGTATGGTGAGAAATTTGAGGCATTTTCTGATCACAAGAGTTTGAAGTATCTGTTTACCTAGAAAGAGTTGAATTTGAGACAAAGAAGGTGGATGGAGTTCATAGAGGACTATGACTTCGAATTGCATTATCATCTAGGGAAGGCCAATGTAGTGGCCGATGCTTTGAGTAGGAAGTCTATTAGTAGCGTGGCCTGTATCGCCATCTGGGAGTGGGAAATGTTGGGTACTTTTAGGGAGTTTGACTTGTATCTTGGCTAGTCCGTTGAATCTGCGGCCTTGTTTTTCGTGGTTGCACAACCTACACTTGTGAACCGAGTGTTAGAAGTGAAGAGGGGTGATCTTGAGGTAGAAACCCTTAGGGAGAAGATCTCAAATGGGAAGGTAGAGTAGGGTTTGAGTATGTATCCTAACTCAAGTATAAGATACCGAGACCGTTTGTTTGTGCCGGAGTCTTGTTGAGAGGAAGTATTCCGAGAGTTTCATCATTCACGCCTTGCGGTGCATCCGGGAGGCACAAAGATGTATCACAATCTAAGTCGTCAGTTTTGGTGGAGAGGAATGAAGAAGGATGTAGCCGTGTTTGTATCGAAGTGCTTTACTTCTCAACAAGTGAAGGCCGAGCATCAGAGACCAGCGGGTTTGTTACAACCCTTGCCTATAGCTGAGTGGAAGTGGGAACATATCACGATAGATTTTGTTGTGGGTCTTCCGAGGACTCAACGGGGTAGTGATGCCATTTGGGTAGGTAGTTGACTGGTTGACCTAAGTCTGCGCACTTTATACCTATACGCGTGAATGATTCGGTAGACCATCTCGCTGATTTGTATATCAGGGACATAGTGAGGTTGCACGAGGTCCCTATGATGATTGTTTCAGATAGAGATCTGCGTTTCACAGCCCGATTGTGGCAGAGTTTGTAGGGTGCCTTGGGCACTAGATTGACCTTTAGTATTACGTATCATCCTTAGACTAACGGGCAGTCCGAGTGTACTATTCATATCCTTGAGGATATGCTTCGAGGTTGTGTGCTAGATTTTAAGGGATCATGGGAGAGACACCTGCCCTTAGTGGAGTTTGCCTACAATAACAGTTTTCAAACAAGCATTGGCATGGCACCATTTGAGGCCTTGTATGGCCTGACCATGTAGGTCTTCGGTGTGTTAGGCCGAGGTGGGCGATGCACCTTTGTTGGGCCTAGGAGTTAGTTCGGGAAATGACTGGAGAAAGTGGCACTTATTCGTAAGAGGTTAATTACGGCTCAAAGTTGCCAGAAGAGCTACGCAGATCGTAGGAGGAGACCCTTGTCTTTAGAGGTGAGAGATCATGTGTTCCTGAAAATATCACCTAGGCAGGGTTTGATGAGATTTGGAAATAGTGGGAAGCATTCCCCTCGGTTTATTGACCCTTTTGAGATCCTTGAGCGGATAGGAGAGGTTGCTTATCGGTTGGCGTTGCCGCCACAACTTTCTGGAGTACATAACGTGTTTCATATTAGTATGCTTTGGAAGTATGAGCCGGATCCATTGTACTTGTTGGATTGAACCAACCTAGAGGTAAATGAGGATGCCTCGTATGAGGAGAGACCGGTGAGGGTCTTGGATAGGCGGTGTAGACGTGCCCGAATGCCACGCCCCCCCCTGCGCGCGAAATTGGCCCGGAAATCTGTTCTGTTCATTTGGGCTTACTACTACAGTTCGGACTTAATGTCACAGTTCTGAATCTAATCTCACAAAGTGCAATGCAAGACCGATAAATCACCAAAGAGTCCAAATCTGGCAAATCGTTTTGGAAAATTGATTTTTATAAAGAAGTGCCAAACATGGACTGCTTTGCTAGATACAGAGTCGCCACCTAAATATTTTGTTTTAGGGGAATTTAGGAAACCCTAACTCGTGCCTAAGGCCACGTGTCCGTCATCACCAAAGTTGCCTTCGGCTCGGGAACTTGGGTATGAGAGGGGAAGGTCATGCAATGAGCACCCCCGCTCGCCCGATCAAAGATCGGCCTGTAGTAAGCATGATATCTTATTTTTTAAAACACATGTGCTCTTATTCCGATTAATTAGCTAATCTTACTATGTGATGCGTACAGCATACAAGTATAGACTAGATCGCCTAATTTGGAACAAAGTATTGCATATCCGTTTGTTTGAAAATGGTTTGAAGTTTGCTACTTGCAAGTAGGCTAAATCAGGGATTTCAATGAATTGTTCCAATTCAAGCAATCCAACCTTCACCCACAAGCATTCAGGCAGTTATATCAACTAAGCAGTTAGCCTCATAGCAAGCATGCTATCATGGCAGTCACTTACATACATGCAAGATGCTAAAGCATAAACACTCATAGTGTACACCGAGCAAAGAACTAGTTAGAAATCAATGCATGATCCTAGTTCATGTTAAGATGACTAATGCAACACATGCGAAGATGTATCTAAAATAGGCTTGGCTATTCTAAGATGGCATATGAAATGCAACAATTGATACATGTATTCAACTTGGTATTGAAATACAATGCAGTTAGTATGATGCGCCAAGCCCAGGTGCATGCAAGACAGATGAATGTATGCAAACATGCGAAGCATAAGGATGTTAATTGAAATATGCCCTAAAACTAACCATCGTAAGCGGTTAAGAAAAAGGGAGAAAGAAATGGAGGTTGGAAGACATGCATCGCACACACACACACACTTATTACAAAAATACGCCCTTTCGATGGAGGGTTCGAATGAATAATACAAACCAACTAACTAATTAACTAACAAGCTAATTAATTATTACACAACCAAATTGAATAACTAGCTACAACTAATTATTACATCACTTAACTAATTAACAAATTAATTAATTAATTACAAATTCATGCTGACTGAATAAGAAAAGCAGTAAACAATGCTGCTCCAGCTCTATTTGAGGAAGAAAAGGATGCATGCTTGCACTCGATGTCTCAAAAAGCTGTCCAAATGCTCTTTAGAGGCTCTGTCTGCAGGGTGTCCTTGAGAACTAGCTGTTGGATCTTACCAAAATCATGCTGGAGACTACACCAATGGCCTGCTGGCCATGAGGAGCTGTTGCCGACCCCCCCTACCGGCTAAGAGTAGGCACTGTCGGCCAATAATGAAGCAGTGCCAGCCATCTGCAAGACACTACCGGCCACTGGTGTGCTGTGACACCAAGCTGTAGCAAAGCACAAAATAGAGAAAATGGAGGGTCTCCTAAGGGTATGTACGCACTATGCCACTCCATATCACCTCAAAACATCAAGGGAGAGGCGTAATCGGATCCTATGACCATCAATCACGCATCTCGATGCATGATGGCCAAAGATCCAACTTGTGCAATACAATGTAAAATGAATGCACAAAAACACATAAGTGCCTAGAACTCTATCATGCATTGTTAAGAGCGTCGGTGACCGAGAATTGAGGCACTGTTTCATCACTTGAAGTATGAACGTCCCTCAGTTTCTCGTGCTCGGATTAACATTTAATCCAAACATCAATGCAACACAAGCATGGCATACACAATGCGACCTAAGCATGCAAACATACAACATATTTCAAGCATGCAAACATGCAATGCAATATGAACAAACCTAATAAGGCTAATGGCATGCACAATGCTAGGAACAACAACTAACATACACAATGCTATGAACATGGCATATACAAATGCAATGATACAACATGGTATACACAATGTGATGAACTACATGGCATAAACAATGCTCAATGGACTTAAACCAAAAGGGGTAGACCTCAGTCATGCCCAAATCAGTGGCCATGGCACAAAAGTGAAGACACCAAAAGCATATACAAGCATGCACAATGCAATGGCCTATCAAAGAGGCCTAAGATGCACAACTCTCGAGAGTGCTCAAAGAGTGACAAAAGTGGAAGTGTAGCAACACTAAGTGCACTGAAATGAGGTAAGAAATGATGCCAAATCATTTAATCAACACAAGTAAAGCATGTAATGGTCCTTAGGCATTAAAGCTAGTAAAGAGGACTACAAATGGGGCATGCAATAAATGGCAAATAATGCATGAACTAAGCATGGATAGAGCTCAAGTATGTCTTAACAAAGACCGAAACATGCTAAGATGAAGGCTGAAAGACCTAGGCATGCAAGCATACAAGCTAAGCCATAAACTAGGCAACAATGCACAACACTCGAAGACACTTGAAGAGTGAATGAAGTGGGAACATGGCAATGTTATAAGCTCTGAAATGTCATGTTAAATGATGCCAAATCATCTAAATAGCTCAAAGATAGCATGCACGAGTCAACCAAAACTCAAAGCTAGCAAGGCCAATTGCACTACAGCTATACAAAGCATGAAGCATGTGACCAAAGCAACCCAAAACAATCCTAAAACATGTCAAAATAAGTCTAAAACATGCATGGAAGAAAGCCAAAACAAGCGAGCATGAAGGGCATAAGGCATGATGCATACAAGGCAAATAAGGTGGATTACACTACACCTATTAAGACCAAGCATAGGATGACTTAACCAATAAAAATCAAAGTTATATCATGGCATAATAACCCCAAATAAACACTGAAATGATGGCTCGCAAGCTAAGGCATGAAGACATACGCAATGGTTCATGTTAAGGCATAAAGAGGGAAACCCTCCAACACATTGAATGAGTGACAAATGTGAATGCATGGCCATGACACATGGACTGAAATCACATAATAAACTGATGCCAAATCATTAAAATAGTCCAAGTAATGCATGCTAGTGAACTCAACTACACAAGGCCAACAAGCTAGATTGAACCATAGCTATTCAAAGCAAGGCATGCATGAGCAAAACAACTAAAATCAGACCTTAGACATGATAAAACATGAACAAAATCTTCTCAGAGCTAAGCCAGAAACATGCTAAAATGACATGTCAAAGCATGATGCATGTTAGGCTATTTCATGGAATTACACTACAAGTGTATGGAGCATGCAAGGGGCTAACAAACCCACCCAAAACAGAGTCATGGCATGCTAAAACATCATAAAAAACATGATGAAATGGAAAGAAAACAAGCTAGAATGATATGCTACTTCATGAAACATACAAAGCTAGTTTGTGTGATTTACATTACAAGTGTATTAACCATGCATAGAGTGGCCAAACCAAGAAAAAATAGTGGTATGCCTTAGCAAAATAACCACAAATACAAGCTAAGATATGGCCAACAAAAGCTTAACAAAGATGCTCAAACATGAGGCATACAAGGAGAGGGGATGACCCTCTCCTATTTTGGACACCAAAACCACCTTTTCACCACGGAAAATCCTCTGGATTTCAGTGGTAGAAAGGTCATGCAAAGGGTTCAACGAGAGCCTAAAGGGATGGCTCAAAAGAAGGCCTAAGAGGGGGGAAATCACCCCAAACGAAAAAGTAACCTTAAACAAACTTCTCAAGCATAAAAAAATAGAACTTTTTCCAGTTAAGAGTTAAGCTTAAAAATGTATGCAAGAAGGGATAAAAGCTTAAGAAAAAATGGGGGATCTAAAGGTTAAAGACTTACCCTTGATGACCTTTTTTACCACTACGACTCTAGCAGCCTCTTTGAGCTCAAACCAGCCCAAGAACACCAAAAACAAGCCTCAAGAAGCCTCAGCTAAACAAGCAAGGTGTTTGAGTATGTGTTTGTATACAAAAGTGAGACAAAACCACACTTTAACGGCACAAAAATGAAGAACCAAGGCAAGATAGATACAAAACTATATCTATAACTCAAAGACAATTTTTTTTGAACCTCTCAAATGGAGGAGGAGCCTCTCTTTATATAGAAGAGAGGCAAAGCAAAGCTTGTTAAACAAGCTTGGCAAGAGCCTGTGTATGGAGGAGAGATGAGTGAAAACCTAGTTGGCTCAAAAGATCTAGCGTGAAATCTGCTGAGACAAAGGGTTCTGCCGGCCATCAGTTGTGGCCGACAGTGGCTTACTGATGGCCGGCAGGCATCATCAGTAGGAAGCAAGTACAAAATCATGGCCGGCAGGGACCAAAAGGTGGTCAGCAGTGCCTTTCAAGAAGCATGTAGGAAGGGCCAACACATGGTCCAAAAATTAAACAGAAAGAAAACAGGGTTTGAAAAACTCAAACCTGTGACATTCCGCCACGAAAGTCGAGTACCCGACGAGCAATTGAACTTGTGGCTGGACATACCTGCAAGCACAACCAAGTCTTGAGAATGGTCAAAAATGAGGTGTCTACATGCAGGACCAAGTCTTGCGAGACAAGACAATTTCCTTGGTCAAAATATTGTGGAAACATCATGGGATTGAGGAAGCAATTTGGGAATGGGAATTAGAAGTCTGAGAAAAATATCCGGACTTACTTGTTGATGTTTTGTTTTGTATTGAGATTTCGATCATGATGATGAAAATCACAAGCATTATATATGTTTTAAATTTAGAGAACATTGTATATGTTGTGGGTATTTTGGAAAAATGAATTTCATATAAGCATTGTATATGTCTTGAGAATGTAGAATGTCACGTGTGTTATATCATTTTTGGAAGCATTGTATATGCAATGTAATTTTAGATTTTGGCCAAACATTATAAGTATCCTGGAAATTGTAAATTTCTTATTAATATGTGGAACATGTGTGTTGAGTTGATGAGGATGGATGACCGGAGGATGGGTCATAGTGTTGAGTTTGTAAGAATAACATTATTGGGAATGGTTTAACTATGTTCGTGAATTTGATTTGTAATTTTGGAGATGAAATTCTTTAAGGGGGGAGGGAGGTTATAGCAATTCTGGTTTTTGACCCATTACTTATTATATTCTGGACTCAGGTTGGTTTGGTTTTGAATAGTTATTCTTATCTCCTTCCTTTGTCTCCCCTTCATTTTGGTTATTGGGTTGTGGTTGTGCCGTTTGGGACAAGTTGGTTGTTTGTATTTCAAAACTTGTGTTGCCCAGATTTTGTCCTTTCTGCTCGAGCGGGCATTCTCACGCTCGAGCGGGCTTCACAATTTTGCTCCTCCGCTCGAGCGGCCATTCTTGTGCTCGAGCGGGATTTATCAACTCTCAGTATTTCTTCTTGCAGGTTTGAAATATTGGAAGTATGCATCGGGCGCTCGAGTGTCCACTTCTATGTTTGAGCGGGGACCTTCGTCTGCAAAACTTCTGAAAGTGTGCATTCCACTCTCAAGCGCTGCTTTTCACGCTTGAGCGGAACTCTGTGTCTGACGCTCGAGCGGGCTGCGTGTATTTCAATCCAAGAAGATGACATTTTGAATCACTTTTTCTTCTCTCTCTCTCTCTCTCTCTCTAAAACTTTTGAAAAAGCTTGTTCTTGAACTTCTCTCTCTACAATTCACCTTCTCTCTTAGATTGCCTTTGAGAAAAAGGTAGAGCTCGTTAAGATCTACATTTTAATTCTGAATAGAAGTGGGTTTCGATACTCTTGGAGTTTCTCTCTGGTGTGGTTCATCTTCTTTCTTTGAGGTAGGATCTTTCTACACTTTTATATGGTATTTAGCTTAGTTATAGTCTCTTGTGTAACAATGGAGTAATTTGGGGAGGTTTTAAACAAACCTAGGGTTTGGACATAAAATGGAAAGAGGGGTTTTGGGTGAAGGTGAAATAAATGCTTGAGAGGTTTGAAAATGATGTTGCATTGTATAAAATTTGATGATTTTGGCACTTGGCTAATATTTGGGAAAAAGGGAGATTTTGCCCTAATTGAATCTAATTATTATTTTATATAAATAATGGAAGTTGACTATGAAAATGTGAAATTGAAAGGGTATTGATATGAATGGTGGGATTGGTTGTGTTATTTCATTATTTGGTAGTTTCGAATAAACTATCTGTTATGAAATTTTATATCTGTTTAGAAATAATTGTATTGCGCTATTGATGGAGGATAGCTATGATTGTTGTAGAAAATGAATGCAGATTAGGTGAATTGGAACTAATCACTTGTGCTTGTCATTGAACATGACTATATTTATGTACATTGTATATATATGGTTATTTGGGAGTGGAAAGAGGATATACTCCATTGTTTAAATTGGTGTTTTAAATACATTGCATATGTATGAATGATTATTTGGAAGGAGAAAGAAGATGGACTCCATTATAATTAAGTTGGCTGGAGTGTCCTGGGTGAAAGTCTTGAAATTATACATGAGTGCCTAGCCCACGGACGAAATATCCGTAAAATGACAATTGTAGTGCTTGTATAGCCTACGTCTACATGGGTCCTGTTTGACGGCTGCTCGCGGATGAAATATCTGTGAAAGAATACATGGGTCCCGGTTGACGGTTGCTCGCGGACGAAATATCCGTGAAAGAAAATTTTGAAGTGCTTGCATCTTAATAATGTGATTTAGAATTTGTGAGTTTTAGTCTCATTTCGGTTGTTGAGAAATAAGGAAATGGACTTATGAATTGGGTCAGATAAGTGAATGGAACATGAATTGAAGGTAAATGGATTAAGACTTGAAATGAATATTTTACGGGTGTATAATTTATGAAAATTGTTATTATGAGCATTGTTTATGTACTTGTACTTATACCTTTGTTAAATTTCATATACTGTGTTAGATTATTTCTACTGGACTGTGGCTCACCTTACTTGGGAATAACTTTTTAGGAAATGCTGGCATGCCTCCACCTAGGCAATAGCGTTGGAGAAATTTTCGGAAGCAAGAGCTTTATCTTTTGATTGTATATTTTTGTAAAGCCAAGGCTTCAGATGTAATGACCAAAGTTCACTTTTGTTGTAACCAAGTTAAAGCTTGGAAAGGTGTAAGCCAATAGGACATCTACTTCTGTAAACTCTTATATCCATTAACTTCATGTAATGAAAGAACTTTATACTCTGATGTATGTTGTTATTTAAATATGCTCATGGGTTATATCGATGGTATTATTTTGGGGGGCGTTACTGATTTAATTACATTTAAAAGCTTTTTTCACATGTCCATCCCATTTCAAATTAGGTCTAAGATATATATTATTCATGAAAGCAAGGTTTGTGTTGCATCCATAATTTGCTATTTTTGTCCTCCTCAATCTCTTTTTATATTTATTCAGACACATCAATGTCAAATACACCTCGAACCCACTTAATTTGGGTTAATTTAGTCCAAGGGAAAAGTAGTTATATACTTTTTTTTTTTTTTGTACAAATACTAGATGTTTTGTGACATAGGGTGTTGGCAATTACTATATATGCACTGAAATCTTGTGGCAAGGGTATGAGACATGAGTATTAGGCTCTCCATAAAAATATGAGGAGGTAAGGTTGTCTACCTATTAGATCTCTTAGATTTTTCTTTGAGTGGGAGCTTAGTGCACCAAGTACAACCACTATTTCTAAAGAATATCTAATTTTAAATAATAAAAAAAGGGAAAAAAATTTGAAATCAGAGTTCAAAAACATTTAGGAGAATTAGTGAGAAGTGACAAGTTTATAATTTTCATGAATTGTTCTCTAAAATGTTAGTATTTGTTTTTTGCCCCAAGTAGGATGTTAGCTGGTTAGTAAATTAGATGAGCACAACTAGGCATTAGATGCTTGTCTATTTCGAAATCTAGAGGTACTATCATGAAAATGGCTTCAAGAAAATTTAAATGAAGAAGGGCAAAAAAAAAAAAAAACGATTACGAAAAGCTTTTTCTTCTAGTAAATTTTGGGAGTTTTTACTTCCGAATTTTCAAGAAATTTATTTTATTTTTTCCAAACATATTTGAAATGTTTGTTAATACTGTTTCCCTAAATTTTTTGAAAATCTTCCTCTCAACTTTGAAAGCTAATGTACAAGAAAACAAAGAATCAAACAATTGAAAATTGCCATTCTATATTTCCTTCAACAATGAAACAAATACAACAAAAACATGGAGCCAAGCTGATTCCATTATGGTTTTATTTGTATGGAAAGGACCTAAATTGGTGTGAGATAATCTGTAACATTGCACTATTAACTGCATGTAAAAAAATCAAATGATAAATTTTTTTTTTGTGTTGAAACCAACTTGTTGGTTTAAAACATTTTTCAAGTTTTTGGCAGTCATTTATAAGAAGTTCCTTTCAATTTAAACTCTAGAAGGTGACTGAAAACAACTTTCAATGCCAATGCTTGTTTTTATTTCACCTATAAATGTTGTTTTGTGTGTGTACATGAGAAGCTCCCATTTGATAGTGGTGTGAAAGCTTCTCATTTGTTACTTTCAAAACACAAGAAATCAAGCAAATATCTCTAACCCAATTGGATCACTAAATACTCCTATGGGAGCATTGATAGAAACAATATATATGTACCAATAGAATCAAACTATTTTGTCATATCAATCGTGTGTTGATTTGGTGTAGATTTTTACTACAAAGTCGGGACCAAATCCATGTTCCATCAATTTGAACAACTCACCTATCTGTCCCCACACTATTGCAATATACATGATATACATGGTATACAATGTCAATAACATTATTATTAGGGTTTTGATTCTTTCCAATTGATTAGAGGGTTTGGTCCAAAAATATTAAAAGGTTAGTAGGGTAAATATTGGTGCTGATTATTACGAGATTTACAACCACTCTCATATATTTTGATTTAGAATCCAATTTATCTCCAATCTAATGTTTAGAAATTGAATGATCTAGTTTTCATGGTTGTTGGCTTACTCTGAATCTGTCTTGACATTTTAAATTGGTTAATTTGTAAGACTCGTTGAACAGATCATTCGTACAAAAATCAGATTAATTGAACATTTAAAACAATCTGATCAGATCACATTTTATCTTTAAAAATTGAAACTACCAATTGTAGGACTAGTCGATATTCAATCAATTTAATTTTTTTAAATGAATGAGTTACTTGATCGGTATTACAACTCATGACATAAAAATTGTTCTCTCTAGTCCAAATTGGACGGGTCTTTTTAACTAAATCATCCAATCAAATCATAGAAATTAAACACTTAATTTGATATTTATCTCACATTGTAAATCTTTCTTTTTAATTTGTGATCAAATAATAAAATTTTATAAATTACTATCACTTATAAATAATTATGAAATAACATTATGAAGTAGACATATCCTCAATATTATTATTGTTGTTCATTAGTTATGGGTTACAAAATTGAGTCCTCACTATGATTTATGGTGGAGGCGATCATAATGTTTGGCAATTGCTAACAAGGCTCCCACACGAACCACTTTTTTGCAAAATCTTGGCAGTGCAGTGGGGATAAGTTTTATTTATTTATTTATTTTTAATTTTTTAATTATAATTTTTATTTTTTTTATAGGTGTGACAGGTTGTACCAGATTATCTGCCATGTAGCTGATAATCTTTCCTCACAAAAAAACAATACAGCACCGGATTATCTGCCATGTAGCAGCCAATGTATTTTGATACTACAATAAATCGAGAGAGGATCCTCTCCTTGCAGCTTTGGTGCTTGCAACCGTCTTTGTAGGCCTTCGGGTCTACTTTTAGGCCCAATTTTGATAATCTGAACCGTTCATATTTTATGATTTATTCAGTATATCATACCTGTAAAAAATCAAGTTGATCGGATATCGGGAAGTGTGTGTTCAAAAAATTGAACTAAAAATTATTTTTTAAATAATTTAATAAACAGTTTTCTGAACATATGCTTCCCGATATCCGATCAATTTGATTTTTTACAGGTATAATATACTGAATAAATCATAAAATATGAACGGTTCGGATTATCAAAATTGGACCTAAAAGTAGACCCGAAGGCCTGCAAAGACGATTACAAGCACAAACCTGCAAGGAGAGACTCTTGACTCCAATAAATCCTCGTCAACCGAAAATGGGCTGCCCGAATTATAAGTTGGAACCTTACATCTCACCAAACCAAACATCTCATCAACCCTTGTCAACCAAAAGTTTTTATTAAATTATAAATTGGCCTCATAAAATTGAAAAAAAAAAAAAAAACAAAACAAAACAAAAAGTATAAAGAGTTAATAAAAAATCATACAAAATTATATATATATATATATATATTTTGGTGTAAACTTAGAATTAATTTTTATATACGTCTAATTATATCACTTAGAGCTAAAATAAAAGACAATTTAGATTGTACTTCTGAATTAGAAAATGAGTTAAATAGATTAAATTCTTTTCTGACTATTATTTCTCAAAAATTTGTAATAACTTATAGTCAGAGAATTGCTAGTATTAAAGATAAAATATCCTTAGAAAAGGCATTTGTAGATTACCAATGAAAGTTTTACAAGAGTTAACATTAAATTAAATTCACAAACCCGCAACTGAAATCGGTATCAGAGTCCGATTTTTCGGCTTTGTCAATTACATTTGCATTAGGCCTCTTTTGGAAATCCAAAAAAAAAAAAAAAAAAAAAGCCACATCTTTTTTCGAATTTTTTTTTTTATCTTTTGTGATTTATTTTTTTTTCAAAATTATGTCAAAATTTTACTTTTTCGGTCATTCTTTTTGAGATGAATCTAATATTTTTTCTCTGAAAAATTTCAAAAAAACTAAAAATGCCAAAATAAGCCAAAAAAAGATTGCTTATTTTTGCATATTTTTGTCATTTTTGGATTTTTTTTAAAAAAATTATAAATTTCCGGTTCTTCTTGTTGAGCTGAATCTAGAACCTTAAAATTTTTTGAATTTTTTTTTAAAAAAGTTCACTCAAAACGAAAATAAGCAAAAAAATAAAATAAAAATAAAGTAAGCCAAAAATTAAGCAAACCCAAAAAGTATCAAATATAGTGAAGAAGTAGAATTTGATAACCTAAAATAATACCTTAATTAAGTTATTAAAAGAAATTAGCAAAAATTTTAGAAATAATCAACTAGAAATAATAAACGAAATTAAACATTTAATACAATATTAAAAAAAACAAGTAGCTATTTTTGAAGAAAAATAAAAAGTAGATTTATATCCTTACCTATATAAAAGAAATAATCCAGAAAAATCATTCGAATTAGTTTCACTTGAAATAATAATAATAATAATAATAATTGTACGAGCACGAAATAATCTTATCGTATAATCCTGTTAATCAAGTTTGCACTCTTCCAAACGTCGTCGCTTTACTCCCTGAAAATACAAACGTGAGCTAGCTGGCGGGTGTGTGCTGGATACCTTTCCGATACCTAAGTCAGTAAATAGACAATAGACAAAAGCTCTGTGTATTTGAGAGTCAAAATTGTGATACGTGTACATAGGTCTGTCATGAGCTTTTATAAATTCCACCTGGCCCAATCCTAATAGGACTTCAACTCTCTTTAATAGAGTCCTCCTAGGAATCACAAAGATAATGCCTATCTTTTTACACCCTTCTCACTGCTTGACCAAGTGAGATGGTCCTACCACGGTCTGGTAGCAAACAACCGAGCTAACACCATTACGCCTTACGACAAATTTCTCCGAGCTCACCTAACTCAGTTCTGCCTTGTCCTCTTTCAGCTCGGTTCTCTTCTCTCTTTATCTCGGTTCAGGACACTAAGAACAGTCTTCTGGCAAATAGCTCTGACAAAACTGACGGGATGAGGACTGGGCTAAGCAAGCCAACACCACAGCCCATAGCTCGGTCTATTTCCCATCTGGTCCTAGCTCGGCCCATGTACAAACATAAATTACCCTCTCAATTGTCCCCTTAATTCCATCTGCAACACATGATTTGGGATTGTTCTTCTCCAGCTAAGCTAAAACATCCAAGTCAACCGAACTAAAATAAGTAACTCTATCCGAGATTAAAATATTTAACCCCATCGAGATGGATAAGCTCAGGTCTTCAGCTCTGTACCTACCACGACCCGTCGCTTCACGTACCTGACACCATGTCCTGTTTGTGACACGTGGCACATGTCTATTGATTCTTTAAACTGCGACAGCCGTCCCACGTTTATCAAAAACGTTTGAAAAGTCCCACCAGTTTTTACTCCTATTCAAAGCCCATTTTCTGAATCTCACTCCCACTGTTCATCTTCTTCACTTTTGTGCTTCTGAGACCTGCTGTGCTTCTGTATCCCTTTGTGCTCTAGCTTTTAATGCAACATTTACTCCATTGCTGGTGGGTTTATACACGCTCAGACTGGTAAGTTTGTTTGGTACCTCTTTCTAATGTTTCCTTTTTATTTATTTATATACTTTCATTCCTTAATCTCCATATATGCGTGTTTATATACACCAGAGCATTGAGCAAATACCATAAACCCAAAACTTTATGCTCAAACTCAGAAGCACACCAACTGGATTCAAAAAACATGATGTTTGAATCCAAAGTCGTGCTGCAACTGAACTAGGTATTTGTTTAGGCGACTTTTAGGCTTGAACACGACCGAACTAAGAAATCAGTTATAACCTTGCATACTGATCTTTAACCGAGCTAGAGGCCCTGAATTGGCCCTTCTTCACGACCGAACTAAGAGCTCTCCGTCACCTAGATGTAGTCGAGCTAAGCTTTTACTATTCTTCTGTAAATTGACTATTTACTTAGCCAGGTTCAGTTGTCTGGGCAAAACACTTCTTATTTCCCCTTTGCAGACTTGACTAGGTTGGTCAGGCACACCTTTGCACCTTGTTCCTAGGCGGCTTTGCTCAACCGAGTTGACCAAAGCCTCAACCGCGCTGAGTTAGGCAACTTGTGAACTCCATTTAAAACTTTTAAGTTAACATGGGTAAATATCGATTTCTAGTTGACTCCCTTGGGGCCATAGCTGAGTTCCGGAAGGACTACCAAATACCTGACGACATCCACCTCACATTAGCTGAACTAGATACCACGCCTTGGGGAAAACCGGGCTTTGTTCCTTTCACCGTAATATCAATAGTAAAGGCCAGTCTCCGATTCCCTGTACAGCCACTGATATGCTAGTTCCTCAGGCAAACAAGACTATGCCCAACCCAACTCAGCACCAATACTTACAGAATAATAAATGGCATTGCCGAGCTAAACCGCTGGCTTGGCCTTAACCTCGGATTGGTCGAGCTTTTTCACCAATATTCGCTCGGCCAAAATGATAATGGTTGGGTGTACTATTTAAGAGTACGGAGAGGCCAATAGAAAATCATAAAAAATACATCGAATAAAGATTTAAATGACGACAATTTTTTTTTGGGTTTCGGGCAATTTTGAAGACTAGGAAGCCCAAATGCCGGGCTATAACATTAATTGGAATAAAGGGATAGCCAGTAAGAAAACCTTGGTTTATTTCTCTGTTTCTGCTCTACTGTTTCAGGTTATAATTTTCTACCGTGCTAGCCGTCGCCTTTGTCTTTGTGCAGACTTAAACCAACTAAAATCACAATACCCATACGCCAATCAAGACGCTCTCTGTGTCACGCTCCGATACCGTAATCGAGGTTGGGCCGAGCTGCTAAACTTCGAGCCGACCTACCGGTATAGTGGAAAGAGAAAGGTCAAGGTAACTGACTTTCTTCTGAAACCATCACCAGAACCGGACCCAAACTTGCCACAAATGAACCTCATTCCCCTTACTGAAGAACTAAGAAATGGCCAAGCGCTGAGCTGTTCAAGCCTTGATCACAGAACAAACAACCACTCCAATTGCCGAGGTTTAGACCGAGGCGCCACAGGCCGGTCAGACACATGAGGCAGTGGTAGCCCTTCCGACAGCCCGAGATTCGTCATCTCGGCCAAGTAAACGGCTACGCACACAACGCCTGAGAGATGAGGATGATACCAAGCCATCTGAAATCGGGCTCCAAGAAGCAACTTATACCCAAGGTCGCGACCGACCTAGCCCTTCAAACCTTTCCTACGCCGCCGGTGTGGGCACCAATCTGTCACATTCAGGGTTCGTGTCATAATGGCCTTCGACTCCGTTAGCGCTGAGAAGGATCACCTGCTGGCTTTTAATCTAGCCAAGAGTGTCTGTCCTGCCTGCCAACATGGAACGGCATGACGGTTTGACCGAGCTGAAGATCATTCGCTCGACCTTTAAATCGATGATACTGGTAAGCCCCAAAAATTCCTAAAACTTGAGCAACATTTGTTATGGTCCGAGTGCATGATTTTCTAACATCTCTAAGCTCTGTAGGCCCTGCAAAAGAGCCAAGTGGCTCATAAACGAGTACTTGAGCTTCGGAAGACGGCTCGGTTAGCCGTTGCAAATGCTGATGCGAAACCAGCCGAGCTGAAAGAGGCGAAGGCCACTTTGGCCAAGCTAGAATCAGAAAATGCACGATTGGCCAGGCTGGTCAACTCGGCTAAAGTAGATAAGCAAAAGGCTTTAGCCGAGAAAAAAGGCCGGTATCTACGTGAACTGGCCAAGCTCGAGAAGAAGAAAGATGCTGAAATCACCGAGCATAAAAAGAAAGCGGAAGACGCTGAAGACCGTGGCTACAAAGAAGCGGATGCGACTTATGTCTTGCAGTGTAAAGCTGCGAAAGACATCTTCTTCAAATGTGGATGAAGGCAGTTAGTTGTGAAGCTCGGTCAGGGGCCAGAAACCGAGGTCTTCCAGAACCCTCCCCCTCACTTTATCCCAAGTTATATGGCGGACTATGCCAACGCCATCCAGTAGAAGCTTCTCCAAGAGGGAGAGGAGGAAGAAGGATCCCCTGATCCAAACAATGCCCCATCTGCTACCAATGATCGCGGTCTCCAGACCAGTCAGATAGCTCGGGTGGAGCCACCGGTGTTAAGTATGGTTGATGGTGCACCTGTGACCGACCTACCTGCTGGAACCGAACTACCGAGTGGCGAAGCTCGAGTTGACCTAGGATGTTGACTTGGACGATCTATTTGCTTGATCTTGTTTTTCTTTTTTTGATGTTTACTTTTCAAAGAATTTGTAACCGGGCTTAAGCCCCTCCTCTTGTAATGCACATTTAAAAGTGTAATGGAATGAAATATGCAATTTTCCAATCTTTTTGTTCGGTTCATGCCTTACTTGTAATTATCTTTCAACTTTAATTGCGTCATGTTTGAACTCTTTGCTCAGTTGCTATGTTTAATGTTTTTGCACCATGCCAAGCCGGACTAATTTAGCTAGGCCTGGCCCTATCCTGCCAATCTTCTTCAGAGTAGATCCTTATCTCGGCTGAAGAGGAGAACTATGTGTTGGTCACACCTGCCAACTTTCTTCAGCCTAGATCCTTATCTCGGCTGAAGAGAGGTAAATGTTGGTCACACCTGCTAACTTTCTTCAGCCTTGATCATTATCTCGGCTGAAGAGAGCTAAATGTTGGTCCATACCTGCCACATTTCTTCAGCCTAGATCTTATCTCGGCTGAAGAGAGGTAAATAGTCGGTCATACCTGCCAACTTTCTTCAGCCTAGATCCTTATCTCGGCTAAAGAGAGCTAAATGTTAGTCATACCTGCCAACTTTCTTTAGCCTAGATCCTTATCTCGGCTGAAGAGAGCTAAATGTTGGTCATACCTGCCAACCTTCTTCAGCTTAGATCCTTATCTCGGCTGAAGAGAGCTAAATGTTGGTCATACCTGCCAACCTTTCTTTAGCCTAGATCCTTATCTCGGCTGAAGAAGAGAAAATGTTGGTCATACCTACCAACCTTCTTCAGTCGAGATCCTTATCTTGGTTGAAGAAGAGAACTAAATGTTGGCCAATCGTGCCAAACTTTTTGATTGCCCCTTGCGGGCAATGACTAAGAGCAACTTTTACAAGTAGAAAGAATTATGCTGAAAAAATTACTTGTTTTATTTGAAAAAAGGAAAAAATTACAAGTATTTTAAGGAAAAGCTAAAAATAAAATAATTTGAGATTGGCAGTGTTCCATGGCCTGGGAATAGCCTTACTGTCTCCATCTTCCAAATGATATGCCCCTTTTCCTGCTAAACCGACCACTTTGTATGGTCCTTCCCAGTTAGGTCCTAACTTGCAATCTCCAGGTACCGAAGTGTTGCCCATTACTTTGGGCAGTACCCAATCTCCAATCTTGAATTGCCTCAGATGTACCGTTTTGTTATATTTTCTGGATAACTCTTGCTGGTATGAGGCAATGTGAACTAGTGCTTTTTTCTTTCTCTCTTCTGCAAGGTAGAGTTCCAAGGTTATGGCTTCTTCATTTAAATTTGGGTCAGAATTTTCATTTCTAATAGTGGGGAGGCCTATTTCCAGCGGGATTACTACCTCCATGCCATAGGGCAAGGAAAAAAGGCGTTTTCTCCAGTTGACTGCCAATGTGTGGTACAGTAAGCCCATAAAACACGAGGAAGTTCCTCTACCCACTTGCCTGTTGCTCTCTCTAACATTTTCTTCAAACCATCTAAGATTACTTTGTTCGAAGCTTCTGCCTGGCCATTCACTTGAGGGTATGATGATGTAGAATTGTAAAATTCTATCTTGTATTCTTCGCAAAAGCCCCTGAAGATTTTGCCATCGAACTGAGTGCCGTTGTCGGATATTAGAGCCTTAGGTATGCCGAATCGAGTAATGATGTTCTGCAAGATAAATTTTTTAATGTCTTTCTCCTTTATAGATGCAAGTGCTTCTGTCCTCAACCCACTTTGTAAAGTAGTCCTGTTGCTGCAAGAAAGAACTTTCTGTTGCCGGTTGTAGTTGGAAGTGGTCCCACTATGTCCAGGCCCTACATTGTGAAGGGCCACAGACTAGTTAGTGGTAGGAGTTCTCATGGCTGGTTGATGTATTTGGTGTGCGAACTTCTGACATTTCTTGCACCTCTTGACATATTTCTCTGAATCTGCTTGTATGTATGGCCACCTAATATCCTTGTAAAATTGCCCTGTAAGCCAATGATCTTCTCCCCTTGGTGGCTTCCGTATGCGCCTTCATGTATCTCGAACAAGAATGCCTTGACCTTGCTGGGATGGACACATTTCAGGTAAGGTCCTGCAAAGGATTTTTTGTGCAATGCTAATGATGGAGAGAGCCAAAATCGCTATGATTTTGCTCTAATTTTATTGGCCTCTTTCTTTTCTTCAGGCAAGATGCCATCTTTTAAAAATATTATAATGGGATCCATCCAGGATGGGCCTAGTTTGGCTGCAACATGTCTTGGTTGCTTCGGGTTCTTCAATACTTGGTCTAGGTAGGAAGTTGATCAATAATGGGTGTGGGATAGATGTATCTGCCATTGAAACAAAACCTACCAGCTCGTCTGCTCTACTATTTTCTTCTCGGCCTGATTTGCTCTATTCGAACTACTTCGAACTTCATGATCTCCTTTCTGACTAGCTCTTGGTACTTAGCCATCCTCTCATCTTTTGTCTCGTAGTCACCTGAAATCTGGTTTACTACCAGCTGAGAGTCACTGTAAAACATTAGTTTGGTGGCCTTCATGAAAAGTGTTGATTTTAAGCCTGCCAACAGTGCTTCATACTCCGCCTCGTTGTTGGATGCTGGGAATCCGAAGTTAACTTCCTGTTCAATTGTGAGGCCATCTGGTGAGATGAGGACTATGCCAAGTCCTGCACCGTGCCTATTGGATGCTCCATTCACAAAGAGTTTCCACATCTCTCCGATGAATAGTTTCCAGCAAGTAGAGGGATCGGATGACGTTTTGGATCATGGGTGTTGCTAGTGTTTTCTTCCAAGTCCATGCCTGCTATTGGGGTTTGATCTTCACTGTCTGACTGCCTCAAGTCTTTACTTTTTGATAAGTCCTCACTAGGAATAGTATGGTTTGTTCCTTCCTTTCTGTCCTCAATCCTGTATGGCTTGCTATGTAGATGGGAATCCTGCATTAGGGTTGCGCAGTTCCCGCGGCACATTCCCCCTTACTTCGGTTGCGTTGGTCAAATCGATCGGGTAGATGTGATGACTTCCTAGTGTGAACTCAGCTACAAAGTTTGCTAAGGCTTGGGCTTTTATTGCAGTTCTGGGTTGAAACTTGATATCGAACTGGCCCAACTCTACTGCCCATTTTAAGATTCGTCCGGAAAAATCCGCCCTCTCAAACAAGGCCTTTAATGGAAAAGCCGTTAGGACGATCACGGTATGGGCATAGAAATAGTGTGAAAACTTTCTTGAGGCCATCATCAAAGCTAATGCTAGCTTTTCCAATGGTAAGTACCTTGTTTCAGCGCCCAGCAAGGTTTTGCTAACATAAAAAATAGGCAGGTGTTGGATTCCTTCCTGCTCTGACCAACACTGCGTTGACTGCATGCTATGAAACCGCTAAGTACAAAAAGAGCTCTTCTCTTGGCACCAGGGTTACTAACAATGGTGGAGAGGTCATATAGTCTTTTAAGCTTTCTAGGGCGCGGTCGCATTCCTCATCCCACTCAAATTTGGCCTTCAATGCTTGGAAGAATGATCGACATCTGTCTGACGACCGACTTATGAACTGGTTGAGCGTGGCTGCTAGGCCAGTGAGATGTTGTACCTCTTTGACTGTGTTGGGCCTCTCAAGATCTTGGATTGCTTTGATCTGAGAGGGATCATCTTCTATACTCCGGTTGGTCACTAGAAAACCTAGGAACTTGCCTGATCCCAAGCCAAATGCGCACTTAGATGCGTTTAGACGCAACTTGTGGGACTTCAAAATCTGGAACATTTCATCTAGGTCCCTGAGATGGTCCTTCTCATCCTTGCTTTTGATCACCATGTCAACTATGTAAGCCTTCATCGTTTTGCCTAACAATGGTTCAAACATTTTAGTGACCATCTGTTGGAATATAGCCCCTGTGTTCTTTAGGCCAAAGGGCATAACCTTGTAATAGTATAATCCTCTAGGCGTTGTAAATGACATGACCTCTTGGTCTGGTTCATGCATAGCGATCTGATGGTAACCCCGATACGCATCAAGAAAGCTAAGTCGGTTATGCCTTGCTGTTAGGTCCACCAGTTGGTCTATCCGTGGTAGGGAGAAAACTGTCTTTTGGGCATGCTTTGTTGACCGTTTTGTAGTCCACACAAATGTGCACCACTTGCCGTTCTTCTTTGGCATTACTACAGTGTTGGAGATCCATTTGGGTTAGTGTACTTCTCTGATGGCTCCTGCCTCCAGCAGGTTTCCTACTTCTTCTGCCACTATCTCTACGTGGTGGAGTGCCAATCGGCGGGTTCGCTGAATAATTAGCCTGGCAGTTGGGTGGACATTAAGTTGATGGCAGATAAAATTTGGGTCAATGCTAGGCATGTCGTATGGTGTCCAGGCAAACACTTCGATGTTTGAGGTTAAGAATTCCATGACCTCTATTCTCTCAATGCTGGACAAAGACGAGCCGAGCAAAAAGAACTTTTCTAGGTTCTTTTCATCTATCCTTACCTCAACCAAGTCTTCCACTGCCTTCTGTTCGGCTGTTTTGTCGACATCTGCAAATAGTTCATTGCTTTCTGGCTCCTCTACCATCTGAACAAACCCTTTTGCAGTACAGTTGCCGTGTACTATGACGAAACACTATTTCGACATGATTTGGTCTCCTAAGACTTCTTCAATCAAGCCGATTTCGTTAGGGAACCGTAATGCCTGATGGTAGGTTGACGCCACCAAAGCACATGGTGTGCAACCATGCTCTTCCCAAGATGATGTTGTAAGTGGAAGGGACCTTCAATACCCAGAATTTCACCTGTTTTGTCGTCGTTCCTACCTTGACTGGCATGATTATCTTGCCCACTGGCCATTTTGGCATTGAGTTGAAACCGACGAGGGGAGATGTCGCAGGTGCCAGGTCCTTGTCCTCCAATTTCAGTTGTTTGAAGGTCTCGTAGTACATTATCTCGCATGAGCTTCCTTGGTCAATGAGAATCCGTTTGATGTCGAAATTCTTGACGCACAAGGTGACCACCAGTGCGTCATTGTGAGGGCAATGTAGCCTTGCTAGATCCCTGTCTGAAAAGGATATGACGTTCGTAGCCTCTGTTTTGTTCTACCCTTTGCATAAGTGGGCATCCAGGTAAGTTTCCTCCATCTACTGTAGCATGTGGTTTTTCTATGCATTGTTCTTTTCCATGATCCAAGTCTATACGATTTTTCTTGCAAAATTGTATATTTTGAATGCTTTTTATGAAAATTATTTATTTTAGGTTGAGTTTATGGCCATAGGTGGATAAAACTTACTTTTTTAAAAAAAAAAAAAATCATCATTTTTAAAAATATGACTTTATTCTTTCAATATAAAAGTAAATAATTTTTTTTATTCAAATCATATAGTTTCTAGGTTAGTTAAAGGTTTTAGATTTACAATGGCTTGTATGAATATTTAATCACCAAATTCGTAAAATAGAAAGTTAGTAGAGGTCAATCTTTAGATTGGGCAAAAAATGTGCTATTATTCAATGACCTTCCCTTTTTGTACCTAAACTCCCGAATCTAGAAATTTTTTGATTATGACGGATCGGTCCTTAACTTAGTTTTTATTGCTAAAAGTTTCTTAGTTTCTCTTTAAAAATTAAGTGGCGACTCTTTGTTGTGTAAAGCGAGTTGGTATAACAATTTGTGTGAGAAATGGGCCTTAGACTCGAAAAAGGCACGGTGCCCATAATTGGCGACTCTGTTGAGAAATTAAGTTAGCTTGACTTGAAAATTATATTTTATGAGATTAGTAATTAATTATTAAATTGCAATGCATCATCGTAGGCTCGGAGAACCTAACTTTGCTGCTTAATATCTCAGACACTATTCGCAGGCTATGTTAAGTCAACAAGCAAACGTTAGATTTTGCTATTACTACCATTTGATCATCCCTTGCACTCCAAGGTGGCGTGAGAGGTCTATTGATAGTCATAACTGATGTATCCCCTTGACTAAACCTACTTTTGCATATGGAAAGCTTTAGCATCTTTCAAACTAGGACATGATATTTCCCTTTCTAGGATTATGTGATTGCCTTTTTTATGTGATTTAGTGAATCTTATATCCTATTTCAAAATTAGGACAGGGCAACTCTACCCCCAAATACACATGAATGCAAATTATGTGCTTATGTGGTATATCATCTTGAATGGAAATGATTTCATTTGATTTTGAGGATGAGCAATAAAAAAGACAGTGATTTGATTCCAAAATCTAGGGGTCTGATTAGGCATTGATTTGATTATAGAGAAATTTGAGTTTATTTTGGATAGTGATTTGATTCCAAAATTTGGGGGTTCAATTGAGGTAGTGATTTGATCCTGATTATGGTTTTAGCAATTAGTGATGAATTATGGGGGTGGTTTCCTAATTTAAAGGATGCGAGTTTGAATTTAAATTTCTACCTTAGTGATCAATTAAAAGAAAAATGATAGTCTTTCCAAAATTTAAGCAAAAATCCCCAAAAAAAATATATGTGATAAAAAAACTTCTAAAATAAAATTAAAAATAAAAAAAAAAAAATTCTCCATCCTAAGTAAAGCCTTGGAAATTATGAATGGTATTTTATTGAATGCAAAATCTTTAAGTTATTGACTTTAGGGTAATTTTAATTTTATGACAAAATGGTAGATAAGGAAGTGGTGACCAAATCTTCTATTTTAAATAAATTCCAGTTCCCCCAAAAGGTATTTGACTAGAAGATAATCATGTGATTAAATACTTAGAAAAAAAAAAAATCTGAAACTCCTTGAGGTAGAATTTTGAAGAAAAAACAAATATATATGGGTAGAATTTTAGAAATTATGGAAAGTTTTTTATTGGACAAAAGTCTTTAAGTTATTAACTTTGGAGGGAATTTTGATTTTATGGAAAAGTGTTAGACAAGGATGTGATGACCAAGTCTTTCACATTAAATAAAATTTTGAATTTCTTTAAAGGGCAATTTCACTAGAAGATAATTGTCTGACTAAGTTTTTGGAATAAAATCTAAAGTTTCTTGGAAATTTTTGGAAGAACCATGATTTTATTGGAAAAATGGTAGATAAGGAAGTGGTGACCTAGGTCTGCCATTTTTAATAAAATTCGGATTCCTTTATGAGATATTTAGCTAAGAGATAATTATTTGGAATAAAATCTAGACTCCTAAAATTATTTTATTTTGTTTAAAAAACTTTACCTTGAAAAATGATTTTGATAAAAAAAAATGAAAGTTGTAATGTGATCATGTACTTTTTAATGGGGTATTCTTCTTTGGTCAAGCAATAAATAATGGAAAGGCAATTGTTTGATTGATCACTTTGGTAAGAATTTTGAAAATTCCTTAAAATTTCTGGTTAAGAAACTACCTGATTGATGATGATGATGATGATGACGACGATTTTGGGATCTCATGATAAGTTTGAACATAATTTGACTGGGTCCATCTGCCTATTCACAGGATTGTTTGTAGCTATCGCTTCTAGAAAGAAAGGTCTCCCATGCTAAGTGGGCTGGATTGAGACGGTTGTCTGGTACTCAAGATATAGTTGATGGAAAGCTCGTGTTAGTCTTACTCAAGCCACCAGAAAGAAAGATTCGCAAGTCCAAGCCTAAGTCCAAGCCCATTTGAATAGTTCAGCTCGATTCAGAGTTAGTGAATACAAAACAGGTCAACCCATATTTGTCAGCTCCTTCTAGCCCAGAACATTTTAGGTTTTCAATCCCAGAACTAGAGATCGTGATATCCCAAGCCCAAGAGTTGACTGATCTGATTTGTGCACTCCAGAGGTCCTTGGATATCTTGTCTGTTACTATGGACACCCAAGTCCAAACTTTGAACCAGCGACAAGCCCAAGCGGCCACACCACCACCACCACCAGAACCACAACAAGTTCCAAGGAAGAAGTGTTAGTTGCCCTCATACTATCCCTAGATCATCCAAAAGATGAACCAAAGATTGAAGTGTCGAACCTTGACATCAATGCTAAGAGAGCCAAGCTGGAGAAGGCTATAAAGAAGACTAAGGGTCCTAATTGTATTCTGGATTAGATGTCAGTCTAGGGGATGTGACTGTCTGCCTGCTTGAGAAGTTCAACATGCCACACATAGATAGGTTTGATGGCTCGGGAGACCCCATGGTGCATGTCCAACTTTTCACCGACATTCTGAGGCTTATGAGACTCACCTGCCAACAAATCTTGTCTTTGTTTGGCCGAACCTTATCTAGAGTGGCAGCTAACTGGTATGACAAGCGTAAGAATGAAATCAAGTGGAAGTGGGATGAGCTAGCCAAGGCATTTGTCACCCAATACTCTTACAACACTCAGCTAGAATTGACTATGAGGGAACTTGAAACCACCAAATAAGAACCCGTGAAAGCTTCAACGACTTTGTCATGAGATGAAGAACTAAGGCAGCAAGAATAACCAATTGACTTGATAAGAAAGATCAAGTGAGAACTATTGTGAAGAACTTATATCCACTTCTGCTAGGCATCACTACCTTTGCCATTATTTAGTTTCCAAGAGATGTTTGACACTGGGAATCAAATAGAAAATATGATCAACCATGGTATTATCAAAGTAGAAGCTGCTGCACTACCTCCAAAAAAGCCTTTCACTAGAAATGTACTAACTACATTTTCCAATACCAAACCTACTAAGGTTCATGCCATAGGAACCCAAGCAGTATATGACCCTTTTACTAGAACCACCCAAGCTATCCAATCCACCTGCACCCAAAGAACTTTTCACCCGACTCCAAATGTCTTTATCTAAAGCCATGCAAATCCTCATAGACAAGGGACACCTTAAACCCGTTGGCCCTAAACCGCTCTTGGATCTTCTACCCGCTAGCCATGACCCCACAAAATATTGTGCCTTCCACCAACAAGCCAGCCATGAAACTGACTGATGTGTTTGCCTCCATCATGAGATCCAAGATTCATAGACAACAAAATCATAGTACCCCCCTTTAAAAGCCAAATATCACCACCAACCCTTTGCTTGAGCACGAAAAAACTGTCCCTGCTCCACCTAATGTTAATGCCATACAAGCCTCCTTGCTAACCTTCGATCCTAGCCAATATATTATGTCAGCCAGCCTACCTAAGCTAATGGCACCTATAAACGAAGAGGTGGAAGTGGATATCATCCAAAAAGAACCACAAGTGAATGACCCTAATCCAATATCAGCTTTCATTGCCTAAACGGAAGCATTAACTTCAATAATAAAGGATCTGAACAACTATGTCTACCAAAAGAAGGTGAAGGTTTTACAGAAGATGAATGGTTCGACTTTGTGTTCCGTAAAATGGAACCATCTGAAGAATACCAGTAATCTCTGCAATAAATGAACAAGACTAGTTTATGGAAGCATATGATCCTAGCAAATATATTGTACCTGCAAATGAACCTAAGCCAGAAGTGGTACTCTCTGAATCCATGGGCGTCGATTTCTTGGGGGTGGATCTCGTCAAAAAAATCTTTTTAGCTCTAGAGTCATCCTAGACTGCCTTGATGATCTTAATGGTTCCCAACACGTAGAAAACCAAGGATGGGGAAGTGAGTTCAACAAAGAAGAGGATAACAATGAGGAAGGAAAAAGTTGAAGCCTACCCAAAGGTAGAAGAGTGGGAAGTAACCGACATCTGAGAGTCCATTTTGAGAGCTTGAAAAAGGAAAATATCAACCCTTCACAGCTGTGATGAAAAAGAAAGACTAAAATGTAAGGACACTAGGACTGGCTGAGGTTCATTACACATTGAAGTTCACAGCTATGCGATGCTACAAGAAGAACAAAGAAAAAGAAAACCAAGCAAAAATGAGTGGGGACTGGTTCACAGGGGCCTTGTTCGAAGAAAATGAGTAGAGAAGAAGAGAATGGGCAAAACAAATTGACATGGGTTGACTTTGAAACTGGCTTGAGTACTAAGACTAACCACATTAGCTTGGGGAACTTCAATGCTATGATGATGTGGGAAATAGGAGCATTGAAGAGGAATGTCACCAAGTACATAGTGGAGATAACGGAATGCCAATTGAGAAGCTAGCCAATTAAAATTGTTTTGCTCATGGATCTGGTAATGAATCTAAAATAATCATAATAATAAGTCAAGTGAGTCAAAATCTGGCTTGTCGAATTTTGATGTGTTAGTCATATCAAGTAGTAAGTCAAGTCTGTTATTTTTGCTTTATTTTGTTTTGATTTGTTTCTTTTTCGAGTTTGAGTCAAATGTCTGTACTCCCTTTTTTATCAATGATAAAGTTAGTGATTTTGAAAATTTTGTAGTGCCAATAGTTGATTGCATTAAATCCTAATAAACCAAAAAAAAAAATGATGACTCCCCAAAGCATGAAAGACCTAATTGAACGAGAGAAGGGAAGACGAGCCAAATTTGCAATGAATGAAATAATGTCAACAAACTTGGGTAATGAGGAAAAATCCTTGCGTGGTCTAGATTGGATCCATGTTGTCTTTACGGGAACACGAGCACTTAGTTTCTCTTTTAAAAAGAATTCAAAGATACATTTTCTTATGATCCTATCAAGACATACCTAGAATCAATCTTAAGACTATGCAACATAAACCCTCTCTAGGCTCCGAAACTAAGTACATAGCAAGGGTGTCAGGCAAGCAATCAAACTAGGGCAATTATCTCTTTTCCCTAACACATAGCAAGGAAATTGTCCTACTCATTAGAATTCTCCCACCATAAATGGCAAAAGAAGCAAATGCAAGGAGACGCCAACATGTGAAGAAGAACTAATTCCTGGTACATGACCCAAGGAAGACATTCGAGTCGACTAGAACAAGGTCATCAAAGTCACCGTGACAGGAAGAAACAATTTCCTTAGCAAATCTAAATGGGATGAAAATCCACATAATATATTGACCCTAAAAGATCTTGTTAGGTCAAAAACCTAAAAGGTGACCAAAGAAAATTTAGAGCACAAGGAGAAACAAAAAAACATTAAAAAAAAGAAAAGAAAAAAAATTAGAAAAAATGAAAAATGAAAAAGAAATAAAGCAAAAATAGAAGCTCACAAGGTTGAAAATTCGAAAGAACAATCTTGAAAAAAGTTAGGGCACAAAAATAGAGAGTTAACACCTAAGTAAACCATATCCTAAATTACGGATAGCTTGATTCCCTACCATTGGGATACGTAGGCAACTTCACCTTGAAGTTCGGCCCTATCTAATTCAAATTCCATCAGCCATTAGTTCCTGTCATCAATCCAAGCACTTGAATGTCAAGATTTCGGGAAAGTTTAGTTGCACAACTCATTGGATTCAATTGTAGAACTGTCCAATTAGTGAGCTTGCAAAAATCATCCTTTGGGTTATTTTTCATGAGAATGATAAGTGATTTGTGCTCCTTTCTGTCCGACCATTAACACAACATTTCCAAAACAAAAGGAATAAACTTCATTAGACGACTTTATTGATAAAAGTTTCAAACATGACAAACAAAAGCAAAACTAACTAATTTCTATTCAATGAAAGTCTAGAGAAGCTAAAACAAAATAAAATAAAAAAAAGAAGAGATTTAAAATCTAAACTAGGGGCATTGTAAGTCGAGTCAAAATCACCTAGTCTTTATCCTTTTGAACCTCTTTGTGTGCCTCGACCCACTGAATCTCACGATTAAGTCACTGAATGAATCCCCTCGACAGCTTGCATTTGGAACCCTCGTCTAACATCATGAGTGTCCTATCTTGCCAAGATTTGGGATTTGTCTTCATGTGAAAGGCCCGAAAAGAAAATGAAGAAAGGTATGAAGGGGAACCCAAATGAGCCATCTGTTAGGCGTTGTTTGCTTGTGCCCACTTCTTTTCTATATAAAACGTAGTTTGATTTTGCATCCCCATTCCTTTATGATATTTATGTGGCAGGCACTGTTTGTGGTTTGATTATTGCATTGAATGTTATTTGCATCCTGCCCTTGAACTACGCTGGTTCAATTCCTTGCAAAGGGATACGTAGGAAACCCTCGAGGTTCAACCAACTGCATCTGCATTATGTGCCCAAGTCTTATGGCCTCGTCAAATAGGTCGTCCCTGGGTTTTGACATTCACTCATGTCATTTCATGACTCCGAGCTCTGTCCAAGAGGGGGCAACTGTAGACACCCCATTTTGACCGCCCTTAAGACTTGGGCGCTTCACTCTGAACACTCAATGATGAAATGTTATATTGTGCAAATTTTTGAATCTTCGGTAAAAGAATTTAGTTTTGAGCTTCGAACCCAAAACTTGCACACCATTTTGAACCAAACCTTATTTTTCTTGCTTGACCTCTCAAAAAACAACAAAACCAAAAAAGACCGACACACCACATTATGTTGGCTGGTCGGCCATGTTTGCTGAGAACAGATATTTTGCAGCAACTAGTTGCTCCCATGCACGAGATTTGGCCATCTGCTCTCCTTTGAAGATATTTACGTTGAAAGGCGGTGGAAACTTTATAAAAACAGCACATCACCTCAAGGTTTAGGGTTAGAACATTTCCCAAAGGCTTTGAGGTTTACCAAAAGTTCTTCTCTACCCTCTTGATAGATATACTATAGATACACCATTGGAGCTTAGACTTGAAGCTTTTTGTTGAGTTTTTCAACACAATTTCAGATATTTGAGAGTATTTAGATTGTGGTTTGTAAACCAAGAAACTCTTCCTCTTCTCTAGAGGTTGATTCTTCAACTCTTTTCATTACTTAGCTTCTTGTTCTTTATTTCAATACTGATTTTCAGAGTGTTTTTAGACTTAAACATGTGATTTAAAACTTGTTGAAGGTGGAAGGGTTAGCCCACCTTTCCATAGGTTTGTTCTCTAGTGTTGCTCTTTTGTTGTTTTTCATCTTTTTTTGCTTCTTTTATTTCATTTTCAGCACTATTTTAGGTCGATTTTGATTAAATATGACTGTGTATATGTGTTTAAAGCTTATATAGATAGTTTAAGTTTGTCATCTATCTCTCTTCTTGGAAGATATTGCAAAGCTCTCTTCTAGTTCCTTTTTTATAGCATGGAAATAGATGTTTCATCCATGTTCCGTAAGTAGGAAGATGAGCTTGCAATCATCTCTCCATAGCTTTCATTTTTTGCTTTTTACTTAGTTTAGTTTTGCTTTTGCTTCAAAGCTACATAAGAGCTCTTTCATCAAGACCATTAGAGACACTCTTCTAGTTCCTTCAAAGCATTGACATGGAGGTTTCAATCCATCTTCCATGAGTAGGAAGAAGAGTCTCTTTGGTTTTCTTAATGATGGAACCTCTTGTGTTTGAGCTTTGCCTCTAATAATGGTTTCGTTTAAACTTATTCTCTCTAAGCTGGAGTATTCACTTGTTCTTGTTTTACATGAGATTTCAGTGGGTTTTGGCCATATCTTTGATTGTGCCTTTCATAATTAGTTTTAGTTAGCTTTGTATCCATTAATTGCCATCTCGTTACTTCACTAATAATCATTTAAATACCCTTGGGATGTTTGATGATTTGTGAACCAAACCCACTCTCTCCTTCATAATTTTTCATGACAGGAGAGAGAAGAGAGGATGAATAGCTTTCGAAAATACTCTGTTTTGCTCTATTCTAGTTTTGATTGTAGCAGATCCTCCACCATGGCCAGCCAGCCAGCCAGCCCTCTATACGGCAGACCAATTCTATAGGCTGGCCGACCACCTTTTTTGTATAGCTGTGGTGCTTTTTCTAGTGAAACAGAGCAGATCTTGAGGCCCAAAATAGAGTCATTTTCAGACTGTGAACAGAGCAGCTTTTGGCAACAATGGGGGTTTTAAGAGGATGCTCTAGCTCGTGTCCACATGATTCATCGCCTCTCCTTTGATCCTTTTAATTTAGCTACTTTAATTTGTATTTTGTATTAAATTAGTTAACCAATTCATTTGTGTTTGTAATTAAGTAATTCATGTAATTAATTAGTTCATTTGCTTGTATTGTAATAATTAGTAGCTTTCATTCAGGTTTGTAATAATTAGTTAATTGGGGTATTTGGGCCCTCTTTTGCGAGGGCAAATTTGTAATTTGATGTATGTCTTCCAACCCCTATTTCTTTCTCCTTTTTACTTACTTGCTCACTATAGTTGTATAGCATCATGTTTTCTCTATCATTGCCACGATTTGCATCCATCTTTGCATGCATTTAGATTTGGCTGATCATACTATCATTGTCATTTTTACTTACCTGAATACGTGTGCTACCACATGCCTTGAATTGATTCATATGTCATGTTAAGAAGCCGAATCTGATAGTTACATTTTTGTATGTGTTGCATTAGTCATATGCATTGTTAGGGTCATGCATTTTTATAATTGCTTTCTTTTTCTTTGGCTTACCTCGGTGTACTAGGTGAGCATTTTTAGCTTTAGCATATTCGTATGTGTGATTGTTGCCATACTTAGCATCTTACCATGAGGCTATGTGTTTATTTGAAATACCTCTTTGAATGCCTGTGGATGAAGGTTATTTTACTTACATTGTGGATGATTTTGATCAAATGTTTTTGCAAGCTCATTTCTTTCCTTTTGAATTGTGTGCACTCAAAACTCTTTTAAAAGAATCACATAAAATCAAGTTATTTCCAAAGCAAGCAAAACCGTCTATACTCGTGTGCCTCACATAGTAAGTTAGCATATTAATAATTAGAACAAGAGCATATAATGTTGATAAAATTCACATCATGATTATTAGATGCCGATCTTTGATTGGGTGAGTGGGGTGTTATAGACACCTCATTTTTGACCGACCTTAAGACTCAGACGTCATCGATTGAGCGCTCGGTGATGGTGCAGGTTGTTCTCATTTAGAGGTTTCGGAGTTTCGGCTGAGAGCCTTGCCTCCGGGCCTCTGAACTCTTTGTGCTTTGGTTCAGTTTGTGGACCGAACCTTGTTTTCTCTTCCTAGAGGGAGGGAGAGGTCTTGTAGACCATCTCTTTGTGGTCGTAGACCACTTTTCCCATTTGGAGACTAGTTTTCGATTTTTGGAGCCTTCGGCCGCGCGCCTTGTCTCGGGACCGCTTAACGTTCTCCGTTTGGCGTGGTTTTTGAGCCATATCTTGTTGCCTCTGCCTAGAGGAACATTGTGGTCCGAGAGACCACTTTTGTGGTTGTGTACCACTTTTGATGCCCGTAGACTAGTTTTCGAGGCTTTCGGCCGCGTGCTTTGCCTCCCGATCTCTCGTCTTGCATCCGTTTTGGTTTATTTTTGGTACAAACCTTGTTTTCCTTGTTTAGAAGGTGCTATAAGGGTGGGAGACCACTTTTTCTCCTTGGAGACCACTTTCTCTTCTGCTAGCCAGCTTTTTGGTCGGACAACTGGCTTTCTTGGTCTTTGGACCACCTTTTCTGGTCGGCCACCACACCAGTTGCTTGTTTTTGGTGTCTAGACCTCTCCCTACCTATGGCCGACCAGTTTTCTTCTTGGAAGACCACTTTAAGTAGCAGGGCGACCATTTCAAGTGGTCGGCTGCTTTTTGACACCTTTTTGGAGATATTTTCCTTCAGCTGGCACAGATGGAAGGCACTAGAGCCATCCCCCATACACGTGTATGGAGGGATTGCCTTGGTCCTTAGCTTCTCCAAGAAGCTTTGGCTTTTGTCTTCTATAAGAGGGAGGCTCTTCTTCCCTCCTCCAAGTTCAGAATTTGCAGGTTTGAAGGAGAGATATAGCTTTGTATCTATATCTCCTTGTTTGTTCTTATTTTGTGCCTAAAAGTGTAGATTTGTCTCACTTTAACACACAAACACACACTCAAACACCTTGCTTGGGTTGCTAAAGCTACTTGAAGTTGTTTTTGGTGTTCTTGGGCTGGTTTGAACTCAAAAAGGTTGCTGGAGTCGCAGTAGTAAAGGTGGTCTTCAAGGGTGAGTCTTTAACCCTTTAATCTCCCATTCTTGCTTAAGCTTTTAGCCCTTCTTGCATGATGTTTTAAGATTGACTCTTAACTAGAAAAAGTTCTATTTTTGTGTGCTTAAAATAGTTGTTTTAAGGTCACTTTTTCGTTAGGGGTGGTTTACCCACTCTTAGGCCTTGTTAGGCCTTGTTTTGAGCCATCCCTTTAGGCTCTTGTTGAACCCTTTGCATGACCTTTCTATCACTGAAATCCAAAGGATTTTCAATGGTGGAAAGGTGGTTTTGGAGTCCTAAATAGTAGAGGGTCATTCCCTCTCCTTGTATTGTGTTTACTAGCTTCATATGCCTCATGTTTGAGCATCTTTGGCAAGCTTATGTTGGCCATATATTAGCATGTATTTGTGGTTATTTTGCTGTGGCATACCACTATTTTGCTTGGTTTTGTCACTCCATGCATGCCTAATACACATGTGGTATAAATCACACAAACTAGTCTTGTATGCCTCATGTTTGAGCATGTGTTTCTAGCTTGTTTTGGGGCCTTCTAAGTAGGTTTTTGGTGTTATTTTAACATGCCTCAGATCTATTTTGGGTTGGTTTGGTCGGCTCTTGCATGCCTTATACACTTGTAGTGTAAATCTCTTGAACTAGCTTTGTATGCTTCATGAAGTAGCATGTCATTCTAGCTTGTTTTATTTCCATTTCAGCATGTTTTTGGTGATGTTTTTGCCATGTCATGACTCTATTTTGGTTTGGTTTGGTTGGCCCTTGCATGCTCCATGCACTTGTAGTGCAATCCCATGAATTAGCCTAACATGCATCATGCTTTAACATGTCATTTTAGCATGCTTTTGGCTTAGTTCTGAGAAGACTTTGTTCATGTTTTAGCATGTTTAAGGTCTAATTTGTGTTGTCTTGGCCATGCATGACTTGCTTTGTATAGCCTTGGTTCAATCTAGCTTGTTGGCTTTGTGTATTGAGTCCCCTAGCATGCTTTGCTTGGCCTATTTGAATGATTTGGCATCATTTATTATGTGATTTCAGTCCATGTTTCATGGACACACACTCACATTTGTCACTTATTCAATTCGTTGGAGGGTTGGTCCTTTATGCCTTAACATGAGTCATTGTGTATGCCTTCATGCCTAAGCTTGCGAGCTATCATTTCAATGTGTTTTTGGGGTTATTATGCCATGATATAACTCTGATTTTTGTTGCTAAAGTCATTCCATGCTTGGTCTTAATAGGTGTAGTGTAATCCACCTTATTTGCCTTGTATGCAATATGCCTTATGCCCCTCATGCTAGCTTGTTTTGGCTTCCTTCCATGCATGTTTTAGACTCATCTTGGCATGTTCTAGGACTCTTTTAGGTTGCCTTGGTCATATGCTCCATGCTTTTTATAGCTCTAGTGCAATTGGCCTTGCTAGCTTTGTGTTTTGATGATTCATGCATGTTATCTTTGAGCTATTTAGATGATTTGGCATCATTTAATGCATCATTTCAGAGCATGTAGCATTGCCATGTTCCCACTTCATTCATGCTTTAAGTGCCTTTGAGTGTTGTGCATTGTTGCCTCTTTTATGGCCTAGCATGTATGCCATCTTGCCTAGGTATTTGAGCCCCCATCCTAGCATGTTTTGGTCTTTGTTTAGACCTATTTTAGCTTTGTCCATGTTTGGTTCATGCATTTGTGCCATGTATTGCATGCCCCTTTGTGTAGTCCTCTTAGCTAGCTTCAATGCTTAAGGGTCCAAGCATGCCATGCTTGTATTGTTTGAATGGTTTGGCACCATTTCTTACCTAATTTCAGTGCACTTAGTGTTGCTACACTTTCACTTTTGCCACTCTTTGAGCACTCTTGAGAGTTGTGCTCTTAAGCTTAATTGGTAAGCCAATTGGCATGCATGCTTATATACGCTTTTGGTGCCTTCATTTTGGTGTTATGGCCACTGTTTTGGCATGACTGAGGTCTGTCCATTTTGGTTTAAGTCCATTGAGTATGTGGTTTGCATGTTGTTGCATGCTTGGTGTATTGCATATAGTTGCCCTAGTTACATTGCATTGCGCATGCATGCATTACATTGTGTTTAGAACCTTATGATTGCCTTGCATTGAGTATGCCATCTAGTTCTTAGCACATTGCATTGTGTATGCCATATAGTTACATTGCATGTTTGCTATGTTACTTGTTGCATTGCTGTTTGGAATAGGTGTTAGTCCAAACACGAGAAACGAGAGACGTTTCATACTTCAAGTGATGAAACGTATCTCAATTCTCAGTCGCCGACGCTCTTGATCGTACATGATAGAGTTTTAGGCATTATGTGTTTACTTGTGCATTCATTTCATATTGAATTGTGTGACTTTGCCTCTCGGCCATCATGCATTGAAATGCGCGATTGGTGGCTCGAGGGTCGAGAACCACACCCCCTTGAGTTCATGACATGATAGGGAGGGTGGTTGTGCACACATATACTGCAAATACATTGCCATGTCCTTTCTTGCTCTCATGTTGCAGCAAATTGCAGTTCAGCAGCAACAACTGGTCGGCCGACCAGTATTACTGGCTGGCCGACCACTTTTTCTAGCTTTCAACAAAGAAAAGTGGTCGGCATGTGGCTAGAGAGACCAAAAGTGGTCGACCACCCTCCCACAGGTTTTCCAAGGTGGAGTTTCATCTTTCTGGAGCTTGGTGTAGGTTTCTGAGGACAAATGAAAACAAAGACAAATCGGGGCATCGCATTGGATTTTCGAACGAGGTGACCAGACATGCATGCATCCTTTTCCCTCATGAAGCTCCTGTTTTATTGCTTTCCTTAGCTGTCATGCTTAGATAGCTTGCTTATGCTTTGGTTTGTACCTTAATAGTTAATGTGTTTAGCTATTTCAAATTCGTTTTGTAATAATTAGTTAACTAGGACTGGTTAATTAATTTGTTTTGTAATAATTAGCTTAATTAGCTTAAATTAGCTAGTTAGCTTCTTATTTGGTCCCTCCCTCGAGAGGGCCAATTGTTGTAATAAGCATGCGTGTGTGTGATGCATGTCTTCCAATCCCTCATTTCTTTCTCCTTTTTACTTAACCGCTTATGATGGTTAGTTTTAGGGCATATTTCATTTAGCATACCTTATGCTTGCAATGCGTGCATCCATTCATCAGTCTTACATGCACCAGGCTCGGCGCATTATACTAACTGCGCTGTATTTCAATTCCTATTTGAATACATGTATCAAGTTGCACTTTCACATGACATTCTAGGATAGCAGAGCCTATTTCTAGTTGCATTTTCGCACGTGTTGCATTAGCCATCTTAACATGAACTAGGATCATGCATGATTTCTAACTAGTTCTTTGTTTTAGCTCAGAGTACACTGTGAGTAGTTTACGCTTTAGCATACTGTATGTGTGTTAATGTTTCCATGAAAGCATGCTTGCCATGAGGCTACCTGCTTATTTGATATAACTGCCTGAATGCCCGTGGGTGAAGGTTGGATTACCTGAATTGGAACAATTCATCGAAATCCGTGCTTTAGCCTACTTGCGAGTAGCAAATTTTAAACCATTTTCAAACAAACGAATATGCAATGTTTTGTTCCTAACTTAGGTGATCTAGTCTATACTTGTTTGCTGTGCACAACACATAGTAAATTCCTAGGTTAATAATCGGAATAAGAACACATGTGTTTTAAAAAACGAGATATCATGCTTAGTACAGGCCAATCTTTGATCGGGCGAGCGAGGGTGCTCATTGCATGACCTTCCCCTCTCGTACCCAAGTTCCCAAGCCGAGGCAACTTGGTGATGACGGACACGTGGCCTTCGGCACGAGTCAGGGTTCCTAAATTCCCCCAAAATAAAATATTTAGGTGGCGACTCTATATCTGGCAAAGCAGTCCATGTTTAGCACTTGTTTATTAAAATCAGTTTTCCAAAATGATTTGCCGGATTTGGACTCTTTGGTGATTTATCGGTCTTACATCGCATATTATAAGATTAGATTCAGAACCGTGACATTTGAGTCCGAACTGTAGTAGCTCAGAACAAAACGAGATTCGCGCTGCCCTCACAGGCGCGTGGATGTTGGAGAGTTCCCGGGAGCGTGTCTACAGGTGCTCAATTCATGACCTTCCCTTCTCATACCTAATTTCTCGAGCTGAGACAATTCTGGTTATGACGGACAAGTGGCCTTTAGCACGAGTCACGGGTTTCTTAAAATTTTCACAAATATTTAGGTGACGACTCTAAAATCTAGCAATGCAGTCCTATTTTTGGCATCTCTGATGATTAATGGATTTTCTAGGAATTTTTCGAATTTAGACTCTCATTCATTTTTCTATTTCACATTTCACTTGTGAAACTAGATTTAGAACCATGGGAGTCTGAACTATAGGGCTATCGTACTCGAGGAGGCTAAGTCCCTTTAAGGAGCTCGAAAAACCAGCTACAGTAAGTATTGTTTCGAATGAAGACCCTTGTTTTGCCGCACGATTGTGGCAAAGCCTATAAATTGTTATGGGCACTCAGTTAACTTTTACCACCGCTTACCACCCACAAACCAATGGACTGTCCGAGCGCACTATTCAAATCTTTAGAAATATGTTGAGAGCTTGTGTAATAGATTTTAAAGGTTCTTGGGAGAGACACCTACTTTTAGCGGAATTTGCCTACAATAATAGTTATCAAGCTAGCATTGGGATGGCTCCTTTTGAAACTTTGTATGGGCGACCATGTAGGTCACTAGTGTGTTGGACCGAGGTGGGGGATTCACCTATACTTGGACCGAAATTGGTTAGTGAGACCACTGAGAAAATAGCTCTTATTTGCAAATGGTTAGTAACAGCTCAGAGTCAACAAAAGAGCTATGCAGACTGGAGGAGAAGACCCCTATCTTTTGATGTGGGTGATCATGTATTTTTGAAGATATCACCTAGAAAATGTTTAATGAGATTTGGTCGAAGCAGAAAATTGTCACCTAGGTTCATTGGCCCCTTTGACATTATAAAACGGGTGGGAGAGGTAGCTTATCGCCTTGCATTGCCACTACAATTATCCGGAGTGCATGATGTGTTTCATGTCCCCATGCTTCGTAAGTATGAACCTGATCCTTCCCATGTCTTGGATTGGACAAATTTAGAGGTGGACGATAATGCTTTATATGAAGAGAGACCGATGAAGATCTTGGACACCCGGGAACAAATTTTGAGAGGCAAAGTCATTCCTTTAGTTAAAGTATTATGGCGTCACCACAGTGTGGCAGAGGCCACTTAGGAACGAGAAACTGAAGTTCGTGAGAAATATCCCGATTTATTTAATGACATGTAAACTTGCTTGTTTGTTAATCTTAGATCATTGTAGGGGAAGGTTGTAAAATGGGGGTAAAAGAAAGAAATCTAAATTTCTATGTTGTTATTTGAAGTTAACTTTGATTTCGTTTTAGTTTGAGAAGTGGTAATGATTGAAACTATTGTTATTGTGATATTCATTTTTCCTGGGAATTGTTGGAGTTGTTTTGGCAGGAACTATGAAGTTTTGCGGATGAAATTCCTTAAGGGAGGTAGGCTATAACAACTGTTTTTGCTCAAGCGGTCATTTGGTCGCTTGAGCAAAGATTTGCAGCTCCCAGTATCTCGTATGTTTACAGGTGAGACTGCTTGAGTGAAAGAATGGTTGCTCAGCGCATAAAATACGAGCTCCCAGTATTTTCACTGTAGCTCTGCGAAACTTCTAAGACCTTGCAGTTCACCGCTCGAGCTGTGGAAAGTTCCCTCAAGCAGTCTGGTCGGGGCAGCAGGGTTATATTACGATCCAAACACTTTTCTAACTTATTTCTCTCACACTCCTTCTCTCTCTAATAGCCCTATTTCCAAAACCCTAGCTAGAACACCCTAGATTTCATCTAGTAAGAGCAAGAATTGATCTTTGGGCTTTCATTAAAGTTGTTATCCTCATCAAGAGTTACATTTTGAATCGATTAGATTGTGTTTTTTCAGAAGCTCATCTCGTGGACCTTCATCTCTCTTCGTGCAACCTTGATGTAGGAATACCTTTACCCTTTTATATTTATATTTTGGCTTAAATGTGTGTGATGTGAAACTGTTGAGATGGATGTGGTATATATATATATATATGGGCTTTGTGTCGATGAAGTGTTTGTGTGAAATTGATGGTGGATTGTGGAATCAATTATGAAATAATGAGTAAATATACTTGAATCAAGGAAAATAAATAGTTGAAAGGAAAAGCCCCAAATTTTCTTATGTAACCCTAAGGGTTGTTTTTTTATTTTGACTTAACGGTTAATGGATAAGTAAAACTGGGGAGTCCTTGTGATTATTTGTGTTGTGTTTAAAATGTTAATATTTTGGAATGTGTTTGAGGTGCCCACTTGCTTAGTTCACGTGAGGGCGACGAATGTGGGGATGTTGTGAGGTGTCCACTGGCCGATTCTTGCGAGGACGAAGAAAGTGGAAGGTTTGAGGTGTCCACTAGTTATCCGTGTAAGGATGGAAAAATGTGGAGATTGAATGGTGAATTGTGTGTTGTGTAATAATTTCTAAACCAATGGAAATTCATGGACATTAATAAAGGTCATGCATATTTAAACCAAATGTTTATATACTTTGTCAAAGTTATTCTCTACTGGGAAATTACTTATTCCTATTTACTAATATTTCAGGAAATGAAGAGCCCCACAACCGTCAATGAAGAAGAAGAAAATGACTACCTCTTTTAAAAAATCTAAATTTTTGTGAACTTGAAGTTGTAATGGAATTGTGGAACTCCTTTTCTACTTTTATTATGAATTTTGTATTTTTGTATTAAATGTTCACAATGTAATTAGTAACTTCGAGGACAATGTAATTGTTTTGTAATCTTCTCTAGCTCACTGAATCGAGATAAGTATTTTGTGATTTTGTAAACAAAATTTGTAGTTCAATGAGTAAGAGAAACATTTGCATGGGATTGTGTCATGTGTTTATGTGGAGAATGTTCTTTTAATTGTTTATTGGGAATTATATGTGTGGGTTGTTACACGCGTTGATGAGTTAATCTTGATTATCAAATGTTAATTATTTGGTGATGTTACATATTAATTAATTCGCAACACAGGTTTGAGTAAGGAAACTTGATACGCTTTGAAGGGGGGAAAAAAAAAGAGTTCACCTTGGCTACGAACAATGCTCTAGAATCGAAATCCCTAATTATAGAAGAGAGCATAGAAGAGAGGCCCTTGGCCACCGAAGAAGAAGAAGAAGAATTGTGAAATAAGAATTCAATTACATGCAAATAAATTTAATTTACCAAAAAGGTAAATCATAGAGGTCCTCTTCATTTGAGAAACTTGTTTTTTGTCCACTATGAGAGAGAATGTGTGTGATCGACAGGGCTTTTCATTAGGTTTTTGTCTTAACTTTTAGGGTTTTGGGAGATAATGATTTTTAGGGGTATGGGGGTGTACATTTTAGTTGGTGTGAAATTTTCGTAAAGATAATTTTGATATAATTTTGAGAGAAGAAATAAATTTTAAGAATTTTAAATTTATAAATAAAGATCTAAAGAAATAGAGTTCCAAAATAATAAATAAGATGTTAATAACATCACTCTTATTTTTTTTTTCCACACATTAGGATTTACTCTTTCATAGATTAAGGGGAAAGAAAAATAAGATTACCCACAATGCCGCCATATGTTTACTGAATTCATAGCCTCTATTGTAAGAATTGAGGAAGATACCAAAATCACACAAGGATTATTCTTAAAATGGATGGCATAATTTACATCTGCCGAGGTTATTTAGTATAATTTATTTGTGCTAGTAATAATGTTTTGGTAAATTATAAATATATTATTTGAGAATTACTTAAAATATGGATTGGTTCCGTGATTTTACATCTCACTCTTTCAAGTTTCTAATTAACTAACAAATGCTATATTTTATTAATAAATTATTAAGTTAATTAATTATTTTTAATGATGCCATAAATATATTTAAATTAAGAATTCATGTAATTTTATTATTGTATAAGAAAATATTTAATAATTTTATTTTTCTATAAATTTTGTTAAATTAAATTTTTTTTAGAAAATGAGGTAATTGCAATTCCAAACCTATAGGGGTAATTCTGTATTTTTTATTCTAGAAATCTGTGCAAGACTGTTTAATAAGCTGATTTTAAATAAGATTATTTTTAAAAGCTAGTAAAAAATAGTTTTAGGAATTGTTTGAAGTGATTACTTTAGATTTTATTTTTTTTATCATTTTATCTTATTTGAATTATATCACTTTTTTATTATATTACAAAAATTTTCATAAAAAATAAGAAAACATATTTATTTAAATTATTCTAACCAACCACTTAAATTTAAATTGTCAACTTTTAACAAGTTCACCAAACAGCACAAATATATTGCACCGATTGATTAACTAATAAGATTTCAGAATAAATAAATAAATAAAAGAGGTCTTTTTTTAATATTATTTTCGAATGCGACTAAGGGAGGTCCAACCGATCATTTCTACCTACGTTGACCAACTTGGTACATTGGTGATTAGTTTCCTCTCTCTCTCTCTCTCTCTCTCAAACCAGTGTGACTGCTGAAATTTGCTTGGGTGAAGGCTCTATACCTGCGGTGAAATTTGCTTCTAGTGTGTACGCTTTTTCAGATCTCCCTCTTCATATTCCAGACCAAGCAAGGTAACTCAACTTGAAAACAGAGCTTTCATTTACTTTCTCACCTCCATTTCCCTTTTATTCCGGCTGTACTGTTTTGCTTTCATTCTTGCCGTCTCCTTTGGATTCTTGTACTCCCTTTGCTTCTTTGTTTTCATTCTTGTTGTTTTTTTGGCCTTTTCATCTTGTGTTTCCTTTTAATTTCTGAAGAACAAAAAAAAGGTCCAGAAAAAAGCCCTTTTGATTCTTGTACTATCTTTGCTTCTTTGCTTTCAGTCTTGCTGTCTCTTTTTGATTCTTGTACTATCTTTGCTTTCGTTCTTCTTGTTTTTGTGGCTTTTTCATCTTGTGTTTCCTTATAATTTCTTAATAAAAAAAGAAAAAAAAAAAAAAAGTCAAGAAAAATGCCCAAAAATTAAAAAGAGAAAAAAGTGAGAAATGGCTGAAGGAATTGGTTTCTCCTTTTTGGGGAAAGCTTTGGGGGGAATTGGAGAGTACTTGGTTGCTCCGATCGGCCGACAGTTTGGTTATCTGTTTTGCTTCAACACCAACATTCAAAATCTTGAGACTCAATTGGACAGCCTAAAAGTGACAAGAGAAGGGGTTCAACTAGGGGTGGATGAAACACGCAACAATGTCAGAACCGTTGGACCTCATCTTGAGGCATGGCTGACTAAAGCAAATGACAACACAGCAGAGGCAGAGACAATTATTAAAGACAAGGCCCAAGTTCAAAAGGGGTGTTTCAATGGGTGGTGTCCAAATCTCAAGTTGCGTTACTCACTGGGCAGGAAAGCTGTGAAGAAGACTCAGGAACTTGCTCTTCTCCATGCTGAGGGAAGCAACTACATTCAGTCGTCCTACAATCCACCACCACCAAGCATAGAACCTGTACCTACAACAACAGAATTCCAGGGGTTTGATTCTCGAATTCTGATCGTGAACAAGATCATTGAGGCTTTGAAAGATGATGGGATCCGCTTGATTGGGATATGCGGGATGGGCGGAATAGGGAAGACAACAATGGCAAAAGAAGTTGCAAAAAGAACCAAAAATCTCTTCGATGAATTTCCAATGGCAGTTGTCAGCCAAGAGCCAGACCTAGCTAAGGTTCAAGGATGCATTGCAGACATGTTGGATCTCAAACTTGATGACAGGGAGAGCCCGATAGCAAGAGCAAGTCTCCTACGCAAGAGACTTCTGCTAGACAATAAGAAAATTCTTGTCATATTGGATGACATTTGGGAAGTGAAAAATCTAGAAACCTCCTAGATGTTGATTTGTGATTATGTATCAATTTTAAGCAGAATATAAAAATCCCAATCAAACAATCAAAAGAAAGAGACACAAAGATTTTACGTGGAAAAACCACAATTGGTCACCTTCCAATTGTGATAAAAAAACCACGGGCCACAGCCACCAGAACAATCCACTAAGAAGATATAAAGGAATTACACAGGTATCACTCTCAATTATCTAGCGAATCCACAACGCCTAATTGAACCAACCTCTATGTGCCTCTTCCAACCCCATCTTCACCACGGAATTGTCTTTCTGATGAGCCACTCCGGATTCCACCACCGAAGCTTCAGACCAAATTCTTCAGAATCCACAACTGAAGAACAACTTTGATGAGCCACTCCAGAATTCACAACTGAAGCTTCAGGCTTGAATTCTTCAGAATTCACAACTGAAGAACAACTCTCTTTTTTGTGTAACAAACAAAACCTTTGATGTAGCCTTTTCAGATCATGAGTTGAATACTCAATAAGACATCAAAGAAAAATAAAATATCCCCAGATATAAACCTTTAAAAACCCAAAAAGAAGATCTGGAGGACTTCAATCAATTACTTAGTTTTGGGAGAAAACCAAGTATTTATAGAGAACCAAAAATAATCCAAAATTGGAAAAAACTTCTTGCAGAAAACCAACTTCTTGCAGAGTTCCAACTTCTTGTAGAAAATCAACTTCTTGTAGTAAATCAACTTCTTTCAGAACTCCCAAGTAATCATGTTGTTGGAATCTTGTAGAAGACCAACTTCATTCAAAACTCCCAAGTAATCTTGTTTTTGAAGGAAACTAACTTCTTAAAGAACTCTTGTTACAACCTTGGTTTTGATTCATGGAATTTGACAACAAAAGGTCCTAACAATCTCCCCCTTTGTCAAATCCTGGATAAAACTAATCTAAAACAAATTTCCTAACAAAAACACTAAAACAATTTTCTAATCAAAACAAGAACAATACCACCAACTAGGAACCAGCACTTATAACCAAAACTCTTTACAAACTTATTTCTCAAGGTCATAATCTGCAAAACAACTATCAGTGCCACAATCTCCAAAACAAATATTAGTCCCACAAGAGTATATGAAATATAAGACCATCTTGAAACATAAGATAGAAAACATAAATAGATGCAACTTGGAGATTTTAAGAACATGTAGTATGAATAGATGAAAACTAAAATACATGCACCTGACACAAAATAATAAATAAGCAATACAAGGCATCAAGCAAACCAACTAAAGCCAATCTCTCTTACCAAATAAAACAAAGTGTTCATGTTAACAAACTCTTGAATGATAAACCACACTTCCCCTCACTAAACAAGTAAAACAAAATATAATATGGTTGAGCAAGTAAGGAATTTCAGATTTGTACCTTAAAACACACAAGATTATCCAAGAAGCACAATTACTTGAAAATACAATGTGCACAGTCTATAGAAAATCCTCATGAAAAAAAGTGATGCATTATGTGAAAAGCATAGATCTCATGATAAAAGTGTGTGTGTGACTCTTGGAGTTCGACAAACACAAGATTCAAATCCTAGTAGTGATATGATATGAAAGTTGGACTTCCGATAAGAGAATCTAAGCACAACTAAAGAAAGTCAAACCACTAGGAATCAAGGGGTATTTGGTGAGTAAAGGCGGAGGCTCCCCCTCAATCAATGAATCCTTTATTTTTCCTTTTTTTTTTTTCACATTTTTCTTTCTTTTGCATATTTATTTTCTTTTTTTTTTCTTTCTTGTGCACATTTTTTTTTTTCTTTTTCTTTTGCACACTCATCGGCGGCTGACACGCTCAAGAGTATGGAAACCGAACCAGAGAAGCATGGATATATTAAGGATGGCCTGGTTGGTGACTCTGAGGTAGCCTTTTCCTCATGTCTAGAATACAAAGAATAAAGGGGAAAGCCATGGAGATGCAAAAAGATGGAAGGTGGTTAAGAGACTCAACATCACCCACGATATGCTAGTATAGGTCAATTCCTCTAGAAAAGCAAAAGATACAATGCCAGAAGTCCATAAAAAAAATAAACACTAAGGTGGAAGACTCCAATATTTGCTAATCCAAGAGTGTGTACAGAATGAGACATACTAATCAAAAAACACACTCTCCAAAATGAGTAATGACCACAGAAAGCACACATATATTAACATGTAATGGATATTCTCATCAATTCCAATATGCACCAAGGACATCTCAAAAAATTTCAAGCTTGCAAAACCATACAAGAAAATCTTTTTGGATTTTTTTTTTTTTTTTTTAAAACAAAGCAAGACAAAAAAAAAAAAAAAAAAAAAAAAAAAAAAAAAAAAACAAACATGCACACTTTTTTTTTTTTCCATTAAAAAAAACACACAGAGACCCAAAAAAAAAAAAAAACTAAAAAGAGAAAACACATTAACACAAGTCCAGTTTTCTTACCCAAATCTTTTTGGTCTTAACAAAATCAGGTCTAGCGGTCTTGGTAAATGTCATGGTGTTGTGAACACCCTCATGAATCTTGGTATTCCGCCTAGACATGTAAGGTTGTCTCCTAACCCAAAAAGTATTCAAATTTTGACCATTTTTAGACACTCTCCCATGCAACTTATAACAATAAGGGCGAATATGACCATGCATACCACAATGATGACAAATAAAAACAGGGTGTACCTTCTTTTCTTTTACCTTACCAACTCTAGGAAGTTTGAGAAATCTTTCCTCTTGTTGAATCTTTTGTCCTCCCTTTCCTTGAGTTCTTGTATCACAAGATGTGGAAGCACTCTGTTTTTGCTCTCTCTTATCTCCAAAGCCAATGCCACTCTTGTCTGAACAGATTTGTTGAGACCCAATGATATCCTCCAAAGTCTTTGATCCTTTGTTCCAAAGACCAATGGTAACCATGGCACACTTAAGCTCTTCCTCTTTCTTGATCATTAGTTCTTCCAAAGCAACTTGTGACATCTCGAGAGATTTAATCTTTTCTTCAAACATGGCATGGGTTTCCTGTAGCTTATTCATCTCTGTCTCACAAGTCAACAGTTTTGCACAAAGGACTTGTTGATCATCAGCTATCTTGATGGCATTGATCTTAGCCTCGGAAATCTCCTCCTTGAGTTTGACATTCTCACATTCACATGCTTTGAGTTTCTTTGTGAGTTTGTCATTCAATTTGAATAACTTAAGAGACTCCTTATACAACTTTTCATAAGCTTGTTCAAGCTCTTCATTATTACTTTCCAAGGATTCATCATCACGAATTGTATCCATTATCACAAATCAAACAGGATCTCGTTCTAAAAAAAATATTTTTGTTTTAAACAAAATAGAACGACCCGCTCTGATACCAATTGAAAAATCTAGAAACCTCCTAGATGTTGATTTGTGATTATGTATCAATTTTAAGCAGAATATAAAAATCCCAATCAAACAATCAAAAGAAAGAGACACAAAGATTTTACGTGGAAAAACCACAATTGGTCACCTTCCAATTGTGATAAAAAAAACCACGGGCCACAGCCACCAGAACAATCCACTAAGAAGATATAAAGGAATTACACAGGTATCACTCTCAATTATCTAGCGAATCCACAACGCCTAATTGAACCAACCTCTATGTGCCTCTTCCAACCCCATCTTCACCACGGAATTGTCTTTCTGATGAGCCACTCCGGATTCCACCACCGAAGCTTCAGACCAAATTCTTCAGAATCCACAACTGAAGAACAACTTTGATGAGCCACTCCAGAATTCACAACTGAAGCTTCAGGCTTGAATTCTTCAGAATTCACAACTGAAGAACAACTCTCTTTTTTGTGTAACAAACAAAACCTTTGATGTAGCCTTTTCAGATCATGAGTTGAATACTCAATAAGACATCAAAGAAAAATAAAATATCCCCAGATATAAACCTTTAAGAACCCAAAAAGAAGATCTGGAGGACTTCAATCAATTACTTAGTTTTGGGAGAAAACCAAGTATTTATAGAGAACCAAAAATAATCCAAAATTGGAAAAAACTTCTTGCAGAAAACCAACTTCTTGCAGAGTTCCAACTTCTTGTAGAAAATCAACTTCTTGTAGTAAATCAACTTCTTTCAGAACTCCCAAGTAATCATGTTGTTGGAATCTTGTAGAAGACCAACTTCATTCAAAACTCCCAAGTAATCTTGTTTTTGAAGGAAACTAACTTCTTAAAGAACTCTTGTTACAACCTTGGTTTTGATTCATGGAATTTGACAACAAAAGGTCCTAACAGGAAGAATTTGATCTAGAGGAGTTGGGATTTCCTTTGGAAGGAGGTAGCAACAAGAATTGTAAGATCATTTTCACTTCACGAAATCGAAATATGTGGAAAGGAATACAAAATAAAAAGTATATCCAACTTGAAGTCCTAGTGGGTGAAGAACCATGGCATCTCTTTAGAGAGAAGGTAGGCGATTGTGCTGACGACCTTGATCTGCTACCACTAGCAAAACAGATTGTAAATGAATGTGGAGGTTTACCACTTGCCCTCATAACTATCGGAAGGGCTCTTACAAACGAACACAACCAACATCATTGGAATAATGCGCTTCAACAACTAAGAACCCCTTGTTCAGAAAGTTTGTCGTCAGAAGTGCCTGCAAAAGTGTATCAAGCTTTATATTTTAGTTACAATTTTCTACAAGATGAGAGAGCCAAGAAGCTGTTTCTGCTCTGTTGCTTGTTTCCAGAAGACTATGAAATTCCTATTGAAGATTTGGTTAGATACGGAATCGGATTGCGGTGGTTTGAAGGCATCGACAAAGTGGATGAAGTAAGAGATCGAGTGAATGTCTTAGTTGATCAACTTAGAAGTTGTTATTTATTGTTGGATGGTCATCGCGAGTCGCTAATAAAAATGCACGATGTAGTGCGCGATGTCGCCATATCAATTGCGGCTAAAGATAAGCATGGTTTTATGATAATCCATGGTGCCAAATCGAGAGAGTGGCCAAAGAAGCCGACATATGAGCTTAACACTTCCATTTCGGTGATATCAGATGAAATTGAAGAGTTTCCAGGAGGATTGAGATGCTCAAAACTTGAGTTTTTACTAATACGATGCGAGAATAGTTCGCTAAAAATTCCAAGCAATTTTTTTGAGGGCATGGGGGAACTCAAAGTTTTGGTCCTGAGAATCACGGAAGACATCTCGTTACTGCCATCATCACTGCAATACTTGAGAAACCTGTTGACATTGCATCTTGATCAGAGTCAGAAGTTTGATAATATATCTGTAATTGGAAAGCTATTGAATTTGGAAATCCTCACCTTTCGTGCATCCCACATTGAGGAGTTACCTGAGGAAATAGGAGGACTGGTTAATTTAAAGTTGTTAGATCTGACAAGATGTTATAAACTTCAAAGAATAGCACCTGGTGTCATATCAGCCCTAGTCCAATTACAAGAGTTGTACATGGGTGGCTGCGAAATCATTTGGGAACGAGAAGGCAAGGATGGAGGAGAAAATGCAAGCTTAAGAGAGTTTGAATCGTTGTCCAATTTGAATACTTTAGAGATTAATATAACAGATGTCGTGTGTTTGCCAAGAATGCCCTTGTTTAGCAAATTGACAAAATACTCAATTTTTATAGGTTGTGATGGCCACGCCTCTTATAATAGAGAATACATAACTAGGCTCCGAAGGCTTTTGGGTCTCCATCTTCATGACACGTGTATTATCCCGTTAGATTGCGGTGGGATCAATTCGTTGTTAAGGAGTAGTGCAGTTCTAGGGTTAACGGGGAAGGGTTCGACGGATGCAGTGCAAGAGTTGTTTCGAGAGGGAGTTGAAGGACTCCAACACTTGAAGGACCTAGAAATTGGTGATTGTGTAACACCAGAATGTTTTGTCAATACAATGGAATGGGTCCCACATACACCTAATGCTATTCCTCCTATTTTCCCTATCATTGAGAATTTAGAGCTCAGATTTCTACCCGTTTTAAGAAAGATATGTCACTGCCAACTTCCAACCGGCTCTTTTGGAAAACTAGAATATCTTGCAATATATGATTGTGATAGAATGGAAGAAGTTATTCGGAAGGAAAAAGGAGAAGATGATGCAACAAACAAGATGGTGTTTCCAGCGTTAGAATCCGTGACTTTGTCGAATCTACCAATGCTCATTGGTTTTTGCAGAGGGACTGACGAGATTGAGTTCCCTCAATTGAAGATATTGAGTCTTCGGAAACTACCACAACTCAAGTGGCTCTTCCTCAATAGCAGTAATCCGTTTTCAGAGTCAATGGAAAACCACAATGCTACCTTCCTATCTCTTTTCCCCCACAAGGTATGTCCACACGGCTTCCTCAATAGGTACACCTATTTTGGATGCATCTAAAAAGTAAATATTTATGAAAAAATCTTTAAAAAAAATTAACTAAAGACAAAAAAAAATAAACAAAAATATACTGGTTTTTTCTCATCTTTAGTGAATTTTTTAAAAATATTTCACAAATATTTACATTTTAGGTGTATCTAAAAATTTTATTTTTCTTACTAAATTTTCTTACCAAGGATGGATCTAGTGGTGTGGGTTGGGGCAGTCCCACCCTAGAAGTTTTTAAAAATTACAGCAAATTATCAATAGGTCCTGATAGTTGGAATTAATTTTCATCAAGTCATATTTAAAATAAATCCTAATAAAATTGTCATTAAAAATAATTTTTTGTGATGATTTTTTGCATGTCGCTAAAATTTGATAATTAGTGATTTTTTTTTTACGGTTTTTATAAATTATCGTTAAAACTTATAATTAGTGATTGTTTTTGTGACGAATTTTTTAAACTGTCGCTGAAAGTTGAAAATTAGCTACTTTTTTTTTGTGACAAAATTTTCAAACTGTTGCTGAAAATTAACAATTAGTGACTTTTTATTATTATTAGTATTTGATAAAAAACGCCATTAATTCTCATAGGACCTAATGGACAATAAGTTCACTTAGTAACACCTACAAGTAAATCCCCTTAAAAATTATATATATTATACTTAGTAATTAGGACGATAATTATAAGTTGAATACTTCGCATTTACAAAATTTCCGTAGTTTGCACCATCCAAATTATTTACATTACAAAATTTTAAAAATAGTTTTTAAATTGAGTTTTATCAAATATTGATTTATTCTATTTGTTATCTGCATTATTTGTTATGTTACTTGTATTCTATATTGTATAAAGTTACTTGTATTCTATTATTTGTTTCAATTTGTTACTATTCATGGTCATGGATGGAAATTTTACTATTAGAACATAGCTTATTCTATTGTTATTTTCTTTAGTTGAATGGCACAATCATTTGCTTTCTCTTCTCTCTCTTTTCATTGTCAAGGATTAGTATTATTTTTTTTTTTAATCTCAGTAACCAAATGAAAAAAGGCAATCATATCTTATTTCATTCATTTAAACGTTTTGGTTGTAAAAATTATTGGTCATATATGCAGACTACAAGAGGAGAGACAGAAATAGAGTGATATTCTATAACCATTCCTACAAATGTTATAACTACCACTGACAAAAGTTTTAGTTTCAGGTTGCATTACCTAGCTTGGAGGAGCTAGAACTCAAGGATCTTAACAATCTGGAAGGGCTGGAACACATTCCAATCTCAGTGGGTTCCTTTTCTAAACTTAAAAAAGTACATGTAGAACACTGTGGCAAATGGCTCTGTGTTTTTCCATCACAATTTCTTACGAGGCTGCGAAATCTTGAAGATCTAACTGTAGAAAATTGCAGTTTACTAGAGAAGGTGTTTGGATTGGAAATGGGAGACTGTAAGGAACAAGACTCAGAGATGCTCTCGCTCTTGAAATCTCTAAAATTAAAATGTCTACCCCAACTGAATTATATTTCAAAGAGTGATCCCATTGGATTTACGTACATTTCACAATTAAATATTCTACATGTCCATGACTGCGATAACTTGAGATATCTATTCCCACATTCCATGATGAAGTGTATGTTACAACTCCAAGAATTGGACATAAGGAGATGTAAAATGATGTCAATGATTGTTGCAGATGAGAAAGGGCAGGGCAAAAGCTCGGTGGATAAAATTGAGTTCACTCAATTGAAAATTTTGCGGCTTTATGATCTACCTATCCTTGTGAGTTTCTTTCCCAAAGTGATTGCTACTTCAGCTACATCAACAGAATGCCTCCAAAATGTCAAGCAAACTCTATTCAATGAGAAGGTAAAATGAAGAAGTAGAATGCTGGTGAAACCAAAGCTACTTAACTTTTACAATGATTTGTATGATTTTTTTTTTTTTTTTTTTTTTTTTTTTTTTTTTTTTTTTTTTTTTTTTTTATGAACAAAATGAAATGGGCTACCATATCTTATTCCAATAATTTGAAATTCAAGGTGAAAAAAGTTCTAGGTAACACAGTACAGAGATGTATATATCTCATAACCATTCCTACTATCATTATATTATAACTAAAAGAATGAGTTCTTTTCAGGTCGTATTCCCCACTTTGGAGGTGCTAGAACTTGAGCATCTTGACAATTTGGAAGGGATGGGACACTGTCCACCTTCATTGATGTCCTTGTCCAAACTGAGATATGTACATGTACGACACTGCAGCAAATTGCCCAAAGTTTTTCAAGCACAATTGCTTAAGAGGCTGCAAAATCTTGAAGAACTATCTATCGAGGATTGCAGTTTGCTGGAGAAAGTGTTTGAATTGGAAGTGGCTGACTGTACGGAACACAACTCAAAGATATTCCCGTTATTGAAATCTCTCAAATTAAAAAGTCTACCCCAATTAAACCATATTTCAGAGAGAGATCCCATTGGATTTATGTACATTCCACGATTAAGTATTCTACATGTTGATGATTTTGACAACTTGAGATTTCTGTTCTCACAGTCCATGACACAGTGTATCCTACAACTACAAGAATTGAAAATAAGGGGATGTAAAATGATGTCAACAATTTTTAGGGAGGAGGATAGCCATGGTGAAATTTTGGTGGATAATATTGAGTTCACTCAATTAAAAATTCTGCAACTTTATGATCTGCAAAACCTTGTGAGTATCTTCCCCAAAGTTACTACTGCTGTGGCGACATCATTTGAACACATCCAGAACCCGGGACAAAGTCTCTTCAATGAAAAGGTGAATGGTAGAAGTTGAATGCTCCAATGACACTAGAGTAGTAAATCTCCTTTTTAAACATTTTATATTACTTTTAGTAGTATGGTTGTTGATGCAATTATTTGGTTTGCAGGTTGCATTCCCTAGCTTGGAGGAATTGGAACTCCATGGATTTCAGAGCATGAATGAAATATGGTGCAATCAACTTCAGACCGGCTCGTTCAACAAACTAATTAAACTGTATGTCTCAGATTGTGGCAGTTTGAAGAATATGTTCTCTCTTTTTATGGCCAGATCTCTTGTGCATCTAAAAAAGCTAGTCATAAATAAATGCTCGATGATGGAAGAAGTAGTTGCAAAGGAGGAAGATAAAGAAGAAGGAAGGATAAACAGAACTCCATTGCCTGAATTGGTGTATTTGGAACTCGAAGATCTACCGGAGCTCAAGAGTTTTTGCCATGTTACTCATGTTTGGGAATTGCCACTGGTAGAAAACATCACTGTCCTCAATTGCCCTGAAATGAAGACCTTCTCTCCTGGAGTCATATGCACCCCAAAGTTGCAACATGTATTTGTGAAGAAGGGAAGAGGCAAGTGGTACACAGGCAGAGAAGGAGAAGACTGGCTATGGATAAGTGACCTCAATCAAACCATACTGCACCTAATTGAAAAGGTATGTTGTTTATATGAATACTTTTGTTTTTCTCTCTTTTTCTTCCATTAAGTGCATAAGTCACATTTTAACTTCCAAGTATCCAAAAAGGAAAACAAGCTTCAGACAATTGAGAAGTAAGTATTTTAAAACTATCAAATCATGATTTTTCCAAAAATTAAAATTTTGTTTACTATATTGCTAAATTTGCAATTAAAAGAAGTATTAAATTAATATATCTGAAGTACATTTTACATAAAATTTTCTTCCTTTCAATTATAAAAGATCAAAAGTTAGTTCTTTCGAAAGTATGAAAGTTTCTTTTAAGCTGCGTTTGGATCATAAACTTAGATGAAGATTTAAAAAAAGAAAGAGAAAATATATGTGACAAAATATAACTACATTTTACACACTTTTTCTTTTTTCCTTTCTAAATCCATATTCAAATCTATCATTCAAACACAACCGTAAAAATTCAAAAAAATTGGATTTACTATATAGGGCTATTAATTCTTGTGCTATTTAATATATTACTTGTGAGAATTACTCTTAAAATTATTATTTAAATTCATGATTAATAATGATAGCACACCTGAAGTGTACCCAACAATTCACTCTCTCCTTTTTACTTACCAACTAATACACTATCCTGTATAAACTTTAAGATCTACTAGCTTATCAAAGCATTGAACTTGTATAATTCTTTATAATAAAAGTAGAATAATTTTTCATATAATAACAATGTTATTAAAAATATAAGAAAGAAAATATAATTGATTGTTAAAAAAGGAATGATACTTAAACATCCAATAATGTGGTGACATGTACGTTTTTAGTAATATTGTTAGTACGAATTTAAGTACATATAACATAGCTCACAAAGGTATCTATGTTACATGGCCTCAAGTATGAGTATTGGTTGTTAATGCCTATTCAAGTACAAGACTTTCTAAACTTAAATCTTAGAATATTGGGATATATCCAAAAGTTATGTGGACATGTCAAAATGTATATATATATTTCATATTATAATATGAGAAACATTATTGGGGAATTTATTAGAAAATCCTCTTTCAAATATTTGTATCTTAGGCCTCGTTTGGGAACAGGCTAATTTAGTAACTTTTTGGCTAATTGGCTAAAAAGGTTGGTGAAAAAAACTTGTATGTTTGGGATGACTTTTTGGCTAATTACGAAAAGATGTGCAAAAAGTAGAGAGAAAAGGGAATCTTTGACTTTTTGGTATGGGTTGTTGGCTTTTTGACTAAAAAGGTAACTTTTTGGCTAATTGGCTAATTTAGCCACTCCCCAAACGATATTCTTGTATTCTAATAAGACTTATTATTTTGGATATTTGATCTACTAAATCCCAATTCTTATATTTACGGTATTTTATGAATAACTTTACCCTTACAAATATTTTTTGAATCCTTAGCAACCTGATAATGTGAAAATTCACATTAAATAAATTTGGCAGTGTGAATGTTTACGTTGACAATGTGAACATTAATGAGCGTTTCACCCTATCATCATCAGGGGCATTTTGGGAACTGTGTCATCTATAGGACTTATTGGAATATAAGAAAATAATTTGTATTAAGTGAAACATAAGTAGGTGAAAAGGGATCTATGAATAAATTTTCTAAAATTATTTAAAAATATATGTTTAGAAAAAAATTTGAAATTAAAAGAAGTATCAAATAAATATATCTGAAGTACATTTTACATAAAATTTTCTTCTTTTCAATTTTAAAAGATCAAAAGCTTGTTCTTTCTTAGGTTTGAAAGTTTCTTTTAAGCTGTGTTTGGATCATAAATTTGGATAAAGATTTTTAAAAAAAAGAAAAAGAAAATGTGAGTAAAATGTTAATAATTTTTATTTATTTATTTTTTGAACGAGTAAACGCCCTGGGGCTACAAAGAAGAATCCACAGTCAACAAACGCACAATAAAGAGCTAGCAGGATTGCTAACCCAATCCAAAGGACGACTTCCCTTTAAGATGGCTAGAAGCAAGCCAATGGGTAGCATGATTGGCATCCCTTGGAACCCAAGAAAAAGGAAGTACAGAGCCTTAATATCATGGACACATGCACTGTAATCCCATGGCGGAACCAACTCTGTAACACACAGCTCAATAACATTCTTCTTGTCACTTTCCACCTGGTCGTTTGAAAGGCCCATGGCTTGAGCAAAACGACAGGCTAAAAGCACTGTAGAAGCTTCCCCTTACTGGACAGACGCAGCAAAAATGGTAGAAACAATCCCATCCATAAGTTGTCTGCGGTCATCCCTTAGAATAACAGCCAAGGCAGCTTGATTATCCGTGACAGAGAAACTCGCATCACAATTAATCTTCACGGAGCCAGGAACTAGGCAACTCCACTTAGGACAACTAGCTGAGGAGGCTGGATCTCCTCGGTTGGACTCTATGATGGGGTTGAGAGCCCGATTAAACTCCCTCCAGTAGGCAGTGACTTGATTGACGACTAAGGATGGATCAATCCAAGCTTGATTGAAGACCCAGCAGTTTCGAGCTCTCCAAATATACCACCCCACAGTGGCAATCTTCCCCAACAAATTCTTCCTCTCCTTCACATTAGGACATCCCTCCAACATGGACATAGTCCACTGCTGAATCAATGAGTCCATTCCCAGCGCAAAAACCCAAATCACACCCAATCCAAATAGCACGAGTCCAACTGCACTGAAACAGGAGATGTTCGATGGATTCCGAATGGGCATGACAGATGGGGCACAATTTTGAAACAGTACAATAACGTCTAAACAAATTCTCCTTCGTGGCTAGTTTATTGCAACAAACTCTCCGCCAAAAATTCCTATTCTTAGGAGGGACCGAAGAGACCAAATTAGCTTCCTGAAGCCCTTCGGAGGCATGTTAGAGAAGGACGGCATTGTATTGGTAGCATTATGTTGTTCCACAAGCGCTACCTAGTACCCACTCTTGACCTCAAACTCACCTTTGCTAGTATGGTGCCAAACCAGGGAATCAGATTTGCCTTCCGAAGATATAGGAATAGTGAGAATTTTATAAACATCTTCGTATGCAACTATGGCCTGAAGAGCAGTTTGATCCTACTTCGCTCGAGACTGAGTTATGACCTCCGCAACCTTTTGCACAGGACAACCCCGGGGGCTTGAGGGACTGAAGCTTAAAATCTGCGGATAAGGGAACCCACTTGTCCTCCCAGAAAATAATAGAAGTGACATTACCGACCTGCCATCGATGCCCCTTTATATGAAGGTCCCTGCCCTGCATAATACTAGACCAAGCCCACGAGGCCCGTCTACCCCTACTAGCTGAAAGAATGTTGGAATGTGGGTGATAAACACCTTTCAAGATCTGAGCACAAAAGGAAATGGGAAATTTTAGTATTCTCTATACTTGCTTCACGAGGAGAGCAAGATTAAAAGCCTTAATGTCCCAAAAACCCATCCCGCCCTGAGATTTAGCAATAGATAGTCTCTCCCAACTGGCCTAATGAATTCCATTTTCTTCTGGATCCCCTCCCCGCCAAAACTTGCTCATATACGAGTTGAGTTTATTGCTGAATTTTTTTAGAAGAGCAAAACAGGACATAGAATAGGCTGGGATAGCTTGCACAACCGACTTAAGAAGGACTTCACGGCCAGCTTGAGAAAACAAACTGTGTTTCCAACATTGCATCTTGTTAAGAGCTCTATCAATTAGGTAGGAATAGGTATCAGATTTGGACCTACCCCAGCAAAAGGAAAGGCCGAGATATAATGTACCGGGCAGAGTTGGAGAGATACCCAGAAGAGTGCAAGCATTAAGCCTCTCCTACTCAGGCATATTAGATGAAAAAACAATGCCTGATTTCTCATAATTGACAAGCTGACCTGAGGCTTTACAGTAGGTATTCCAAAACAGATTGCAGCACTTGGCATTCCCATCTACTCACTCGAGCAAATAGAAGGACATCATCCGCAAAGAAAAGGTGTGATAAAGTGGGGCAGCCCCGCCGCAGATCTAACCCCTCAAGATGGTCTCCACGATTTCCACTTGAAAGAGCGAGAGAAAGGACATCAGCAATAAGAACAAAAAGGTAAGGGGGCAGAGGATCCCCTTGTCGAAGTCCCCGAGTATGAATGAAGAAGGCCCTCTTTACTCCGTTGGCAAACACTGAAAGATACCGTGGTGACAACTTCCATGACCCATTGAATCCACACTGGACTAAACCCCATTTTGATCAATATTGCATGTAGAAAATCCTATTGGACCCTATCATATGCCTTGTTAAAATCGAGCTTTACTGCTATCACGCAGTGGTTGCCTCGCTTTTGGAGCTTCAGGTGGTGAAAAGCTTCGTGGACAACAATAACGTTGTCTTGAATCATCCTCCCAGGAACAAAGGCCGACTGCTGCGGGGAGATAATCTTCTGGAGGACAGGTTTCAATCTATTTGCCAAGATCTTGGTGATAATTTTCAGACTGAAATTACACAGACTAATCGGGTGGAATTGTGTGAGCTTCACCGGATTCGGGATCTTAGGAATTAAAACCCAGTTGGTCTGGTTCCATTCTCTCAAAAGATAGCCATTGATAAAAAAAACTATGAACAGCTGAACATACTTCTTTTTCAATCACATCCCAGTACTTCTGATAAAAAATTTCTGAATACCCATCAGGTCCCGGGGCCTTCAAAGGCCCTAACTGAAAAACCGCAGCCTTTATTTCAGGATCTATCAATGGTCTAGTTAGTTTGGAGTTCATATCCGCCGTTATCAATTGCCCAACCGAGATCAAAGCCTCATCTAGATTTCTTGGATTTTTACTGGTGAATAGCTTAGAAAAATAATCCAGAAAATGCGTTTTAATATCCTCATCAGAAGTCAGCCGTTGGTCACTCTCATTAAGAAGCTGAATCACTTGGTTTCTCTGTCTTCTCTGGGTAATGGAAGCATGAAAAAACATAGAATTATGATCCCCACACTGAAGCCAACGCACCCATGATTGTCGATGTAAAAACATTTCTTCTCTTTGAAGCACTTCTGCGAGTTCATCTTGGATTTGTTGTTGGGCTTGACAATTCTCCATGGATGACGGCACAACTTGAAGCTTCACTAGTTGGTCTTTCAAAAAAGCAATTCTGGACCTATTATTCCAAATTCACTCAGACTTGCAAGCCTTCAAACCGACCTTGCAAGTCTTCAGTTGCTGACAGAGACTAAACATGGGTGAACCTCGATGTCCAATCCTCCATCTAGATTGGATTATTTCCTTGCAGTGAGGTGAAGTCATCCACATGGATTTGAATCTGAAGAGCCTCGAAACTCTTTTTGGAGGGATGCACACTTGTAAGATGAGTGGACAGTGGTCAGATCCAATCAGGGCCTCATGGATAACCTGAGCATAAGGAAATAATTCCCTCCAACTCACTGTGGCCACAACTCGATCTAACCTTTCCTGGACATTATCAACTCCGTCTTGCCGGTTAGTTCAAGTGAAAGCTGGGCCCTTGAATTCTAAGTCCATGAAAGCACAATCGTGCAATTCCAAACCGACCCATAATCATTAAAATCACCTATATAAAGCCAAGGTAATTGATTCTCCCAGGCAATACGCCAAATGCAATTCCAAAAAACTTCTCGCTGAGAAGCACGTAGTGGCATAAATGAATGTTGCCAGCCGTTTGGTATTAAGCATTGAAATGACACAACACAAATACCCCCGCTCTTCGACATGATGTCAATATTCACCTCATCCTGCCACCACAAAGCTAGGCCACCAGCAGTTCCAACGGGATCAGCATAACAAGAATTTGGAAACTGAAGACGTCGACGAATCCTTTTTACTTGCGAACTAAAATTATTAATTCTTGAACTATTTAATATATTATTTGTGAGCATTACTCTTAAAATTATTATTTAAATTAATGATTAATCACAGTCCCTTGAAGTGTACCCAACAATTTATACTCTCTTTCTTACTTACGAACTAATACACTATCCTGTATAAACTTTAAAATCGACTAGCTTATAAAAGCATTGAACTTGTCTAGTTCTTTATAATAAAAGTATTATAATTTTTCATACGATATAAGAAGTTAAATGTGATTGGTTGTTAAAAAAATAATGATACTTAAACATCCAATGATGTGGTGACATGTATATTTCTAATAAAATTGTTAGTAAAAATTTAAGTACATGTAACATTACTCATAACAGTATCTATTTTACATTCCTATCCAAGTAAAAGACTTTCTAAACTTAAATCTTAGAAAATTCTCTTTCAAATATTTATATCACAGTTAGTTCATAAGATATTATTGTATTCCAGTAGGTACTATTATTTTGGACATTTGATCTATCAAATCCTAATTCTTATATTTAATGTATTTTATGAACAACGTTACCCTTCAAATATTTTTTGAACCCTTATTTATCAATATATATATATCTAATTGTGAACCCTTAGAAACTTATGATGTAAACATTCAGATTAAATAAATTTGGCAGTATGAATGTTTCCGTTGACAATGTGAACATTAATGCGCGCTTCACTTTATTATTATTTTGATAATTATGCCACTTATAGCACTTATTGAAATATAAGAAAATAATTTGTACCAAGTGGAACATATGTAGGTGAAGAGAGAACTATTAATAAATTTTAAAAAATTATTTAAAAATATATGTGCAATTAAGTTATATTTAGAAAAAAAAAAAAGTAAAGAATTTTTAGCTCTCAACCATGTGAAAGACAAAAAATATTCTTTACTAGCAAATATGAGCTTGTTCCTCTTCAAACATTATATAAAATTAGAAAATACAAGTGTCTAAGTTAGATATGGGTGTCAGACACATATCTCACACTCATAAAAATGATTACTTGAGAACTTACTACTTTTTAGTGAAAGTGGATGATTAACATAATTTTTTTGTATATATATTATTTAAATCTAAATATATTTAAGGGTTTCAAAAGGAAAAATATAAAATAGTAATGTAGAAATAAATTTCCTCCACTAATCAGGAATGTTAGTTAAGGTAGCAATATTGGTCTAACAAATTTCTAACTTTCATCAATTTTGGAGAACAATTATATGCATTCACACACAAATCTCTTACATAACCCTTGTGAGATGAAAAGAAAAATAGAGTATAAGAAACTTAAATTTGAGAGTGCATAGCATTATCTTATTTATAGGTCATGTTCTTTTTAAATTTCATCCTAAATAATATATTGAAAGGGCTTGATGAAAAACCAAAATTATCACCAATGAAGATGCCAAATCAAATATGAAGATGCCAAATCAAATATGAAGTTCATGTGCTGCTTGGAAATTGTAATGGTAAAGCCACTAATCTCCCATGTGTTAGAGGGGAGCTTCTAAATACACCCGCTCCTTTGGCCGCACACCAAACCAATTCCTTTAGCAAAGCCACTAGTTGTGTGCGCGTGATTGGGTGTATTTAGAAGCTCCCATTTTTGGAACCAAACTTACCTTTATTATACTTTTTATCCTAAAAACTAAGAAACATTCAAGAAACCTCCATAATTCTATCGTAGATTGGTGGTTGTGTGCGCATGATTGCGTGTACTTAGAAGCTCCCATTTTTGAACTGAACTTTACCTTTATTATATTTTTTATCCTAAAAATTGAGAAACATTCAAGAAACCTCCATAATTCTATCGTAGATTGGTGGTTTTCCTAGACCACATGTGATTTTTTGGCGGATTTTATAATTTGTTGTTCGTAATTTGAGTAGGCTTTCTTGTTTGGTCCTGTGGAATTTTGTTGTTGTTTTTCTTTTGAACTAACAACTTTATAATTTTGCTCAAAAAAAAATAATTATGCCCAAATCCACTTGTATGTTTTTTTTTGTTTCCCTTCATCTATTCATATTAATCAACTTCATGTATATAGAAAATCTTCTATCATAAGAGTATAGTGAGTTGTGGCTCTTACGGACCATGTTGCCCCAAATGGTAGCAACTCTTATGCACCATCCTGCCTCAAATGGTGCTTGCGAGTTCTGGTGTTATTTTTTTCTCTTTTTTTTTTTCTTTTTAAATTTTTGCATATTAGTTTGTCAATCAAACTTGTCTAAATTTTTATTTGTATTCTTGTGTTGTAGCAACAACAACAAGAACAATTGCAACAGGACCTGCAGCAACAAGTGAGATTCTTTGCATTTCATTTTTCTAAATCTTTCCTATGAGTAGTTTGTCTATAAAAAAATTTGTACTTCCTTTTTTTTATTATTTTTTATTTGTATTTCTTGCAGCATGAAAGGTGGACCTAGCGTAGCAGTAAAGCTACCTCTTGGTGACCTGGTGGTCACGGTTTCGAGTCGCGGAAACAGCCTCTTTGCTTGCAGGGGTAAGGTTGTACACATCAACCCTTCCCCAGACCCCGCTTAAGCGGGAATTTTGTGCATTGGGTATGCCCTTTTTATTTCTTACAGCATGAGGTAGGTGGGGAAGGATGAGAAAAGGAAGAGACTAATAACAACAATGATGATGGTGGTGATATGTACAAGGAGGATGGAGATAGCCATAATTAATGAACATGAGGATGACTTTTGATGGTAATGATGGTGACAATGCTCAATATTGTGATTATAAGCTCTCTAAACATTCTGAATACAAAGTCTGTATTAAAGTATCTTTCATCGATATTATTTTCCAAGCAAGAGAAAAATATTGGTGTCTTGTGCCTTCTCTAAACCATAATTCTCAGTTTATAGTTATATTTCTCAGGATAAAATATGAAATATCTTCATTTTCTTCCAATTTGATAAACCTATTATGACTTATTTTTTTAATACATTGGTGATATTGTTTAACTTTTAAATTAAAATTCTATTTATGAACATATTATTATTTATTACAAAGTACATAGAGTATATCTAGCATATCATATAGTGAGTCATAAATGTGTTGGTATTAAATAACTGGTTGGTTTGTACCCAATTAAAATTATATTTGTGTCATGCATGCATTGAATTCAAAATATTTAAATGCAAGTCTTTAAATTGATTCATAATTGTGATAACCCTGTTCCTTATTATGCTAAATTATCCTTATTATAAATGTGATTATGTGTTTGATAAGATTTTGTGTGCCATGATGTGAAAATATGTGACTTTGAATTTCTATCTATTCACCGTAGGAATATCTATTTGATTACCTGCTTTGGAATTTAAATTGAAAGCCTTATCGGCCACCGAAACCGAAATTGATTATGCCATTGTGATTGGCATAATTTTTAGAGCCTACGGTGAAATGTAATTAGAAATTGATTCGGATCAGATTAAATTGATTTAATTAGTGAATTAGTGCCCCATTATTTGATACTAAAATAATGTGACCAAAGGAGCTTTTAATAAAGGCACTATGCACTCAATTTCTCCCTTTTATCTTCATTTTGGTTGATTATAAACTCTAAGAAAGGGAGAGGGTCGGCTAGAGAAGGAGCAAGGGGGGAAAATTATGTGTTTGGCTCAAGTTTGAAAAATTGGAAGGTTGAACTCAAGAATTGAGCATATATTGGGGAGATTGAGCTTCTAGGTGAGTAATTAACCCTTTGACTCATGAGTTTGATTTGTAATTTTTGGGGATCGAAGATTAATTAGTGAGTTAGACTATGGATTGAGTTGTGTTTGTTGAATTTAAAGTCCATAGATGCATGCATGTAGGAAATCACTATGAATTTCTATAATTGAGCACAAAGTGTGTAATCCATAATGAATCTTGTTTGAAATCCATGTATTTGATCATTTCTTCACCAATTTAGTTGAGAATAATGAATATCTCTTACATGCAAGTGAAGATCATGGAGGTGTAAGCTTTGCATGTTTGAATTTGTTGTGTTGGTGATGAGTTTGGGTTAATTTGGGACATGCATGTGATTAAATTGTGAAATTGAGCTTCAAAATGATGTAATTTGGTATTTATACCATGTTAGTATATGTATATGTGAAGATTGAGCCAAAAACATGCATTTTGAACCTTTGAATATCAAGTTGAAGCTCAAGAACACATTTTGGAAAACCCAGAATTTTGATGTCCGTTTGAGCGGGGGAAGTGCCGCTCGAGCGGGGAATTCGTGCTCCCGGTATTTTTGCAGACATGGATGTCTGCTCGAGCAGGGAAGTTCACGCTCGAGCGGGGAGCCATGTAGAGAGGCCTTCCGCTCGAGCGCCAGAGTGCACGATCGAGCGTAAATTCGACATAACCAGTACTTTTGCAGGTCTCAAGGGTCCGCTCGAGCGGGGAAGTCCACGCTCGAGCGGGGACCATGTTTTTTGAAATTTTTAAAAGGCATTCTGAGTTCCGTTTTCCGTTCTCTTTCATTTCTAAGTACTCTTAGGCATGCATTAAGCATTGTAATCGAGTTAAAGAGATAAGAATGAGGCCTAAAGAGGAAAAATGTGAATTTAGAATGGATTGAATTGTTAGTGACCCTTTTGTGTTCATGGTATGTGTAGGGTCGAGCTCCAGGGCAGATCATTCAGCTGATCACTGTGAGTAATATCTTAATAAAGATATCTGAAGTATGTTATTTGTCCAATTACTTACTTTCATATAAGTCTTGTAAGTTGCTATACTAAATTGGGGACAAATATCTGTTGTGCTATGTATTGGGCCAAAGGCCGTCTGATACGAATAATGATCTGATACAAATGATCTGACACGAATAATAGTCTGATAAAAATGACGATCTGATACGAATGATAATCTGACACGAATAATAGTTTTGACATAAATGAATCGGTCGGAGCCCGTTTTGACATGAATGAATGGGCCGGAGGCTGTTTTGACATGAATGAATGGGCTAGAGGCTGTTTTGACATGAATGAATGGGCCGGAGGCCGTTTTGACATGAATGAATGGGCCGGAGGCCGTTTTGACATGAATGAATAGGCCGGAGACCGTTTCGACATGAACGAATGAATGGGCCAAAGGCCAGTTTGTCATCTGAATGGGCTAAAGGCCGTTTTGACACAAATGAAAGAATGAACGGGCCAAAGGTCAATTTGTCATCTGAATGGGCCAAAGGCCGTTTTGACACAAGTGAAAGTTTGACATGATAGTACGAGTGGGCCAAAGACCAGTTTGACCTGAATGATACTAATGAATTGGGCCTGAGGCCGTGTGATGTGTTTGAAACCGCAGTTACCTAAGTTACATATGTTTATGTATGTATGTAGTCGTTAGAAATATAAATTGGGCCCAAGGCCGTTGATGTATATTGTTCCAATGTACATTCTTTATTGATATTATTCATTGGGCTTTCGTTCACGCTCATTCATATGTTTGTAGGTGAGCCAAGAGAGGTCCAGACCCAGCCTCAGTGAAGTCTGTGTGGAACAACTAAGGTTTGAAGAGTCAGCCCTTGCGTCTCATGCACAAGACACGTCTTCGCCCTTTTGCCATTCTATACTATTTTGCATGTTGGCGAGGACTTTGGTTTATGTCTGTGTATAGTTTTGTTTGGTTGACTTAGATTTGAATGATCCTGTCTGTACAGAACTTTATGGTATTGTACTTCTATTGTGAGTTATTAATGTACATATGTATGGTTTGTTATGATGTGCATATAAACACATCTCTATGGACAAAGTTTTAAATTTCCTTCCATTTGGCCCCTTTACTCTGATGAGTTTTGTCTTATTTGGTTTGAGGCTGTAGGTAATCTCATGATTACTGGCCGGTTATGGCCTTAACCCATAGGGGCGGGTTCGGGTCATGACAATAATGATGTAGATTGATAACTTTGGGTTGGAGAAAAGCCAGATCCTTTTGGGTTTCAATAATTTGTTGCAAGCTTCAGTCATTGAATTGAAAGTGTATGTTATGACAAACTTTCTTGAAAAGTTGTTTTGGGTCACTTTGTCCCATTAGTGGATTTGATTAATTTGTTTGGTACTCTTTTCACTCCAATTAGAGTATGTAAATATCACATATAACCTAGAAACCAACAAATTATTACCTACTCCTGCAGTCACTATGATAAAATGATTGACAAACTATTCACTATTGATACGCTTCCCCGTACTTTTTTAGCCATTGTGGAGTGAATCCTCCATCTTAGGGATAGAAATCATCAAATACAACTTGAATATATTTGGGCTATAAACCACTTATTATTCATGGATGAAAAGTTATTCTTCTATAAAGCTAATAAGGGTGATGCTTGCAAAATTAAGAAGATCGTTGGGTCAAATGATAAATAGTAACAAGTCAATTTTGTTTTTTAGTAAGAACACTCCAAAAGAGTCATAGGGAAGTACAAGAAGTATTGAACATTCTTGGGAAGGCTAAATTGGGTAAGTAGTTTGGACTTCCTATAGACTTTGGTAAATCTAAGGTGGAGCTCTTCAATTACATCAAGGAGAGGGTTCACTTGCATTTAGTGGATTGGAAACAATGTTTTCTCTCTCCAGCCGGGAAGGAGGTCATGGTCAAATTTGTGGCTTTTGCTCTACCAATGTATGCTATGGGTTGCTTCAAAATGTCCGTCTTTTTGTGTAAGTTTCTTACTTCTTCTATGATAGCGTATTGATGGGACAAGTAAAGGATGAATGTCGAATCCATTAGCCGAAGTGGAGCAAGTTGATGACAAATTTAAATGGAAGGGGATTTAGAATCTAGGATATAGTGGCTTTTAATTTGGCAATGCTTGCCAAGCAAAAAGTGGTGGTTGATCTAGGATAACAAAAATAGTTTGGTTGCTACAGTCCACCAAGCTAGATATTTTTGAGGGTCATCATTGCACTACTTGATCAATAAGATCAGGATTGAATGGTGAAGGGAGGTAACACGCGATTTTTTCCAAACTAATGACATTGATTTGATCCTAGGAATGCCACTGCTTATTGTAGGACAAGCTAGTCTGGCTTATACCCATCTAGAATGTACACTATAAATTCGAGGTACGAAGTAGTGATCATGTTGAAGCGCAACAACTGGTTGGGTTTAAAAGGGGAAAGGGAATGTAGTGATCGGGATGAACATAAATGTTTTTGAACACAGTTATGGAGTACCTGTACCTTGGACAAAATTGAACATTTTCTTTGGAAATGTGTATGGGATATTGTTCCTATCAGAGGGGCCTTGTAGCAGAGTAATTGAAAACAATTATGCATTTGCTAGTCCAATGCCTGTTTGCTTGGGTAGTGTGGTTTGCCTCTCTACTTTGGTGGGGTGCTTTGGGCGTGCATTGTAGATCCTTTTATCACTGGTGAAAGCAAATTTTAGCGAAGTGCAAAGCTGTGCAAGAGGGACAACGAGCGATGGTTTACCTTGCATCCATTGCCTAGGGAATTTGGAGCGGGTAGAGATGAATGCATATTTTATAATGAACAGTGTGATCCTATACAAGTTATGCAACATACCATAGCCAGGGCCAATAAATTTTTTTAGCCTCAAGTGAAGGCTAAAAACAGAGTTAGGGAAAAAAGGTGAAGGGTGAAGCTAAGCTACATAGTAGATGGAAAGCACAAGAGGATGGATGGGTGAAGGTGAATTTGATGTAGTAGGGTTGCAATGTCAAAAAACAAAGTGGTAGGAGTTTGTGTTGGCAAGCTTGTTAAAGCTCGATCGTTACGAATAAAGGACTGTATCAATTCAAATGGTTGAAGGTTTGGTGCTTCAAATGGCAGTCCTCTTAGCCAAAGATTCCTAAATCCAAACAGCCATGTTTGAAGGAGACGCCCAAAATCTCATCAAGATGGCATTCATCAAGATGTAGAAGTCCTCATTGCAAATGTTTTGCATTTGTGACCGTCATTTTAGCATAAACAATGGCCCACAAGTTTGCCAAGTTTGGTTTGGGTGGGGTAGGTTGTTGCAAATGGGACACCACCCCTCATCTGTGGACTATTGAGGCCCTTAGGGGTGATGGAAGTCTTTGAGATGGGAACAATAATTGTCTATGTATTTACAGCTAATTTACGGAAAAAAAAACTTTCATTTATTTATTTATATACGTGAAGCCTTAACAAGATGGTGTTGACACAAAATGTCTCATATTTCAAGTTTTCCTAAAAATACCCATATAGTTTGGTGTTTGTGTAAAATTAATGTTAAGAGGATAACAAGACCAGAAACTATGATCATAATTTCGGTAAAGAAAACTCTTACCACTTAAGCAACACATAATTTGTGTGCATTTTTCTATCATTATTCTTATACTATTATTATTATTATTTTTTTTGGAATTGCACATGTGTATAGACTGTTAGTGTATGTATATATATAATAGCATTTTGACATGAAACAATAAAATGATTTTCACACGAAAAACAAAAAAAATCGCTAAAAATGTTCTTTTATTGCCATTTGTTCTATAGTTAAAACAACTATGTTCACTCATCTCTAATCTCTCTCGTACAGATTAAAGAAAAGCGAAATATAAATGACTGGTTAGGAAGAGAGACTAGATGTGAAGCCTCTCTATATATACAATGAACGAAAGCACTCAAGTTTTTACAAGGGAATAGTCATCCTCCTATTCAGACCGGCATTCTGTAGCTTGACTTTTTCATACCTCCTTTCGGAAGACGAATAGCCCTACAATTCGGACTCCACTTGTGGTTCTGAATCTGATTTCACAAGTGCAATATGAAATACTAAAAATACAAAAAGAGTCCAAATCCAACAATTCTATTTTGGAAAATCAATGTTTTGAATGAAATGCCAAAAATGGACTGCTTTGCCAGATTTCAGAGTCGCCACCTAAATTATTTGTTTTGGGAAATTTAGGAAAACCTAGACTCGTGCCAAAGGCCACTTATCCATCATCACCAAAGTGTCTCGGCTTGGGAACTTAGGTACGAGAGGGGAAGGTCATAAATTGAGCACCCCACTCGCCCGATCAAAGATCGTCCTCTACTAATCATGATGTGATTTTTATTTACATTATATGCTCTTGTTCCAATTATTAATTTAACTTTACTATGTGATGCATACAAGTATAGACTAATTTTGCAAATATTGGAACACTTGATTCATGTTTGTTTTAAAAAAGTGTTTTGAATATTTACCACTTGAAAAAGTGATCGCATATGAATATTACTCAAATTATTCCAATTCAAGCAAATAGCCTTCATCCACAAGCATTCAAGCAATTTATCAATTAAGCAGTTAGCCTCATGGCAAGCATGCTAGACATAGCAATAATCACACTCATGCAACGTGCTAAAGCAAATAAAAGCTTACCTCGTACTCCAAGCCAAAAGAGAAACTAGTTAGAAAAATGCATGATTCCTATGCAACATGACTAATGCATGCAGTCTAAGCACGTATTCAAAGAAGTATAAGCAATAACAAAGCGAGTTAGAATGATGAACCGAGCCTTGATGCATGCAATATAAGTGGATGCAAACATGAAGTATGCTAAATGAAACATGATGTCCCTAAACTAACCATCATAAGCAGTTAAATAAAAGGGAGAATGACGTAGGGTTGGAAGACATACACATTATTACAACATTTTGATCCCTCACATAGGAGGGTGCGAATCAATGTTCGACAGTCCGAATTAAACAAACTATTACAAAACCGAATGAATGAATAATAATTAACTTAACTCAGCTAATTAACTACTTTATTACAACAAATGAGTCCACTAACTTTTTTAGTTAACTAACTAATTACAAATGAAATTGAATAACTAATTGACTAACTAATTAGTTACAACACTTTACAAAACTAGCTAGCTACAACTAATTAATTACATTAAGATTAATTTATAACTATGATAATTATAAATTTAATGAAACAATTAATCGCATTCGACAAAGGCGGAAATGAAGATGGATGAAGGTTGCATGCACAATGCCTAAGAGCTACTCTGTTTGTCCAAGCCAACTCTGTTTCACCTTCAGCCACTACCTCTGTTTTCTGCAAAACTACACTGTTGGTGACACACTGAGGGCTGGCCATGCATCAGTGATGGCTAGTTGTAGACGTGCCCTTGGGCCTCACTACAGTTCGGACTCAATTAGTGTCACGGTTCTCAATCTGAACCAAAGAGTCCAAATCTGGCAAATCGTTTTGAGAAAAACAGATTTTTAGAAAAGAAGTGCCAAACATGGACTGCTTTGCCAGATACAGAGTCGCCACCTAAATATTTTTTAAGGGGGAATTTAGGAAACCCTGACTCGTTTGCCTAAGGCCACGTGTCCGTCATCACCAAAGTTACCTCGGCTCGGGAACTTGGGTACGATTGGGGAAGGTCAGCTATGAGCACCCCCTCTCGCCCGATCCGAAGATCGGCCTCTACTAACCGTGATATCTTGTTTTGAAAACATTATGCGTTCTTATTCCGGTTATTAGCCTAGAATTACTATGTTATGCGCACAACAAACAAGTATAGACCAAATCGCCTAAATTGGAACAAAACATTTCATGTTTGTTTTGAAAACGGTTTGCTACTCACAAGTAGGCTAAAATACAGATTTTGCCACCCTCAAGTGGGCTTTAGAAAAGGTGGTTTTGCCACTATCTAGTGGGCTTAAAACTCGTAGTTTTAATGCATTATTCCAATTTAGGTAATTCAACCTCCATCCACAGGCATTCAAGCAATTATATCACATAAGCAGCTAGCCTCATGGTAATCATGCTATTATGGCTACACTCACATGCATGCGGTATGCTAAAGCATAAAAGCTTACCTAGTACTCCAAGCCAAAACAGAAACTAGTTAGTAATCACATGCATGATCCTAGTTCATGTTAAGATGGCTAATGCAACACAGGAAAAATGCAGCTAGAATAGGCTTGGCTAATCTAAGATGGCATATGAGATGCTACAAATAACATGTATTCAACTTGGAATTGAAATACAATGCAGTTAGTATGATGCGCCGAGCCCGGTGCATGCAAGACAAATGTATGGATGCACACATGCATAGCATAAGGTATGCTAATTTAAATATGCCCTAATACTAACCATCAAAAGCAGGTAAGTAAAAGGGAGAAAGAAGTGGGGGTTGGAAGACATGCACACACGCACCCACACTTATTACAATTCGCCCTCGCTCAGAGGGACCAAAAGAATATACAAGCCAAATAATAAATCAACTATCCTAGCTAATTAATTATTACAGACCCTTAATTAATTAACGAAATAAATGCAGAAAGAAGGTGGTTGCAGCCCTGCCTCGGGATGTGTGGATGATGCATGCTTGATCTGTCTCGCCCGGAAACTCGCTGCCATAGCACTGTTGCCTCTGTTTACACTGCCCTGCCCCTCTGAGGATCACACAAATTTCCAGAACTGCTTTGAATCAATGCCTGAGTGTCCTGGAATGTCACCGGCTAGAACACAATTCCACCGGCCATGGGGATGGTACTATCGGCCAAAACTTGTGCTATCGGCCAAACATGTTTTGTCGGTCGGCACTCAACACTGCCGGCCAGCCAATTCTTCATGCTAAAACCTGCAGTTGACAGCAGCATAGGGCAAGCAGTGTATGGCATGGAATTTTCAAGAAAATGTATGCATGGATACACTCCCTATCATGCAATGGACTCAAGGGAGCATGACCCTCGACCCTCAGGCCATCAATTATGCATTTCAATGCATGATGGCCTAAGAGGCCAAGTTTGCAACTTCAACATCAAATGAAATGCACACACAAAACACATCAAAGGCCCCAACTTCTATCATGCTTGATCAAGAGGCAAGGGATGCATGCACAATACAATGCAACCTAAGCATGCAAGCAAGGCTAATGCAACATGATTATGCAATGCATCTAATATGCAATAGGCACACAACCTAGACATGTAAACATACATGGCATACAACAACATGCGATGATGGACATTAAACTAACATGGATAGCTCGCAAGCATGCCAAAATCAGTGGCCATAATGATGCAAGTGAGGCAACAAAATACATGGAATGCATGCACAATGCATTAACCAAGCTTAAGGCACAAAAATGCAACTCTACCAAAGCATGGCAAGGAGGAAATATGGCATACAATGGTGCATGTTCCAGATCTGAAATGGCATGCCAAATGACTCCAAAATGACCCTAAAACATGAGAACACTACCATTCAAGCATGCAAGAAGCTTCAAAACTCAAAGCTATGCATGGGCGTTGCACTACAAGCATGCATAACAAGCATTATTCGACCATGAGGCATGAAAACAGTGCTAAGGCAGTCCAAAACATGCATGAAATCAGTTCAAGGCATGGCCAAAAGGTGCTAACATGAAGGGCCAAAACAACATGCAACATAGGCTTGTAAGCATGGTTTACACTACACCTATATGAAGCATTTGAGAGGTCACCAAACCAGCCAAAAATAGTAACATGGTATGTCAAATAAGCCCCAAAAACCCATAGAAACAAGGTCTATGCATGCAAGAATGATGCATTCCTTTGAAAGGCCAATAAGAGGGCTACTCTACACATGCAAGAAGGACATTCAACATAGCCAAGACAACTCTAGAAATGGCTTATGGGGGTCCTAAAACCCACTGAAAAATGTCTGAAACAAAGCTTGGAAGCATGCAAGTATGGGCTCCTTTGTAAGGCCAAAAATGCAAGTAAACAAGACAATAAGGAGAGGGGATGACCCTCTTCTTCTTAGGACCTCAAACCACCATCCTCACCACTAAAATCCCTCAAGATTTTAGTGGTGAGGAGGTCCACACAAGGTAGTCCCGGAGCTCACCAAAAATGCACAAAAAAGAGGCCAAACAAGGCCTAAGAGGGGGTAAACGACCCCAAACACAAAAGTGTTCTTAAACAAACTTTAAAAGGAGCTCAAAATAAGACTTTTTTTCAGTTTATGAAAAATCCAAAATATGCTTGAAAGTAAGGATAAAAGTGTGTGCAAAAACGGGGAATAAAGAGGGAATAGTGCTCACCCTTGATGAACTTCTTCAAAGCTGTGACTCCAGCAGCTTATGGACCAAAAAATGCAGCTTCTTAGGACCTCTCAAGACCCTCCAAGAAGCTTAGGTTGGTTTTGGAGGTGTTAGGCTAAGAGGTGTAGTGTAAATGTGCAAGAATTAGACCCTTTTGAACCTTCTAACCCACACAAAAGTAGAGAGAGAGGGAGATATAGAGAGAGAGTGATATATATATATATATCCTATATATCAGATTTTTTTCAACCCTTGAAATGGGAGGAGAAACTCTCCTTATATAGACAAGGCAAAAGGCCTAAGCTTCTTGAAGAAGCTAAGGCAAAAGGGTCAAAGGGGGCAAGCTTCTAAGGGAAGCTAAGGCAAAGGGGCCAAGCTTCTTGGAGAAGCTTGGAGCAAAGGGTTCAAGCTTCTTGGAGAAGCTAGAGCAAAGGTGCAAAGGGTTCAAGCTTCTTGGAGAAGCTAAACCAAGGGTTCAAAAGGTTCAACCTTCTTTAAGAAGCTAAAACCCAAGGGTTCAAAAGGTTCAAGCTTCCTTAAGAATCTAAAAATCAAGGGTTCAAAAGGTTCAAGCTTCCTCAAGAAGCTAAAACAGGGGGTTCAAAAGGGTCAAGCCTCCCTAAAAAAAAGGCTCGGCCAGAAAAGGAGTCAATCGGCCAAATTAATGGTCGGCCGACCAAACAAAGTGCCGATCGGCCATCGCCAATGGCCGGTGGCAAGAAAAGAGGGCCGGTGGCCTCAAGCCATGGCCGGTGAGGTGTTGGGGTGGTCAACAAGCCATTCCCTGCCCTTAGAAGCAAAAACACAATTGTTTGATGCAAAATCAAACACAAAACAAACAAGTCGAGAGGTCTTGAGGCAAGGCGCGTAGCCGAAACCTCTGAGAACTCAAGACGAACACGAACATGGATGATCATCGAGTGTTCAAATGATGACGTCCAAGTCTTAAGGACGGTAAAAAATGGGGTGTCTACAGTTGCCCCTCTTTGACAGAACTTGAAAGTCATAAAAATGACGGGAGTGAATGTCAAAGCCCAGAGACGACCCATTTTTGACAAGGCCGAAGACTTAGACAAAGCATACAAGCTACAAATAAAGATATGCGCCCGAAGGCAGGGCAAAACGCAAAAACAATGCACAAAGCCGAGCATAGCTTATGATCATGCAAGAAACATTGGGACGTATCCCGTTGTTTCGGAAATGTATAAGCATTGGAACGTATTCCAAATGCTCTTAACCAAAGAGGGAGAAACATAGGGACATATCCCGGTGTTTCAAAAAGAGAGAGAAACATTGGGACATATCCCGGTGTTTCGGAAAAGAAGAAGAAACATAGGGACGTATCCCGGTGTTTCGGAAAAGAAGAAGAAACATAGCGACGTATCCCGGTGTTTCAGAATGAGAAAGAGAAACGTAGGGACGTATCCCGGTGTTTCGGAAAGAGGAAGAAACATAGGGACGTATCCCGGTGTTTCGGAAAAGAATAAGAAACATAGGGACGTATCCCGGTGTTTCAGAAAAGGAGAAGAAACATAGGGATGTATCCCGGTGTTTCAGAAAGAAGGAGAAACATAGGGACGTATCCCGGTGTTTCGGAAAGGTATAAGCATTGGAACGTATTCCAAATGCTCTTAACCAAAGAAGGACAAACATAGGGACGTATCCCGATATTTCGGAAAAAGAAGGAGAAACATAGGGACGTATCCCGGTGTTTCGAAAGAAGGAGAAGAAACATAGGGACGTATCCCGGTGTTTCAGAAAAGGAGAAAAAACATGGGGACATATCCCGGTGTTTCAGAAAGAAGGAGAAATGTAGGGACGTATCCGGTGTTTTAGAGAAAGAAGGAGAAACATAGGGACATATCCCGGTGTTTCAGAAAGAAGGAGAAACATAGGGACGTATCCCGGTGTTTCGGAAAAAGAAGGAGAAACATAAGGACGTATCCTGGTGTTTCAGAAAAGAAGGAGAAGAAACATAGGGACGTATCCCGGTGTTTCAGAAAAGGAAAAGAAACATAGGGACGTATCCCGGTGTTTCAGAAAGGAGAAACATAGGGACGTATCCCGGTTTTTGGAAAGGTATAAGCATTGGAACATATTCCAAATGCTCTTAACCAAAGAAGGAGAAACATAGGGACGTATCTCGGTGTTTCGGAAAAAGAAGGAGAAACATAGGGACGTATCCCGATGTTTCGAAACAAGGAGAAGAAACATAGGGACGTATCCCGGTGTTTCAGAAAAGGAGAAGAAACATAGGGACATATCCCGGTGTTTCGAAAAGGTATAAGCATTGGAACGTATTCCAAATGCTCTTAACCAAAGGGGAGAAGCATAGGGACGTATCCCGATGTATAGGGACATATCCCGGTGCTTAGGGACGTATCCCTGTGTTTAGGGATGTATCCCAGGGTTTAGGGACGTATCCCAGGGTTTCCAGAAAAGAAGCAGAAACATAGGGACGTATCCCGGTGTTTCGGAGAAAAGAGGAACATAGGGACGTATCCCGGTGTTTCAGAGTAAAGGAGCATGCAAAACGATGCAATTGAAAGGGCGCATAATCAATGCGAGTGGAATGCGCGTAACAACGCAAGCGAAGTGTGCATAAATGCAAGTGAGGTGCACAAAAGAAGTGCGATAAAATGCATTTTCTAGCAAGTATGGGGGCATTTTCTATGCAACATGGAAAGCATATTCTATGCAATATTGAAAGCATGTTATGTGTATGAGACAGGCATATTCTATGCAACATTGAAAGCTTATTCTATGCAAGATTGAAAGCAAAGCATATTCTATGCGGAATCGAAAGCAAGCATATTCTATGCATGAATCATAACGATGCGCAGCACGCATGCAACAGAAGTGTATATGAAAGTGCATATTCTATGCAATGGAGGGGCATCAAACATGTATTCTGGTGCCTTCGATTTACCTCTCAGAGGACTTGGCAACATGCTCAGCTCCAAAGGGGACACCCTATCTATATTGGCGAGAGATAACATCTGGAGCTGCCTTAATTGCCATTCTGACTTAAAGCAGGCTTAAGCTTGGGATTGAGATACACTCATACTCCAGAGAAATTGTGAGGCCTGAGAAGGTGCACCTGGAATGCAGTCTTGGAATTTGCCGAAGTTGAAACACACTAAGATGCTCCAAATTTTCCTTCTTTTCTTTTGCTTTGCAGTCTGGAATCCACATAGCTTCAGATAGGTCCTTGTTTTACTGTTCACACTTATCGGGGGTGGACCCTGCAGTTTTATGAAAGAACAAATACTGTTTTACACAAATGTGGAGAATGGCACAACACTTTGAGCACAAGATGATTTTTTTTTGAAATTGAGAAATGAGTTCTTAACCGGGTATTGAGCCGACGACTGGCCACAGCCAAAACGACTCGATAAAGGAGAAACAAAGGTAAACAACCTAAACACGTCTATCGACACTCGAAGTGACTCAAAACAAGAACCGAGACAGACAAAACAAAACACAAGACTCAAATGTGCACAGGGAGCCTGTTTCACCGGGTATTATTTCCCACCATTTTCTCATTTGTGATTCTCACATCACTCGGCCCTCAAGCTCTGTTTTTCACGAAAAAGGCCTTTTCTCACTTTTTCTCTCAACTCACATCTCTCTATTCTTTAATCTCTCATTTTTCATCCCTCCCCAGGGTGGTTGATGGATAAACAGGCTGTTGTGGGCTCTTGCCCCTAGCATTCTATTGGATTCTCTTTCTTCTGCTCACAATAGTGAGTTTCCCCACAGAGGGGTTGTGCTACAACTGGGTGTGTAACAAATCTGCAGCTGACATCGGTTGACGATGCTCTACTGGGGAGTTTGGACGTGATTAGATCTGTCTAGATGAGGAAGTGGAACATCTTGACCCATTCCAGTCCGTGCTTCGCACTTGGCTTGATACCTTGTTGCTTGGAAGATGAGAGAGCTTTCAGCCCTTTACGATTAGCTTTAGTGGTGCCCCTTTTCTGGGGAACACGGTGCCCTTTCCGGCAAGTAGAGTGCCCTTTCTGGCAAGTATGTTGATAATAGGGGAAAGACAGAACACTTGACTCAACTGTGCCCCTAGTTCATCATTTTGACCATTTTTTTGTTTTTGGCTTTCTACTAAAACAATTTTGACCAACATAAGAGTTTGATTAACATGCTTGTTCAACTTTTGATTTGAAATCATGCAAGTCAGGCTATGAGCACTGAAAATTTTCCTTTTTTGGGTCCAAGAAAAAGGTTCAGTTTTGGAAAAAATAATTTTCGAGAAAATTAGTCAATCTCAGTAAAAATTCTCAAAAACTATTTTTGCAAACGGCCAATGCTCAACAAGCACGGAACCTACTCTTGATATGCACAACCTCGGATTTGGAGGAAAATTGCCCTTTGCTTGAAGAGAGCTGCATTGCAACGGAAAATTGCCCCTTGTTTGAACAGCACCACAGTGCATTGAATGGCAACGGAAAGTTGCCCCTTGTTTGAATGGCACCGCAACGCATTGTAATCAGTCTTCATGGTAATGATCACAACCGAACTCTCGGATACAGAGAAGGCGAGGACCATCAAAAACCAATACATAGACAGACTTGATTTGGAAGTGTTTGTGGCTGGACTTCAGAATGAAGTTGCCTACGTATCCCAAACATGGGAATCATGCCTTACGTAGTTCCGGGGTTAAGGTACACTCGGGTATTTGACCTCTGCTTTTGTGCTCTAACTTTTGCCAAGGTCGCCCTTCCGGGTTTTCAACCTTGCGAGCTTTGTTTTTCTTTTTCTTTTCAAATTTTTTTTTTCTTTTTTTCATCTTTTCTTTTCATTTTCTTCATTTTTTTCTTCTTTTCTTTTTTTTGTTCTTTTTGTTCTTTTTCTTGCTCTAACTTTTGCCTGGGTCGCCCTTCCGGGTTTTCAGCCCAGCGAGCCTCTCAAGGGTAAAAGTTTAGCTTTGTCCATGTTGAATGGTTTGAGATCTCGAAGCCATCTGAATCCAAGAGAATGGCTGCTGTTCGCTGACGATGCAGGAGTCCATCCAATTGGGGGGCCAAATTTGCCCCTAGTGTTGTGGATGGGAACTCAATTGTTCTTCAGCAATGCTTTCTCCTTTCTTCCCTTCTGGGGTTTGGCATTCTTGCCGATCTTCATCTTTGACTCTTCGAGCACTTTTGAAATTCTTTTGCCCCCAGTTTGGAGGGGTGCTTCTGATCTAGCTTTGCAAGCTTCTTTTGACGACATCTGATCTTCTTGATCTGACTTTTCTTGCCCCTAGTTCAAGGGCTGCTTCTGATCTGGCCACACAGGCCTCATATTGTGTTTGACCGTTGAATACTCTGAATTCAAGGTTTGAAAGCACAGGGGTTGAGTCTTAAGGCTGAGAGCGATCCTAGGCTGCGCAATCTCGAGAGCGATTCCACACAGGTCTTTGCAGGACTGCGCAAAATATTTTTTTAAAATCTTTTAAGAAAGCGACTAATCGCTCGCACGGAAGACAAGGCAGAACCAGTCTGGATCAAGCCAGGATCCTTCTCAGTACTCACACTAACAAGCATGATCTCATTCATTAAGGGCTTAGCACGCCTCTCTTTCTCTCAAATGATCAAATTTTTGCAAATCCCGAGGAATTCTTTCCTCTTTGTTTTCATCACAATGTTCGAAAAGTTTTGAAGAACTTAGGTCAATGCAATGATTTCAGAGCACAAAAGAGCAGGTGGAATGCACTGCCGTTTCATTTAGAACTTCTGGCACAACCGGCACAAGGCAGAAGCGAACACAAGAATGTGAAAATCAGTGCTGTTCATTCAAATCTGTTGGTGTAACTGGCTCCAGGCAGAAACAGACTCAAAACAAAACAAAAAAACAAACGCAAAACAAAATGGTGATGCCCGAGGTAACACCCCCGGAATCACCCGACCTTAACAAAACAGGACTAACTCGATACAACAAGACAGACCCGACTGACTCAGTATGAAAAGACTGACTCAACACAACGGGAAAGACTCTAAACGACATAACAAAACTGACTCAATACCCGAGTTAGAAAGTACAAAAACTAGCATTCACAAATGCTTAAAACAGTGCGTGCCACACGCCACATCTGGAGTAAACTGAGTGCCGCCCGCAGGTGGTTCATCCCTCGATCACATCACATTATCCTCCACAGGTTCACTGATCAAGTGCCGATAGACTTTGCAGAGCTTGGTGCGACGATGACCTCATTGTCAATCAGATTTTGTATCTCGTGACGAAGACGGACGCAACTGTCAGTGTCATGACCGGTTTGTTGATGGAAAGCACAGTACTTAGTCGGGTCATGCTTTGCAGGGAGAGGATCGGGTAGAGGCCGTTGTTCTAACGGTTTCAAATGTCCTTTCCTAAGTAGGACCCCTAGAGCTTTAGACAAAGGCATAAAGAGTGGGGTGAAAACCCTCTTGCCTCGGGGTAGATAGTCTGAAGTTCGGGGGTTTGAAGTGGATGCACCAATAAAGGGAGTGGCTGCTCTTGGTGTGGTGGTGGCGACCATGCCCACGTCTGAAGTCCTAGCAGCTGTGTCACCGCTGGTGGTCACATTTGAACTGCGGGTAAACGCCCTCCTGGGCTACTCCTTCTCCTGGTCAATGAGGCCCTGCTTCATAGCATCCTCGATCTGTACCCCCATCTCATGCAGATCTGAAAAGGTAGAGAAGGGGAGCACGATCATTTTCTGCATCAGTTTGGGTTGAAGGTTGCGCACAACCATCCTTATCTGGTCTTTGTCGGAAGGCCTTATAGCTATCATCGAGGCCTTTGCTCTCCATCTCGCCACAAACTCTGAAAAACCCTCATTTGGCTCTTGGCGGGTGACTTCAAGACCACGAGTTGTGACCTCAATCTGTGTGTTGTAGGAGTATTGATCACTGAAGGCCTCAGCCATCTCTTTCTAATTCTGTTTCACAGAGTTCTCTAATTTCGCATACCAGATTGCAGCTATCCCAGACAAGGTTCAGCCAAATAGTGACAATTTCTGGGCTGTGGTCAAACCCATTGGTCTCAGGATATCAGAAAACAGGTGGAGGTGCACCATTGGGTCTCAAGAGCCATCGAATCGATCGATATGTGGCATCTTGAACCGATCTGGTAATGTCACCACTGAGTCGGTATAACCATTCTCTATGTCCGGAATAGATTGAGCTCCTTGAGACTTCTTGAATAGTTTTTCCAGTTTACTCACCTTTAGTGCTGTTGGGTCCACCTTGAACTCAAAGGGGGAGTCCGGTAGGTTAATGGGTGTCTTGGATAGCTGGGGTAGAACCGGGGGCGGAGTCGGCCCCGTTGGGATGTTTATATCCTCCTGGACATTCTGAACATTCGCCGTCTCCCCGGGTATTGGGAATCTTGGTGGGGGAGGAGCTTGGTGTGAAGTAGATACTCCAGCTTGCTGCTCTAGCCTGGCAATTGTCTCTGCCTGTTGGGCTATGACCACAGCCTGTTGCTTGGCAAATTCTGCTTGACAGACAACGTCTTGCTGCATGGCTTTCATACTATCCTGGAGTTGGCGCATCATCTCTTCCAGACTCAACATATTGTCTTGATCTAACTGAGCAACCGGTATATCTGTGTCTGCAGTAGGCTCGGAAATCTCAACCTGACTGCTCAAAGTTCACTGATCTAGTAGCTGTTGTACTGATGGTCTGTGCCTGACTAGCCTTCTCTGGCCCTGATTCCCCTTCAACTGAGTCTCTGACCTGACAAAGTCTATCAGCACAAATCCAATGTACCCGGGCGATAGTGGAGCCTTCTGAAGCTACGGTTCCAAGACTACCTAGCAAAAGGGAAAACAGACAGTACCTCAGCCTGATTTCACCATAACCCATATGAGCAAAGCTGAATGACTGTGCCCCCTACAGAATTCTGCCCAAAATTCTGTCTGTAAACTGATACCCTCAGGTAAAACTGATTCCCCAAATATTGATAGTGATGCCCGCAGGCCTGATACTCAGACTTGCGAACTGATATGCGCATTCCCTGTAGAGATACACTCTAAAAGCACATAGCAAGCAAGTGTGAGCCAAAACACCGCTATGTTGGGGTAAGGTTTCCCTGTCCTATTTTGTCAGGAGCTAGGGTTTCACTATGCACACAGCAGTTTCAAACAACCTAACATCGGGTAAGCAACCTGTCCTAGTTTGGAATGGTCACTATGGATTTCGATATGCACTAGGTCGAATGGTCAAAAGGGTGCCCCGGTAAAACCGGGGTTTGTGTTCCCATACTGGCAGAGCCCGCAACCGGTCAGCCTTATGGTCATGCCTTGACAAGACAAGCCTCCGGCAAACCGTTCAGGAATAGCAGATGGCCAACACGGTGTCCTAGGCGCACCAATGCACATGCAATGCAAAGAAACACATAAGTGAAATCAAAACAAGATATCACGAGTTCGAGTCAAGCTCTCTAATATCCCCAACAGAGTCGCCAGAAACTGTAGATGCACCCTTGGGCCGCACTACAGTTCGGACTCAATTAGTGTCACGGTTCTCAATCTGAACCAAAGAGTTCAAATCTGGCAAATCGTTTTGAGAAAAACAGATTTTTAGAAAAGAAGTGCCAAACATGGACTGCTTTGCCAGATACAGAGTCGCCACCTAAATATTTTTTAAGGTGGAATTTAGGAAACCCTGACTCGTTTGCCTAAGGCCACGTGTCCGTCATCACCAAAGTTACCTCGGCTCGGGAACTTGGGTACGATTGGGGAATGTTAGCTATGAGCACCCCCTCTCGCTCGATCCGAAGATCGGCCTCTACTAACCGTGATATCTTGTTTTGAAAACATTATGCGTTCTTATTCCGGTTATTAGCCTAGAATTACTATGTTATGCGCACAGCAAACAAGTATAGACCAAATCGCCTAAATTGGAACAAAACATTTCATGTTTGTTTTGAAAACGGTTTGCTACTCACAAGTAGGCTAAAATACAGATTTTGCCACCATCAAGTGGGCTTTAGAAAAGGTGGTTTTGCCACTATCTAGTGGGCTTAAAACTCGCAGTTTTAATGCATTATTCCAATTTAGGTAATTCAACCTCCATCCACAGGCATTCAAGAAGTTATATCACATAAGCAGCTAGCCTCATGGTAATCATGCTATTATGGCTACACTCACACGCATGCGGTATGCTAAAGCATAAAAGCTTACCTAGTACTCCAAGCCAAAACAGAAACTAGTTAGTAATCACATGCATGATCCTAGTTCATGTTAAGATGGCTAATGCAACACAGGCAAAATGCAGGTAGAATAGGCTCAGCTAATCTAAGACGGCATATGAGATGCTACAAATAACATGTATTCAACTTGGAATTGAAATACAATGCAGTTAGTATGATGCGCCGAGCCCGGTGCATGCAAGACAAATGTATGGATGCACACATGCATAGCATAAGGTATGCTAATTTAAATATGCCCTAATACTAACCATCAAAAGCAGGTAAGTAAAAGGGAGAAAGAAGTGGGGGTTGGAAGACATGCACACACGCACCCACACTTATTACAATTCGCCCTCGCTCAGAGGGACCAAAAGAATATACAAGCCAAATAATAAATCAACTATCCTAGCTAATTAATTATTACAGACCCTTAATTAATTAACAAAATAAATGCAGAAAGAAGGTGGTTGCAGCCCTGCCTCGGGATGCGTGGATGATGCATGCTTGATCTGTCTCGCCCGGAAACTCGCTGCCATAGCACTGTTGCCTCTGTTTACACTGCCCTGCCCCTCTGAGGATCACACAAATTTCCAGAACTGCTTTGAATCAATGCCTGAGTGTCCTGGAATGTCACCGGCTAGAACACAATTCCACCGGCCATGGGGATGGTACTATCGGCCAAAACTTGTGCTATCGGCCAAACATGTTTTGTCGGTCGGCACTCAACACTGTCGGCGAGCCAATTCTTCCTGCTAAAACCTGCAGTTGACAGCAGCATAGGGCAAGCAGTGTATGGCATGGAATTTTCAAGAAAATGTATGCATGGATACACTCCCTATCATGCAATGGACTCAAGGGAGCATGACCCTCGACCCTCAGGCCATCAATTATGCATTTCAATGCATGATGGCCTAAGAGGCCAAGTTTGCAACTTCAACATCAAATGAAATGCACACACAAAACACATCAAAGGCCCCAACTTCTATCATGCTTGATCAAGAGGCAAGGGATGCATGCACAATACAATGCAACCTAAGCATGCAAGCAAGGCTAATGCAACATGATTATGCAATGCATCTAATATGCAATAGGCACACAACCTAGACATGTAAACATACATGGCATACAACAACATGCGATGATGGACATTAAACTAACATGGATAGCTCGCAAGCATGCCAAAATTAGTGGCCATAATGATGCAAGTGAGGCAACAAAATACATGGAATGCATGCACAATGCATTAACCAAGCTTAAGGCACAAAAATGCAACTCTACCAAAGCATGGCAAGGAGGAAATATGGCATACAATGGTGCATGTTCCAGATCTGAAATGGCATGCCAAATGACTCCAAAATGACCCTAAAACATGAGAACACTACCATTCAAGCATGCAAGAAGCTTCAAAACTCAAAGCTAGGCATGGGCGTTGCACTACAAGCATGCATAACAAGCATTATTCGACCATGAGGCATGAAAACAGTGCTAAGGCAGTCCAAAACATGCATGAAATCAGTTCAAGGCATGGCCAAAAGGTGCTAACATGAAGGGCCAAAACAACATGCAACATAGGCTAGTAAGCATGGTTTACACTACACCTATATGAAGCATATGAGAGGTCACCAAACCAGCCAAAAACAGTAACATGGTATGTCAAATAAGCCCCAAAAACCCATAGAAACAAGGTCCATGCATGGAAGAATGATGCGTTCCTTTGAAAGGCTAATAAGAGGGCTACTCTACACATGCAAGAAGGACATTCAACATAGCCAAGACAACTCTGGAAATGGCTCATGGGGGTCCTAAAACCCACTGAAAAATGCCTGAAACAAAGCTTGGAAGCATGCAAGTATGGGCTCCTTTGTAAGGCCAAAAATGCAAGTAAACAAGACAATAAGGAGAGGGGATGGCCCTGTCCTTCTTAGGACCTCAAACCACCATCCTCACCACTAAAATCCATCAAGATTTCAGTGGTGAGGAGGTCCACACAAGGTGGTCCGGAGCTCACCAAAAATGCACAAAAAATAGGCCAAACAAGGCCTAAGAGGGGGTAAACGACCCCAAACACAAAAGTGTTCTTAAACAAACTTTAAAAGGAGCTCAAAATAAGACTTTTTTTTAGTTTATGACAAACCAAAATATGCTTGAAAGTAAGGCTAAAAGTGTGTGCAAAAACGGAGAATAAAGAGGGAATAGTGCTCACCCTTGATGAACTTCTTTAAAGCTGTGACTCCAGTAGCTTATGGACCAAAAATGCAGCTTCTTAGGACCTCTCAAGACCCTCCAAGAAGCCTAGGTTGGTGTTGGAGGTGTTAGGCTAAGAGGTGTAGTGTAAATGTGCAAGAATTAGACCCTTTCGAACCTTCTAACCCACACAAAAATAGAGAGAGAGGGAGATATATAGAGAGAGAGTGATATATATATATCCTATATATCATATTTTTTTCAACCCTTGAAATGGGAGGAGAAGCTCTCCTTATATAGACAAGGCAAAAGGCCTAAGCTTCTTGGAGAAGCTAAGGCAAAAGGGTCAAAGGGGGCAAGCTTCTAAGGGAAGCTAAGGCAAAGGGGCCAAGCTTCTTGGAGAAGCTTGGAGCAAAGGGTTCAAGCTTCTTGGAGAAGCTGGAGCAAAGGTGCAAAGGGTTCAAAAGGTTCAAGCTGCCTCAAGAAGCTAAAACAGGGGGTTCAAAAGGGTCGAGCCTCCCTAAAAAAAAGGCTCGGCTAGAAAAGGAGTCAATCGGCCAAATTAATGGTCGGCCGACCAAACAAAGTGCCCACCGGCCATCACCAATGGCTGGTGGCAAGAAAAGAGGGTCGGTGGCCTCAAGCCATGGCCGGTGAGGTGTTGGGGTGGCCAACAAGCCATTCTCTGCCCTCAGAAGCAAAAACACAAGTGTTTGATGCAAAATCAAACACAAAACAAATAAGTCGAGAGGTCTTGAGGCAAGGCGTGTAGTCGAAACCTCCGAGAAGTCAAGACGAACACGAACAGGGATGATCATCGAGTGTTCAGATGATGACGTCCAAGTCTTAAGGACGGTAAAAAATGGGGTGTCTACACCGGTCGGGTCCACAGATGACTGGCCATGCATCAATTTGCTGCAAAACTCTGTTTTTGTGTTCTGAGGTGAACCAGTGCAGACAGAGTGTTCTCAAGCTTTGTTTGTCCCTTTCTTCCTTCTTTGTCATGGAAAAGTCTCGAGAGAAGGGTGAAATTGGTTCCAAAACCATCAACAAGCAAATCGATTGCTTGATGATCTTGGATACAATTTTGGACAAAAACCAATGAAATGCAATGAATATGACCACCCATCCCTCTTGTCATGGAGTGAACTCAATGAGGGTGGTAGAGATGCTTCAAGAATCATCAAAATGCCATGAATTAGCGTATGATCACTCTTGACTCAATTAACTTGGCATAATGTCCGGCCAAGCCTAAGCAATTTAAGCCATTTTCCTTATGTGTGTTGATCCAATTTTAAACCAAGTTGTTTAGTCATTGCCATTCATTAGTCTATTTGTCCATGGTGATGTTAAGTCCTTTAAAAGGAGAGAAGCATCAAATGGGAAATAATTCTCAACATGAAAGAGAGATTACGCTGTTGACAATGAATCTCCGTAGAGATTAAGTCATTAAGCGCAAAACTCTAGTTCATGTGTTAAATAACCATAAACCATTTGAAATAACTCTCGAATGAAGTAAAGGAGTGACAACTTGATTATTAAAATGAGGTTTTTAAATATGGAAATGAGTTGAAGAAAAGCTAGAACAACATGCAACAAGCTATACAAGTGAACTTATGAGACAACAAATGAACTAATCAAAGCATAAACTAATTAAATAAATTAAAACAGCCCTAAAACAGCCAGAAAGTGCAAAAAACAATAGCTAAAACCATGTTAAAATAGCACAAAAAGATAGGCAAGAACAAAGAGATACAAAGCTAGTAAGCAAAGCTAAGGAGGGGTGGCTAACCCCTCCACTTTTGGGACTTCTAAACCACATTTTAGCCTTTGAAATTAGTCCTAAAACCGTCCAAAAACAACCCCAAAACAGTGGCTAAAATCAGAGAAATAAGTGGGAAACACAAGGATATAAGCTTGGAATAAGGTTCAAGGAAGGGTGGTTAACCCCTCCACCTTTGGTATCTCTTAAATCACAAGTTTTAGCCCACAAAACAGCCCAAAAATAGTGTATAAATCAAGGAAAAGAGAGGAAAAGAGTAAAAGAAAAATAAGGAAGAAGATGCAAAAGTTATACCTCTTGAAAGAGAGGAAGCTTGCAGTTAAACAAACTTGATTCCAACACCCTCAAATTTCTGAAATTTAGTTTGAAATCTCAACAAAAAGCTCCAAGAACCAGCTCTAATGGTGTATGTATTGTGTATGTATAGCTAAAAGGTGATATGAAATCAAGGAAGCTTTTGGATGGAAGATGGATGCTCTATTAATGTCTAAGCCTCTTGGAAGGTTTTCTGACCTTGAATTTTGAAGGAAGAGGTCCTATTTATAGAATTTGAGCCAAAAAGGTTGATAATATCTTCAAACAAAGTTATTTGATCAATTCCCGCCAGCTGTCTGTCCGACGTCACCGACACCCGGCCGGGCTTCAAAAGCCACGGCCGGGCCTCAACAATGCACGAAATGCCCAAAAAGTAACTCTGGAAAAGTTTTCATTGACGCTTGGCCGGGCCTCAATGAGGCACGGCCGGTTCTCAATGGACCCGGTCGGGTCTCAATGACTGCACTTCAGGCCCGACTTCAAACGGCCATATCTCCCTCATCTGGACTCGGTTTTAGGTCATTCTAGAGTCTAAATTGAAACTCCGGAAGTCTACTTTCCAATGGTGGTGGCCTCATATCTAAATTCGAAGGTTGAAAAGAGATATGCCTATTTTATTGAAAATTGCTCATTTCTATCTAAACCGGATTGATGCCTAACTTCTCCGAACTAGTTTTCTTCCCTCTCCTCCTATTTTCTTCAAATCCAAACCTATAAAAAAGATGTTTTGAAAGATTTTTCAAAGAGTTCACCTCTCTTCCATGTATTTCCACTTTGTCCTTACTCAATTTACTGAAAGGTGTAATGTTTTAAACGAAATGCGAGCCTCGGACATCGTAAAAACATTTGGAGAAAGATTTTGAAAATAGGGCTTTAAGATCTAAAATAGTTTGGCCAAAATGGGGTGCAACGTTTGGGATTAGAGCTTGAATCGAAATTTCTTCACCGAGAATTCAAACGATTGCACAGTGTAAGTTTCATCATTGGGTGTTCGGAATAAAGCGTCCAAGTCTTAAGGGCGGTCAAAAATGGGGTGTCTACAGTTGCCTCTCTTTGACAGAGCTCAAAGTCATGAAGTGACGTGAGTGAATGTCAAAGCCCAAAGACGACCCATTTTAACAAGGCCGTAAGACTTGGGCAAACAAGCAAAATGCAGATGCAATTGGTTGAACCCGAGGGTTTTCTACATATTCCTTTGTAAGGAATCAAACCAACGTAGTTCAAGGGCAGGATGCAAATAAAACACAATGCAAAGAAAAAATGCAAATGATATAAAATGTAATTAAAATTCGAATGATATACAAGGTAAGCAATCTAAGCCATGAGCAGTGTAAAACACACGATTACCACAAAGGAATGGGGATGCAGATCAAACTACGTTTTATATAGAAAAGAAGTGGCGGCACAAGCCAAACAACGCCTAATACAGGCAAAGTGCCTACATCCTCAATACTAGCCTTAGCGCAGCATGGACGCTTACACATAACAGAACCATGTTTTAATGTAAAAGGGGTGTGAGCACATGCAAAACTATGTTTTTCGTAGAAAGAGAAAGAGTACAAGTAATTGGGTGGTATGATATAAGTGAGGAATGATCTGCTGGGGAAAGATAATGATCCTAAATGCTGAATGCAACAAGACAAAGTATGATGCAATGGATGCAATGGATGAAGTGAATAAGGGGCGTAAGCCGAACCACATCTTACTTGGAAAAGGCATGAACACAAATTAAACCACGTCTAACACAGAAAATGTGCCGACACCCTCAATACTGGCCTCAGCGCAGCATGGGTACTTACACATGACAGAACCATGTTTCAACGAGGGAAAGGTATGGGCACATGCCAAACTAAGCTTAGCATGGAAAGGATGCAGGTAATAAAATGGTATAATATAATGGATGTAACGGATAATGTAGTAGATGTATGTGATAGATGTTATATGCAATGCTATAGAGTTAATAGATAATAACTATGATGTAGCAGTTGGGAAGTGAAAGTACCTTATAGGGGCAATTGTTGATGACTCACCTCATGCTGTTGGGCATCTTCCCCTTCTTCATGGTTTACTTTTCTCCCTAGCTGTGTTTGCAACTTTCCCTATTCTCCAATGGGGTGACAGACTAGGTTGGTTCAGTATCCAAAATTGAGGTGCATACAAGCTACCTCAACTAATGGGGTTACCATACAGATTTCAAGCCGAGGATACACCCCTGGGTATTTAAATTAGACTTTAGTCTCGGAAATTCCGAACCTTTACGTTCTAGGCATTGCTATTCGAACTCTAGTTTCCACCGTTTCAGTTGATCTCCTAGGACCTCACTACAAACACAGGCATGTGGCTATACCAAACTGCCTAAAGTCGTTCGGGCACGATAAACACCAAAGGAATCACACCTTTAGAGGATTAAAGGTCTCTTAGACCCAGTGACTGCACAAGACAGTGCGGGTGAGGTGCACAAAACTGTGTGATATAAAATGAATGCACAAAACTGTGCGGTGCAAGGTGAAATGCACAACAGTGTGATGCAAGGTGCACAAAATAGTGCGATGCAAGGTGCATGAAACAATACAATGTATGTTGAAATCCACTAGATAGTGCGACGCATGTTGAAATGCACTAGACAGTGCGGTGTAGGTGAAATGCACTAGACAGTGCGATGTAAGTTGAAATGCACCAGACAGTGTAATGTACGTGAAATGCACTAGACAGTGTGATGTAAGTTGAAAAGCACTAGACAGTGCGATGTATGTTGAAATGCACTAGACAGTGCGATGTACATTCAAATGCACTAGATAGTGCGATGTATGTTGAAATGCCCTAGACAGTGCGATGTAAGTTGAAATGCACTAGACAGTGCGATGTAAGTTAAATGCAGTAGATAGTGCTATACAAATTGAAATGTACAAGACAATGCAATGGTGCACAAAATAGTACAATACAAAGTGAATAGGATAGTGTGATACAAAATGCACAAAACAGTGTGATGCAAGGTGCACAAAACAGTGCGATGCAAAGTGAAATGCACAAAATAGTGCGATGATATGATACATGTTACAAGCAATGTAGTGCATGATGTTTAGGGAATGCAATAAACAAGCAAAGCGGTGCTTTTAGAAAGCACCTCATGGGGCGAGTGGTGATGAACCGCTCTACTCTGACAGGGATCTCCCTCTTATGTTCTTTAAACTCTTACCTTTAACTCACAGTTTAAAGGCCCTCAAATGCTGACACAGGGTAACCTCTGCATGTAGAAGCTAGGGATGTTGCTTTTCTTCCTGATCATATTCACAACTTTCTCTATTCTCCAACGGGGTGACAGACTAGATTGGTTCAGTATCTAGAATTGAGGCGCATATACGCTACCTCAACCTATGGGGCTACCATATAGATTTCAAGCCGAGGATACACCCCTAAGTATTTAAACCATACTTTTGTCTCAGAAATTCCAAACCTTTGTGTTCTAGGCATCGCCATTCGAACTCTAGTTTCTACCGTTGCAGTTGGTCTCCTAGGAACTCATTGCAAACACAGCCAAGATGCCTCTGATAGGGAATGGTGTTCGGGGATAGCATTTTGATCCCCATTTTGGGTTGAAGCAGGCTTGAGCTTGAGCTTGAGGTAGAGGTACTCATACTTCGGAGAAAAGACAAGCCTGAGAAGGTGCATCTGGAATGCAATCTCGGAATTTTCTGAAGTTGAAATACACTAAGATGCTCCAAATTTTCTCTCTTTCCTTTTGCTTTGGAGTCCAGAACTTATGTAGCTTCAGATAGGTCCTTGTTCTAATGCTCTCTCTTTTGACCGGGTAAATACCAAATCCTAACACGTTTCATGTGAAAGGGGTGAAGGTAAATTCGAAGTCCAAACACGTCTCACGCGAGTGGAAGAAGATATAGTAAAAGGATTTCTTTTCTTTTTTTTTTCTTTTTTTTTTTTTTTGTTTTCTTTTTTTGTTTTCAAATAAAAAATCAAAAAGAATTTTTTTATACATACCAAATATCGTATACATATACAAAAAAAATACACTCAAATATGTACATACGGTATACATATACATATACAGACAAAAATACACACAGATATATACATACGGTATACATATACATATTTGGGAATATTCTGTTATCGATAAGGAATATTCTGTTTGTAGCCGTCAGCAAGAAGATGTCGTTACTGAGAAGGCATATTCCGTTTGTTGACGTCAGCGTGTGTACGCAAAACATGCAAAAAGAAAGGAAAAACACAAATACATGGATACGAGGGTTCGAACCTCTGACCTCAAGCTTAGTCTCCAAGTCCTCAACCACTGAGCCAAACCACTGAACCAAGCCACTCTTGTGACAAAATATTCAAATATATATATATATATACGTATACGAGACATATATACATAAAACCAAAACAAAACAAAAGAAACACTCATTGTTATAGGGGTTCAAACTTCTGACCTCAGGCTCAGCCTTTTAGTCCTCAATCACTGAGCCAAACCACTGAACCAAGCCACTCTTGTGACAAAATATTCAAACAAATATATTTAATACATAGATATGCAACACATATACATATATGTATACAACTCTCCCGCCTCTCTCTCTTCCTTCAAAAACCGCATTTGACACGCGACTTTACCTTTTGCGTTAGCCAGCCGACAAATTGCCTCGACCCTCTCTCCCTCTTTGTCTTTCTCTCTCGTCTTCTTCTCCTTCTTATCTTCTATCTCCTTCTTCTTATTCTCTTCCATCTTCTTCTTCATTATCTCTTCTGTCTCCTTCTTCATCGTCTCTTCTGTATTCTTCTTCTCTTCTGTTTTCTTTTTTCATCGAGAAACAGAACAGAGAGATTGAGAGAGACAGAAAGACTGCCAAAACTCAGTCTGCTCTCTGCCATTTCTCTGCAACTCCTTTCTTTTACACCTCTCCCCTCTAACACATGGCCTCTTCCCGTCCATTCACTCTCTTTCCAGACCTTAATGATCCTATAAGCTCTCCTGGACAGAGTGCCCTTGCTCTTACTCTGCCTAAGCTTCCTATACTGTTAGTTGAGCAAATAATGGCAGCTCAAACTGACATTGAAACCAACCATTACATGCTGAAATACTGTATGGAGATAGTGGCTGCGGTCTCCAAATTGGCTCATCGAATACAGAACAGGACAAGTAAGGTACATCAGGTTAATGCCCAACTCTCCCTGCTCCAGGGCATGTACAAGGATGCGCGAGCAGAGATTTGCACACTAAAGGCAGAGAATAAGGAGTTGAAACAGCAGGCCACCACCACGGTCCGATTTGGAGCACCGTCGTACTTTGCCTTTAATGGTTGGCGGGAGTCGACTCTCGCGTCGGTCTTGTAAGCACTGAGACAGGACCTTCAAGGGTCTCCCAAGACGAGATCGAGATGAAGAAATCAACGGAGAGTCGAGCAAGTGAGGCTGGTGTGTGGCCATCATTGGAGAAGAAAGAAAAAAATATCCCTCTCTCTCTCTCTTATTTTTATTTTTTTATTTTCTGTTTTTTTTTTTTTTTTTGCGTTTTTGTTTTTGTTTGTTTGTTTTTTTTTTTTTTTTTTTGGGTTTTTGTTTTGTTTTTTGTTTTGTTTTTTTGTTGTTTTGTTTTGTATATTTGCTTGTGCAAATTTGATCGGGGTTGTTCCTTGGCATTAATAAAATGAGTGTTTTGCAAATCTGGATGGCATGAATGGCACAACACTAAGCATAAAAATCATTTTGTTTTGAATTTCGAACTTGAAAATGGCTGTATTTTAATGAATTCTGAACTGAATATTGAGTCTATCACTGACTAAAACACAAAACACTACTCAATGAAATGAAAATGAAGCAAAACCCATTCCAAACACACCCCTTTTGAAATGAAAATCAAGCATTTTTCGGCTATTGCTTGATTAAGGTGACGAGAACTCGATAGTGTGGGTAAAGGACAGAAAACCTGACTCAACTGTGCCCCTAGTTCATCACTTTGGCCTTTTCTTTTGGTTTTTTGACTAAAAGGATTTTGATCAACATAAGAGTGATTAGCATGCTTGTTCCACTTCTTCGTTTTGAATTCATGTGAGTCAGGCTATGAGCACTGAAAAGTTTCCCTTTTTGGGTCCAAGAAGTGGTCAAGTTTGGAAAAATGGAATAATTTTTGAGAAAATTAGTCAACTTTATTAAAAATCCTTAAAACTGTTTTTCCAAATGGCTATTGCTCGACCAATGTGGAATTAACTCTTGAGATGCACAACCTCAGATCTAAACTTGAATTTCCTGGTAGCTGAATCCTTTAACGGAATAGCACAACCGAATTTGAATAAAGATGAACCAATTAGACATGGATAGGATAGCCGAGTTGAACAAGGATAAGCCAATCAACATGGATGAGACAAACAGGTTGAAAATGGTTGGGGCCGAACTTCAGGATGAAGTTGCCTATGTATCCCAAAGATGAGAATTAGGTCGTACGTAGTTCCCGGGTTAAGGTGCACTTGGGTATTAACACTCTCCTTTTGCGCTCTAACTTTTGCCAAAGCCGCCCTTATGGGTTTTCAACCTTGCGAGCTATTTTTCTTTTCATTATTTTTTTCTTTTGCTTTTCTTTTCTCTTTTTCTTTTCTTTTTTCTTTCTTTCCATTTTTTTTTAATTTTTTGTTCTTTTTCTCTTTTTCTTGTTCTAACTTTTGCTTGGGTCGCTCTTTCGGGTTTTCAGCCCTGCGAGCCTCTCAAAGATAGAAAAGTTAACTTGTTTATGTTTATTGACCATAGGATCTCTAGGCCATCTAAATCCACGAGAATGGCTACTGTTCTTGACTAAATAGTCTTGATGACGTAAGAGCCCATCCAAGTTGGTCTGAATTTGCTCCTAGTGTTGTGGATAGGAACTTGATTGTCCCTTCAAAAATAAATTTTCTTCTCTCAAATTCTGGGATTTGACTTTCTTGCCGATCTCCATTGGTTTGAGAAATGACCCAGTTTTAAATCTTTGAGCATATCTGACATTTTTGCCCCTAGTTCAAAGGTTGTTTCTAATCCAGCTATGCAAGCTTCCTTTGATCACATTTGACCTTATGTCCCCTAGTTCAAGGGCTACTTCGAATCCGACCATGCAAGCCTCATACTGTGGTTGATCATTGAACATTCTAAATCAAGGTTCGAGGTTTGAAAACAAAAATGATCGAGTGTTGAGGTTGAGATTGATCCTATGCTGTACAATCTCAAGATCAATTCCAGGCATGTTTTCGTGGGAGCACGCAAAAATATTTTTTGAAATCTTTTAATAAAGCGACTAGTCACTCGTGCTCTTCTGAAGACAATGTAGAACCAATCTGGATCAAGCCAGGATCCTTCTCAGTACTCACATTAACAGATATGATTTCATTCATCAAGGGCTTAGCAGGCCTATCTTTCTCTCAATCGATCAAATTTTGCAAATCCTAAGGAATTCCTTCCTATTTGTTTTTACCACAGTGTTAGAAAAGTTTTGAAAAAACTTTGGTCAATGCAATGATTTAACGGCACAGAGAAGTAGGTGAAAAGCACTTCCGTTTCATTCAAATCTTCTGGCGCAACTGGCTCAATGGTAGAAATAGACTCAAAGAGTGAAAAAGAAAAACAAAACAAGACAGTGATGTGATGTCCGAGTTAACACGCCTGAAATCACCTGACTTTAACATAACAAGACTGACTCAAAACAACAAGACTGCCTCAATACCCAAGTCCGAAAGTAAAATAAACAGCATTTTCAAAATGCTAAAAAGTGTGTGCCATCCACCACATTTGGAGTAAAATGAGTACCATTAGTAGGTGGTTCATCCCCGATCACATAGTCACATTATCCCCCAAGTTCATCGATCCAGTGCCTATAGACTTTGTAGGACCTGGTAGAGTAATGACCCCAATCTGATCTTGAACTTCATGGCGAAGACGAAAGCAACCATCAGTGTCATGGCCGGTTTGTTGTTGGAAGGCACAGTACTTGGTAGCATTACACCTGGATGGAAGGGGATCAGGAAGAGGCTGAGAGTCAAAGGGTTTGAGATGGCCTTGTCCTATGAGGGTTTGGAGAGCTTTGGACAAGGTCTTGTAAAGGGGATTGAAGGTATGGTTACCAATCCTGACAAGATTGACAGAGGGGTTAGCAGGTGTTAACTGGGGTTGATGATCTCTTATGAGTGTAGGATTGGAGCTGAAATGAGTGTTTTTGGTATGGCATCCCTTTTCCTGGCTTGCCCCTTGATTCGGAATGCTCTCAACCTGAGTGACAAAAGTGCTATCCACAGTTTTTGCAACAACTACAAGCACTTGCTGCTTATTCAACCCTTTGACTTCCAAAGTCTTAATAACCCACCGAAGCTGTGTATAGGGATCAATACTTGTCCCGGCTTTGTTCTTGCTACTTACTTCTGCTTGGTTAAGGGATTAGGTGGCTATATCGAAGCGAGTCGTATTTGTTGTTGATCTGTCATCATCCAGACTTGAGATAGTTTTGGGTTGGCCCTTTTCAACTACAGCTCGCCCCAGGATTGAAGAGATTTTTGACGGGATAGAAACCCCAAATGTTAAATCTACCACCTTTGCTTGAAGGTTTTCAATCATTCCCAACATCTCAGCAGTAGTGGGTTCAGCCATTTGGTGCTCTTGGTATACCCGAACCGGATTGGGTGCATTCATCATGCACAAATCAGTACTTTCTGGAATGAACACCTCAGGCTTGGGTAAATGGGTCGGGGCGATGTATATGCTGGGGTTGAAGGTAGGTAGCAATGTATGGATGAGGTTAAGGTGGAGAGGAGATACTTGGTCATGGATGGGAAGTGGGTTGGTAGTAACATTGGGTTCTTGAGGTGGGGCTATTATCTGGTTGTCAATAACATTTTGAACCTCATGACGAAGATGATAGCAACGATCGGTACCATGACCGCGCTGCTTCTGGTACACACAGTATTTGGTGGGATTATGTCTAGCAGGGAGTGGGTCAGGTAGAGGTTGAGGATCAAGGACTTTGAGATACCCTTTTTCCATTAGGATTTTTAGTGCGCTGGTTAAGCTCATATGAAGGGGGGGCGAAAGTTCTGCCTTGAGCTCGGGTTGGGCTAGATGTTTGCGGGTTAGTATTGGTGAAGGGGTCGGCAATTTTAGGAGTGGAGACAACAGTATTGATTTCAGTGGGTTTGGGAATAGTGTTACTGCTAGCCTTGGTATTCCTGAAAAACACCCTCCTTATTGGTTCGCTTGCTCTAGGAATAATCCCTCTATTAAATGCACTCTCAATCTAAACCCCTAATTCATACAAAGTTTTGAAAGTGAATACTGGAGCGACTATTAACTTTTGTAACATATCATGCTCAAGGTTCTGCACCACCATCCGCATTTGGTCTCTCTGAGAAGGGCGATCTATCATTTGTGCGGCCTTTGCTCTCCACCTTGCAACAAATTCCACAAAAGGTTCTCTAGGATTTCGATGGGTTGCTTCAAGCTCTTGAATGGTCATTTCAAGTTGGGTATTGTAAGAGTACTGATTGATAAATGCCTTAGCCAACTCTTCCCAGTTCTGCTTTACTGTATCGTCCAACTTGGCGCACCAAGTGGCTGCTATACCTGATAGGGTTTTCCATACAAACAAAGTTTCTGAGACTTAGTCAGACCCATTGGTTTTAGGACGTCCAAGAAAAGCCGAATATGTACCATAGGATCTCCAAACCTGTAGAAATGGTCAATGTGTGGCATTTTGAATATGTCTGGGAGTCTTACGGTAGCCTTGGTGTGCCTATCCTCAATGTCGGGAATGGAGTTAATTCCCTGTGCCTTTTTGAACTGCTTCTCAAGGTTAGCAATTTTTAACGAGATCGGGTCAAGATCATCAATGTTAAGGGGATAAAGTCCCTCATTAGGCTGCACCAAGGGTCTGAAAACTCGAGTTTGAGCCAACCCTTCTTGGGGATCCGAACCTTGCAAATCTTTAGTTGGCGGAGGTGGATCAAAGTTCGGCTGGGGTCCCAAGACTGGATATGTGGTGGATGCCCTAGATGGGAGTTACATTTCAGCATTGGTCTTATCCTGTATGGCAATTCCCAGGTTTAGGGATGCTATCATGGCCACAACTTCTTCTGGACTTTGTGTCATCACGGGTCTACTGAGCTAGCGATCGGGGGAAATGGATGGGTGTGAGCTGAAAGTTAACTAACAAGGGTTTTGACCGAGTTATACTTCATGTATCTGAACTGGATTAGTTTAGATAGGTTTGATTGGATTGGGTTTTTTTAGAATTGGTCTTTTGGCATTGGTTGGATCTTTTTTGAGCTGGCCTTTTGGGGGTCAGATGGACTGGACCTTTGTTGAATAGGTTTTTTCTGGGATTGGATGGATTGTGATAGGTTAAGGCGGGTATTGCTCCATCTCTAGCTGAGACAAGCCTGGCATTAAAAACAAATGCCTCATCAGATCAGGATACCAAGTGTGTTGGTCAAAACAAAGCAAGATACAATTTGGCCTTGGCTCTGGCTTTGCTAAAAATTCATCCATATCAAACACAAACCCCTGAATTTTGACCCAAATCTGATTCTGATATGACTCTCAAGTTTAAAAGGAATTGCCTCAAGATTAAGACTCTCCCAGGATTGCATCACGCATTTCCAAAGATTTCACATTTTGCACAAAAACACTTAAAACACCCCTATGAGAGGTTGGGTTTTCCTATCCTAGCTTTGGAGTGATCTATAGCTTTACTACTTAAACAAACGGTATCACATCACCTTGAATATGGGAGGGTATCCTATCCTAAGTTGGAACAGTCTCTATGGCTTTACTATATGCAGCTAGGCCAAATGGTCAAAAAGGGGTACCTCAGCAAGACTACCTAATATACCTCTCATACCTGAAGTGAAAAGAGGATCAAGCGGTACAACGGTAGTCCAGATCCAAGGGTTGTATTCCCAATATGATAGAGCCCACAACCGGTCAGCCTTTCAGCAAGCTTTTAGGCAAACCTTCGGCAAACCGTCCAGGATTGCAGATGGCAAATACAGTGACTTAACGAATCAATGCAAATGCAATGCAAAGAACAAATATATATAGATAAAATTTCATATCATGAATTTCATGTCAAGTTCTCTAAATCCCCAGCAGACTTGCCAGAAACCGTAGCTCGACTTTTCTGTGCCCATTTCGGAAAACGAATAGTCTTACAGTTCGGACTCTACATGTGGTCCGGAATTTGATTTCACAAGTGCAATGTGAAATAGTGAAAACACAAAAAGAGTCCAAATCCAACAATTCTATTTTGGAAAATCAATGTTTTGAATGAAATGCCAAAAATGGACTGCTTTGCCAGATTTCAAAGTCGCCGTCTAAATATTTTGTTTTGGGAAATTTAGGAAACCGGAGACTCATGGCAAAGGCCACTTATCCGTCATCACCAAAGTGTCTCGGCTCGGGAACTTAGGTACAAGAGGGGAAGGTCATGAATTGAGCACCCCACTCACTTGATCAAAGATCAGCCTTTACTAATCATGATGTGATTTTTATTGACATTAGATGCTCTTGTTCCATTTATTAGTTTAACTCTATGATGCATACAAGTATAGACTAATTTTGCAAACATTAGAACACTTGATTCATGTTTGTTTTGAAAAAGTGTTTTGAATATGTACCACTTGAAAAAGTGATCGCATATGAACATTACTCAAATTATTCCAATTTAAGCAAATAGCCTTCATCCACAAGCATTCAAGCCATTTATCAATTAAGTAGTTAGCCTCATGGAAAGCATGCTAGACATAGCAATAATCAGGCTCATGCAATGTGTTAAAACAAATAAAAGCTTACCTCGTACTCCAAGCCAAAAGAGAAACTAGTTAGAAAAATGCATGATTCCTATACAACATAACTAATGCAGCACATATGATATGCAATTACTAGGCTAGGCCACTAATTTGGCATATGGATCAAACTGATAGCATGTGGTCTAAGCATGTATTCAAATAAGTATAAGCAATAACAAAGCGAGTTAGAACGATGAACCGAGCCTTGATGCATGCAATACAAGTGGATGCAAATATGAAGTATGCTAAACGAAACATGATGTCCCTAAACTAACCATCATAAGTAGTTAAATAAAAGGGAGAATGACGTGGGGTTGGAAGACATACACATTATTAAAACATTTTGATCCCTCACGCAGGAGGGTGCGAATCAATGTCTGACAGCCCGAATTAAACAAACTATTACAAAACCGAATGAATGAATAATAGTTAACTTAACTAAGCTAATTAATTACTTTATTACAATAAATGAATCAAATAACTTTTCTAGTTAACTAACTAATTACAAAATGAAATTGAATAACTAATTGACTAACTAATTAGTTACAACACTTTACAAGACTAGCTAGCTACAACTAATTAATTACATTAAGATTAATTTATAACTATGATAATTATAACTTCAATGAAACAATTAATCGCATTTGACAAAGGCGTAAATGAAGATGGATGAAGGTTGCATGCACAACGCCTGAGAGCTACTCTGTTTGTCCAAGCCAACTCTATTTCACCTTTAGCCACTACCTCTATTTTCTGCAAAACTGCACTGCTGGCCACACATTGAGGCCCGGCCGTGCATCAGTGATGGCCGGCTGGGTCTATAGATGATCGGCCGTGCATCAATTTGGTGCAAAACTCTGGTTGGGTCAACAAACAGAGTGTTCTCAAGCTCTGTTTGTCCATTTCTTCCTTCTTTGTCATGGGAAAGTCTCGAGAGTAGGTGGAAATTGATTCCAAAACCATCAACAAGCAAATCGATTGCTTGATGATCTTGGATACAATTTTGGACAAAAACCAATGAAATGCAATGAATGTGACCACCTCTCCCTCTTGTCATAGAGTGAACTCAAAGAGGGTGGTAGAGACATTTTAAGAATCATCAAAATGCCATGAATTAGCGTATGATCACTCTTGACTCAATTTACTTGGCATAACGTCCGGCCAAGCCTAAGTAATTTAAGCCCTTTTCTTTATGTGTGTTGATCCAATTTTAAACCAATTTGTTTAGTCATTGCCATTCATTAGTCTATTTGTCCATGGTGATGTTAAGTCCTCTAAAAGGAGAGAAGCATCAAGTGGGGAGTAATTCTCAACATGAAAGAGAGATTACGTCGTTAACAATGAATCTCCGTAGAGATTAAGCCATTAAGCGCGAAACTCTAGTTCATGTGTTGAACAACCATCAACCATTTCAAATAACTCTCGAATAAAATAAAGGAGTGATAACTTGATTATTAAAATGAGGTTTTTAAATATGGAAATGAGTTGAAGAAAAGCTAGAACAACATGTAACAAGCTATACAAGTGAACTTATGAGACAACAAATGAACTAATCAAACCATGAACTAATTAAATAAATTAAAACAGCCTAAAATAGCCAGAAAGTGTAAAAAACAATAGTTAAAACCATGTTAAAAGAGCACAAAAAGATAGGCAAGAACAAAGAGATACAAAGCTAGTAAGCAAAGCTAAGGAGGGGTGGCTAACCCCTCCACTTTTGGGACTTCTAAACCGTATTTTAGCCTTTGAAAATAGTCCAAAAATAGCCCCAAAATAGTGACTAAAATCAAAGAAATAAGTGGGAAACACAAGGATATAAGCTTTGAATAAGGTTCAAGGAAGGATGGTTAACCCCTCCACCTTTGGTATCTCTTAAATCACAAGTTTTAGCCCACAAAATAGCCCCAAAATATTGTATAAATCGAAAAGAGAGGAAAAGAGGAAAAGAGTAAAAGAAAAATAAGGAAGAAGATGCAAAAGTTATACCTCTTGAAAGAGAGGAAGCTTTCAGTTAAACAAACTTGATTCCAACACCCTTAAGTTTCTAAAATTTAGTTTGAAATCTCAACAAAAAGCTCCTAGAACCAGCTCTAATGGTGTATGTATTGTGTATGTATAGCTAAAAGGTGATATGAAATCAAGGAAGCTTTTGGATGGAAGATGGATGCTCTATTAAAGTCTAAGCCTCTTGGAAGGTTTTCTAACCTTGAATTCTGAAGGAAAAGGTCCTTTTTGTAGAATTTAAGCCAAAAAGGTTGATAATATCTTCAAACAAAGTTATTTGATCAATTCCCGCTAGCTGTCTATCCGGCGTCACCGACACCCGGTTGGGCTTCAAAAGCCACGGCCAGCCCAAAAAGTAACTATGGAAAAGTTTTCATTAAAGCCCAGCCGGGCCTCAATGAGGCACGGCCGGTTCTCAATGGATTTAGCCGGTTCTTAATAACTACACTTCAGGTCCGACTTCAAACGGCCATGTCTCCCTCATCCGGATTTGGTTTTAGGTCATTCTTGAGTCTAAATTGAAACCCTAGAAGTGTACTTTACAATGGTGGTGGCCTCATATCTAAATTTTAAGGTTGCAAAGAGATATGCCTATTTTAGTGAAGACTACTCATTTCTATCTTAACCGGATTGATGCCTAACTTCTCCGAACTAGTTTTCTTCCCTCCCCTCCTATTTTCTTCAACTCCAAACCTATAAAGAAGATGTTTTGAAAGATTTTTCAAAGAGTTCACTTCTTTTCCATGTATTTCCACTTTGTCCTTACTCAATTTACCGAAAGGTGCAATGTTTTAAACGAAATGCAAGCCTCGGACATCTTAAAAACATTTTGAAAGGAAGGTTTTAAGATCTAAAATAGTTTTTCCAAAATGGGGTGTAACATTTGGGATTAGAGTTTCAATCCAAATTTCTTCGCTGAGAATTCAAAAGATTGCACTGTGTAACTTTCATCATCGGGTGTTTGGAATAAAGCGCCTAAGTCTTAAGGACGGTCAAAAATGGGGTGTCTACATACTCCAATCCTTGGAGCAACCTACATCAGGAAATGAAATGAGATCATTATTGTATCAAGCCTTTAACATCATGATTCATGCCTGTATCCATTCCCAATTCAGCAACTTGGTTGAGTAAACCTGAAAACTACACATATTTTAACTTGAACCAGCTTCAAATGAAGCAACTAAAATAACTCATTGAAAGTTGAGCATAATTTAGAAACATTGAATGTTTAGTAGTAGCCTTGTGAATCTTAACATACACCATGTACACTTTGTAAAAAAATAGCCTAGTGAAACGTAAGCAACTCCTTTAGACCACAGACCACCCGTTCAAACCAAAGTTCACCACATTAAAAAATTTGGTCATTATAATTCTCCTTCAAAAAACATAATACATACTGCAACTATTTTACGAATATTGCTTTTTTATAATGGCTTAGATCCTTTTTTTTTTTTTTTCATTTTTCATTTTTCTTTTTTTACTCGTTAGAACCTACACTGAAAAATATATAAAACCCCAAGATATTTATTTGTGATTATGTATCAATTTTAAACAGTAAATAACAATCTCAATCAATCAATCAAAGGTGAATCGATACAACGATTTAACGTGGAAAAAGCACAATTGGAGCTCCTCAAATTGTGATAGAAAAACCATGGGCCAAAGCCACAAAACAATCCACTAAGAAGACAAAAAAGGAATTACACAAGTGTACTCTCAATTAATATCTTGTTAAGATCTATCAAAAGGGTAGCTTTGCTATCTAAGGAGATTGGACTTTGAAGGGAGGCTAGTTTGACTCCTTTAATCTTTCCTGGGATCTTACTTGGTTATTGACCAAAGGACTCTTTGATGAAATTCTCTGACTCGTAATCTTAGATAAACCCTGTATTTATTTGTTAATATATTCTTTACATTCCTACAAATAACCAAGATACAATGTAATGCAAAACATGCGAGAAACAAAACAGAAGCATATTTGTAGACACCCCATTTTTGACCATCCTCAAGACTCGGACGTCATCGCTTGTGCACTTGATGATTATGATTAAATGTGTTCGTTTTGAGTGCTCAAAGTTCTCGGCAGAGTGCCTTGTCTTTGAGCCTTGAAACCTTATCTTTTTTGTGCCTTGCTTTGGACCAAAACCTTGTTTTTCTCTTGCTTGGAACTTTTGTTGACATGTCGGCTAACACCATAGGTTGTCGGCCATGGATGATGGCTGTCGGCCAGAGGTGTGGCCGGTCGGCTACCAATGGTGGCCGATGGCCACCAATGCCTTTTTCTAGATATTTGTTGACAGTTGTGCCAGCTGTTGGCACAATGAGCTGCATCTGCCTACACATGTATGGTGGGATGTTTCTTAGCTCAAGGAGTGTTTCTTCTATATATAGGGGGGTTCCTCCCCCATTTTGAGAGGTTAGCAATTTTGGAAGAAAATTATCTCTCTCTTTCTTTCTCTCCAGATTTCTCTCTCTCTCTCTCTCTCTCTCTCTCTCTCTCTCTCTCTCTTACAATTTTGTGCTTTGAAGCTAGCTTTCTCTACACCTTTACATACACTACCTTGATCAAAGTTACATCTCTTTGAGCTGAGGTTCCTTGAGACTTGTTTTGAGCTCTAGCAAGCGGTTTTAGCTTGGATTTGTGCCTAGAGTTGCTCTTTGCTTCAAGAGGTAGTTTATTTGCTTTGTTCACTTGTTTATTATACTTGTTTTGCCATCTATTTTAACTGTTTTGAGGCTGGTTTTGAAAAAAAAAAAAAACCTCTTTTTTTAAGACTTAAAAGTAGTGGTTTGAGCCTTTCTTTTAGTTAGGGGTGGTTCACTCTTATTGCTTATTAGTTTGCTAAGCTTTTGTGCCTTTATTTATCACTTTCAAATCAAATTTTTTGGCCCTTTTAAACACTGAATTTCAAAGGTTTTTCAATGGTAAAAAACTTATTTTGAAGTCCAAAATTAGAGGGGTTAGCCTCCCTTCCTTGTGCTTTGCTTGCATGCCTAGTTAGCTTCACAAATTAGCATGTTTTTTTAGCCTAACTTAGCTTGAGTCCAGCATATTTTAGCCTCTGAAATAACCTATTTTAGCTTTGTTTTGGGCTGGTTAGCTTGTTTGAGTCTTGTTTTGCATAGTTGTAGTGCAACCCCATGCATTAGCTTAATGTATTGGGTTTTCATGCCTTGAGTCCAGCATGATTTAGACTATAATTAGGGCTGTTTTGCCTCTATTTTTGGTCATTTGTTTCATTTGAGCCTTGCATGGCACGGTTATAGTGTTAGTTCCTTCACTAGCTTAGTGTTTTAAGGCTTTAATTCTCATTGGTTTGAGTTGGTTGCATGTTTTAGTGCTTTTTATCATCCATTTCCAGCACTTAATCACCTCTGTAATCCCCCTCAATTCTTCACTTTTGATTTGCTTTGAAAGTGGTTTCAAACCACTTGTTTGCCTAAGTGTGAAATAGAGGTGCTACATTTAATGGTTTAGTCCCTTAGGGAATTCATTACCAACAGTGTAATGCCTCTTTCATGCCCAAAGCGACTTGTGGTTTGAGCCCTCTTCACTTTAGAGGACAATCACCAATGGACAAATGGATTAATGAATGGTTTGGTAATTAAAATGAGTAAATAAAATTGGCAAGTAAAAGTGTGCAAGATAAGCATCTTTCGTGTTGCACTGCATGTGTTTGAACGGACGTTAATTAGAACACAAGGAAAATGGGACATTTCATACTCAAAAGTGATAAAATGTGCCACTTTCCTTAGTCTCCATTTCCCTTGATCATGCATGATAGGGTGATGGACATTTGAGTCTCATTTTGCATTAATTAAATTTGTACAAACTTGGTCCTTTAGCCATTATGCATGAAAATTGCTTGATTGATGGCTTGAGGGTCAAGAGTTTCCCTTCTTTGAGCTTGTGTGATGATAAGAAGGGTAAAGAGTACAAACAACTTGTGAGAATACACTCTTTTGCTCTCTGTTGCAGCATGTAAGTGTGAACCAGCAGTGGCCGACCGGCTACCAATGGAAGCCGACCGGCCACCAATGGAAGCCGATCGGCCCCTTGTCCCTCTTGTCGGCAATCAGTGATTTTTGCACAGTGTGATGGTAAGATGAAGCAGAGGTGTTCTGGAGGTTGGCAGAATTTTTAGTTATCAAATGTGCAAACAGAGGCTCGCAGCAGCAAAGCAGTGGCTTTTTAGGTGTGGAATCAAGCATGCGCATGCATATCTGTCACTTCCCGGGGCTAAGTAGTTGATTACTTAGTTTACTTGTAATTGACTTGTAATCCATTAATTAGCTAAGTAGTTAATTAGATGTGATGTAATTATTTAATTAATTAGCTAGAGTAGTTAATTAGTTTCTGTTTGTAATAGTTAGCCTAATTAGCGTAGCTAGTTGGTTAGCTTATTTATTCGGATCCTCCTTCGCCAGGGCGTAATGTTGTAATAAGTGTGCGTGCATGCGTGCGTGTGTGTATGTCTTCCAACCCCATGTCTTTCTCCCTTTTATTTAATCTCTTTTGATGGTTAGATTAGTGTCATATTTCAATTAGCATATCGCATGCTTGCATCCATTCATTCCTATTGCATGCACCGAGGCTCGGTGCATCATTCAAATTACATCGTCATTTCAATAATTCTTTGAAAACGTGTTTAATCGCATTTTGTTCAAATCGATTCATGTGCCACATTAATAGCCGAGCCTATTAATTGCATTCGTTGCATGCGTTACATTAGACATCTTGCATAGTTAGGATCATGCATCTTTCTAACTAGCTTCTATTTTGGCTTGGAGTACAAGGTAAGTTTTAATGCTTTAGCATGCTTGCATGAGTGTGAATGTTGCCACGATTAGTGTAGACGCGCCTGCGGGGGCCTCATGTGCTACAGTTCGGACTCGATTTGTGTCGGTTCTTAATCTGACCTCACAACGTGCAATGTGAGATTGATAAATTACCAAAGAGTCCAAATCCGGCAAATCGTTTTGGAAAACAGATTTTTTGAAAGAAGTGCCAAACATGGACTGCTTTGCCAGATACAGAGTCGCCACCTAAATATTTTTATGAGGGAATTTAGGAAACCCTGACTCGTTTGCCTAAGGCCACGTGTCCGTCATCACCAAAGTTGCCTCGGCTCGGGAACTTGGGTACGATTGGGGAAGGTCAGCTATGAGCACCCCCTCTCGCTCGATCCGAAGATCGGCCTCTACTAACCATGATATCTTGTTTTGGAAACATATGCGTTCTTATTCCGATTAATTAGCTAGAATTACTAGGTGATGCGCACAACACACAAGTATAGACTAGATCGCCTCATTTTGAACAAAGTATTGCATATCCGTTTGTTTGAAAGACAGTTTGAAATTTGCTACTCGCAAGTAGGCTAAAACATGGATTTCAACGAGTTGTTCCAACTCAAACAATCCAACCTTCACCCACAGGCATTCAGGCAGTTTACATCACATAAGCATATAGCCACATGGTAAGCATGCTGTCATGTTAACATTCACACTCATGTAAGATGCTAAAGCATAAAAAGCTTACCAAGTACTCCGAGCCAAAACAAAGAACTTGTTAGTAATCAATGTATGATCCAAGTCCATGTTAAATAGCTAATGCATCGCATACAAAATGCAACTAGAATAGGCTCGGCTAATCCTAGGATGGCATGTGGAATGCAACAAATAGCACGTATTCAAGTTAGATTTGAAATACTATGCAGTTAGCATGGTGTGTCGAGCCCGGTGCATGCAATACAAATGAATGGATGCATGCATGCATGCATAGCATAAGGATGCTAAATTAAATGTGACCTAATACTAACCATCAAAAGTAGGTAAGTAAAAGGGAGAAAGAAGTGGGCGTTGGAAGACATGCACACACGCACCCACGCTTATTACACATTCGCCCTCGCTCGGAGGGGCCAAAAGAATATACAAATTAATTAACCTACAAGCTAATTAATTAAATTATACAACACTTAACTAATTAACGAATCAATTAAGCTACTGAAAGCAGTAAAGGGCCTCGGGAAGAGAGGTGCACGCATGCTCGGATTGGCTTCGCCCGGAAATCCAATGCTATGCACAAGCTGCCTCTGTTTACCCTGCTCTGCTCCTCTAAAGACTGCAAAAGTCCCAAGGTACACTCTCTGAACACTGGGGGATGCCACCGGCCATGAGGAATGGTCACCGGCCATAGGGGAGTTGTCATCAACCATTTGTATAGCTATCGGCCAAAAATGTTTGGTCGGTCGGCAATAGAGATGGTCGGCCGACCATTTATGCCTGCAGAAACCTGTTTTGACAGCAGCAGAGGGCAAAACATGGCATGGCAATGCATTTCAAGCAATGTTTGCACCAACCACACTCCTTATCACATTCATGACTCAAAGAAGTTTGGTACTCGGCCCTCGGACCACCAATCGCGCATTCCAAGGCGTGATGGCCAAAGAGGCCAAATTGTGCATTTTGATTTCAAATGTAATGCAAACCGAACAAACACATAAAGATCCAACCTCTATCATGGTGATTCAAGAGGTAAGGCATGCGTGCAAGATGCAATGCAACCTAGGCATGCGAGCTAAGTATGCACTATGAACATGAGGGCAAGCAATGCAAACATGAAACATGGACAACATACAAACATGTAACAACATGTTCAGTGGCTAAAAAGAGGGAATACATGCCAAATGTATTACAAGCTAATCATGCAACAACATGTCATGTAGCTCAAGCAATGCAACAAGATACAATCACACATGGCATGCGACACAAGGTAAAATGGAGCAAGCGTGTGACAATATGCAAGGAATGCATGCAATAACATGGTGGGATGGACTTACACTAACATGGGTAGCTCTCAAGCATGCCAAAATCAGTGGCCAAATACTAAGGAAATGAGGGCCAAAACACATACAAACATGCACGCAAACATGGTCCAACACTTAGGCATAAAGAAGCAACTTTTAAGCACACTTAAAAGGGATAAACAAGGGCAAATAGCATGCATATAACGCTCTAAAAATCATGTTATAAAAGGGTGCCAAACCAACTTAACAAGACTAGCATAGCATGCAATAATGTCCAAAACTCAAGGCAAGCCAAGGGGCTTAAACCATGGCCATGCCAACCAAGCCTCAAAGGGCCATGGGGACCCAAAACCACCCCAAGGCAGACCAAAACAAGGTCAAGGGCACATCTAGATGGCATCTAAAAGGCCTAAATCTAAAGGCATGCAAAATGAACTAATCATGGAGCATAGCACACAAACCTTTTGAAACATCAAAGGAGCCATAAATGAAAGTATACAAGCATGTTATATGGACTGAAATGACATGGTAAGTGGTTCCAAACTACTGAAATAAAGCAAGTAAAGCATGCTAGAGGGGTCAACACTCAAGGCTCACAAGGGGAATTGCATGGTAGCTATACAAAGAAAAGCATGGATGACCCGAGCAACCAAAAACAGACCTCAAGCATACTAAAACATGCATAAAAGCTTCACAAAGTTAAGCCAAAACAAGTAAGCATGATAGTCTAAATGCTAGGCACATGTTAAGGCAATTCGTGGCATTACAAGACAAGTATGCAAGGCAAGCATGGTGTGTCTAAACCAAGTAAAAACAGTGCTATATTATGGAAAAATAAGCACAAATAACACTTAAGACATGGCCAACATGAACTCAAGAATGGTGCTCACACATGAGGCAAAAATGACACATTTTGAAGACAACAAGGAGAGGGGATGGCCCTCTCCTTCTTAGGACCTCAAACCACCATCCTCACCACTGAAATCTTGAGAGATTTCAGTGGTGAGGAGGCCCAAACAAGGTGGTCCCGGAGCTCACCAAAATAGCACAAAATAGGGGCCAAACAAGGCCTAAGAGGGGTCAAACAACCCCAAAGCTCAAAGCAACCTTAAACAACTATTTTAAGCAAGCAAAAATAGAACTCTTATATGTTATATACTAAGCTTAAAACAGCAAGCAAGGATGGCTAAAAGCTTATGAAAAAATGGGGTATTTAAAGGTAAAGTTCTTACCCTTGTAGACCCCTTCAAGGATGGAGCTCCAGCAGCCTTCCTTAGACCAAAACCAGCTCAAGAACTTCAATAACAACTTATTGGCTCCTCAGCAACCAAGGTAAGGTGTAGAACTAGGTGTTTGTGCACAAAAGTAAAGACAAACACACACTTATACACATAAGAGAGAGAGAGAGAGAGATATAGAGATAGAAGAGACACACAACCCTAAACCTAATATCAGAGACCCTTTGGAATTTTTGTAACCCTGGAGGAGGGAGGAGAGGCCCTCCCTTTATAGAGGATCAGTCTTGCAAAGCTTACAAAACAAGCTAAGCAAGAGTGAAATCCCTCCAAACACGTGTATGGAGGGGGTGCAAAGTGTATGCCAGCTAGCACAGCTGGCATAAAAATATCTGCAAAAGCAGATGCACAGTGGTTAGCCAGCCAAAAATGCCAAATTGACCAAATACATGGTCGACCGACCAAAAAAAGTGCCGGTCGGCCATCACCAATGGCCGGTGGCAACAAAACAGTGGCCGGTGGCCTCAAGCCATGGCTGGTGAGGTGTGGGGATGGCCAACAAGCCATTCCCTGCCCCTCAAAAGCAAAACACAAGTGTTTGGTGCAAAACCAAACACAAAACAGTTGAGTTGAGAAATCTTGAGGCAAGGCGTGTGGCCGAGACCTTCGCGAACTCAAGACGAACACAAACATGGATAATCACCGAGTGTTCAAGCGGTGACGTCCAAGTCTTGAGGACGGTCAAAACTGGGGTATCTACAATTAGCATGCTTGCCTTGAGGCTATGTGCTTAAATGCTAAACTGCATAAATGCCTGTGGATGAAGGCTTGTTGTTTTAACTGGAACGATTCAATGAATGTGTGTTTTAAGCCCACTTGTTGAGTGGCAAATCATGTTTTAAACCCACTACGTTTGGTCGCAAATCCGCAATCTTTAAGCCCACTTGAGGTGGCAAATTCAAACCATTTTCACGAACAAACATGAGTTGAATTGTTCCAAATTGAGCAAACTAGTCTATACTTGCTTGTGTGCATCACATAGTAAAGCTAGTTTAATAACCAAAACAAGAACACATAATGCTTATAAAAATTCATATCATGATTAGTAAAGGCCGATCTTTGATCGGACGAGCGGGGGTGCTCAATTCATGACCCCCCTCGTACCCAAGTTCTCGAGCCGAGGCAACTTTGGTGATGACGGACACGTGGCCTTTAGCACGAGTCAGGGTTTCCTAAATTTTCCCAAAACAAAATATTTAGGTGGCGACTCTGTATCTGGCAAAGCAGTCCAATTTTGGCATTATTTGAGTTAAAATCAATTTTCCAAAAGGTTTACTGGATTTGGACTCTTTGGTGTTTATTAGTTTCACATTGCACTTGTGAGACTAGATTCAGAAACCGCAGAAGTCCAAACTGTGAGTCAATTCTTTTCAAACCTTTCTGAAAGGTGGGGCGCAAAAAAAGGCGAGTCCACAATATTCTATGGGACGAGAGCCGGATCATATTCTATGCCAAAATAGTGAAAAAACTTTTGTCCCTCTAACCATCAATCAAGCAATTTCTATGCATGATGGCTAAGGGATCAAGTTTGTACAAGTTCAATAAATGCACAAATAAGACAAAAATGACCACCACCCTATCATGCATGATCATGGGTAATGGTGACCTAGGAAAATAACACATTTCATCGCTTTGAGTATGAAATGTCCCATTTTTCTTGTGTTCAAATTAACGTCCGATTTGAACACATGCAATGCAACACAAAGAATGCTTATCTTGCACACTTTTACTTGCCAATTTTGTTTACTCATTTTAATTACAAAATCATTCCTTAATCATTTAGTCCATTGGTGAGAGACTTCTAAGGTGAAAGAAGTGTCAACCAATGGGTAGTTTAATGCATGGGAGAAGCTTCATGCCGTTGGTAATGAACTCTCAAAGGAGGATTAAACAATTAAGCATGAGCCTTAACCTCAAGCTTAAACAACCCTAAGGTTGAAACAACCCTCAAAGAAAATGAAAAAGTGAAGAAGTGGGGGAGATTTCAAAGATTATAAGTGCTGAAATTAGGTGATAAAAGCACTAAAACATGCAATCAACTCAAATCAATGATGCTTAAAGCCTTAAAACACCAACTATTACACTAGAGGCATGCAAAACAAGACTCAAAAAGTACCAAACAGCCAAAACAGTGGCAAAACAGTTCAAAATAGAGTGTAAAATATGCTGGACTCAAGCTAAGTTAGGCTAGAAAAACATGGTGACATGTGAAGCTAACTAGGCATGCAAACATGACATAAGGAAGGGAGGGTAACCCCTCCAATTTTGGGCTTCAAAATAAGTTTTTGGCCACTAAAAAAAACTTTGAAATGCAGTGGTTAGAAGGCCCAAAAGAGTTAATTTGAAAGTGATGAATAAAAGGCACAAAAGCTATACAAGCAAAGAAGTAAGAAGGGTAAACCACCCCTAACTAAAAAAGGCTCAAACCACCACTTTTAAGTCACAAAAACAGAGCTTCTTATAGTTCAAAAACAGGCCAAAAACAATTTAAATAGATGGCAAAACAAGTATCTTGAAACAACGCAAACAAGACAAGTTTTATACCTTTGAAGCAAAGCTCAATTTTAGGCACCAAACCAAGCTAAAACCACTTGCTAGAGCTCAAAGAGAGTCCCAAAGAAGCTCAGCTCAAAGGTAAGGAGATTTGGTTTAGAAGGGATAGGCAAAAGCTAAGGATTTGTGAGCAAATGTATACAAAATTGCAAGAGAGAGAGAGAGAGAGAGAGAGAGAGAAATCTAGAGAGAGAGGGAGAATTTTGCTCCAAAATTGCTAACCCCCCAAAATGGGAGAGGAACCCCCCTATATATAGAAAAAACGCTCCTTGAGCTTAGAAACATCCCACCATACACGTGTAAGCAGATGCAGCTCATTGTGCTAACAGCTAGCACAACTGTCAACAAATATCTGGAAAAAGGCATTGGTAACTAACTGGCCACCACTGGTGGCTGATTGGCCACACCCCCGGCTGACAACCATTATCCATGGCTGACAGCCTATGGTGGTGGCCGACAGGTCACCAAAGGTTCCAGGCAAGAAATAACAAGGTTTTGGTCCAAAAATAGATAAGGTTTCAAGGCTCAAAGGCAGGGCACTCCGCTGAGGACTTTGAGCACTCAAAACGAACACATGCAATCATAATCATTGAGTGCACAAGTGATGACGTCCGAGTCTTGAGGACGGTAAAAAATGGGGTGTCTACAATTGCCCCTCTTTGACAGAACTCGGAAGTCATGAAATGACGGGAGTGAATGTCAAAGCCCAGAAACGACCCATTTTTGACAAGGCCAAAGACTTGGACAAACAAATAAGCAAAACAAAAAAGGTTGCGCCTGCAGACTGCCTACATATCCCTTTGCAAGGAATCAAACCAGCGTAGTTCCGGGGCAAAATGCAAGTGATATGCACGATGTAGGAACATAACTTATGATCATGCAACGAGGTTATAACGAAACATTTGAATGCAAATGCAATGTAAGCAAACCGAAACAAGGTACAACAATCTCACATATGAAAATAATTAAGCAAACATGCCACGCATGGGAATCACAAGCTAAACCACATCTCAGGCAGAAAGGATGTGAAAAAATTATGCAAGCTTAACTACACGTCATACAGGAAAAGCGAAGAGCAACACAACCATCAGAGACACCTGAAGTTGAAGCAAGACCCTAACGCGTTGCACACGGAAGGAAGAAAGAATGGTGCGAACTCTAGGATAGAACGCACCCGAATGCGCCTAACCAAAACGTCCTAACGCGTCGCACGCAAAAGGAGAAGAAGAGGAGGTACGAACATCGGGACACATCCGAATGTTCTAAACCCAAACGTCCTAATGCACCACACGTGAGAGAAGAAGAGGTGTGAACATCGGAACACATCCGAATGTTCTAAACCGAAACGTCCTAACGCGCCGCATGCGAGAGGAGAAGAAGAGATGGTATGAACATTAGGACACATCCAAATGTTCTAAACCGAAACATCCTTACGCGCCGCACGCGAGAGGAGAAGAGGTGCGAACATCAGAACACATCCAAATGTTCTAAACCGAAACGTCCTAACGTGACGCACGCGAGAGGAGAAGAAGAGATGTTACGAACATCGAGACACGTTTGAACATTCTAAATCGAAACGTCATAAAGCGCCGCACGCGAGAGGAGAATAGGAGATTCGTAGGGTACAAGTGATTCTACCCAGAACTCCTCTAAATGAACTGCACATACAATATCGTCTGGTTGCACCAGCTTCAAATGAACCGTACATACAATATCGTGTTTGCATAAGAAAGAAACTTAACAGGTACAATACAGTAAGAATGCATGTTCTACTCAAGGCAAATAATCAAGATACACTGTAATGCAAAACATGAGAGAATCAAAACAGAAGCATATTTGTAGACACCCCATTTTTGATCGTCCTCAAGACTCGGACGTCATCGCTTGTGCATCTGATGATTATGATTGCATGTGTTCATTTTGAGTGCTCTACGTCCTCGGTGGAGTGCCCTGTCTTTGAGCCTTGAAACCTTATCTGTTTTGTGCCTTGCTTTGGACCAAAACATTGTTTTTCTCTTGCCTGGAAGTTTTGGTGACCTGTCGGCCACCACCATAGGCTGTCAGCCATGGATGATGGCTATCGGCCAGAGGTGTGGCCGGTCGTCCATAAATGCCTTTTTCTAGATATTTGTTGACAGTTGTGCCAGCTGTTGGCATAATGAGCTGCATCTGTCTACACGTGTATGGTGGGATGTTTCTAAGCTCAAGGAGTGTTTCTTCTATATATAGGGGGTTCCTCTCCCATTTTGAGAGGTTAGCAATTTTGGAACAAAATTCTCTCTCTCTCTAGATTACTCTCTCTCTCTCTCTTATAATTTCATGCTTTGAAGCTAGCTTTCTCTATACCTTTACATACACTACCTTGATCAAAGTTACTTCTCTTTGAGCTGAGGTTCCTTGAGACTTTTTTTAAGCTCTAGCAAGTGTTTTTAGCTTGGATTTGTGCCTTGAGTTGCTCTTTGCTTCAAGAGGTAGTTTATTTGCTTTGTTCACTTGTTTAATATACTTGTTTTGCTATCTATTTTAACTGTTTTGAGGCTGGTTTTGAACCAAGAAAAACCTCTGTTTTTGTGACTTAAAAGTGGTGGTTTGAGCCTTTCTTTCTTGCTTATTAGTTTGCTAAGGTTTTGTGCCTTTATTCATCATTTTCAAATCAACCTTCTTGGTGCTTTTAAACACTGAATTTCAGAGGTTTTTTAGTGGTAAAAAACTTATTTTGAAGTCCAAAATTAGAGGGGTTAGCCTCCCCTCCTTGTGTCTTGCTTGCATGCCTAGTTAGCTTTACATGTTAGCATGTTTTTTTAGCCTAACTTAGCTTGAGTCTAGCATGTTTTAGGCTCTGAAATAACCTGTTTTAGCTTTGTTTTAGGCTGGTTAGTTTGTTTGAGTCTTGTTTTGCATAGTTGTAGTGCAACCCTATGCATTAGCTTAATGTTTTGGGTTTTCGTGCCTTGAGTCCAGCATGATTTAGAATATAATTAGGGTTGTTTTGCCTTTGTTTTTAGTCATTTGTTTCATTTGAGCCTTGCATGGCATGGTTGCAGTGTTAATTCCATCAATAGCTTAGTGTTTTAAGGCTTTAATTCTCATTGGTTTGAGTTGGTTGCATGTTTTAGTGCTTTTTATTATCCATTTTCAGCACTTAATCACCTCTACAATCCCCCTCAATTCTTCACTTTTATTTGCTTTGAAAGTGGTTTAAAACCACTTGTTTGCCTAAGTGTGAAATAGAGGTGCTACACCTAATGGTTTAATCTATTAGGGGGTTCATTACCAATAGTGTAATGCCTCTTTCATGTGCAAAGCAACTTGTGGTTTTAGCCCTCTTCACTTTAGAGGACAATCACCAATGGACAAATGGATTAATGAATGGTTTGGTAATTAAAATGAGTAAATAAAATTGGCAAGTAAAAGTGTGCAAGATAAGCATCTTTTGTGTTGCACTGCATGTGTTCGAACGGACGTTAATTTGAACACAAGGAAAATGGGACATTTCACACTCAAAAGTGATGAAATGTGCCACTTTCCTTAGTCTCCATTGCCCTTGATCATGCATGATAGGGTGATGGACATTTGAGTCTCGTTTTGCATTAATTAAACTTGTACAAACTTGGTCCCTTGGCCATCATGCATGAAAATTGCTTGATTGATGGCTTGAGGGTCAAGTGTTTCTCTCGTTTGAGCTTGTGTGATGATAAGAAGGGTAAACAGTACAAACAACCTATGAAAATACACTGTTTTGCTCTGTTTTGCCCTCTATTGCAGCATGGAAGTGTGAACTAGTAGTGGCTGACAGCCACCATCAGTGGCCGATTGGCCACCAATGGTAGCCGACCGGTCCCTTGTCCCTCTGGTCTGCCATCAGTGATTTTTGCACAGTGTGATGGTAAGATGAAGCAGAGGTGTTCTAGAGGTTGGCAAAATTTTCAGCAATCAAATATGCAAACAGAGGCTCGCAGCAGCAAGGCAGTGGCTTTTCGGGTGTGGAATCGAGCATGCGCATGCATATCCGTCACTTTCGGGGCTAAGTAGTTGATTACTGAGTTTACTTGCAATTGACTTGTAACCCATTAATTAGCTAAGTAGTTAATTAGATGTGATGTAATTATTTAATTAATTAGCTAGAGTAGTTAATTAGTTTCTGTTTGTAATAGTTAGCTTAATTAGCGTAGCTAGTTGGTTAGCTTATTTATTCGGACCCTCCTTCGCGAGGGCGTAATGTTGTAATAAGTGTGCATGCGTGTGTGTATGTCTTCCAACCCCATGTGTTTCTTCCTTTTATTTAATCGCTTTTGATGGTTAGATTAGGGTCATATTTCAATTAGCATATCGCATGCTTGCATCCATTCATTCCTATTGCATGCACCGAGGCTCGGCGCATCATTCAAATTGCATCGTCATTTCAATAATTCTTTGAAAACGTGTTTAATCACATGTTTAAATTGATTCATATGCCACGTTAGTTGCCGAGCCTATTCATTGCATTCTTTGCATGTGTTACATTAGACATCTTGCACAGTTAGGATCATGCATCTTTCTAACTAGTTTCTATTTTGGCTTGGAGTACAATGTAAGTTTTTATGCTTTAGCATGCTTGCATAAGTGTGAATGTTGCCACGATTAGCATGCTTGCCTTGAGGCTATGTGCTTAAATGCTAAACTGCATAAATGCCTGTGGATGAAGTCTTGTTGTTTTAATTGGAACGATTCAACAAATGTGCGTTTTAAGCCCACTTGTTGAGTGGCAAATCATGTTTTAAACCCACTACGTTTGGTCGCAAATCCGCAATCTTTAAGCCCACTTGAGGTGGCAAATTCAAACCATTTTTGCGAACAAACATGAGTTGAATTGTTCCAAATTAAGCAAACTAGTCTATACTTGCATGTGTGCTTCACATAGTAAAGCTAGTTTAATAACCGAAACAAGAACACATAATGCTTATAAAAATTCATATCATGATTAGTAAAGGCTGATCTTTGATCAGGCAAGCGGTGGGGCTCAATTCATGACCTTCCCCCCTCGTACCTAAGTTATCAAGCCGAGGCAACTTTGGTGATGATGGACACGTGGCCTTCGGCACGAGTCAGGATTTCCTAAATTTTTCCAAAACAAAATATTTAGGTGGCGACTCTGTATCTAGCAAAACAGTCCAATTTTGGCATTATTTGAGTTAAAATCAATTTTCCAAAAGGTTTGCCGGATTTGGACTCTTTGGTATTTATTAGTTTCACATTGTACTTGTGAGACTAGATTTAGAAACTGCGGGAGGCCAAACTGTGAGGCAATTCTTTCAAACCTTTTTAAAAGGCAAGGCGTGAAAAAAAGGCGAGTCCACAATATTCTATGTGACGAGAGCCGGAGCATATTCTATGCCATATTGGAATGCATATTCAATGCAATAGTACAAAATACATGTTCTACAGCCCAAGACGCGAGTGGTCCTTCAGAGCCCATTCTGAGCGATGATGACGCTGAGACTAGCGAGGTTGAGGAGATAGCGAGTCAGCACGCTGAGTCATCCGAGAGTTGAGACGATGACGCCGGCTCAGGTTCTGCAAGTGGCGATGCTACTGAGCCAGGTTCTAAGGCAGAGAGTAGCGATGACTCCGGTTCTAGTTCGGTATCCGGTTCAGACAGCGGCGTAGGTGGAGATAGCTCTGAGTCTCCGCCTAGGAAGAGGACGAAGAGGGCCTCTCGAGCCTGAGATAGCTGGCGCTGATCTAATTGTATTTTTGCTTAGTTTCTTTTTGTTAGTAGTGTTAGCACTTTGTACAGCCTCAGACAATTTTTTTTTTTTTATTATAAAAACTTGTATTGCACTTTTTGTAAAAACAATAACCATGATCGGAATGAAAACCGAGCTTTTTTGTAAAAAGTGTTGTGTTTTGCATCATGAGCATCACATTGCATGAAAATGAGATTGAATTTGACATTGAAAAGCGAATACTTGTATTGTCACAACAGTCTGAATCAGGTAACGAACCGACCAACAACTGAAATAAAAAATGTAATACAACTCAATAATCAAAATAACAACAACTCGATAAATAACAGAACAATTCGATATACAACAAAACGGCTCGATAAACAACTCGATAAACAACTTAAATACAACACAGCAAACTTGCTAAAACTAAAAGGACTCAATACAAGACCTTGAAATACAAAACAAAACAGGACAAAACACATGCTTTCAGCATCCTCAGGACATAGGTGAATAAGAAGACAGGCAAAACAGCCGTCGGCCATATGTCGGCCATGAACGGAGGATGTCGGCCACCAGTGGTGGCCGGTTGGCTACCAAAGTGGCCTGTCTTCCATCACCGTGAGGAACCTCCAGAATGTTGACACTTGGCTTCCATTCACTGCCTTATCTTCTACAAAGGTTCAGACCTCGTACTTTCTTCATTCCAACTACAAATTCTTCACAAATGGAGTCATTCTTTGCCCAAAAACTCTCGAATTGGATTGCAAGTTTAGATAACACGTGGCACGCTTTTCGACAACACACGCTCTATTTGTGCATGTTAGCGTATTTCCTCCTTGCCCCTAGTTTCGGTGGGTCTAGCATTCGGCTAGTTGAAGTGGCGCAAGGCTTGAAAGAGGGCAAGAGCTGTATTGGCTCGGCGTTGGCTGACACTTTGATGGGCTTAGACTCCTTTCGTCGGCGAGAGATAAACAAATTTGCAGGAAGTCCACTACTTCTTCAGGTAATGTTTCCCACCTTTTCTAATATGTGTTTCTCACATCACTCGGCATTCATACTCTTCTTTTTCTCTCAAAGCCCTTTTCTCACTTTTTCTCTCAACATACACCTCTCTATTCTTTAATCTCTCTTTTCTTTCATCCCTCCCCAGATATGGCTTATGGACAAGCTGAAGGTAGTGGACTCTTGCCCTGCATATTCAACACGAGGCTATTTCTTTTGCCAACAGCTAGTGGATTTCCCGAACGAGGGATGGTGGTGCCATTGGATGTGCAACAGGTCTGCTGTTGACATTGTTTGGCATTGCCCCTGGTTTGATCTACCCGAGATGAGCTACAACATGGCTCGGCAACTCGGCATTCAACTGATTGGCCTGACACACTGTGTATTCTACTTTCCGTTCCGGTTCAGGCGTCAGTTCGGACACGACCAGACTTGCCCAGAAGAAAAGGTGGAGTACCTAGCTTCATTCCCAATCCAAGTTTCACAATTGGCTAGATACCCCAATGCTTGGAGGACAAGAGAACTTCTGGCTCTTGCTCTTAATTTCAGTTGTGCCCTTTTTGGCGAATACCTGGCTTGGCTTGAAGAAGAAGCATAGACCGGTGTAAACACCCCATTTTTGACCGACCTTAAGACTCAGACGTCATCGATTGAGCACTCGGTGATAGTGCATGTTGTGCTCATTTCAAGGTTTCGGAGTTTTGGCTGAGAGCCTTGCCTCCGGGCCTCTGAACTCTGTGTGTTTCAGCTCGGTTTGTGGACCAAGCCTTGTTTTCCTTGCCTGAGGGAGGGAGAGGTCTTGTAGACCATCTCTTTGTGGTCATAGACCACTTTTTCTGGTCGTAGGCCACTTTTCCCGTTTGGAGACTAGTTTCCGGTTTTCGCAGCCTTCGGCCGCGCACCTTGTCTTAGGACCACTTAACGTTCTCCGTTTGGCGTGGTTTTTGGACCACACCTTGTTTCCTTGGCCTAGAGGGCCACTGTGGTTTGGGAGACCACTTTTGTGGTCGTAAACCACTTTTGATGCCCGGGGACTAGTTTGCGAGGCTTTTGGCCGAGTGCTTTGCCTCTCGATCTCTCGTCTTGCATCCGTTTTGGTTTGTTTTTGGTACAAACCTTGTTTTCCTTGTTTGGAAGGTGGTACAAGGGTGGGAGACCACTTTTTCTCCTTGGAGACCACTTTTCCTTCTGCCAGCCAATTTTCTGGTCGATAACTGGCTTTCTTGGGCTTTGGGCCACCTTTTCTGGTCGGCCACCACATCACTAGCTTGCTTTCATGCTCTAGACCTCTCCCACCTATGGCCGCCCAGTTTGTGTTCTGGAAGACCACTTAAAGTGGTCGGCCGACCACTTAAGTATCTGGCCGACCACTTTTTGTCACCTTTTTGGAGATATTTTAGCTGGAGGACACTAAGACCATCCTCCATACATAGGATTGCCTTAGACCTTAGCTTCTCCTAGAAGCTTTGGCTTTTGTCTTCTATAAGAGGGAGGCTCCTCCTCCCTCCTCTAGGTTCAGAAAATTAAGGTTTGAGTTATAGATATAGCTTTGTATCTATCTTGCCTTGGTTCTTCATTTTTGTGCCTTAAAGTGTCATTTTGCCTTACTTTAACACACAAACACACACTCAAACACCATCCCTTTGCTACTAAGGTGCTGAGGAGCTAGTTTTGGTGTTCTTGGGTTGGTTTGAGCTTGAAGAACCTGCTGGAGTTGCAGCCTTGAAGAAGTTCATCAAGGGTGAGTTTCTATCCCTTAAAACCCCCATTCTTGCTTAAGCTTTTGGACCCTTTTGCATGCTGTTTTAAGACTAACTTCCTACTGTAAAAATTTCTAATTTTTAGCCCTTAAAATAGTTGTTTAAGGTCACTTTTTTGTTTGGGGTGGTTTACCCCCTCGTAGGCCTTGTTTTGAGCCATCCCTTTAGGCTCTTGTTGAACCCTTTGCATGACCTTTCTACCACTGAAATCCAGAGAATTTTCAGTGGTGGAAAGGTGGTTTTGGTGTCTCAAATAGGAGAGGTTCATCCCCTCTCCTTGTATTGTGTTTACTAGCTTCATATGCCTCATGTTTAAGCACCTTTGTTAAGCTTGTGTTAGCTTGTTTTTAGCTTGTATTTGTGGTTGTTTTGCTGTGGCATGCCACTGTTTTTACTTGCTTTGGTCACTCCATGCATGGTTTATACGCTTGTAGTGTAAATCACACACACTAGCTTTGTATGCTTCATGAGGTAGCATGTCATTCTAGCTTATGTTGAGTTCATTTCAGCATGTATTTGGTGTTGTTTTACCATCTCATCCCTCTGTTAGGGTTTGGTTTGGTTAGCCTTTGCATGCTCCATGCACTTGTAGTGCAATCCCATGAAATTGCCTAACATGCATCATGCTTTGACATGTCATTTTAGCATGCTTGTGGCTCAGCTCTAAGAAGACTTTGTTCATGTTTTAGCATACTTAAGGTCTAATTTGTGTTGTCTTGGTCATGCATGACTTGCTTTGTAAAGCTATAATGCGATCTAGCTTGTTAGCTTTGTGCATCAAGTCCTCTAGCATGCATTACTTGGACTATTTGAATGATTTGGCATCATTTCATATGTGATTTCAGTCCATGTTTCATGGCCATGCACTTGCATTTTTTGCTCATTCAATGCGTTGGAGGGTTTGCCCATTTATGCCTTAGCTTGCGAGCCATCATTTCAACGTGTTTTTGGGGTTATTATGCCATGATATAACTTTGATTTTTGTTGCTTAAGTCATCCTATGCTTGGTCTTAATAGGTGTAGTGTAATTCACCTTATTTGCCTTGTATGCATCATTTCTTATGCCCCTCATGCTAGCATGTTTTGGCTTCTTTCCATGCACGTTTTAGACTCATTTTAATATGTTCTAGGACCGTTTTGGGTCACCTTGGTCACATGCTTCATGTTTTGTATAGTTGTAGTACAAGTGCCCTTGCTTGCTTCAAGCTTTGAGCGCAATTTCATGCTTCATTTATGTTGTGTACATGATTTGGCATCACTTAACATGGCATTTCAGAGCATATAGACTTGCCATGTTTTGACTTCTTTCATGCTTTGAATGCCTTTAAGGGTTGTGCATTGTTGCCTTACTTATGGCTTAGCTTGTATGCTTGCATGCCTAGGTATTTGAGCCCTCATCTCAGCATGTTTAGGTCCTTGTTTTGACCTAATTAAGCTCTATCCATGGCTGGTTCATGCATTTTTGCCATGTATTTCATGCCTCCTTTGTAGTCCTCTTTGCTAGCCTTATGCTCTAAGGACTCTAGTATGCTATGCTTGCTTTGTTTGAATGATTTGGCATCATTTCTTACCTCATTTCAGTGCACTTAGTGTTGTCACACTTGCACATTTGTCACTCTTCGAGCCTTCTTAAGAGTTGTGCTCTTGGGCCTAGTTGAATGGCCATTGCATTGTGCATGCATACCTTGCCTTTTGTGCCTTGATTTCATCACCAATGGCCACTAATTTGGGCATAACTGAGGTCTACCCCTTTTGGTTTAAGTCCATTGATTATGCCATGTATATTACATTGAGTATGCCATCCTACATTGCATTGTGCATACCGTGCGGTTATTTGCACTGTGTATGCCAAGTTGTTCCTTGCATTGTGTATGCATGTCCATAACATTGCTAAGTTGCCCTTTGTAGCATTGCATTGTGTATGCATGTATTAGCATTGGTTGCATGCCTTTGAGCATTGAGTATGCTTATATTACATCGCATTGTATATGCCATGTTCATCGCATTACGTATGCCTTATACTTTGCATTGTGTATGCTTAGGTAACATCGCATTGTGCATGCCATGTAGTTCATAGCATTGAGAATGCCATGTAGTTCTTTGCATTGTGTATGCTTAGGTTACATCATTGCATTGTGCATGCTAATTGTCATTTGCATTGTGTATGTTAGTTGTTCTTAGCATTGTGCATTGTGCATGCCATTAGCCTTGTTAGGTTGTTCATATTGCATTGCATGTTTGCCATGTTATATGTTGCATGTGTTTGGAATAGGTGTTAGTCCAAACACGGGAAAAAAGGGACGTTTTATACTTAAAGTGATGAAACATGCCTTAATTCCCTATCGCCGACACTCTTGATCATTCATGATAGAGTTCTAGGCCTTATGTGTTTACTTGTGCATTCATTTTACATTGAATTGTGCAACTTCGCCTCTCGGCCATCATGCATTGAAATGCGCGATTGGTGGCCTGAGGGTTGAGAACCTACACTCCCTTGAGTTCATGACATGATAGGGAGGGTGGTTGTGCACACATATCTTGCAAATACATTGCCATGCCCTTTCTTGCTCTCTGTTGCAGCAAATTGCAGTTCAGCAGCAACAACTGGTCGGCCAGCCAGAAAAACTAGCTGGCCGACCACTTTTCCTGGCTTTCAACAAAGAAAGTGGTCTGCAGGTGGCTGGAGAGACCAAAAGTCGTCGGCCACCCTCCCACAGGATTCCCAAGGTGGAGTTTCAACTTTCTGGAGCTTAGTGCAGTGTTCTAAGGACAGTTGCAAACAGAGGCAAATTGGGGCATCGCGACGGATTTCCGAATGAGGCGACCGAGCATGCATGCAGTCTTCTCCCTTTGAGAACCTCCTGATTTACTGCTTTATTTAGCTAATGTGTTTAGCTAGCTTGTGCTTTGTTTTGTACCTTTAATAGTTAATGCATTTAGCTATTTCAATTTTTTTTGTAATAATTAGTTAACTAGGGTTAGTTAATTAATTTGTTGTGTAATAATTAGTTTAATTAGCTTGGATTAGCTAGTTAGCTTCTTATTCAGTCTCTCCCTCGAGAGGGCCAATTGTTGTAATAAGCGTTCGTGTGTGTGATGCATGTCTTCCAACCTCCATTTCTTTCTCCTTTTTACTTAACCACTTACGATGGTTAGTTTTAGGGCATATTTCATTTAGCATACCTTATGTTTGCATGCGTGCATCCATTCATCTGTATTGCAAGCACCGGGCTCGGCGCATCATACTAACTGCATTGAACTTTCAATACATTGCTTGAATACGTGTTTAACAGCATGTTATCAAGTTGCATTTCACATGACATCTTAGAATAGCCAAGCCTATCTGAGTTGCATTTTTGCATGTGTTGCATTAGCCATCTTAATATGAACTAGGATCATGCATCGATTTCTAACTAGTTCTTTGTTTTGGCTCGGAGTACACTGTGAGTGTTTACGCTTTAGCATACTTCATGTGTGTTAATGTTGCCATGAAAGCCTGCTTGCCATGAGGCTAACTGCTTATGTGTTTAACTGCCTGAATGCCTGTGGGTGAAGGTTGGATTGCTTGAATTGGGACAATTCATTGAAATCCTCGATTTAGCCTACTTGCGAGTAGCAAACGTCAAACCATTTTCCAAACAAGTGGATAGGCAATGCTTTGTTCCAAATTAAACGATCTAGTCTATGCTTGTTTGCTGTGTGCATCACATAGTAAGACTAGCTAATTACCCAGAATAAGAGCACATGTGTTTTCAAAAACAAAATATCGTGTTTAGTACAGGCCGATCTTTGATCGGGCGAGCGGAGGTGCTCATTACATGACCTTTCTCAATCGTACCCAAGTTCCCGAGCCGAGGCAACTTTGGTGATGACGGACATGTGGCCTTCGACACGAGTCAGGGTTTCCTAAATTTTCCCAAAATAAAATACTTAGGTGGTGACTCTGTACCTAGTAAAACAGTCTATGTTTGGCACTTCTTTATAAAAATTTGTTTTCTAAAACGATTTGCCGGATTTGGACTCTTTGGTGATTTATCGGTTTCATATCACACATTGTGAGATTAGATTCAGAACCGTGACATTTGAGTCCGAACTGTAGTAGCTCAGAACAAAACGAGATTCTGCGCGCCCTCGCAGGCGCGCGGATATCAAAGAGTTCCCTGGAGCGCGTCTACAACCGGGCCTACTTTAGCATGGAAGCTTCCACAAGCACAGGGAGGGGACGCAGGAACACCTGACTCATCTATGTCCCAAGTTTATTGCTTTGATCTAACTTTTCAAGTTTTCCTTTTGAACGTAATAAAAGCAACTTTAATTTGTATCGAGAGTTAGAGAACTTTGTATTGAAATCAATGAAATTGAAGTTGTGGGCACTGAAAATTTTTCTTTTGGTCCAAAAATGGTCTAAGTTGTAAAAGGATTAATTTGAACAAAATCAACTTTTAGCAAAACTTTTCAAAACCATTTCCGACAAGGATCACACCTGACATGCATGGAATCTATCCTTGAGATGTACAACCCCAAATCCAAAAATGAAAAATTGCCCCTTGACTAAAGAGTACTGCTCAGCACTGTAGCCCACGTTTCTCTCAAAGTAAGGATCACAACCAAACTTTCAAATAACCAATAGACAAGGATGCCTTGATCAAACACACGGACACAGTCGATTTGGTGGTGTTTACGGCCGAATTTCAAGATGAAATTGCCTACGTATCCCGAAGATGGGAATCAGGCCTTACATAGTTCAGTTTGGGTTCACTCAGGTATTAACGCTCTCCTTTTGCGCTCTAACTTTTGCCAAGGTCGCCCTTTAGTTTTTCTTTATTTCAATTTTTTGTGCTCTAACTTTTGTTTAGGTCGCCATTCTGGGTTTTCGGCCTTGCGAGCCTCTCAGGGGTAATATTTCTTCAACTTGTCCATGTTGATCGGTTGGGAAAATTCTAGGCCATCCAGGTCCATAAGAATAACAGCTCCACCCAACCAGACAGTCTTGATAATGTAAGGACCAGTCCAATTGGGTTTGAACTTGCCCCTAGGGTCATAGATGGGAGCTCGGTTGTCTTTCAGCACCAAATCCCCTTCCTTAAGATTCGGAGACTTAACTTTCTTGTTAAAAGCCCTGGCAATCCTGTGTTGATAGCCTTGAACATGGTACAGTGTTTTCAACCTTCTCTCATCAAACAGCATCAATTCTTCGAACCTGCTTTGTTGCCAGTCCGCTTCTGCTATCTGGCACTCAGCCATAACCTGCAGCGACGGAACCTCTATTTGAATCGGCAGAACAGCTTCCATCCCATAAACAAGAGAGTATGGAGGGGCCCCAGTAGATGTCCGAATTGAAGTTCTGTAGCCCTAGAGAGCAAATGGAAATTTGTCTAGCTAGTCCCTATAAGTCTCAACCATTTTTCGCAAAATGTGCTTGATGTTCTTGTTGGCGACCTTAACAGCTTCGTTGGTTTGCGGCCGATATGTAGATGACTTATGAAAAGCCACATTGTATTTCTCCAGCAAGTTGATCACTTCTTTCTTGAAATGGGAGCCATTGTCTGAAATGATCTCATTCGGGACTCCATAACGGCAAATGATGTTGTTTCGGATGAACTTAGCCACATGTGCTGCTTTCAACACTGCATAAGACTGAGCTTCCACCCACTTCGTGAAATAATCAATTGCCACTAGAATGTATTCGTGCCCATTTGACCCTTTCGGTGTAACTACCCCAATGACGTCAATTTCCCAGACTGAGAAAGGCCATGGTGAAGTCATGTTGTACAGCTTCGACAGCGGGATATTCATGCAATTTGAATGAATTTGGCATTTGTGGCATCGTCGAACAAAACCAATACAATCCTCCTCCATGGTAGACCAGTAGTAACCTTGCTTGAGAATCTTTCGGGCTAACATTACTCCGCTCATGTGTGCTCCACACTCTCCCCCATGGATGGCCTCCATTAGGCGCTTTGATTCCTCTGTGTCGACACATAACTTGTGCATTCCCAGATGACCGCTCTTAATCAACTTACCCCCGCAGATGATAAATTGAACAGCCATCCGCCGTATTGCCCTTTTATCATTGGCGTTTGCTGCTGGTGGATAAACTTCCTTTTCCAAGAAGTTCTAGATATCATAAAACCAAGTGTTTTGATCTTATACTTCATCTATTGCGACGATCGACTCGTAGGCCGGCGTATATCTCTGCTCAATAATAATCGAACGCATCCGGACTCCAAATGGGATGTCTATCATAGAAGATAGAGTTGATAAAGTGTCAGCGAACCTATTGTTCTCTCTTAGTTGATGCGTAAAGGTCAGTTTCTCAAACCTAGGAATCAGAACATTCAGGGTCTGGTGATAGATCTTCATCTTTTCTTCTTTGACTGTCCAGTCTCTTTTTGCTTGAGACACAGCCAGGTTCGAGTCCCTAATGACGTCCAACCTTTTTGCCCCTAGTTCTAGGACGGCTTCCAAACGAGCAATACACACTTCGTATTATGCTTCATTGTTGGATACTTTGAACCGAAGTTTGAAGGCTAAGGGTATATGGGAATTGTCGGGTGCTATCAGTAACACCCCTGTCCTATAATCGTACTGGTTAGACGCTCTGTCAAAGTACATTGTCCAAGTCTCTTCCTTGACTTGCAAAATAGCTTCATCTGGGAATATGTATTCTATCGCTTCATCCCCTTCCACTGGGTGATTTGCCAGGAACTTTGCTACTGCTCTATCTTTGACAGACTTGCGAGTAACATACTTCAAATCAAATGCAGAGAGAAGAAGCAACCAACGGGCTAGCCTACCCATAAGCGTTGGTTTCTCAAAGAGATATTTGATGGGATCTAATCTCGAAACCAAAATTACGGAGTGAGATAACAGGTAGTGCTTCAACTTCCTGGTATCTCATACCAAGGCTAAGCAAGCCTTCTCCAGCGAGGTGTAACGGGTCTCATAGTCTAGCATTTTCTTGCTCAAATAGTAAATGGATTTCTCCACCCTATCCTCAGATTCCTGAGCAAGCATGCATCCCATTGTTGTGTCCGTTGCTGATAGATACAAAATCAACGGCTTCCCCGACTCTGGCGGTGATATCACAGGTGGATTTTGAAGATACTACTTGAGCTGCTCAAAAGCAAACTGACATCGGTCATCCCATTGGAGTTTATTTCCTTTCTTCAGGAGACCAAATAATGGTTCACAAGTCAAGGTTAATTTTAAAATAAGCCGTCTTATGAATTGCACTTTACCCAGAAAGCCTCACACCTCCTTTTCAGTCCTTGGTGTGGCATTTCCAAGATGGCCTTGATTTTGGAAGGATCTACCTCGATGCTCCTCTGTGTGATCAAGAAACCCAACATTTTCCCTGCTGTTACGCCAAAAGTGCACTTATGTGGATTCAACCTCAATCTGTACTCTCTGATCCGTTGAAAGAATTTCTTCAAGGTGGTGTAGTGGCCCTCTCTTTCCTTGGACTTGACAATCATGTCGTCCACGTACACCCCAACCTCTTTATGGATCATGTCATGTAGAATTGTGGTTGCAGCCCATTGATAGGTAGCCCCAGCATTCTTCAGCCCAAACGGCATCACCCTATAACAGTAGGTTCCCCACGGCGTAGTGAAGGCGATTTTCTTCCTATCTTCGGGTGCCATCAGAATCTGATTCTACCTAGAAAATCCATCCATAAAGGAGGGCAACGCATGGCTTGCGGTGAAATCCACCAATTCATCGATGTGCGGTAGAAGAAAGTCGTCATTTGGACTAGCTTTGTTCAGATCTCTTAAATCTACACACACCCAAATTCTGCCATCTTTCTTTGGTACTGGAACTCTTTGGTATTGGAACTATGTTGGCCAACCAAGCTGGATACTCATATCCTAGCAAAAACTCTGTGTCTATCTACTTGGTGACCTCTTTTTTAATCTTCAAAGCTCAATCCGGGCATATTCTCCGCAGTTTCTGCTTGATGGGTCGGGCTTCGGGGTCAAGAGGGATCCAATGCTGTACAATCTCAGGATCGATTCTAGGCATGTCTTCGTAGGACCACACAAAAACATCCTTGAAATCTTTTAATAACGCGACTAAGCGCTCGCGCTCCTCTGAAGACAACGTGGACCCGATCTAGACTAGACGCGGATCCTTCTCAGTACCCACATTAATTGGAATGATTTCATCAACAAGGGGTTTTACAAACCTCTCCTCCTCTCGATCAATCAAATGTTTCAAAACCAGAGGAATTCCTTCCTCGTCTTTTTTATCAAAATTTTGAAAGTCGTGATCAATGCAATATACAAGTGGCACAGATAAGTACTCAAAACCTGCGATGGCATTCTCATTCACAAAGTCTAGATCATCCAGTTCCTCTGTTACAACCGACTCAAAAGAAAAGGAAAAAGACGACCTGGACAAAACGTCGGGATCTGGGTTATCAACCCCAGGAATATCGAACCCAGACTCAAAAGAACCAGAATCTGATTCTGACTCCATAGACTTTGTGGAATTAGATTCTGGTGCACTACCTGACTCAGAGCTACTGGACAGGAAGCCCTCCTCCAACTACCAAGTGAGGGATGGTACGTCAGATGCATCCAAGATACCACTGGAAGGGTTCACCCCTGATTGGTCTCCGATCATGGAAACGGTTAGGTCATCCCCCAAGCTCTCTGATTTGATCTGAGGATCCAAAAGGAGACATGCTAGTGCTGCTCTTACCTCAAGTTCACTGCTATTGGAATCACTTTTTGCACTCTTTGCAGCCTCAACAATTAGTTTAGTCCATTCCTCTGTGTTACTCTCTTGCAGCTGCAAGTTAAAGAAAATCTCAAAGTCGGGAACCCGCTGCTTCTTAGAGTTGAACCAGGGTTCAGGGAAACCATAGAATGGGAAGTCTTCTCCCTCCCTGTAGACACCCCATTTTTGACCGCCCTTAAGACTTGGGCGCTACTGATGGTTTACTTGGTGATGAAAGGTGTGCAGTGCAAAGATTCGATTTCTTCAGCAAGAGAAGTGTCAAATCCAACCTCACACTCCATTTTTGGACCAAAACCATTTTGACCAAAAATATTTTAGACCTTAAAACCCTCTCTCTCAAAATAGTTTTTGGAAGAAGTTTCTACGATGTTCCAAGACTCGCATTTTGTTAAATGTTGCGCTTTTCGGTAAACCGAGCAAGGACAAAGTGGAAATGAATGAAAGAGAGATGAAATCTTTGAAAAATATTCCAAAACATCTTGTTTAGAGGTTTGGAGTTGAAGAAAAGAGGAGAAGAGGGAAGATACCAAGTTGGGGAAGAAGTTGGGCATGAACCGTTAAGAGAGCGTCGAGCAGCCCTCACTAAATCAGGTCTATCCTTTTATACACTTGGAATTAAGTTGTAAGGCCACTACCATTGGAAAGAAGACTTCCGGGGCTTCATTTTGCATTCAAGAATCTCTTAAAGCCGAGTCCGGATGAGGGAGATATGGTTGGTTGAAGTTGGGCATCAATCTGGTTAGGACCAAAACTGAGCAGTCTTCACTAAAATGAGCATAAATTTTTTCACACTTGAAATTTTGATGTGAGGCTGCACCATTAGAAAGCTTACTTTCGGGGCTTCAATTTAGACATAAGAATGACCCAAAAAGAAGTCCAGATGAAGGAGATATGCCCATTTGAAGTTGGACCTGCAGAGCAGAATTTGCAGTCGGCCATGGAAGTGGCTGGTCGGCCATTATTAGTAGCAGGACGGCCAAAAAGATGGCCGGTCCGCCAGAAATGTCCGGAAAACTCAGAATTTGAAGATATTTTGCTCCAATTGTCTTCCAAATGCTTCAGCTGTCTCTATATTCAGATATTTCGACCATGGCTCCATTTTCGCTATATATGGAGGCCATAGCTCATGTTTTGGAGGTTAGAACATTTTAGCAAGTTTGGGAGCTTCTCACACTAAAATCCTTCTCTCTCTACAAAATTTTCAGAGCTAAATCTCTACATCTCTCTCCAGAAGCCTCTCTCTCTTCCTATATTGTGCTTAGAAGTGAGAATTTCCTACACTCTTGCAATGAGACCCTAGACCAAACACCTCTACCTTTGGGCTGAGGTTCTTGGAGGTCTCGTTTGAGCTCTCAAAGCTAGTTTTGGTTCAGATTTTGGCTAGTTTTGCTGTTGTGCTTCAAGAGGTATAACTCTCTCCCTTTAAGCTTGTTTTTCATACTTGCTTTGCCATAGTTTTCAACTACTTTGGGGCTGTTTTTTTTTTTTTGGGGGGGGGGGGGTATTGAACTACAAAAATCTCTGATTTTTAGTCCTAGAAATGGTTGTTTAAGCCTATGTTGAGCTAGGGGGCTACCTCCTTTTGCTCTTTGGCTTGCAAAGCCTTTAGAGCCTTCTTTTAAAGGCTTTTGAGTCCATCTTTTTTGGCCTTAAAATCACTGAATTCCAGAGGAATTTCAGTGGTAGAAGGCTTGTTTTAAGGTCCAAAATAGGAGGGGGTGGCCTCCCCTCCTTGTCTCTCCATCCTATGCCTAGTTAGCCTTGCAAAGTAACATGTTTTTTGTGACTTGTCTTAGCTTAGTTTGAGCATGTTTTTGGCTATATTTTAACATGTTTAAACTTTTTTTTTTGGCTGGTTTGGCCACTTATTGCTTGCATCTTGCACTTGTAGTGTAAACTTGCTCACTAGCCTAGTGTACTTGATGGTTTAGCCTATTAATCTAGCATGTGTATGCTCCACTCCAGCATGTTTTTGGCTCTGATTTAGCATGCTTTAGGACTGTTTTGAGTGGTCTTGGTCATATGGTTCATGTATTGCATAGCTATAGTGCAAGTGCCTTAACTAGCTTTGAGTTTTAGGGCCTCTAGCATGCTTTACTTGGGTTGTTTGCATGGTATGGCATCATTTTGTATGTGATTTCAGTACATAAACCACTGTCACACTCTTACATATTCCACTCTTTCATCGCTCTTGAGAGTTGAGCGTTATGCCTTGCTTGTGAGCCAATGAATGAGCATGTATTTCTTGCTTTTTGTGCCTAAGTTTCAGCATGATTTAGCCACTGTTTTGGCATATTTTAGCTCTGTCCAGAGCTGGTTTGGTTGTTTGAGCCTTATATGGCATGCCTCTAGTGTTGTGTCCTTCACTATTTTCAATACCTTTGGCCTTTAACATGTCTTGCATGATTTAGTGTCTTTTGCATGCCATTTCAATGCTGAAATATATGCTATTGCACTCCATTAATTCATTATTTCATGTGCTTTGAAAAAGGTCTTTAGCCCTTTGTCGGCTTGAGCATAGAATTGAGGCTCTCATGCCTAATGGTTTTAGCCTTCTATTGAGGGTTTCTACTAACCAAAAGCATGAGGTTTCTTTCATGCTCAAGGTGCTTGTGGCTGAGGCCATCTTTCCAATTAGAGGACTAACACTTTGGACTTAATCGGTTAGAGGATTAATTGGTAATGTAAAATGTGTAAACAAGAATTGGATCAAGTAAAACATGACTAAGATAAGCATTTGTGTTGCATTTCATGTGTTTGGATCGGACGTTAATCCAAACACAAGAAATGAGGGGCGTTTCATACTCATAGTGATAAAACGTGTCACATTTCTTGGTCGCCGAAGCCCTTGATTGTGCATGATAGGGTGGAGGCCTTTCGAGTCTTGTTTGTGCATTCATCGACATTGTACAAGCTTGGTTCTTTGGCCATCATGCATTGAGATGCTTGATTGGTGGCTTGAGAGCCAAGTGCCATACTCCTTTGAGCTTGAGATATGATAAGGAGTGTGGCAGTACACACATTTCCTTGCAAATACACTGTCGTGGCTCTGTTTGTGCTCTGTTGCAGCAAAAGGAGAAATTGCAGGAATCAGTGGCCGACCAGCCACATGCCTAGCCGACCGGCCACCAGGCCAGCCAACCGGCCACCAATACTGGCCGATGGCCATCACTTCTAGCCGATCAGTTCATCAGCATGTTCTTGGGATCAAATAGAAGCAATCTGGAAGTTGGCACAATTTTCAGGGGTTTAAAAGTGTGCAAACAGAGGCATGGTGAGGCAAGGTAGTGGATTTCCGAGAGGACATGACCGAGCATGCATGCCTCCTTCGTTTGCAAGGCTATTTTATCGCTTTATTAGCCAATTGTAGTTAATTACATGTGCTGTAATTAATTTAGCTTAGTTTATTTTGTAATATTCTAATTAGCTTAGATTAGCTAATTGATTAATTTGGTTTGTAACTAATTAGCTTAGTGTAGCTAGTTATTTCAATTGTGTTGTAATTAATTAGCTAGAGTAGTTGATTAGTTGGTATGTAATAAGTAGCTTAGCTTAGATTAGCTTAGCTTATTTATTCGAACCCTCCGTCGAGAGGGCAAATGTTGTAATAAGTGTGCGTGTGTGTGTGCATGTCTTCCAACCCCACTTCTTTCTCCCTTTTACTTAACCGCTTTCGATGGTTAGTTTAGGGCACATTTTGATTAGCATACCTTATACTTGCATGTTTGCATCATTTATTTGTCTTATATGCACCGGGCTCGGGGCATCATTCGAACTACATCGTATTTTAATACTTATTTGAATACATGTATCAATTGTTGCATTCATATGCCATCTTAGATAGTCGAGCCTATTAGTTGCATTTTTGCATGTGTTGCATTAGGCATTCTGTATAGTTAGGATCACGCATATTTCTAACTAGCTTTTGTTTTGGCTCGGAGTACACTGTAAGTTTTACGCTTTAGCATCCTTGCATGAGTGTAAGTGTTGCCATGTTTCGCATGCTTGCCATGAGGCTATGTGCTTAAGTGATAGACTGTATGAATGCCTGTGGATGGAGGCTTGATTGCCTGAATTGGGACAATTCATCAAATGTGAGTTTTAAGCCCACTTGAGGGTGGCAAATCATCATGTTTTCTATGCCCACTTGAGGGTGGCAAATCCGCGCTTTAGCCTACTTGCGAGTAGCACTTTCAAACCATTTTCAAAAACAAACATGAGTTGTTTTGCTCCAATTCTCGTGATTGAGTCTATACTTGTATGCTGTGCGCATCACGTAGTAAAGATAGCAAATAACCGGAATAAGAACACATGTGTTTTCAAAACAGCATATCATGATTAGTAGAGGCCGATCCTTTGATCGAGCAAGTGGGGGTGCTCATTTCAGGACCTTTCCCTCTCATACCCAAGTTCCCGAGCCGAGGCAACTTTGGTGATGACGGACACGTGACCTTTGGCACGAGTCCTTTGGCACGAGTCAGGGTTTCCTAAATTTCCCAAAAACAAAATATTTAGGTGGCGACTCTGAAATCTGGCAAAACAGTCCATATTTGGCGCTTTTTGATTAAAATCGATTTTCCAAAACGATTTGCCGGATTTGGACTCTTTGGTGATTTATCAGTCTTACATTGCACTTTGTGAGATTAGATTTAGAATCGTGATAGGAGTTCGAACTGTAGTAGCATGAACCCAATTCGCGCCCTCTCGAAAGGGGTGGTGCGCAGAGAGAGTTCGGGCGGTCTACACTTCCGAACAAAATAGCCATTCAGGGTTCCCCGAATTGGTCGGTGCACAAGCTCATAGTGCTTCCCGCTTTGCTTTGCTTTAGCTCTTCTAGCCATTTCTTTCCCTTTTCTTACCTAACCAAGACCAAAGGCATGAGGGTTATATGGCACATCAGCCAATACGACAATGTCTTTTGTGGCCACTTCTGCCTAATCCCATTCCGGGCATGTGCTGTAGTTTGTTCATGAAGTACACAGATTGAGCACTGACATAGAAGCCCTCATCGACAACCAGGATACTCTGCACCACCCGGGCCTCAGCCAAGGTAAGCCTCGAAATGAACACATCCTCTTTGCCATGCACAATCTCCAGTATAGGAGTAGTGACCTCTGGCGGGGGATGTATTGATGAATTCTTGAAGACTATGGCCATTCCTTTTCCATAGGGGTACTTCAACATTTGGTTTAGGGTGGAAGAGACAGCTCTTATTGGTGTAGCCAAGGTCTCCCAAGTAGTAGGATGAAAGTGGCTGGAACATCCAGGACGTGAAATTCAATATCCTGTTGAGCGAGTCCAACCTGTACTGTGATCTGCACTGTTTCCTTCACCTCTCTGCTTGTATTGTCATATGCCCGAATCACCTGGACTGTAGGCACAAAATCGGCCGATTTCAGGCCAATAGCATAAGCTGTGCGGCATGGACAAACGTTGATTGCTAACCCGGTGTCGACTAGTACAACTGGCACCCACTTTTCTCGGCACTCTATGGATATGTATAGGAGCTTGTTGTGTGTAGAGCCTTCTGGCGGTAACTCGTTTATCTGAAAAGGTCAAAGTTGGCGCAGCGCCTCTCGGGAAGACTAATCCCACCAGTTGTTCCAGAGTGGTGTCGATGGACAACTTTTCTTTATCCATCACTGTCAGTATAGCCTGTCTGTGCACTTGCGAAGCCATAAGCAGCCCCCAGATAGGTATGTCAGCTTGAATCTTCTTCAACTGTTTCAGCATAGCCTCTTCTTCTAACTACTTTTCCTTCTGTTTCTCTACTTCTTTGTCCTTTCCAGATGCCTCAAGTTGGTCTAGATACGGTGGTTTGAAATATTGGCCACTTCTTGTCATGTGGTTGACTTCCTCCACATACCAGGTATTGTCCCCAATCCTCATCAGTGTGGGGCAAGATACAGATCATCATCTTCCCACCACATACCTCTGGCAACCGACAAGCAATTGTCTGGTTCTGGCCTAAGTGTTCTCTCAGCCATAACATTCCCCACAGGGTGTTGAGCTATTCTAGCTTTCTAATCACTTTCACTCATTTCCTACCCGAACCGCTCCAATGCAACTTCTTGTTCTATAGGTACAGTGCTAACAATGCCAATTCCTGAGCTAATTGTTTTTTACCAGTGATTTTGCGATAGTTTACCCTTCTTGTCGGTTGTTCCGGTCATTGCTGCAGTTCCTGCTTTTTGCGCTCCAAGCTTCGATTTAGTTCCCTCATCTATATCGGGTTCATCACTTAGCCACCCAGAATTGTCTGTTGACCCATTCAGATCAAACCAATCAATGTGCATGTCTCCTTGATCTTACTCATCAAAGAACTGCAAATTGTCTATATCTTCCTCCAGGTCGGCTAGATCATCTAATCCCTGACTTGGTCCATCTTCATGAACTACACTGACCTCCATCCTAGTCGGCAATACCACTTCCGGCTTAGCTTGATTGATTGGCACAATATAGCAACTCAGGTCATTTGTCTCTTTAGGTAAATGCTCAAAGCCCTTGGGCAACGGACTGATATTCTCCACCAAGGTTGACCTCCCTTCATCTTTCATTGGCACCATGATGGGTTTGGATTGGAGTGAGGACGCGTTCATCATGCACAAGTTTGTGCTTTCTGGGATGAACAATGCCGGCTTAGGTAGATTGGAGAGGGTGATGTAAATACTGGGGTCATAAGAGATGGCCAGTGTGTGGATAAGGTTTATTTGCTGAGGTGGAGGGGCTTGGTTGTGTAGTGGCAGAGGATTTGTAGTGATGTTGGGTTTTTCGGGAGGTGCTATCACCTTATTGTTAATGAGATCTTGAATCTCATGTCGTAATCTGAAGCACTGATTAGTATCATGACCATGCTGTTGGTGAAAAGCACAGTATTTGGTCGGCTTGTGTTTCGGAGGGAGAGGATCGGGTATTGGGCATTGTTCTAATGGCTTAAAGTGTCCCTTTTTGATTAGGACCCTCAAGGCTGCGAATAGAGACATATATAGTGGGGCGAAGACCCTCTTGCCTCATGCCTGATGGCTTGAGGTTTGGGAAGTTGTGTTGGAGGTGTTGAAGAACGGGTTGGCAATTTTGGGTGTGGTGGTGACCATGCTTACATCCGAAGGCCGTGCAGAGGTGCCACTAGTTGTGGCTGCATTAGAGCTGCGTGTAAAGGGCCTTTTGGGCTGTTCTTTCTCATGGTCTATCAGCCCCTACTTCATTGCATCCTCAATTTGAATCCCTATTTCATGGAGCTCAGCAAATGTAAACAAAGGTAAGACTATCATCTTCTGTAATAATCTTCCTTGCAAGTTACGGACCACCATTCTGATCTGGTCCTTTTTAGAAGGCCGGATAGTCATCATAGAGGCCTTGGCCCTCCATCCGGTCACAAAATTAGAGAAGCCCTCCTTCGGCTCCTGGCGAGTTGCTTCGAGATCACGAGTAGTGACCTCGATCTGGGTATTGTAGGAGTACTGCACTATGAAGGCCTCAGCCATTTCCTCTCAGTTTCTTTTCACAGAGTCCTCAAGCTTGGCATACCAGATGGCCGCTATATCCGATAGGGTTCGGCCAAAAAGCAACAACTCCTACAGTCTGGTGAGTCCCATTGGTCATAGGATATCAGAGAATAGCCATAGATGGACCATGGGATCTCTAAGGCCGTCAAACCGGTCTATGTGCGGCATCTTGAATCTGTTCGGAAGAGTTACTGCCGAGTCAATATAGCCATCCTCAATATCAGGGATCAAATTCACACCCTGCACCCGTTTGAAAAGCTTTTCTAGCTTGTTGACCTTCAGTGCAGTAGGGTCAACTTCAAATTCAAATGGCGCCTCTGTCTGGTAAACTGGTGCCTTGGAGGTCTGAGGTGGGATCGAATTTGCCTAAATGCCCACATTTTCCTAGACATTAATTGTGACCCCGGGTGCCGGAATTCCCACTGGGGGTGCATGGGATGTAGAGGCTACTGCCGGTTGGGGTTACTGTTGCTGAAGCCTATCTATCACTTCTGCTTGGCGAGCTACAACCTCGGCTTGGCGAGCTGTGGTCTCAGCCTGTCGGGTAGCATCTAGCTGCATAGTCTCAATGGTCTACTGGAGTTGGCAAAGCATATCTTCCATACTGAATGAGGGATGTTGAGTTATCAGAACTGGTGAATACTCTCTTTCCGGAGTAGAAGTAGACAACTGGGCCTGAAAAGGCGACTGCTGAACTGGTGAGTTATGCTTGACCCTCCTTCGTCTGGTAACTGGTGGGAGTGAAGCAAACACTGGCTGTCCTCTTACAAGATTCCCAGATTGGTAAAGTCGCCTTACTCGGGTCCAGATTGCTTGGGGGGTAATAGAATCGTCTGAAGCAATGGTGAAAAACTACCTTGCAAAAAGAAAATAAAGCAAAAGAAACAGAAAATCAGAAACCGCACAGCACCTCAGCTCAAACACAAACAACACGCAGTTGCAATCATAAGCTGGAAAACTGTACTCAACACTGATTTTTGCCCCAAAACTGATACCCAGACTTGCAACTGATACATACATTCTTGCAGAGTTTCACTCTAAAAGCACATATCAAGCAAGTGAGAGCCAAAACACCCCTATGATGGGGTAGGGTTACCCTGTCCTAGTTTCGTCAGGAGCTAGGGTTTTCACTATTCAAACAAAGTGGTTTCACTATAATCCTACATTCGAGTAAGCATCCTGTCCTAGTTTGGAACAGTCTCTATGGATTTCCAATATGTAACTAGGTTGATTGGTCAAAAAAGGGTACCTCAGTAAGACTACCTAATATACCACTCGCACCTAACACCGAGAAGTGAAAGGAGGATCAAATGGTACAACGGTAGTCTAGATCCAAGGGTTGTGTTCCCATCGTGGCAGAGCCCGCAACCGGTCAGCCTTTTGGCAAGCTTTTCCAAGCAAGCCTCCGGCAAACCACTCAGGAATAGCATATGGCAAACACTATGACTTAGGCGCACCGATGCAAATGCAAAGAAATATATAAGTGTGGATAAAACAACATATCATGAGTTTGAGTCAAGTTCTCTAAATCCCCAGTGGATTTGCCAGAAACTATGGCTCGCCTTTTTTGCGCCCCCTTTTAGAAGGTTTGAAAAGAAAGGCCTCACAGTTCGGACTTCCGCAATTCTAAATCTAATCTCACAAGTGCAATGTGAAATTGATAAACACCAAAGAATCCAAATCCGGCAAATCATTTTGGAAAATTGATTTTAAATCAAATAATGCCAAAATTGGACTACTTTGACAAATATAGAGTCGCCACCTAAATATTTTTTGTCTTGGGAAAATTTTGGAAACCTTAACTCGTACCAAAGGCCACATGTCCTTCATTACCAAAATTGTCTCGGCTCGGGAACTTAGGTACGAAGGGGGAAGTTGATGAATTGAGCACCCGCACTTGCCCGATCAAAGATCAGCCTCTACTAATCATGATATGATATTTTATAAACATTATGTGATCTTGTTCCGGTTATTAAACTAGCTTTACTATGTGATGCGCACAATCAAGTATAGACTAGTTTGCTCAATTTGGAACAATTCAACTCATGTTTGTTTGCGAAAATGGTTTGAATTTGCCACCTCAAGTGGGCTTAAAGTTGTGGATTTGCCACCAAACATAGTGGGCTTAAAACATGATTTGCCACTCAACAGAGTGGGCTTAAAACACACATTTGTTGAATCGTTCCAATTCAAACAACAAGCCTTATCGACAGGCATTCAAGCAGTTTAGCATTTAAGCACATAGCCTCATGGCAAGCATGCTAATCATGGCAACATTCACACTTATGCAAGTATGTTAAAGCGTAAATACTCACCTAGTACTCCAAGTTAAAACAGAAACTAGTTAGAAAGATGCATAATCCTAACTATGTTAAGTGTCTAATGTAACACATGCAATATGCAATTAATAGGCTCAACTATTAATATGACATATGGATCGATTTGAACAACAAGCGATTAAACACGTATTCAAATAAGATATTGAAACAACAATGCAGTTTGAATGATGTGCCGAGCCTCGGTGCATGCAATATAAATGAATGGATGCAAACATAAAGCATAAGGTATGCTAATTGAAATATGACCCTAATCTAACCATCAAAAGCGGTTAAGTAAAAGGGAGAAAGACGTAGAATTGGAAGACATACACACACGCACACACACTTATTACAACATTACGCCCTCGCAAAGGGGGGTCCAAATGAATAAGCTAACCAACTAGCTATGCTAATTAAGCTAACTAATTATAAAACTTGCTAATTAGCTATTCTAGCTAATTAATTAAATAATTACATCACATCTAATTAACTACTTAGCTAATTAATGGATTACAAGTTAATTGCAAGTAAACTAAGTAATCAACTACTTAGCCTCGAGAAGTGATGGATATGCATGCACATGCTCAATTCTATACCTGATAAGCCACTGCCTTGCTGCTATAAGCCTCTGTTTGCAAATTTTGATCACGGAAAATTCTGCCAACTTCCAAAACACCTCTGCTTCATCTTACCATCACATTGTGCAAAAAAAATCACTGATGGCCGACAAGAGGGACAAGAGGCCGGTCGGCCACTGGTGGTGGCTGTCAGCCACTACTGGTTTACACTTCCATACTTCAACAGAGAGCAAAATCGTGTATTGTCATAGGTTGTTTGTACTGTTTACCCTCCTTATCATCACACAAGCTCAAAGGAGAGAAACTCTTGTCCCTCTAACCATCAATCAAGCAATTTCCATGGATGATGGCTAAGGGACCAAGTTTGTGAAAGTTCAATAAATGTACAAACAAGACCAAAATTATCATCACCCTATCATGCATGATCAAGGGTAATGCTGACCTAGAAAAGTAACACATTTCATCACTTTGAGTATGAAATGTCTCATTTTCTTTGTGTTCAAATTAACATCCAATTTAAACACATGCAATGCAACACAAAGAATGTTTATCATGCACACTTTTACTTGCCAATTTTGTTTACTCATTTTAATTACCAAATCATTCCTTAATCAATTAGTCCATTGGTGAGTGACTTCTAAAGTGAAAGAAGTGTCAACCAAGGGGTAGATTAAGGCATGAGAGAAGCTTCAAGCCGTTGGTAATGAACCCTCAAATGAGGATTAAACCATTAAGCATGAGCCTCAACCTCAAGCTTAAACAACCCTAAAGGTGAAACAACCCTCAAAGAAAATGAAAAAGTGAAGAAATGAGGGAGATTGCAGAGATTATAAGTGCTGAAATTAGGTGATAAAAGCACTAAAACATGTAATCAACTCAAATCAATAATGATTAAAGCCTTAAAACACCAACTATTACACTAAAGGCATGCAAAACAAGACTCAAAAAGTACCAAATAGCCAAAACAATGGCAAAACAGTTCAAAATAGAGTGTAAAACATGTTGGACTCAAGCTAAGTTAGGCTAGAAAAACATACTGACGTGTGAAGTTAACTAGGCATGCAAATAAGACCTGAGAAGGGGAGGCTAACCCCTCCAATTTTGGACTTCAAAATAAGTTTTTGGCCACTGAAAAAAACTCTGAAATGCAATGGTTAGAAGGCCGAAAAGAGTTAATTTGAAAATGATGAATAAAAGGCACAAAAGCTATACAAGCAAAAAAGCAAGAAGGGTTAACCACCCCTAACTAAAAAAGGCTCAAACTACCACATTTAAGTCACAAAAATAGAGCTTCTTATAGTTCAAAACTAGGACAAAAACAATTTAAATAGATGGCAAAACAACTATCTTGAAACAAAGCAAACAAGACAAGTTTTATACCTTTGAAGCAAAGCTCAATTTTAGGCACCAAACCAAGCTAAAACCACTTGCTAGAGCTAAAAGAGAGTCCTAAAGAAACTCAACTCAAAGGTAAGGAGATTTGGTTTAGGATGTATAGGCAAAAGCTAAGGATTTGTGAGTAAATGTATACAAAATTGCACAAGAGAGAGAGAGAGAGAGAAAGAGAGAGAGAGAGAGAGAGAAATCTAGAGAGAGAGGGAGAATTTTGCTCCAAAATTGCTAATCCCCCAAAATGGGGGAGGAACCCCCCTATATATAAAAAAAACACTCCTTGAGCTTAGAAACATCCTACCATACACATGTAGGCAAATGCAGCTCATTGTGCTAACAGCTGGCACAGCTGTCAACAAATATCTGGAAAAAGGCAATAGTGGCCATCGGCCACCACTGGTGGCTGACCGGTCGCACCCCTGGCCAACAGCCTATGGTGGTGACCGACAAGTCACCAAAGGTTCTAGGCAAGAAATAACAAGGTTTTGGTCCAAAACAAGGCATAAAACAGATAAGGTTTCAAGGCTCAAAGGCAGGGCACTCTGCCAAGGACTTTGAGCACTCAAAATGAACACATGCAATCATAATCATTGAGTGCACAAGTGATGACGTCCGAGTCTCGAGGACAATCAAAAATGGGGTGTCTACAGACACCAATCTATTCGAGTTGATAACTGTAGACACTCTATTTTTTACCACCCGTAAGACTTAGGTGCTTGGTTCGGAGCACTCGATGATGAAAATGGCATTGTGTATTGTTCGAATGCTCAACAAAGGAATCTAAGCTCGGGCCTCGAAATAATCCCAAACCTTCCATATTTACCTTTTTTTTTGGTACCCCTAAATTTCCTTTTTGAACCTTGTGCCACCCTGCACTGGGCCTGAAACTGAGAAACATGGAAGCATATTTTGTGCCAGTCGTACTCCATTGGGAGCCGGCCGTAGCCATGGGGAGCCGACCAACTCTTTTTGGCGAGAAACACTGTTCCAGGCGAGAAACAACCACCTATCCATTTTTGGAGATATTTATGATATTTTTGGCCCAAATTCTATAAATACGAGCCTCAGCCATTGTATTGAGGGTTAGAAAAATTTCGAAGAAGCAAAACATAGTTGAGAGCCTCCTTCTTCTTGTGCAAGCCAACTTTGAGAGACTTGATCATCCTTGAGCTATATTCATACACCATACACACCCTCAAGCCTTGACCTTAGAACCTTGGTTGAGCTTTGAGCATCCCAATTCAAGCTTGAGAGTGAGTTTGAACCAAGTTTGACTATCAAACAAGAGTTTGCCTTCTTTGAAAGGTATAAGCTTACCACCTCTTTTCTTTCTCTCTTTCATATCTCTTGTTACATATCCCTCGTGTTTTTGTATTGTTTTGAGCCAATTTCAAGTGTTTAAACTTGGTTTGGAAAGCTACCAAAAGGGTAGAGAGAGTTAACACTCTTTCTTATACCTTAACCTATAGCTCAAGCCTTTGTTTTTTACACTCTTTTCTTTGCTTTCAAAAAGATTTTCAGAGTTTAAAAGAGGCCAAAAAACATTCTTTGAAGTTTAAAAAGTGGAGGGGTTAGCCACCCCTCCTTGTTCTTGCTTATTAGCCTTTGTTTCCCTTACTTTTGTTTAGCTTTTTAAGCTCTTTTCATATACTTTCAGTCACTGCTTTATTTTATTTTTTTTTACATATTAGGGGATGTTCTAGGGTTGTCCTAGTTTATTCAATTAGTTCAAGCTTTGATTAGTTTTGTTGTTGCCTCATAAGTGCTCATATCTTGTTTGTTGTGTTGGTTGTTCTTAGCTTTCATTTGATTTTTTTTTTTTTTAATGCTAGGAGTCTCATTTTAATAACCAACATAGCATTCATCTCTACATCCTCCCTCTTTTCTTTTTTTCTTTTGTTGTTTGAGAGTAATTTCAACCGATTGATAGTTATTCAAAGCATGAGCTAAAGAGCCATGCTTAATGACCTAACCTCTACGGAGGTTCATCGTCAACGGCATGGTCTCTCTTTCATGTTGAGAATCGCTTCCTGTTTGATGTTCTTCTCATATTAGTGGACTTAAACATCACCTTGGACAAATTGATTAAAGAATGGCAGAGACTAATGAATTTGGCTTAAAATGAACCAACCCACGTAAAGAAAATGAGCTATATTGCTTGGATCCAGCCGGACGTTATGCCGAGTCCATCGTTCTGAGAATTGTCATGTATCAATCCATGATACGTTGCCAAGACTTAGAGCGTGTCTACTTCCCTTTTTGTGTCTTCATGATAAGAGAGAAAGGTGATCTTTCATCACATTTATTAATTTTGTCCACACGTGTTCAGGATCATCATGCCATCAACTTGAGCTAATTGATGGTTTCGAATGTGAATTTGTTCATCTCTTGAGTTTTCCATGACAGAGAAGGGCAAAAGGGACAAACAGAGTGAAGAAAGGCTTTGTCTGTACTGTTCTCACCTTAGAGCACAAAAATAATTTTTGCATGACATTAGGGTACGACTGGCTCCCTTTGGTGCCGGCCGGCTATCATTAGGGGCTAGCCTACTCTCAATGTGTGGAAAATAGAGGCATTTTGCAGAAGCAGAGGGCAGTGACTGAAGGTGAGGTAGAACAATCTGAGGTAGACAGTGCAGTTTTTGGACACTACGCATGCAATCCTTAGGCATACTTTATTTATCTTAATGTTGTAACTTAATTCTTAGTATTGTTGTGCTCCATTATTAGTGTTGTAATTCATAATTCTTATACTAATGCTTTGTTGTAATAATTAGTTTGCTTAGTTGTGCTTGTCATAATTTGTTCATTATTAGAATTGTTGTACTAAATTCAATAATTAGTTCATTCAAGTTGTAATAACTAGTTAGTTTACTTGAAGTACTTAGAATTCGTAATAATTAGTTTATTTCGGACACTCAGACACATTCGTACCCTCTTGTATGAGGGCAAAATATGTAATAACGTGTATGCCTTCCAACCCCACGTCTTTCTCCCTTTTATTTACCTGCTTATGATGGTTAGCTTAGCATATCATGTTTTTTTTATAGCATTTCTCATGTTTGCATCCACTTGTCTTGCATGCATGAAGCTCGGTTCATCATTCTAACAAAGCATTGTTATTGCTTACATTCTTTGAATACGTGCTTAGATTGCATCCTATCAAGATTGATTCACATGTTATAACTAGTAGCCAAGCCTATTAGTTGCATTTTGTATGTGTTACATTAGTCATTTACTTAATTAGAGCATGCATTTTTCTAACTCTTTTCTATTTGGCTTGCCTTGGAGTACTAGGTGAGCTTTTATCGTTTTAGCATATTGCATGTATGTGATTGTTGCCATACCGAGCATGATTCCATGAGACTAACTACTTAAATGACATAACTATTTGAACGCCGGTGGATGAAGGCTAATTGCTAAAATTGTGATGAATTGATTAATATACATGCAAACTCACCTTTTTAAGTGAAGCATATTCAACACATTTTTCAAACAAACATGAAATCAAAAAGTTCCATTTTTTTTTTTTTTTGTGCAAATTAGTCTATACTTGTATGCGCATCACCTAGTAAAAGTAGTCTAATAATTAGAACAAGAGCATATAATGTAAATAAGAATCACGTCATGATTAGTAGAGGCCGATCTTTGATCAGGCGAGCGGGGGTGCTCAATCCTTTACCTTTCCCTCTCGTACCTAAGTTCCCAAGCCGAGACACTCTTGGTGATAATGGACACGTGGCCTTTGGCACGAGTCATGGGTTTCCTAAATTTCCCAAAAATATTTAGGTGGCAACTCTGTATATGGCAAAGCAGTCCATTTTTGGCATTTTGATTCAAAATTGATTTTCCAAAAAATTTGCCAGATTTGTACTCTTTGTGTTTATCTATTTTGCATTGCACTTGTGAAATCAAATTCAAAACCACGAAAGTCCGAACTGTATGGCTATCGTATCTGATAGAAGCACAAAAAGTCCAGCTAGAATAGCTTTCTTTACATAATTTTCATACATATACTTACACTTGTAATAATCATCTTTGCATAATCATCTCTGCAACCTCCCTCCATTCTTTGTTCTTTTTGATTAAAGAGTTATGTTTAACAAAAGGTTGTTGTTCAAGCATAAGAAAGAGACTTTCCATACTTAATGGTTTAATATCTTCGTAGGTTCATTACCAAGGTATTACATCTCTCTTATGCTAAGCATAACCTCTTGTTTGTCACTTCTCTTTATCACCGATGCATTTACTTCTAAGGGACTAACTTTCTAGTTAGACCCTTGGAAATCACCAAGGAAAGGGTCATTATAGCTTGTTATCAAGTTTGGATTTAGAGTCATTATCACTCATTTTGGGTTTGATTAGTCATTATCACTCTTTTGAGTTTGACTAATCATTATTGCTCATTTTGGGTTTGACTTGGAATTCATTATCGCTTGTAAATCAGTTTGACTCTTCCTTTATAATTTCCCCCGTAGAAAAGGGTATGAAAAGCTCATTTCTCGGGTTAAGTCAATGCTTGATGCTCTGTATCACTTTTTGGATGTAATGGATGTAATTTTCACTTTTGGACAAAAAATGAATAAAGAATGGCAAGGTAATGTAAAGGAGGTTAAAATTGGAACCAAAAAGATAAAAGGGTAATAAAATTGAGTTGGGTTTAATCGGACATTATATTGAACCCATTGAGTCTTGAATCGTTACATACTCTTTAGTAATGTTAATGGTTCGAGAAGCAATGTCTACTACTTCCCTTGAGGTAACTCCATGATAGGGAAGAGGTTTTGTTGGTCTTTCATTTTCATTTATTGAGCTTTTGTCCTATCGGTTCATAGATCATCATGCAACAACTTTCGACAATTGATGGTTTGTGAATCGAGTCTACTCCTCTGTTGATCTGTTTCATGCTAGGGAGAGGTAGAAATGATAAACATCTCTTGGAAACACTCTGTTTTTGCTTTGTTTTGAATCTGTGGTAGTAGGGCATCCCTCAAAAGCAGTGGCCATCAAGCCAAAACTCTATACGGCCGACCACTTTTCAAGGCCGGCCAGCCACCTTTTTGTACAGGCAGTGGCATTTTTGTGGCAGAACAGAGCAGAAGCTAAGGCACAAACAGATTAATTTTTTGATTGCAAGCAGAACAGTTTCTAATAGCAAAACAGAAAGGTTTTCAGGAGGATGTTCTCATTCGTGTGCATGCGACTCTTCATTTCTCGTGGTGCTTTAAATTAATGTTTTGATATTAGTTTGTCTAATTAATTAGATTCGATCGAATTTGTAATAGCTAGTTAAATTTAGTTATTGTAATAGTTAGTTCAATTAGTTAATTTGGTATTGTAATTATCATGACCCTAAATCTGTCCCATTGGATTAGAGTCATAACCGGCCAGTAATCACGAGATTACATGCGGCCTTAGTCAAAAATCAAAACGTATTTAATAATAGGGGGCCAAATTGCAGAAAAAAAATTTCAAAGTTTGTCCGTTAAGCTGTGCATACATGGCTTAACCAAACATTCATACATTCACATAATAACTCACACCATATGCATATTCACATTAAGTATGTCATACATACACCCAAGATTATTCAAAACTAGTGCTAACAAAAGTTCAGATTATACACCAGGTTAGTCAAGGTTGGTCATACATGACCACAAAAGGTTCAAAGAGCAGTAAGAAAAAGTAAGGCCTCTTGCGTGAGGCGACTCTGGTTAATATTCAAAACATGGTTTCTCATCACTCACTGGGGCTGGGCTGCACATCCCGTTGTTCACCTACATACATAAATATAAACAGTGAGCTAATGCCCAGTGAATAATACCAGAGTAAAGAGGTTAATGAATGAGATTCGTTCATGAATAAGTCATACTTATAATTTAAACATTTGAACTACTTTTCCCATTCATATCAGATTTATAAACCATAGCGAGCGAAACGGCCTCAGGTCCAACACATCATATTCATGTACAAAACGACCTTAGGTCCATCGCATACAAAACAACCTTAGGTCCATCTATACAAAATGACCTCGGGTCCAATACTCATTCATAGACCAACTTCAGGTTTAATGGATCCATGTACCAATAGCCATCGGTCCTTCATATCATAATACTAAACGACCTTGGGTCCAACATTCTCATATTCGTAGCTATGCGCATATAACCATGGACACATCCATATTCATACTCAAAACGACCTTTGGTCCAATCAATTCTTTATTCAAAATGACCTTTAGTCCATTCATCAATCATACAAAAAGGCCTTCGGCCCAATTCATGTATAAGATGATTTTTAGTCTATCTTGTTAAACATTCCAAATGGCCTTAGGCCTAATCTACGTCCTTGTCAAATATACCAAATGGCCTTAGGCCCATTTTCCATTTTTACAACATTCACTTTACAGATTCTTTCACGAAATGGGCGGATCGAATACTCATTCATAGTACGAATTCATAAGTTTAGAAATTACCACGTAGGCAACATTTAGGAAATAATGCATATACAAAATATCTTTACTAAGATATTACTCACAGTGATCCGGTGCTTGATTCGCCCTTGCGCTTGACCCTACATAATTCATAACACGTTGGGTCATAATTCAATTCATTCTGTTCTTCAAGTCGTATAATGTTCTTAGGCTTCTTTCATGCTCTTTAATTCATTTAGAATGCCCAATGCATGCCTAAGTGTGCTTAGAAGTGAAAGAGAATGGAAAACAAAACATAAAATGCCTTTACAAAATTTCTAAAACAGGGTCCTCCACTCGAGCGCAGCTTTGGTCGCTTGAGCAGACCCTTTTGGTCTACAAAACTTCTGGTTGCTTGTAATTTATGCTCGAGCGAGGCTTTTGATGCTCAAGCGAGGAGTTACGCAAGGCAGGGTATGCTCGCGCGCAGATTCGTCCGCTCGAGCCACCGTGTTATTTCTGTAAAACTTTTGGGAGCTACAATTTCACGCTCAAGCGAGGTTTTCCTCCCTCGAGCGGACAAGCCAAATTTTGGGTTTTCTAGAATTCTATTTGAAGTTCAAGCTTGATGTTCAAGGGTCCAAATCTTGCAAGTTGATGCCAAAAACATGGAAAACCATTATATGACAAGAGAATATGGATAATTAAGACCAATTACTCAAAATCATGATCTAATTCATCAAATTATTTCTCATTCTTCTTGGTATGGCCATAGTTTGTGCATTCAAACTTCATACACATTTCATAACTTCATGAATCCTTCATGCATGTCAACCATTGGTTCCAATCCCATTTCAAATTGTATAAATGATGCTCAAAATCATGAAGCTCATTAAATTTATGCATGCATGTATGATTTGATACTCAATTTTTCAAGATTAACATGCTACATGCTAGATTATGCAAATTCACGGCAAATTTTCTACATGCATGATTACATTGGTTTCAAATTCATCAAATTCAATTCAATTCATATGCTTGATTACAATTTACCCTTGAGTTCACATAATTACATCTCAAACTCATGAACTCATGTCTAAACACTCATCTAGAGGCTAGATTCTTCCAAAATTCCAAACTCTTGAGCCAAATTCCACAATTTGAGCTCCTTCTCTCCCTAGAACCGTGTACTCTCTCTCTCTCTCTCTAGAGTGTATGCCCAGAATTTTGAGCTCAAAGGAATGAGCTTGGGTGTTAAAAGGGCCCATATATATACACTTGGCTAATCCACTTAATTAAGGTCAATTAACTAAGCTTAAATTAATTAATCTAATCTAATTATTTTGATCCGAATAAATTTTTAATTAAATTTCACTGTAGGTTCTAAAAATTATGCTAATCGCATTGGTACAGTCAATTTTGGTTTCTGATGCCTCTACAGCCCTCAATTTAAATTTTATAACAGAAAATCAAACAGATTTTCCTACTGTGAATAGATAGAATTTTACAAACGCATATAATCATATAATTAACATTCAAAGCCATATCAAGCTCATAATTATAAGCATGGTTAAGATTAATTAGCATAACACAGAGTTGGGTTGTCACAGTAATAATTAGTTTAAATTCGAACATTCGAACCCTCTTATATGAGGGTACATTTGTAATATTGTGTATGTCTTCCAACCCCCATCGTTTCTCCCTTTTATTTTCTTGCTTAGGATGGTTGCATGTAGCATCATATTTTGGTTTCATACCATTACCATGACTTGTATCCATTTTTGCATGCATTGGGTTTGGTTCATCATTCTAAACCTAGTTTTTTTATTTCCTACTTAATTGAATGCGTGCGCTATCGCATGCTTTGAGTTGGGCTATATGCCATGTTAATAAACCGAACCTAGTAGTTGCATTTTGTATGTGTTGCATTAGTCACTTACATATTAGAGCATGCATTTTTGCTAACTATTTTCTTATATTTTGGCTTGCCTCGGTTGAGTACTAGGTGAGCGCTTTTGCTTTAGCATATTGCATATATGTTAGTGTCGCCATATCAAGCATAATACCATGAGGCTAAGTGCTTATTTGATATACCTCTTGAATGCTTGTGGATTAAGGCTTTTTTTTCACTTATATTGGGATGATTTGATTAATGTACATGTGAGCTTACTTTTTCAAAGTAGCACATATCCAAAACTCTTTTCAAACAAACATCAAATCAAAGCATTCCAAAGTGGTTTAAATCATCTATACTTGTGCGCTTCACATAAGAAGTTAGCATTAATAAATCAGAACAAGAGCATATAATGCACATAAAAATCATGTCATGATTAGTATAGACCAATCTTTGATCGGGTGAGTGGGTTGCTCAATTCATGACCTTCCCTTCTCATAACTAAGTTCCCGAGTCGAGACACTTTGGTGATAATGAACAAGTGGCCTTTGGCACGAGTCATGGGTTTCCTAAATTTTCCAAAAATATTTAGGTGGCGACTCTGAAATCTGGCAATGCAGTCCATTTTTGGCATCTCTGATGATTAAATGGATTTTCTAAGATTTTCCAGATTTGGACTCTCATTTGTGTTTATCTATTTCACATCGCACTTGTGAAACCAGATCCAAAACCATTGGTGTCCGAATTGTAGGGCTATCATATCCGAGGAGACTAAACCCGTCCGAGGAGCACGAAAAGCAAACTACAGTTTCTGGCGACTCCAGTGGGGATTTAGAGGACTTGATTTGAGCTTCATGATGTGACATTTTATTTATAGATATATGTTCTTTTCATTGCATTTGCATGGTGTTCTTAAGTCACTGTGTTTTCCATCTGCTATTCCTGGATGGCTTGCCTAAAAAGTTTGCCAAAAGGCTGGCCGGTCGTAGGCTCTACCATGTTGGAAACCTAACCCTTGGACCTAGATTATCAACATACCGCCTGATCCTCCTTTCACTTCTTGGTGATAGGTGTGAGAGGTATATTAAGTAATCTTGCTAAGGTACCTTTTTTGACTAATCGACCTAGTGCATGTAGTAAGCTATAGTGACTGTTCCAAACTAGGACATGAAGCTCACCCATATTTAGGATGTTGTGACACCACTTGTTTGAGTAGTGGAACTCTAGATCACTTCAAAGCTAGGACAGGGAAACCCTAGGGTGTTTTGAATGCTTTTGTGCAAAATATGAAATCTTTGGCAATGCGTGATGCAATCCTTGGAGAGTCTTAATCTTGAGGCGATTCCTTTCAAACTTGAGGGTCATATCAAAATCAGAATTTGGGTCAAAATCCAGGGGTTTGTGTTTGATATGGTAGAAAAATATCAAAACCAAAACCAAGGCCAAAAATTGTATCTTGTTTTGTTTTGACCAACATACCCAGTGCCCTGATCTAATGGGGGCATTTGTTTTTAATGCTAGGTTTGTTTGAGCCAAAGAAGGAACAATACCCAACTCAGCAAAGGCCAAGCCCAATCTAACCTAGAAAGCCTTAACCCATCACAGTCCATCCAATCCCAAAAAAAAAACCCACTCAGCAAAGGTCCAATCCATCTAATCCCCAAAGGCCAACTCATAAAAGATCCATCCAATGCCAAAAGGCCCGTTCTAAAAAAAGCCCATTCTAGTTGAACCCATCTAGACTAATCCAGTTTAGATACATCAAGTATAATCGGGTTGAAATCCTTGTTAGTCAGCCCTCAGATTACACCCATCCATTTCCCCGATTGCCAACTCAGTAGACCCGTGATGGCTCAGAGTCCAAAAGAAGTTACGGACATGATAACGACCCTAAACTAGGGAATTGCCATGCAGGATGAGACCATTGCTGAAATGCAACATCCATCTGGGGCATCTACCACACATCTAGTCCTGGGCCCCCAACTGAACTTTGACCCACCTCCGCCAGCTGAAGATTTGCAGGGTCCGGATCCTTGGCAAGTGTTGGCTTAAGTTGGAGTTTTCAGACCCCTGGTGTAGCCCATTGAGGGGCTTTTTCCCCTTGATATTAATGATCTCAACCTAACCTTGCTAAAAATTGCTAGCCTTAAGAAGCAATTCAAAAAGGCACAGGGAATTAACTCCATTCCCGACATTGAGGATGGGTACATTGAGGCTGCCGTAAGGCTCCCAAATAGATTCAAAATCCCATCCATTGAACCTTTCGACGGGTCCGGAGATCCTATGGTACATATCTAGCTTTTCTCGGACGTCTTGAAACTGATGGGTCTGACTAAGCCTCAAACATGCTCTCTGTATGGAAGAACCTTGTCGGGTATAACAACTACTTGGTATGCCAAGTTGGAGGATAAAGTGAAACAGAACTGGGAAAATTTGGCTGAGGCATTTGTCAATCCATATTCTTACAATACCCAAATTGAAATGACCATGCAAGAGCTTGAAGGAACCCACCAGAATCCTAAAGAACCTTTTATGGAATTCGTTGCAAGGTGAAGAGCAAAGGCAGCACAAATGATAGATCGACCTTCTGAGAGAGACTAAGTGCAGATAGTGGTGCAGAACCTTGAGCCTGATATGTTACAAAAGTTAATAGTTATTCCACTATTCACTTTAAAAATTTTGCATGAATTGGGGGTTCAGATTGAAAGCGCATTTAACAAAGGGATTATTCCTAGAACAAGCGAACCAACAAGGAGGGTGTTTTTCAGAAGTACTAATCCTAGCAGTAGCATTATTCCCAAACTTACTGAAATCAATACTGTAGACACCCCATTTTCGACCGCCCTTAAGACTTGGGGGCCTCAAGTTGATTGTTCGAGAATGAAGGCTATGTTGTGCAAAGGTTCAATTTCTTCGGCAAGAGGAGCTTCAAATCCCAACCTTACACCCCATTTCGGACCAAAACTATTTTGACCAAAATTATTTTAGACCTTAAAACCCTGTTCTTTCAAATATTTTTGAAAAAGTTTCTACGATATTCCGAAACTCGCATTTCGTTAAATGTTGCACTTTTTGGTAAACCGAGCAAGGACAAAGTGGAAATAAACGAAAGAAAGGTGAACTCTTTGAAAAATCTTTCAAAACACCTTATTTAGAGGTTTGGAGTTGAAGAAAATAGGAGGGGAGGGAAGAAAACTAGTTGAGGAGAAGTTAGGCATCAATTCGGTTAGAACCAAAACTGAGCAGTCTTCACTAAAATAGGCATATATTTTTGCACACTTGGAATTTTGATGTGAGGCTGCCACCATTAGAAAGTAGAATTCTTGGGCTTCAATTTAGACTCAAGAATGACCTGCACAAGAGTCCAGATGAAGGATATATGCCCATTTGAAGTTGGGCCCGAAAAATAGTTTTTGGCCACTGATGTGGCTTGCCGGCCCCATGCCTGCCATAGGTGAAGTTTGCCAGCCCCATGCCGGCCATGGATGATGTTTTCCGGCCATGGATGAAGTTTTTCGGCCATTAGTGTCAAAAATCAGTTTTTTTTTGTTTTGCAGATATTTACCTCCAGCTATTTGCAAAAAGTTCCAACTGTCCATTTGATGATATTTTCAACCAAAGCTCACTTTTTCTATATATAGATGACCTATCTCTCATATTTCAAGGTTAGAAAAATTTTGGGAGTCTCTCTCTACAATTCTCTCTCTCTCTCTCTCTCTCTCTCTCTCTCTCTCTCTCTCTCTCTCTCCCCTGCAAGTTTGTACAAATTAACCTACATAAACTTCAAGTTTGCCTATTAACCCTTAACCAAAACTACTAATCTTTGGACTAAGGTTACTTGGGACCCTCTTTGAGCTCTAAAAGGTGGTCTTGTCTTGATTTATTGCTTTAATTATGTCTTCCCTGCAAAAGGTGTGATACTTGCCTTTTAAACTTGTTTTGCATACTTGCTTTGCCATCTTCTTCTATTGTTTTTTGGGCTGTTTTGGGGCTGATTTTGAACTGTTAAAAACTCTATTTTTGTGGCCTAAAGGTGGTGGTTTGAGGCCATTTTTAGTTAGGGGATGGTTCACCCTTCTTACTTCTTTGTTTGTAAAGCTTTTGTGCCTTTGTTCACTACTTTCAAACCAACTTTTTTGGGCCCTTTAACCACTGAATTTTAGAGGTTTTTTAGATGAAAAAAAAACTTATTTTGAAGTCCAAATTTGGAGGGGTTAGCCTCCCCTCCTTGTGTCTTGTTTGCATGCTTAGTTAGCTTCATATGTTAGCATATTTTTCTAGCTTAACTTAGCTCAAGTCCAACATGTTTTAGCCTCTGAAGTAGCCTACTTTAGCTCTGTTTTGGGCTGGTTAGTTCATTTGAGTCTCGTTTTGCATGGTTGTAGTGCAATAGTCCTCACAAGATCGATGTTTTAGGCTCTAGACACCTTCTTGCTTGAGTTGATAGCATTTGTTTATGCTTTAATCACTCATTTTCATCACTTAACCATCTCTGCAACCTTCCTCCTTTCCTGGTTTTATTTTTTCTTTGAAAGTGGTTCAAACCATTTGCTTGTTTAAAACATGAAATTGAGGTTTTGAGCTTAATGGTTTAATCCCTTTGGGGGTTCATTACCAACGGCATGAGGTCTCTTTCATTCCTAAAACAACCTTTGGTTTGAGTTTTTTTTCCATTTAGAGGACTTAATTCACCATTTGGACTTAATGTGATTAAAGGATGGTTGGTAACTAAAATGTGCAAACAAAATTGATAAGTAAAGAGGCAAGATAAGCATCTCTTTGTGTTGCATTGCATATGTTCAAATCGGATGTTAGTTTGAGCACAAGGAAAATAGGACATTTCATACTCAAAAGTGATGAAATGTGCCAATTTCCTAGGTCTCCATTGCCCTTGATCATGCATGATAGGGTGATGGTTCTTTAGTGTTTGGCTTTGCATTTATTAAGCTTGCACACCTTGAAGCACAAGCCATCATGCAATGAAATTGCTTTGATTGGTGGTTTGTGATTTAAGTTCACAATTCCATGGATTTGTCCATGAAAAGGAAAGGTGATTGTGCAGACAACCCTTGGAAAAATCCCCTTTTTGCTCTGTTTGTGCTCTGTTACAGCATAGTGATCCAACGCATCAGTGGCCGACAATGCACCATCAGTGGCACCATCAGTGGCCAACAAACCCCTCTTTTTGGTCGATAGAGGGCCGGCAGGTCACTGTTGTGAACCTTAGTAGATTTTGGTAGGATAGAGCAGAAAGATTCTGGAAATGCTCAACCCTACAAACAGAGGCTTTCGAGAGCAAAACGGAGGTCTTTTCGGGCCAAAACCGATCATGTGCATCTTTCACTTCTTGAGGCGGAGCAGTGGTAGCATAGTTTAATGTCTTACATGCTTAGTTTGTGTGCATTTGTGTTGTAAATTAATTAATTAATTTGCTAGTTAGTTAAAGTTTTGTAATAATTAGTAATTAGCTTAGCTAGTTATTCATTTCGCTTGAAATAATTAGTCTAAATTAGCTAATTAGATTAGTTTAATCAGCTAGCTAGTTAGCTCTTATTCATTCGGACCCTCCTTCGCGAGGGCGCAATGTTGTAATAAGCGTGTGTGTATGTTTTCTAACCCCACGTCTTTCTCCCTTTTATTTAATCGCTTTTGATGGCTAGTTTAGGGACATGTTTCAGTTAGCATATGTAGACACCCCATTTTTTGACCGTCCTCAAGACTTGGTTATGCTTGCAGGTACATCCAGCCACAAGTTCAGTTGCTCGTCCAGTACTTGAATTTTGCGGCGGAACGTCACAAGTTTGAGCTTTCCAAACCCTGTATCCTTTCTGCCCCTTCTTTGGACCATGTGTTGGTCCTTTTAGCATGCTTCTCATGTTGCATTGCCGGCCACTCTCTGGCACTGCCGGCTATGCATTTATCCCTGCCTGCCATTGATGAAGCCTGCCGGCCATCAATGAGGCACTGTCGGCCACCACTGATGGCCGGCAAAATACCTTGTCTCAGCAGATGTCATGCTAGATCTTTTGAGCCAGCTGGTTTTCACTCATCCCTCCTCCATACACGTGTATGGAGAGATGAAGCCTTTTTCAAGCTTTTTTTAACAAGCTTTGCATTGCTTTCCTCTATATAAGGAGAGGCTCCTCCTCCCTTTCAGAGGTTCAAAAATTTGTGGTTTGAGTTATACATACACATTTGTATCTATATCTTTCTTTTGTTCTTGTTTTGTGCCTTAAAAGTGTCATTTTGTCTCACTTTTGTACACAAACACACACTCAAACACCATCCTTGTGTTGTTGAGGCTTCTTGAGGTTTGTTTTGGTATTCTTGGACTGGTTTGAGCTTAAAGAAGTTGCTGGAGTTGCAGCTTTAAAGGTGGGTCTTCAAGGGTGTGCCTCTAACTCCTTAACGTCTCATTCTTGCTTAAGCTTTTAGCCTTACTTGCATATTGTTTTAATCTCAACTCTAAACTACAAAAAGTTCTGATTTTGTATGCTTAAGATCTTTGTTTAAGGTCACTTTTGTGTTGGGGATTGTTTACCTCCTCTTAGGCCTTGTTTGGCCTTGCTTTTGTGCCATTTTTTTAAGCCTTTGGGACCACCTTGTTTTGGCCTTCTCACCACTGAAACTCAAACGAATTTTAGTGGTGGGAAGGGTGTTTTGAGGTCCCAAAAGGGAGAGGGTCGTCCCCTCTCCTTGTGTCTTGAATACTTGCTTTGAATGCCTCATGTGCGAGCATGTTTGTTAAGCTTATGTTGGCCATATCTTAGCTTGTATTTGGGCTTATTTTAGCATGGCATGCCACTGTTTTTACTTGGTTTTGTCACTCCATGCATGCCTAATACACTTGTAGTGTAAATTTCATAAACTAGTCTTGTATGCTTCATGGAGTAGCATGTTTTTTTAGCTTATGTTGACTCCATTTCAGTAGGTTTTTGGTGTTGTTTTAGCATGCCATGACTCTGTTTTCGGTGGGTTTGATGGCCCCTTGCATGCTCTATACACTTGTAGTGTAATTCCACGAATTAGCCTAGTGTGTCTCATGCTTTAACATGTCATTCTAGCATGCTTTAGGCTTAACTTCAAGAAGCTTTTGTCCATGTTTTAGCATGCTCTAGCTCTGATTTGTGTTATTTTGGTCATGCATGACTTGCCTTGTATAGCTATGGTTCATTCTTGCTTGTTGGCTTTGCGCATTTAGTCCATTAGCATGTATTACTTGAACTATTTTCATGATTTGGCATCATGTGAAATGTGATTTCAGTCCATGTTTCACGGTCACACACTTGCATCTTTCACCTATTCCATGCTTTGGACAGTTTGTGTTTTATGCCTTAACATGAATCATTGCGTATCCCTTCATGCCTAAGCTTGCGAGCTATCATTTCAATGCATTTTTTGGGGTTATTTTGCTATGATATAACTCTGATTTTTATTGGTTAAGTCATCCCATGCTTGGTCCTAACAGGTGTAGTGTAATCCACCATATTTGCCTTGTATGCATTGTGCCTTATGCCCTTCATGTTAGCTTGTTTTGGCTTCCTTCCATACATGTTTTAGTATCATTTTAACATGTTCTAGGACTGTTTTGGGTTGCCTTTGCCATACGGTTCATGCTTTGTATAGCTGTAGTGCAATTGGCCTTGCTAGCTTTGTGTTTTAATGACTCATGCATGCTATCTTTGAGCTATTTAGATGATTTGGCATCATTTAATACTTCATTTCAGAGCTTATAGCATCACCATGTTCCCACTTCTTGCACCCTTTGAGTGCCTCTAAGGGTCATGCATTATTGCCTTGTTTGTGGCCTAGCTTGTATGCATGCATGCCTAGGTCTTTGAGCCTCCATCTTAGCATGTTTCGGTCATTGTTTTGACCTATTTTAGCTCTATCCATGTTTGGTTCATGCACTTGTGCTATATATTGCATGCCCCCTTTGTAGTCCTCTTTACTAGCTTCATGCTTTAAGGATCTTTGTATGCTATGCTTGTGTTGTTCGAATGATTTGGCATCATTTCATACATTATTTCAGAGCATGTAGTGTTGTCACACTTCCATGTTTGTCACTTTTTGAGCACTTTTGAGAGTTGTGCTCTTATGCCTAATTGGTGAGCCATGGCATGAGCATCACCATCTTGCCTTTCATATCATCATTTCATAGCATATTGGCCACTGTTTTGGGAATGATTAAGGTCTGCCCATATTCGGTTTAAGTCCATATAGCATGTTGTCTGCATGTTGTTACATTGCATTGTTGTTTGCATGCTTATGTTGCATTGCATTGTGTTTGCATGCCATTAGCATTGCTAGGGTGATTATGTTGCATTAGCATTGTTTGCATGCCATTAGCATTGATAGGTTGATCATGTTGCATTGCATTGTGTTCAACTCGATGTTGTGTTTGAACATAAGGTGGATTAGCTCATTTCATACTTGAAGTGATGAAATGAGCCAATTTTCCTTTGGTCTCCATTGCCATTGATTTCTCATGATAAGGAGATGGTCTTGATGTCTTGTTTGTCATGCATTTATTGAATTTGCACATGTTGGATCTTTGGCCATCATGCATCGAGATGCGCGATTGATGGTCTTGGATCCGATTATGCCTCTCCCTTGATGTTTTGAGGTGATATGGAGTGGCATAGTGCGTACATACCCTTGGGAGACCCTCCATTTTCTCTATTTTGTGCTCTGCTACAGCTTGGTGTCACAGCACACCAGTGGCCGGCACCCTCTTATTGTTGGCCAGCAGCTCTTCATTTGTGGCCGGCAGTGTACACTCTTGGTCGGCAGGGAGGTCGGCAGCATCTCCTCATGGCCGGCGGGCTACTGGTGCACTCCTCAGCACTGCTTTGGTAAGATCCAGCAGCTAGTTTTCAAGGACACCCTGCAGACAGAACCTCTAAAGAGCATTTGGAGAGTTTTCGCGACGAGAACCGAGCATGCATCTTCCGCTTCTTCGATTAGAGTTGGAGCAGCATAGTTTAAAGCTTTTTCTTATTAATTAGCTTGAATTTGTAACTTAATTAATTTGTTTAATTAGTTTTGTGATGTAATAATTAGTTGTAGCTAGTTGTTCATTTTGGTTGTGTAATAATTAGTCTAATTAGATTATTAGATTAGTTGGTTAGCTTAGCGTAGCTAGCTTAGCGTATTCATTCGGACCCTCCGTCAAGAGGGCATATTTTTGTAATAAGCGTGCATATGTGCGATGCATGTCATCCAACCCCCATTTCTTTCTCCCTTTTACTTACCTGCTTTTAGTGGTTAGTTTTAGGGCATGTTTTAATTAGCATACTTATATTTGCATGCGTGCATCATTCATCTGTTTTGCATGCACTGGGCTCGGTGCATCATACTAACTGCATTGTATTTCAATTCCGATTTGAATACATGTTATCAAGTTGCATTTCATATGCCATCTTAGAATAGCCGAGCCTATCTTAGCTGCATTTTGCATGTGTTGCATTAGGCATTGTTGACATAGCTAGGATCATGCATTGATTACTAACTAGCTTTTGTTTTGGCTCGGAGTACACTGTAAGTGTTTATGCTTTAGCATCCTTGCATGAGTGTGAGTGTTGCCATGATAGCATGCTTGCCATAAGGCTAATTGTTTAAGTGATATAACTGCCTGAATGCCTGTGGGTGAAGGTTGGATTGCTTGAATTGGAACAATTCATCAAAATCCATGACTTAGCCTACTTGCGAGTAGCAAACTTCAAACCGTTTTCAAACAAATGAATAAGCAATGTATTGTTCCAAATTAGGCGATCTAGTCTATACTTGTATGTTGTGCGCATCACGTAGTAAGATTAGCTAATTAACCGGAATAAGAGCACATGTGTTTTCAAAAATAATATATCATGCTTAGTAAAGGCCGATCTTTGATCGGGCGAGCGGGGGTGCTCATTGCATGACCTTCCCCTCTCGTACCCAAGTTCCCGAGCCGAGGCAACTTTGGTGATGACGGAAACGTGGCCTTAGGCACAAGTCAGGGTTTCCTAAATTTCCCAAAATAAAATATTTAGGTGGCGACTCTGTATCTGGCAAAGCAATCCATGTTTGGCACTTCTTTATAAAAATCAGTTTTCCAAAACGATTTGTCAGATTTGGACTCTTTGGTAATTTATCGGTCTTGCATTACACTTTGTGAGATTAGATTCAGAACCGTGACATTGAGTCCGAACTATAGTAAGCTAATGAACAAAACAAACTTCGCGCCCATTTCTCGCACGGAGCTCGTGACGTTCGGGCACGTCTATAGCATACTTTATGCCTTATGCTTGCATCCATTCATTCGTATTGCATGCACCGAGGCTCGACGCATCATTCTAACTACATTGCAATTTCAATTCCTTATTTGAATACGTGTTGAACCGTATGTTATCAAATTGCTTCATATGCCATATTAGTAGCCCAGCCTATTAATTGCATATTGCATGTGTTGCATTAGACATATTGTATAGTTAGGAATCATGCATTATTTTCTAACTCATATCTTCTTAGCTTGGAGTACTAGGTGAGTTTTTATGCTTTAGCATACTCGTATGAATATGAATGTTGCCATGAGGCTATGTACTTAAATGCTAAACTGCTTGAATGCCTGTGGATGAAGGCTCGTTGTTTGAATTGGAACGATTCAACGAATGTATGTTTTAAGCCCACTTTTTTGAGTGGCAAATCATGTCTTAAGCCCACTATGTTTGGTGGCAAATTCGCAAACTTTAAGCCCACTTGAGGTAGCAAATTCAAACCATTTTCGCAAACAAACATAAGTTAAATTGTTCCAAATTGAGTAAACTAGTCTACACTTGCTTGTGCATATCACATAATAAAGCTAGCTTAATAACCGGAATAAAAACGCATAATGTTTATAAAATATCATATCATGATTAGTAGAGGTCGATCTTTGATCGGGCAAGCGGGGGTGCTCAATTCATGACATTTCCCTCTCGCACCTAAGTTCCTGAGCCGAGGCAACTTTGGTGATGACGGACACGTGGCCTTTGGTACGAGTCATAGGTTTCCTAAATTTTCCCAAAATAAAATATTTTGGTAGCGACTCTGTATCTAGCAAAGCAGTCCAATTTTGGCACTTTTTTATTCAAAATCAATTTTCTAAAACGATTTGCCGGATTTGAACTCTTTGGTGTTTATCAATTTCACATTGCACTTGTGAGATTAGATTCAGAACCGCAGAAGTCCGAACTGTAGGGCTTTCTTTCAAACCTTCTGAAAGGGGGCACGAAAAGGCAAGCTACAGTTTCTGGCAACTCTGTTGGGGATTTAGAGAACTTGAGTCGAACTCATGATATGTTATTTTATCTACACTTATGTGTTTTTTTGCACTTGTTTTTGCTTCAGTGCGCCTAAGTCACAGTGTTTTCCATCTGCTATTCTTGAACGGTTTGCCGAAGGCTTGCTTGGAAAAGCTTGCCAAAAGGCTGACTGGTTGCAGGCTCTGCCACGATAGGAACACAACCCTTGGATTTGGACTACCGCTATACCATTTGATCCTTCTTTCACTTCTCGGTGTTAGGTGTGAGAGGTATATTAGGTAGTCTTGCTAAGGTACCCTTTTTGACCAATCGACCTAGTTTCATATCGAAAGCCATAGAGACTGTTCCAAACTAGGACAGGTTGCTTACCAAATTCAGGATTGTGTGAAACACTTTATTTTGAATAGTGAACCCTAGCTCTTGACGAAACTAGGACAGGGTAACCCTGCCCCCTCATAGGTGTGTTTTGGCTCTCTTTAACTGGTATGTGCTTTACAGTGAAACTGTACAGGGATGTGCATATCAGTTGTCAAATTGGTATCTATTTTGGGGCAGAATTCAATAGAGAGCACATTCATTCAGCTGTGATCTTATCCGTTCTAGTGAAATTGGGCTTAGATGCTGTATGTTTTCTCTTTTGCTAGATAGTCCTGGAACCATAGCTTAAAAAGGCTCCAATATCTCCCGGGTACTCTGGACTCGTATCAATAGACTTTGTCAGGTTGGAATTTGTTCAGAGGCAACTAGAGTTTACCTCACTTCCCCCCCCCAGGTACAAGACGGAGGAGAGTCAGGCAGGATTCACCAGTGCAGTGTCTACAGCAGTCACCCTTCAGTTCACCAGTGTCCAGTCAAGTCTGGGAATGGTCATCTGCTTCTTGCTCAGCACAAGTTCAAGTGCCAATTTTAAATGGCACAATATCTCCCATCCAGTGTGGAAGAACTGATACAACACCTGCAACAGACAGTTGAGGCACTGTAGCAGGATGCAGTTCATCAGGCTGAAGTCACGGCTCATTAGGCCGAAGTGATAACCCGGCTTCAAAAACAACAGCCATAGCCAGCTGCGGCTTCTGCATCTCATGCCACGGGTAACTCGACACCTGGAGCCATTGCCCATACTGCTAATGTCCAAGAGACTCAGGGCAATCCAACGGAGCCAATCCCAGCACAAGCCTCTAAAGCTCCTGTTTATCAAACCGAAGCTCCGTTTGAATTTAAGGTTGACCCAACTACACTCAAGGTCAATAAACGGGAGAAGTTATTTAAACAAGCACAAGGAGCGAACTCCATCCCGGATTTAGAGAACGGGTATACTGAATCTGTAGTTACCTTACCAGAACGGTTCAAGATGCCGCATATTGACCGCTTCGACGGCTCTAGATACCCAATAGTGCACTTCTGCTTATTTTCTAATATCCTGAGGCCAATGGGTTTGACCCTAGCCCAAAAGTTGTCACTATTCGGCCGAACCATGTCTGGGATAGCCGTAATCTGGTATGCGAAATTGAAGAACTCTGTAAACAGAACTGGGAAGAGATAGCTAAGGCCTTTATTGCTCAATACTCCTACAACACACAGATCGAGGTCACAATTCGTGATCTCGAAGTCACCCGCCAAGAGCCAAAGGAGGGTTTCTCAGAGTTCGTGACGAGATGGAGAATGAAGGCCTCGATGATGACTACAAGGCCTTCCAAAAAAGATCAGATCATGATGATTGTTTGGAATCTACATGGCAAGTTGCTGCAGAGGATGATCGTTCTACCTCTGTTTACTTTTCCAGAGCTTCATGAAATGGTGGTTCAAATCGAGGATGCCATCAGACAAGGGATCTTTGTGGAAAATAATAAACCTTTGAAGAATAATGTTGTTCACAGTTCCAATGCTACTACTAATGGTAGCATAGCTGCGAAATGCTCAGAAGTAAACACTGTCACCACTTCCTTCAATGGCCAAAAACCAACCACTTCAACTCGGCCCCAAGCCTGAAATTTCCATCCTCTTTACATGAGTCTCTCTCAAGCTTTGAAAATGCTGCGAGAAAAAGGGTACCTAGAACTCCTAGAACCCCAACCCCTTCCAAATCCTTTTCCACCAAGATATGACCCAGCTAAATACTGCGCCTATCATTAACAGCATGGTCATGATACAAACCGTTGCATCCACCTCCATCATAAGATTCAGGATCTTATTGACGAAGAGATCATGGCTCCACCAAAAGGACCTTAGGCCACCCCTAACCTATTACCTCCACATCTCAATCAAATCCATACACTGCCATCCACCTACAACCCCAACATATACATCACTCCGGCCTATTTACCCAAGCCTGAGGTGTTCATTCCAGAAAGCATGGACTTGTGTATGATGGATGCACTTGAACCCCAATCATCTCAAACCCACAAACCCACCACTTCTAAGCTAATGAGCATGATTGAAGATCTTCAAAGAATTGTGGTAGATCTAGTCCTTGGGATATTGGCTCCGTCATTGACCACATCACATACCAGGAATTTCATGTCAAAAGGCTCCCTAATCTTGGGACGGGCTGCATTTGAAGAAGGCCAATCCCTTGGCAAAGTGGAGGCAAATGGCAAAAACAAGGTAGGGGCAGGCATTGGTCCCTATGAACATCTTCAGTGGGCTATTGAGGCTTTGAAAGCTGAAGGGCTGAAGAAACAGCAAGTGCTCGCAGTTGTTGCAAAGACTGTGGATAACACTTTCGCCACTCAGGATGAGAGCATTTTGAATCAAGGGGCAAGCCGGGAAAATGGAATGTCGTACCAGAAATGCTCTTTTCAGCTCTAATCCTACACCCATGAGAGATCATCAAACCCAGTCAACACCTTCCAAGCCCTCTGTCAAGCCTGTCAGAACTAGTAACCGCACCTTCAATCCCCTCTACATGACTTTGTCCAAAGCTCTCCAAATTCGTATAGGACAAGGTCATCTCAAACCCCTAGACCCTCGGCCTCTCCTGGATCCCCTTCCAGCCAGGCATAATGCTGCCAAGTACTGTGCCTTCCATCAACAAACCGGTCATGACACTGACAGTTGTTATCGTCTTCACCATGAAGTTCAAGATCTAATTGATAACGAGGTCATCGTCGCGCTAAGTCCTGCAAAGTCTATCGACACTAGATCAATGAACTGGGGGATAATGTGACTATGTGATCGGAGAGGAACCACCTGCTGATGGCGCTCATTTTACTCCAGATATGGCAGATGGCACGCACTATTTTGAGCAATTTGCAAATGTTGTTTATTTTACTTTCTGACTTGGGTATTGGGTCAGTCTTGTTGTGTTGTTTTGAGTCAGTCTTGTTGTATTGAGTCTGTCTTGTTGTGTCGGAGGTTGGTGATTTCGGGGGTGTTAACTCGGACTTTACTTCCCTGTTTGTTTTGTGTTTGTCTTTTACACTTTTTCTTTTGTGTCTGTTTCTGCCATTGAGCCAGTTGCGCTAGAAGTTCTTAATGGAATAACAGTAATTTTCACCTACTTTTTCTATGCCTTTCAATCATTACATTGACCTAGGTTTTTCAAAACTTGTCTAACACTGTGATGAAAACAAAGAGGGAGGAATTCCTCAAGATTTGCAAAAATTTGATCGATTGAGAGGAAGAGAGGCATGCTAAGCGCTTAATGAATGAGATCATCTTTGTTAATGTGAGTACTGAGAAGGATCCTGGCTTGATCCAGATTGGTTCTACATTGTCTTCAAAGGAGCCTGAGCAACTAGTCGCTTTATTAAAAACATTTCAAAAATGTTTTGTGTGGTCCTACGAAGACATGTCATGAATTGATCTTGAGATTGTACCGCATAGGATCACTCTTAACCTCAAGACTTGACCCCTTTGCTTTCAAACCTTGAACCTTGATTCAGAATGTTCAATGATCAACCAAAATATGAGGTTTGCATGGTCAGATTGGAAGCAACCCTTGAACTAGGGGCAAGAAGGTCAGATTAAGAAGGTCAGATGTCATCAAAGGAAGCTTGCAAAGCTAGATCAGAAGTAGCCCTTGAACTAGGGGCAAAAATGTCAGATGTGCTCAAAGATTCAAAATATGGGTCATTCTGCAAACTAATGGAGATCGGCAAGAAAGCCAAATCCCAGAATGGAGAAAAGAAAAGTTTCGTTGAAGGACAATTGAGTTCCTTCCACAACACTAGGGGAAAATTCGGACCCTAATTGGATGGGCTCTTACATCATCAAGACTATTCAGTCAACAACAATAGCCATTCTCATGGATTCAGATAGCTAGAGATCCTACGGCCATTTAACATGGATAAGTTAAACTTTTCTATCCTTGAGAGGCTCACTGGGCTGAAAACCCGAAAAGGCGACCTAGGCAAAAGTTAGAGCAAGAAAAAAAGAAAAAGAAATGATAAAATGAATGAAAACAAAGAAAAAATGGAAAGGAAGAAGAAAGAGAAAAAAAAATGAAGAGGAAAAACAGAGCTCGCAAGGTTGAAAACTCAAAAGGGTGGCTTTGGCAAAAGTTAGAGCGTAAAAGGAGAGCATCAACACCCGAGTGGACCTTAACCCCGGAACTACGTACAGCTTGATTCCTATCTTTGGGATACGTAGGCAACTTCATCCTGAAGTTTGGCCCCAACCATTTTCAACCTTCTTGTCGCATCTGTGTTGATTGGCTTATCCTTGTTCAAACTCGACTATCCTATCCATGTGCAAATTGGCTCAGCTTCGTTCAAAATCGGACTGTCGTATTCTGTTAGAAAGATTCAGCTCCAAAGTCAATTCAAGATCAGATCTGAGGTTGTGCATCTCAAGAGTAAATTCCTCGTTGGTCAGGTAGTGGCCATTTACAAACAGTTTTGAGGATTTTTAATGAGTTTGACTAATTTTCTCAGAAATTATTCCATTTTTTCCAAAACTTGACCATATCTTAGACCCAAAAAAAGAAACTTTTCAGTGCTCACAACCTGACTTACATGATTTCAAATCAGAAAATTGAACAAGCATGTTAATCAAACTCTCATGTTGGTCAAAAATTATTTTAGGAGAAAGCCAAAAACAAAAAAATGGTCAAAATAATGAGCTAGAGGCATAGTCGAGTTACAGTTTCTATCTTTTTCCCATTATCAATATACTTGCCAGAAAGGACATAGCTGAAGTTAGCAGTAGGGGGCCAAACGCTTTCTCATCCTCCAAATAGTGAGGTATTAAGCGAAGCGAGAAGCACGAACTGGAATGGAGCAAGATATTCCACTCCCTCATCTGGACAGGTTTGATCACATCCAAACTGGCCAAGGGCATCGTCAACCGATGTCAGTTATAGATCTGTTGCACATCTGGTCGCACCACAACCCCTCTGTGGGAGAGCTTAATAGTTGTGAGCGAAAGAAGGAAAATCTAGCAAAATACTAGGGGCAAGAGCCCAAGACTTCCTACTTATCCATCAACCAACCAGGGGAGGGATAAAAAATAAGAGAGATTAAAGAATGCGCTATGAGAAAAAGTGAGGAAAGGCCTTGTCAGAGAAATAGGGATTGAGGGCCATAGTAATGTGAGAATTAGAAATAAGAAAGGGTGGGAAACAATACCCGGAGAACTAGGCTCCTCGTGAACTGAGAGGTCTCTCGCTATTGGAACACATTTGAGTGTTGTGTTTGTTGTTTTTGTTTGTCTCGATTCTTGTTTTGAGTCATTTCGAGTGTCAATAAATGTGTTTAGGTTGTTTTACCTTCGTTTTCTCTTTGTTGAGTCATGGTGTACTGTGGTCAGTTGTAGGCTCAATACCCGGTTAAGAATTCATTTCTTAATTTCAATTTCAAAAATAAATCGTTTTGTGCTCAAAGTGTTGTGCCATTCTCCATATTTGTACAAAACAAGATTCTTTCTTTCATAAATTACAGGGTTCAACCTAAGTCATGTGAGAACAATAGAACAAGGACATATCAGAAGCTACATAGGTTCCGAACTACAAAGCAAAAGGAAAAGAGGGAAAATCGGAGCATTTGAGTTTGTTTCACCTTCAGAAAATTACGAGATTGCATTCCAGATATACCTCCTCAGGCCTTGTTAATGCTCCGAAGTATGAGTGTACCTCTACCTCAAGCTTAAGCACATGCCTGCTTCAAGCCAGAATGGCAATCAGAAGTGCTCTCCCTAAGCACCATTTCCCTACCAAGGTCATCTTGGCTATGTTTTGCAATGAGTTCCTAGGAGACCAACTGCGACGGTGGAAACTAGAGTTCGAATGGCGATGCCTAGAACACAAAGGTTTGGAATTCCGAGACTAAAGTCTGGTTTGAATACCTAGGGGTGTATCCTCAGCTTTAAATCTGTATGGTAGCCCCATAGATTGAGATAGCATGTGTGCGCCTCAATTCTATATACTAAACCAACCTAGTCTGTCACCCCGTTGGAGAATAAGGAAAGTTATGAATATGATCAGGAAGACAAGCGGCATCCGTGGCTTCTACATGTAGAGGTTACCCCTTGTCAGCATTTGAGGGCCTTTGAACTGTAAGTTGAAGGTAAGAGTTCGAAGAACACAAAAGGGAGATTCCCATCAGCGTAGAGCGGTTCATCGCCACTCACCCCATGAGGTGCTTTCTAGAGCGCCGCTTTGTTTGTTTATTACATTCTTTAAAGCATTATACACTACATTGCTCTTCTTGCATTTCTTTGCACCTTGCGTTATCTTGGATCTTTTATCCTTTTGCATTGAGCAGCATTTAGGATCGTTGTCTCCTGGGGCTTATCTTAAGATGCGTGGAACGTGATCCTTATGGCTTTTCTTTGGACCTCTTCTCACGATTTCAGCGTGGTTAGAGTGTCCCTTTCCTCACACGATTTCAACATGTTTGGAATTTATCTCAGGATGCGTGGAACACGCCCCTGATTGGCTTTTCTTTGGACCACTTCTTACGATTTCAGCGTGATTAGAGTGTCCCTTTCCTCACACGATTTCAGCGTGTTTGGAATTTATCTCAGGATGCGTGAAACGTGCTCCTGACGGCTTTTCTTTGGACCTCTTCTCATGATTTTAGCGTGGTTAGAGTGTCCCTTTCCTCACACGATTTTAGCATGTTTGCAATTTATCTCAAGATGCGTGGAACGCACTCTTGACGGCTTTTCTTTGGACCTCTTCTCACGATTTTAGTGTGCTTAGAGTGTCCCTTTCCTCACACGATTTCAGCGTGTTTGGAATTTATCTCAGGATGCATGGAATGCTCCCCTGATTGGCTTTTCTTTGGACCTCTTCTCACGATTTCAGCATACTTAGAGTGTCCCTTTCCTTACACGATTTCAGCATGTTTGGAATTTATCTCAGGATGCGTAGAACGCGCCCCTGATTGGTTTTTCTTTAGACCTCTTCTCACGATTTCAGTGTGGTTAGAGTGTCCCTTTCCTCACACAATTTCAGCATGTTTGGAATTTATCTCATGACACGTGAAGCGCCACCCTAGACGTGTTTCATCTCAGGACACGTGAAATGCGAACCCGAGCAGCTTTTCTCCTCTTCTCACGATTTCAGCATGCTTATAGTATCTCAGGACGCGTGAAACGCGGCCCCGAGCGATTTTTGATTCTCAGTTTACCCTGAGCGGTGTTTTCTTTCCTCGTCCTGTGTTTTGGCGTGGTTGGAGTTTGTTTTACAGCTTTTTGCATGAAAGCTTGAAGCTACTCATTCATATGTTGTTATCTTGCTTATTTTATCTGTTATTGTTTATTGCATCATCTCGCATGATCATAAGGTTTTTTAGAATAGCCAGCTTTGCGTAGCGTGTGAGTCCAACTTTCAAACTGCTTTGCATCGTGCAAATCATTTGTATCCTGCCCCTGAACGACGCTGGTTTAATTCCTTGCAAAGAGATACGCAGGCAACCCTCTGGTTCAACCAACTGCATCTGCATTTTGTTTGTTTGCCCAAGTCTTACGGCCTTGTCAAAATGGGTCATCTTTGGTCTTTGACATTCACTCATGTCATTTCATGACTTTGAGCTCTTTCGAAGAGGGGCAACTGTAGACACCCCATTTTTGACCACCCTTAAGACTTGGGGCCTCAGGGTGATGGCTCGAGGATGAAGGCTATGTTATGCAAAGGTTCGATTTCTTCGACAACAGGTGCTTCTAATCCCAACCTTACACCCCATTTTGGACCAAAACTATTTTGACCAAAATTATTTTAGACCTTAAAACCATCTCTTTCAAAATATTTTTGAAAAAAGTTTCTATGATGTTCTGAAACACGTATTTTGTTAAACGTTGCACTTTTCGGTAAACCGAGCAAGGACAAATGGAAATAAATGAAAGATAGGTGAACCCTTTGACAATCTTTCAAAACACCTTATTTATAGGTTTGAAGTTGAAGAAAATAGGAGGGGAGGGAAGAAAACTAGTTGAGGAGAAGTTAGGCATCAATCCGGTTACGACCAAAACTGAGCAGTCTTTACTAAAATATGTGTATCTTTTTTTAAACTTGGAATTTTGATGTGAGGCTACCCCCATTGGAAATTAGACTTCCGAGGCTTCAATTTAGACTCAAGAATGACCTGCAAAGGTGTGATAACCCTGTTCCGTACTATGCTAATTGGTCATTATTATGAATGTGATTATGTGTTTGATATGATTTTGTGTGCCATTTATATGAAAATATGTGGTTTTGAATTTCTATCTGTTCACCGTAAGAATATCTGTTTGATTATCTACTTTGGAAATTAAATTGAAGGCCTTATCGGCCACGAAACCCGAAATTGATTACACCATTGTGATTAGCGTAATTTTTAGAGCCTACGGTGGAATTTAATTGAAAATTGATTCGGATCAAAATAATTAGATTCAGAACGATTGATTGAGTGCTCAATTATTTAATACTAAAATAATGTGATTAAGAGGGGCTATATAAAGACAACTATATATTCAATCCCTCTCTTTTATCCATTTTGGCTGATTTTAACTCTAAGAAAAGAGAGAGGGTCGGCTAGAGAGAGGGAAAGGGGAACAATTGAAGTTTGGGTCTTGAAACTTGAATAATTTGGAGACCAACCCAAGATTTGACCATAATTTGGAAGATTTGAGCCTCTAGGTGAGTAAATTCATGGATTCTAGTTTGTAATTTTATGAATTCAAAGGTGATTGATGATCAAGAACAAGAGTTGTGCTATAGGTGATGTAATTGAGTTGATTTTGTTGAATTGGAAGTCAATATGCACATGCATGTGAGAAATTGCTTTGAGATTGCATGTTTGAGCACAAAATGTATAATCCATGTGAGATTTTAGTTAAAGTTCATATTTTTGACTATCTCTTCATCATCTAAGTTGAGAATGAAGGCTATATATCACATGCATGTACAATTTATGAGAGTAGGAGTTTTGAATGCATGAATTTGTTAGGTTGGAAATGAGTTTGGTGTAAATGGGGACATGCATGTGATTAATTTTTGAAATTGAGCTTCATAATATAATAAATTTGGTGTTGGATCATGTTGGTACATGTATATGTGGAGTTTGAGCCAAAATCATGTGTTTAGAGCCTTTGAATATCGAGTTTGAGCTCAAGAACAAGTTCTGGAAAATCCAGAAATTTTGACGCCCGCTCAAGTAGGGAAACTGCCGCTCGAGCGTGAAATGCAGGCTCCCGATATTTTTACAGTCATGGATGTTCGCTTGAGTGAGGAAGTTCACGCTCGAGCGGCGAGCCATGTAGTGAGGTTTTCAGCTCGAGCGCCCGACTTCACGCTCGAGCATAAATGTAATGTAACCAGTACTTTTGTAGACCTTATGGGTCCGCTCGAGCGGGGACCCCTGTTTCTAAAATTTTGAAAATGCGCTCTGTGTTTCGTTTTTCGCTCTTTTTCATTTCTAAGCACTCTTAGGCATGCATTGAGCATTGTAAATAAGTTAAAGGGATAAGAATGAAGCCTAAAGAGGAATATGTGAATTAAGAACGGATCGAATTATTTGTGACCCGTTGTGTTCATGTAATGTGTAGGGTCAAGCTCTAAGGCAAATCATCCAACCGATCACTATGAGTAATATCTTAACAAAGATATCTGAAATATGTTATTGTCCAATTGCTTACTTCTATGTAAGTTTTATAAGTTCGTTAATTTGATTGGTGGACAATGTTTGCTATGCCGAATGAATGGGCCAGAGGCCAGTATGATCTGAATGATAGTATGAATGGGCCAAAGGCCAGTTTGACATGAAAGTGTGAATGGGCCAAAGGCCAGTTTGACATGAAAGTATGAATGGGCCAAAGGCCAGTCTGAGATGAACGAAAGTATGAATGAATGAATGGGCCAAAGGCCAGTCTGACATGAACGAAAGTATGAATGAATGAATGGGTCAGAGGCCAGTTTGACATGAATGAATGAATAGGCCAGAGGCCAGTATGATCTGAATGATAGTATGAATGGGCCAAAGGCCAGTTCGACATGAAAGTATGAATGGGCCAAAGGCCAGTTCGACATGAAAGTATGAATAGGCCAAAGGCTAGTTCGACATGAATGAAAGATAAGTGGGCCAGAGGCCATATGACATGAATGAATTGGGCCCGAGGCCGTATTATGTGTTTGGAACCGCAATCACTTGACCTATATTTGTACGTATGTTAGATAGAAATGCGAATTGGGCCCAAGGCCGTTTGAAACATGTTGTTCTAAATACCATTTGTGTAATTTCCTTATTGATATTATTCACTGGGCTTTCGCTCACGCTCATTCATGTGTTTGTAGGTGAGCCAAGAGAGGTCCCAACCCAGCCTCAGTGAAGTTTGTGTGGAACAACCAAGGTTTTGAAGAGTCAGCCCTTGCGTCTTACGCACGAGACTCGTCTTCGCCCTTTGCTATCCTATTTTTATTTTGTCATGTTGGCGAGGACTTTGGTTTGTGTTGTAGATATATAGTTTTGATTGGCTGACCTAGACTTGATAGATCCTGTATGTACAGAGCTTCGTATTAGTACATATTTTGATGTGAGTTATTAACGCATATATGTATGGTTTGTTATGAAGTGCCATGTAAGCACAGCTCTATGGACAAAGTTTTAAATTTTGCTTCCGTTTGGCCCCTTTACTCTGATGAGTTATGTCTAGTTTGGTTTGAGGTCGTAGGTAATCCCTTGATTACTAGCCGGTTATGTCCTTAACCCATAGGGGCGGGTTCGGGTCATGATAGAGTGGTATCAGAGTACGAGTTAATAACTCACACAGTTGTCCAAAAGAGAAATGAGCATCTAGAAAAGATCTATGATGCATTCATGTGATAAGTATGAATTTGAAAGCATCTAGAATACGCTTACATGTTTTGATTTGAACGATTATGTGCTATAAGTTTGTGATTTGCTTGCATTACAAATTATTTGAATATGTATGCTCTTTAGAATATGCATACTTGTGAATCTTCTGTATAAAGTATAATGCAAGTTTAATCAGATGGTGAGAACAAGAGGTGATGAGATAGAGGAGTCCTCTACTGCCAGAATGGATAGAATGGAAAGGTTGATTCAGGAAATGGCAGAGACATTGAGGCAACAACAAGAGTGGCAACAATAGTGGCAGCAACCACATCCTCCACCTCCACCTCGGGCACCACCCGTGCCAGATAATCAAAATGATGATCGGATAATAGCTCTCACCAAAGAGTTTAAGAAAATGAAACCGCCGCAGTTTCATAGGGGATTAGATCCGTTGATAGCCGAAGCATGGGTCCTCAGCATTGAAAAGCTGTTTGAAGTGTTCCCTTGTTCGGAGACACAGAAAGTACTTCTAGCCACCTTTTGTTCGAAGACACAGAAAGTACTTCTAGCCACCTTTATGCTAGAAGATGAGACAAGAAGATGGTGGATGTTAATGCGTGAAAATCATAAAGATGTTGACTGGACCAAATTTTTGGAAATTTTCTATGATAAGTACTTCCCGCAGTGTGTCCGGGACAGGAAAGTTTCAGAGTTCATGGAACTTAGGCAAGACAGTATGACCGTAGCTGAGTATGAGGCCAAATTCACCAAATTGGCTAGGTTTGCACCGCATGTGATTGGTATTGATTATAAGAAAGCGAGGCATTTTGAAGGTGGGCTTCGAAGCGACATTTTAGAAAGGGTGAATGTCTTAAAGCTAGAAACCTACATTGGGGTGTTAGACCAGGCCATAATATCAGAAGCTAATATAGCTAGACAAATTAAACCAACAACTGACTGGAAAGGCAACAAGAGGCAAGGCTTCTTTTCGAAGAAGAAATTTTTGAAAAAGCAAAACACGGGCTCCTCAAGTACTTCGAATTCTTCCCGAGATACATCTCCTATGTGCAACATTTGCAGTAAAAGGCACCGTGGGTTTGTTACCGTGTGTCGAGAGCCTGTTTTAAATGTGGGAAACAAGGGCATATGGCCCGAGATTGTAATCAGAACAGTGGGAAGATAGCTGCTAGTTCTACCGCATCGATTCCAAAGTCGGGAAATACTATGAGATCTACTACCACCGAGGATACTGTGAGACAAGGAAGAGTTTTTGCGCTTGTTTCGGGCGATACACAGAATGCCAACGCAGTTGTCTCAGGTACTATTTCTATATGTAGTCAGGATGCTTTTGTGTTAATTGACTCCGGATCAACACACTCTTTTGTGATATGTGCATTTGCATCTAGACTAAGTAGACCCCTAGAGTTATTGCCATATCTGCTATGTGTGTCTGCTCCATCGGGGGAATCTGTATATCATTTTTGTGACATGCGTGTTGGGAATGCCATCCTATATGTGGATTTGTTACCCTTGAACTTTAGGAGCTTTGATGTAATTTTGGGCATAGATTGGCTAATTAAATATTGTGCCACCATTGATTGTGTGACCAAACGGGTTGTGTTTAGACCACCAGAACAGGAAGAAATTGTGTTTGTGGGTAACGGGGTAGTACCTCCACCTTATTTGATATCTGCAATGAAGGCATGTAAACTGATCAGGAAAGGGTGCCAGGGTTATTTGTGTTATGTGTTGTCTGAACAATCTGTAAATGTTGAATTGAATAGTATCTCCATTGTTAGAGAATTTCCAGATGTGTTTCCAAATGAACTACCAAGGGAATTGGTGGACAGGGAGATAGAGTTTACAATTGAAACTATGCCAGGCACCCAACCTATTTCTAAAACTCCCTACAAAATGGCTATTACTGAAATGAAAGAATTGAAAGAACAGTTGCAAGACCTGCTTAACAAAGGGTTTAGCACTTCGCCATGGGGTGCACCTGTATTGTTTGTGAAAAATAAAGATGGAACCCTATGTTTGTGTATTGACTATCGAGAGCTGAATAAGGTAACAATAAAGAATAAATACCCTTTACCCTGTATTGACGACCTGTTTGACCAGTTGTAGGGATCACAAGTATTTTCCAAAATTGATTTGAGATCCGGGTATCATCAGCTGAAAGTAAAGGCGAAAGATGTTGAGAAAACCGCATTCAGAACGAGGTATGGTCATTTCGAATTTCTTGTTATGCCATTTGGGGTAACTAATGCACCTGCAACATTTATGGACCTAATGAACCAAATTTTTAAAACCTACCTTGATGAATTTGTTGTGGTTTTTATTGATAACATTTTGATATACTCCAAGGATAGACTTGAACATGAACATCATTTGAGAACTCTCCTGCAAATACTTAGGGAGAAGAAATTTTTTGCTAAACTAAAGAAATGTGAGTTTTGGTTAGATGAAGTTGTTTTCTTAGGGCATGTGATCAACAAGGAAGGAATTTCAGTGGACCCACAGAAAATAGAAGCAATTGTGAATTGGCCTACACCGACTAATGTGACAGAAGTCCGCAGTTTTATGGGCTTAGCTGGGTATTACAGGAGGTTTGTGAAAGATTTTTCAAAAATAGTTGTACCTCTTACCCAGTTGACACGTAAGGGGCAATCATTTGAATGGAACGACGAAAGAGAATCTGCCTTTCATGAACTGAAAACGAGACTGACCACTGCACAAGTATTGACATTGCCCACAGGTATGGAAAATTTTGTGATTTACAGTGATGCATCTTATAAAGGTTTAGGTTGTGTATTAATGCAGAACGGAAAGGTTATTGCTTACGCCTCTGGATAGTTGAGACTGCATGAGAAAAACTACCCAACACATGATTTAGAATTGGCCGCAGTTGTTTTTGCTTTGAAAATCTGGCAGTATTATTTGTATGGGGCGAAGTGTGAAGTCTACACGGATCACAAAAGTCTGAAGTACTTCTTTACGCAGAAGGAGTTGAACATGAGATAGAGGAGATGGCTTGAACTGATAAAAGACTACGATCTTGAGATTCAATATCACCCCGGGAAAGCTAATACAGTTGCTGACGCCTTGAGCAGAAAATCAATGGGGAGTATGGCTTGTTTGCTTACTGAACAGAAGGAAATCTTGCAAGATTTCAAGAAGTCTGGAATTAAAGTGGTATCGTGTGAACAGGGCGGATTGATAGCCGCTATTTCAGCCGAACCGGCAATCATTGATGAAATTAAATAGAATCAAAAAGAGGATGAATTCCTCAAGAAAGTAATTGATGAATTTGAGACAAGTCCGAGAGCAGAATTCAGCTTTGAAGGCGAAGTATTGAGATTTCAGAACCGAATGTGTGTCCCAGATATTCCAGAATTAAAGAAAAGAGTTTTGGATAAAGCCCATAAATCGGTGTTTGCTATGCATCCGGGTAACAATAAAATGTATCGAGATTTGAAGCAAAGTTATTGGTGGCCTAAGATGAAGAAAGAGATTGCAGAATATGTGTCCAAATGTCTTCAATATCAGCAAGTCAAAGCTGAACATCAGAAACCGGGCGATCTACTTCAACCCCTCCCTGTTCCTGAATGGAAGTGGGAACATGTGACTATAGATTTCGTTGTTGGCCTACCTCGGACTTCTCGAGGTATGGATTCTATTTGGGTTGTAGTTGATAGACTGACTAAATCTGCACATTTTCTACCTGTTAGAACTACATTTAATGCTTATAGATTGGCTACAATATATGTTGATGAGATTGTCCGTTTACACGGAGTTCCGGTATCTATTGTGTCGGATAGAAATCCGAAATTTGTTTCAAGATTGTGGAAGAGTTTGCAGGAAGCTATGGGGACAGAACTGAAATTTAGTACTGCATTCCATCCACAGATAGATGGGCAATCAGAACGGACCATACAGACATTAGAAGATATGCTGAGAATGTGTGCCTTGGATTTTCAGGGGAGTTGGGAAGATTATTTGCCACTTGCAGAGTTTGCATACAATAACAGCTTCCACTCCAGCGTCGGTATGGCACCATACGAGGCTTTGTATGGTAGAAGGTGTAGATCACCAATTTGTTGGACAGAAGTCGAGGATAGAGCTTTACTTGGGCCTGAAATTGTGCAAGACACTTCTGAGAAAATCAAGACCATCCAGCAAAGGCTCAAAACAGCTCAGGACCAACAAAAGAATTATGCAGATGTTCAAAGAAGACCCCTTGAATATGAGGTTGGTGACCATATGTTTATTCGTGTGTCTCCAATGAAAGGCCAAGTCAAGTTTGGAAAGAAGGGCAAGCTGTCGCCCCGTTACATTGGGTCGTTTCAAATTTTAGAAAGACTTGGCCCAGTTGCTTATAGAGTTGCTTTGCCACCAGGATTTGAGCAAATCCATAATGTGTTTCATGTGTCGATGTTAAAGGGTTATCTCCGAGACCCGTTTCATGTGATTGATTATCACCGGGTAGCTCTGGATGAAAATATAGAGTACGCCAAATGGCCGGAACGAATTGTTGACCGGCAAGTGAAACAACTGAAAAGCAAGTCCATCCCAGTGGTGAAAGTGGAATGGAAAGAACACAATGAGACGAATGCTACATGGGAAAAAGGGGAGGAAATGCAACTACGGTATCCACATTTGTTTCCCGACGAAGGTAAAATAAGTTTGGAGGACCAAACTTCCTAAAGGGGGGAAGACTGTGATAACCCTGTTCCGTACTATGCTAATTGGTCCTTATTATGAATGTGATTATGTGTTTGATATGATTTTGTGTACCATTTATGTGAAAATATGTGGTTTTGAATTTCTATCTGTTCACCATAGGAATATTTCTTTGATTATCTGCTTTAGAAATTAAATTGAAGGCCTTATCGGCCACGAAACCGAAATTGATTACGCCATTGTGATTAGCGTAATTTTTAGAGCCTACGGTGGAATTTAATTGAAAATTGATTCAGATCAAAATAATTAGATTCAGAACGATTGATTGAGTGCTCAATTATTTAATACTAAAATAATGTGATTAAGAGGGGCTATATAAAGGCCACTATATGTTCAATCCCTCTCTTTTATCCATTTTGGCTGATTTTAACTCTAAGAAAAGAGAGAGGGTCGGCTAGAGAGAAGGAAAGGGGAACAATTGAAGTTTGGGTCTTGAAGCTTGAATAATTTGGAGACCAACCCAAGATTTGACCATAATTTGGAAGATTTGAGCCTCTAGGTGAGTAAATTCATGGATTCTAGTTTGTAATTTTATGAATTCAAAGGTGATTGATGATCAAGAACAAGAGTTGTGCTATAGGTGATGTAATTGAGTTGATTTTGTTGAATTGGAAGTCAATATGCACATGCATGTGAGAAATTGCTTTGAGATTGCATGTTTGAGCACAAAATGTATAATCCATGTGAGATTTTAGTTAAAGTTCATATTTTTGACTATCTCTTCATCATCTAAGTTGAGAATGAAGGCTATATATCACATGCATGTACAATTTATGAGAGTAGGAGTTTTGAATGCATGAATTTGTTATGTTGGAAATAAGTTTGGTGTAAATGGGGACATGCATGTGATTAATTTTTGAAATTGAGCTTCATAATGTAATAAATTTGGTGTTGGATCATGTTGGTACATGTATATGTGGAGTTTGAGCCAAAATCATGTGTTTAGAGCCTTTGAATATCGAGTTTGAGCTCAAGAACAAGTTCTGGAAAATCCAGAAATTTTGACGTCCGCTTGAGCGGGGAAACTGTCGCTCGAGTGTGAAATGCAGGCTCCCAGTATTTTTACAGTCATGGATGTCCGCTCGAGTGGGGAAGTTCACGCTCGAGCGGAGAGCCATGTAGTGAGATTTTCAGCTTGAGCGCCCGACTTCACGCTCGAGCATAAATTTAATGTAACCAGTACTTTTGCAGACCTTATGGGTCCGCTCGAGTGGGGGAGTCCACGCTCGAGCGGGAAACCCTGTTTCTGAAATTTTGAAAATGCACTCTGTGTTTCGTTTTCTGCTCTCTTTCACTTCTAAGCACTCTTAGGCATGCATTGAGCATTGTAAATGAGTTAAAGGGATAAGAATGAAGCCTAAAGAGGAATATGTGAATTAAGAACGGATCGAATTGTTTGTGACCCGTTGTGTTCATGTAATGTGTAGGGTCAAGCTCCAAGGCAAATCATCCAGCCGATCACTGTGAGTAATATCTTAACAAAGATATCTGAAATATGTTATTGTCCAATTGCTTACTTCTATGTAAGTTTTATAAATTCGTTAATTTGATTGGTGGACAATGTTTGCTATGCCGAATGAATGGGCCAGAGGCCAATATGATCTGAATGATAGTATGAATAGGCCAAAGGCCAGTTTGACATGAAAGTGTGAATGGGCCAAAGGCCAGTTTGACATGAAAGTATGAATGGGCCAAAGGCCAGTCTGACATGAACGAAAGTATGAATGAATGAATGGGCCAGAGGCCAGTTTGACATGAATGAATGAATGGGCCAAAGGCCTGTTTGACATGAAAGTATGAATGGACCAAAGGCCAGTCTGACATAAACGAAAGTATGAATGAATGAATGGCGCGAGAGGCCAGTTTGACATGAATGAATGAATGGGCCAGAGGCTAGTATGATCTGAATGATAGTATGAATGGGCCAAAGGCCAGTTTGACATGAAAGTGTGAATGGGCCAAAGGCCAGTTTGACATGAAAGTATGAATGGGCCAAAGGCCAGTTCGACATGAAAGTATGAATGGGCCAAAGGCCAGTTTGACATGAATGAAAGATAAATGGGCCAGAGGGCATATGACATAAATGAATTGGCCCGAGGCCGTATGATGTGTTTGGAACCGCAATCACTTGACCTATATTTGTACGTATGTTAGATAGAAATGCGAATTGAGCCCAAGGCCGTTTGAAACATGTTGTTCTAAATACCATTTGTGTAACTTCTTTATTGATATTATTCACTGGGCTTTCGCTCACGCTCATTCATGTGTTTGTAGGTGAGCCAAGAGAGGTCCCAACCTAGCCTCAGTGAAGTTTGTGTGGAACAACCAAGGTTTTGAAGAGTCAGCCCTTGCGTCTCACGCACGAGACTCGTCTTCGCCCTTTTGCTATCCTATTTTTATTTTGTCATGTTGGCGAGGACTTTGGTTTGTGTTGTATATATATAGTTTTGATTGGCTGACCTAGACTTGATAGATCCTATATGTACAGAGTTTCGTATTAGTACATATTTTGATGTGAGTTATTAACGCATATATGTATGGTTTGTTATGATGTGCCATGTAAGCACAGCTCTATGGACAAAGTTTTAAATTTTGTTTCCGTTTGGCCCCTTTACTCTGATGAGTTAAGTCTGGTTTGGTTTAAGGCCATAGGTAATCCCTTGATTACTAGCTAGTTATGTCCTTAACCCATAGGGGTAAGTTCGGGTCATGACAAAAGGAGTCTGCATGAATGAGATATGCCCATTTGAAGTCGGGCCCGAAAAATAATTTTTGGCCACTGATGTGGCTTGCCGGCCCCATGCAGGCCATGGATGATGTTTTCCAGCAATGGATGAAGTTTTTCAGCCACTGGTGTCAAAAATTAGTTTTTTTTTTTTTTTTTTGCAGATATTTACCTCCAGCTATATTCACAAAGTTCCAGCTGTCCATTTGATGATATTTTCGACCAAAGCTCACTTTTTTCTATATATAGATGACCTATCTCTCATATTTCAAGGTTAGAAAAATTTTGGGAGTCTCTCTCTCAACAATTCTCTCTCTCTCTACAACTCTCTCTCTCTCTCTACATTTCTCTCTCTCTCTTGAAAGTTTGTGCAAATTAGCCTACATACACTTCAAGTTTGCCTATCAACCCTTAACCAAAGTTGCTTATCTTTGGGCTAAGGTTATTTGGGACCCTCTTTGAGCTCTAGAAGGTGGTCTTGTCTTGATTTATTGCTTCATTTGTCTCTTCCCTTCAAGAGGTGTAATGCCTGCCTTTTAAACTTGTTTTGCATACTTGCTTTGCCATCTTCTTCTATTGTTTTTGGGCTGTTTTGGCGCTGATTTTGAACAGTGAAAAACTCTATTTTTGTGGCCTAAAGGTGGTGGTTTGAGGCCATTTTCAGTTAGGAGGTGGGTCACCCTTCTTACTTCTTTGTTTGTAAAGTTTTTGTGCCTTTGTTCACTACTTTCAAACCAACTTTTTTGGGCCCTTTAACCACTGAATTTCAGAGGTTTTTTAGTGGCAAAAAACTCATTTTGAAGTCCAAATTTGGAGGGGTTAGCCTCCCCTCCTTGTGTCTTGTTTGCATGCTTAGTTAGCTTCATATGTTAGCATATTTTTCTAGCTTAACTTAGCTCAAGTCCAGCATGTTTTAGCCTCTGAAATAGCCAGCTTTAGCTCTGTTTTGGGTTGGTTACTTCATTTGAGTCTTGTTTTGCATGGTTGTAGTGCAATAGTCCTCACAAGCGTGGTGTTTTAGGCTCTAGACACCTTCTTATTTGAGTTGATAGTGTTTGTTTATGCTTTCATCACTCATTTTCAGCACTTAACCACCTCTGCAACCTCTCTCCTTTCTTGGTTTTATTTTTTCTTTGAAAGTGGTTCAAATTATTTGCTTGTTTAAAACATGAAATTGAGGTTTTGTGCTTAATGGTTTAATTTCTTTGGGGGTTTATTACCAACAGCATGAGATCTCTTTCATGCCTAAAACAACTTTCGGTTTGAGTTTTCTTTCCATTTAGAGGACTTAATTCACCATTTGGACTTAATGTGATTAAAGGATGGTTGGTAACTAAAATGTGCAAACAAAATTGATAAGTAAAAGAGGCAAGATAAGCATCTCTTTGTGTTGCATTGCATGTGTTCAAATCAGACATTAGTTTGAGCATAAGGAAAATGGGACATTTCATACTCAAAAGTGATGAAATGTGCCATTTTCCTAGGTCTCCATTGCCCTTGATCATGCATGATAGGGTGATGGTTCTTGAGTGTTTGGCTTTGCATTTATTAAGCTTGCACATCTTGAAGCACAAGCCATCATACAATGAAATTGCTTTGATTGGTGGTTTGTGATTTAAGTTCACAATTCCTTGGATTTGTCCATGAAAATGAAAGGTGAATAGTGCAGACAACCCTTGGAAAAACCCCCTTTTTTGCTCTATTTTTGCTCTGTTATAGCATGGTGATCCAATGCATCAGTGGCCGGCAGTGCACCATCAATGGCAAGCAAACCTCCCCCCTTTTGGCCGGCAGAGAGCCGACAGCAGCCATCCATGGCCGGCAGGTCATTGATGTGAACCTCAGTTGATTTTAGTAAGATGGAACAGAAAGATTCTGGAAATGCTCAACCCCACAAACAGAGGCTTTTGAGGGCAAAACTGTAACGCCCCAATTTTTCATGCCCAATTGATGATACATTTACTTCAAATCAAAATAACATAAAACAAATAAATACCCTCATGGGTTTACAAGTTTCCAAGGCTTGAGCCTGGTTACATAAAATGGTTATTCAAACCCATACATACAAAGCCCTTTGCTTACAATACAGAGTCACGCAAAATAAGAGCATTGTACTCCCAACACACACACTTCCATGCCTCTAGTTGGGTGGAATTATCACATCCTTTCCTGCACAAAAATCCCGTAGGGTGAGCATAAAGCCCAGTAGAAAATTCTTAACAAAGTATATACATTTTATACAAGTCTCAAGAAATGAAATGCACATGTCATGCTATGCCCTTTTGAAGATAATTTACATATTTATCCTTTGAAAACCATCATGCTCAATGATGTCATGCAATTTTTCAATTGTTCAAAACTTAACAATTTATTTCAAGGGCGGTAAATACGTCTCTGGTAATCCCTAGGCCGGTGTCTGCAAGTAGACTATACAAGTACTACCAAATTGTCATTTTTACCAATCGCAACTGGAAAAATCAATAATCACCTATCCGCGTGGACTTTTCGGTCTTTCACCCCGGACCCGCAGGCCAACTTATTCAAATTGACATTTTTACCAATCGCAACTGGAAAAAAATCAACAATCAACTATCCGCGCGGACTTTTCGGTCTTTCACCCCGGACCCGCAGGCCAACTTAATTCTACACCACCTGTCAAGACTTACCATCATTATTTACCCCAAAACCATTTCATGAAAACTATTTCTCAACATTCTTTTCTCAATGCAAGTTTTCAAATCGACCATCAAAGTGTAATGTAATGAAATGAAATGATATGCCAATACCATGTTAAAAATGTAATGCAATATTTCTTTCACTTTCAATACTCCCACACAATATTCCCATTGTGATCAAAATTCTCATTTCAATACAATTTCACAAGATGAATAAATACTTTTATTTCAATTCATCAAAGGATAACATAATTTCCACATTTCAAATAATCTTAACAATTTAGTCATCTCAAGACCATATTAATACTTTTAAACAACAATTCCCAAAACTTCAACAATTCCCATATTTCATGAAAGCATCATTTATATGTAAATAAATAACAATTTTCAAACATCAATTATTTTGGCACACAAAATAATCATAACAACATATTCCAAAGATTTTCAATATCTTTCTTAAAATTTTCAATTTCTAGGTTTTCTTACCAAAACCCTTTATTTTCAAATATTTGAGAAAATCTCACCAAAACATCTTTCTTTCATCAACATAGTTCAAAAGCTCCCAAATTCTATCTCGAAGGATCAAATAGTGAACCCATTTTCGAAATCACTCTTTTTCTTGAATCACAATTTATTTTCAAATCTAATCAAAGGATAATTTCAAAAAAAAATCAACTAGATCTTGCAAAAATATATATATAACTCAAAGAAAATCCCTACCTCGAATCAGAAGAGGAGCTAATCCGAAAATGTAGACATCACCTGATTATGAATCCAAGATCATCATTGTAAAAATCACGACTAGCCCTCCGACTTTCAATATGAGTCCTCAAAACCCACTTCATGAAAACCCACGTGCTCCGGACCCCACCAAAGCCATATAAAGCTAACTTGGCCCACTAAATTACATGTATATAAATAATATATATATTTATATACAACCCACCAAAATACATGTTTAAACATGTATGCATTTGGCATATCTCTACTTTCTGAAGTTTTTTACATTTTGATAGGAAATTCTTCAGACTAACTTTTGAAATAGGAACCATTTCTAATCTCAATAGTTTCAGTCCCTTTAGACTCTTGGCAATTTCAGGAGACAATTGTTGAGTTAAGACCAAGCCTAACAATTCTAGGGCTTCTATTTGCTTGCAGTTTATGCCTATCACTTCAATGATACGAAAAATGCCATTATTGCATATAATTGGACCTATTGACATCTCCTCCATCCCATTCCAGTAGCGGATTGCCCTTGAAAATCCTTCATGTTTAATATTTCTCTTAAAAGGTAGGGAGAGTTCTCTGACCTCTGGTGACCTCTAGCCATCTCAATGCCTACCATCTTCCCAGAAGGTGCCTCATTAACCACCTCACCATCCATTCGTCCACAATATCATTATAGGATATCACATCATGGTAAAACAAATACCTTGCAGATGCTTCCATCCCGAGTAGGGGGAGTTGCAAGAACAACAGTTTTATACCCAGCAATCTGTGCAGGAATTGCAAGCATCAGCGCTGTTTCAGATAAAACTGCAGTTTCCCCCTGGCACATAAAGACCTACAGAAGCAATGCTCCTTGCCACACGTTTGCATCTAACACCTTCCATGTTTTCAACACTTCTCTCAGCTGACTTTTGTGCAACGTGAAATGCATAGATGTTTTGGTAAGCCACATCAAATGCTTCTCTAATAGCTGCATCAAGCTCTGGATCTGGAAGTTCACCCACAGTTTCAACTATCTTGTCTAATTCAACTTTGTCAAACTTTGCAGTATAGTCTTTAACAGCAGCATCACCTCTGCACATAAGTACTTGATCCAGTTAACAGAAAATAGTTGACAGTCCATCAGCACCTCAAGACGAAGTCGGAAGTTGAAGTCAAGACGAGCTGAAGGGAAGAGTCGAACACCCATCAAGATTTCTTCTGAGAAACAGAGAGAGAGAGAGAGAGAAATCGGGGTATCGGCAAGGATCATGGTGACCCATGTGCACCCCACACCAGCACACTTTCACTCTTTAATCATTTTATTCAATGCCTTCCACCACCGAAAGCAAGCTAACAAGAGATACATATAAAAAAATTAATTCTGAGGCCTCTTGTGTGAGTTCACTTTTCAACAGTCTTTATTCATTCCAATACAGACCCAGAAGAGCTATATAAAAAAATAAATAAATAAAACTCTCCCCACTCACTCTTGTCCCAACCTTTCTTCTCAAAAGTAAATATTCCATTGATCCACCCATTTTGATTTTATTCTCTAATAAAATAATTATTTATTTATTTATTTTAGGTCATCACAAAAACGGAGGTCTTTTCGGCCAAAACCGAGCATGTGCATCTTCCACTTGCCGAGGCGGAGCAGTGGCAACATAGTTTAATGTCTTTCATGCTTAGTTTGTGTGCATTTGTATTGTAAATTAATTAATTAATTAATTTTCTAGTTAGTTAAAGTGTTGTAATAATTAGTAATTAGCTTAGCTAGTTATTCATTTGGCTTGCAATAATTAGTCTAAATTAGCTTAATTAGATGAGTTTAATCAGCTAGCTAGTTAGCTCTTATTCATTCGGACCCTCCTTCATGAGGGCGTAATGTTGTAATAAGTGTGCGTGCGTGTGTGTATGTTTTCCAACCCCACATCTTTCTCCCTTTTATTTAATCGCTTTTGATGGTTAGTTTAGGGACATGTTTCAGTTAGCATACTTTATGCCTTATGCTTGCATCCATTCATTCGTATTGCATGCACCGAGACTCGGCGCATCATTCTAACTACATTGCAATTTCAATTCCTTATTTGAATACGTTTTTAACCGCATGTTATCAAATTGCTTCATATGCCATATTAGTAGCCGAGCCTCTTAATTGCATATTGTATGTGTTGCATTAGACATCTTGTATAGTTAGGAATCATGCATTATTTTCTAACTCATATCTTCTTAGCTTGGAGTACTATGTGAGTTTTTATGCTTTAGCATACTCGCATGAATTGAATGTTTCTATGAGGCTATGTACTTAAATGCTAAACTGCTTGAATGCCTGTGGATGAAGGCTCGTTGTTTGAATTGGAACGATTCAACGAATGTATGTTTTAAGCCCACTTTATTGAGTGGCAAATCATGTTTTAAGCCCGCTATGTTTGGTGGCAAATTCGCAAACTTTAAGCCCACTTGAGGTGGCAAATTCAAACCATCTTCGCAAACAAACATGAGTTGAATTGCTCCAAATTGAGCAAACTAGTCTATACTTGCTTGTGCATATCACATAGTAAAGCTAGCTTAATAACCGGAATAAGAACGCATAATGTTTATAAATATCATATCATGATTAGTAGAGGCCAATCTTTTATCGGGCGAGCGAGGGTGCTCAATTCATGACCTTCCCCTCTCGTACCTAAGTTCCCGAGCTGAGGCAACTTTGGTGATAACGGACACATGGCCTTTGGCACAAGTCATGAGTTTCCTAAATTTTCCCAAAATAAAATATTTAGGTGGCGACTCTGTATCTGGCAAAGCAATCCAATTTTGGCACTTTTTGATTCAAAATCAATTTTTCAAAACGATTTGCTGGATTTGGACTCTTTGGTGTTTATTAATTTCACATTGCACTTGTGAGATTAGATTCAGAATCGAGGGAGTCCGAACTGTAGGGCTTTCTTTTAAACCTTCCAAAAGGGGGCGCGAAACAGCGAGCTACAAATACCATTGTGACCGACCCCAAAACTGCTGACCCCTTTGCCAATTCCAACCCCCAAACAGCCAGCCCAACCCGAACTCAAGGTAGAACTTTTACCCCCCTCCATATGAGCCTAACCAGCGCACTAAAAGTCCTAGTGGAAAGAAGTTATCTTGAACCCCTTGTTCCCCAACCTCTTCCAGACCCAGTCCCTACTAGACATAACCACACCAAATATTGTGCGTACCATCAACAGCGGGGTCATTGCATCGATCATCACTACCGTCTTCGTCATAAGGTTTAGAATCTCATCGACAACCAGACGATAGCTCCACCTCAAGAACCTAATGTTACCACCAACCCACTTTCCACCCATGACCAAGTGCCTCTCCCTCACCTTAAACTCATCCATACACTACCTTCTACCTTCGACCCCAGTATATATATCATCCCATTCCATTTAACCAAGCCTGAGGTGTTTATTCTAGAAAGCACAGACTTGTGCATGATGGATGCACTTGAATCCCAATCATCTCAAACCCTAAAACTTAACAATAGCCCAATTCCAGTCCAACCTACACCAAAGAGTCAAACCCAACCTATTTATCAAGACCAAGTTGGGTCAAATACACTGCGGCATCAATGGCCGAACCCATTACTCCTGAGTTGTTGAGCATATTGAAGATCTTTAGGGAAGATTTAGCCTTTGGGGTCTTGGCACCATCATCGACCACATCATATACCAAAAGGTTTACGTCAAAAAGCTCCCCAGTCTTGAATCTGCCACATATCTACACTATATCTGTTGCCATTGAATCTGTATTCGTAGTCATACTCTGTTTCTCTTTTATTTTCATGCTTTAGTCATTATGAATTATTTCTCGTTTCTTGAATTTGGGCTATGCTTCGAAGTTCATCACTAGAATGTTGATTGTGTTTGCTTGTGATTATTGCACATTGCCTTGCACTCACCTACTTAATGCTCACGGATTTCGTTGTTCTGTGTTTGCACATCTGTTTTCTTGTTCTCTGATTTTTTCTTGATTCTAAACTACGTTCCTCTTTTTGTTTTTTTTTTGCTTTGTTTCCAGATTTTTGCCTCCGATTCTTGCTCATTTTCGTTTGTGTGCTTAGTTTTAGGCTTGGGATTTGCCTAGAAACCATATAGTTAGGAAAAACTGAAACATCCCTTAGATCTTCAAAATCCTTACCCTAGTGCCTGTTTAGGGTCTAGCTGAAGTTCTCAAGCCCCTACCAGACTCTTTTTTCTAGCACAAAACACTCTAAGCCGAGATCATGGGTATGTCTAGATGGAGGATGGTAGACACCCCGACCAAACTAGAATACTTCAGGCAAGAGTTCTCCATCCCAGTTGATGTCCAGATCAGGTTTTGCTAAAAAGTAGGACTCTATCATGCTGATAATGACTCCATGCCATTCCCCATAGTAGCGTTCATTGAGTGCGGACTTCAGCTCCCTTTAGATATTTTTTTTCTGAGAAATCCTTCATTATTACAAACTTAACCCTATGCAGCTAGCTATTAACTCATAAGGGTTATCAACGGCATAATCAAACTGGCACACTAAGAAAAAGCTAGGATTACACTAGCCAACATCCGATTTTGTTATACCATGTGTGGCCTTAAGTCTGAGAAAGGTTACACGTACTACCTCAAGCCCAGATCCACTGCCTTCAAACTTATAGCCGACCTCCCAGACTCCAACAAGGGTGATGGAGATGACTACTTGATCATCTCGGGCAACTGGGAGTCCGCTCCTAATGACGATCTTCGTCTATTTTCTCTGCGCCGAGTAGTTTTTAGAGAGGACGAGGGTAAGAACTAAGTCATCCAATAACTCTATCTCTGTTAAGACTTGTCACTTTATTTCTCTTGTCTGTACTAATGTTTGCTTCTCGCTCTTGCAGTTCTTCCCCAACCATCAAAGGACTTCCTCCAAACTTTCTTCCCCAGTAAAGATCTGAAAAGTTTACTGGGCTTGCCAATTGAGAAGCGCAAAGCCCCATCTTACTCAATTACATACCGACTTACAAGTCATCCCTACTCGACGTTCCCAAAGGAAGCAAGACTCCTCCATCTACCACAATTCTGCTAGCTACCTCATCAACAAGGCCAGACCAGGCCTCTATATCCAATCCAGCAGACCAGCAGTCCACTTCTGCCCCTCCATCCCAATGCTAGCGCCAACGCCGAGCTCCTTTGAACGCTCCTGCTAGCAGAACACGCAGTAGAAGACACCGAGGCTCTAACATCCCGATGACTGATATATCGAACCCACCGACTGCTCTTCCTATCATTCACTTCGGCACCAAGGTCGCCGTTGCATCACATCTGAAGAGATGGGTTGAAGTAAGGCTATTGTTAAGTATCTCCTAGTCGACCTACCAGGAGTCGTTACCATCAATTCTTCCTCATCTCAATCCCAACCCCAGCTAAAACCCAAACGAGTTAAAAGAGCTAAGGCAAAGGCCATAGTAACGTAAGTCCCTACAGACTCGAAGGACACATTGCCGATCTCAAAGTTAGTCGAGGCTAAGAATAGCGTTTTTGCCGCCGAGAAGAGGCTTGTTGAGGCCGAGCCATCTGACAAACAGAAATCAAAGAAGTCGAGGTCCGAAGGTGTAGTGGGACCAAGTGTTTTCAAAGCCGATGATAGCTAGCAATAGTGCCATTGACAACATTGAGGTCGGCGTCGCTCTCTCCACCGTTGTGCTCTTATCGGCCGACTTGAATTGCATGGCATAGATCAACGAGTACGAGAACTTTGTGCTAATGATGCAGCATTCCGTCTTGGTAAGTCTTCAACACTTGTATCTTTTTGGTTTTCTGTCTTTATCTTCTTGTACTTAAATAATTGTTACTAAATTGTTTATTTCTTTCCTTCTAGGCCATTCAACATGCTCACTCCTTTGCAACGAAAGCTGAGGCTTTCAAGAAAAAGTTGGACCACAAGACCCAAGAAGCTACAGGCTTCCTTACCTTCCGTAACAACGCCAAGGTCATGATCAAGGCTCTATTGGATCAGGCCAAGGTTGTGAGACATGTGCAAGATCAAGCCAAGGAGAGGGCTGAGGCGGCTGAAGCTGTGGCCGAGGCCAAAGAGGCTGAGGTCAAAATTTCCAAGGCCGAGGCTGAGCTCCAAGAAGCCTTGGTGACCAAGGAGGCTGAAATCAAAGCGGTTGATAAAAAGGCCTACGTCGAAGGCCAAGCCGACGTGTGTGACACCTATAAAGCCCAAGTCAACCAAGTCTGCAACTGAGGCTTTTATCTTGACTGGACGACAACCCTTAATAAATTTTCTGTCTCTATAGACCCTCCCCTCTGAGATATCAATCAGCTCGACGTGCCTTTCCCTCTCACTCCCAAAGAATCGAACAATGAGGCCGAAGAGGAGGAGGTCAATGCTGAGGAGGCTAACGAGGTGGAGGAGGTTGCTGCTGGGACCAAGTCTCTTACTTTGAACGATCAAGTCTTAGACTTGACTTAGGATGAGAAGGAGGACGTTCCCAAAAGTGCCTCTCCTAAAAAGTCAACTTCTGAGGCCGAGGTTCAAATCGTTGAGAAGAGTCTAGACGAGACCCTTCAAGAAATTGATGTCGAGATTGAGGCTGAAAAGCCTGCCGAGAAGCCTGACCAGCTATCTGCCAAGGCTGAAACACCATTAACCACCGATGAAGGATAGTCTGCTGAAAATCCCCAAGATCATAGTATTTAGAATTTTTCCTTACTTGTACTTTTTCTTTGAACAGTTGTAACTTTTTAAACAATGTCAGTTTTATTCTGGCTAATGTGCCCTCTACTTTGTAATTGAACAAGTTTTCTCCTTAAATGCGTGCTTTATTTTTGCCTAAGTGTTGGATGCTTGTCTTTTTGTGGTTGATTTACCTTAATTGTCTTGTATGCTTCCATACTTGGAATATTATTGCAATTCTTCAAAGTACACCTTAACTATGTAATTACTTCGAGTTAAAGCACATCTGATATGTATCACCTCGAATCCATTTCATCTCAGGTGCACCCTTAGTTGGTCACCTCAGAGTTTCACCTGTTATTGTGATCTCGGCCAACGGGCACTTTATAAAAATTCTTTGAATAACATTCAACAAGTATTGCTTCCTTACTTGTACTTGTTGTCTTTTATCAAGACTGCATCATTCCAACCATTCCAAGCTTGACAACCTGGTTGGTGATCTCGGGTGACAAACATCTCGGGTATCCCCTTATCTGGTTACCTCGGCTAACTCTAACTTGTAAATTTTTCCAAAATTTTAACAAATGTCAAACCCATTCCTCATTCCTACCCCCTAATGTGAACCTAAGTACCACTTATGTTCACATTAAGCGTGCATCTCTGATTTTTGCCGAAGTCTGATTCAAACAAAGCTTAGCCGAGGTTTTCTATCTCGATGTCTCTGTTAATCTTGATCAAACTTAGTTCAACTCTGCCATCGTGGCAAGTCTAAGTTACTTGTCATGTTTCACTCGGAAACATTGCCAACTTCGTTCAACTATATCATAGGGCAAGTTGAGTGCAACTCTACCATATGATAAGTCTAAGTCACTCATCATGTTTCATTCGGAAACATCGCCAACTTAGTTCAACTCTATCATATGGTAAGTATAATTCAACTTTACCATATGATAATTCTACGTTATTCGTCATGTTTCATTTGGAAACATCACCAACTTAGTTTAACTCTATCATATGGTAAGTATAATTCAACTTTACCATATGGTAAGTCTAAGTTATTTGTCATGTTCACCATGGAAACATCGTCATAAGATTATTTCAGTCCTATCGCACAAGTGTTAAACGTTTTTCATCAGCGTAAGGCCTCGAAATAAATGCAATAACCCATGTCCTCTCATCAAACATTTGATTGGTAGCTGTAAGATTTCTGAATGAACAATGTAGTCTTTATCGACCTCTCTCTATTGTGACAATCACAGTGCTACTTAGATTGCCCATAATACTGTCTTCCAAGAATAGACGAAACACATTGAGATTGATTTATCACTTTGTCTTTCAGCATTTGTAGTCTAGCTCTATCTCGCTTCCTTTCGTCTCTTAGGCTTTGCAACTTGCTGACTTTTTTACCAAGACTCACACCCTTGCTCCGTTTCAATTTCTTCTGGCCAAACTCTCAGGATTTTTTGCTAAAACACTTGGAGTTTGAGCGGCGGTGTGAGAATATTGTGTGAATATTTTAAGATTGTGTGAATATTTTATTCTTAGGATTATTTTTATTTTCTATTTAGGATTAGGCCTAGAATTTCTCTATATATATATTAGATGTACAACTATTATTATTTGAGAGACATTGTGAAGCAGATTAGTGTTGATTAGGTTAGGTCAAAAAATTAGTTTAGTGATATACATTTACTAAGTAATACATATTAGGTGGTCTTCCTTTTACCATAATATGATACTTAGAACTAGATTTCATCATTAGCATCCTCTAATAGATTGAGTCATTTAGACATTAATATAATTCTCATTCTGTTTTAATAGTTATTCTACATCTGGGCACTTTTCACCCCAAAATCCATGTTTGTGTGAAATTCAATTTTGAGGGCATTTTTGTAGATGATTGTGTAAATATTGTTCTAGTCTTCATCTGCGCTTAACATTTTCATTTACACTGCACTCTTCCTACCATTTTTTTTTTTTTTTTTTTTTTGAGCATCAACAAAGAATTTTATTAAAAAAAAAAGGGTAAATTACCAATAGGTCTTAATAATTAGACTTAATTCTCATCAAGTCCTATTGAAAATAAGTCTTTATAAAATTATCGCTAAAAATATTTTTTTTGTAACGATTTTTTACACATATCGCTAAATATTAACAATTAGTGACTTTTTTTTGTCATAGTTTTTATAAATTGTCGCTAAAACTTACAATTAGTGACATTTTTCTGTGACGAATTTTTTAAATTGTCGCTAAAAGTTCTGAATTAGTGACACTTTTTTGTGACGATTTTTTTAAACTATTGCTAAAACTTATAATTAGTTACATTTTTTGTGATAAAATTTTCACATTGTCGCTGAAAATTAACAATTTGTGACATTTTTTAATAGTGTTTAATGAAAAATGTCATTAACTATTATAGGACCTATTGGATAATAAGTCTACTCATTAGGACCTACACGTAAGTCCTCCTTAAAAAAGAAGAATGAGAGAGGACAAGAAGTCCTCAAACAAACAGAGAAAGAAAGGTAGAACAATCAAAACTCTTCCTTACCATTGCATCTACTGCTGACGTCCGTTGTACATGACCAAACCATTTTAATATGTTCTCTCAACTTATCTTGAATTAGTTTTATTCCTACCATGTCACAAATGTACTAATTTCTAATTCTGTCTTTCTTCATCTTACCACATGTATGTAAGAATCTTCATCTTAGCTGAACTCAGTTATTAACATATTTTCTAGTTGTCTAATATTTTGTCCCGTAAAGCATTGTTGGCCTAACAGTTTCTTTTATAGTTATTTCTAAATAATCATGCAAATGGAAAATGGTTAAAATATAGTCAAATTACTCAAAAATTAACTGCAATCCATTGCCCCAATAAAATCAAAATTCTACGTCTTCATCGTAATATTCAATGAGCTGGTCTAGAATTATCCCAGATTATCATTTTATTTATTTTTTGATCGGCAAATCCCAGATTATGTGATTTCACATATTAACTTTGTAATACCTAACAATTTGACAAAGTCCCACCCTGGACTTTGGATCTGTTTTCTTCATGACTTAAGTGAGATGTTGTCTCAGGTTTGAATTTTTTACTTGTCATTTTTTTAATCTTTGGCAGAAATATTTATTGTTGAAGGAGATTCAGCCGGTGGTAGCACAAAGCAAGGTCATGACAAGCGCTTCCAGGTGGCATTTCTTACCTTTTTTTTTTTGGTTTGTTTGTTTGGTAGTAGCTAGCATTGCAAGTAATAGTTATAGCTTCATTTGGACTCTATTATTGTAAATTCTGTTCTAAACTGTGTATCTCCTATTAATTTATATTTGCTTTTATGTAAAATAAGTGTTCATTCAAAATTTGAGTTGCTTAATTTTGGTGCTCCTTGGGCAGCACTTTCTAGAAATAAGTTGTCATATGATTAATATCTGCACAAGATGATCATTTTGGACAAACAGAGAAACAAGAAAGAAAGCAAGAGAGAGAGAGAGAGAGAGAGAATGTTCAAATCTTAAGTGGGGCGAGGGTAGAAACAAACTCAGTGAGTGGACTCGTGTCTTCAGAAACCTACCAGTCACCTCTGTTCGAGCCAAAATCTGGCAGGGGCACCTAGTGGAGTGCAAAAGCCAACTTTGGCCTAGCTTGCTCAAGCCCCCTTCATGTGCAGGATTTAGGTGGGACCTCAGTATACCTTCAAGAGTCCTGTTGTTAGAACCTCATGCAAAATGAGACAGGACTCAAGGCAAGTAGACAAAATCTAATGCGACTTGTATGTCAAGTGTCCTAATTTGATTAAACATGCAATGCAATTATACCTAAGAGCGTAACAGAGTGATAACTTCCATCTTTGGGTCCAATTCTTCGGCCTTGACACTCTTAAACACTCAGCTTAGTCTACAAGCCCATTACAACACATCCCAATGACAACAAGGTCCATGTTTTGTCAAACGGAATTGTCAACACTCAACTTTACCTTTCCTAAATCCTGTAACATAGGTGTTTGTGTAGAACATTATTCTAGGTCTTATATCAATTTGTCCTGTAACATATATTACAGATCAGATCCATTCGAGTTGAGAGTGATTAGGAAAATGATGCTCTGCTCCTTATTCAGTTCTTGTTTGTCAAATGAGTTCCAAAAAGCTGAGCCTGTGGTTGGTTGAATAATGGCAAGGTGAGCCTAAAGGAGGTTGGCAACCTCACTTTAGTTCAAATCAAGCTTGAACACCCCTACATCTTCAACACCTGGCTTGATTGTTTAAGTTGCAGTCATTGTTGTTATGATTATAGGGATTGTATTATGTTGATCAGGAAGTAGTACTGAAATCCGAGCTGCTCAGTGTCAATGTGGTTGTTTACCTCTCTTTATTGTGTTGTTCACTCTGCCCTGCATGCATAATATTTTCCTGTAGCTACAGTTACTTAGATTGATCTGGCCCACCTTATGGAAATGGTGATGGTTCTCTGAATTGATAGAATTTACAGGAGATATCTCCGCTTTGTACTTTGAATTTTATCAATCATCAGATGTCCTAGCTGCTTCATTCTTCAGGAAATGTATAAAAATAATCATCGTAGAAAGGTTGTGGTGACTTGATGCAGGCTGTTCTTCCCTTAAAGGGTAAAATTTTGAACATTGAAAGAAGGGATGAAGCAGCAATGTACAAGAATGAAGAGATTCAAAGTCATATTCTAGCTCTGGGACTTGGAGTAAAGGTTGACTTATGTTATGCTAGTTTATTTCTTGTGAACTGTTTCACCAATTTCATTGACTGAAATTTCCTGGTTTCAGGGAGAAGATTTTAAAAAGGAGGCTCTCCGTTATCATAAAATCATAATCTTGACTGATGCTGACGTAGATGGCGCTCATATCCGAACATTATTATTGACATTTTTCTTTAGATATCAGGTACATAATTGATAGAATCCTTGTTTACATTTACTGGTGCGTAAAAGAGTAGAAATTATAAAGGTATTCTGTAAATGCTTGGGGGGAATCAGTTACACTTTGGTTTATGGAGTTTTTTTACTCCTTGCAGAGGGCTTTATTTGATGAAGGATACATTTATGTAGGTGTCCCGCCTTTGTACAAGGTTTGCCTTCAAATTTGATAGGTTCAGCTGACTTCTGGAATAGTAACTTCCATAATTTTTTTCAGTTCTCTTTGTTGAAATAATTAGGTTGAAAGGGGAAAGCAAGCATATTATTGCTATGACGAAGCAGATTTGAAACGACTACAGGGTTCGTTCCCTCCAAATGCATCATATAACATTCAGAGGTTCAAAGGTAACATGAAAAGTATGATATTCTTTATTCTCCACATCATGTTTAGAAGGAAATGGAGTAGGGATGCCATATATCTACATCGATATCAGCATATTCTGAATGTGGTGGGTTGCGTGTATTTTAGTTGAAGTAAGACGATCTCTATTGTATCAAGGGTCGTACACAAAGAAAGAGCTCTCTGAGCCTAATGTTAGATTAGTTTTCCATGTGTCTTTCATTGCAGCTCACAGTGTTGATAGTGCTGAGAGTATTACTTAATTTAACTCCAGCTTCATTTCATTCAGTAAAAAAAACAAAATTGGGAAATAGAATGTGTGATGATGGTATTGTGTCCAATGATTGGAGCATTATTCATGTTGTGATGATGTGCGCACTACAGGATAATCGAGAATTAGCGGCGTTTATAAAACGCCGCAAAAGGTCAGAAAAACGCCGGGAAAACATGAGACGACGTTTCAAAAATTCGTCGCTGATACGGCCGCCGTTATACCTTTGTGGCGTTTTGAAAACGCCACTATAGACTTTAGACGTCGTTTTTTAAAGCGTCACCAATTCTTTACATCCGTTAACTATTTCCGTCAAAGGAGTTAACCATGACGTAATTATGACATCATTTTGCGACGTTTTACAAAAACGCCACCTTTACTTTTTTTCCCAAAAAAAAAACAAAATTATGAAATTTAAACTTCTGTTCAAAGCAAACCTTTTTCCTCAAAAATAAATAAATAAATATAAATATAATTATAAATAAAAATAAAAATAAATAACAACCAACCTATAATCCATCACCATTTTCAAAACATATACCATAATGTGAGTCAGTATTCCAATTTTCCATAACGAAAAACAAAAACCTTAAATCACATTATGTTAATACAAAAAAATAAAATAAAAATTGCTAATATTTTAATAAAAAAAATAATAATAATAATATGGAGTGTGCTTTGCTATTTAGCTTCAAAGGATGCTCTCTCCTCGAAAAACTTTGCCTCCAACTCATCATGTTGGCTCTGCAATGATACAACAAAGTATTACACTTCAATACACCCAATAAATATATAATTGAAAAAAAATATATTCATATCAGAAATCAACCTCAGAGGCCACAACCACACTCTTGAACCACACACGCCAATAAGCTTTTCATATATTTATATCAGAAATTAACATAATTTACTCTAAAAGTGATGGTATGTAAACAAGCAGATAAAAAGAACCAATGATTCATTTTCCCCTCATTATAACACCTAGATTCGTAAAATTCACATTCCGTTAATTGTCTGATCCCTTCTTACCCTACACAAACATTGCATTTGATCCAAAATCATCAATTGCACAAACAAGAATCAGCCAGATTAATGGGAGCTACAAACTAAACTATCTCAGCTTAACCTCTGAAAATGTCACCTTGAAATAGTTCCAATTAAACCTCCCAGTTTGAAATGGTAATATAAGTGCACCAATGATCCATACAAAAAATTTTAAGATGATATTAGCCATACATACCATCAAAGAAACCTCAACAGTGCACCTATTATACTCAACAACATATCTAATTCAGGAAGTGTGACACCCAATAATACCTGTGGAGAAAGTCTATCATAACACAGAAAATGAAATACAATTTGTGTTTATTGTGAAATGGTGTCAAATGAAACCTGTCAAGCTCACAAGACTAACCATTCTGTTTTTATGTGGCAAATGACTTGATCAAGTGGGCTCATAGAGCATAAATATAATTCAACATAATCAGCTTTATCATATAAATATGAGACAAATTGCAACATTCATTTAACCTCAAGTAACTAAAATTGACTAAAGAAATTCAAATTTGTGAGGTGAAGACAATTTCCTATGAACCAAGTTTCATCTTGAATCTGATTTAAAGGGGGAAAATATCTAAATCACAAACCTGTGCCATAAAGCAAGGAAGCATAATCCTCAATATTTGTTCTAGTACTTGAGTGCCAGTTGATTCAATGGCTTGCACGGGAATTGGTCGAAATGCAAAAAGAATCTCAATGCTGACCTGGAATTCACATGACAACAAAAGAAAATAAAAATAACTTCCAAAATGAAATGTCGCAGCTAGAAGAGAAGCCAATTAGCAATTACCTCAATAACTGTATCTGAAGTGAGTTCAGCCACCGAGGAGTCGCTCTGTTTCCTATCGCATGATACTCTATTCACCATAGAAGCTGCATGCCCACACCAAATCAGTGTCAAAGCACTCCTGAAAAAAATCTTATCAAAGTAGATCAAACATTACTGTCTAATCCAGTCATTGCTTATACAATCTAATTGTACCATTTTGCAGCAAACAAAGAGAATTTGAATGAACTTCTTACCATCAATCTTCTCATTCTGTGCTACCACAATTGGTGAAACCTTCAAGCTGCCATAAACAAAATGCAAGGGAAAAAAACACAAAAACAAAAACAAAACAAAAAAAACAAAGTAATCATTAGGAGAAAAGGACACATAACATTGAAGTTTGAACACAAAAAACAGAGCAAAATCATTAACTTTACAGGACAAGAGCTTGATACAAAAACCAATTGGTTCCTCTTCAACTCTAACCAACAAAACAGGGCACACTTCAAAAGCAAAGAACTTGAAATTGTATACGTAACACTTGAAGGTGCTATTGTCAACTCTCTCAATACTCTCTGCATCCAACACAGAGTACTGACTCGCAGGCAAACTCATATACTCCACTGCAAACAAACAAACAAAAAAACCGTAAAGATATTTTAATAAAAATAATATTATATTTCATATATTCAATTTGTCCCACATCTTAAAATACTTAGCACTAGTACTTGAGCGAGGAAAAAATACTAAAAAGCATAAAATAGAATAAGTGTTACTTCAACTTACTCTCCACTCTCTAAATCTTATTCACTTAAACATAAAGAAATATTGCATGCACTTGTAAATCTGACGATCACTATATATTTCTTAGATTATACCCTGAAAGCACTTTAAATTGTAACTTTGATTAGTTGCAGTTACTTTAGCACAAAAATGTGCTCCATAGGATAAGTTTCCATTATAAAAATATGATTTTCTTGAACACATACCGCCCAATTATGTGTCTTTGATAATTGTCTAGCCAAAGCATGTATGCAATAAGCTACATCCGCTCGAGGCCTCGTAGCTGAAATAGCAGCAAAAATAGCTGCAAGGGAAAACAAAAATTGTCCATCACAACCCATTTTAAGGCATATTAAAAATTGATAAATTTTATGAATCATCAAAATATGGACAAGTTGGACAAAAAATAAGTAAAGGGATAATATGCCTAAAACTATATATTTTACTAAATCTTTAAATGCATTGGGACTGTTAAAATATCAGATCCATTTTCTAAAAGAGCTCAATTTAACCTTGACGTAAATGTCAAATGGAAAACCCAAAGGATATATTACCTAAACAGTTTTGTGGGAATAGCATTAATAGATTTATCCTCATCACTGGCTGTTTTCCTTGGAAGAGGAGCAAAGCCACCAAAGAAACCCCAGAATTCACCAGTTTCAGCATCGGCCATCCTCTGCATGAATAGATCAGTGAATAGACATGGTTAGTGATAGTAGTTGATGCATAATCTTTAAGTCTACCAAATTGATTATTCACTTACCAATGGCAGCTACCTCACATTTTCCATCATGGTAAGTATCTTTAATATACTGGACAACTTCCAGTGCTTTTGCCCTTTCTTGTATAGAAGAGTTGGAACCATTGAACTGAAAAATTTTAGACTTGGTATCCAGTATAAAGATATCGTCATGATTGAGTGAGGATCGAGCAAAAGCAACCTGTCCCCAACATAAAGAAAGATGAGAATAAACAGATACAGTGATACATGTTTGTGATCATCCATCATTAGCCGAGAATGTGAAGAACATAAACTTACCTCTTTCACATGAACAACGTGCTTAAACCTGACTGGTATGCTTTCAGCTGCTGCTTTCTTCATCATCTGCCTCCTCTTTCATCTTTTTTGTTGGTTTGAATTTTAAGGTGTTAAAGATATTATACATGGTTGGCCACTTCTTATGAACATGTTGTTTATTGGCTTCAGATATATTCACAATGCAATATATATGAAGCAGGACAGAAGAAGGTGGCTTTCATTGGTACTTTCTCTAGTTACTGTAAGGCACTTTGATGATTATTATCTACAAAACGGCACGAGATATTTGAATCATGTCCTCTACTTCATGTTAATGCAGCTTCATGAGTGCCACTTTATTTCTTATTATCTGTTGATCTTGACCATGCTATTTTTAAGTTCTTTGCTACTTATACCAACTATCCACCTTGAGTGCCTGTCTAGACTGCACTTATACTGTGATGTTCTTATTGTTTCATTACATTCATTCAATTAGTAAAAAACAGTTCACCATTATTATCTATGGTTTTGCGGTACTGAATCTCATTCAAAAGGTATGCAAATTCTGTACGACAATGTGTAGTTTCTTACTGATTTTGAAATTTAAAGTTGAGGTGGTGTTGTGTAGCCAGTATTTGTTTAAGGTCTGTTGCTACTGATGTGGAATCAATCAAATTGATGGAAACAATTATGCTGAAACAGTGAAACTTCTGTATAATTCTAGTTTCTTAAAATGTTATGATTTTTCCCATGTCCAATCCATCAGTTGATGTGAAGAAGCCTTACCAAGCCAATAATGGATATCATGACGTAATGCACCACTTTTTAAAGCAGTTGTCCTGCAGAAAGGAAAGTAAGAAATATGGGATATTATTAAAATTAATGAAAATGGGTAGTTCCAAACATACAGAGTGAACAAAGATTAAGAAACATACTTTCCATGTCAGGCCACATATTAGTGTCTACGCTTCTTAGATCAAGGCCATGCAACTAGCATTAGTTTGGAGTTATAAATCCTTCATATGTTTTCTATTTAGCCATAAACTTGGGCTTTAACTAAGTGCCAATTAGCATATGTTTCTATTTATTTAGGCACCACTATCCTTGTGGCCTTCCACCACAATAGATCACATGTCGCATTGCTGCCACACATTCTTCTTCTTTTCATTCCGGTTGACTCGAGCCCTGTTTGTGAAGTATCATCATATGGAATCATATTTGACAAAATAATTACTTTATATTCCACTTAAGGAAGAACAGCATTTTGTTACAGACATTCCTAGTTTTTACATTCATAATTTGAAGCAAAATTCTTATATTAAAAATAAATAAATTAAAAAGGAAATTGTCACAAATTTTGTTGAATTTTTTCATACTTGTTACTTCGGCTCTTCCAAAGAAATAGTCTCGCTCTGCCCCTAGAAGTGGTACTAACTGATATCTGATAATAAATAATGCAAGTAATACTAGGTTGTGGGATGCTTATGCAGGTGATGAATGAACTACTCAATTGCTGGCTGCCAATTGGAAGAAGAGTGTTAGCAGAAGCAAGAACAATCTGAGGAAGGAAAATTTGGTGATTTTCAAGCAGGAGAGAAGTAACTCCAGGTAAGCATTACATGTCAGCCTCGGAAGGATAATGTATTGAGTGAGTTATTACAGGGTTACTACAGGGAGAAACCACATCCTTAAGCCAAACAACCATGCTAGATTTATAAATTATATAAACTATTGTAGGTTGTATTGTCAATCATAGAATATTTACTAATTACGTCACAGGGCATACTGGCAATTTTTACAAATTCTAAACAGGGAAAAAGCTAACCTCCACAACCATTTGTAAATGCTAGCATTTTTTACCGCATTTCTTGGATTCTAAATGCCAGCCTTCCATGAATAGTTTGTGTAATCATCATCTCACATGGCATGCTGTTAGAATAGAGTACAGCTAGAAACTTTGGAAATTGAAAACAAGCCCCTTCCTTGATTAACCCCTTATTCTCCCCCAAGAGATCCTTACAGTACACGAAGACTTTAATAATCCATGTAAGCAAGAAACTTCAGTTACAGAAATGTGAGTGCTAAATTTTAACTATTAATTTCATATCATTATCCAGTGATTGACATTAAGCAAGTATAGCTTTGGCTTCAGATAAATAAGGAAGAAAGCTAAGTAATTCCATAACTTAGAAAAGCAAGAAATGCTGAAATTCTAGCATGGAGTTACAGTAGGAAGCTACCCTAAATAATGTCTTGTGAAGGAGGTAACAATCAGATGTATTAAAACCACATGTAGATAGTTCCAAAATATGCAACAGCACATTCATTTTGATTATTTACATAGATTATTAATAAAGAATACGTGTTCCAAGACCCACTAGTCACAATATGACCAAGTCCATTCTTTTGGAGTCAATTATGCAACACATATTCATAACTACAAGTTCATTCTAGAAAAAAAAATAATAATAATAACAGAATTAGATATGGTACCTTCAATATCACATACGAGTCCCCTGTAAAAAATAGGTAGAACCCTGAAAATAGGTAGAACCCTGAAAATAATTGGGCACCATAAAAAGATTATAAAAGGATGAAAAAATATCACTAAAGGAAACATAAAAATCAAACAGCTCATTGCAACTAAGCCGTAAAGAGAAATGCTAACTTGATAATATTAAAACAATTACTTTCTCTTAATAATTATGTGAAGAACATAAATTGAAAGTATCTATAAAAAGCATGAAGATATACACCTTTCTTTAAAAGCTCATATGCCTAATATCAACAAGCAGTACAGAAAATGATGGATCATAATTTTCTCATAAAATGGTCTTTTCGAACACTCCTATTAAAAGGACCCCAAAATGTCTCAGAATTTATCAAGACTCAGTTACAATGTAAAATAAAATAAAACAAAACAAACCAAAACAAATCTTTTGTGGTCAAAATATTTGGTAATCTTTGGACTTGGAGGGGGGAAATTTTCAATTTAAAAAAAAAAAAAAACACAACGGACAGGGACACCAATGTCATTTTCAACACCTTAAAAAAGATGGGGTTGTGGCCCAATTCCTTATTTTGACTTTTGGCTCTTAAAAATATTTGTCTTTGGAAGTGTATATCATACTTTCATCAAGTTCTATTTCCCAACCACCACACCTTAAAGCGGATATCATGCCATATCACTAGTACGATGTTCATACTTCCAAGAATCAAGGAAAAGTGTGTTTTAATTCTACATTAGGATTTTCACAAATGTTGGGAGTTGCTAGTTAAACCTGCAAGAGAGTCCAAGCATACTGCAGTAACAGGGCAACCTTCCATGTTCAATAGCGAGAGCTTGTGCAAACCTGCAATGCACACAGATACCAAATATTTCAGTGGAAAAGTTATAGAATTTGCCATACCAAGAAGAAAATGAAACCAAAACTGACCGCGACAAGTTCCTAAGGGAAGCATTATCAAACCATTTAAAGAAAAAAAAAATCAAGGATATTGTTTCGAATGAAAAAACTCAAATCTCAAACAAATATTTTTGAATGACAAATTTCAAACCTTAAACATATATTTTTGAATGAGAAATTTTAGATCTGAAACATATGTTTTTGAATAAGAAATTTCAAATCTGAAAACATATTTTTGAATGAAAAATCTCATATCTGAAACATATGTTATTGAATAAGAAATTTCGAAATCCAGTATGAAGAGCGAGGAAGATAATGAGTCATGTGTTTGAGACCAGATCTGATGGAGCAATAGAGGGGGAGAGAGAAAGAGAGAGAGAGAGAGGACGAGACCTGAGGGGCGGTAGTGACGGGAGGACCAGACCTTAGGAGGATTACCAGAAACCCAGTATTCATGATCTCGTCTCCTCTTGCTTCGACTCGACCGGTCTCGGTCTCGATCCCTGTCTCGATCCCGATCCATGATCTCGATCCTTTTTCACTCCTCAGTCTCGTAACCTCGCGTTCGTGGAACTCAACTGGTCCATCTTCCTCTGCAAAATCATCAGAATCAGAATCAAAATCAAGAAAAACAAAAAATCGTCTGGAAATTTCAACCAAATCGATTCCAGAATCGATGGATTTTAGAATTAAATCTGACCAAGTAATCATAATCGAACTGGTGAATCTCTCAAGAAGCATGAGACAGACGGAGAAAACCCTAGATCTACTACGAAGAGAGCAAACGATAGAGAGAGAATGATAGAGACGGAAAGAGAAATGGGGAGACGGAGCACTGTTATAAAGTGAAACGCGTGTTCAACGGGTGTATTTTAATCTAACGCGTGTGTTTAACGCGTCTTTCACAACGTTTGTCCAAGAAACGCTGTCTAAGAAACGTTGTTATAGCCCCATTTTCTTGTAGTGGCGCCAGCAATTATGCCAATAAATAAAACTTTCAGAGCTATGTAGAGTTTTTTATTGAGCAAGCTGTCATTTGATTCAATTGGAACACATGTATGCTCCAAGAACTCTATAATTTCCGTGAGTCTTTTGATTGATGCCAAAATTTGAAATATCCATGAACAGCAAAGACATGATGTGAATTCACATCTTCCATCTGTTCTTGTATTGGGTTGATTCAAGATGAAACCCTTTTTAATTTGGAGTTCCATTTCTCATGGGCAATGTCTGCGATTCCAAATTCATTTCTTTCAAGTGGCAACATATTTTGGTTGTTTATGCCAATTTTTATTTTTTGAATTACAAAAAAATAAAATAAAAAATAAAATAAAATAAAAAAAGTGATTCACATGTACATGTTCACTGTGCTTGTCCTTGAGGGGACACATCTTCTGTGGCCGGCTCAAACTTCTGTATGCTTTTTTAATTTGAGCATTCAACTCGTGCAAGATATTATGTCATTCCTAAGTTTAGTCTTCCTCTAATGATCCCCAACTGTTTTCATTGAACTTGCTTTGGAAGTAGATTCATGTTCCATCCTTTCCACTTGTTTTTCACTTTATATGTTTAAATAAATGGAACTCAGGTTTAGGAGAGATGATGCCTTTACAATTATGGGAGACAACACTTGATCCATAGAGAAGATTGCTAAAGCAACTAGTGGTTGAGGATGCAGCAGAAGCGAATGTTGTTTTCTCCTCTCTTATGGGTTCCCGGGTAAGCAGATGCATTAATTATTTATTTATATTGAATGGAAACAAAAGAGAAATAATGTTAAAGAGAAAAAATGAATTACAAGAGAGTCAAAGGACAAGAAGTCCTCCAAAAAGCGAAAAAGAAAAAAATAATATCACAAATTACATGTCACTACACGCTGTCCTTCAATCCCTAGAAATAAAAAAGGATGGTATAACCTAAAAGTAGAGGAGACCAAAGCCCAAGAGGAAAACATGAAACAAACTCTATCCCATAAAAGGTTAGTAGATGGACTATAGCTTGTGTTGGAGTTGGTCATGATATTCTGAAGCAACTTAGGTACTATGGCTTGCGACAGAGAAATTTTGCAAGCTCGGAGCTTGTACCTACATATGTATATAAATCTATATATATATAGAAGAGAGTGACTTGGGTCTTTATTGTGTGGGAAATCACCAGAGAACATTCTTGCCAGTGTGTTTAAAAAACTTGAGTGGATTATTCTGTCAAGTTCATGCACACATATTGTAGCATGTTTTTGGCTGCTTATGGCATTTGATTTGTGTTTTCGCCTGGTATGTGGTCCTGTATGAGGGCCTGCACATCGAACTGAAGCCTTCATAGAAGTGTGATCATTTTAGATCCTAGGTAACTAAGCTTCTCAATTGCCATGCTAAATCAATCTTGTTTATATATTCATTTACCTATTTGGATTTTAGTTAGCCATCATTTGTGCTTGTGCTTGTACTCGTAAAAAAGAGAGAAGAATAATAAGATCTGACTTTTGTAATTTCTGTTTCAGGTGGATGTGCGGAAGGAACTTATTCAGAAATCTTCAGGCATGATCAACCTTGACCACCTCGATATCTGAACGGGGTATCTCGTCAACTATAGAAGGTTGAAAATTGTTTGCACTGTATATTTTACGAGGTCAATCAAGTGTAAACGCTTCACGAGGGCGAAGAGGCAATCAAATGTAGACATTTTTATAATTTTGTGTGAAGCGGATGCTTCTTTAGTGCATTTTGTCCATTTTAGGTGTACCGGTAACATGCATGTGATGTCTGCAAGTATTGAAGAATACATGTTATATTTCTGTGTATTCTCATTCCTAAAACACTAGTTGCAATAGCTTGTGAGATTATGTGTGTTATTTATTAGGAAAATGCCTAGTAGCTCGAAGCTACCAGGCTCGAAAATGACTCGAGAGGAAGAGAGGGAGAGGGAGAGGGAGAGAAAGAGAGGGAGAGGAGAAAGAGAAGGGAGGGAGAGGAAGAAGGTCGGCGTCGCAGCTCCCGCCGTCGTCGTAGCTCCCGCCGCCGCCTCTGCTTCCTCCTCCGTCGCAGCCCCGCCGATGTCGCAGCACCACCGTCGTCTGCCCAGCCTCCCCTCCTCAAACCGGTTTTTATGGCCCCCTCCCCTCCCTCCTCCTCCCTTCTCTTCTTCTCCCTTCTTCTTCTTCTTCTTCTTCTTCTTCGTTCTGCAAAACCTCCTCCCTTCTCTTCTTCTTCTTCTTCTTCTTCTTCTTCTTCTTCGTTCTGCAAAACCAGGGAAGAAGAAAAAAAAAAAAAACAAAACAAAACAAAAAACAAAACAAAACAAAACAAAATCGACACCAAAACGACGTCGTTTTGGTGTCGAGCCGCGACATTCGAGCTACGTAGCATGATCGTATTTATTATTTAGCAATAGGAAAAAATTTCTCATGTTGAGATCTTAACATGAGAGAACTTGAGGGGCCTATAGGGCCCATCACAAGTACCAATGTATAATATTCATGAAAAAATTTAGGCCAATCTGATAATTGTAACATTTTATAATATTTAAAAAAAATAAAAATGAATGGTCTATTTAAAAGAATATATCTATCGTCTATTTTTCAGTGACAAATACAATACAATGAAAAAGTTGCGAATATTGGATCGAATTAATTTTTTTTATGAATTTTAAACATTGAGAATTTTACAAAATTAACGGTTCAAATCATTGAAACGGGACTTGTGGTGGGCTATATAGGCCCCTTTTGGATCTTGAATTTGAAAGGAAAAGTGAAAAATCTAACTTGTAATTCTCACTTTTCCTCTCCATCCAAAAATCTCTCTACAAATTCTAGATTCAAGTGCAATTTACGTTGATATGGGATTATATCCATTTTACTGTCTTAGTTGTCAGCTGCTCTCCTTCTACTATTACTTTCTTCACCAACTTTACAGGGGTTGTTGATTGATGATGTAGGAGATGATAGGTGATTAATATTGAAGGACTTCACTGATGATGATGGATCAGTGTTGTGGTTCAATTGATTAGTCAAGACAATCTCCAATGGAGAAGTTGAAATTGTTTGTTACAGTGTGTTACATGACAAAAAGTCATAAAGTTAAAATTTAATTGTGTCGAGGGTTTGGTAATTTAGTGATTGTACTATTGCTTTGGTAGCGATGTTAAAGTGTTAAATATAGAATAAAATGTAAAAAAATATGGGATCTTCTGTTGCTTTGTTCATCGTCCTTTTCTTCTTTCTTGTTTAGTGCCTTGGCACAGTTTGGCACTTGTGTTGTTGCTTGACACAAGAAGCTTTCAGTTAACCCGATCCATGAGTCTTATCCTTCCACACCTGAGCAAACGAAGTCACGTTGCAGGTCATGTTCTTGCATTTCTTTCATTGGAAAACTCCAGCTCGTGATCCATGGAAGGCTTTGATCTTGGTGACCGGTCACCAAGATACACATGCAACTTTTCATGATTCAATCTAGATACACATGCAGCAGATATGGAAAAATATACCGATCCGAATCAAATAATATCCCGACCGAAGATGTACAAACGTACTAATTTAGAATCAATCAACACATATGCATTTGTTTATAAACAGTATAGATACTTGGGATAACGGTTGCAGTCTTCTGAGTGCTTTCTGGGACGAGTGCAATTACTCTATCTTGAGCAGCAATTCCTACCATTGGTACAAATCCAACTGAGGCAAAAGATTTATTCACATTTGTTCAGTTCGGGGATAGTTCCTTACCATATGGTCCATTTTACCACACCTATAACAAACCTCAAAAATCCAATAACAACTCCTCGGTGTTTCTTACACTTTTGGTGGCAAAGGTTCTTGCCGTAGCGACAACTGACATTGTTGTCTCAAGATCTCTGCCATCCCTTGTACTATTCTTTTCGGACTATTAAGTCGGGCTGTGAAAGAGTCTGCCAACTCGTATGCCCTCACTTTATTCACGTTCTACACAAATTCTTATTAAGCCTTGCCAAATACTGGGGTGCCCAATACAAAAATAAACACAGATACACATGGGTACACTCGCACATAGGCACATTATTATATTCTCGTTTTATGTATCGTCAAGGCACAACTAATCACATACGTAACAGATGATTGCACACTTATCAGATATCACATACTGAACAATTACTAAGTAATTATATACTCAAATCATGTTCATATTTCACATAGACACCCATTTGCAGAATCGAATGCACATATGCAACTTTTCATGATTCATATGTTCATTTATGTGCATTATAACAAAACAAACTTGTTGTACACATTAGCGTAACAGTTCATATCTCAAATTCAAATCATGTGGGGTACTTCCTTTAGCATAACATATTATGTTGGTCAAGTATATCAAGTTCCATAACGGAACCTCCGGCACTGGTAACATATCTCATACATAGGCCACGGTATTGTTTCCCCCAGGCGAGGGCTTGTACCACGGTATTATTTCCCCCGGGCTAGGGCCTCATGACTATAAGCCACAGTATTATATCCCCTAGGCGAGGGCCTCTGCTAAGGATACCACAATTACGTTCAAAGAAAATTTGGACAATCATCCGTTCATACAAAACATAGCATTTTCAGGGGACTTGTCATTTCATATCACCAAAAATAATTAAGGTTAAACATGACTTTACAGAGTTATTACTCACCATCTGATTAAACTTGCATTATACTTTATACAAAAGATTCACAAGTATGCATATACCAGAGAGTATACATATTCAAATGGTAATTCACAGATCTATAGCACATAACTGTTCATATCGAAACACTTAAGCATATTCTTGATGCCTTCAGATTCATATTTATAACCTGAATGCATCCTACATCTTTTCTAGACGCTTATTGCTCTCTTGGACAAGTGTGTGAGTTATTAACTCGTGCTCTGATACCACTCTGTCATGACCCGAACCCGCCCCTATGGGTTAAGGCCATAACCGGCCAGTAATCATGAGATTACCTACGGCCTCAAAACAAATAAGACGAAACTCATCAGAGTAAGAGGGGCCAAACGGAAGCAATTTAAAACTTTGTCCATAGAGCCGTGCTTATATGCACATCATAAAATTTCATACAAATACATGTTAATAACTCACATCAGAAAATGCAATAACATAAAATTCTGTATAAACAAAATCACTCAAATCTAAGTCAGCCAAACAAAACTACATACAAACACATTCAAAGACTTCGCCAACCTGACAAAATATAATACATAACAAAAGGGCGAAGACGTGTCTCGTGCGTGAGATGCAAGGGTTGACTCCTCAAAACCTTAGTTGTTCCAAACTGACTTTCCTGAGGCTGGGTCTGGACCTCTCTTGGCTCACCTACAAACACATGAATGAGCGTGAGCGAAAGCCCAGTGAATAATATCAAATAAAGAATATACGTTGGAACAATATACATCAAACGACCTTGGGCCCAATTTGCATTTCTAACTAATACATACATACATAGACATATGTAAGTTAAGTAACTGAGGTTCCAAACATATCATACGGCCTCGGGCCCAATTCATTCATGTCCATCGGCCTTTGGCCCAATCGTCTATGTCAATCGGCCTTCGGCCTACATTTATATCAAACGGCCTTCGGCCCACATTTTATCAATCGGCCTTCGGCTCATATTTTATCAAACGGCCTCCGGTCCACATTTTATCAATCGGCCTTCAGCCCACATTTTATCAAATGGCCTTCGGCCCATATATACTTTCGTGTCAAACTGCCTTCGGCCCATATACACCTTCGTGTCAAACTGGTCTTTCGACCTTTCAAACTTTCATTTCAAACTGGCATTTAAGCCTTTCGAACTTGTTATATCAAACTGGCATTTAAGCCTTTCAAACTTGTCATATCAAACTGGCATCTAAGCCTTTCAAACTGGCTCATAGGCCTTTCATATCAAACTGGCTCATAGGCCTTTTATATCAAACTGTGTCCACCATTTAAATTAATGAACTTTACAAAACTTACATAGAAGTAGCAATTGGACAATAACATATGTCAGATATTACTCACAGTGATCGGCTTGTGGATTTATCCTGGAGTTTGACCCTACATATCACATAACACATATGGGTCACAATTAATTCAATCCGTTCTTTAGTTCACATATTCCTCTTTAGGCTTCATTCTTATCTCTTTAACTCAATTATAATGCTCAATGTATGCCTAAGAGTGCTTACAAGTGAAGGGGAATGGAAAAACGGAACACAGAATGCATTTTCAAAATTTCAGAAAACAGGGTCCCCGCTCGAGCGTGGACTTCCCCGCTCGAGCGGACCCTTAAGGCCTGCAAAAGTACTGGTTGCATGAAAAATAAGCTCGAGCGTGGAATAGGGCGCTCGAGCGGAATGCCTGTCTAAGTAGCTCCCCCGCTCGAGCATGAACTCACCCGCTCGAGCGGACACCAAGTCTGCAAAAAGTACTGGGAGCACGTTTTTCCCGCTCGAGCGGCCATTACCCCGCTCGAGCGGACATCAAAATTCTGGGTTTTCCAGATTGTGTTCTTGAGCTCAAATTCGACATTCCAACCATATTTCATGCATGCTAAGGCTCAAATTTCACATATACACATGCTAACATGGTACCAATACAAGATTACAACATTAGGAAGCTCAATTTCTTGATTTATCTACATGCATGTCCCAAATTATGTCAACTCATCACCAATGTGCTCAAATTCAAACATTCAAGACTTACACTCCTATGATTTGTAGATGCATGTGGGAGATGCTCATCATTCTCAACTTAATTGGTGAAGAGGTGGTCAAAACATGAGTTTCCTTTAATATTTTACATGGATTATACATATTTGTGCTCAAACATGCAATTTCAAAGCAATTTCTTACATGCATGCACATATCAGCTTCAATTCAACAAAACCAACCCAATTTCATTTCAATCTTACTCTTGATCACCCAACTAGCTTGAATACACGAAATTATAAACTATAATCTAAGAATTACTCACCTAGAAGTTTTAATTCTCACAATCTATAACAAATTCTTGGATAATCTTCAAGGTTTCCAAGCTTTAAGCTACAATTGCACAATTCTCTTCTCTCTCTCTCTCTCTCTACAGCCGGCTCTCCTCTAATTTTGAGTCCCAAATCAGTCAATGAAGCAAGAAGAGAGAATAGAGGGTGTAGTGCCCTCACCCAACAAAACCCACTATTGGCATTATAATAACAATAAAGTAATGGGGCACTAATTCACTAATTTAATCAACTTAATTTGATCCAAATCAATTTTCAATTAAATTTCACCGTAGGCTCTAAAAATTATGCCAATCACAATGGCGCAATCAATTTCAGGTTCTGTGGCCGATAAGGCCTTCAATTTAATTTCCAAAGTAGATAATCAAACAAATATTCCTATGGTGAACAGATAAAAACTCAAAACCACATATTTTCACATGATGGCACACAAAATCATATCAAAACGCATAATCACATTCGTATTAAGGACCAATTAACGTATTACGGAACAGGGGTATCACATTGGTAGTACAGACATAAGTCTCCCACAAAAATACATTCTGGACACCATGAACTGAATACACATTACATACATCTTGGACACCCTGAACTGAACACACAATACATAAACATAACAGTTAGACAGACAAACACCTAATTCATGACCTAATATTGCATATTAATAGCCGCAACATTTGACAGACACAATACATAAACATAAACATAACATAACAGTTATACTTAGTCTAACACAGACATTACATATTAATGCATGACCTAACATTGCCAAAGTGTAGACATTAACACCTAATTCGCGCTTAAATCGGCAGGTGGCTCAGAGTCTGAATAATCCGAAAGCTTAGCGTCAGAGACAAGTTCAGGATCCTCCATGATACCCTTGATAGCCGCAACATTTGGTTCTGTTTTGTTCTTCTGGGCATCCTTCTTAACTATGTATAGCTGCATATCGCGGGCTAACCTATGGCGCATTTGAGAAATCTCATGTTGCAGTCTTTCACATAGTCGATCAACATTATCAGGATCTTCCTTTTGGATCTCAACAGAACGTGTTTTTGGCACCTTAAGTTGATTTTCCCGACTTAAGGTTTCCAGCTGTACCCGCTCTATAAATAGTGCAGACCACTTGAGACGAGCAGCGTCAGATAAACCATATCCTGTTTGATTGTCAAATGGCTCCATACATGAACCTCCTTGAATTGGATAATACTTGGGCATCAAAAAATGTCGCTTCCCAAACCTATCATGATAACCACAAGCATAATCTAAAACAGGTATTCCCACTCCCTCCCATGAATCGTCTTCAGCATCGCCACGGCCCCTTCCCCCTCCTCGTCGTGAACTGTCACCCCTTTGCAAGTTCTTACCACCTCTGCGATTCTCACTCCCTCCCATGAATCGTGTAGCCATGCCAATTTTTTAAAACAAATGAATGATAATTTCGTAGGGCGAAATGAGTTATAAGGTTGTGTCTTCACCTTTAGTCGTTTATATAGTTGGTTATGAACGACTTTAGAAAGATGGCTCTGCATGACAATCCCAAATATATGAACAAGGTATGAGTTGTCTCTAGACTGAAAAAACAGAGAAAAGCAAATACTGTGTACCAAGTCATGTGACTTGACAATCTATCTGCATATACGGACAAAATAAAGGCATGCTCAGTGTAAGGTAAATTAGTGAATTCACTGTTGCCAAGTGACTTTCTGAATTGAGAATCCCACATATATCAATAAGAGATGAGTTGTCACTGTAATAAAAAAATCGAGCAAAAAATCTAGAAAATCAAAGCATGTGCACCAAGTCACGTGACTTGACAATCCATCTGTATATACGGACAAAATAAGGGCATGCTGACTGTAAGGTAATTCAGTGAATTCACTGTTGCCATGTGACTTTCTGAATTGAGAATCCCACATATATCAATAAGAGATGAGTTGTGACTGTAATAAAAAAATCGAGCAAAAAATCGAGAAAACCAAAGCCTATGCACCAAGTCACATGACTTGACAATCCATCTACATATATGGACAAAATAAGGGCATGCTGACTGTAAGGTAAATCAGTGAATTCACTGTTGTCATGTGACTTTCTGAATTGAGAATCCCACATATATCAATAAGAGATGAGTTGTGACTGTAATAAAAAAATCGAGAAAACCAAAGCCTATGCAGCAAGTCACATGACTTGACAATCCATCTGCATATACGGACAAAATAAGGGCATGCTCACTGTAAGGTAAATCAGTGAATTCACTGTTGGCATGTCACTTTCTGAATTGAGAATCCCACATATATCAATAAGACATGAGTTGTCACTATAATAAAAAAATCGAGCAAAAAATCGAGAAAACCAAAGCCTGTGCACCAAGTCACATGACTTGACAATCCATCTGCATATACGGACAAAATAAGGGCATGCTCACTGTAAGGTAAATCAGTGAATTCACTGTTGGCATGTGACTTTCTGAATTGAGAATCCCACATATATCAATAAGAGATGAGTTTTCACTGTATATCAAATAATCGAGCAAAATATCGAGAAAACCAAAGCCTGCGCACCAGGTCACATGACTTCACAATCCATCTGCATATACTGACAAGTCTCTCCATGATTTGACTACTCAATGTGTGAAAAAATGAAGCTTCTGTAGGCAATGTTGTGTTTCACTTAGCTATGCAGCATTCGTTGTTACGACCTACTATTTGTATTTCATTGAAAGGTATGACTATTTGAATTTTTGTTGTCATTTGGAATTATTTTAAAATTAACTTTTGAATATTCAATTTGTAATATTTTGGGAAACATTTACAATCTCAACTTTTGAAATCAACTTTAAAATAATGGTTGATCTTGTGAGTGAAACGTGGGTTACGTAGGAGTACTTGGCCACCAATGTTTGTGAATATCATGGTGCATTCAAATCTATCCAGAAAACTGGTGCATTCAAATCTGTCCAGAAAACTGGTGTTACACAGTAATTTCGGAAGTGTTGTTCTCTTTGGGTATAAATCCGAAAAATAACAAATTAGCGTTATTAGAACTGGTTACAATTCTAGTTTCTATACTAAGAGAATCGTCAATTTCTTTAAAAAGGTGTAGAAAACAATCTGTTTGGATATAATTAATTGTAAATAGTGATTCATCCCAACCAAATCAAGTAAAACCAATTGGGTTTTAAACTTAGTCCCCCAACTGGACCAACCACTTGGCTTTGAGCTTGTTTGTCCAGCCCCCGAAGTTTAGTTTTCTGTCAACCCCCCATTCCTTACCAGAGTCATCATTTGTACTGGACTTACAAGAATTGGAAGGTGACTCTTTCTTCTTTCCTGATGGAGATTGAAATTCTTTACGTAGAGGATCCCTATTTGATGAGGCCCAGTTAAGGGAAGCTTTTCACCGAGCTACCTGTTCTGTTTTATGTGTTATTGAAGGCGGTAGTTCGTTTGTCTGAACTTTATTAGTCCCCCAACTGGACCAACTACTTGGCTTTGAGCTTGTTTGTCCAGCCCCCGAAGTTTAGTTTTCTGTCAATCCCCCATTCCTTACCAGAGTCATCATTTTTACTGGACTTCTAGGAATTGGAATGCGACTCTTTCTTCTTTCCTGATGGAGATTGAAATTCTTTGTAAATTGATCCCTATTTCACGAGCCCCAGTTAAGGAAAGCTTTTCACCGAGCTACCTGTTATATTTTATGTGTTTTAAGTATTCACATAATTCAACATACATTAATCCATTCATTAATCCAGAACATTCATTAACTCATTGCAATTCAATAAAGAAAATCATGAACTAATAAATGTGTAGTTATAAATGTAGTTATTTTATAAACTTCAGGTTCATAAAACAAATACTTGAAATACATTCATACGTTAGATGAACAACAACATTGTCTTACACTCCAGTAATGAAGATACGACACAACATACATACAAACATATATGAAAGATAACGGTGTTTGATTTCTCATTCCTTATCTGACATGTAGTAGTCAGAGAGATATTTTTCATTGTTTAAGACATTATTTCGCTCAGTCACTGTCAAATCTCTATTGCTTGCTTCTGCCATTTCGGTGGCTAGCTGAAGCATGAAATGTTGACATTTCCGCATCAACATTCTGTTGTTCTCCTTCTTAATTCTGCTAACTGCTTTTTCATAGTCACTCACATTTCGTCTAGCCATGGTCAATGAACGATGATGAGGTACCGGTGCCCCAAAGTTACGTAGATCATTAAACAATCCTTCTTGCTCCGTTACCCTGAACGCCCATTATGCTCGGATACTAGCATAATAATCCTTCGGACTCGAGTACTTTTCGCTCTTGTAGTCATAGGTAAATGGAGGTAGCAGCCACACTTTCGAATTTCTTTGTCGGCGTGAACTTCCTGCACCTCTTGAAGACATTGTTCATAAAATAAAAAAATTAATAATAATAGTAATTGTAGATATATTACTATTGTTATGACTTCAACAAACATCATACTGGGGTATTTATAGACATCATAGTGGGGGTTAACTAGAGATGATCTGGTGACGATAATGCATGCTGGGGCACTATGGAAGAAGTGATACACGTGATATTATTTTATGTTATTCATTTCATGCAATTTTGAGTACCCGTGACTTTGTGTACCTGTGATGCAATCACGGACGTGGTTGTCAGATAAAATCATAATTGTAGGCCAGAGGATCACAATGCAATCTTTTCATATTCGAGCAGTGAGTTGTCAAATAAAACAAAATGCAGTGAGTTGTCACATCGCCACATGAAACTATTTTTTCATGCTCACTTTTGTAATACAGTAAGTAGTCACTTGGAATTGACGATTTCAGTACACATAGGTGTTTTAAAAAAATTATAAATGAAATCATAAAATGAAACAACGACTTTAATTTTCTTTGTTTTAAAGTAATATTATTCATAAACAACTATGAAACAGAGTGCAAGTAAATACACAACCGTCCAACTCACTTCAACCTACAAAACTATCGTTGTTTTTTTCACCAAAATAATAAAATGGTCACCTGATATGTAAACACGATTGGAACTTTGCAGCCTATATTTTATCTTATTTTCAGTTAATGAACTTCACAGTCATCCCATTTTCATTGTTATGCATTTTCTGCTTCTTTTCACAGTCGTATTAATGTGACTTAGATGAATTCTGAAATGTAAGGAAAAAACAAAGCATGTAAGTTGTGCTGCACAAAGTCACATGCATCACGTAATGTGAGGAAAAAAGTCACAACGTATACAAGCATCGCAAAGTCAGAAAGTCACATGCATTACTGCATCACTGCATAAAGTGACATGCATCACTGCACAAAGTCACATGCATCACTGTATCACTGCACAAAGTCAGATGCATCACTGCATCGCTGCACAAAGTCGCATACCTACCTACTGTGCCCATGTGAATTATGCAATTCATACAAATTTTGAGGGGGTGTCAGAACAAAATAACAATAAATTAATAAATATCTCAATACACCTAAAAAGTAAAAAAAATTGTGAAAAAATATTTCAACAAATTAATAAATACATAAAAGTAAAAAATATTGTAGAAAAAGTGGTTTGAACAATGGGTAGAAAAATTTATTGTACAAAAATATTGTAAAAAGACAAAAAATACACTTATTTAGATCATCCCAAACAACCGCTTAATTTTCAACTTCCCTTTGAAAGAAGGTAAAGTAACATTTAATAATGTGGCCAAGCTATCACCATCTGCGGCACAACAGCCGATGCTACAGGCCTTTGATTCGTTCATGACTTGACAAAAGTGGAGTCCTGGCAGACAAATGCACTGTATAAGGTCAGTGGCATGCATGTGATCGAACAGGAAATACTCATAAATTGGTTGAGACAAAATATTATAATCAATTAAAATATTTTAGTACTTGAAATTGTAAGTATATTTCAATGCAATATTGTAGTCAAAATTGAGGCTGTGTTCAGTTATATTTGTCAAATACATTTTTACCCAATTTTACGGGTGTGGTGTTTGTTTTGGATTTTTAAATTATAATTTCACATTTATTTTTTAAAAAAAATTTCAGGCGGAGAAATTTGACTAATTTAGACGTTTAGTCAGTTGATCAGCTTGCTTGTTTTCATTTTTCAGAAAAGATTTTTCAGAAAATTCTAATTTCTTAATTTTCGTGTTTTTTTTTATTGTTTTTACTGAATTTTTTTAATATTTTAAGCAATTTTTTTACTTTTTAGACACACCTAACATAAATACACTTAAAAAGTATAAAAATTGTAAACAAAATCTTTTAAAAACCATCCCTATATACCAAAAATATTTTAAAAAAAATACAAGCATTCAGTACATTTTTTGTATTTTTATGTATTTATTAATTTTTTGAAATATTTTTTCACAAATTTTTTACTTTTTGTTTTGAAATAACAATAAATTATGCAATTCATAAAAGTCGAAGTGATAACTCCTATCAAGTTGATGCATAGTTGTTCAGGTCATCAAAGTTTTTGACAACTCTAATGCATAGTTGTTATAGTTGTTTACAATAATTTCATATATACAGCTACCATGTGTATATATGGTATAAGTATCGCATCATACCACAACAAAAGTTTTATAGCTATTTCGAGCGGTATCATCATGAGATATATGGTGGTTGATCTATATTCAGCAATGGGTCGCAATTGGGTTGCAAATGGAGATGAATTTCAATACCCATTAAATCCAAATTTGCGTTACTCATGTGCCACCGTCAATACCATGAGAGCTGAGTGGGAATTTCGCATAACTCGAGCAAACGTTCTCATTGAGTTATGTCGTGAAGTTAATATTAAATTTCCTCGCCGGTTAGCCATGCGTATGCCAACTGACACTCCACAGTTGTTGCAAAGGGCATTGCATCGTATCCGCGACGAAGTTAATCGCATGACCCAACGTTTGCAAAGGTCCTCACTAATGAAGACCGCAAATGAGCGTGCTGAAGATGGGTTAATGGATGATGCACACCAGTACTTCGCCTGGAGCATAGATGTTATGCATGAATCTGATATTAAGATGTCAGATGATGATGATAATGAATGAAATTGTTTGGATGAATGACCAAACCATTTATGTTGTAATGGATTTGTAATGCTTATCCACGACTTATCAATGAAGGGAGATATTTTAATTGTTTTTAGGCCTGAACAAACATATTTTTTAGGCCTGAACAAACATATATTTTATTTTATGTTTTTATGGATTGTTTAAACATTTTGTTCAAACCAAACGCGTTTGTAATTTATGTTTTTCTAAAAATAAACAAAAATCAGTTTTTAATTTTTTTGTAAACATAAACCAAAAACGTAAACGTTACCAAACGCTACCTTATTTATTTTTATTTTAGGGTTTAGGATTTATAATTTAATTCTTAAAATTTATTTGAACTTCAATTTTATAAATTGATGTCTCAATTTGTTCGATAATATTTTTGGTTTATAAATGGTTGTCTCAATTTGTAAAATTGAGGAAAAAACGTAAATTACTATAAATAATGCAGAGACTACGGAGAATGAGAAAGAGGTAGAGATGTGAAGGAGATTTTTGTGATTCATCAAAATAAGTAAGAATAAAAAATTGTGAAATTATAATTGCGAATAAATAAGTATGACACATTTACATCAACTGTACAAGTTTCACTTACAAAAACTATAACAATTACTACAAAAAAAAAAAAAAAATACTATACAGTCCTAATGCCCTAACCTGCCCCCAGTCCCACAACCCCGACTGTGGACCTCCCTCCTCGGGCTTTTGCGGTAAACTCTCTGAATATCTGGCACTCCCTCCTCTGCATGTGGCCCTCTACTGACTGCCTGTGGAGCCTGTGAGTGTGACCCCCCCTCTTCTGTATCTGCTGCCCCTGATCCTGTCTCTGCCTGAAGATCGGATACTGCTGTGAGCTGTGAAACTCCCTCATCTGGTGCAACTGTATCACGATCTGCAGCTGGACCTCGACCTCTGCCTTTGTCTGCACCCCGACCTCGGCCGCGACGTCCCCCACGACCATAACCTCAACCTCGGCCTCTCCCTCGCACTCTGGGAGGGGCTCAATATGGGCCTCATCGTCAACGTGGGAGATGTCAGTGAGAACTGCATCATGTGTACTCATGGGCGCGGTCGAAGTAGTCCCTAGAAAAACAGGTGGTAACTGGGTAGGTGGGGTAACAACATCATGCATGAACCGGGGCAGTGTCTAATCAGGGTCAGCATGTTGGGTAGGATGTACGTGTGGGGAATCTGGAGAAATGTATGGGGTATCATGCGGTGGGGTGACTGAAGTCCAAGGACCTACTGTGGCTGGCGCTGAAGTGAGAGGCACTGACGTGGATGAGACTGATGTGTCCGGAGCAGCTGTTGCACTATGTACACCGTAGTCCCCAAAATGCAGACGATCTACCCAATGGGCATGCTGGATCCCCTCGTAGAATAACTCTCAGATCTCTGCAAGGGCCTGCAGACCAAGCTGTCCATCACATCTGAAAAGGACGTCCTCAGCCAAGTGATATGACCTCCCAACTCGAACCACCTGAACAAAAAATTAGATATATTAGGCTATAGTTGACTAAAAGTAAATCAATTATGATATTAACAATTATCTAACACATACTATGATACTCACCAATGCCTCGAGAGAAGGCCCAACTCCCTGATATTCGGTCTCAGACAGGTGGCTCGGATTACCGACAAGTAGGTGTGTATGTCGCCGATACCACAACATATAAGGGTCGGGAGAGGGGAGGACCTCATCGCTCCAGTCAGCCTGTACAATACTGTCGCGACGGGCATCCCACAACTGTATGTATCGCATATGATGCACACTTCAGTCAGTGCTGGCTTGGCCACGTCTATCAATCGCATGCAACCGCCACTCGGTGTCACACCGATCTGGCACGGACTGGACCCGACCAAACTGTCGGAGGAAACGATCAGGGAGATGCCACTCAACCACGTCAAAACAAATGAGTGGCACTCTTGCCATCCATATCTCCTCACCTAGTCGGCAATAGTATGGGAGCATACCGAGGACCCCAGCATAAGGCTGCCAGATAAACTACAATAACGACAAGTCTATTAAAAATCACTCATGAACATATACACTTCATATGACAATTAAAATTTAGGTATTTAAATTTCATACCTCGCCCTCTATCATCCGGTCAAGCTGGTCTCTATACACGACGACTACGTGGGTCGATACGACCTCGTGGCCCATGTCAACCCTCCACCGGCTACCTCGAGGTCCGACCAGCAACTGCATGTCTCCCTGGCCGATGGGAACCTCACTAGGAGCAACCAGTTGCCGCCTAGACGGGGCAATGCGAATCAATCTCTCTCACGCCCAAATCTGCAATAGTTTGAATGCAATTACAATATTGATATATGCCATACAATATGAATTGACATGTAATAAAATTCTTACTAACCTGTAGCAAGACAAGGGGTCCTCCGATCTGATTCGCACCCACCTGAGCTGCTCGACATAGTATCCTATACAAGCATGCCAAAGCTGCGGCGCCCCAGTTGTACTGGCCGATCACGTCAATGTCTCTCAACAGTGGCAAGTACATCAGCTTGAGCAGGTTCTATGACTTATCAGGGAGAAGTACCCCCCCAATAAGCCACAGAATATATGCTTGGGCATGCTGCTGTATTAACTCATCTGGAGCATGATCTGGAAGATGGCCCTGAAACTGCTTGGACAGCCACCTCACCCTCACTCTACCTGCCTGTAAGTCTGCAGGTGGAGGTGCTACTCGCAATAGCTCAACACATACGGCTATCCACTGGTCCCTCATCAATGGTGGGTCAAGTCCAGTAACTTCTCGCCCATCAATCCGTAGACCGTATAGGACAGATACGTCCTGCAATGTGACGGTGGCCTCACCGGTCGGGAAAATGAAATGTATGAGTCTCTGTGCGCCACGTCTCGACGAGAGCAGTAATGAGTGGGTGGTCTAGTCTGATATGGCCTATACGATAGACACCATAGAATGCCGCGCGTAGTAGACACTGCAAGACTCTATGGTCCAATGGACGCTCCCATAGGCCAGAATCTCCCAGCCGACATGTCACCACGGTGCATGCCTGGTCCTGCATAACAGAATGAGTAGTTTAAATTATAGCATTATCACGTAATATAAAACAAAATACAGGGTATTTTCATTGTAAGCGTAAAGTCCAACAAACGTTATTGCATACCGGGTCCTCCCATATACTGTCAGCCCGATGTGGAAGACTCAAAAGTGGGACCTCATCAGATAGATGTGCCATGAAGCCTGTACAGTTGAAAAACAAATACATTTTAAAAAACTGTATTGGTGAGCATGTAATTTAACTATAACAATTAAACTCAAATTATTCCGTACATGATGACTTGAAAAACAAATGTGGTCGATTAGTTTAAAAGTATCAATTTGTGTGCCATTAACATGGAAGCAATTAACTAAAATCTAAATTTATCAATTTATGTGCCATTAAATATGATAAGCAATTCAACAGAACCTATCGTTATCTATGCTATAACTAATATAGAAATTTTTTACAAAATCATTTTAGGTTCTCAGTTACATAAGCTTAATAATGACCAGTAACATGTGGATAGTTTTCGTACATAAATATTTGTGAAAAAATGGAATGAGAATTTTTTTTTTCCAATAAGAGGTTGTTAATTACATTTATGGCATATTTGACAAAACTTCATTATTGATTTTGTAATGGTAAAAGTTCCAATAAAGTATAAAATTTGTAAATTACGTAGATCTTATTCATAAATTGTAAATGTAAAAAATGCTTGCAGCAGTCGAAATATTAAACTCTTAAAATGGTAAAAGAACTATGTGATTTTCACTAAAATTTCGTAATAGACATTTTCAATCAAGTAGAGAATAAAAAACATAGGCCTATGTGGTATAGTTAAATGTTTTTGCATTGTCATTTAGTTTAATTTATTTGTTTAGTATGTTAGTTGTAAATTTTGTCAAGGAAATCAAACAATTACAATGTATAAAGAATTAAAAAATAGAAATGATCTATTACAAATAAAAAATGATCTATTTAAATGTACGACCCCGTTTACAAATAATGAATTACAAAATAAAGAATAAAATGATCTATTACAAATAAAGAATTAAAAAATGATCTATTACAATATGTAAGTATTACATAGTCTTCATCGACCAAGTCGCGCTGGACATGTTCGCCTGTCATGACCTATCTGCTGGCACTCACTGCAACGAGCGGTCAAACGCCTATCTGATATATCCATCTCATTCGGAATACGAGACATAGATGCACGACTCCGTTTTACTTCTCGCAGACGAAGTACATTAGGCATTAAGGTCCACTGCGGATCATCCCAATAATCTTGATGCAGTATTGGATTGAATTTAGTTTCCCAAACCCTTATGTATACAGGAAGCCTATATACTATATCAACGAACTCGAATGGATTGTCACCGCATTCAGACATTACAGCGAGCATATGGGAACATGGATAGTGTCGTATCTCATATTTCCCACAACTGCACGTGGGTTGATTCATCCACACAATTTGTGTATTACGACCTCGTCCATGGGGAAAAGATGTTTGCGCCTCAAATACGCGGCGTGGCTTATCAGAAAATTGTAATAGAAACTAATCAAGTTCATGTTTTTAGGTGTACTTAACTTGACAACATAATAACAACAATTTAGTTTATATTACAAACTAACCTGTCATACGATATCAACTTGAAAGTATTTTCCCTTGCGATGCCATCCTCAATAGTTTTTTGCATCTCTCTAGGGTATTGGAACTCATTTCGTACATCTATTTCAGCTTGGGCTCCCATCTCGTCAAAATATTTTACGAGCCGCCGAAATATAAATTCAACCATAGCTGAGATAGGTAAGTTTCTTGCACCTTTCAAGACGCTATTGAAGCACTCTGCATCATTGCTAGTCAATACCCCTCACTGATATCCACCGTCATACGAAAGGGCCCACTCCACAGGATTCATCTTGTAAACCCAATTGATGGCTTCTTGGTCAATAGCCTGTATTTGTTGTAAGTAACCATTACACTTTCGTTGTTGATGAGCACTGCCTGCTTTCCATAGAAGTTGTTTCAGCTCCTTATTTTTGAACTTAGTGTTAAAGTTACTACAAACATGTCGAAGGCAGTGCCGATGATATCCAACAAATTAGAGCAAGGGATTTAGCCAATGCCGCCTCACAACAGCTAAAATACTCTCAACTCGATCAGATATCAAAGTCACTCCCTGTCGGTCCATGACAATATGTTCCTTGATATTTGAAATGAAGAACGACCAAGACTCTAAACTCTCCCTGTCGACAACAGTGAATGCAAGCGGTAATACTTTGCCATTGGCAGTGACAATAGTTGCTACAAGAAACACACCAACGTATTTCCCGTATAAGAATGTACCATCTATGGTTATAAGAGGCCTACAATGTTTGAATCTATCGATGACAGGTTTGAAAGACCAGAAAACAAAGCGGAAGACGGGCATAATGGTTGTACTTTCGGTATATCTATGCTTCCAATGCACGATGGTGCCAGGATTAGATGTTTGTAATGCATATATGAATTTAGGCAACATTCTATATGATTCATCCCAATCCTCGAATACCATTCTAATTGCCTTTGCCCTTACATGCCACGCCTTCTTGTATGATATACTATAGTTCATGGCCTTTTTTATATCTTTGATGACATTCTTAATGGGCATATTAGGTTCATTCTGCATACGACAATACCTATGAGTCAGATTATTTTGGTGTGAATACTTTAAACAAACAAATATGTATGTAAATGGTCCCTGTTCATTTGTGGGTATAAACAATGGTGAGGACCCCTATACTGCTTTTATTTCAAAAAGACCATGTATCCTACTAAGAGATGCACGCAACCACCATCTACAATCGTGCTTGCAAGCACACACCCAAACGTCTCGCTTGGAGGTTACGACTTTATACTCTCGATTATTTGTTGCATGGTACAATTTCACAGCATGTACGAGTTGCTTCTTATCAACGAAAACCATCCCTTTGTCCAACTCTGGATTTTCAGCATTCCAGATTTGGTTATGGGGAACGACATTGCGGTTACTAATGTCAAAATCACTACCCATGTGAATGTTTTCATAGAAAGGGATTTCAGGTCTAGGTGGAATGGGGGCATTCTGAATATCAACGGGAGCGACGGCATAATCTTCTTCATCATCATCATCTGATCCGCCCAATAAATTTTCTTCATCACACATTTCATTCTCATCATTGTCTAGGGCGACATCAAGACAGTACATGTCACTATCAGCAAACTGCACAGAATTAACCGTTTCAGCCATATTACTAGCAACTTCAACTGGAGTGGTATGATGGCTGTAGGTGGGCACATCTTCGGTGTTATTGTGAAATTCAGTCTCATATCCACCACGTGAACTTGATTCTCCACCATGGCCATGAAATGTCTGTTGTGTGTAGCCAACTGCATAACATTCATTTGATTCATACATAGGAGATTGAAACGGTGTCGTGTTAATCCCATGTGTCAGCAATGTAGTGAACGGATGAGAATCCATCTGTGTCATATTCGGAAGATTGTGTACAACCTCTTTCTCAATGTACACTTCCAAACAATTTGGTGGTTGGAAACTTCCACCGATACTTAATACGGTGTTCAACGCCTCATCGCCATTGATCGGTAATATTTTGTATTTGCTGGTTGCTTGCCACTGGCGATAAGGATATCTACATTTGAAGATCAATCGGACTGTTTCCCCGTAACTTGCCACCTTGGACATAAACATCTCCTCCAAATTGCTAAGTGTGGTGCCAAGTTGCACCCCATATATCCCTTTCGGCTTAGCATCATATGATGCACCTTCATCGGGATCCCGAATTATGTTTCCCCCCCCCCCCCCCAGTAGAAGATAATTGGAACAGTTGCCATATACTTACTTCAATGAAACAATAAACATTAAAATATCAATAATAGACATATATCAAAACAATATACATATAACCACAAGCATTATTATCAGCATAATAAAACAACCTTACCATTGCGGCAAGGGCCTCCCTCCCTTAATATGATAAATTTTTAAAAGGCATTCACTGAAAATAAATAAATAAATAAATAATAATAATGACTCTACACAACCGTTAATTTAGGCAACGATTTAATCGTACGCATGTAAGCGGGACCAATTTTAAAAACACTTATTTTGTTTTATTTTCATAAATTTTGATCTATTTTTTATTATTTTGATAAGGTAGACAGATATATCACACATTTAAAAAACACTTCATTCTATCAAGTATTTTTCTTATTCAGTGAGACTAGACAAAATTGGACAAATCATACAAACATCTTAAATTATAGTGTAAGTTTTGTAGATAATTAAATATTTGTTCCATTGAGTTGAAAGAACTCGATTGATTTGGACAATATAAAATAGAGGTTTCAAACATTGTTTTTAATTTTTTAAAACTGGTGATCCAATTCTTCAGATTTATGGACAATTACAGATAAGTTAATTTGATTTGCTGAAACTTGTGCCATTAGGGACCTTAATGACAAAGTTATTTCTTATGTGAACTAGTAACCCTCGTCCACTTTTTAGAGATCATAGAGGCTTTGTTATGAAATTAAAACAAAAAACTCATTTTGGCTCCTTTTGAAAAGTAAGAAAAAAATTTAATTTATTTACTCCTTTTTTTTTCTTAAACATACAAAAACAAAATAATAATTACAGAGATAATTTATAATGGCAAAAAATTAGAGAGAAAATTTAAGTTGGTGGTTAAATCTATGTAGTAAATTTTGGATAGTTATCCATGTGAATCTATCGGGGCATCCGTACCAATTATTTGGTATTATGAAACACAGGCTTACCCATCAAAGTGCCATTTTTTTTTTTTGTCCTTCTTACCTACGAAATTGCTATGGACTATTAATTAGAATATTTTAAGACTCTTTTCATGCATATATTATAACTAGTGTAATAATGACTTCTAATTATATAAATCAAAATAAAAATTATTAAAATATAATGTTCAGATTTTCCTTTTCAATGGTGGTGGACAGTCACAAAGCGGAAGTGGCGATAAGTCACTTCGTTTAATACCCATTTCAAAAACTTTTTCAAATTTTCTTAAGTTTTGTGAGGAAATTTTAATTTCTACTATAATGCTATTATATGTATTACAAATTCAGCTCGTTAAATTTTTTAAAATTTCTATGACAAGATTATAAAATTAAATGTTAGTATTTTATGATGAAATGTCTTCAAATTATTCTAATATCAAAGTTAATAAATAAATAAATAAATAATAATAATGACTCTATACAACCGTTAATTTAGGCAATGATTTAATCGTACGCATGTAAGTGGGACTAATTTTAAAAACACATATTTTGTTTTTTTTTCATAAATCTTGTTCTATTTTTTAGTATTTTGATAAAGTAGACAGATATATCACACATTTAAAAAACACTTCATTCTATCAAGTATTTTTCTTATTCAGTGAGACTGGACAAAATTGGACAAGTCATACAAACATCTTAAATCATAGTGTAAGTTTTGTAGATAATTAAATATTTGTTCCATTGAGTTGAAAGAACTTGATTGATGGCACGGTGTATGTTTTAAGACTCTTTTCATCAAATTAATCACTAGTGTATGCACGGTATGGTGTGAGTTGAAAGAACTCGATTCTATCAAGTATTTGTTCAATTCATAGTGTATGTTTTAAGACTCTTTTCATGCATATATTATAACTAGTGTATATCCGTGCCTGAAGGGACGGTGCAATTAAAATATTATATAAATCAAAATAAAAATTATTAAAACATAATGATAAGATTTTCTTTTTCAATAGTGGTGGATAATCACAAAGCGGAAGTGGCGATAAGTCCCTTCATTCAATACCCATTTCAAATTTTTTTTCAAATTTTCTTAAGTTTTGTGAGGAAATTTTAATTTATACTATAATGCTATTATATGTATTACAAATTCAGCTCATTAAATTTTTTAAAATTTCTATGACAAGATTATAAAATTAAATATTAGTATTTTATGATGAAATGTCTTCAAATTATTCTAATATCAAAGTTAATATTTTTTTAAAAAATACTATAATTTTATTGAATGTATATTAAAAATAATACATGATATAGCGATTTGGTTTGATTTTTTAAATTATTTTTTGATTTTTTTTGAAAAAATATAAATAAATTTGACAAAAATAAATTGTTTGGTTTGATTTTCCAAATGGTTGTGGAAGAATGTGGCACCTCCCAAAATTAAATTATTTTGGATGGTTAGCTTGGAGGGGCAAAGTGCAATCCGATCTTACATACAATTTACAAGTGATTATGTGCTTATATGCAGACACCTGCAATAAGCTATGTCCTAAAGTATGGATTTAGATAGTTAACAACTAAGTGGAAACCTTTAGCTAAACCCAAATGAAAATAAATTCTAAAAATTTTTAATCATATTCTGGGTGCCTGACCCCAAATACAGTGAAATAAACCAAACGAAACTAAACCAAAATATTTTTATTTGAATAAAATAGAGTCAAAATTAAATATTTTGAGAGAACATGATCTTTTCATTTATTATTTTGAAGTCAATAAAAATATTTTTTTTTTGAATAAAATATAGTCAAAATTAAATATTGGAGAGAACATAATATGAATTTCAATGAGAAAAAATTCCAATTTATGAGTAACATAATATGAATTATCGGTTTATGAGTAACATAACTAAGAGTTTGTTTGATTTTTTTTAATAAGGAAAAATTATTAGGTACTCTTGGAAAATCATGCGTTTATGTTTTTCACTAATCATCCATTGCCTTTAAGTAAAAATTGATTTATTGACCTCTTAATTTATAAATAATATGACTAAAAACTTGTTTGATATTATTTTTTTAATGATTTTTTTGACTTTTTTATAAGTTAAAAAAGTTAATATGAAATTGGGTTGCTTTTTAATTTTTTTTTTAACGGGTGATAAACATAATTTTTTTTATCAATTTTTATTTTTTAAAAAGCTATTTTCACAAAAATAAGGTAATGTTTTTTGGGTGAATACAAAATAAGGTAATATTTCTTATAGTGTACCATAATATCTATACAAGTGATTGGACTTACAGATTTTCGTAGGTCAGTATTATTTGGGTGAGTGGCAAATCGAAAATGAAATTTACCTACTTAGTTCTAGATTATGTCAACCAATTGATGTAGAAACTGAATAGAAAATTGAATATACAACCATAAAGTCAACAATTCATGCTATGTATATTGGTAATTATGTGTAACAAATAAAGAATACTCCAACTGTATATATGATTAAAACAAATTTACTTTAACACATCAACTTCATATATAACATATACAAAATGAAAAACATTATACAAATTAATAAATTTTATAAATTATTCTTAATAATTGATATGTCATGTACTAATAAAATTTTTAAAATTAAAGCATGAATTATTTTAATGATGTAATAGGTGTTATACTAGTAGTTAATTCAACATTATAATAAAAATTTATTAATATATATAACATTATCAATTTAAAATAGGGATAATTGGTGAAAAGTCCACACTCATGGGGCCATATGTTATTTGGTTCATGAAAAATTCCAAATTCCAATTCAAACAAACTCTTAATTATGTTACTCATAAATATCTCAATTCATGAATTTCATAATATGAATTTCAATTCTCAATTATCAATTATATGAATTTCATAATATGACATTAACAATTATCAATTATATGAATTTCAATTTTTAAAATTTTATTCTTAATTAAAAAAATTACTTTTAAAACCCTAATTTCCTTTTAATTCCTCTTAACAAACAAAAAATAAAATTTCCAATTCAACAAATATAGGTTGATTTATTCACAATTCAAAATTCCAAACCGTAATTTCAAAAAATAGAGACATTTTGATTCACAAGCATAATTTTAAAATTCCAATTTCTGATTTCAAATTTCAAAATATAGATATTTCATAATTCCAATTCAACAAATATAGGTTAGTTTATTCACAAGCATAATTTATGATTTCTGATTCAGAAGCAAAATTCCAAACCCTAATTTCTGATTTCAAAAAATTCCAAACCCAAAACTCTTTTTTTTATTTTATATTTTATTAGTATTATTGTTAATTTTTAATTTTTTAAATCTTATCCAATAACCTTTATCAGCTTGTCTCCACCGTGTTATTTGGACCTGTGTGATCCACCTATAGATTTCGTATTGATGATTCAAATCGTTTATTTTTTAAACCACAACGTATAGATCATTCATAAAATATATCAGGTCGATTGGATAACTGTAATCACATTAGTTCATGACATTTATTTGTAAAAAAAATAAACTGAATAAGTGTAATCACGTTAGTTCATGACATTTATTTATAAAAAAATAAATGACAAATATTATTTAAAAATTAAATCATTAAATTTAAAAAAAAAAACAAAAGTAATAAACATAGTTATATTATTAGATCGTTTTAATTTTTTATGAATAATTTACACATTATAATGTAAAAAATAAACGTTTGAAATTATTGAAAAAAGGATCAGTAATAACCTTATGACCAAACAACGCGATTCAGTGGAGACAAACTGAGCCCAACATGGGCTCAAAACATTAGTTGTTCAATCGCAATCAAAGTCATGGACAAATAACAGCTAATTTTGAAGAAGTCAAATCAGGCTTCATAGAAAGTAGGGACCACAAGACGTAATATTTTAGGAACCTATTCAATTAACTATTAATCAATTGAGCTAACTTCTTTTTTTATTTTTTATTTTTCAGTCTATTCAATGTCAAATAAAACACGACACGCAATCAAAATTACCAGTCACGACCTAAAAAAAAAAAAACAATGAAAACTACCAGCATACCAGCTAATCTATAGCAATTGGACTTCTCCGGACCTAATATTTCATGAACCTATCTTATTATTAACTGTTAAATACTAATCAATCCAATCAAAGTCAACTAATTTTGATGAATGAAAGTGAATAGGGATCTCAACCAATTTCTCTGCGGTTTCCCCAATTTCTCTGCGGTTTCCCTAATAATCCAAAATTTAAAAATTACATAACTGTAAGTTGATTAGGATGAAATAGATAAAATGTGTTAAAATAAGGAATGAGGTCCATATATGAATTGAATAGGCATTGTTTGGAATTATGGATCCATCAGGGATCTATTTTAATTATCTAAACAGTTGATTTTTAGAACTCTTCATGTGTATTATTTATATTTTAAAAAATAGATTGATCTGATAATTATGAAATTTTCATTTTATTATGTTTCTTTCTAAAAAAATGATCAATGAGTGTGTTTTTGAAAATAAATCATTTAGTATTTTTTTTAAGACAAACGCAATAAAATCAATATTGAATCTATCTAATTTTTGTATATACTTGATATATCTAAAGAATCTTAAAAATAAACAATTCAGATCATTAAAATGAACAAGTAATGAGCCTATGGGCTCAAAGACCACTTCTCCAATCTAGATTAGTACTGGAGCAAATCCCATCGCAAAAATAAAAATAATTTAAGTTCAGAGGTTTTGGATTCATATTGATGTTACTCTAGAACAAGAAGCCAGTTGCAATGTCAATAACGGCAATTTGACTAGGATGAAAGAGATAAAAAGTGTAAAAATAAATAAATAAATAATTTAGTGAAAAGTATAAAAAAAGTAAAAATTTTGTTACACAATCATTATTGGCATAGTTACTTGACTTTCATTTTCATATGCAAAAAAGATAAAAATTATTTCACGTAAAATATAGCCAATTATTGTTATATTATCAAATTTCTTAAAACTTCTCAACCAAAAAAAAAAAAAAAAAAAAAAAAAACCAGAGGGATTACAAAAGAAAAAAAAAAAATCATGATTTGATCTTTATAAAGAGTTTTAAAAAAAAAAAATTCCAAACCTAATTTCTGAAACCACAAGCATAATTTCTGATTTCACAATTCAAAACCCTAACATTTTATGATTTCATAATTTCATAACCACACTGATAAAACCCTAACACATTGGTGTCGTTTGGTAACACTTACGTTTTCAGTTTTCTGTTTATATTTACAAAAATTTTAAAAACTCAAATAAAAACTTGTTTGGTAAAATTTTTGATTTATAAATCAGTGGTCTCAGTTTATAAATTTGGCCAAAAAATGTGTTTCCGTTTTGAGTTTTGAGTTTTTTTTTTTTTATCACCCAACACTAGCCGCCACCATTTTCCACCACCGTCTTCCGCCACCACCACCCACTCCCACCACCACCTGCCACCACCACTTAATACCCACCTGCCACCACTAGCCACCACCCGCTACTTACTTGCCACCACCACTCACCACCCACCATCCACCACCTGCCACCCACCCACCGCCACCCACCACCCACTCGCCACCCGCCACCCACTATCCACCACTACCACCTACTCGCTACTACTTACCACCCGCCATCGTCACCCACCCATCCACCACCACCCGCCATCCGCCACCCGCCACCCACTAGCCACCACCACCCGCTCCACCACCACTACCACCACCCACCACCCGCCACCGTCACCCACCCATCTACCATCACCACCTGCCACCACCCACCACCGCCGGCCATCCGCCACCCACCGCCGCCGCCACCACCACCCGCCGCCACCACCACCGCCGCCACCACCCACTCGCTACTACCCACCACCCGCCATCCGCCACCCACCTGCCACCACCACTCGCCGCCGCCACCACCACCACCACCACCCACTCGCTACCACTCACCACCCGCCACCGTCACCCACCCACCCACCCACCACCATCTGCCATCCACCACCACCCGCCACCACCACCACCGTCCGCCATCCACCACCCACATGCCACACCACTCGCCACCACCCACTCACTGCCATCGTCACCCATCCACCCACCCACCACCCACTGTCACCACTTTCCACCACCATCTTCCGCCACCACTTGTCATTTCTCACTCTTTTTTATATTTTTAAATTTTTTAAAACATTTTGTCAATTACCAAACGCGTTTGTAATTTTTGTTTTTCTAAAAATAAACAAAAAATAAACAAAAACCAGTTTATAAAATTTTTGTAAATATAAACTGAAAACGTAAACGTTACCAAACACACACATTACAACCCTAACACATTTAATAATTGACATTTAGAACCCTAACATTCACATTTTCACAAACACACATTCACATTTTCAACTACATATTCACATTTTCACAAACACAATAAATAAATACATAAAATTCAAATGATACAGACAGAACTAGATGCCATACCACGGAGAGAAAGAGAGCAGAGACAAAGAGTGAGAGCAGAGGGAAAGCGAGAGCGACAGTGAGAGTCTGAGAGCAGAGCGAGATCGAGAGCGAGAGAGTCCGAGCAGAGGGAGATCAAGAGCGAGAGGTAGAGAGTCTGAGAGTAGAGAGTAAGAGACGAAAAAACGTAAGTGTAAAAAACGTGATTGCAAATGAGGGACCTTGGGTGTGTTATGCAACTTTTAAAAGCGTTGTTTCAATCCGCGCTTTCATTAATCAAAAGTGAAAGCGTGATTATAAATAGCGTTTTATGAAGAAAAAATAATGCACAGTGAAAGCGCTATTTAAAATAGCGTTTTCTTCAGAAAACGAATGGACAGTGAAAGCGCTATTTCAAATAGCGTTTTATTCAGAAATTTTTTTTTTATGTTAAAAGCGTGATTTGCAACCACGCTTTCTTAATTAATAGCGTAGTTTGCAATAGCGCTTTCACTATTCATCACATTTTGGGCTCCAAACAGTGAAAGCGCGATTTGTAATAACGCTTTAGCTTAATTTGAGAATTCCGTCCAAACTAGGCCTAGTTTGGAAATTAAGATACAAATTAGGCTTAATATGGGAAAAGCCTCTTGGTCTTCCCATATTTATTCCTTATGGTTTGTGGTACCAAGAGTTTTGTTAGAAAGGGGAGTCGAACCTAAGATCTTTGGGGGAGCAAACTTCCAAATACCAAGCCTCATTTACTATGGCAAACCCTTAGGGTTATCTCATTTTGATCCTTAACATAGACTAATGTTATGTTTAGTTCATGAATTTTGGTAGGAATTTAGAAAGAGAAAGGGAAAAGGAAAAGTATATGAAAAGTGTGTGAAATATAACTATATTTCGTTCACATTTTGGGAGTGTTTGGAAAGTTAGGTTGGAGACTAAAATAGTCAATAAAAACAAAATAAGTTAAAATAAACTAATGAGATAAAATGTCATAATCAAACCGTAATTATTTCATTTTTTTCTCATAACTATCAAATTAACTAAAAAAAAAGCCAACTATAATCCCAAATACAATTTTTTTAACCAAGTTAAAATAGCTAAAAAAATCAAACTAAAATAAGTTATTCCCTAATAAACTATCTCTTTTTTCTTTTTATATTTCCAAATCTCTCACTAAATTTATGAACCAAAGCCACCAGAAGTGAATTTCTTTTCCTCTTTGTTTTTTTGATAAAGATAATGACGTCTAAAAATCAACTCCAAAAAGCATAGCAAATGATATGCCAACATTTGTTATTAAATAATTTAGACAGAGAATATCCTACAAAGTATCCGGAATCAGTTGAGAAGTCAACATGCTCTTTTAAAAAAATTGAAATTTTAAAAGCTACCCACTCAAAGTTCACTTCATGTTTTACACCTTCTGTTGATGATTCTCCAAAACCCATCTCAATCACTCTTCTTTATCTCAAATGCATTCAACTCTTCATCAAGGTAATATGCTCTCTTCAATAATGCCATCTTTCTTCTGCAAATTTGCTTGTTCTAATTTTAGCTGTCATGAATTTCATATTTATTGAAAACAGAAAAATACAACCCATTACTGCACCAAATCATATTTATATGCCTTTTTCCAGTTGAATGCCCACAAGTGAGAAAGTTGGGTATTTGTGGTTGGAATTTGTTTGACCAATCAAATTGATTGTACTGAATCTAACTATTTAGTATCCCCAAAATTGATAACTTTGAAATCTTTCTGTGTTGTTTATCTTCACAGTATGGAATCTGTGCTGCTGACAAAGTTATGGAAGCATGAAAAGAAGAAACCTTTTTATTTATTTATTTACTTTTATTGAACTTATTCATTCATTTTGACTATCATTTCATATTTTATCATATTAAATTCTACTCTACCTTCCTGGAGTTCATTCTCCGAGGAACTCCGTTTAAATTATTCTGCCGAAATTTATTAAGACAATTCTTATTTAATATAGCTAGTTACGCAAGTATTTTATGATTAAGAAGCATCTTGTCGATGTACGCACATTGTTTGGTGTTAGGCCTAAATGGGTTTTCTATTGGTTCAAATTTGCATTTAGGAGCATCATTTTTTATGTTGAATTAGGTAGGTGCATTCTGCTATGTTAATTAGAATGTTGGTATGATACTTTGATGAAGCTACCTTTGTCATAGAAAAAATTATCTCCTCAAAATACTAAGAAATGGGAGTGGAAACTATTTATTTTACTTTATGTTGACAGAGTGAAGAATATGGCATTAACAAAGAATCAATCAGTCACATGCCATGAAGAGAAATGGTGGTTTAAGTTTCATTAGCCAGTTATCAAACTTATTTCTTCTAGCACTAAAGTGGGATAAAATTTTACCCAATTGTTTGATCCTCTGATAATGCAATGCTTGATTTACCTTCCTCATCAAGTCTGTCTTCTTCGTTGAATCACCACTTTAGCTCAGAGTCTCGATGTTGAATCTTCAACTACAGAATTTTCTCATGAACTCAATTAAGCTAAAAGAATATGAAGTACAGACTCAATGGAATGAAATTGCCACAAAAATGATCAAACGGGGTAATACTCATGCTCATATTCCTAACAATGTTGTCATTGGAAATTCCTATTTGCCATGCGAACTAGATCATGAATAACAAAAAAGTAGGCTTTGAATTGTTTGGGCTTGATTTATTTAATTGAACTTGTTGGGAAACTGACTAAGGAAAAAAGTTTATGATGCTCATTATCTCTACTTGCAGGAGTTAGCGCATTTGCTAATAATGGTTATTAAATATTCCATATTAGCAGTTGATGTGTGAGTCAATGATTCCTACAAACCTTTTGGAAGTGGAATTTACTACACATCAATTAACCCAAAGTGTTAGTCTTTCTAAACAATTATTCTAGGGAAGTGCTGGATATGCTAGGCGAAGAGTATTAAGGTATTATTACCAGCTGAAGTGACAAATGTACTATGGGAATTAGCGTACAAATGAGGGTAGTCTGTGAAGTGATAAGTATACTATGGGAATTATTGTAAAAATGAGGATCATATAGTCTCTGAAATTATTTAAGTCTTTCCTCTAGCTGACTTAGCTTGAGTTGTATTGTCAGATATTCAATTATTTATAAGTATTGAAGTCATTCGACATTTTTTCTAATTATTCACGAGATTCTAATTATTCACGAGATTACTACTTTAGATTCATTTGCTTCAAATGTATAACATGCATTTCTGTACTCATTTTCACTCTTTTAACCTTCTTTATATTTTCCCTAAAGTTTTTGCTGAAATCCCTACCTTCTACTAGCATTTCAACTCCATTGGCTATCAGTTCCATATGAATTATTCATAATTAAGATAATACCTATATATTATTGAGGAAAGGAAAGCCAGAGTGTTAAAATCGTATATTTTATGCTTCAACTGAAGGATTTTCCTGTATGCTTTTATTCTTTTCCTGGAAGATGTAACACAGCAAAGTTACCCATAAGTAGCATGTCAACATGATGATGGGAGGATGTAATCACTGTAGATACCAATTAATTGTTATCAGAACAGAAGTGCATGCTAGAACATTCTTTGCTTTTGCATGGAGTAGGTATTTCTTTAGATCCTGAAAACAAGTGTTGCTGTTCTCTTAATGGTTCTTTGACTGTTACAAAAGTAAAAGTAACCATATGATAAGAATATTAATCTAGTGCAAGGTAAAGAGTATGTGAAAAGAATTCACAATAAGACTCCTTCTATTTTATGTATGTTACTTGAAGTTTAGTGTGGTCACAACCATTTTCCTCATTTGTTTAAGTTTATTGTAGTTGTAAAACTATTTAGTGTTGGAAAGTGAAAGCCCATGTGTAGGACCTAAAAGTTGCATATAAGCATACTGAGGTGTCAGTTTACTCCCAAAACTGAAATAATAACATTGAATGGATTATATTTCAATGAACATATTCTGTTATCAACAAAAAGAATTGATTATCCTAGTAGTTAGTTAAAAAAAAAAAATGTTGCTTTTAGATGGATGAGAAACACTTTTCAAGATCACTAATCTTTACAAAATATCATATTCTCTTAGATTTTTTAGAAAGGTCTCTCCAATGACTGAGTCAGCCTTGACGAAAATGGCAGGATAGCCAATTGGAGCTTCTACCCATGCTTCAGAACCTTGTTTCGTGTATAGATTTCCCGTCCAAATATGTTTCCAAGAACAACTTTCTCCTACAGGAAAATACACCTTCACATTCTTTTTTCCTTTGTCAAGAACAGGCACAACTAATATCTCGTCACCAACCAAAAATTGCTCATAACTCAAGCTATGCACATGGTCGTCATCTGGGTAATGAAGGAATAGGTGGCGACAAACAGGCAAGCCTTTCTGAGAAGCTTCCTGTTTTAAGAAACAAACATATGGTCTTAGATTCATCAGTGCAACTGCAACGTTATTCACTAATTTATGCAAAGAATGTCTATGAAATTCTGTCTCACCTTAACAAGTTGGATCCTGTAAAACTTCCAAGCTTTATACACTTTTGCAAGCCGTGCAAAATGTGTTAAAGTCTTGTGGTTTGAATAAAACTGGCTGTTGCTGGTTGGTTTATTTCCCTGATAGGAAAATGTTAATGAACATCAGAAACTTGTAGAATCAAACAGGATGGTCTCTTCAAGGATGGCATTTCAAATTGAAATAATGGGTTAATATATTTATTTTATTTTCTAGGTTAAAATGGTGTTCACAAGGTGTTGGAGAATTTCATGCATAATATGGGAGTTTAATGCATGGTTTTATGGTAAATTCGAATTACTAAAAATGCTTGTTGGCTTATTGTCCAACTACACATGTCAAACACATTATTTCATATCCTTACCCTAATGTTAAGTGTCTAACACGGGTAGTTCATACATTTAGAAGAGTCCATGTAACATTAATATCTTTTTATGAATTTTAAAGCTAGCTTCGAAATGCAAATCGTGACATGCATCAGGGAAATTGCAATAATGCAAGTCATGGTTTTTTCTTAAAGAAAATTTCATGTAAGAATTAGTTTCCATGATGAAGCCTTTATATCAGGCTTCACAGAAAGAAAAAAAACCGTTTGCAGATAATTGGAATTTAAAAGATTAATATCACAACTAATTCTAGAAGAAATTCAGAGTGTTTTGGTGTTTGAGATAGCATAAGAAGTGATAGTTGTGGAGATTCAAAATTCTATCTTTAAAGGTGCATTTTATGTTTCTTTTTGTCCCCAATATGACATATAAAGTATGTTACATGGACTCTTCTAACTGTGAGAAGTTCTCTTGTTAGATAAATAGCATGCGAATGGGTATAGGATATATTTCTAACCTTTCTGGTAAGGTGTAACTAGCAAGCATCTCTGGTAGTTGAATTTACTACATAATTGTACATCAAACTCTCTCACTATGTTCTTTCCTTGCATAGTTGCTTCAAAATGAGTGAAATGCTTATTTTGAACACTGTGTTTTATAAAGCACCTTTTTACCCTAGGAATATAGATTTAGATATTCAGAGCCATCCTGGTGTTGTTGGGATAGCTTATTAAAAAACTCGTAATCTTAGACACATACTTACATTCTAGACATGTCCATGAAATATATAATATAAGTTAGACCATTAAAAATTATGGTTGTGCTATTAGAAGACATTCTAGAGGTCGTGACCTGGAGCAATAGCAAGTGCTATCCGCCTCCAACACCATGGTGCTGGCTTGAGTCATTAGAATCAACCTATCTACCTACTGCCCTACTGTAAGCTGGAGTTTTGTGCACTAGGCATGACCTTTTTATGTTAAGGCATTTCTCTGCCTGTTGTTTCCAATGTCAAAGCAGCTAAAATTGTAAATTGCTAGGAGTGATAATGATGATGACTTATGGATTTTACATGCTTATTTAACCCAGGTGGCAGCTTTTTGACTTACCTCATGGGTGCGGAAGACAGTTGTAAATGCATTAAGTTCCATCCATCGCAGAAGCAATTCCTCACTTCTTTGATACTTGAAAAATGGTAAGTTTACAGCACAGTAGCCTCCGATATCGCTGTGATTGAAAGCATACCCCGAAATACCGCTGCTCAACAAGCCCACAACAGAACTCTTTATCCCATCATTAGCCTGCCAACTCACCATTTGGTCGCCTTCCCAGAATAGCATTCCCCATTTGGGGCTATCCCTGAAACCAGCCCTCATGAAGAAAACCAAGGCCTCTTCTGGGTCTTCCCTCTCTTCACCCGAACGGTTACTTTTCCATTCTTCCACAAATTCCCGGTTTATTCTGGCCCATAATTCCGGGTATCTGTTATGGGCTGAGATGGGATCTTCACCTAAAGGGGGAGTGAATCATCCTGATTAGTTTTGGTACATGTACAATTATTTAGAGAAATAGTAAAAGAACTCTGCGTGTGTGCGCGCGCGCGCACGCACATGCATGTTTATTGTCCTTCTTGTTCACTTGGGGTAGTGAATGATGAAGATAAGTTGAAGAAAATTTTATTTCTTTTAGATCTGAAATAACTCTTTTCTTTATGCTGCTGTGCTCTTTCTCATTATATCTTCCTTCAGGTCTGAAGAATGAGTTTGATAATTTTGACATCCATGTGAAGTTCAAAGATACATAAAACCAAGCACTATAACTGTGTAACTAGTTTGATAGATGTTGATGTTTGAGTCTTGGAAACATTACAAAATAAAGTCATGATGCCTCAAGCTATGAGCAGCTCGTAGCATGATGACAATATTTTGCCTTTCAGTAATCAGAAGCCTCGCACATTAAGACTTCTTGGATGATTTCATTCTTCTATACAAATTTCCTTTATAGAGAAAGTAGGAAATGGGTACAATTCAAGCAGGTTGTATTGTTCTACTACATGCATCATGCAAGGCTGGATGTGATCTTACATGCTATATTTGTTTGCAGGATTGGATTAAAGGGAATTAGTTATCCCTTGGGATAATTGACTGGATTATACATACTATCAGACTCAATTTTTTTGATAGGATTTCTTTTACTATGTTTGATTAGGGTTGGATAAAGTGGGACCAATTATTTCTGACCATTGGATGGTATGCTAGAGATAATCTAATGCCAGGCCTTATTGCAGCATGACTAATACCACTGGATTGGTATTAGTTACCACACAAAGTGCAGGATCACTAGTTTGGACCATTTTTCTCAACCAGACATGGGATTATGCAAGCCCTATTGGGCCATTAATCCCATATTTTTATCTTGCAAGCAAACATAGATATGGCATATGTTGGTAGAATTCTTGCTAGTTCAAAAAAGAAGTCTGAATGTCAAACCTGAATAAAGGGTGGCATCCACAGGAAGGCCTTCACCAAAATCAGCCATCCATCCTCTGACACCATCATCCACCATTTCCTGTAAAATTTGCTTGAACCAACTTGCTGTGTGTGGGTGGGTCAAATCCAACATTCCCACATCAAAAGCTGTATTGGGAACCATGTATGGTTCACCATTCTTGTCTTTGACTAAGATATCCAACTCCTTTGCCTCCTCATAGAGGTTTCTCCTTCTGTTTGGCTTCTCATCCATCTGCATAGCAAGTGTACACATCAGAAATTTACAATCAACGCCTTTATCATATGCCGACTGATATGTCCTCAAATATAACAATTTCTAAAAATAAAAAAAAAAAATTAAAAAAATTAAAAAAAATTGAAGGAGCATTAGTAGGGTTGAAGATAAGCACCAGAGCTAGGCAAGGATTGCAGTATGTCATCACTTTAATATGCTGAGCACTAAGATGTCTAATTAGTTGCTGCCACCCAAAATACCTCATTGTATCTACTTCCCAATTCCACCAAAGCTGTGATCCAATTACTGTGTTCCTCTGACCCACCCAGTCCTGCATATAACAATTACAATACAGTGAGGGATTATGCTTATTGCTTTAATTTTAATGTTTTGTCCTTTTATGTATATATGGTTAATGGTTATTTTCATAGGCAGATTTTTTCTTTTAATTTCAATTTCGACATTAGTTTTGATATGGAAACAAATCAGGTTCGGGAATTTATTTTACATTTTTTTTTCCCCTAAGGGGAAGTTGAGACTTATATGGCTTAAAATAGACAGTATAAAGGTTTTCTAAACCTTTTTCTGAATCAGTACATAAAATAGAGAAAAAGAATTTGCATGTCACTGATAGTGTTATTTCATATGTTTTCATGTAGGTACATGCATTACCTGTAACCAGAATGCTGAAATGGGGACATCGTAGGTCTGTAGTTTGTCCCAAACATCTCGTACAAGATCTGTGCCGCCCTGCATTCCAACAATGGCACCAGATATAATCCACTCAGGAAGCTCTGGTGGTCTTCCGATGACTTCGGTGAATTGTTCAATAAACTCCAAAGGTGAATTCCCATGCAATATCCTCCCTTGAATAGAATCTCCATGCATCTGCAAACATACCCAAAACAATGAAAATGAGAAACTGCTACTATGCAATTTAAATGGGAAAATATTACAGACGTTAACCTTTTTCACTGCCTCTAAAAATAGAGTGGGGCCCATACCATGTGATGTGTGGGCCCGCCTCCATTGTTAAGGGCAGTAAAAAAGTTGAATTTCACCTACTCATTTTCCCTTTTTGTAAAATGTCATCTTTTTTAATCGAGTCTAATTTTTGAATCATGTATTGGTTTGCTTTTCGTTATAATCATCTGAAAATTCGGTGCTTAATTTTCATCAGCTGATTTAATTCCAAAGTGCCGACCCCATTTGATGGGACTTAAGGCTTGGTTTGGTTTGGATTTAACTCCAAAGTGGTAGAAAAAAGAAGTTTAAACATCCAAGTGTTACCTGTATCTGAACTCTGTCATGTTTTGTTAGATTGAAAACTGAATAATTGTATCCTTCAAGGTACAGAGATTTCATTTTCGATGTTATATAGAAAGGTGAAGGAGCGTAGGTTGTACTCCAATCTCCGCCAGCCCTGCATTAGATAACTTTTTCTAAGTACAACAATCCTAATGATTAATAATTAAATGCTAGTGATTCAAAGACTAGAATTTAGTCTTACCTGTAGCTAACCAAGTTAGCAGCAAAGGTTATTGGTTGATCTCCTCTTCCAATCCCCTGCTCTTGAACAAAAATAGGTACCCTTTTTCCTTTGAAATCCATGTGAGAAAACTGCTCTCCAAAACCATAAAATCTCTCATTTTTTTCACTTGAATATGTAAGACAGACCCTGTTGAATTCCATGCATTCAACACCATTCATTATCATATTTTCTTGATTTGTTGATGCAGCTGCTACAACAGCTGATCTCTTTAAAAGATGCCCATACCAACCAAGTCGACGCCTCCTAAACCGGCTCAGCCTCCGCGAAAAGCCCTGGTGAGTTCCATAACTTGGTGAAATACTTTGTTGTGATTCAAAATTGGGTTTTCCAAGCTTCACTTCAAACCCAATTTGATTACTGGTCTTTTGATCAAAGAAAACCCAATACCTTGCAGAAACAAAAGGTTCATTTTCCAAAACCTCTGATTCCTCATAGATTCCAGAATTTTGAATTTTCTTTTTCACTCTGTTAACACTGAAAATCCTACCTGTAATTAACAATACAGGGAATTGGGTATCATTTGGATTTGTTTTTTTGTCATACCCAGATGACAAATCATTGTCTTCTCCCTCTAGGCTATGATCAGATTGATTAATCACCTTTATATCTTCAATAGTTTGATGATTACATACCAAATGAACATCTTTGTCTGCGATAACAAATGATCCCCTGCTTTCTTCAACCTCTGTTTCAGCTAATGCTGCAGAGACAAAGACTTGTCCAGGGATGGTAGACCATATGGGTCTGTTGGGCTGAGATTGATGAGAAATTGAGAGAGACCCACCATTCTTGGATTGCCAAGTTAACTGAAAATTCTTCCCAATGCAAAAGATTTGATGTGAAGGGAGTGTTTGGGGATTGAAAGATAGAGTTCCTTGAATACAAGGGAGAGATTTTGGATTTGAAGGGAAGGGGTTGTTGAGATGTTTGTGGTGCTTTTTTGTGATTTTGAGAGTTTCCATTTTGGATACAAGAGAGAGCTCATGGAGTCATGGGTATATATATAGGTTCATATATCAATATTTTTTCAATGAAAACGTGTATATTGAAGGTGGTATGTGGGGAAAAGAAAAGATAAGAAACTTCTTGCATGAAAGTGCCCATTGTTATCCACACTGGTGATAGAGATGGTTTTGAAAGATTGATTTGGAACTTGGAACAATGAATTTGTTTAAGCAGTTGTACTAAATTGACCAAGTTGCCCTCATTAATTAACATTTATGAAATGGAGTGTATTTTATGAATAATACTATATGTACCAATTAGTATATTAAGTAGTATATTAATAAATGATGTGGCATAATTTTAGAGATTTTGAATATTTGTAATTTGTATAATAGGTGGGGTCAGTAATAATGACATAACACTAATTGATACATTAATTGGTGCATGTCGCACCATTTGTGTTTTATCAATTGTGCCCCAATTGTTGCTGTCATTTGTTTATTACTTCCTTGTTTGCCATATTTCAAGTTTTTATACTATTGCCCTGGACTTTGGATTATTTTCAATGTTACCCCTTATTGTTAGAAAGGTCACAACAATGTTGGACAAATTATACCTATATCCCCCGTAGTTTGTCTTTTTTGTCGATTTGGTGCTTGGAGTTTACATTGTATCAATTTCTCTCTTTAGTTTTTCAAATTACTTCAATTTAATCTAATTGATAACATTCATGAAGAAGTGAACAAAAATCAAGGGCAAAATATTCCATTTGATTTCAGTTATTATAAGGATTAAATTGATATAAGAGATAAATTATAAGGACTATGAGTGCAATTTGCCCTATAGTTTTTTGTTAAACTTTTTACGAGAAAAAAAAAGCGAGGAAAAAGAAATTTTAGTTGCTTCAATATCTAATTACTTTTTTTTTTCTTTCCTATTTTAATTTATCAACAATTCAAAAAATTAGTTTGGTGAACTATTTTTGAAACTTATTTTTTAGAATAACTCACTTTTTAACATCAAAAATTTGTTTTGCAAAATTTAGAAGTTGTTTTTGCAAAAGATGGGTGTTTTCAAAATTTTAATTACTTGTTTTTGAAAACACAAGACAAAAATTAAAAACAAAAATGAAAACATAAGACAAAATATATATATATATATATATGAAGAAAATGAAAACACAATAAAACATTTACAAGTAATCATAAGCTCTATCCAACCCCACCCTACATTAGCTACAAATAGTTCATGACTTACTTCTAACCTAATAAATGGATGGTTGTATAGTGTTTAGCACAATGCATTGAATAGTGTTTGGCAAAGTCCAGGAATAAGTAAGTGATATGGGGTTGGCTTTCTTGTGACCATTTTCCTATTCCTGTGGCTGAGAAGGAGTTTTGCTTTTTTTACTCACCTTTTAAATTATAAAAAATAAACCCTTCAATTTTCGCTAATAATAAGGTAAGATTTAGAATTGACAGAATTTTCCAATCCTGCCTTTCATTGAAGTAAATTTGGAGTGGAAGCAATTTCTACAACAAATTCAAAATAAACTCGATCAAGAATCTAGTGATCTCAGGGGTCAATTGAAAAAAAAAAAAAAAATTTGGGTAACAAATTAAATCTACCCAAGTATAAGGGGTTCTATTATAAAATGAAACATTTACATCCAAATGGAGGGTCTTGCATGTACTCCACCAATACAATTGACTTTGAATCTTTCAGATTTAACCAAAAGCTATAGAGAGAGAGAGAGAGAGAGAGAGAGAGAGAGAGAGAGAGAGTAATGAAATGCCACTTATCTCTTTTTTTTTTTTTTTTTTGGTTAATTTAAAAAATAAAAATTCAATTCAAAGTCATAAATGGTGGTGAGGGTGGCTCAGTGAGAATCCATATAAAAACCTCGCCGTCCAGACAAATGTTTTGACTTTTTTTTCGTTTCTTTTTCTTTTTCTTTATTTTTTATTTTTTTTAATCCTTTTATTTATTTATTTCATACTCGGCAAGTGTATCCAAATATAGTTGACGTTTGTAACCCTATTTAAAAAAAAAAAAAAAACTTTATTTAGGAGATAAAAAGTAATATTTGATCATTTTATTGACTTATGTGCCTATATGCAGTATAGCACCCCTATGTGGGGTTATTACATCCCCAATGAAAAAAATATAAATTCATGAAAAAATTTATAAATTTAATTATTAATATTTATATTTTTTTTTATTAATTTGTAATTATTTTTTCTATGCCCTACTAATGTGATATTTCCCCTTTCTTTAAAGGACTCTTTGGTCATTTTTGTGACTAATTTGTGTATCAAAAAATTTATAAAATTTCAAAAAAATTATGGAGATATTCATTTTTTATGTTATTTTATTTATTTATTTATAAGCGTTATAATTCCAATAACATTGACAAAAAACAAAACTCTAAAACTATTTTTGAATTTTTATTTTTGAATTTTTTTTTATCTTTGGTAATTTTTTAAATATTTTAATCATATTCTTTACTAAATTTTTTTTTACATTTTTTTTTCAGATTTTTTTGTCTTTTTTTAATTTTTTTTTCATATTTAGTGAATTTGTTTTATATTTCCTTAAAAATAAAAACTTTTTAACTGCATATTGATTAAGTGCATTTAAAAAAATTTAAAAATAATTAAAATAACAATGTTTTTTAAATTTTTTTTTAAAGGTAACAAAATGCGTAAAACAAAAAAAATCCAAGTTAGTTTTAAAAAACTAAACTAAACAGATGTTATTCCCAAAATATTTCACAAATATATTATATAAATTAGTAATGTTACGGTGACTAAATTTTAGAAATCATTCAATGAGTTACTAGAGTCGTTAGATTAATGGGTTGGTTTTTTTATGTTTTATACCAATATATAGTGATATATCAGATGATCTTTAGAGATGATAGTATTCAAATTTGGTCAACATAGCATTATAATAATATTTAAATATATTTGTTTTGACAATTTACTAGAAAATCTTAGGCAATATTAAAAGTAGTTCTCAAAATAACAATTTTTATTTTTATTTTTGTATAAACAAAATAAGAATGAATATAATTCTAATTTTCCTGACAAATTATATTTAGCTTTATATTATATTTGTTATTTATAAAACCGTGTCAGAGTTTTATTAATTTAAGTTATTATGTGAATCCGAGTATTTGGTGGAGTTGTTTTCCTCTGTGGTCAATACGTACTTTGAAATATTGACGTTTGGCCACCTGTCTTTTAGTCTTTTAGAAAGTGTATATTATCCTCTAAAAGTTTGAAATATCAATTTTATTAAGGGTTAATTACAAACACACCCTTTGAGATTTACTTAAATTATAAATTATTTTTTATAGTTTTAGAAATTACATTATATCCCCTAAGGTTTTTAATTTTATAATAAATAGATCCTTTTATTAATAAATTATCAAATTAATTAACAGTTTTTAATAATATTAAAATTTTATTTCAATTAATAATTCAAATAATTTTATTATTGTATAGGTAGACAGTTAGAAATTTCACTTTTTCAATTAATTCTGTTAAATATAAAATTCTAATAGAAAAATATTTATAATTTTCTAAATCACAAAAAACAATTCGTATTTTAAGTAAATTTTAGAAGGTATATTTATAATTTATCCCTTTATTAATGGTCACCCATTGACTTTTATTTACTTCCGCTTTGAATCATTCTAGATGCACTAGGTAGGGGGGCTGTTTGGTGGACATGACAGGACTCCCGCGGTTTGTTCCCAACTTATTTTGACAATTTAAATTGTTTTAGGTCAAGTTTGGCTATAAAAAATAAGTATACATTTTTTATTTTTTTATCTTTTTTTTATCACATCACTTTTCTATTTTTTTTTATATTTTTTCATAAAAAGATAAAAAATATATTTATTTAAGTCATTCCAAACAACCCCTTAACTATAGGATTGGTCAAATATATTGTTTATAAAAAATAAAATTAATATATTAGGTGTACGAAACTTCATAATCAACTCCTAATTGTTTTCTAAAAAACTGTCAAAATTATGTTGATCATTTTTTATTTTTATTTTTTAAAGATAAATATGATCTTGTTATAGGATTATAAATATTGAATTAATTTGATTTTTTTAGTAAACAATCTACTCGATCAATTTTATAATATGAACTATTTTGATTATCGAAATAGGTTTGGGACATACCCCATTGGGCTTCACAACACAATGTTCTTAGGCACAACACCAACACAACTTCGCTATTTAGTGAAGATAGATCTGCTAATTTTTGTCTTTGTTTTTTTAAAAAATTGTATTAAATTGCATGGTGCTCAAGTTTATTAGGCAAATAATTTAAAGAAATTGAAAAAAATTGATTATTTAAAAGTTAAAAAATGGTATATTTGACTTGTACTTTCTATTAATTAGTTTTCAAACAAGTCCATTGGAACTGTTTGGTGCAGCTAGTACGAGTTACATAATTTTCATTTATTTACTTGGAGAATCTATCCTAAATTATTCAGCGTGATTCTGCGTAAACTTATTAGACAAGAGAAAAAAAAAAAAAAAACTTAAATATATAGAAGTAAAAAAAAAAACTAATTATTTAAAAAATTTTAACTTTTAATTATCAATTTTCAATTTATATACGAAAGAACACCGAATAAAACCACTATTCTTTCAGTGGCAATGTGAATCACAACCTAAATTTGAGAGACCACAAATGTTACTGATGGAGTTAGGTTGAGGCTCACGCGTGATAGAAAAAGTTGTGAATACAATCAATTTGGGTGTGAATTTCATAAAAATTTTAATTTATTATTATTATTATTATTTCTTTGAAATTATTGCCATGGTTGATTAATGGACACACCTCTAAACAAAGCTCAATTTGAAATACCGCATAAATCCTTTATTTATTATTATTATTATTATTTTGGTTTTTTCAATAGTAAATTAGATATCTTAAAAAGATTTTGCCAACGTGTCCGTTATCTATGAAAGTGAGTGTAATAAAAGATATACAATATTTTTAAATTTTCTTAAAATATATTTGTCTATAAAATGTGTATAATCAAAATATATAAAACAATTATATATAATCGGATGGCATTGAACCTAATGAAAATTGGTGACGCATGAGCCCAGCTCAAACCAACGCAATGAATTTGTTGATAAAAAAATTTCTACATCTCATTTCTCACTAAAAGCTTTAACTTGTTAACTGCTTAAGACTACAAATGAGTTGAGTTGAACTTTGAGATTTTCAACCTCCGCGCTAATTGAAATTTTTGTATTTTTTTCCTGTATAATTAATGGCATTTAAGCTCCATTACAAGTTGGTTGGACCCATAAATTCTGAACTTGAATTAATATATGAGATATGGGTTTGGTGATGCATAGATGAAACTAGACGTGAATGTGGCAATGTTCATCGAAACAAATTGCAAAATGATTTCTCTGTATGATAGTGTGCAAAATCTTCTTTCTTTTTGTTTTGTTTGTTCAAGTACAATGGATGCTTAGAAGTTAGACCTACCCATCATAAATTTCAATCTCTTCCCATACTTTGAGTTTCTCTTTTGAATTGCTTTTGAATCTTCCCATACTTTGAGTTCTTATTCTGAATTGTTGCACTCTCATTATGCATGTGACCACGTTTCTGGCTAGATTCAAATTACCAAAATGCCAAAAACAATCATTAGTGATTTTGTTAGTGTTGCAAAAATTGTATAAAGTATAAAAAATATATTGAAATATATGAAAGTGTTTTAGAATATATGAAGAGTACATCGAAATCGTAAATATTTGATATTTAGTAATTTTATTGACATTTCTTAGGACAGTCATTAGTAAAACCCTACAGATTATAGTGTTATTTGGTACAACTTAATTTTTTTTTATTCATAGTCTTTTCCAATCTATTTGTTACTACAAATTAGAGAAAAAAAATTTGATTATTTAAAATTAAAAAAATAATTATTTTTGGCTTTTACTTCTAATTGTCAACTTTTAACTTGTGAAAAGGTGCACCAAATAAATTAGCTCTACGTTTCTGTCACATATGGCAATTGATGTCTTGTTAGAACATCTATATGACTTCTATTTGATTAGATAGATTATAGCATATAAATAGAATAATTAATTCATGTGACTCAATATTTGAAATTTTTGTTATTCAGATTAGATTTTGATATACATTTCACCTAACAAAATTGATGATTTTTTTGATCTACAACTAATAATGCAAAAAATATATATAATTGAGCTTATATATTTACATAATCATTACAAAACAATTATGAACAAGGGGGGATTATGTTTCGCACTAATTTAATTAATAACCAATCTTACACGAATTCTATAAATTATTAATTCTCTAACTTGTAATTTTACTAGTCAAACAGATCTCTACAAGTCTTACAATGCATATTGTGAGCGTAATGAGAAATTTAAGAGGCGTATGAATTTGTTTATGTATTTTCTCAATTATGCCCCAACTGTTGCTGTCATTTGCTTTTTCACTTCCCTGTTGCCATATTTCATGTTTTTACACCATGGCCTGAACTTTGGATTATTTTCAATGTTAACCCCTTATTGTTAGAAGGGTCATATAATTTGTGAGAAACTTTTAAAATGAAAAAGAGCAAGAAAAAGGAATTCTAGTTACTTCGATAACTAAATAAATTACTAAGGGCATGTTCGATTGTGTTTTTTTTTTCTTTTTTCTCTCTATTTTATTTTATTTTTTTGCTGAATTATTCTAGAAACCTATAATTTTTTTTTTTAAAATAAAAATAACTCACTTTTTAGAAAATTCTAATTTTTTTATATTACTTTGGCCCCTTAACCCAAGTTGGGATGAACTCCCCTTCAATATTTTAAAAACCGGACCGGTAAGCGAATCGAAAAAGGAATCAGGTAGATGTATCACCGGTTCAACTGTTGGTTCGAAATAGAATCGAATCGTGATATTATAATTATTTTATAAATATATTAAAAATTACTTAATAATAATATAAAATTAAGATACATTTATTTAAATTATTTTTTATATTTTAAGATACATATAATTACATAAACATATTTATTTTTATTTTTTTGTAAAGTATATTAATTATAAATAATATTTGAAAGAAAATGTTATAATATATATTTAGCAAACATAAACTAAAGTTAAAGGTGACATAAGTGGAATTATTTTTTTTACTGTGGTATTTTTATGTGAAATTAGTTTTGTAAAATTATTAAATACATGTTTGTTTGGAATAAAATATAATGAATATCTTAATTAATATTTTTTTACAATATATAAGCAAGGGGGTTTGGTTTGGTGACTCAATAGAAATATGCTGCTCTTTCAACCAAAGGTGTTGCGTTTGAATCTTACAAACATCTTTTTGAAGTTTAGGCGATTTAGAGGGTATATTCAGACGGTTTAATTGGTTGTACTAGCTAGTTTAGTTTGATTTCAAAATATTTTTCATATCTTTATCTCTTCGTATCGATCGATATTTCTTATTGTGAGTTCCAACTAGGGCATAAGAGATGTTAAGCCCTTTCAATATATATATATATATATATATGTATGTGTGAGAGAGAGATTTATGAAAGAATAATTCTGCACATATTAACCGTCTTACTAAAAATATAACTAGTCAAATGAGATTGGTTGTTAAAAAAATAATAATATTTAAACCTCCAATAATATTTAGATATGAATACTTTTAATAGGATTGCTATTAAAATTTTAAGTAGAGAAATGCTATTTACCAGAAGAAAAATGCTTGGGATTTCATTTTTTTGGAAACCCCCACAACTCTCTTTGGATCTCAACTATTAATGTATACGTAGGACCTACTCATATATGTGTGAGGCCCATACCATCAATGATTGAGATCCAAAAGGAGTTGTGGAGATTTCCAAGAAAAGGGGTCTTAATCATTATTGTTACCAGAATCTGATTTTTTAAGAAGTAAAAACTCAATTCGAAGTCTGTTAATATGGAGGGTATATCAGTGAGAATCTGATGTAAAAGTTTGGCCCGTTAGACTTCTCATTTATTTCTTTTTTCTTTTTTTAATTTTTTTTTTCTTGTTTTCTTCATTGGAAAGTATATAATAATTCTATAAATATTAATATTTTTACTAAAAATTTTACTAAAATGTGAAAGAGATCAAATACCATTGGTTGTAAAAAACGGTACACTTGAATATCCAATGATTTTTAGACACATGTTTGATTTTTAATAAGAGTTTAGGTTTTTGTATGTAACATTACTTTATCCAAGTTGACATTTAAAACTTTTGTAGTAAGTTTATGTGCTTATATATGTTAAGTTTTTGTAATTAGTAATTTTATTTGACAAAATTTATTTTAATTGTAATTTTATTTGTTTTTTTTTTTGTTTTAGTAAGGATGTGAGTGTTTAGATGCAAATTCAACGCGAATTGTACCTATGGAGAGGAGTTTGTGATCTTGAGCCTTTCATGTTTGCTACTTCGCTGACTATGTATGAAGATTGAGCTATGAATGACATCATCTAATACTTTTATAGAGCGCTTGAATTTCAAGGAAGCAAGTTTTACCGCTTGAGCGGTAAAACTTGTACTCGAGCGGTCGGCTTATATGTTTTACACCACATTTACTCACACTATTTGAGTGGTCTTCGCGATCATGTTTTTTATAAAGTGCGTCATTCACTGTCTTTAGGGTTTAATCCATCAGACATTTGGAGAAAAAGAAAAATCAAAGTGTGGTATATTAGAGGGTGTTTTATAATTGTTTCCTTGAGAATGATTAATGAATCTATGAGTTTCATATTAACGTCATCAAGGGATTATTTTTTTTTATTACGTTCACAAAAGAGAGGTGTTCTTTAGATTTTGGAGAATTTGAGCTTGAAGCTTTGGTGGACTCTAAAGTGGCTCATCGTTGTGGATTCGACATCGACGTTGTGGATTCAACGTTGGGCAAGACAATTTTGAGATGAAGACAGTGGTGGAAGAGGCATATTAGGGTCAGTTCAATTTGGGCGTGAATTAGCTAAGTAATTGAGAGTACTTTTGTGTAGTTCTTTTTTGTCTTTTTAGTAGATTGTTTTGTGATTTTGACTCGTGATTTTTTTATCATAATTGGAGGTGTTTCAATTGTAATTTTTTTCACGTTAAATATTGTTATGTTGATTTGTCTTTGATTATTTGATTGTGATTGTTATTCATTATTTAAGATTAAAATATAATCACAAATCAATATATCAGATATTTTAAAATTTTCAATATATATATGCTTTTTTGAGACTCTTTGGTATGCATATACAAAACTTTTTGCTATTCGTATACAAAATCTTTTCTTAGTTTAGGTACACCAACAAATTTATAAAATTTGACAGAATTATGAATTATTATATTTTGTTGTTTTCAAACAAGTCAGTTTTATTTTAAGTTCTTTGAATCAAAGAATTTGACGGCTCTTTCCTTGCAATCAACCCACACTTTGAAACATTCATGTTTGGCAACCTTTTCTTTGGAATATCAATTCTCAATTCTACCCTTACATTGAAAAATTTCAAAATCTTGTAAATTGAAATAACAATAATAATCTCAATTTATTATTATTATTTTGGTTGATGCTATTGGCAAAGCCATTGCATGCATTGTTTTCACAATTATTTTTTTAAAATTTGTTTAATCTATCGCTTAAATGATCGGGAAAATTAAAATTTAGATATGAAAAATAAATTAATTTTTTTTTAAAAAAAAGGCGAATTACGTTAACAGTTCTTATAACTTCGGACTTGTGTCACTTTGATTCCTGACTTTTTAATTGTGACACATTTGACCATGAATTTTGAATCTTGTTCTAAATAAGGACAATTGAAGATACAATTGCTCAATTTCAAGGGCAAAAAATATAAACGAATTTGACAAAAATAAATGTCAAAAAAATATTTTTGAATTTTTAAAAATTATTTCTGTCCCACTAAAGATAAAATTATATAAAATTGATAAATCTTTTATACATTTATTTATTTATTTTACCAAATTAATTTTTATTATGTGTTTGGATGATGACCATGTAATGGGTGATTGTTAGCCTTTTAATGTGTAATCGATATATATATATATATTATAAGAAATATTTTTAATTTTTGATTTTTTGATTTAATGGATTGATTTAATAATGATACCAAAGTTGTCGCCATATTACACTTTTGGAAAAATAAAAACTAATTTAATGAAAATAAAAACAACCATCCATTACATGATTATCATCCAAACACATAATAAAAATTAATTTAGTAAAATAAATAAATAAATATATGTGTAAAATATTTATCAATTTTATATTATTTTATCTTTGGTGAGTAGAAATAATTTTTAAAAATTCTTTTTGACATTTATTTTTGTCAAATTAGTTTATATTTTATCAAATTGACGACTTTATCCTTGAAATTGATCAATATCTTTAATTGTCCTTATTTGAAACAAAATTCAAAATTCAGGGTCAAATGTATCACAATTAAAAAGTTCGAGATCAAAGTGACATAAATCCCAAACTATAGGAATTGTTAGTATAATTCACCCTTAAAAAAATGGATTTAGACCTATGTTTTGTTAAAAATGGAACTAACCCATGAAAACTCACCCAAAAATTTGAAACCAAGTTTACACCAGAGTGCTTCCAAAGGACCCCTTACCTTGGTTTCAAATACTTTATGTATTCGTCAGTCATTAATTAAGTTTTCAAAGTTTTAATTATTAAAATATGACACATTTGTAGAAACAAGTAATATATTCTCATGACTTGTGACGGTTAACTGGATTTGAGTTTAGCTATGCATTTTTTATGTTTGGATGGTTGAACTAAAAACATCATTACAAGGAATTCCGTTATTAATAATAAAATTTTGATGTCAACACAATTCAAACGTTTGGTTTATTGTAAATTATGTATTAAAAATTAATAAAATTTTAAGTATTATGAGTTACTCTAAAATAGTTCACATTTTTAGAGAAATGCAAGATTTACAAGGAAAGCTAATTAGATTCACATTTACAAGGAAAGCTTTATACTGTAATTAAGTTTGATGCATCAATAAATTCTATTTTGTCGATAAAAAAAAAAATCACATTTCGTTCTTAAATGTTTATCTCCAACTAATAAAATGAAGGAAATTTGAAATGAGATTTTATTTTATCTTTTCATTCCTATTAAATGCATTGGACCTCCTCTTCGCGGAAGAGGGGTGACTGCTGTGCATAAAACACAACAATTATTATTGTGCAGTTAATTGGACCCATTTCGTATCCTATTTTGATAATCTGAATTGTTCACTTTTTAGGGTATATTGAGTAGAATATATCTGTAAAAAATAAGTTGATCGGATATCGGTAGCCCTTTCATCTAAGTACATTTATATTCAGTTTTATATACAAAAGCACATTAACTATTTATTTTTTAAATATTAATGTGATTAGATGAAAATGTTATCGAATTTGATTTTTTACATGTATATTTTACTCGATATACCTTAAAAAGATGAACGGTTTGGATTATCAAAGTAGGACATGGAGTGGGATTCATTGGTTGCATAACAGTGACGGTTGTGCATAAAGGACAACCATCATCCCAAGTTCCATTCTCGCAGAGGGCCCCATACCTTTCATACTTCATTTTGTAAACCCCATTTCAAACCCACAATAATGATCCAAATCATTTATCTCGTGAAACCATTTATCTCGTGAAACCAACAATAAAGATGTGTAGTCTAAAAAAATCAGTTTTATCGTACGTCAATAGACACGTGTACAAATTATATTTTATTTTTTAAAATAAACGACACCTATAAGTTTAAAATTAAACTCTCCATTTTACAAAATAAAGTGAGATTTGTTCACTTATTTATCGATATTAGATGAAATTGAGTTTCTACATAAACGATATTTACTGTGAAATTTACAAAATAAACGATTCAGATCATCGTTATGAACTCGTCAAGATGGGACTCACAAAATAAAGTACGAAAAAAAAAAATAAAAAAATTAATGATATTGAGATGAGCCGTTACCGTGGCATAGACCATTCATCATGAATATTTGAATCTTCACAAAATATGTGCTTATGTTCGGACTAGCTTATGAATCTTCCCAAAATGTGAGTTCCTATTCTGAAATGCTGCTTCCTCCTTGTGCATGTGGCCATGTTTCTAGCCAGATTCAGATTATGTTTCAATTGGAACACCATAAGGCAATCGATATCTTCGTTAGAGACTTTCCTAGAATAAATAAAACTGTTTAATTTTTTAAATAACTAAACAATGTTTTGACAAAAATAGTCAATCTATTGTGTTATAGTAGCCTCCTGGCTCCAACAATTGGCGGGAAGAATTTTCATATAGACTAATATTAACAACATAGAATCAGTCACAAAATATGTAATAATTGGGTAAGATTCATTTTGAATGTCGTCCCCTCCCTAACTGAGTTTAATCTTAGATTTTCATTATATTTTTTTGTAAACCATTCTATTGTCAGAATAATGACAAAGACGAGAATCCCATTAGGGTGTTTACCAGGCAATAGTCATTGCCAGAAAAGAAAGAGTATAATTAGAATGGTTGAAGTGAAGTCGTCAGCTCCATTAGCCTTTCCTATGCCTCTTGAAAAAGGTCATAATCATTGCCAATGGTTGTCACAACTGCTGGGTTTCGAATTCTAAACCCAAGCTAACTCTTTTCCTGGACAACTTCTTCCTGGGAAGGTTTTCTCACTTGTCAATGGAGACAATTCGACGCATGCGGCGGCACCATATTATGGCATGATCACTCTACATTATTATTTTTTTTTTTTATCGGCAAAAGAAATCTATATTGATGGAAACATATGAAGTATGATAGAGTACATCAATAGAGATGAGCTTGGAGCTCCAAGTTCCAGTTGGTGAGAAACCAACAAAACAAAGCAAAATCAACAAAGCCAACCAACAAAACAACAGCTACTGATGAGCAGAACAGAGCAACATAACAGTTTCTTCTTACACCAAATGCTGAGAGAACCATGAGCAACCAGCTTCTTAGCCCCCAGCAGCAGACTACCAACAGATTAATTCAACAGATTAGATCAGCAACTAATAGATTAGTTCACCTCCCATTTAATAACATTATAACTAGGTGATGAAACTTGAGTCGGACATGTTCACCTTGGTACTAATATTTAGCCTCATACCAACTTCCATATGTTACTTTACCTCTTAGATTGATGTTTGATTATGAGTGGCCATACATGTGCACACTTTTGTTACTAATCTAACCACATTCATACGAATGTGTTCTCCTATTGACAACATACTCTAAATGACTACTATTCAATGTGGGGACATAATTTTTGAATAGCAATACGTGGCCGAGGTGGCACCGAAGTGTCAGCCGAGGTGCCACGTGTCCTGTTCATGACGCCAAGATAATCTCGGCTAGGCCGAGGTTATCTCCGAAGATACCGAAATCCAGGATAAGCGGATAAGGGACAAGAGTCCTAGAATGAGAGAAGACTTTAATTTGGATAAAGATAAGACTCTTAGAGAGTTTATCCCAATCCTACTGGGAGTCTAAGATTAGCAGTAATCCAAAGTCCATTGGAGCTAGGCTTCTATTGGGACTAGGTTTGTGTTGGCTATAAAAGGGAGGCACTCTCATGGGTTTAAGGTACGCTTTTTATATTCTGAATAGTGAGTTAAGCACTTTTTCTATCTTTAAGAGATAACTGACTTGATCTTCGGAGTGCTCCTGGGTGGACGAGCCATTGTCGGAATCTCTTCTTTCTGTGATAGGTCGTTCGGGCTTAATCTATTCTACCGATACTCTCCAGCTGAATACTAATTTGGCAGTGTGGTTAGAAATCGACTCATACAATTTGGCGCCGTCTGTGGGAAAGAAAGGAGAATAGATGGCTAACAATGGACAGAAAGAGAAGGTTGGGGATGACACTCCTACTGGGAGTGGGAAACCGATTGACCTTGATGTCGAAGAAGACAATTGCAACAAGGAGACTCGTGATAAGAATCATGGAGAAAAAGATGTCGGCCAGGAGGGCGACACGACAAAGAAATCAGACTGAGGCGGGTATTATAACGAGGACGACCTTCAAGTGTGGAAAGAGAGATGCTTGAGGAGGGACGACGAGATGAAGGGAATGACAAACAAATTGGCGGACCTGCAAACGATCGTCAACTTCATGATACAGAACAATGTCATGCAGCCCCCATTCCCGTTACAAGATATGCCGATTCCAACGGCCAAGAAAGATGCCCAAAAAGATGGGCAGAAAACAGTCCCTACAGTTCCCCAGCACGCCAGGACCGAAAAACACTCTCACCGGCCTTCAAGGGAGGTCGAGCAAGGAGAGTCAAGAAAGGAAGAATCTAGGAGGACGCATCGCACCAAGGAAGCTGACTTCAAAGAACATCGGCATGTTCAAGGGCAGGAGCTGTGCTTCGACGCAACTAATGGAGAAAGGTCCAAGAGGACTCATAATGAAACTGGAAGTAGTGCACCGAAAAGGCTGAAGTCAGGAGATAGCTGAGCTCCTGGATGGACCAAGGAGGATCTGAGGGATTACCTACAGAAGAAGCAACAAAATGCCGAGCTAACCTCCCCGGTCAAGCCGAGAATGCCTGTAGACGTCCCCGAACGCCCCGGGGGGATGAACCCCCGTTCTGTTCATATTGGGCTTACTACAGTTCAGACTCGATTTGTTGTCACGGTTCTTAATCTTGAACCAAAGAGTCCAAATCCGGCAAATCGTTTTTAGAAAACAGATTTTGAAAGAAGTGCCAAACATGGACTGCTTTGCCAGATACAGAGTCGCCACCTAAATATTTTTTAATGGGGGAATTTAGGAAACCCTGACTCGGTGCCAAAGGCCACGTGTCCGTCATCACCAAAGTTGCCTCGGCTCGGGAACTTGGGTACGATTGGGGAAGGTCAGCTATGAGCACCCCCTCTTGCCCGATCAAAGATCGGCCTCTACTAATCGTGATATCTTGTTTTGAAAACGTTATGTGCTCTTATTTCGGTTATTAGCCTAGAATTACTATGTTATGCGCGCATCAAACAAGTATAGACCAAATCGCCTAAATTGGAACAAAACATTTCATGTTTGTTTTGAAAATGGTTTGCTACTCGCAAGTAGGCTAAAATGCAGGTCTTGCTACCCTCGAGTAGGCTTTTTTAGAAAAGATGGTTTTGCCACTATCTAGTGGGCTTAAAACTCGCGTTCAATGCATTGTTCCAATTTAGGTAATTCAACCTCCATCCACAGGCATTCAAGCAGTTATAACACATAAGCAGCTAGCCTCATGGTAATCATGCTATTATGGCAACACTCACACGCATGCGGTATGCTAAAAAGCATAAAAGCTTACCTAGTACTCCAAGCCAAAACAGAAACTAGTTAGTAATCATATGCATGATCCTAGTTCATGTTAAGATGGCTAATGCAACACATGCGGGATGCAGCTAGAATAGGCTCGGCTAGTCTATGGATGGCATGTGAAATGCAACAACTAACACGTATTCAAGTTAGATTTGAAATACAATGCAGTTTGCATGATGCGCCGAGCCCGGTGCATGCAATACAAATGAATGATGCACGCATGCATAGCATAAGGTATGCTAAATTAAATAGGCCCTAATACTAACCATCAAAAGCAGGTAAGTAAAAGGGAGAAAGAAGTGGGGGTTGGAAGACATGCACACACGCACCCACACTTATTACAAATTCGTCCTCGCTCGGAGGGACCAAAAGAATATACAATTTAATTAACCTACAAGCTAATTAAATAATTACAGTCCACTTAACTAATTAATAAATCAATTAAGCTACTAAACGCAGTAAAGGGCCTCGGGAAGAGGGATGCACGCATGCTCAGATTGGCTTCGCCCGGAAATCCACTACCATGCGCAAGTTGCTTATGTTTTCCCTGCTTTGCTCCTCTGAAACTTGCACAATTTCCAAGGTATGCTTCATGGACATTGGGGAACACTACTGGCCAAGAGGAATGGCCACCGGCCAAAGGAGATGATCACCGGCTACTTGTGAAGCCATCGGCCACTGATGGATGGCCGGTCGGCACTTCAGATGGCCGGCCGGCCAAATCTTCCTGCAGAATCCTGTTTTGACAGCAGCAGAGGGCAAAACAAGGAATGGCAATGCATTTCAAGCAAATGTATGCACCACCACATCCCTTATCATATTTATGACTCAAAGGGGGCATGGTCCTTGATTCTCGGACCACCAATCGCGCATTTCAATGCGTGATGGCCCAAGAAACCAAGTATGCATTTTGATTTCAAATGAAATGCAATGCAAACAAGCACAAAGAGACCCAACCTCTATCATGCTCAATTCAAGAGGCAAGGCAATGCATGCACAATGCAATGCAACCTAGGCATGTGAGCTAAGGATGCAACATGTCAATGCAAGCAAACATACAAGGTATATAACAACCTAGGCAAGCAAGCATGCAAGGCATGAAGCAATGTGACCACATTTGAACAACATGCGAAAGGTGGTCTTAGACCAATATGGACAAGCCTCGGCCATGTCTAAGTAGGAAGCCAAAATGCTATGGAATGGAGGCAAATACACACACAAACAATGCATGCAAACATGGCCCAACACTTAAGCATTAAAGAGCATCTTTTAAGCACACTTAAAAGAGGATAATCATGGATGAATAGCATGCATGGAAAGCTCTGAAATCATGTCATAGATGGTGCCAAACCAAGTAAGCAAAACAAGCAAAGCATGCATAGAAGCTTGGAATTAACCCAAGGACTTAAACCATGATCATATGACACATGAAGCAAATGATCAAAGTGAATCAAAACAGTCCCAAATCATGTCAAAGTAAGCCCCAAAACATCACTTAGATGGCATCTAAATGACCTACACATGGAAGCATACACAAATGTCTAAACATGGAGCATGAAACACCAACCTTATAAAGCATTAAAGGGGCATCAAATGCAAGTATACGAGCATGGAGCAAGGACTGAAATATCATAACTAATGGTGCCAAACCACTGAAATGATGCAAATAGAGCATGGTAGAGGAGCCAACACTCAAGGCATACAAGCTAGATTGTATGGTAGCCATACAAAGCAAGCCATGGATGACCCAAATAACCAAAATCAGACCTAAATCATGCCAAAATATGCATAAAAGCTTCACCAAGCTAAGCCAAAATCATGCTAGAAACAAGGCTCAAAACACAAAGCATGTTAAGGCAATTTCATGGCATTACAAGACAAGTATGCTAAGCATGCATGGTGTGTCTAAACCAAGTAAAAACAGAGGTAATACATGGCAAAATACTACCAAATAACATTTAAGACATGGCCAACATGCACTTAAGGATGGTGCTCACATATGAGGCTAAAATGGCACATATTGAAGGCAACAAGGAGAGGGGATGTCCCTCTCCTTCTTAGGATCCTAAACCACCATCCTCACCACTGAAATCCCTCAAGATTTCAGTGGTGAGGAGGCCCAAACAAGGTGGTCCCGAAGCTCACCAAAAACACACAAAAATGAGGCCAAACAAGGCCTAAGAGGGGGTAAACGACCCCAAACACAAAAGTGTCCTTAATTAAGTATCTTAAACACAAAAAAATAGAACTTTTTTATGTTATACACAAAGCTCAAAACAGCAAGCAAGATAGGCTAAAAGCTGGTGCAAAAACGGGGAATAAAAGAGGGTTAAAGGCTCACCCTTGTAGACCAATGAAACCAGCAGCTTCTTGGATCAAAAACCAGTCCCTTAGCCTCTGAAAATGGCCTCCAAGCTCCTTAGGTTGATGATCGAGGTGTTAGGATAGGAGTTGTAGTGTAAATGTGCAAGAACTAGCCCCTTTTGAACCCTCTAACACACCCAAATGTAGAGAGAGATGGAGAATATAGAGAGAGAGTGATATATATCTATGATATATATTAGATTTTCTAACCCTTGAAATGGGAGGAGAGGCTCTCCTTATATAGGCCAAGGCAAGATGCCAAGCTTCTAAGAGAAGCTAACATAAAAAAGGTCAAAGGGGGCAAGCTTCTCTTAGAAGCTTGGAGCAAAAGGGCCAAGAAGGCCAAGCTTCTTGGAGAAGCTAGACAAAAGAGCCAAGCTTCTTGGAGAAGCTAGGCAAAAGGTTCAAGAGGTGCAAGCTTCTCTTGGAAGCTTAGAAGGGTTCAAGCTTCTTGGAGAAGCTAGGCAAAGGTACAAAAGGTTCAAGCTTCTAGGAGAAGCTAAACCAAGGTGCAAAAGGTTCAAGCTTCTTGGAGAAGCTAAACCAAGGGTTCAAAAGGTTCAAGCTTCCTCAAGAAGCTAAAGACCAAGGGTTCAAAAGATTCAAGCTTCCTCAAGAAGCTAAAGACCAAGGGTTCAAAAGGTTCAAGCTTCCTCAAGAAGCTAAAACCAAGGGTTCAAAAGGTTCAAGCTTCCTCAAGAAGCTAAAACTAAGGGTTCAAAAGGTTCAAGCTTCTTGGAGAAGCTAAACCAAGAGTTCAAAAGGTTCAAGCTTCCTCAAGAAACTAGAACCAAGGGTTCAAAAGGGTCAAGCTTCCTCAAGAAGCTAAAACAGGGGGTTCAAAAGGTTCAAACTCCCCTCAAGAAGAGGTCTCGGCCAGAAAAAGAGTCAATCGGCCAAATAAAGATGGCCGACCGACCAAACAGAGTGCCGACCGGCCAAATATATGGCCGATGGCAACAAAACACTGGCCGGTGGCCTCTAGCCATGGCCGGTGATGTGTGGAGATGTCTCACAAGCCATTTCCTGCCCCTCAAAAGCAAAATACAAGTGTTTGGTGCAAAACCAAACACAAAACAGTTGAGTCGGGAGATCCTGAGGCAAGGCGCGTAGCCGAGACCTCCGGGAACTCGAGACGAACACAAACATGGATGATCACCGGGTGTTCAAATGGTGACGTCCAAGTCTTGAGGACAGCCAAAAATGGGGTGTCTATAGTTGCCCCTCTTTGACAGAACTCGAAAGTCATAAGAATGACAGGAGTGAATGTCAAAACCCAGAGACGACCCATTTTTGACAAGGCCGAAGACTTAGACAAACATGCAAAACAAACAAGATATGCACCCGAAGGTAGGGGCAAAATGCAAGATGATGCACAGAGCCGGGCATAACTTATGATCATGTAAAGAAAGTTGTAACGAAGCACACATGCAACAGTTTTAAGCTAGCATACACCAAACTACACTACAATGCAGAAAGGATGTAAGAGAATTATGCGATTCTCGATACGTCTCACGCGGAGGATATAATACCTGTCCGGTTCGTCTGGTTCCACCAGTCGCAAATGAACCGTACATACAATATTGTGCCTGCAAAGAAAACAAACTTAACAGGTACAATGTGATTATCAGCCTGCATATTAATGTACTTGAAAATGCGTGACAACGCAAAGTAAGTGGGAAGCATAACAATGCTGTGAAGGCACAGACATGTAAGTGGAGCATGCGGTCTACGCAAGCAATAAAATTGAACACGAACATGCGGTCTACGCAAGTAATGAAATTGAACATAAGAATGCGGTCCATGCAAGCAAAACATGCAGTCTACGCAAGTAATGAAATTGAACAAAAGCATGCGGTCCAGCAAGCAAAACATGCGGTTTACGCAAGCAAAACATGCGGTCTACGCAAGTAATGAAATTGTTCATAAATATGCGGTCTACGCAAGTAATGAAATCGATTATAAACATGCGGTCTACGCAAGCAAAACATGCGGTCTACGCAAGTAATGGATTTGAACATAAGAATGCGGTCCACGCAAGCAAAACATGCGGTCTACGCAAGTAAAACATGCGGTCTACGCAAGTAATGAAATTGTTCATAAATATGCGGTCTACGCAAGTAATGAAATCGATTATAAACATGCGGTCTACGCAAGCAAAACATGCGGTCTACGCAAGTAATGGATTTGAACATAAGAATGTGGTCCACGCAAGCAAAACATACGGTCTACGCAAGCAAAACACACGGTCTACGCAAGTAATGAAATTGTTCATAAATATGCGGTCTACGCAAGTAATGAAATCGATGATAAACATGCGGTCTACGTAAGCAAAACATGCGGTCTACCCAAGTAATGGATTTGAACATAAGAATGCGGTCCACGCAAGCAAAACACGCGGTCTACGCAAGCAAAACACGCGGTCTATGCAAGTAATGAAATTGTTCATAAATATGCGGTCTACGCAAGTAATGAAATCGATTATAAACATGCGGTCTACGCAAGCAAAACATGCGGTCTACGCAAGTAATGAAATTGTTTATAAACATGCGGTCTACGCAAGCAAAATATGCGGTCTACGCAAACAAGACATGCGGTCTACGCAAGTAAAACATGCGGTCTACGCAAACAAGACATGCGGTCTATGCAAGTAAATCATGCGGTCTACGCAAGTAATGAATTTGATTATAAACATGCGGTCTACGCAAGTAAAACATGCGGTCTACGCAAACAAGACATGCGGTCTATGCAAGTAAATCATGCGGTCTACGCAAGTAATGAATTTGATTATAAACATGCGGTCTACGCAAGTAATGAATTTGATTATAAACATACGGTCTACGCAAGTAGTGTAATTGAATATAAGCATGCGGTCTACGCAGGCAATGAAATCGATTACAAACATGCAGTCTACGCAAGCAATGAAATTGAATATACACATGCGGTCTACGCAAGTAATGAAATTGAATATAAGCATGCGGTCTACGCAGGCAATGAAGTCGATTACAAACATGCGGTCTACGCAAGCAATGAAATTGAATATACACATGCGGTCTACGCAAGTAATGAAATTGAATATACACATGCGGTCTACGCAAGTAATGAAATTGAATATAAGCATGCGGTCTACGCAGGCAATATGTATAAAAAGAGACTCGAACACATCATTGCAACACAGTACAATCGAAGCGTGTTGTGGAGTTCACAAGATGCAAAAGGATACGGGAAACGATGTTCCTCGCTCGTACAGAGCGTTGCTAAAAAAGATACGGCTTGAGGTCAACTCGAAAGCCTACTAATGTTTTAAAAGTGTGCTTTCTTGCGATATCTTGAAAAATGAAGGTGCCAAATCATATAATTGACCCTGGACAAGGGCGCAGGTGGTGTATCGACCTCAAGAAAAAGGAGGGGGTTATCAGTAGCAATCCTGATACGCTGCTGCCCTACTTTCCTTTTGCTTTGCAGTCCAGAACCTATATAGCTTCAGATAGGCCCTGATTTCACTATTTTCACATGACCTGGGTTAAACCCCGCAGTTTTCGAAAGAACAAATTCCTTTTTCGCACAAATGTGGAGAATGGCACAACACTCTGAGCACACAACAAATCATTTTGAAATCGAGAAAATGAGTTCTCGACCGGGTATTGAGTCTATGACTGAACACAGCAAAGACGATCCAACAACGGAAAACAAAAGGTAAACAACCTAAACACATCGAGACACGCTCAGAACGACTCAAAGCAAGAATCGAGAAAAACAAAACAAAAGACACGACACACAGACGTGTTACAAAGATGAGAGACCTCTCAGTGCACGAGGAGCCAGTTTCTCTGGGTATTATTTCCCACCTTTTTCTCATTTGTGATTCTCACATCACTCGGCCCTCAAGCTCTTTTTTTCTGAAAAAGCCATTTTCCTCACTTTTTCTCTCAGCGCACATCTCTCTATTCTTCGATCTCTCATTTTAAATCCCTCCCCTTGGTAGTTGATGGATAAATAGAAAGTTGTGTGCTCTTGCCCCTAGCATTCCACCAGATTCTTCTTCTTGTTCACAATAGTGAGTTTCTTCCACAAAGGGGTTGCGCTACAATTGGGTGTGTAGCAAATCTGCAGCTAACATCGGTTGACGAGGCTCTGCTGGGGAGTTTGGACATGGTTAGATCTGTCCAGATGATGGAGTGGAATATCTTGCCCCATTCCAGTTCGTGCTTCGCACTTGGCTCGATACCTCGCTGCTTGGAGGATGTGAGAGCTTTCAGCCCTTTTGCGGTTAGCTTCAGTGGTGCCCTTTTCTGGCAGGTAGAGTGCCCTTCTTGGCAAGTATGGTGCCCTTTCTGGCAAGTATTTTGACAAAGGGGAAAAGACAGAACACCTGACTCAACTGTGCCCCTAGTTCATCATTTTGACCATTTTTTGTTTTGGTTTTTCTACTAAAACAATTTTGACCAATATGAGAGTTAGATTAACACGCTTGTTCAATTTTTGATTTGAAATCATGCAAGTCAGGTTGTAAGCACTGAAAATTTTCCTTTTTTGGGTCCAAGAAATGGTCCAGTTTTGGAAAAATGGAGTGATTTTCGAGAGAATAGTCAATCTCAATAAAAATTCTCAAAAACTGTTTTTGCAAACGGCCACTGCTCAACGAGCACGGAACCTACCCTCGAGATGCGCAACCTCAAATCCATAACAATGGAAAATTGCCCCTTGTTTGAAGGATACCGCATGGCAATGGAAAGTTGCCCCTTGTTTGAACGGCACCGCAGCGCATTGAATGGCAACGGAAAGTTGCCCCTTGTTTGAACGGCACTGCAGCGCATTTGTAGTCAGTCCTCAGAGCGACGAACACAACCAAACTCTCGGTTACAAAGAAGGCAAAGATGATCAAAACCATTACATGGACACAATTGATTTGGAAGTGTTTATGGCTGGACTTCAGAATGAAGTTGCCTACGTATCCCAAAGATGGGAATCAAGCCTCACGTAGTTCGGGGTTAAGGTACACTCGGGTATTTAACCTCTCCTTTTATGCTCTAACTTTTGCCAAGGCGCCCGTTGCAAGTTTTCGACCTTGCGAGCTTTGTTCTTCTTTCTTTCTTTTTTTTTTTTTTATGTTCTTTTCATTCCTTTTTCTTCTCCTTCTTTTTTTTTTTTGCATTTTCCTTTTTCTTTTCTTTTTGCATTTTTTTTTTTGTATATTTTTTTTGTCTCGCTCTAACTTTTGCCTGGGTCGCCCTTCTGGGTTTTCGACCCAGCGAGCCTCTCAAAGGGTAAAAGTGTAGCTTGGTCCATGCCAAATGGTTGTAGGGTTTTGAAGTCATCCGTATCCCGGAGAGTGGCTGTTGATTTGCAAAAGGACTCATCTTCGGCTCTTCGAGCACATCTAACATCTTTGCCCCTAATTCGAAGGGTGCTTCTGTTCTAGCTTTGCAAGCTTCTTCTGATGAGGTCTAACCTTCTTGATCTGACTTTGGTGCCTCTTGTTCGAGGGCTGCTTCAAATCTGGCCACACAGGCCTCACATTGTAGTTGACCGTTGAACATTCTGAATCCCAGTTCAAGGTTTGAAAGTGAGGGGTCGAGTCTCGAGGCTGAGAGCGATCCTAAGCTGTAAAATCTCAAGAGCGATTCTACACAGGTCTTCGCAGGACCGCGCAAAACATTTTTTGAAAGTTTTTAAGAAAGCGACAAATCGCTCGCGTTGAAGACAGTGTAGAACCAATCTAGATCAAGCCAGGATCCTTCCCAATACTCACACGAACAAGCATGATTTCATTCATTAAGGGCTTAGCATGCCTCTTTTTCTCTCAATTGATCAAAATTTTGCAAAACCCGAGGAATTCCTTCTTCTTCGTTTTCACCGCAGTGTTCAAAAAGCTTTTGGAAAGCTTAGGTCGATGCAATGAATTCAAGGCACAGAAAAGACACAGCTTCTAGTCAAATACTGCCATCTCATTTGGAATTTCTGGTACAACTGGCACACGGCAGAAGCAAACACAAAAGCATGAAAAACCACTGCTGTTCATTCAAATCTGTTGGCGTTACTGGCTCCAAGGCAGAAATAGACTCAAAACAAAATGAAAAGACAAACACAAAAACAAAATGGTGACGCCTGAGGTAACACCCCCCCGGAATCACCCAACTCCTATACAACAGGACTGACTCGATACAGCAAGACAGACCCAAAACAAAAGAGATTGACTCAAAACAAAAAGACAGGCTCAAAAACAAAACAATAAGACTGACCCAATACCTAAGTCAGAATGTACAAAAACCAACATTCACAAATGCTCAAAACAGTGCGTGCCATACACCATATCTGAAATAAACTGAACGCCGCCCGCAGTTGGTTCATCCCTCGATCACATCACATTATTCCCCACAAGTTCACTGATCAAGTGCCGATAGACTTTGCAGGACCTGGTGCGGGGATGACCCCGTTGTCAATCAAATTTTGTATCTCGTGGCGAAGACGGACGCAACTGTCGGTGTCATGACCGGTTTGTTGATAGAAAGCACAGTACTTTGTCGGATCATGCTTTGGAGGGAGATGATCGGGTAGAGGCCGTTGCTCTAACGGTTTCAGATGTCCTTTCCTGAGTAGTACCCCCAGGGCTTTAGACAAAGACATATAGAGTGGGGTGAAAACCCTTTTGCCTCGGGGTAGATAGTCTAAAGTTCGGGGGTTTGAAGTGGATGCACCAACAAAGAGGTCGGCAGGTGCTGGCCGGGTTTGCTGATCTTTCCCGGGAGTAGGGTTAGAGCTGAAAGGAACATTCCTGGCATGACGGCCCTTTTCTCGGCCTACCCCTCGATTCAAACTGCTCTCACTCTGAACGGCAAAAGTGCCATCCACGATCGTTGTAACGACTGCTAGTACTTGCTGTTTGTTCAGTCCTTCGGCTTTCCAAGCCTCAACAGCCCACTGAAGATGTTCATGGGGACTAATGCTTGCCCTTGGCTTGTTCTTATCACTGGCCTCCACTTTGCTAAAAGATTGGCCTTCTTTCAATGCAACCTGTCCTAAGGTTGGGGAGCCTTTTGACATGAACTCCCTGGTATGTGATGTGGTTGATGACGGAGCCAAAACTCCAAAGGTTAGATCTGCCACAGTTCTCTGAAGATCTTCGATCATTTTCATCAGCTCAGAAGTAGTGGGCTCACAGGTTTGAGATGATTGGGATTCAGGTGCATCCATCATGCACAAGTCCGTGCTTTCTGGAATGAACACCGCAGGCTTGGGTAGATGGGCTGGGGTGATGTATATGCTGGGGTTGTAGCCGGATGGCATTGTATGGATTAAATTGAGATGTGGGGGTGACAGGTTTGTGGTGGCCTGAGGTCCCTTTGGTGGAGCTATGATCTCTTCGTCAATAAGGTCCTGAATCTTATGACGGAGGCGGATGCAACGGTTTGTATCATGACCGTGCTGTTGATGGTAGGTACAGTGTTTAGTTGGGTCATATCTGGGTGGAAGAGGACTTGGAAGGGGTTGAGGTTCTAGGAGCTCTAGGTATCCTTTTTCCCGCAGCATTTGCAAAGCTTGAGAAAGACTCATGTACAGAGGATGGAAATTTCGGGCTTGGTGCCGAGTTGAAGTGGTTGGTCTTTGGCTATTGAGGGAAGTGGTGATAGTGTCTACTTCTGAGCATTTCACAGTTGTGCTACCATCAGTAGTAGCATTGGGACTGTGAACAGCATCCTTCTTCGAAGGCTCATTATCTTCCACAAAGATCCCCTGTTGGATGGCCTCATTGATTTGAACCCCAATGTCATGGAGGTCCTTGAATTTGAATATCATATGCTGCAATGTTTCGGCTTGCCTAACCATGTCTTGTTGCAACGAACCCACTGATTGCTGGAAATGGATAAGCAAATCCTCCAAATTTGCCAAAGGCTGCGCCATGATAGAGGTAGATACTAGCGCTCTAACCAAGGTGATGTGACTGGTGACTAGCGGATCAGATGAACCGGTGAGCCCTGACTAGCCTTTCTTTGCCTTAGCTTAGTGAAGGAACACTGGTTGCCCTTGAATTGAATCTCTGACCTGACAAAGTCTATCAGCACAAATCCGATGAACCTCGGGGGATATCGGAGCCTTCTGAAGCTATGGTTCTAGGACTACCTAGCAAAAGAGAAAACAGACAGCATCTCAGCCTGATTTCACCAAAACAGATATGAGCATACTAGGACGACTGTGCCCTCTACTGAATTCTGCCCCAAAATTCTGCCTGTAAACCGATACCCTCAGGTAAACTGAATCCCACCAAATACTGATGCTCGCAGGCCTGATGCCCAAACTTGCAGACTGATACACACATTTCCTGTAGAGATACATTCTAGAAGCACATAGCATGTAAAAGAGAGCCAAAACACACCTATGTTGGGGTAGGGTTTCCCTGTCCTATTTTGTTAGGAGTTAGGGTTTCACTACACACGCAGTGGTTTCAAACAACTTATGATCGGGTAAGCAACCTGTCCTAGTTTGGAATGGTCACTATGGATTCCGAATATGCACTAGGTCGAATGGTCGAAAAGGGTGCCCCGGTAAAACCGGGGTTTGTGTTCCCATATTAGCAGAGCCTGCAACCGGTCAGCCTTATGGCATGCTTTGACAAAGTCAAGCCTCCGGCAGACCGCTCAGGAATAGCAGATGGCCAACATGGTGTCCTAGGCGCACCAATGCACATGCAATGCAAAGAAACACATAAGTGTAGTCAAAACAGGATATCACGAGTTCGAGTAAAGCTCTCTAAATCCCCAGCGGAGTCGCCAGAAACTGTAGACGTCCCCGAACGCCCCAGGGGGATGAACCCCCCTTTTGTTCATATTGGGCTTACTACAGTTCAGACTCGATTTGTTGTCACGGTTCTTAATCTTGAACCAAAGAGTCCAAATCCGGCAAATCGTTTTTAGAAAACAGATTTTGAAAGAAGTGCCAAACATGGACTGCTTTGCCAGATACAGAGTCGCCACCTAAATATTTTTTAATGGGGGAATTTAGGAAACCCTGACTCGGTGCCAAAGGCCACGTGGCCGTCATCACCAAAGTTGCCTCGGCTCGGGAACTTGGGTACGATTGGGGAAGGTCAGCTATGAGCACCCCCTCTCGCCCGATCAAAGATCGGCCTCTACTAATCGTGATATCTTGTTTTGAAAACGTTATGTGCTCTTATTCCTGTTATTAGCCTAGAATTACTATGTTATGCGCGCAGCAAACAAGTCTAGACCAAATCGCCTAAATTGGAACAAAACATTTCATGTTTGTTTTGAAAATGGTTTGCTACTCGCAAGTAGGCTAAAATGCAGGTCTTGCTACCCTCGAGTGGGCTTTTTTAGAAAAGATGGTTTTGCCACTATCTAGTGGGCTTAAAACTCGCGTTCAATGCATTGTTCCAATTTAGGTAATTCAACCTCCATCCACAGGCATTTAAGCAGTTATAACACATAAGCAGCTAGCCTCATGGTAATCATGCTATTATGGCAACACTCACACGCATGCGGTATGCTAAAAAGCATAAAAGCTTACCTAGTACTCCAAGCCAAAACATAAACTAGTTAGTAATCATATGCATGATCCTAGTTCATGTTAAGATGGCTAATGCAACACATGCGGGATGCAGCTAGAATAGGCTCGGCTAGTCTATGGATGGCATGTGAAATGCAACAACTAACATGTATTCAAGTTAGATTTGAAATACAATGCAGTTTGCATGATGCGCCAAGCCCGGTGCATGCAATACAAATGAATGATGCACGCATGCATAGCATAAGGTATGCTAAATTAAATATGCCCTAATACTAACCATCAAAAGCAGGTAAGTAAAAGGGAGAAAGAAGTGGGGGTTGGAAGACATGCACACACGCACCCACACTTATTACAAATTCGTCCTCGCTCGGAGGGACCAAAAGAATATACAATTTAATTAACCTACAAGCTAATTAAATAATTACAGTCCACTTAACTAATTACTAAATCAATTAAGCTACTGAACGCAGTAAAGGGCCTCGGGAAGAGGGATGCACGCATGCTCAGATTGGCTTCGCCCGGAAATCCACTGCCATGCGCAAGTTGCTTTTGTTTTCCCTGCTTTGCTCCTCTGAAAATTGCACAATTCCCAAGGTATGCTTCATGGACATTGGGGAACACTACCGGCCAAGAGGAATGGCCACCGGCCAAAGGAGATGATCACCGGCTACTTGTGAAGCCATCGGCCACTGATGGATGGCCGGTCGGCACTTCAGATGGCCGGCCGGCCAAATCTTCCTGTAGAATCCTGTTTTGACAGCAGCAGAGGGCAAAACAAGGCATGGCAATGCATTTCAAGCAAATGTATGCACCACCACATCCCTTATCATATTTATGACTCAAAGGGGGCATGATCCTTGATTCTCGGGCCACCAATCGCGCATTTCAATGCGTGATGGCCCAAGAAACCAAGTATGCATTTTGATTTCAAATGAAATGCAATGCAAACAAGCACAAAGAGACCCAACCTCTATCATGCTCAATTCAAGAGGCAAGGCAATGCATGCACAATGCAATGCAACCTAGGCATGTGAGCTAAGGATGCAACATGTCAATGCAAGCAAACATACAAGGTATATAACAACCTAGGCAAGCAAGCATGCAAGGCATGAAGCAATGTGACCACATTTGAAATACATGCGAAAGGTGGTCTTAGACCAATATGGACAAGCCTCGGCCATGTCTAACTAGGAAGCCAAAATGCTATGGAATGGAGGCAAATACACACACAAACAATGCATGCAAACATGGCCCAACACTTAAGCATTAAAGAGCATCTTTTAAGCACAGTTAAAAGAGGATAATCATGGACAAATAAGATGCATGGAAAGCTCTGACATCATGTCATAGATGGTGCCAAACCAAGTAAGCAAAACAAGCAAAGCATGCATAGAAGCTTGGAATTAACACAAGGACTTAAACCATGATCATATGACACATGAAGCAAATGATCAAAGTGAATCAAAACAGTCCCAAATCATGTCAAAGTAAGCCCCAAAACATCACTTAGATGGCATCTAAATGACCTACACATGGAAGCATACACAAATGTCTAAACATGGAGCATGAAACACCAACCTTATAAAGCATTAAAGGGGCATCAAATGCAAGCATACGAGCATGGAGCAAGGACTGAAATATCATAACTAATGGTGCCAAACCACTGAAATGATGCAAATAGAGTATGGTAGAGGAGCCAACACTCAAGGCATACAAGCTAGATTGCATGGTAGCCATACAAAGCAAGCCATGGATGACCCAAATAACCAAAATCAGACCTAAATCATGCCAAAATATGCATAAAAGCTTCACCAAGCTAAGCCAAAATCATGCTAGAAACAAGGCTCAAAACACAAAGCATGTTAAGGCAATTTCATGGCATTACAAGACAAGTATGCTAAGCATGCATGGTGTGTCTAAACCAAGTAAAAATAGAGGTAATACATGACAAAATACTACCAAATAACATTTAAGACATGGCCAACATGCACTTAAGGATGGTGCTCACACATGAGGCTAAAATGGCACATATTGAAGGCAACAAGGAGAGGGGATGGCCCTCTCCTTCTTAGGATCCTAAACCACCATCCTCACCACTGAAATCCCTCAAGATTTTAGTGGTGAGGAGGCCCAAACAAGGTGGTCCCGAAGCTCACCAAAAACACACAAAAATGAGGCCAAACAAGGCCTAAGAGGGGGTAAACGACCCCAAACACAAAAGTGTCCTTAATTAAGTATCTTAAACACAAAAAAATAGAACTTTTTTATGTTATACACAAAGCTCAAAACAGCAAGAAAGACAGGCTAAAAGCTAGTGCAAAAACGGGGAATAAAAGAGGGTTAAAGGCTCACCCTTGTAGACCAACGAAACCAGCAGCTTCTTGGATTAAAAACCAGTCCCTTAGCCTCTGAAAATGGCCTCCAAGCTCCTTAGGTTGATGATCGAGGTGTTAGGATAGGAGTTGTAGTGTAAATGTGCAAGAACTAGCCCCTCTTGAACCCTCTAACACACCCAAATGTAGAGAGAGAGGGAGAATATAGAGAGAGAGTGATATATATCTATGATATATATCAGATTTTCTAACCCTTGAAATGGGAGGAGAGGCTCTCCTTATATAGGCCAAGGCAAGGTGGCAAGCTTCTAAGAGAAGCTAACATAAAAAGGGTCAAAGGGGGCAAGCTTCTCTTAGAAGCTTGGAGCAAAAGGGCCAAGAAGGCCAAGCTTCTTGGAGAAGCTAGACAAAAGAGCCAAGCTTCTTAGAGAAGCTAGGCAAAAGGTTCAAGAGGTGCAAGCTTCTCTTGGAAGCTTAGAAGGGTTCAAGCTTCTTGGAGAAGCTAGGCAAAGGTGCAAAAGGTTCAAGCTTCTAGGAGAAGCTAAACCAAGGTGCAAAAGGTTGAAGCTTCCTCAAGAAGCTAAAGATCAAGGGTTCAAAAGGTTCAAGCTTCCTCAAGAAGCTAAAACCAAGGGTTCAAAATGTTAAAGCTTCCTCAAGAAGCTAAAACTAAGGGTTCAAAAGGTTCAAGCTTCTTGGAGAAGCTAAACCAAGAGTTCAAAAGGTTCAAGCTTCCTCAAGAAGCTAGAACCAAGGGTTCAAAAGGGTCAAGCTTCCTCAAGAAGCTAAAACAGGGGGTTCAAAAGGTTTAAACTCCCCTCAAGAAGAGGTCTCGGCCAGAAAAAGAGTCAATCGGCCAAATAAAGATGGCTGGCCGACCAAATAGAGTGCCGACCGGCCAAATATATGGCCGATGGCAACAAAACACTGGCCGGTGGCCTCTAGCCATGGCCGGTGATGTGTGGGGATGTCTCACAAGCCATTCCCTGCCCCTCAAAAGCAAAACACAAGTGTTTGGTGCAAAACCAAACACAAAACAGTTGAGTCGGGAGATCCTGAGGCAAGGCGCGTAGCCGAGACCTCCGGGAACTCGAGACGAACACAAACATGGATGATCACCGGGTGTTCAAACGGTGACGTCCAAGTCTTGAGGACAGCCAAAAATGGGGTGTCTACAATGTCGTTCTCGGTAGAATTGGACAAATTCGAAGCCCCGAAGAGGTTTAGCATGCCGAGATTCCAGATCTACGACGGTAAGTCAGACTCCAACTTTCACGTCAGTTTGTACCTGAACTCGATGGCATTGTACACCGGGAATGAGCCGTTGTTTTGCAAGGTGTTCCTCTCATCCTTCGGAGAAATTGCATCGGACTGGTTTCACAAGTTACCGAAAGGAACTGTGAAAACCTGGGAAGGCCTGGCCAAGATGTTTGTGGCCAGGTTCGTGACAAACACGTTACAACCATTGAGGGTGGACGCCCTGATGGCTTTGAAAATTAGTGAGGACGAAAGCCTCAAGGCCTATGCCAAAAGGTATTATGAGGTATTCAACTGAATACCAAGATGCAACCAATAGGTGGCGGTTGTGTTATTTAGGAACGGCCTAAAAAATGACTGTCTGCTTTGAAAATTACTGGCAAAGACATTGCCGAAAAGCATGGAGGAGCTTATGGCTAGGATAGAGAAGCATGCCAGGGCCGAAGAGGACACGTCGGGCACGAAGGCGTCAAAACAAGAGAAGAAAAGCGGCTCGCCGAAACGAGGCCGAGGTGATGGTGGCTACAACAAACCAGAGACAGGGTTAAGGGCTGCATAGGCAGTCACAACTGTATTCCGAATCCCTGTCTACAAAGTCTTGGAGGAAATCTGAAATCAGCCCTATTATAGAGCACCAGCAAGGGTACCGGGAAAATTTATGGGAAGAAGCCTTGGCAAGCACTGTGCTTACCACAATGAGGCTGGACATCTGACTTAGGGGTGTAGAGCCCTGAAGACACATCTGGAAGACCTGGTAAGACAAGGCCATTTAAGGGACCTAATGGACGAGGCCAGAACAAGGGAAGAGTAGGCAAGACTACCCCAGGCACCAACAGCACCACCCCCACCAATACCGCAACCACAGGTAGGCGGACCTCGAGTGATCAATGTAATTCACTCGAAGGTGAATGAGAATGAGATAAGAGGGGAAACCCAGAAGGTAAAACACCTACAACATGTGTATCAAGTCGGGAAGAAGAGACCTAGGGCAGACAAGAGCCAAGGACCAGTGGTGTCCTTTATTGAGAAAGACCTGCAGATGGTGCAACATCCACACAACGATGCCTTGGTAATATCTCTCCAGATTGAAGAATACCATGTGAAGCGCATCTTAGTTGACCAAGGCAGCTCTTGTGACATCATGTATGTCAGGTGTTACAAAGAGCTTGGCCTTCACCAAGATGATCTGGAGCAGTCCAATGGCCCAATGGTTGGGTTCAATGGAACGCCGACGTGGCCCCTTAGAGTAGCGAGTTTGGAGGTTCAGGTCGACACCAAAAAGATAAAAACAGAGTTCACCATAATCGACACCCCCTCCCATTACAATGCAATCCTACGAAGGCCATGGTTGCATACAATGGGGGCTGTTCCCTCAAAATTGCATCAGCTATTGTGGTTCCCAATAGAGCATGGAATAGAGGAGGTCAGAGGGGATCAGTTGCAGGCAAAAAATTGCTCCATGGCAGTAATGAAATCCACTTGCAACATACGAGAACCAGAAATAGCAGAGATTGAGGACGAAGACGTAGAAGTCTTGGAGGACGTCGGCAAAGAGCAAGCCGAGAAGAGTGAAGAAGCCCTGAAGAAAATCCTTGTCCAACAAAGGGATGAAGAACACTTCTTCCTTCTCGGCTCGGGCTTAGCCGAGGAAGAAGAAAAAGAACTAGAGGCATTCTTGAGAACAAATCTGGAGGTGTTTGCATGGACGCCATATGAGATACCTGGCATTGACCCCGAGGTCACTTGCCACAGGCTGAATGTGGACAGGTCGGCCAAACCTGTTATCCAGCGAGCAAGGAGGACAACATTAATGCATGTTGAGGTAGTGGAAGAGGAAGTAGATAGTCTTCTAGAGGCCAGAGCCATTCGAGAGGTAAATTACCCAACATGGCTATCAAACACAGTGGTGGTAAAGAAAAAGAATGGTAAGTAGAGGGTCTGCGTGGACTTCACTAGCCTGAACAAGGCTTGTCCCAAAGACAGTTTTCCACTATCCAAGATTGACCAATTGGTGGATGCCACTTCAAGGCATGGAAGAATGAGCTTCCTAGACGCTTATAAGGGGTATCATCAGATAGCCATGTACCCCCCAAATTAGGAGAAAACTGCATTTATCACCCCAAAAGGGTTGTATTGCTACAGAGTAATGCCTTTTGGGTTGAAAAATGCGGAGAGCAACTTACCAGAGATTAGTAACCAAGATGTTTAGACATTTAATTGGCAGAACAGTAGAGGTATACATCGATGATATGGTCGTGAAGACCAAGGAACCTAAGGATCATTTAGAAGACTTAAAGGTAGTCTTTGACATCCTTAAAACATATCAGCTCCGACTCAATGCATCGATGTGTGCATTTGGAGTTGGGTCTGGTAAGTTCTTAGGATATCTGGTAACCAGAAGGGGCATCGAGGCAAGCCCAGATCAGATCAAAGCCATCTTAGAACTGAAGAGCCCAACATTGGCAAAACAGGTGCATATGTTGACTGGAAGGGCTGCAGCCTTGAATAGATTCGTAAGCAGAAGCTCTGATAAATGTAATCCTTTCTTCAGCTTAGTGAAGAAAGCCACAAACTTCTTATGGACCGAAGAGTGCGAAGTCGCCTTGGCCAATTTGAAGAAGTATTTGACCATAGTTCCAGTTCTCTCAAATCCAGTACCTGGAGAGGAGCTGTTCTTATACTTGACAGTTTCAGAACACGCAGTGAATGCAGTAATAGTCAGAGAAGAAAAGGGAGAGCAAAAGGTAGTTTATTATGTAAGTAAAACCCTGGCAGATGCAAAGACCAGATACCTACCCTTGGAGAAGTTAACATTGGCTTTAGTAATGGCTTCCAAGAAGCTGAATCATTACTTTCAAGCCTACAGAATCGTGGTGTTAACTAAACATCCATTGAGGTCACTGTTGCAGCAGGGAGATCTAATAGGCAAAATAGCCAGATGGCCAGTGGCCTTGGGCCAATATGACTTGGAATTCAGACACAGGACAGCAATCAAAGGCCAAGTCTTAGCCGACTTTGTAGCCGAATTCACACCAGATGCCGTCATACATCGGGCTCCGTCGAGCCGAGGTATACAACGTCCAAGTGAGCAAGGAAAAACCTAGCAGGTGACAGCAGGACAAAGGAAGGAAGAGAAACTCAGGCCCTGCAGCATTTACATCGGCGACTCCTTCCGGTTGTTTGTTAATGGGAGTTCAAACCGACAAAGAGGGGGGGCAAGAGTAGTACTAGTATCGCCAGGTGGGCAGATACTGGAACAATCCATTCGTTTGGGGTTCAAGGCCTCAAACAATGAGGCAGAGTATGAAGCACTAATCGCAGGATTAAAGTTGGCAGCAGCCATGGAAGCTGATGAGGTAATAGTCTTCTGTGACTCTTAGCTTATAGTCAACCAGGCAACAGGGGAATATACAGCCCAAGATGAAAGGATGTCAGCCTATGCAAAGGAAGTGGACAGACTGGTAGCCTTATTCCAGAATTGCCGACTACAGCAAGTTAGCCAAGAAGATAACAGCCATGCAGATGCTCTAGCCAACCTGGCTAGTGCAATGAAACCTAGAGAGGCAAGAACGATAATGGTTGACTACTTGTCAGGTCCAAGCATAGAACCACTAAACACAGAGCGTGAAGCAATGTGTGTGGAGATGGGACCAAGTTGGATGGATGTAACAATAGTATTCATTAGAGATGGGAAGCTGCTAGATGATCGTAAAGAAGCGCACAAGGTTAGAATGAAGTCGGCAAGATTCAGTTTGACAACAGAAAGACATCTCTACAGAAGGTTTTTCACTGGACCCTTTCTGAGGTGTGTGCATCCTGCACAAGTTGAAGATTTTCTGTATGAGATACATGAAGGAGTATGTGGAAGCCACGCTGGGGGCAGGTTACTTGCTCATAGGGCCATTACTCAGGGGTATTGGTGGCCCTACATACAGAAAGATGCTGAAACCTATGTCAAGAAGTGTGAGAAGTGCCAAAGGTTTGCACCTTTGATACACCAACCAGCAACTAACTTGAACCCAGTGTCTAGTCCTTGGCCGTTTGCCGAATGGGGCATGGATCTTGTTGGAAAACTGCCTTAAGCAACTAGACAAAGGAAGTACCTGCTAGTGGCAACAGATTACTTCACCAAGTGGGTTAAAGTTGAACCATTTCGAAAGATTTGGGACATTTATGTCAAGAACTTCATATAGAAGAACATTATCACCAGATTTGGCATCCCAAGAGCAATAATTGCAGACAATGGCACATAGTTTGACAGTAAGCTAATCAAGAGCTTCTGTGCAAAATTCAAAATCAAGAATTACTTTTCCACCCCAAGTTTTCCTCAAAGTAATGGACAAGCAGAAGCATCCAACAAAGTTATCTTGGATGGGATTAAGAAGAGGTTGCAAGCAGCAAAGGGAAAATAGGTGGATGAATTGCCCAATGTACTCTGGGCATATCGGACTACGCCAAGAAGATCAACTGGGGAATCCCCATTTGCCATGGCTTATGGCACAGAAGCAGTCATTCCACTAGAGGTCAGCATCCCAGGGATCAAAACCCAAGGAGTGAAGAATGGAACCAATGAGGAATTCCTGGCTCGAGATCTGGATCTGCTAGAAGAAAGAAGGGAAAAAGCAACAATTCAACTGGGGGCATACTAGCAGCAGCTTGCCAGGGCTTATAATAAAAAGATGAACCCGCGAGAGTTCCAAGTTGGTGATCTCGTCCTGAGAAAGGTCGTCGGCAACAAGAAGGATCCCAGAGAGGACAAGCTTGGCCCGAATTGGGAGGGACCCTATAGAATCATCTCGGTCTTAGGCAATGGGGCATATCGGCTAGAGGACAGTGAAGGCAAAGAGTTTCCAAGACCCTGGAATACCTGCAATCTGAAGTTTTTCTATCACTAGATTTTCTTATTTTCTAAGTTTTCTATTTCTTTTGTTATTAACAAAAGTATTAATAAAGTTTTAGCTTGATTTTTTAACTTGTGTAGTATGATTGATCAGTCACTTGGTGATGTTTCTAATTGAAACATGATGAATAACTTAGACTTATTATATTGCAAAGTTTTCTACTTGCATATAATAGAGTTGAACTAAGTTGGCGATGTTTCTGATTGAAACATGACGAATAACTTAGACTTATTATATGGCAGAGTTTCCTACTTGCATATAATAGAGTTGAACTAAGTTGGCGATGTTTCTGATTGAAACATGACGAATAACTTAGACTTATTATATTACAGAGTTTCTACTTGCATATAATAGAGTTGAACTAAGTTGGCGATGTTTCTGATTGAAACATGACGAATAACTTAGACTTATTATATGGCAGAGTTCCTACTTGCATATAATAGAGTTGAACTAAGTTGAATCAACTTGAACTTGCCATGTCAGCAGAGTCAAACACAGATTGGAACTAAGTACATGTCAATCAGATTAACAAAGAGACCAGGGTTGGTAACCTCGGCCAATCTTTGTTTGAATCTGACCTCGACACAAGGTCAAAACTACATGCTTAACGAGAACCCAAGTGGAACTTAGGTCCACATTAGGGGGCAGAGAGCTGGAGAATGATGCTTGAGAATTACAAGCTAAAGATTGGTTTAACACTTGTTGAAATTTTAAGAAGAATTTACAAGTTAAAGTTAAGCTGAGGTTATGTTAAAGGAAGATGGTTTAAACACTTGTTGAAATTTTGAGAAAAGTTTACAAGTTGAAATTAAACCAAGATTATGTTGCAATAATAGAAGACAGAGGTCTTGAGTGAGGTGGTAAGTTGTAAGTAACACTTGTGAAAATATTATGAATATCTTCAAGTGTTAAGGACATAATCGAGATAAACTGTTAGTGGGTGTAGCCGAAGTATTCCACACCGAGAAGATTACACAGTTGAGGTGTACGTTGAAGACATGTAAAATATTCTAACTATAAGAGTCATACAAGAATAGAAAAAGGACAAACATGCAAGCATTCAAAAGAAGAAGTTCTATTCACATTCAAAAGAAAGGGCATATCGTCCTATAAAAAGATTACTTGTACGAGTTACAAAAGTGGCACTTCGGCCAAATTAAAGTTTACATTGTTCCAAAATGTAAGAAAAAGTACAAGGTACAAGAAATAAAGAAAATGGACTACTCGGTGTTAGCAATGGATTGCGTCTTGGCCCCAGAAGACAGTTGGGAAGACTTCTCGGCAACCTTCTTAGCCTCGGGCTCAGTATCGATCTCCTGTAGAGTTTGATCGAGGCTTTTCTCGGTGATAGGCACCTCGGAGTTTGTCTTCTGGGAGGAGGCGTCCTTTGAGATCCTACTCTCCTCGTCTTGAGTCAAGTCTAGGATTTGCTCATTTGGAGTAGGAGACTTAGCCCCAGCATCTTCCTTCTTCCTCCTGACCAAAGCTTCCTCCCCGGATTAGGAATCATCTTCGGATTAGCTTGGAGTAGGGAGGAATGGAAGGACAAGGCTGTTAACATTCCTGAGCGGGGAGTCCTCGGGGACAGCCAACGCCTTCTGTAATAACCCAACCCTCGTATATGTTTCTGGTATACTTTCAGTCCCTAGTCTGTGCATTTGTATGCTTATTGGGAAATTACATATGAAATGAAGTTTAATAAAGTGAATCTTACGAATATAGATTCATATCTGTCTAATAGGAGAAAAATCTGTTACAATTGAAATGATTGGAACAGAAATTGAAAGCCTTAGAAGCTTAATAATTTGAAATTAATTTTACATTTGAGGTCAGCATGATTTTAGGTCTTAATATGATTTTCTATGAAATTCTGATTTGGAATGATTAAACTGATTAATTTTTGTCCTTATTCCCCTCTTTTATATATATATATATATCCATGTTTCTTTACACATTTGGCTTGGTAACCTTAACTCAAATATCTCCTGAGAAGGAGTTTGAAGGAGGAGAGTTAGAGAGAAAGAGGGGAGGTCCAACAAGGAAGAAGATTGGGGGGGATTTGAGAGGGTTATAGAAATTAAAGTTCAAGGTATGTATTATCTTCTCTTGCTAAGCTTCTCTTGACTATTGAGTAAGGAATTTCTACAATATTGAAGTTAGGGTTGCAATTAAGATCAAGAGTGTGTGCATGTTCTTTGTTCAATGGTATTCGTGATTGTGTTGGTGATTTCAAGCTTTGTGTTAGGAAAATTCATCTTTCCCCTCTTAATTTTACTTATTGTGTCGAGTTAATCTACATACTCAGATGATTATGTATATATACATGTATATAGTTGAAGCCATACATAATTCAACCATGAAGAATTGGTTTGTGCATGTGGAATTGAAGATGATGATTTTAATTGCACTTATGATACATGTTATGGTGATATTGGACTGAAGGCACTGGAAAAAAGGCACGTACGGGACCCTACCGCCGTACGTGCGGGAGCCTCTGTCGCACGTGCAGGACTCACAGCCGCACGTGCGGCCCATGCTGTAAAATTCTGTTTGCTTCGTTTTATCTGTTTGACCCTCTAGGATGGTTAAAATTAGTATTTAAAGTTTTTAAAATGCTTATTAATTTACTGGAAGTTATCGAATTAAATGTAAGTTTAAAAAAAAAAAGGAATTAGACTAATTTGTGGGTTATATTTATGCATAGGTCACATATCGGAAGGAGCTGTTACGCCATCAACGCACTGTGAGTAATAGTACTGTGTAGTACATTTGGTTACTATTAGTAGCTAATATTAACCCTCTGTTATCCGTAAGTAAACCACGTCGTTTCTTAACGAATAAATGAAACTTATGTTCATCCTTGAACAATGGTAGCTGTGTGATTCTAAGATTATTCTGTCGTGTTATACATGGTCCCAAGATCGTTCAGAACCTAGGATATGAATACAAGGGTCTGACATCGTTACATAACCCACGTTAGAATGTGAATTGTTTTGTCCCTATTAAGTGTACTGTAATGATGCATGTGCTTTCTGTTAATAGCTGTTAATACTATTCTGTTATACGCAAGACAATTACGTCAATCTGTGATTAAACCATGGGAAATCTTTGTGCACTATTGAGTACTAGTACTGTAATTGCACATTTACCTATCGTTGATAATTATTATTATTAACACTCTGTTCTTTGTAGGTTAATTACGTTAATATTTATAAATGGTTGGAAAATCTGCGTACGTTGATACTTCTCTGGAATCACTCTGCTTTGCTAATATCCAGGCCTAAGACCAATCTGTAAAATACGCTTTACTTACTGCTAATAATTATCATTAGCATTCTGTTAAACGCAAACTAACTATGTTAACTTATGTGAATGATTGAAAGAATATGTGTGCCTCTATATAACTCTGAGACTAGTTTGTTCTGATGATATCTGGGCCTATGGATGTTCTGTATTATCTGTGGGCCAGAGGCCGTTCTGTATTATCTGTGGGCCAGAGGCCGTTCTGTATTTTCTGTGGGCTAGAGGCCGTTCTGTATTATCTGTGGGCCAGAGGCCGTTCTGTATCATTTGTTAAGCCTATGGCCGATCTGTATAATGTGTTGGGCCTATGGCTGCTCTGCACAATCTGTTGATATCTGGGCCCAAGGCCATTCTGGAATGTTTACAAGATAAGATTAATTATATGACCTCTGCGCTTATATACCTTATGAATATTACAATTTAAGTTTAATCATTAAATTGTTGAGTGCTATTATTCACTGAGCCTTACTCACTTCGTGTTGTGTCTGTTTCTGTAGGCGTTCAACTTAGAGTTCGGTCTTAGTTTAACTTGGGTCACCCTTCTTGGTCAAGCCATGTGGAGCAGCTCATGCATTTTGTGGGGTTCCCTTTATGACCCCTAGTTCGGTCCTCAATCTTTTGTCTAATGTAACTAGTCGGGTATAATCTTCTGTACCAACATTTTTGCTGTATGCCCTCATGCGAGGCTGGTTCTATACGTATGTCCACCTATGTTATTGTGTGATTGCAAATATTTGCTTCTCGTATGTCTATTTATCATAGTTGGAACTGTTTATTAGCACATTCAGATCCTGACATATAGGTATGAGCTCGATGGATGTTAATTTATATTATTTTATGTTATTAAATGCTTCTGTTCAGGCCCCATATATAGTATGTATCGAATCAACTGTCTGTTTCTGAAGTGATCATGCCCAAACTTTTAGAGGCGGGTTTGGGGCGTGACAAGTGGTATCAGAGCACGAGTTGCTATCTCACACACGAATCCATTGAGCTTTAGGATGTCTAGAAAAGACTTAGGCATCATGCATGACATCCTTGGTGCATATGAAAAAGATTGATGGCAACGATACTGTGTGTGTAATATCTGCTAACCGCAATGGTTCTTATCTATGTCTATTGTATATCCTTCTTGTATATTGTGATTAATTGTGATGCAGAACATGGTGAGCATAAGATAGAAGACCCGGAGAATTCTACCTCCGCACGGTTAGACAGAATAAAAAAGAAATTTGTACGACATATTTGAAACGAGTTGCGAAAACAAAATAATAAATACTTGTGAAAATTATTATCTCTGTTTACTTTAAATAGATCGGTGGGCAATGTAAGACATGCAGATGAGATGAAATCAACAGTGTGGCACTGCAGAAGCGTGCTGAGGGTTTGAGCTGGTCGGTAAGACAATTTATATGCAAATGGTTAGATGAAGTGTGTTATCGGTTGATAGTTACTTGTGGGAAACGATGACAATATAATTGTGCTTTCTAGCATCTGTTGAGATGAATTGATTAAACTCTAAGTATTGAATATTTCTAAGATTTGTTGACCAAATGAAATGATATATGTGATGCTCTAACTTTTATGACATAGCCATGTCTTCCTTGAGAAGTTACTGTGTTTAGGTATTTTGATAAGTTGTGTTTTGCATGATAGTTTGAATTGTGTCGAGTAAGACCGGCTGTGAGAAGAAGTTATGCATATAAGGAACCCTCTTAGAATTGTGTAAGGAGTTAATAGATTGTCACCTTGTTCCCTATCGATTGTTTATACGAAGTAAGGGAATGGCTTACACATTAGTTATGTTTGGGAATTTGATTATTAACCACGAATTGATTTGGTCAAGCACTGTGAACTATGCCCTTGAAACAACATATAATTAATATGAGTTCATAAACCGAGACAATTACTGACGACTCTGATGGTGAACCGAGGGAATTGTTGATGGTGTCTAATGAGTATTGCTTATGTACAATCAGGACCTATTTATGAGAATCTGAAATCTGTACTTTGTAATTTGTAATCTGTTTGTGTAATCTGTAATCTGTAATCGGAATTTCTTATAAGGAATGGTTGGACGACATGAAGGACCCCACCCATATTATGTGTATGCTCATATGACACCCGTAATAAGATAGGTAATTACTGACTAATTTGAGATCAAAACCAAATGATTGGCAATCTGATAATTTACCGCAGGAACTAAAGCCTTGCCCATGTATATTCATGACTTAAAATTGAGAAATCATTTATGTGATATATTTTTGTGTAAAAATGAAAATGTTGGATAGTGCAAATTAGTCCTCTATTGCCTATTTGGATGCTATACTGTGAACTGTTTTGCATGACATTGTGAACCTTGACCGAAACAAGTGGTCATGGGAATATTCTGTATTGATGATGAGTGAACAATACGTACTGGGCGTTTACCTCCTCTCGCATGTTTAGACAGATTCGTACAATACTCATTACGTAGTTACGAATTGATTTACTATCATATTGAATTAACCTTACCAAGAATTATTAACTTTGATATTAGTCAGTCAAAATTATTCTTTTGCTATATCATTGCATATTTTGTTTTGACATTATGGAATCTGGAAGAATGTGATTATTATGATTGTTGTATATTTAATGGGATTTATGACCCTGTAAATGGACCTAGTAGAACCTACGTACGAGGAGTAACTGGATACTCTGCTTATGTTACATAACTAAGCTGCATGACTGGCCTGTGATTTCTATATGGCTGTTTGTTGACCCACTGTACTTCTAAATTGTGGATACGGAACCATGTGGTTGATTTTGGTGCCCTACAGTTGGAAAAGGAAAAGTTATATGAACAATAGAACATTGAGGTGATGAAGAAAAAGGGAGAATCAAATTACTCTTATCGTAACGAGAGGAAATGCTTAATAAGGAAGGATGTGGTACCTTACCGTTGTGACCAATTAATTAAATACGATTCTGAACTTGATTTCTGACTTTATCATTGAATGACTTCCCTTGCTCGAAATGTTGGTTGTTATATTCATATCTATTGCTCAGACTTGAACTCATGATAGTATGACTAAGTGCTTATGATGGTATGTCTGTATGAATTTGTAAAAGTACATGATACTAGTTTTGATATTATCGTAACTGCTTGATTTGGAGCATGGTTTTCTTTGTGTTACTGTACTTAGAAGTAATGCCATTAGGAATTAACAATATATATTGTGATTCTTCTCTATGTTGGACTAACCCTATTAAGAACTATTACATACAATTCTGAACCAATATAATGGTATGACCTTGAAATGCTTTTGGAAATAGGCGAATACCAAGAACAGATTGTGAAGCTAGTGGCTACGTACTTAAGCGACTTATTTGTGACCGATGGAATGAAGTATGCCTTGCTAATTAGGTAGAACCTTGTTGGTGGGCTTTGATATCCGATTTCATTATGCATAATACGATTCGAATCTAACTACATAATTGAATTCTTTTGAAAACGATATATAACATTAATTAACAACCCATCTCTAAGTGACTTGCGATATGTGATTTACCAAGGAACTACTTAACCGGACACAGTTTGAACATGCACTTTCTAATGGAAATTGTATATGCACTGTTAATGCTGGGTCAATCTGATTATGAATATAGTAAAGAATATCTTTATTATTGTGATTGAAATTAATGTATGCTATGGGAGACTGAGGAATTAATTGAACATCTATAACAGAATTGGACAATGGTGTGAGACTGAGATTTCTAATTTGTCACATGGTAAAGCAAGTTTGAGGGACCAAACTTATTTAAGGGGGGAGAGTGTAATAACCCAACCCTCGTATATGTTTTTGGTATACTTTCAGTCCTTAGTCTGTGCATTTGTATGCTTATTGAGAAATTGCATGTGAAATTAAGTATAATAAAGTGAATCTTACGAATATAGATTCATATCTGTCTAATAAGAGAAAAATCTGTTACAATTGAAATGATTAGAACAGAAATTGAAAGCCTTAGAAGCTTAATAATCTGAAATTGATTTTACATTTGAGGTCAGCATGATTTTTAGGTTTTAATATGATTTTCTGTGAAATTCTGATTTGGAATGATTAAACTGATTGATTTTTGTCCTTATTCCCCTCTTTTATATATATATATATATATATCCATGTTTCTTTACACATTTGACTTGGTAACCTTAACTCAAATATCTCCTGAGAGGGAGTTTGAAGGAGGAGAGTTAGAGAGAAAGAGGAGAGGTCCAACAAGGAAAAAGATTGGGGGGATTTGAGAGGGTTATAGAAATGAAAGTTCAAGGTATGTATTATCTTCTCTTGCTAAGCTTCTCTTGACTATTGAGTAAGGAATTTCTACAATATTGAAGTTAGGGTTGCAATTAAGATCAAGAGTGTGTGCATGTTCTTTGTTCAATGGTATTCATGATTATGTTAGTGATTTCAAGCTTTGTGTTAGGAAAATTCATCTTTCCCCACTTAATTTTACTTATTGTGTGGAGTTCATCTACATACTTAGATGATTATATATATATATACATGTATATGGTTGGAGCCATACATAATTCAACCATGAAGAATTGGTTTGTGCATGTGGAATTGAAGATGATGATTTTAATTGCATTTATGATACATGTTATGGTGATATTGAACTGAAGACACTGGAAAAAAGGCACGTGTGGGACCCCATCGCCGTACGTGCGGGAGCCTCCGCCGCATGTGCGGGACTCATAGCCGCACGTGCGACCCATGTTGTAAAATTCTGTCTGCTTCGTTTTATCTGTTTGACCCTCTAGGATGGTTAAAATTAGTATTTAAAGTTTTTAAAATGCTTATTAATTTACTGGAAGTTATCGAATCAAATGTAAGTTTAAAAAAAAAGGAATTAGACTAATTTGTGAGTTATATGTGTGCATAGGTCACATACCGGAAGGAGCTGTTGCGCCATCAACGCATTGTGAGTAATAGTACTGTGTAGTACATTTGGTTACTGTTAGTAGCTAATATTAACCCTTTGTTATCTGTAAGTAAACTACGTCGTTTCTTAACGAATAAATGGAACTTATGTTCATCTTTGAACAATGGTAGCTGTGTGATTCTGAGATTATTCTGTCTTGTTATACATGGTCCCGAGATCGTTCAAAACCTAGGATATGAATACAAGGGTCTGACATCGTTACATAACCCACGTTAGAATGTGAACTGTTTTGTCCCTATTTAGTGTACTGTAATGATGCATGTGCTTTCTGTTAATAGCTGTTAATACTATTCTGTTATACGCAAGACAATTATGTCAATCTGTGATTAAACCATGGGAAATCTTTGTGCACTATTGAGTACTAGTACTGTAATTGCACATTTACCTATCGTTGATAATTATTATTATTAACACTCTGTTCTTCGTAGGTTAATTACGTTAATATTTATAAATGGTTGGAAAATCTGCGTACGCTGATACGGCTCTGGAATCACTCTGCTTTGTTAATATCCAAGCCTAAGGCCAATCTGTAAAATAGGCTTTACTTACTGCTAACAATTATCATTAGCATTCTGTTAAACACAGACTAACTATGTTAACTCATGTGAATGATTGAAAGAATCTGTGTGCCTCTGTATAACTCTAAGACTAGTTTGTTCTGATGATATCTGGGCCTATGGCCGTTCTGTATTATCTGTTGGCCAGAGGCCATTCTGTATTATCTGTGGGCCAGAGGCCATTCTGTATCATCTGTTAGGCCTATGGCCGATCTGTATAATGTGTTGGGCCTAATGCCGCTCTGCACAATCTGTTGATATCTGGGCCCAAGGCCATTCTGGAATGTTTACAAGATAAGATTAATTATATGACCTCTGCGCGTATATACGTTATGAATATTACAATTTAAGTTTAATCATTAAATTGTTGAGTGCTATTATCCACTAAGCCTTACTCACTTCATGTTGTGTCTGTTTCTGTAGGCGTTCAACTTGGAGGTCGGTCTTAGCTCAACTTGGGTCACCCTTCTTGGTCAAGCCATGTGGAGCAGCTCATGCATTTTGTGGGGTTCCCTTTATGACCCCTAGTTCGGTCCTTAATCTTTTGTCTAATGTAACTAGTCGGGTATAATCTTCTGTACCAACATTTTTGCTGTATGCCCTCATACGAGGCTGGTTCTATACGTATGTCCACCTATGTTATTGTGTGACTGCAAATATCTGCTTCTCGTATGTCTATTTATCATAGTTGGAACTGTTTATTGGCACATTCAGATCCTGGCATATAGGTATGAGCTCGATGGATGTTAATTTATATTATTTTATGTTATTAAATGCTTCCGTTCAGGCCCCATATATTGTATGTATCGAATCAGCTGTCTGTTTCTGAAGTGATCATGCCCAAACTTTTAGGAGCGGGTTTGGGGCGTGACACCTTCAGAGCAGCCATCCAGCTAAGGGTATAGCCCTTGTTGCATGCCTGCCTGACTTGTCTTTTGTGGTCTTGCTTGACATCGGCCGCCCCCTCGGCGTACGCCTTCTCATCGGCGGCCTTGATCTCGGCCTCTTTTGTGGCCAGGGCATCTTGAAGCTCTTTCTAGGCCTCAACCATCTTTGCTTTGGCCTCTTTCTTTTCGGCCGCAAGGACCTTGGCAATGGCCTTCGCGGGGTTAGCCTTTTCCTCGGCCTCATCTTGAGCCTTCTTGGCTGCCTTGGCCCGATCTGTCAAAGCCTTCATTTTGCACTCGGCCTTGTTAAGGGACTTGGACAAATTAGCAGCCTCCTTTGTCTTTTGGACCAACTCCTTCTTAATGTCAAAAGCTTGCATCGGGAAGGAGTGGCCATGTTGGATCACCTGGAAGAAATGGAAAAAACAAATGTTAGTAAAAACTCTCTAAGTATGAAATAACAGAAAGAAAAAGAAAAAGTACCAAGTGTTAAGGGCTTACTTGGACGGAGCGTTGCAACATCAGAGCAAAGTTCTCATACTCACTCATCCCGGCGTTGCGCTTGAGATCGTTTGGAAAGAGCAAAGCGGTAGAGAGAGCAACGTCGACTTCAATGTCAACGGCATTGTCGCTAGCTCTAACCGGCTTGTCTTCAATGGTAATGGGGGGAGCCCAGCAGGCATTCGATTTCAGAGAGCCCGAGGTTGTGGCTGACTCGGACCTCGGTCTCTTTGACCTGGTTGATTCTGATGGTGCGGCCTTAGCAGGCCTCTTTTCGGTGGCGGAGGCATTTTTTTTTGCCTCAGCAATCTTGAAGATCGGCAAGGTGTCCTCAGTGTCGATCTGAGTCACCGTTGCCTTGGGTTGGGCTTTCTTTAGCCTTTTTTGTTTCGACTTTGGTTGAGGCTAGGATGGTGGTGGTTGTGCAGTGCCAACATCTGGGATATTGGCCAAAAGATCATCCGCAACTGCTTTCTTGCGCCTCATCTCAACAGCGATTGCAGTTCGGCATTTGCGTCGGCATTGAGATAAAGGGACCAGATATGGAGCCGATGTTGATGGTTGCTCAGCTAGATCAGAAGTTGATCCCTGATTTGGACGAGATGATGAAGTTGCTGGAGGAGTTGTAGTAGAAGAAGGAGATTTGCTCTTCTTCCTCGGGGTGTGGGGTAAAACGAACTTGTAGGTGGGGATGTAGTTGAGCAGTAAGGGAGCTCTCCGCCTTTGAACTGGGAGATCTAATAGCTTCTTGAGGTCCTTGCTCGGGAAGAAGGACTTACGGAAGTCTTTTTCCGGTTGTGGAAGAGCTGCAAGAAAAACAGACATTAGAGTGTATAGAAATAACAAAATATTAAGGACTTGAAAAACAAGTAAGTTTACCATTTGGCTTTTACCATTATCCTCTATGAAAACTGTTCGGCTAAGAGGGTAGAGGTGAAGGTCCTCATCCGGAGCGAACTCCCAGTTGCCCGAGACAATAAAGTAATCGTCCCCAGCTCCGTTGTTGGAGTCTGGGAGCTTGGCAACAAGTTTGTATTCGGTGGACCTCTGTTTGAGGTAGTAGATGTAGCCTTTTTCTAACTTGAGGCCACACATGGTGTAGCAGTATTGGATGTCGGCTAAAGTTACCCTAGCATGCTCTTTTTTGGCTAAGGCTATTATGCCGTTGATAACTCGGTAGGAGTTGATGGTGAGTTGCATTGGGTTCAATTTGTAGTAATGGAGGATTTCTCAAAAAAGGATGTCAAGTGGGAGCCTAAGTCCACACTCTATGAAAGCTATGACTGGGAAAGGCATGGAGTCAACTGTGGGCATGATGGAGTCATCCTTCCTAGCCAACCTCAGATGGACGTCGGCCAAGATGGAAAACTCCTGCCTGAAATATTCTAACTTAGTCGGGGTGTCTACCCTATACCTCCACATACCCATAACGTCGGCTTGGGGGGAAGGTGTTGGATTTCAGAAGAAAGTGTTTTGTAAGGGTTTGAGGGACCTTGGCTAAAACCTAAGTGTGTGCTGGGGTAAGAATTTGTGTGGATCTAAGGGGAATTCGTTTAAGTTTTCCCTAAGTTTGTGAGTTCTACGACAAATCCCAAACCTAAATTTATGTAAACAAAGGATTGAAGGCAAGAATCTGGAGAAAACACAGAAAAAAGAAACAAAAAACAAAGATTCAGAATCAAGAATGGTGATGCTCTATCAAGAACACTGTGACAGAGTGTGTGCAATGGTGCAAGGCCAAGAACAGTGGCAAAGTAAGCAAAGTGTGTGGATACATGTGTATACCCAGAAACAGGTGAAACAGAGTATGTTTTAAGCATACAAAGGGCGGAATTTGAAGCACAGACAGGAATGGGAGCATATGAATATGTTCAAATGTGACTAATAAGCAGAGGCAATAAAATGTGACACATGAAATTGAAACGAATGAAGGAAGGAATAGTGACTTACCGAAGAAAGTGAGGCCGGTGTAAAATACGCCGGTGCCGGACGGTGGTAGAGAGCAAAGAAGTGCAGCAAAAGCCTCGTCGGAAAGAGAGAGTGAATGTGGGTGCAGAAAGCTTCACGAGAGCAACAATGGCAGATTTGAGAGAGAAAGTTAGAGAGAGAAAAAATTGGGAGCTTGGGAGCGAGGATGCAAAAGTGAAAAGATGGAGAGAGAGAGAGAAGGGATTTTTATCGAAACCATGGAATGGTGGCAAAATTACAATTAATGTGCCTAGGGCGACGTGCCTGTCAGATGGCGCACGCATGAGTGATGCGACTTGATGGCATGTGTCAGGTACGGTCCAGAAGGGGAAAGACGCGTGGCAAAAACGGTTGAGTTGCTGTGCGTGACAACTCATACGCATAAAGAAATTCTTGGAGTTCTAGATCTAATGAAGTAGGACTTCGGCTAGGAGGACGATCTCGGCCGAAAAAATTGCAAGAACTTGGTTATTGGTTCTAAAGTATTGCTGAAAACAGACTATTCGTGGTCATATTAAGCCGACGAGTGATGACCTTCGTAATGAATAATGGAGTGAGCTTAGCCGATGTGGTAAATGGGAGGAATGATATAGGTTCCATCACCTCAGAATGCCGAGGTAATAGAACCTAGGGGGCAGTTGTAGGGACATAATTTTTGAATAGCAACACGTGGCCGAGGTGGCACCGAAGTGTCAGCCGAGGTGCCACGTGTCCTGTTCGTGACGTCGAGATAATCTTGGCCAGGCCGAGGTTATCTCCGAAGATACCGGAATCCAGGATAAGCGGATAAGGGACAAGAGTCCTAAAATGAGAGAAGACTTCAGTTTGGATAAAGATAAGACTCTTAGAGAGTTTATCCCAATCCTACTGGGAGTCCAAGATTAGCAGTAATCCAGAGTCCATTGGAGCTAGGCTTTTATTGGGACTAGGTTTGTGTTGGCTATAAAAGGGAGGCACCCTCATGGGTCTAAGGTACGCTTTTTATATTCTAAATAGTGAGTTAAGCACTTTTACTATCTTTGAGAGATAACTGACTTGATCGTAGGAGTGCTCCCGGGTGGACGAACCACCGCCAGAATCTCTTCTTTCTGTGACAGGTCGTTCGGGCTTAATCTATTCTACCGGTGCTCTCCAGCTGAATATTAATTTGGCAGTGTGGTCAGAAATCGACTCATAACCACTACAACAACACTAGATCATTTCTTTGTCTCTTTTTTAAATTTGTAACGGGTGTGGGTTTAGGTGTTGATAAGGGGAGTGGTAGTATGGAAGTGGGGTAGTGGAGGGTTTCGCTGGTGGAAAATGACAGTGGTAAGATTTCATAGGTAGAGGTTACTCGCCATGTGCGGTGGTGACGGTGAGAGGAAAGTGGACAAAGTGGTAAGTGTTGGGATAGAAGGGGAGATGGAAGGGAAGCGTGAAGCAAAAGGGATAGACTGCGTGGATTGACAGAGGGGCAATAGTGATTAAAAGAAAGACTAAAGGAGAGAAAATCAAAAAGGGGAGAGAGAGAGAGAGAGAGAGAGAGAGAGAGAGAGTTTTATGTGTTTGGTCTTGGGTTTGGATTAAATTTGTATAACAATGTAACACCTCAATTTTTATTACTCGGATAATGTTACATTTTTCTTTTAAATCAGTTCATTTCAATAATGATAAACATCAAAGGTATTTATGAAGGAATAAATTATAATGTCCTCTCTTGTGTACATGTAATGAAATACAATACACACAAATAGGCGTTACATCATCAATTACAAAAACAACGAAATATATAAAAGGGATTAACCCTTTTTACAACACATTGTCATTCCGCTTGCATTTAAAAGGTCCCATGGCCAACAATTAACAGATTTTAAGTCTCGAGCAACTCTTCACTCTATACCTGAAAAATGATTAGCAACATGGGATGAACACAAAAGTTTAGTAAGAATCCTAATAATCCTAAACAATAGTAACATATGGATAGCTATGATTATGAATGCTCCTCGTATATATATAAGAAATGTGACATTTCATACTTCAAAATATACTTACATAAATACAATTTTCCAAAAGATCTTTTTTAACATAACAAGAAACAATGACTAGTTCTTATCTTTCAAAACTTTTCATTTGTGTTTAAAGAAATCTCAACCATTTATCGCATTAATACGATCTCCTAAGATCGATCTAAACAATATACTCGTCCTACATTCCAATTCATTACAGCTACAAGGACAATTACTATATATTATGGCCTTAAGCACAAGTGTAAAATGAACGTTTACAAATGCATGTATATATAAACAACAATATATGCGTCAACACGCATTACCATATTTTACTGGTCACAAGCATGGAAAGTCAATAATGCATCCCTTCCCATTACAACATAAGTATGAAGATACACTGCGCGTAATTAACACATAATGGACCTCGGCTTCGTCAAGCCATAGCCATCACAACCACCTTTACCAGGTGTGAGCCGGAGGGGAGAGAAGCCCATTTCAAATTGCCAAACTTTACCGGTCCTCGAGCCGGAGGGGAGATGAACCCGTTCACACTTTACCAGGCGCGAACTGGAGGGGAGAGGATCCCATGTTAAAGCACCAAACTTTACTGGGCGCAAATCCTGAGGGGAGAGGAACCCATATTAATGCGCATTTTCATTCAACTTAACAATTGGCACATTATTCCAAGTTTCACATATTATTCAACAACGTCAATACCATCCTCTACTGATGGCCAATGACACAGCCTCATAAACAACAGGTACCAAGTCCATGAATTCAATTCATCCCCTTGATTTAGATTTTATCAACATTTATATGTTGCATTACTTTCATCTTTCAACTCTGATTAATTCAACTTCCAATTCACGCTATTTTCAAAACTCATAATTAAATCAACTTCCAATTCACGCTATTTTCAAAACTCATAATTAAAGTCTCTTCCATCACTACAATCCCATCTTTATGATTCAATTCAAAATATTCAAATTTGGTTCAACTAGTAGTAATTCATCACGAATACAATTATTCACTTGTTTTAAAGAAAAACATCATCAGCTCCTCTTACTTCTCATTTCACAAAAGTATATAAATGTTTTATTGATTTCCAAAATTTATTTTCCCTTCTCTCCAAACTCTCAATACCCACAACAAATCATTACATCTTTCTCATTAATTATCAAAACTCAACTAGTAATTTATTTTCATAATCCAACACATATGTAACACAAATTAATCCCATATCTTAAACAAACAGATAACCAAAGGATTTGGGGCTCTTCATCACAACCCTCATAAACGAGATTAACAAATCCACAAATCTTTCAATACACATAACATTTACCAATAAGCTTTTTATTCTCCAAGATTCTGATTTTTTGACAATTATTACAACTTAACAATTATAAAACCATAAATAACAATTAACATAAATTAAATATATGATGACTTGCTTTATAGCCTTTGTAACGCCCCGAAATAAATAACAATATCCAAATAAACAAAATGAAGCCCTTGGCTCTAAGTCCTCCTAAGTTATGTCATTGGTAGAGGCATATCATCAGTACCTGAAAGTTATTTTCCACATGGGGTGAGCCAAAACCCAGTAGAAATATTGTAACACAATATATGAATCTTAACAAAGTCATAAGGTGAATACACATGCATGCCATTTGTCAAACATTCCTCATTTCCATCTCAAAACTATGCAATGCCAGGTTATAAATCAATTCATGAAAATAATCCTTTTATAACAGAAAACAGGGCAGTAGGCTATATAAGCACTACCAAAGTCATTTCACTGGTACTAACTGGAAGGATCGATACGTAACCGCGCGGGTTTTTGGACTTTCACTAAGGATACACAGGCCAACATCATAACCACAGCCACACCCCCTAACCAGATTCAACAAGGTATTCACCACTTTTTCTCAAAACAAAACCTTTTCAATGTTTGAGGATGCCACAATGCTTAATTTAAGATATATTAATGATTAGTTTTAATTCACCTGATCCTCATGCAATTTCTACAACAATCAAAGCTATCCTCCACTGATAGCCCAAAACAGATATTTCTATATAACAGATAATTTTCAACAAAAGATATAATTCCATCATTTTAAAATGGGAGTGATATTACATATGGTGGTGCTACATGCACCAATTAGTATACACATGTAGACCGACCGAACTCTCTCCGCGTGTCCCTCTTTCGGAGAGGGCGCGAATTGGGTCCTGCTACTACAGTTTGGACTCCTGTCATTGTTCTGAATCTAATCTCACAAAGTGCAATGTAAGACTGATAAATCACCAAAGAGTCCAAATCTGGCAATTGGTTTTAAAAAATCAATTTTGAATCAAAAAGCGCCAAACATGGACTGCTTTGCCAGATTACAGAGTCGCCATCTAAATATTTTATTTTTGGAAAATTTAGGAAACCCTGACTTGTGCCAAAGGCCACATGTCCGTGATCACCAAGGTTGCCTTAGCTCGGGAACTTGGGTACGAGAGGGAAGGTCTTGAAATGAGCACCTTCGCTTGCTCGATCAAAGGATCGGCCTCTACTAAGCATGATATGTTGTTTTATAAACACATGTGTTCTTGTTCGGTTATTAATCTAACTTACTATGTGATGCGCACAACGTACAAGTATAGACTAAGTCGCTAGAATTGGAACAAAATAATTCATGTTTGTTTTTCAAAAATGGTTTGAAAATGCCACCCTCAAGTGGGCTAAAGCGCGGATTTGCCACCCTCAAGTCGGCTTAAAACTCAAATTCATCGAATTGTCCCAATTTAAGCAACAAAGCCTCCATCCACATGCATTCATGCAGTTTAGCAAATAAGCAATAGCCTCATGGCAAGCATGCTATCATGGCAGTCACTTACACTCATGCAAATATGCTAAAGCGTAAACACTTACAGTGTACTCTAAGCCAAAACAAAAACTAGTTAGAAATATGCATGATCCTAACTATACAAGATGCCTAATGCAACACATGCAATAATGCAACTAATAGGCTCGGCTATCTAAGATGGCATATGAATGCAACACTTGATAACATGCTTTGAAACACGTATTCAAGTAGGTATTGAAATACGATGCAGTTTGAATGATGCGTCGAGCCCGATGTATGCAATACAAATGAATGATGCAAACATGCAAAGCATAATATATGCTAATCGAGATATGCCCTAAACTAACCATCAAAAGCTGATAAGTAAAAGGGAGAAAGAAGTGGGGGTTGGAAGACATGCACACACGCACGCACCCATATTACAACATTATGCCCTCTCGATGGAGGGTCCGAATGAATAAGAGCTAAGCTAAGCTACTTATTACAAAACAACAAATTAACTAACTTAAGCTAATTAATTATTACAATCCAAATTGAAACGAATAGCTAAGCTAAGCTAATTAGAATATTACAAAACAAATTGAATGATTAATTACACGAACTAATCATAAGCAATGAAATGGCCTCGCAGGCGAGGAAGACATGCATGCTCGGTTGGTGCCATCCCAGAAATCCATTGCTTTGCTGTCAATTGCCTTTGTTTACATTTGCCTTGGTTTTCGAACATTGAATCAACTTCCACATTTTTCTGCTCCAAAACAGGATCATCTCTGCACAAAATAGGACTGGTGGCTGGTTGACTACAAAAAGTGGCTGCCGGCCACCTTAACTGGCCGGTCGGCTAGTGAAAGTGGCTGCTCGGCTACTTGAACTGGCCGATCGGCCACCTATTGTTCTAGACTTCTAGTTTTGCTGCAACAGAGGCATAACAATGTATTTGCAAGAAATGTGTGTACTACCACACTCCTTATCATGTCTCAATCTCAAAGGAGGGTGACACTCGGCTCTTAAGCCACCAACCAAGCATCTTAATGCATGATGGCCTGAAAACCAAGCTTGTACAAGCTTAGTGAATGCACAAACAATACACAAAGAGCCTCCACCCTATCATGCATGATCAAGGGTGACGGTGACCAAGAAATGTGATACGTTTCATCACTTTGAGTCTGAAACATCCCACATTTCTTGTGTTTGGATTAACGTCCGATCCAAACACATGCAATGCAACACGCATGCTTATCTTTCACAAGTTTTACTTGGCTCAATTTTGTTTACACATTTTAACTTACCAATTAAGCCATTAACCGGTTAAGTTCAATGTGATTGTCCTCTAATGGGAAAGATGGCCTAAGCCATAAGCACCTTAAGCGTGAAAGAGGCCTCATGCTTTTGGTTAGTAGAAACCCTCAAGGGAAGGCTAAAACCATTAGGCATGAGTGCCTCGATTCCATGCTTAAGCCAACAAGGGGCTTAAGGCCACTTTCAAAATCAAATTTAAAAGTGAAGCATGGGGAAAGATTGCAGAAATTCAGTGGCTGAAATGGCATGCACAATGACTCTATCATGTAGGCAATGCATGCAAGACATGTTAAGGGCCAAAAGCACTAAAACAAGTGAAGAGCATTACACAAGAAGCATGCATTATCAAGCTTAAATGACTAAACGAGCCATGAACAGATCTTAATCATGCCAAAACAATGGCCTAAACATGTTGGAATGGAAGCTTAAAAGACTAGGAGAACATGCACCATGTTAGCTCATAAGCAAGGCACAATACACAACTCTCAAAGGCAATGAAGAAGTGAAGTATGTAAGAGTGTGACAAGGTTACATGCACTGAAATCATGTGTGAAATGATGCCATATCATGCAAATAAGTCAAATAAAGCATGCTAAGACCTTGAAGCTCAAAGCTAGTCAAGGTTATTTACATTATAGCTATACAAAGCAAGCCTCATATGCTTAAGACCACTTGAAACAGAGTTAAAGCATGTTAAAGAAAGGCCAAAAACATACTGGAGTGGGGCCAACACGTGCTTGAACAATAGGCTAAATCGTTAAGCACACAAGGCTAGTGAGCAAGATTACACTACAAGTGTAAGAGGCAAACAAGGGGTGCTCTAACCAGCCAAAAACAAAGTTATAACATGTTAAAATAAGGCCAAAAACATGCTAAGAACTAGCCATGAGATGGTAGAAAAACATGCTCAACCACTAGGCCATTAATACATGCAAACAAGATGTGAGGATGGGGGACCACCCCCCCTATTTTGATTCTCAAAACCAAATTTCTACCACTGAAAAACCTCTGAGTTTCAGTGGTAGAAAGACCAAACAAAGGGTGCTTTAAGAGCTTTAAAGGATGGCACCAAGCTTAGCAAATAAAGTTACAAAAGAGGGTGGATCACCCCTAACTTCAAAAAGGCCTCAAACAACCATTTTAAACACTTAAAAATATAAGTTTTTGTAGTTGACAACTAGGCCAAAACAGCATGCAAAGATGGCCCAAACTAGTGTACAAAAACAAGCTTAAAAGGGGTATATGCTTACCCTTGAAGAATAGCAGCCAAACCAGCAACTTATGAGCCAAAAACCAGCTTTTTGAGCCCAAACAAAGCCTTCCAAGAACCTCAGCTCCAAGGTAGTGGTGTTGGCTAAGAGGTTGTGTGCAAAAATGCAAAGAAAACTCACTTTCAAGCAACACAGAGAGCAATATATATATAGAGAGAGAGAGTTCTAGAGAGAGAGTGAAATTTTGTCTCTAAAATTTCAGAACCGTCAAATAGGGGGAGGAAGCTCCCCTTATATAGAACAAGCAAGCAAAAAGCTTGCTTCATCCCTCCATACACGTGTATGGAGGATGTAGTTAGTGAGCAACAGCTAGCTCAAAAGATCTGAAAATATCTGAAAAAGGAGAAAATTGGCCGCCAGCCACCTCCCCTAGCCGACCGACCACTCCAAGTGGCTAGCAAGAAGGAAAAGTGGCCGGCAAGGCCCTTCTCCCCTCCAGGCAAGAGGCACCAAGGTTTGGCCCAAAAACAAGGCCAAAACACAGAGTATAAAGAGGCCCAAAGACAAGGCACTCAGCCGAGAACTTCGGGCGCTCAAAATGAGCGCAAACATGCACAATCATCGCGCGCACAAACGATGATGTCTGAGTTTTAAGGTCGGTCAAAAATAGGGTGTCTACAACACACTAGTGTACCAAGTAGTATTATGATATCATTAAAAACCCTATTTATTATACAAATTATAAATACCCAAAATCTTTAAAATTATGCCACATCACTAGTTTGTACACTAATGTGTACACTAATTAGTGCATATAGCATTATTCTATTACATATCCAACTCCACCATTATCATCTACATACACATTGTTCCATTTTATTTCACAATCCAAATATCTAGAATTTTAGAAAAAAAAACCCCATTACTTACAAAACCAATTTTAAGTAAGGAAATCCATTATTTTAACACATCTCAACCATAAACACATCCCACAACCTTTCTCAAGAACCCATTTAGAAAACCACTATTTTTAATTCAAAATCAAACCCTAGGTTTAACAAAAATCCCTAAATCACTAACTTTTATAAATAGACAAATAACTAACGTAAAAATCACACCAAAGGTTGAAGAAATCCCTACCTCAAAGTAGAAGACAAGAGAAAGCAAAGGCAAAAGCTTGGCAAAGCCGAAAACAACAGTTCATTTGATTAAAACGAAGCCTTCGACGTGCTCTACCCTTTTCTCCAAAAGGCTAAGGTGAGGAAATCAATGGATTAGGGGTATTTGAAGCTTGAATGCAAGAACTAGAGAGAAAGGGTGAAGCTTTAGGGTTTTTGAAATGTTTGGAGAGAGAGTGAGATGAAAAATTGACTCAAAATATTATTTTCTCGAACTGATATATGCGCAGACTGCTCGATTGACCAAAATACCGCTCGAGCGTCAGACACAATCAATGACACCGCTTGAGCGACCAAAACCACCGCTTGAGCTCACAATGACCCCCTCATAGTAGTTCAGACCTGCAAAAGACCGCTCGAGAGTAAGAAATACCGCTCGAGCAAAGATTCATCACTTTCAGTAGTTTTGCAAACTGTAAAAGACCACTCAAGCGCAAGAAAGACCGCTCGAGTGAACATGCTAAAATCTGGGCAACAACTCTTTTGAAAAACTAACTCCAAATCAGTTTCAAACACAATCATAACTCCTAAATAGCCACACTTAACTGGTAACAAAATGAAAATGAAATGAACAGTAGTTAAGGACATGGATTTTCGGATTCAAAAGCAAGAAATGGATCAGGTCTAAACCGGAATTGTTATAGCCTTACATACCCATTATCACATTTTTAATACACAATACCCCATATGATTCAAATAAATCAAATCACCAATTTTCTCCTCTTTCTCATACCGCACAAACAATTAATTAGGGCTTTTTACTCTAATCCTTTTAAACATGTTCCTCAAATATTACAATCTCATATATTCACAACAAAACACAAGATTTAACTCTAGGTCATAAAATCTAAACCTTCATCACATGCTTTTCAAAAATACCCAACAAATCAAGTTTTTAATGCAATAAAAACTATCATATGTTTATATATAACGAGGTATTGAAAAGAAGCAAATAAATCACTACCTCAAAGAGAGAAGAGGAGAAAACTCTAAAAATCAATTTTGCTGAAATTTGATCTCTATCGATCAAAACGTAGCCCTTGAGACGCTCGTCATTTTTGTATAAGGATCTAGTATCAAAATCTCGCTTGATCTTTGTAGATCGAAGAAAATATAAAATTTGGTGAGAGTTTAGAGAGAATGGAGAGAAAAGAGAAGTTAGAGAGAGAGAGTGTGATAAGAATTGGTCAAAAAAAAGAGAGAAAAGGATTTGATTTGAGTGAAAAGAGCACATAAATCAATATAAAATCCTCTTGTGAAGATTTTAAAACTGCTTATGCGGATCAACTCAAGGAAAAATGGCTTTCTCACAAAATCCGCTCATGCAGAATTCAAATTTCTGCTTGTGCGGATTCGACTAAACCGCTTTTTTTGGGTCACTTCAAACAAGCTTATCTCCCTCGTTCAGAAATGGAATATGGTCAATTTTATGTCTAAATTGAAGCCTTGGAAATAAGCTTTCCAATGGTTTTAGCCTCACAACAAGATTCAAAATGTGGAGGAAGAAAAAGGCAAAAGATTGAACACTACTCAAAACAAATATTTGAATCTAGCATTCTTGGTCTAATCTTGCCCAATCAACAAGTTACCTCATCAATCAAAGCTCCAAACAATGAGGAGGAGGTCCCAATTATAATAACTAAAAGGTCCAATGTAACCCATAACTTTTCAAAAGTCCAAAAAAATAAAAATAAAAATAAATTTAAGTATAGAGTAACAGTTACCACTTAACATGAAGAATTCGGGGATTAAGACCTGAGACACTACAAACAATATGCCACGTCATGTCAATTTTCATCAACCATTTTGATGGCAGTTAGAAATTGATCTACATTTTGAACAATCACATAGTTTAAGGACCAAATTCGTTAAGAATAAACTTTAAACTTAAATTTCTTAATACTTTAATGGTTAAAGTGATTTTTCTTGTAGAAAAATATACCCCACAAAAAAAAAAAAAAAATTCTTAGATCTAAAATGTCATTGTTATCTAAATAGTGTCATGTTGAGGAAAAAATATTGAGTACATAAAGAATACCAGGTGGCATTACCTTGTGATACCACTCATTGATCACCAAATGTAATTCGTCATGTAGTTGGGTAAAAACAATAACATAGTGTCCACTGTCTAAGCCAATAAAGTTCAAGAAAGGTACCACGTGACATACCTTTCAAGATAACCAATAGTTGCTCCTTGTTGAGATAGGTTGCAGGTTGGAGCACTTGACTTTTAGTTCTTAAAATATTGTTGTGATGACCGGGTACGTTATTCATCTCGCCCTCTTTGAATTATGTTGGGATTACTCTCGTTATAGTGTCGGATTTTAATGCGAGGTTTTGTTAACTATTGGGTCAGTTGTTTTTGTGAACTTGCTTTCAAAATTCTCGTTCTTAATGATTTCGAATCTGAGTTTCACTTGTTTCAGAGGGTATGAGGTTAGATCCAGGGTGTCTCAAGTTGAGTTAGAGAATTTTTTGTCTGGAAGTAGGGCCGCACGTACAGAGGAAATGGGCCGCACATGTAGAAGAGGGGCCGCACGTGCGGGAGGAGAGGCCGCACGTGCGGTAAGGAAGGGAAGTCCTGGGTTGGCTTCTGCCTTATATGCAGGTGCGGAGGGAATTGCGGGGGAAGAGCACCACATGTGCGGGGTAGAGAGCCGTACGTGCGGAGGGGGTTGCCGCACGTGCGAGACGAATCTGAGTCTGAAAATCTGCCTTCTTCTCTTTTCTTGGGTTGTGTGTATTTCACTTTTTGCATACCTCTCTCTCTCTAAAAACCCATTTCTCTTCCTTCTCCCTATATTTACCTACACCAAACAAGGTCAAAACCTTGATTTCTTTAAATCCATTGGAGTTTTGACCCAACATCCTTCACTAATTTTGGAGAGCTAAGCGAGGGCTTCATTGTGTGCGGTGAAGATTGAGTTTTGACACCGTTGGATTTGGGGTTTTATCTCTTTTCTTCTCTAAAACATGAGGTAGGAATTTTCTTAGAGTTATATATATATATATATATATTTTTGCAAGATTATGTTGGTTTGGAACTCTTTTGGAAAGTATAGGGACTTGATTTTGGTTCATAGGTAGTGATGATTTTGAAAGTGGGTTTATACCTTGTTTTTCTTAAAATTCTTGAGAGCTTGACTACATTGTGAGAAAGGATGCTTCAGAGAGATTTTTTATTTATTTTTTATTTTTTTATTTTTTAAGATGAAGAAATGCCTAGTTTTGACAAAAAACCTAGAAACTTGAGATTTTTGTGAGAGATATTGAAAATTTATGGGTGTTTACCTATTACCATGTTAAAATGAATGAATGATTGAAAAATCTCTTATTTTATATAACAAATGACAAATTTCACGGAATATGAGAATTTTTGATTTTGGGAAGTTGTTGCTCAAAATGTTGATGTGGTTATGAAATGATTAAATCGTTGAGAATGGATGAAGTATGAGGTTGTTGATTATTCATTGAAGGATTTAAATGAACATATAGCTATCATGAGTAATGTCATTGAAAAGAGAAATGAGTGTTGTGATTACTATGGGAACATTGCATGGAATAATTGAAAATGGAAAAGGGTGTTTCATGGCATTGATAATTGTTGTATTGGTATTTCAATACTTTTGCTTGCTACAAATATTGAATTGGGATTTGAAACTTTGCATTGAGAAGGGAATGTTGTGAAATAAGATTTATTGAAATGTTTTGGGGCAAATATGTTGGTAAGTTCGGATAGGAGGTGTAGATGAAATTGATTAAGGTAGCCTGAGTGCCCAGGGTGAAAGACTGAAAACACGCATGGAGGAGGTACCACATGCCTTCCGGCTAGCTACCGGTAAAAGTTATGGCTACTTACAGACACCAACCTAGGGATTACTTGAGTCGTATTTACCGCCCCGTGAATTTGGTTTAAAATCATTGAATCTATCGAAATTTTTAGTTTTCATTGTGCATGTTGGTTTTCAAATGATGAAAATGATACTTTGCATGGCATGGCACGTACATTTCATTTCATAAGGCATGTATAAAATGTATATACTTTGTTAAGAATTTCCTATTGGGCTTTATGCTCATCCTACGGGATTTTGGTGTAGAAAAAGATGTGGCGATTCCACCGAACTAAGGGTGTGGATGTGCATGTTGAGAGCACAAGGCTCTTGTTTTGTTATGATTATATTTTGTAAGCCAAGGGCTATATCTGTATGGGTTCGAGTAACCATTTTTGTGTAACCGGGTTTAAACCTTGGAAATTTGTAGCCCTTGAGGGCACTTATTCTTTTTGGCTGAATGTTCTACATGCTATAGATTCATGTGTTAGAAGTCATTGAATGTATATCTACATGTAGAACTATTTTTGTAAAAACCTTATGATCATGTATTCAAATGTTGATGAATTATTTCTGTTATCATAAAGAGTAGAGATCATTGCGCTATTATTGTATATTTTCTTGGGGCGTTTCAACTTGGTATCAGTGCTACCAAGTTTAAATACTTGGGGCTCGCGGGAAGTGGTTGTTTTGCCACAAAGGGTTCATTTCGCATGACTAAGAGATGTTGTATATTCTGTGACTGCGTGATAACACATTTATATGACTAGATGGGTATGGGGTTGGACTTTTGGGATGTGGTTTGCGCCTATTAAATTCCTTGAGGTCTTATTAGAAGGGTACTTGATCAATACTCTTTCTACAAAAAATTCTTGGTGTTTTGTGGGACGAATTTCATCGTAAAGGAATAATCCGTATATGTTTATGTGACTAAGTGCTTATGTGGAGTGAAACTAAATTTTTTATATGGTAGTGAAATATATGAGATTGTTGTAGTCAAATGTGTGAGGCAAGTTACAAGCACATTTGAGGCTATGTGTTGAATTGTTTACCTTAATTCTTAATTAGGATGTCAAGAAGGGGTCAAGCCTGTGATGGTAGAGGCGGGAGGCGCGGTAGACCTCGCTGAGGTATACATGAAGTACCGGTCCATGAGATTCTGGTACAAGAGGAAGCGTTCAGCCAAGCCAATATGGCCGAGCAAGTGAACCAAGCTAATGTGGCCGAGCAAGTAAGGCAAATGGAAATTCCAGGGCAAGCGGGTCAAGTCGCAATTGGGGCCTTAGCATGAGAAATAGCGAGGGCTTTGAGGAAATCGATGAATATGTTGAGGGTGGAGAACCAAGCCAGAGAGAACGCCGTGGAGAAAATGGTGAGTTTTCTCACTAGAGAGTTTTTGTGAACCAAACTGGATGAGTTCCATGGTGGCCCCGAGCCCAAGAAAGTGGATGAGTGGCTCAAGCGAATGGTGAAGACATTTGAGATGCTTCACATTGAGGATAGCGAGCTAAGGGTGACTTTAGTGAGTTACTACCTTAAGGGGGATGCGGGCCAATGGTGGAAGTACGCCAAGGGTAGAGTGGAGCCGATATTGGAAGCCTTTGTGGTTGCTTTCCAAGACAAGTATCTACCTCCCATTGCTAGGGAGAGGTTGGGGCAAGAGTTTCAAGACCTTAAGCAACTTAACATATCTGTGGCCGAGTTTGAAGCAGCCTTCACTAGTTTGTCTCGGTTTGCGCCGGAGTTGGTGGCAATGGAAGAGCGCCGTTGCATAGAGTTTGAGAAGAGGTTGAGAACAAAAATTTTATTCAAGGTTGCCGGAAATATGATTCAGAACTATGATCACCTTGTGGAGGCGGCTGCACATATAAAGATTATGGTGCAGGCCGAGGAGGAGAGACTTCGGGGTTCGAGGTCTAGGGGCCAAGAGTCACAGGGAGATTTTAGACCCAGTAAGAAGAACAGGGGAACCTTTTCATCCCAATCCCAGTCACAACAGTCTAGATTTACCTTTCCCTTACCTAGTGTGGGCCCGGGGAAGAGTACACCGGGTAATTTCTCATGTTTCAAGTGTGGGCAACTGGGTCACAAGTCCTTTTCCTACCCACAGAAGGGAGGAGGGTAGCAGATGTTACCTCCACCACCTAACCGATCTCAGAGTCAGTCCAGAACAGAGGGCAAGGACTTACTTGTTTTCAACGTGGCCAATTGGGGCGTATGAAGAGAGCTTGCCCGCAGTTAGGAGGCGCATATGGCTCATCAGGGTCGAGGCAGACTCAGAGCCACCAGCGGTCTCATTCAGTTCAGACTTCATGAGCTAATCAAGGAGCCGCTTCGGCTCAGTCAGTACAGCAAGCCTATGCTTCGAAAGATGAGTAGGTTGATCAGAGACCACATGGGCGCGTGTATGCTGTTATCGCGCTAGAGCAGTTACCAGGATCCTCAATTGCGAGAGGTATTTTTGTTGTGTGTAATTCTTTGGCTAATGTGTTGATAGATACGTGTGCGTCTCATTCATTTATATCTACGACATTTGCTTCTACATTGGGGTTACAGATGGCATGGTTAGTGTCTCCCCTCAGGGTAGTGTGATACCCCTATTCCATAATTAGTTAATTGGTCCTTAATCTGAATATGATTATGTGTTTAGCATGATTTTGTGTGCCATTGTGTGATAATATGTGATATTGAATTTCTATCTGTTCACCGTAGGAATATCTGTTTGAATATTCTGCTTTGGGAATTAAATTGAGGGCCCTATCGGCCACAGAACCCAAAATTGACTACGCCTTTGTAATTAGCGCAATTTTTAGAGCCTACGGTGAAATTTAATTAGAAATTGATTCGGGTCAGATTAAATCGATTAAATTGGTGGATTAGTACCCAATTGCCTTATTATTATTATATTGGCTTAGTGGGATTTGTTGTGCTTAAGCACTACACCTCATTTCTCTCCTTTAGATGATTGTGGCTGATCAACTCTAAGAAAAGAAAAGAGAGGGCCGGCTGTTAAGAGAGAGAGGGAGAGAATTGGGTGATTTTGGCTCAAGATTTGGGGAACTTGAAGAATTAAGCCCAAGATTTTGTTATAGTTTGGGAGATTGAACTCTTGGGTAAGTCAACTCATAGATTTTTGTTTGTAAATGGTAAATTCAAGATTGATTAATGGCCAAGAGCATGAATTAGTTTGAATGTAAGGGGATTGAGTTATATATGTTGAATTTAAAGTCTTAGAATACATGCATGTAAGAATTGGCCATGAATCTCCATGTTTGAGCACAATGTGTATGATTTATGTTGAATATTGTTTAAAAACCATGTATCTAAACCTCTCTTCACCAATTAAGTTGATATGAATGTATATTTCTCACATGCAAGAATAGATCATGAAAGAATAAGCTTTGTGTAGACACCCCATTTTTGACCGTCCTCAAGACTTGGACGTCACCGTTTGAACACTCGGTGATTATCCATGTTTGTGTTCGTTTGGAGTTCCCGGAGGTCTCGGCTACGCGCCCTGCCTCAGGATCTCCGAACTCGACCGTTTTGTGTCTGGTTTTGCACCAAACACTTGTGTTTTGCCTTGGAGGGGCAGGGAATGCCTTGTGAGGCATCCCTACACACCACCGGTAGTGGCTAGAGGCCACCGGCTGGTTTTTGTTGCCACCGGCAATGTATGTGGCCGGTCGGCACTCTTTGTTGCCGGTCGGCAGTCTTTTTTGTCAAAATGACATTTTTGGCCAGCCGACTGCTGTTCATCTACTTTTGCAGATATTTTAGGACAGCTGTGTGGCATTTGGTTCCCCTCCATACACATGTATGGAGGGATGCCCTCCTTGTAAGCTTGTTGTATAAGCTTTACAAGTTGGTTGCTTATAAGAGAAGGGGCTCTTCTCTTGGAAAGGGGGGTTAGAGAATTTTGGAGAGAAAAACATAGAGAGAAGCTCTGGTTTTAGGGTTAGGGTTGATACATATCTCCTATATCTCTTTTTCTCTCTTTATGTTCTAGGTGTTTTAGTCCATATTATTACACACAAACACCTAGTGCTTCACCTTCCTTTGGCTACTGAGGTTCTAAGGGCTTGTTCTTGCTATTTTTGACTGGATTGAAGCTTAAGGAGGCAACAAGATCACCATTGTTGAAGAAAGGCTTCAAGGGTAAGAAACTAGTCCTTTTTACCCTATTTTTGCATCCTATTTCTACCTATCTTAGAGCTGTTTTTGTGTTTAGTGTATAATATAAAAAAGTTCTGTTTTTAGGCCCTCTTGATTGTTTGTTAAGAGTGTTTTGTGGTTTGGGTGTGTTTGACCACCCTTAGACCTTGAAAGGCCCCATTTTTGTGCTATTTTGTGCAAGTTTTGAGACTTTGGTGTTTGGGCCTCTTCACCACTGAAATTTTGAGGGATTTCAGTGGTGAGGATGGTGCCTTGAAGTCTCAAGAAAGAGGGGGCCACCCCCTCTCCTTGTTGTCCTTGAAAGGGACCATTTTTGGTCTCTTAAGGGAGCTTATGTTTGAGTGTTTATTGGTCATGCCTTGGCTGCATTTTATGTTTATATTGCTTTAATATAACATTGTTGTGTGTTGGTTTTGGTACACCATGCATGCTTAGCATACCTACCATGTAATGCCTTGTTATTGCCTTAATATGCCTTGGGTTGTAAACCATTATTCTAGCATGTTTTAGGCTTAGTCTTGTGAAGATTTTGTGCTTCTTTTGCCATGTATAAGGTCTGTCCTAGGTTGTTTGGGTCGACCCTAGCATGCATTGTATAGCTCCTTTGTATTGTGGCTTGTATGTGTAGACACCCCATTTTTGACCGACCTTAAGACTCAGACGTCACCGATTGAGCGCTCGGTGATGTTGCATGTTGTGCTCGTTCAGAAGTCTCAGAGTCGCGGCCGTGCGCCCTGCCTCCGGACTCCCGAACTCTCTTTTGTGCCTTGTCTCGGTTTGCGAACCAGACTCGGTTTTCTCTGTTTTCTTTTCTGAGGAGAGGGAGTGGTCCTGTAGACTATCTCTCAGTGGCCGTGGGCTACTTTTCGTGGCCGCAGGCCATTTTGCCCATTTCGGAGCCCGGTTCCCGATTTTCGGAGCCGTCAGGCCGTGTGCCTCGGTTCGGGACCGCCCAACCATCTCCGATTTCTCCGGTTTTAGGCAAGTGCCTCTGTTTTATCATATTGAGGAACACTGGGGCCCCTGATGCCCACTTCGTGGCCGTATGCCACTTTCGGTGCTCACAGCCCATTTTCGGGACCCCGAACCACGCGGTTTTGGCCCCCGAGCATTCGTTTCGCATCGTTGTTCGTTCATTTTCGGCGAGTACCTCTGTTTCATCCTTCTGAGGAACACTGGGGTCCGAGAAACCCACTTCGTGGCCGAGTGCCACTCCCGGTGCTTAACAGCCCATTTTCGGGATCCCGAACCACGCTGTTTTGGCCCCCGAACCTTCATTTTGCATCGGTTTGGGCTCATTTTTGGTGGAGGCCTTATTTTCATGGTTAGGAAGCTAGTAGTAGGGCGGGAGGACAGCAAATTATTTTAGCAACCCATTATGTGTTTGGTCAAAAGTGGTTCAGAATGAATCCGGGAAGGAGAAAAGTCTGCGCGGCTTCACCGAAACGGGCGTAACTCTTTGCACAAGAGGAATTAAGGAATGAGGCCACCACCATTGGAAAGCTTACTTCCGGGGCTTCATTTTTCACTCAAGAATCTCCTAAGTCCAAATCCGGGGGGAGGAGATATGGTTGGTTGAAGTCCGGTTGGACCGAATCTGCGCGGCTTTACGGAAACTGGCATAACTTTTTCTACAGGAGGAATTTTAAGGCAAGGTTTGCGGCATTGGAAAGATAACTTCAAGGGCTACATTTATGGCCAGTTTTTTGTTTTGGACATTTTTACCCTTGGCCGGCCAGCCACCTGTTCCAGCTGGCCAGCCACCTACAACTAAATTACCTTTTTGCCCCCCCTTTTCTCCGATTTTTTGCCTATATAGCTGGCCTCCCAGCTCTTGTAGAAAGGTTGGAAAAATTCTCTCAAGCATATACAATGATATCCATACATATCTCTCTAAAATCTTGAAGTTTCAAGCCCATTTCTTCATCATCTTCAAGCCCTACCATCACCAGTCCATTTCCAGCAGCAAGGGAAGGTTTCCAAAAGCTAATAAGTCACAAATTTGGTCCAAGAATCAACAAAAGACTTGTCTACAAGGGTGAGTGTTCATTTCCCTCTTTTGTAGTTGATTTTTGCATCAAAATTCTAGCCTATGTGTGATCTGATTTCGGGACTTCCATGAACTGATTTTGTGCTTATATTGAGCCCCTCTACAATATTGTAGAAGGGCTCAACCTCATTTGGCCATTCTATATACCACCTCCTTTGAAAATCCACTTTAGGCCCTAATTCTTGCATGCTTTGTTAGGCTTACTTGGCTCCGGATTTTGGCCTTCATCAGGCTTAGAAATAGCCTTATTTTTGTCTCCTTGTCATGTTTTGTTAAGGGCCTTAAGCCATTTGGTGATTATTTTTGGTACTTGTTTTGTAATCCATCAAATTTACCGTAAAATTGCATGTTTGTTTAGGCCATTCTAGCTTCTGTTTCTGGCCTTCATCAGGCTTAGAAAGTGTCTTTTTTTGGTCTTTTCTTCAAGTTTTATTAAGGGTCTTAAGTGGTTTGGTCAGTTTTTATGATACCTCAAGTTATAGCCTTGTTGATTCATTAAATTGCATGCTATGTTTAGCATATATACATACTGATTTAGAGGTTGTCATCTCTTGCATTTGTGCATATTTTTGTTCCATATTCAATATTGTAGAACTGAGTTTTTGGGTTTGAGCATTGTACATACCACTTGCTTTGTAATTCCCCTATTTTACCGTATTTTTGCAAGCTTTTGTTTCCATACTTGTGAGCATTATTTGGCCTTGCTTTGTGCTGATAAAATGCTATTTTAGGGGCTGCCTTGCCACTGTTTTGCATGCCATGTCCATATTCTGTATGTTTAATAGGGCTGTAGGCCATTTCGGGTGCATTTCATTGCATTTTGGGCATCGATTGCAATTTTATCATAATTTGGGGGCTGTTTTGCAATATTTTAGTTGCTGAAATTTGCATCTTTCATATGCTATATGTTGCATTTCATTTGCATGTCATTTTCATGCCTTCGGGCCATGCCTCGGTTTGCGTGCCCGTGTGCACGCATTTCGAGGCACTTCATTTTCATCTTACGGCAACCTATGTGAGTGTGGTTGAGGCCCTCTCATGTTGGCGTAAGCCCAATCTACATTTTCATGCCATTTCATGCCTTAATGCATTGCCTCGGTTTGCGTGCCCATGGACACGTACTTCGAGGCACTCCATTTTCATTCATTGGCAGCCTATGTGAGTGTGGCTGAGGCTATCTCATGTTGGCGTAAGCCCAATTTGCATTTTCATGCTCATCTGACTCCGTCTCGGTTTGCGTGCCCGTGTGCGCGCATTTCGAGGCAGCCTGTTCTTATCCGACAGCAGCTTATATGAGTGCGGCTGAGGTCCTCTCATGTTGGCGTAAGCCCAATTCGCATTCCGTGTGCCATTTCATGCCTTCGGGCCATTCCTCGGTTTGTGTGTCCGTGTGCCATTTCATGCCTTCGGGCTGTATATTCTTTCATTTTCGGACTGTATTATTATTTATTCGGACCCTCTGCGCGAGGGCATAAATGTAATAAGGGTGCGTGAGTGTGATGTATGTCTTCCAACCCCCATTTCTTTCTCCCTTTTATTTATCCGCTTTGAATGGTTAGATATAGGGCATATTTCAATCAGCATACAGTATGATAGCATGTTTGCATTCATTCATCTGTTTTGCATGCATCGGGCTCGGCACATCATACAAACTGCATTGTATTTCGATTCTAAAGTTGAATACATGTTAGCTGTTGCATCTCATATGCCATGTTTAGAATAGCCGAGCCTGCTATAGTTGCATTCTGCATGTGTTGCATTAGGCATTTCAGTATACTTAGGATCATGCATGATTTCTAATCAGTTTTCTGTTTTGGCTTGGAGTACTCGGTAAGTTTTATGCTTTAGCATACTTGCATGCGTGTGAGTGTTGCCATGATAGCATGCTTACCATGAGGCTACGTGCTTATGTGATATAACTGCCTTGAATGCCTGTGGGTGGAGGTTGAGTTATCTGAATTGGAGCAATTCATCGATTGTTTGTTAAGCCCACTAGATTGTGGCAAAATCTGTGTTTTAAGCCTACCTGCGGGTAGCAAACCATCTTTCACAAACAAACATGAGATGTTTAGTTCCAATTCAGACGATTCAGTCTATACTTGTTTGCTGCGAGCATCACGTAGTAATCCTAGGCTAATAATCGGAATAAGAGCATACAATGTTTTCAAAATCAGATATCATGGTTAGTAGAGGCCGGTCTTTGACCGGGCGAGAGGGGGTGCTCACGATGTGACCTTCCCTGATCGTACCCAAGTTCCCGAGCCAACTTTGGTGATGACGGACACGTGGCCTTTTGGCACCGAGTCAGGGTTTCCTAAATTTCCCATTTTAAAAATATTTAGGTGGCGACTCTGTTATCTGGCAAAGCAGTCCATGTTTGGCACTTCTTTCAAAAAAATCTGTTTTCCTTCAAAACGATTTGCCGGATTTGGACTCTTTGGTTCGAGATTTGGAACCGCAACAAAAATCGAGTCCGAACTGTAGCGAGGTCCCCCCGCGGGCGTTGTTACAGTATGCTTCAAGTATGTGAATGTGTAGCATGTGTTGCTTGCATCATTTTGATGGTTTGGAACCACCCTACATGTTATTTCAGTCCCTAAGACATGCTTGTATGCTTGCCTTGGTTGCCTCTTTGTTGCCTCTTGAGCATGTGTTATATGCTTCTTGAAAGAGCACTCATGCATGCCTTCATATTTGAACCACTTAGATGCCATCTAAGTGGTCCCTTGGCCTTGTTTTAACATGCTAAAAATCTGTTTTTAGTTGTTTAGTGCATGCCGTGTTTGTTTTGCTAAGTGTGCTTCAAAGCTTCATTACCTTGCTTCAAGTATTTGGGCCATTTGCATGCTAATGTTTGCTTCATTTGAGTTGGTTTGGCACCACATTCTAGCATGATTTTTAGAGCTTATATTGCATGCTAATTGTCCATGATATCCCCTTTCAAGTGTGCTTGAAAGTTTCTTGTTTAATGCTTAAAGTTTGGACCATCACATGTGCATGTGTGCATGTGTGTTTAGCCTTCATTTTTGGGCATTTTGGCCACTGTTTTATGCCTATTTAGAGCCGCCTAAATCATGTTTAAGTCCACCTTTTCATTAGTTTGCATTGCCTCATGTTTGCTTGTATGCTTGCATAAGTGCCTTGCCATGCCATGTTGCATCCTTAGCTTGCATGCCTATGTTGCATTGCATCTTGCATGCATGCCTTGTTCCTTGATTTGGTGATAGGAATTGGGCCTTGTTTTGTTTGATTGGTTTGCATTTCATTTGACATGAAAGTGCACACTTGATTCTTTAGGCCATCATGTATGGAAATGCGTGATTGGTGGCCCGAGAATCGAGGCACATACCCCTTTGAGTCGCAAACATGATAGGGGGCATGATTGGTGCATACATTGTTTGAATTGTATTGCCATGCAAGTTTTGCCCTCTGCTGCTGTGAGTTGCAGGTTCTGCAGGCATTGTTTGCCGACCGGCAACATTTGCTGCCGGCCGGCAGTAAGTCATCAGCCGATGGATTCATTTTGTGCCGATGGCCACATCCTATTGCCGGTGGTAATTCTACTCAGCCGGTGGTATCCCCCAGTGTCCTGAGAGGCATTCCTGAGACTTTGGCAGTTTTCAGAGGAGCAAAGTAGGGAAAACAGAGGCAGACTATGCATGGCAGTGCGATTCCAAGCAAGTCCCGAGCATGCGCTGCATCTGACCCGCTTCCCGAGGGCTTTACTGTTTTAATTAGATTAATTAATTTGTTTAGTTAATTTAATTGATCTGTAATATTTAATTAGCTTGCGTAGTTAATTAATTTGTATATTCTTTTGGTCCCTCCGGGCGAGGGCAAATCTGTAATAAGCGTGTGTGAGTGGTGTGCATGTCTTCCAACCCCCACTTCTTTCTTCCCTTTTATTTACCCGCTTACGATGGTTAGTATTAGGGCACGTTTATTTTAGCATACCTTATGCTATGCATGCGTGCATCCATGCATTTGTTGACATGCACCGGGCTCGGTACATCATGCTAATTGCATTTGTACTTCAAATCTAACTTGAATACGTGCACCGAATGATTGCATTTCACATGCCATTTTAGGGTTAGCCGAGCCTATCCTAATCACATTCTGTATGCGGTGCATTAGTCACTCTAACATGAACTAGGGCATGCATGTTTGCTAACTAGTTTATTGTTTTGGCACGGAGTACGATGTGAGTATTTATGCTTTAGCATCTCGCATGCGTGTGAATGTTAACATGACAGCATGATTACCATGTGGCTAAATGCTTATATGAGATAAACTGTTTGAATGCCTATGGGTGAAGGTTGGATTGTTTGAGTTGGAAAAACTCGTTGAAATCCGTGTTTTAGCCTACTTGCGAGTAGCAAATTCCAAAGCACTTTAAAAAACAAACGGATATGCAATGCTTGTTTCCAAATTAGGCAACCTAGTCTATACTTGTTTGCTGTGCGCATAACATAGTAATTCTAGGCTAATAACCGGAATAAGAACGCATAATGTTTTCAAAATCGGATATCATGGTTAGTAGAGGCCGGTCTTCGAACTGGGCGAAAAGGGGTGCTCATAGCTGACCTTCCCCGATCGTACCCAAGCTCCCGAGCCAAGACAACTTTGGTGATGACGGACACGTGGCCTTCGGCACCGAGTCAGGGTTTCCTAAATTCCCCATTTGAAAAAATATTTAGGTGGCGACTCTGTATCTGGCAAAGCAGTCCATGTTTGGCACTACTTTTCAAAAATCTGTTTTTCTTCAAAACGATTTGCCAGAGTTGGACTCTTTGGTTCAGATTACGAACCGCAACTAACAAAAAAAGGGGGGGAGTCCGAACTGTAGCCGAGGTCCCCCGTGGGCGCTGTTACACTTTGCATGTTAGAATTTGATGTGTTGGTGATGAATTTGGATTAATTTGAGACATGCATGTAAATGAGATAAGAAATTGAGCTTCCTAATGTTGTGATCTTGGAGTGGTATCATGTAAATATGTGTATATTTGAGATTTGAGCCATAATATGCATATTTGGTTGGTTGGAATTCGAATTGGAGCTCAAGAACTCAATATGGAAAACCCAGATTTTTGATGTCCGCTCGAGCGGGGAAAGGACCGCTCGAGCAGGAAAATCGTGCTCCCAGCACTTTTTGCAGAGTTAGAGGTGCGCTCGAGCGGGATATCTCACGCTCGAGCGGGGAGCTATGTAGACAGGAAGTCCGCTCGAGTGGCCGAGTTCACGCTCGAGCGGGAATTTGAGGTAACCAGCACTTTTGTAGGCTTAAGGGTCCGCTCGAGCGGGGAAGTCTACGCTCGAGCGGGGACCCTATTTTCTGAAATTTTGAAAATGCATCCTGTGTTCTGGTTTCCGTTCTTTCTCACTTGTAAGCACTCTTAGGCATATGTTAAGCATTATAAATGAGTTAATGAGATAAGAATAAAGCCTAATGAGGAGTATGTGAATTAAAGAACGGATTTAACTGTTAGTGACCCTTTTGTGTTCATGAAACGTGTAGGGTCAAGCTCCAGGGCAAATCCACAAGCCAATCACTGTGAGTAATATCGTTATTTGAATGCTTGTGAATGTCCAATTGTTTATCCCCTTATAAGCTTATAAATTGCTAATTGGGATTGTGGATGTAAGTTAAACATGAATGGACCAAAGGTCGTTTCGTTAAACATGAATGGACCAAAGGTCGTTTCGTTAAACATGAATGGACCAAAGGTCATTTCGTTAAACATGAATGGACCAAAGGTCGTTTTGTTAAATATGAATGGACTAAAGGTCGTTTTGATAAACAAGAATGGACCCAAGGTCGTTTTGACATGAATGAGTGGGCCGAAGGCCGTTCTGACATAAATGAATGGGCCAAAGGCCGTTTTGATACGAATGTGTGGGCCAAAGTTAAACATGAATGAACCAAAGGTTGTTTTGATAAACACGAATGGACCCAAGGTCGTTTTGACATGAATGAGTGGGCCGAAGGCCGTTCTGACATAAATGAATGGGCCAAAGGCCGTTTTGATACGAATGTGTGGGCTAAAGGCCGTTTTGACATACATGATTGGGCCGAAGGCCGTTTTGACATAATCGAATGGGCCGAAGGCCGTTTTGATAAGAATGGAAATCTGAATGGGCCAAAGGCCGGAATGCTTCGAATTGCAGTCACTTGATTTGTATCTAGTTATATATATCTGTTAAATAGAAATATGGATTGGGCCCAAGGCCATTTGGAATATGTTGTTCTACAATGTTACGTAAGTGCTGTGTTTGATATTATTCACTGGGCTTTCGCTCACGCTCATTCGTGTGTTTGTAGGTGAGCTATGAGTGGTCCAGACCCAGCGCTTGTGAAGCTAGTGTGGAACAACCAAGTCTTTGAGAGTCAGCCCCTGCGTCTCACGTACGAGACCCGTCTTCGCCCTTCTGCTTTGTATTCATATTCTGTCATGTTGGCGAAGACTTTGTATCTGTTGTATATAGTTTTGACGGGGTGACTTAGACTATTATGATCCTGTATGTACGGAGCTTTGTGTTAGTACATATTTGAAGTGAGTTATTAACATGTATCAGTATGGTTTGTCATGACGTGCCATGTAAGCACAGCTCTATGGACAAAGTTTTAAATTGCTTCCGTTTGGCCCCCATTAACTGTGTCGAAATATGTTTGGTTTGGTTTGAGGCCGTAGGTAATCTCACGATTGCTGGCCGGTTACGTCCTTAACCCACGGGGGTGGGCTCGGGTCGTGACAGGTAGAGTCACCAGTTGGGGGTATGGTTGATTTAGACCGGGGATGTCGCGGTTATGAGATAGAGGTTGCTTGGCATCGACTTCCGTTTGCTTTTGTGTTGCTAGATATGTCAAGTTTTGATGTCATTTTAGGTATGGATTGGTTATCTTCTTATCGAGCTGTGATTGACTGTTATCGTCAGAGTGTTACAGTGTGCACCTCGAGTGGTGATTGTTTCTATTTATTGGGGGACCGGGTTGATAGGGTCTTGTTGTCAGTTTTTGGTCCTTGTGGTAGGGACGAGCTTAGTGGTCTTCTTGCGACTCTCTGGGATAGTGAGGGTGATGGGGCCCGTGTTGAATTGCCAAGGGTAATTTGTGACTACTCGGATATCTTTCCCAAGGATCTTACTAGATTGCCACCCCACTGAGAGGTCGAGTTTTTCATTGGCTTAGTCCCTGGCACAACGCCGATTTCCATGGCACCTTATAGATTTGCACTGGTTGAATTGCACAAGTTGAAGATTCAACTCCAAGAGCTTTTAGATAAGGGCTTCTTTCATCCTAGTACACCACCTTGGGAAGCACCGGCTCTATTTGCGAAGAAGCATGATGGGTCGTTACGGTTATGTATCGATCACCGCAAGTTGAATTGGGTTACCGTTAAGAACAAGTATCTGCTATCTAGAATAAATGATTTATTTGACCAACTTAGAGGGTCTCGCTGTTTCTCGAAGATAGATTTGAGGTTAGGGTACCATCAATTAAGAGTCCGGGAGGAGGACATCCAGAAAACGGCCTTTCGTACGTGTTATAGCCACTATGAATTCCTCGTAATGCCTTTTGGTTTGACCAGTGCACCCGCTTCTTTTATGGATTTAATGAACTGAAATTTTTTGAGAATTCTTAGACCGTTTCGTGGTCATCTTTGTGGACGACATCTTAATCTATTTCGCCTCCGAGGAGGAACACGAGAACCACTAGCGGTTAGTACTTGATTTGCTGAGAGAGCACCAATTGTATGCCAAATTTGAGAAATGTGAGTTTTGGTTGACCGAGGTGAAGTTTTTGGGGCATGTAGTGTCGAGGGAAGGAGTAACTGTGGACTCTTCGAAGATAGATGCCGTGTAGGATTGGGAACAACCGATTTTTTTTTTTTTGAGATTCAGAGTTTCTTGGGATTAGCCAGGTATCATTGCTGGTTTGTAAGGGACTTCTCTAGATTAGCTGCACCTTTGACTAGGTTGACAAGGAAGGGTGTCAAATTTGTGTGGAGTGAAGCTTGTGAAAAATCATTTCAAGAACTTAAGACTAGATTAACAACCACATCGGTTTTGATAATTTCGAAAAGAGGTTTGCGTTACATCGTCTATTGTGATGCGTCCTGAGATGGTCTTGGTTGTGTCTTGATGCAAGAAGGGAAGGTTGTGGCCTATGGTTCACGATAATTGAAAACTCATGAGAAGAACTACCCCACCCATGATTTAGAATTAACAGCGGTAGTTTTTGCCTTGAAAATTTGGAGACATTACTTGTATGGTGAGAAATTTGAGGTTTTCTCTAATCATAAGAACCTAAAGTATTTGTTTTCCCAAAGAGACTTGAATATATGCCAACGGAGGTGGATGGAATTTATGGAGGATTATGACTTCGAGTTACACTATCATCCAGGAAAAGCCAATGTAGTGGCCGATGTCTTGAGTCGAAAATCTGTGAGTAGTTTTGCAAGTGTGGCCATTCGAGAATGGGATATGCTGGGTGATATCGGCTAGTTTGATTTGCATTTGGTAAGTCCAGTGAGGGTGCTACCTTATTTACGTTAATTGCTCAGCCTACCTTGGTTAGTAAGGTCATAGAGGCATAGTAGGGTGATCGTGAGGTGGAGTTGATCCAAAAAAAAAATCTCCAATGGGAAGGAAGAGAGGGGCTTGAACATTCACTCAGATCTAAGTGTACGTTACCTAGACCGTTTGTCAATACTAGAATCTTGTAGAGAGGACGTATTTCGGAAGTTCCACTACTCACGCCTTGCAGTACATCCGGGAGGTACCAAAATGTATCATGATCTTAGACGCCAATTTTGGTGGAGAGGTATGAAACGGGGTGTCGCCTTAATTGTATCGAAGTGCCTTACTTGTCAACAAGTGAAGGCCGAGCACCAGAGACCAGCGGGTTTGCTACAACCCTTACCGATAGCTGAGTGGAAATGGGAGCGTGTTACCATGGATTTTGTAGTTGGGCTTCCTAGAGCACAACGGGGCAATGATACCATTTGGGTGATTGTTGATAGGTTGACCAAGTCTGTGCATTTCATTCTGATGTGCACCGGTGACTCAGTTGAGCATTTGGCAGAGTTGTACATCAAAGAGATAGTTCGACTTCATGGAGTCCCTGTGACCATTGTATTGGATAGGGATCCTCCTAGAGCTAAGTTGGGACTTCATGGAGTCCCTGTGACCATTTTTGACCACCCAGTTGTGGCAAAGCCTTCAATAGGCATTGGGAACTAAGTTGACCTCTAGCACCTCTTACCACCCTCAAACCGATGGGCAATCGGAGCGTACCATCTAGATTTTGGAGGACATGCCTAGAGCTTGCGTCCTTGATTTCAAAGGGTCTTGGAAGAGACACTTGCCATTGATTGAATTCGACTATAACAATAGTTATCAAGCTAGTATTGAGATGGCACCGTTTGAGGCCTTGTATGGCCGGCCTTGTAGATTGCCAGTTTGTTAGGCCGAGGTGGGTGGTGCACCATTGTTGGGCCCGGAGACTATTAGAGAGACAACTGAGAAAGTTGCTCTCATTCGAAAAAGGTTGGCTACGGCTTAAAGCTGACAGAAGAGTTATGCCGATAAGAGAAGACGATCCTTAGCTTTCGAGATTGGTGATCACGTGTTCCTTAAAATCTCACTAAAGCGGGGTTTGATGAGATTTGGTAAGAGTGGTAAATTGTCTTCAAGGTTCGTTGGACCTTTCGAGATATTGGAGCGAATTAGGGAAGTGGCATATCGATTAGCCTTACCGCCACAACTTTTGGGGGTTCATAACGTGTTTCATGTATCCATGTTTAGAAAGTATGAACCTGACCTTTCTCATGTACTAGATTGGGTTGAATTGGAAGTAGACAAGGATGCCTCTTACGAAGAGTGACCGATTCAAATATTAGATCCCCGAGAGCAAATGCTACGGGGCAAAACTATACTATTGGTCAAGGTGTTGTGGAGACACCATGGGGTTGAAGAATCGACTTGGGCACGGAAGGCGGAAGTCTGCTCCAAATATCTAGATTTGTTTGAAAATGCTTAGTTGTTTAATTTGTAATATTCCCTAGTGTTTGAGGGAAATGTATCAAAGTTGTTAATCATGTGTTGTTATGTGTATTGTTATTTTTAAGGCATGAGATTACTATGAATTGCCATTATTTTGTTGGAAAGTTTCATGCTTACGAACTGTTGTTGTTGACATTGTGACTAAGGCACTTGGAAACCATGATGAAAATGATGAATTTTGGTTGGAAATAGATATTGTGATTTGAAATTGTATATAGCATAGTTTAGATCGCTTGTTGTCTCTTTTTATTTTATTTGAGAGGTTGATTGAATTTTGGGATGAAATTTCCTTTGGTGGGGAGGTTGTGATGATCGAGTACATTATCTGTCTCGTCCTCTTTGAATTATGTTGGGATTACTCTCGTTATAGTGTCGAATTTTAATGCGAGTTTTTGTTACTTGTTGGGTCGGTTGTTTTTGTGAACTTGCTTTCAAAATTCTCGTTCTTAATTATTCGAATCCGAGTTTCACTTGTTTCGGAGGGTGCGAGGTTGGATCCGGCGTGTGTCGGGTTGAGTTAGACAAATTTCTATCTGGGAGTAGGGCCGTACATGCGGAAGAGGGGCTGCACGTGCGGGAGGAGAGGTCGCATGTGCGATGAGGAAGGGAAGTCCTGGGTTGGCTACTGCATTATATGTAGGTGCAGAGGGAAGTGCGGGGGAAGAGCACCGTACGTGCGGGGTTGAGAGCCGCACATGTAAAGGGGGTTGTCGCACGTGTGGGAATGGATGCTGCAAGTGCAGGACGAATCTGAGTCTGAAAATTTGCCTTTTTCTCTTTTCTTGGGCTGTGTATATCACTTTTTGCATACCTCTCCCTCTCTCTAAAAACCCATTTCTCTTCCTTCTCTCTACATTTACCTACACCAAACAAGATGAAAACCTTGATTTCTTTAAATCCATTAGAGTTTTGACCCAACATCCTTCACTAATTTTGGAGAGCTAAGCGAGGGCTTCATTGTGTGCGGTGAAGATCGAGTTTTGACACCATTGGATTTGGGGCTTTCATCTCTTTTCTTCTCCAAAACTTGAGGTAGGGATTTTCTTAGAGTTATATATATATATATATATTTTTGCAAGATTATGTTGGTTTGGAACTCTTTTGGAAAGTATAAGGACTTGATTTTGGTTCATATGTAGTGATGATTTTGAAAGTGGGTTTATACCATGTTTTTCTTAAAATTCTTGAGAGCTTGACTACATTGTGAGAAAGGATGCTTTGGAGATGTAACGTCCCAAAAATAATCCAACGTGAAATAGATACATCAACCAACATCCATTAAAGAGTAAGAGCAATTCTACAACTTTTATATCATTAATCAATAAGGTTTGTACAAAATAGCCCCACATGCGAATTATACATTCAATGGTGTAGAACATATGAATCTATAGCATATAGAACATCCAATCCTAAAAGTAAATAAAATTCCCTCATGGGCTTACATATTCCAAGGCTTAAGCCTGGTTACACAACAATGGTCCCTCGGGCCCATACACGAATAGCCCTTGGCTTACAAAAATTTACAGTCACAACAAAAGAGTCTTACACTCTCAAAAAACATACTACCACACCCTAGTTTGGCGGGTTCACCACATCCTTTCCTGCACCAAAATCCCATAGGGGTGAGCACAAAGCCCAGTAGGAAATTCTTAACAAAGTATATACATTTATGTAATTCCCATAAAATGAAAATGCTCATGCCATGCTATGCCATTAAAAGGAAATCATATCTTTTTCTTTTGAAAATTGTCATACATCATAAAAATGTGGAAGTTCCAACAGTTCAAAATGTTTTAAATCAACATCACAGGGCGGTAAATACGACTCAGGTTATCCCTAAGTTGGTGTCTGCAAGTAGGCATAACAAGCTCTACCATAACCCCACTTTATCGATAGCTAACCGGAAGGCACGTGGTACCTACTCCGCGCGTGTTTTCAGTCTTTCACCCTGGACACTTAGGCCAACTTAATCAATGTCATCTACACCCCCTATTCGGACGTACTAACGTATTTACCCCAAACAATTCAATAAATTCTCATTTTCACAAACATGTCTTTTCAATATGAGCTTTCAATTTCTTTATTCAAGGATTCACAATGATCAACCGAAATTAAATGTCAATGCAACAACTATCAATGCAATGCACATCTTTCCTATTCTTAACATTTTCCATACACTTTCCCATTAGTAGTTGTAATTTCCACTTCTCATTCCAATTGTAAGATTCACAAGATGACCATGCATCCATTTAGATTCATCAAGAATAGCTACATTTTAACAACACTAAATAAAGTAACTATTCCAGATATTCTCTACCATTTCTCCTTCATCAACATTGTTAAGAAAGTTCCCTTTTTTCATCACATTTGTCACACAAGAAAAACAATAATAACATTGGTAGTAATAATATTTCATGGATCCTCAACATATTCTTCAACCCCAAATTTTAGGGTTTTTCTCCAAACCAACATTCTCCCATCTTTTGAAAAAGTCTCTTTCCCAAAACATCACCTCTCTTACCATGTGATTTAAAACCCTCAAGAAAATAGTTTAGAGAGAGAGATAGATTAAACCCACTTTTAAAACCCCCAACATTTATGAGACAACCAAACTTTCAATATCATTAAAGAAACTATTCAATCAACAAAATCTAGCATAAATGTATATATAACTCAAAGAAAATCTCATTACCTCAAGCGTGTTGATGAAAGATTAGATGAAAACCCAAAAAAAAAAAAAAAAAATGAGGGTGTTGAAACAAGATCTCTACCACTCCAAAGGTAGCCCTTGGTTAGCTCTTCAAGCTTTGAGAAGAATTTGGTTCAAAATCCCAATGGATTGAGAAGGATCAATTGTTTGATGTGCTAGACGATGGTTTTTAGAGAGAAGGGAGAGAATATGGTATTTTTAGAGACAGAGATATAAGAGAAATATGAGATATTCCCAGCCAAAAAGAGGAAAAGAAACAGAACTGTCGGATCTGGGCTTTTCCCACACGTGCGGAGCCCACTTCCGCACGTGCGGCGTATGCCTCCCGTACGTGTGGCTCTCACCACCGCACGTGCGGCACCTCCCTACACCTCCTTCCTGGACTTGCATTTATTTCAGTATGCACCTTAAGCCTCTCCTGTTTCCCGCACGTGTGGCCCCCATCCCGCACGTGCGGCCAATGCCCCCGCTTATGCAGCCTTGCTTCCCAGCCCAAAATTTTCCAGTTAAGTGTGCAGCCCCTCTAGATCCAATCTCGTATCCTCTGGAACAAATGAAATTTCGAAAAGGAAACAAATAAGAATGAAACTTTTAACAAGAGTTTTCAAAAATACAAATCCACACAACTAAGGAAAAGTGAGGCGATTCACGAACCCGGTCATCACAGGAGAGATTTTTTTTTTTTTTGTAAGATGAAGAAATGCCTAGTTTTGGCAGAAACCTAGAAACTTGAGATTTTTATGAGAGATGTTGAAAATTTATGGGTGTTTACCTATTACCATGTTACATGAATGAATGATTAAAAAATCTCTTATTTTATATAACAAATGACAAATTTCATGGAATATGAGAATTGTTGATTTTGGGAAGTTGTTGCTCAAAATGTTTGAAATGATTAAATCTTTGAGAATGCATGAAGTATGAGATAGTTGATTATTCATTGAAGGATTTAAATGAACATATGGCTATCATGAGGAATGTCATTGAAAAGAGAAATGAGTGTTGTGATCACTATGGGAACATTGCATGGAATAATTAAAAATGGAAAGGGTGTTTCATGGCATTGATAATTGTTGTATTGGCATTTCAATACTTTTGCTTGCTACAAATATTGAATTGGGATTTGAAACTTTGCAATGAAAAGGGAATGTTGTGAAATAAGATTTATTGAAATGTTTTGGGGGTAAATACATTGGTAAGTCTGGATAGCAGGTGTAGATGAAATTGATTAAGTTAGCCTGAGTGTCTAGGGTGAAAGACTGAAAACACGCGCGGAGGAGGTACCACATGCCTTCCGGCTAGCTACTGGTAAAGTGGGGATGTAGTAGTGCTAGTTATGCCTACTTGCAAAAACCAATCTAGGGATTACCTGAGACGTATTTACCGCCCTGTGAACTTGGTTTAAAATCATTGAATCTATTGAAATTTTTAGTTTTCATTGTGCATGTTGGTTTTCAAATGATGAAAATGATACTTTGCATGGCATGGCACGGCACGTGCATTTCATTTCATGAGGCTTGTATAAAATGTATATACTTTGTTAAGAATTTTCTACTAAGTTTTATGCTCACCCTACGGGATTTTGGTGCAAGAAAAGATGTGGCGATTCCACCGAACTAAGGGTATGGATGTGCATGTTGAGAGCACAAGGCTCTTGTTTTGTTATGATTATATTTTGTAAGCCAAGGGCTATATCTGTATGGGTTAGAGTAACCATTTTTGTGTAATCGGGTTTAAACCTTGGAAATTTGTAGCCCTTGAGGGCACATATTCTTTTTGGCTGAATGTTCTACATGTTATAGATTCATGTGTTAGAAGTCATTGAATGTATATCCGCATGTGGAACTATTTTGTAAAAACCTTATGATCATGTATTCAAATGTTGATGAATTACTTCTGTTATGCTAAAGAGTAGAGATCAATGCAGTATTATTGTATATTTTCTTGGGGCATTACAATTGTCATTAGTGTTAGTGTTATGATAATCTCATTTATTTATCGTATTCTATTTAACATCTCATGTGTTATAATTGCATTAGTTATAAACATGACTAATGACACAAATAGTAAACAAAATATGATAGATAAATGGGATCACTATAACATTATCGAAAATTTATTATCAATGGTGTTCATGAATTATAGCCACACACACACATGCACAGAGAAAGTAAACCTACGATGATTACCAAATATAGAAAAATTATATATAAATACACACACACACACCAAGAGAACATATATGGAATGAACAAACACGTCTTAACGACTCAAAAACGTATGTCATTAAATAGCTTCAACAACTAAAGAACTCTTATTCAACAATCATCACTTAGTACAAATTAGTCAACTCATAAAGATAACCATACTTGGACATCTTGCATACATAGATAATAAATTACTGGATAAATAGAAACAAATAGTAAAGAGGAAAATCTAGGATTTCATGGCCTTTATAGTGAAATGAATGTATGGCAAAATGTATGTAACTCAAGGTTAGGTAAATTATGTATATGTAAACTAAGCCTAACACAACATAGGATGATGACATTATTATCCAAGTTTGGAGAACGGGTATGTTTTCAAGAGTATAGGTTTTGGAACATGCCAAGATCGTTAAGATTATTGAGATGAACATAGAAGACATAGAAATAATAAATCTAAATGACAATGCCATGTAGAAATCACTGCTATGAAATCGTGACAATTGAATTGAAAGCATAATTACCAAAGCTAATAGAGAAGAAAGTAGAGTCAGACCAGTGTACCCCATGAAGAGGTTTAAATCATCTCCATGTTCACTTTGAATAACTGGTAAACCTGTATCTTTTTTGAAACCTCCACGGATAGTAAAAAGTGCTGCAAAGTGTAGACACCCCATTTTTGACCGCCCTTAAGACTTGGGCGCCTCAGGTTGATCACTCGATGATGAAATACTATGCTGTACATACACTTAATTTTCTTAGCAAGAAGCCTCGGTTCTTGAGTTTCAGAGCCTCGAACCTTGCACCACCTTTTGAACCTAAACCTATTTTTTGTCAAGCTTGACCACCCAGAGGCCTGTAGGTCAACAGGTGGCTGGCTGGCCAGAAATTAGTGGCCGATCGTCCTCCACCTGGCCGGTCGAGCAGTTGTCCTGGTAGAACAGATATTTAATGCTAGCTGTCCCCCTTTGCCCATACCTTGCACCAGTTGTCCCTATACAATTGTGTTCGATAGAGGCTCATGTTTTTCTATATATATACATGACCACCTCTCTTGAAATTAAGTTAGAAAAAATTCCAGAGGGACCAAAACTTGTAAAACACTCTCTCTTTATCTTGCAAAGTACACACTCTCTCTCTACACTTCCTAAACCAAAAAAATAGCTCTTCTTGCTGAGGTTCTTGAGCTTAAATCTCAGCCCTTGAGAGTGAGAACTTGTTGGTTTGTAAACAAAGGAGTTACTCATCTTCAAGAGGTATAACTTTGGCTTTCTCTGCACTACTTTTCTCCTATCTTTCTTTGCTGTTTTTGCACTGTTTTTACACTGCTTTTTATGGGCTAAAACTTGTGGCTTGAAGCTATCAAAGGTAGAGGGGTTAACCACCTTTCTTTAAACCTTATTCTCTAAGCTTTTGCCCATGTGTTTCCCACTTGTCTCTCAAAATTTTTTTAAGCTTTTTACCACTGTTTTTTGGAGGTTTTCAAAGGCTAAAAATGTGGTTTTGAAGTCCCAAAAATGGAGGGTTAGCCACCCCTCCTTAGCCTAGTTTACTAGCTTCATTTCTCCATTTTTAGTTAACTTTCTTTTGGCTTTTTTTATGTTTTTTCAGCACTATTTTTGTGAGTTTTAGGACAGTTTTAGTGTGTTTACTTTCATTCATGATTTGTATAGTATGCTTGTAGTGTTGTAGTCCTCATAGGTTTGGTGGTTTAGGCCTTAGACACTAACCTATTCGAGTTGATAGCTTTCATTTTATGCTTTCCATACATGTGTTCACACTTTGCATAATCATCTCTGCAACCTCCCCCCTTTCTTGGTTTTTTCTTTGTTTGAGAGTCGTTTCAAGCGAGTGTTGTTTAAGGCATGCGAAAGAGACCCTTCCATGCTTAATGGTTTAATCTTTTCAGAGGTTCATTACCAAGGCATTACATCTCTCTCATGCCAAGAACAACTTCTTGTTTGACATTTCTCTCCAATTAGTGGACTTAATTCTCATTTTTGGACTAAATGATTAAAGAATGGAAAGATAATTAAAAGAGGCTAATAAAATTGGACTAAAATGGTAACAAGAGTAATAAGGTTGGTTTGGGTTCAATCGGACATTAATTGAACCTATCGTGTCTTGGGTCATTACATACTCTTTAGTGATGTTAACGACTTGAGAAGCAATGTCTACCGCTCCCCTTGAGGTCATTCCATGATAGGGAGGTGGTTGTTGGTCTTTTCTTGTCATTTATTAAGCTTTTGTCTCATTGGTTCATAGATTATCACGCAACGAGTTTGTGACAAGTGATGGTTTGCGAATCGAGCATACCCCTCCCTTGATCTGTTTCATGACAGGGAGAGGCAGGAAGGACAAACATCCCTTGGAAATACTCTGTTTGTGCTCTGTTTCTTTTCTATTGCAGCAGGGTAGACCCCCAAAATTGTGGCCGACCGGCCACCTGACTATCCGGCCGACCACTTTATTTTACACAGGCAGTGCCATTTTCATGGCAGAGTAAAGTAGGGGCTAAAGAGAAAATAGTTTAATTTTCTGACTACAAAACAGAATGGTTCCGGCAGCAAAACAGAGGAGTTTTTTTTTCGGGTGGAGATTCATGTTCATGCATATGCATATCATCGTTTTTCGTTGCTTATAAAATTAGTGCTCTAAGAATTCAATGTTGTAATTAATTACTTAGATTCCTTTAAATTTGTAATAATTAATTAATCTAGCTTATTTATTCATTTGGATTTGTAATAAGTAGTTAATTCGGACACTTGGACATTCGGGCCCTCTTGCATAAGGGCAAACTTGTAATAATTTGTGTATGTCTTCCAACCCCCATTTCTTTCTCTCTTTTACTTACTCACTTATAATGGATAGCATAGAGCATCATGTTTTCTTTAGCATTTTCCATGACTCACATCCATTCGTTTTGCATGCATTGGGTTTGGTACATCTTTCTAACTTTATGATTGTACACTATTTGAATACGTGCTTCATCGCATGCTATTAAATTGATTCACATGCCATGTTAATAAACCAAGCCTATTAGTTGCATTTTGTATGTGTTGCATTAGTCATATTGCATTGTTTAGGAGCATGTATTTCTTCTAATTATTTTAGTTTTCTTTGGCTTGCCTTGGAGTACTAGGTGAGCATTTCTTGCTTTAGCATATTGCATGAATGTTAGTGTTGCCATATCAAGCATGTTTACCATGAGACTAAGTGCTTATTTGATATATCTCTTGAATGCCTGTGGATGAAGGCTAATTTGCTTAAATTGGGATAATTTGATCAATGTACATGTGAGCTCACTTTTTCAAGTGGTGCCATATTCAAAACACTTTTTCAAAACAAACATGAAATCAAAGCGTTCCAAAGTGAGGTGAATTAGTCTATACTTATGTGCATCACATAGTAAATTAGCCTAATAACCAAAACAAGAGCATATAATGTAAATAAGAATCACATCATGATTAGTAGAGGCCGATCTTTTGATCGGATGAGTAGGGTGCTTAATTCATGACCTTCCCCTCTCATACCTAAGTTCCCGAAGCTGAGACACTTTAGTGATGACGGATAAGTGGCCTTTGGCACTGAGTCACGGGTTTTCTTAAATTTTCCAAAAATATTTAGGTGGTGACTCTGTAATCTGGCAATGCAATCCATTTTTGGCATTTTGATTCAAAATCGATTTTCTAAAAGATTTGCCGGATTTGGACTCATTTGTGTTTATCTGTTTCACATTGCACTTGTGAAATCAGATTCAGAACCACGAGAGTCCGAACTGTAGGGCTAATCGTATCTGAGAGGAGCACGAAAAGAATGCTACACAAAGTTAACAGTGCCAATGAGAATAGAAACCAACATTAGGCCATTGTTCATATCTTTGAGTACTTTCCTGGATTGTTCCTGTAGCCTTGAGTGATTTTCTTTAAATAATTCTTTTGTTGTCTTTCCATCATTGTTTTGGCTGACATAAGAAATGTTGTAGGGAGTCATCATCATACAATACATGCTAGAAAAAAAATGATTAAGTTTATGCTTAAGGATGAAACTTGTACATAAATATTATCCTAAAATCAATTGACTTTAGAAGAAGGGTCTCCATATCATATAGACCAAGTTTAGGTTTCTTAAAGAGTTGATGTGGGACAAATCTTGAGACAAGAGAAATAGATTCGAGACGGAGACTTGGCCACAAGGCTTCTTATACCATGATTTGGAAGTACAAGATATGCATCAAAAGTACAACTTTTACACCCAATTTGTAGAGAGTAAGCTATGTCATATATTACAAATAGTCATATCTCATGTGGACAGATGGAAAGAGATTAGTATAGAATACATTTGAAATTCAAATACATAAAACATGATCGCATAACCTTATCCAATAGTCCCCCTCAAGCTGAAGAGTGCTATGGACGAATCTATAGCTTGTTACAGAAGAATTGAAAGGATTGTGAAGGAAAGACCCTTAATGAGAACACCTCCCTGTTCACAGTTAGAAAATAGTTCTGTTTGGACCTCAGGATCTGCTTTGTTTTGTTAGAAAATCACTACCGCCGTACAACATGTTTGATTGGCCGACCTGATAAGATGGTCGGCCGTACAAAATAATGGCCGACTGGCCACTGTTTCTGAGGAATACCTTGCTGCAACAGAATTGGAACAGAGTAATATAGAGTGTTTCCAAAAGATGTTCATCCTTCCTGCTCCCTCCTGTCATGAAGATTTTCAAGGAGGGAGCAGGTTTGCTTCCCAAAATCATTAACCATAGCAAGTTTGTTGCATGATGATCTTAAGAGAAATAAGAGAAGACTTAGCTAATCACAAAAAAAGGCTATCCTCCTTACCTCCTTCCTATGATGAAACTTATTCAAGGAAGATGTGGACATGCCTCACAAATTATCAAACATCATAAGATAGCATGCGATGATCATAGAGCAACTAAAATCAAGAATAATAATAACTCAAGAATTATTGTCAACTCATCTCCCTACTCATGGAATAAGGATGAAACATCCATTTCCATGCTTCAAAGTGGAACTAGGAGAGAGTTTTCAACACTTCTCGATAAAGAGCTCTCTATGAGCAACAAAGCAAGTAAGCAAGAATCAAGCTATCTATCAGAGCTTAAACACACAACTTGTCAAAGTTGTTAACAACTCTTTTGTTCATGGAACAAGAATGAGACATCCATTTCCATGTTTTGAAAATGATTGATAAGAGAGTTTTTCAACACTTTGGACATGGAAGCTACTACCTAGCCTCAAGGTAGGACAACAACAATATGAAAGCAAGAAATTCATAAATAAAACATTCAACTCAAACGGATTTGCCGTTATATCCTAAACATGCCAAATCCGGGATGACTTACAACAACACAACTATAGTAGTTAAATGTATAAATTAACACATTAAACAGCACACAAAAAACATAAAAAATAGTGCTGAAAATTAGTTTTAAGAGTTAGAAAAAGTGAGTAAAAGTGGAAGAAAGCTAAGAGGTTTCATCTAGCACACAAGCCTAAGGAAGGGTGGCTAACCCCTCCACTTTTTTGTAACTTTAAATCACGTATTTCAGGCCCCAAAACACTCTGAAAACAACATATAGAGACAAGAAAAAGATAGAGAAAAGGTGGTGAAAAAGTTTCAAAAATCACCTCTTGAAAGAGAGGATGATCTTCTTAATTCACAAACCTCAATCTAATCACTCTCAAGCATCTAAATTGTGTTCAAAATCTCAGAAAAAGGCTTCAAGTTTAGGTATATATGGTGTATCTATTGTGTATTTATATTTCAAGATGGTAGAGAAGTGTGTTGGACAAGCTTTGGGCTTTTGGCAAATTTTTCTAACCCCAAACCATGAGGGGAGGTGCTGTATTTATAGAATTTCAGCTTCTCACATTAGAAATATCTTCAAAAGAGACAGTTGGTCCAAATCCCGTGCATGGGAGCAGTTGGCTGCTGCAAAATATCTGTTCTCGCTAAACATGGCCGGCCGGCCATGAGGATGTACGGCCGGCCCAATGAAAATGGCCTGCCGGCCATCTGTTGGCCAACTGTTCTCTGAGTGGTTAGGCTAGAAAAAATAAAGTTTTGGTCAAAATGGGGTGCAAGGTTTAGGTTTTTGAAGCTCAAAACTGAATCCTTTTGCTGAAGATTCGAACGATTGCACAGCATAACATTCATCATCGAGTGTTCAGAGTGAAGCGCCCAAGTCTTAAGGGCGGTCAAAATGGGATGTCTACAGTTGTCCCTCTTTGACAGAGCTCGAAGTCATTTCATGACGTGAGTGAATGTCAAAGCCCGAAGACGACCCTTTTGACAAGGTCGTAAGACTTAGGCAAACAAACAAAATGTAAATGCAATTGGTTGAACTTGAAAGTTGCCTACGTATCTCTTTGCAAGGAATCAAACCAGGGTAGTTCAAGAGCAAGATACAAATGACATGCTCAAATATGTGCTTGGAAATTGGACTTACACGCTTTGCGAAACCGATTGTTTTTAAAAATCCATGATTATGCAATGCAATGCAATGAGTAATAACAAGATGACAACATATGAAATAAGTCTCAAGCTTAAATCAAAACAGATCTAACCGTGTCTCACACGCAAATAAGTAAGCAAATGTCAATTCGAAACATGTTTTACATGAAAGGAGGCAAGACGGTATAACCAATAGGCGTACCCAACCGTATCTCATACGGAGAGGGGAAAGGTTTGAACCGAATTCAAAACAATATCCTAACGCATTTCACACGAAAGAAGGAAAGGGTAGTGAACCAACAGGCGCATCTAACTGTATCTTATATGGAGAGATGGAAGGTTTTAACCAAGTAAATCAACATCTTAACGCATTTCATGCGAAAAAAGGGCGCAAAGGTGGTGTAACTAATAGGCATATCTAACCGTATCTCATACGGAGGGAGGGAAGTTTTTAACAGTAAATCAACATCCTAACACATTTCACACGAAAGGAGGGAAGTGGTGATGCAACTAATAGGCATATCTAATCATATCTCATATGGAGAGAAGGAAGGTTTAAGCCAAACTACGTCTCACGTAAAGAGGGATGAAAGATGCAAGCTAAACTACGTTTCACGCAAAGAGGGATGTGAGATGCAAACCAAACTACGTTTCACGCAGAGAGGAGGTGAGATGCAAAAGGTACAAGCCAAACTACGTTTCACGTAGAAAGGGTGAAAATGTGCAAGCCAAACTACGCTTCGCGTAGAAAGGTGAAAAGATACAAGCCAAACTACGTTTCACGTAGAGAGGGTGTGAGAAATGCAAGCCTAACTACGCTTCGCGCAGAAAAGGGGTGAGAGATACGAACCAAACTACGTTTCACGCAGAGAGGATGAATACGAGCCAAATCACACCGTCGGGTGATAAGGGTGGATACAATAAGATGAATAGGCACGATGCATATGAATGCAAGATACAATGCGATGTATGTTCCATGAAACATAATAGAAAAGATAAACAAAAAGCAAGGAAGTGGCGATGAATTGCTTTATTCTGCCCGGGATCTATCTCATCTTTTTCTATTTTTCAAACTTTCACCTTCAACTTATAGTAAAAGGTCCTCAAATGCTGAAAAGAGCGTAAAACCTGCTTGAGCTCGAGGTTGAGGCGCATTCACACTTTGGAGAAATGGCGGGACCTAGGACGGTGCATTCATAATGGACTTTCAGGATTCTCTGAAATTGAAGCAACCTCAACTACTCTAATTTTTCCACCTTTAAGATGAATATAAGATCAACCATGCCCAAAACTAGGAAACAAATTCCAGCAAAACACTTAGAATACCTTGGAACAGTCAGTCGACTAAAAGAAGGGTTGACCTTACGATATATTGGCCGGCCGGCCAATTAAATTGAGGTCGAGGGTAAAATCAAGTTTTCAACCCGTGGCTCATTTAAACGCGGTTTTGGCTCATTGTTTCACACATGTGTCATTTGAAAACCTTCTCCCTTTCTCTCTCTAGGTGCTCTCTCTCTCTCTCTCTAGATTTTCATCATATTCACTTTATCCAATGACCCATGCAAACTTTTTTTGCAAAACCCTTTTGGCCCTCTACGTTTTGAATTGATTGGATTTTCATTCGGTTGAGTCTTTGGGTTTCTCATTGTTTTTTGCTTGTTTCTCATGGGTTTTCTTGGTTTCCGCGTACTCGCTCTCGTATGTTCACTTTTTCCCTCCATTTTCTCTCTCATAAGGTTTGGGTTTTGGGTTTTTCACCTATTACCCTCATTTTTCTTGTTTTTCTCTAACCACCCATCACATTCTCCATGGTCGATGATATTCCACATGTGGATGCCCCTCCTGAGGTAGCTATTCCTCTGCCTGCCACGGGTATGGAGGACCCGATCCTAGAGGAGGCAGACGGGGCGGCAGGGGATATTGCTGCTGACATTGCTGTGGAGGAGATTTACCCTCTTAAGCTTGAGTCTGAGCTCGAATTGTGAGGCCCTAACTTTTTGTAATGTCCCCAAACGCTTATAGTTGAAGAATTTCAATAAGAAATCTACTTTCTCAATTTCTTGCAAATTAAACCCTAGAAATCATGAGCAATTGTGCGAGCTAATTAGCAATCCCTAATCGACTCTGAGAACTTAAGAAACATTTTAAAACCCTGAATTAATAATTTAGAAACCCTAGAATGAAAAATTATAAGAGAAAAACCCTAGTTTTTGGTAATCACAGTTTTAGCCCGATATCTCGCCTTTTGATGCGAATCGGCACCACGCGGCCCGAATTATTTTTCCAATCATTATTTTATTAATTATATAACTTAAACATATGTTTTATTTCAAAATTTCTGATTGTACCCTTTTATTTCTTAATTATTGCATTTTGGCTCCAAAACCTTAATATTTTATTCAATAAAGGTACAAGCAATATTTTATTAATTTATACAAAATATCCTCTATATTTTATTAACAAAAAAAATCAAATTTTCACATGGGTAAATAGGGTAGCTAGCTATAGGTGGTGAAAAGGACCTAGAAGTGTATTTTTTTATTCATAGCAAATTTTGTACATAAATGCAACAAATCTTTGACCATCATGGGGAAATATGGGGCATTTATTAATATATCTTTTTTTGTCTCCCAATTAACTAGTAAATAGGATTACCTTCTCTTAATCAAGATTAATTAACACAAATCTTAATTGGATCCAATCACAAACCAACCAAACTTGAATAGTTTCTATTGAAAACCAACCAAACCAAACCAACCCTTCTCTCTCCTCCTTGGCCTATAAATACAAGCCTCGCTAGCTATTGTATTTCACTCCATACACACACAACACACAGTTGAGAGAGTAGGAAAGGGAGAGCAAGTGAGCTTCAGAGGAAAAGAGAAGAAAAAAAAGCAACAAGTAGGAAAAATATCTAGCAAACCAAGGTAAATCTCATACACCTCTCTCTCAATGAATCATCATGTTTTTCCCCTTCATAATACATGCTAAAAATATATTTCACATGATATTAAAAGTTACTACATCATTAGATGATGTATGGTTTGAAAATGAAATGTCCCTCTTCTTCCTTGCAATTTCCAGCATGCTTTTCTTCAAGGTTTTTGATTTTATTTCCATAGCAAAACTTCACCAACTCAAAATTTGTTTTAAAGGGGTATTAATTGACATGTATAGAGTATGTGAAATTTTTTTCTAAGACCATGGATTTGTTTTTATGACTCCTTTTATTTTTCTAAATACTCAGTGCGAGAACCTGTTTAAAACATGGAACTTCAAGAAATTCTAGAAAATTATGGAAAAATGATCTAGCATTCATTTTAATATCAAAATCTTCCTTTGAAGGTTAGCTTTCAAAAAAAATTATTTCAATGAAAATGAATGAGTATTTTAAGAGAAACACCAAATTTTGTAACAGTTGTCAAATCTGGACAGAGTCTGTGTATTTCTTAAATATCTAAAAATCACAAAGGGCTACCCTACTTCCGTAAAATGGTTCTGAAACTAGACTTGATTCTCTAAAAATCCTCTAGAAGCCACATTTTTTAAACTCTTAAAAAATATTTTTTCTATATTTATTTTTGAACCAGTGTAGTGCTGGAAATCTGAACAATGCGGTTCTTGTTGTAGTTAATGCTTTTGTGCTGTCATGACATATTGCTGTAATATATGTTATACTTTCATGCTTGAGTTTCACCTTGAATGGCCTTATTTTGTTCTTACTTGTGCTAACCACTAACGTGTAATACACTTAATGTGAAAAGAGGAAAAACTAAATGGGTTGGTAAAGAGGGTTAACAACCACACTAGCCATGCATTATAGATGATGAGAATGTTAAGTTGATATTAGTAGTGGATTAAAATGAGCAAGTCTTGCGCAACTGGTTGTTCGAAACCCTTGAATGGAGCGGTTGTATTCGGACCCTAGGTAGTTCGGTGTAAGGAGGGGTTTAGGCTAGGCCCATCATTACCGTCTCTTTTGAAGCCCTCGGTTGGTGTTACGCGGTATATAATCATTGGTAGGCATCTGAGGTAAGGTCTGCAACAAAGCAATAAAAGAGGGGGCATACTGAATAATCCGCGTCTAATTCTTGGAGTTGGGAGGGTGAAATCTCTTTGGGGGATTTCTAGACTACTAACAACTAACCATATAGTCTGTGTTATGAACTTAAATGCCATGATCCTTTCCTCTGTCTTTTGTAAATGTTGTTGTGTATTGGACTGGGAAAAGGGATGGGGTGTGTGTGCGTTTATTGGGCATTCAAAGCTCATGGCGTATCATGCCAGGTGCCGAAGAGAAGCTTATAGCAGGAGACGACGAGCCAGAAACCTTCAAAGACATTTGGCTATCTTAGTAAAGTTAGAATTTTCCCTTTTAATGTTTTGTAAGGCTTATATAAAAATTTAAATTTTTTTTGGGGATGTAATGTAATGGAACGAGCTTTTGTAATTAAGGATATTCGTGATTATTATGTACTTATATTCTAACACCAATATAACCCCTAACGTTGCTTATGAGACCTTGTGTCAATGCCTTTTAAGATTTGTCAAAAAGGTAGTGCGCTACCTAAGAAAACTGAACTTAGAAGGGAGGCTAATTTGGCTTCTCCGGCGATCTCGGATTTTACTTGGTTATTGACCATAGGACTCATTAGTGACTTTCCCTTGACTACAACCAATAGTGTAGATTTGGGGTGTCACAATTTGGTATCAGAGTGTAGGTTCAACCCTTAGCCTGCGCAACCCAATATGCGACTCTAGAAACCCTCACCCGTTTACATTATTGTATTTTACCATCACACTATTACATTTAAAAGAGACTAATAATTAAAATCTTTTCCCTCTATCCTAGGATGTCGTTAGAAAACCACAAGACAACCGACATCAATCTCGACATGTGGGGAGTATTCTGCATGCAACGTAGGAGGGCCCTGTCCTTTAATACCTACTTCAGTCGTCAAAGGTGTGAATTCGCCACCGAGGAGATGATCATCAAGGAGATACGAAAGGTGGAAACGGATTACTCTTAGTACACGAGGGAACAAAAGAGGTCCTTAGTTCGATGACGCCTACAATACCTAAGTCGCGCAGCAAGGAGTGCAGTTCGAAAGGAGCAGGATGACCAGAAAATGGACTCTCTGATACACCGAGCCTTAGCAAGAGAAGCACTGCACCAATTTCCAGCGGAAAGTGGCGAGTCTCATTATCCTGGGCAAAACGACAATCTGCCAATAGAGGTAGAGCAACCACCAGTACAACCAGGAATAACTCCAACCTTCCCAATTGAGGTATCATCTGAACACGTCCCCTCTTCGCCGATATACATGCCCCGCTCCCCTAGCCAGGAAACCGACTAAGTTGATGAGGACCCTGAAGAAGACTTTGATTGAAATAAGGGTTAATCTAGGGATAGTAGGCTAGACTTTTTGTAAGATCCACTCATATGGGTCTTTAAAATGTATGTAGTAACTTTGTGACCTTAGCATGTGTAATGCTTTTGAATGAAACTATGATGGAAGCCTTTTGTACTAATGCCTAATATAATGAGATGATGACTTGCTCTATATCTGTTGATTGTTATTTGTTTAAATATTCATCATACCCTAAGGAAACTATACCTTAATTTCAAATCTCATAGAAAGATTACCTTTAGCTAGAAATTTAGAAACCAACTTACCTATACCATGAACAGAATGGTGGATACGCGAGCTAACGGTTATTCAGAAATCAGTAACAATGCTCGGAATTGTCCCAGAAATCAGCATGGGCCCATATCCGTGGGAGCTAGTATCCCTAACAATCTTGGGCATCAAATTCTGGAGGAATTGGGGCAACTAAGGAACAATCGGCAAAACAAAAGGACTCAACTCTTTTCGGAGTTCAAAAAACAAAGGCCCCCAAAGTTCACAGGAGTACCAGACCCGAGGGTGGCTGAGAATTGACTTCGACAGATAGAGAAGATGCTAAAAACCATGGGAATAACCGAAGATGCCGATAGAATAGCCTTGGCCGTATTCCAGCTTGATAATGAGGCTGATCATTGGTGGGAACTAATTAAGAATACGCGTGATGTTACCAACATGTCGTGGAACCAATTTAAGGAATTGTTCCTGAATAAATACTTTCCAAGTACAGTTCGTCGAAAGCGAGTCAGGGAATTCCAAAACCTGGAGCAAGGGAATATGACCGTAACCCGATACACTGTAAAATTTGAAGAGTTAGCCCGTTACGCAACTAGATATGTAGCAAATGACGAAGAGAAAGCAAGGATGTTTGAGTGGGGGTTGGACCTTACAATCAGGGGAAGAGTCCTCCTGCAACAACTCCACTCATATACCGAGGTGTTGGAGACGGTATTAGAATTCGAAAGGGAAGTAGCCGATGCTAGGAAGACTTGGAACAAACAGAAAAGGGGTTAGACATCTGTTGGACCTCAGCGGAACCAAAAAGGAAATATGGCCTCGAAGCTCTACTCCAGACCACAACCACAATAGCAACGGCAACGGCAACAACCGCAGCGACAGATCTAGAGAGGAGGCTATCAACCAAGGCCGGTAGGACAACTCCAGTGCTTTCATTGCCAACAATTGGGACACAAAAAGAGCGAATTCCCCCAACTCTCTCCACCTGGATACTAGGGAGGAGGTTCCAGAGCAAATGCCCAGGTATTAGATGGACAGAAGCCTTGGACAAACAAGACAGGATCTACCGGGCAGTAGTACCAGAAGAGTAGAGGAACTCAGAATGCTAGGACCAGTGGCAACCAGAAGGCAACCGATAGAGTCTTTGTTTGGAAGAGGAAGAAGCGGACCCATCTGTAATTGAGGGTAATTTAGTGCTATACAATTCTTAGGTGCATGTTTTATTTGATACTGGTGCATCGCATTCTTTTATATCCTTTGCTTGTGCTAAGTCATTAGAACTTGTATGTGAACCCTTAAAAACTGCCTTAAATGTAATGTCACCTATGGGAGGATGTGTTCGGATATGATTGATCTGTAAGGATTGTAAAATAGGAATGTCGAACCTACACTTAGCTTGCAACCTTCGTGTCACGAAAATGTCAGGCTTCTATATCATTTTGGGCATGGACTGGTTATCTGCCCACCGAGCGGTGATCGACTGCCGTCAGAGGAAGGTAGTAGCTCACACGCCTGATGGAACACATTTCCAGTTTAAGGGGGATAGACCAGACTCCATGACTTCAACAAAACGTAAGACGCAGTGGCACGATCAACTTACGGGTAGGATAGCAAGTTTGATTTTAAATGAGGAGGGCCAAGAAGAATTAGAACTTCCGTGCGTAGTATGTGAATATGCAGATATATTTCCTACGGAATTACCGGGATTGACACCAACCCAGGAGGTAGACTATAGTATTGAGCTATAACCTGGAATTACCCCAATATCCATGGCCCCATATCGCATGGCACCAGCAGAACTACGGGAATTAAAGACACAACTATAAGAGTTGCTCGAGAAAGGATTCATTAGGCCAAGTACTTCACCATGGGGAGCACCCGTGCTGTTTGCAAAAAAGAAGGATGGGTCGTTAAGGCTATGCATTGATTACCGTCAACTCAATCGAGTCACAATCAAGAACCGATACCCACTCCAAGGATTGATGATCTTTTTGATCAACTTAGAGGCTTAAGGTACTATTCAAAGATCGATCTTTGGTTAGGTTACCATCAGCTACGAGTCAAGGAGGATGATATACCAAAAACTGCCTTTTGAACCAGATATGCTCACTATGAGTTTGTAGTAATGCCCTTCAGACTAACCAATGCACCGGCAGTATTCATGAGCTTAATGAACAAGATTTTCACACCATATCTTGACCAGTTTGTAGTAGTGTTCATTGATGACATCTTGGTATATTCAAGGTCTGAAGAAGAGCATAAGCAACATTTAAGGATTGTCCTTCAAGTTCTTAGGGACAATTGATTATATGCCAAGGCAAGAAAATGTGAGTTCTGGTTGAATGAAGTGAAATTCTTAGGGCATGTAGTGTTTGAGAATGGGATTGCGGTGGATCCAACCAAGGTGGAAGCAGTCTTAGATTGGAGACAACTGAACACTGTGTTAGAAATTCATAGTTTCTTAGGATTGGCTGGTTACTACCGAAGGTTCATCCAAGATTTCTCCAAACTAGCTAGACCAATGACTCGTTTGACACAAAAAGGAGTAAAGTATGAGTGGGACGAAGCTTGCGAAAAATCCTTCCAAGAGCTAAAGAAGAGATTAACTAGTGCGCCAATTTTGACCATCTCGGAACGAGAAGTGGGGTACACTGTGTATTGCGATGCGTCTAAGGAAGGGTTAGGTTGTGTGCTCATGCAAAATGGAAAGGTAGTCGCGTATGGATCTAGGCAGTTGAAACCACATAAGCGTAAGTACCCAACACATGACTTGGAATTAGCGGCCGCAGTTTTTTCCCTAAAGCAATTGCGACATTACCTGTATGGGGAACAATTTGAGATTTTCACAGATCACAAGAGTTTGAAGTATCTATTTACACAGAAGGACCTTAACTTGAGACAAAGACGATGGATGGAGTATCTTGAGGATTTCCAGTTCACTCTCTCATATCATCCAGGCAAAGCCAATGTAGTAGCAGACGCTCTAAGTCGCAAGAGCAGAGGATTGATAGCTAAAATTTTTGTTAAGGAATGGGATATGGTTAAGACACTCAATGAATTTAGAATCCAAGTAGAATCTCAAGATACAAAGGTATATCTTGGTGCACAGAAGGTGATGCCTAAGTTGATAAGTGAGATCATGGAGGCCCAGAAGCATGATCAAGAAGTAGCCTATATTAAGGGACGTCTGGAATCAGGAGAGCCAATGCTCGATTGGGTAATTCACCCCAATGGGAGTTTAAGGTATCAAGGTAAATTGTTTGTACCAAGTAACGAGTTGCTTAGAGAAAAGGTACTTAAGGAATGTCATCACTCTGTATTTGCGGTACATCCAGGAGGGACTAAAATGTACCAAGATTTGAAGAGGCAGTATTGGTGGAGTGGAATGAAGAAGGATGCGGCTAAATCTGTAGCAAAATGTCTAACATGCCAACAGATGAAGGTGGAACATCAAAAACCAGGAGGAATGTTGCAACCCCTACCAATAGCTGAATGGAAGTGGGAGTACGTGACAATGGACTTTGTGACAGGGCTGCGCAAGACACCCAGAGGGCGTGATGCTATATGGGTAATAGTGGATTGCCTCACTAAGTCGGCGCCAAATTGCTATAAATGGCCAACAAGCGTTGCAAGGAGATAATCTCTCCAAACGGATGCCAAATTGCACTAAGTATTAAAGAAATTAGTATTCAGAAAGAAGTTAAAAAAGAGCAATACGAAAGATGTAAAAATTTATATAGCAACAATCTCTTAAAATTTTGACATAAAGATAAAATTAGACATAATCGACTCTAATAAAATAATTATAGTAAAACAAGTGGTATATACTTATAATAACATAGAGTGTAGACACCCCCATTTTGATTGACCTTAAGATTTCGGGTGCTCACAAGCCTCCTAATGATGAAATGGTAATTATTTCATCTTTGGAATGTTTATGATTGTTTAGATTGTTGTATGAACCTATTTTGGCCAAAAATTGTCTCTTTGTAATGACCATTTTACCCTTGAACCTATTTTTAGCCAAAATTAACCTTTTAACTTGGGAAAGAAAAGAAAACCCGGTTGTTCTATGATCAAAGACATTTTTCAAAATTAGTGGCCGGATTTATCATAAAGATTGATCAGATAGCAATTTTGGCTTACTTGGGCCACAAGCAAGCCAAGACATGGGACGTTGCACTTGTGCATGCATGGATGGTAGGTGTACTAAGGCAAGTCGTGTGTGCGCAAATGAGTTGTATATGTGCACATTGACTATGCGCATGAACGAGAGTCGTGCGTGTGCACATCCAAGCATGGTAGAGCAAATTTTGGAAACTTAATCTTTGTGTATTTCTAGAGGGAGGCGGCAAAGGAGAAGTAATGAAACCCTATAAGGGTTCCAGAACCTTCTGCTCTGCCTATAAAAGGGATCACTCCCCCTCCCTTTCAAAGGGTTAAGAACTTGAGCCATTTTTTGTGAGTTTGAGAGCCAAACACTCATTGTCTCTTCTATTCCACGATTAGCTCCGAAAATAACCCACAAAACAGCAACCCTAAACACTAAAAATCATTCTAAAGCTTGAAAAACTCGAACATAATCAGAAACCTAAGCTTGAGGAAGGTTTGCAAGCAAGAAAGTTGAGTCTCTTTGTGTTTTTCTTTGTGTGCTCTTCAGTTCTTGAAAACCAGAAGGTAAACCTCTCATATTCTTTGTATTTCAATACTTCTTTGCTTATTTTAAGTAGCCAATTGATGCTAGGATATTAGTCCATTATAGCATCATGTAGCTTATTCATTTTGTCCACTTTTTCGCTTCATTTCGCATGTTCTCTTTTTTTTCATTAAAACAACATGTTTTTAGGCTTGTTTTAATCATATAATAAACATGCATGGCCCAGTTTCAATCATCATATAGTTAGTTTATATTTTCTCTTTTATGCATGTTCATCATTTTAGTAGTCTCAAATCGGCTTAGGGTCATTTTTGTATGTATTAGAAGTATATTAGGTCATGTTTAGTTCTTGTACTGCATGTAAGATGCATAAGTGGGCATTCGGGTAAGTTTCCTCCATCTTCATACCATGTGGTTTTTCTATGCACTGTTCTTTCCCATGATCCAAGTGTATACAAATTTTCTTGCAAAATTGTATATTTTGAATGCTTTTTATGAAAATTATTTATTTTAGGTTGAGTTTATGGCCATAGGTGGATAAAACTTACTTTTTATTAAAATTATCATTTTTAAAAAATATGACTTTATTCTTTCAATATAAAGTAAATAATTTTTTTTATTCAAATCATATAGCTTCTAAGTTAGTTAAGGGTTTTAGATTTACAATGGCTTGTATGAATATTTAATCACTAAATTCATAAAATAGAAAGTTAGTAGAGGTCAATCTTTAGATTGGGCAAAAAATGTGCCATTATTCAATGACCTACCCTTTTTGTACCTAAACTCCAGAATCTAGAAATTTTTTGATTATGACGGATTGGTCCCTAACTTAGTTTTTATTGTTAAAAGTTTTTTAGTTTCTCTTTAAAAATTAAGTGGCGACTCTTTGTTGTGTAAAGCAAGTTGGTATAACAATTTGTGTGAGAAATGGGCCTTAGACTTGAAAAAGGCACGATGCCCATAATTGGCGGCTCTGTTGAGGAATTAAGTTAGCTTGATTTGAAAATTTATATTTTATGAGATTAGTAATTAATTATTAAATTGCAATGCATCATCGTAGGCTCGGAGAACCTAACTTTGTTGCTTAATATCTCAGACACTATTCGTAGGCTATGTTAAGTCAACAAGCAAACATTAGATTTTGCTATTACTACCATTTGATCATCCCTTGCACTCCAAGGTGATGTGAGAGGTCTATTGATAGGCATAACTGATGCATTCTCTTGACTAAACCTACTTTTGCATATGGAAAGCTTTAGCATCTTCCAAACTAGGACATGATATTTCCCTTTCTAGGATTATGTGATTGCTTTTTTTATGTGATTTAGTGAATCTTATATCCTGTTTCAAAATTAGGACAGGGCAACGCTACCCCCAAATACACATGAATGCAAATTATGTGCTTATGTGGTATATCATCTTGAATGGAAATGATTCGATTTGATTTTGAGGATTAGCAATAAAAAAGATAGTGATTTGATTCCAAAATCTGGGGGTCTGATTAGGCATTGTTTTGATTATAGAGAAATTTGAGTTTATTCTGGATAGTAATTTGATTCCAAAATTTGGGGGGTTCAATTGAGGCAGTGATTTGATCCTGATTATGGTTTTACCAATTAGTGATGAATTAGGGGGGTGGTTTCCTAATTTAAAGGATTTGAGTTTGAATTTAAATTTCTACCTTAGTGATCAATTGAAAGAAAAATGATAGCTTTTCCAAAATTTAAAAAAAATCCCCAAAAAAAAAAAAAATATATGTGATCAAAGAACTTCTAAAATAAAATTAAAAAAAAAAATCTCCATCCTAAGTCGAGCCTTGGAAATTATGAATGGTATTTTATTGAATGAAAAATCTTTAAGTTATTGACTTTAGGGGAATTTTAATTTAATGACAAAATGGCAGATAAGGAAGTGGTGACCAAATTTTCTATTTTAAATAAATTCCAATTCCCCCAAAAGGTATTTGACTAGAAGATAATCATTTGATTAAATACTTAGAATAAAATCTGAAACTCCTTGAGGTAGAATTTTGAAGAAAGAAATATATATATATATATATATATGGGTAGAACTTTAGAAATTATGGAAAGTTTTTTATTGGACAAAAGTCTTTAAGTTATTAACTTTAGGGGGAATTTTGATTTTATGGAAAAGTGTCAGACAAGGATGTGATGACCAAGTCTTTCAATAAAATTTTGAATTTCTTTAAGAAAAAAGACTTATACCCCCTTTTTGGCAGCACCCCCATGACCCCCTCTGCCTCCTATTGGTCCAAATTTTTTTTTTTTTTTTTTTTCTCTTTTCCCCCCACTCACCAAACCCCACGTGTGTGTGGGGGTGGAGGGGGTGGAATCCTGAGGGGGTCCCAATCGGGACTGTTTCTTTAAAGGGCAATTTGACTAGAAGATAATCGTTTGATTAAGTTTTTGGAATAAAATCTGAAGTTTTTTGGAAATTTTTGGAAGAACCATGATTTTATTGGGAAAATGGTAGATAAGGAAGTGGTGACCAAGTCTGCTATTTTTAATAAAATTCTGATTCCTTTATGAGATATTTAGCTAATAGATGATTATTTGATTGATTATTTGGAATAAAATCTAGACTCCTAAAATTATTTTATTTTGTTTAAAAAACTTTACCTTGAAAAATGATTTTGAAAAAAAAAAATGAAAGTTGTAATGTGATCATGTATTTTTTAATGGGGTATTCTTCTTTGGTCAAGCAATAAATAATGGAAAGGCATTTGTTTGATTGATCACTTTGGTAATGGGGTATTCTTCTTTGGTTAAGCAATAAATAATGGAAAGGCAATTGTTTGATTGATCACTTTGGTAAGAATTCTGAAAAATCCTTAAAATTTCTTGGTTAAGAAACTACCTAATTGATGATGATGATTTTGGGATCTCATGATAAGTTTGAACAGAATTTGACTAGGTCCATTTGCCTATTCATAGGATTGTTTGCAGCCCATCAGCTTCTAGAAAGGAAGGTCTCCCATGCTAAGTGGGCTAGATTAAGACAGTTGTCTAGTACTCAAGATATGGTTGCATGGAAAGCCCGTGTTAGTCTCACTCAAGCCACCAGAAAGAAAGACTCGCAAGCCCAAGCCTAAGCTCAAGCCCATTTGAACAGTTTCAGCCCGATTCAGATTTAGTGAATACAAAATAGGTCAACTCGTATTTGTCAGCTCCTTCTAGCCCAGAACACTTTAGGTTTTCAATCCCAGAACCAGAGATCTTGATGGCCCTAAGCCCAAGAGTTGACTGATCTGATCTGTGCACTCCAGAGGTCCTTGGATACCTTGTTCTGTTACTGCGGACACCCAAGTCCAAACTTTGAACCAGCGACAAGCCCAAGCAGCCACACCACCACCACTACCACCAAACCGCAACAAGTTCCTAATCGAAGAAGTGTCAGTTGCTCTCATACTATCCCTAGATCATCCAAAAGATGAACAAAAGATTGAAGTGTCAAACCTTGACATCAATGCTGATAGAGCCAAGCTGGAGAAAGCTATAAAGAAGACTAAGGGTCCTAATTCTATTTTGGATTTAGATGTTAGTTTAGGAGATGTGACTGTCTGCCTCCTTGAGAAGTTCAACGTGCCACACATAGATAGGTTTGATGGCTCGGGAGACCCCATGGTGCATGTCCGACTTTTCACCGACATTCTGAGGCTTATGAGACTCACCCGCCAACAAATCTTGTCTTTGTTTGGCCGAACCTTATCAAGAGTGGCAGCTAACTGGTACGACAAGTGTGAGAATGAAATCAAGTGGAAGTGGGATGAGCTAGCCAAGGCATTTGTCGCCCAATACTCTTACAACACTCAACTAAAATTGACTATGAGGGAACTTGAAACCACCAAGTAAGAACCCATGAAAGCTTCAACGACTTTGTCACGAGATGAAGAACTAAGGAAGCAAGAATGATCGATTGACTTGATAAGAAAGATCAAGTGAGAACTATTGTGAAGAACTTATATCCACCTCTGCTAGGCATCGCTACCTTTGCCATTATTTAGTTTCCAAGAGATGTTTGACACTGGGAATCAAATAGAAAATATGATCAACCATGGTATTATCAAAGTAGAAGCTACTGCACTACCTCCAAAAAAGCCTTTCACTAGAAATGTACTAACGAAAAGCCTTTCACTAGAAATGTACTAACGACCCAAGCCTACTGAGGTTCATGCCATAGGAACCCAAGTAGTATATGACCTTTTTACTAGAACCACCCAAGCTACCCAATCCACCTGCACCCAAAGAACTTTCCATCCACTCCATATGTCTTTATCTAAAGCCATGCAAATCCTTATAGACAAGGGACACCTTAAACCCGTCGGCGCTAAACCGCCCTTAGATCTTCTACCCGCTAGCCATGACCCCAAAAAATATTGTGCCTTCCACCAACAAGCCGGCCATGAAACTAACCGATGTGTTCGCCTCTATCATGAGATCCAAGATTTATAGACAACAAAATCATGGCACCCCCCTCAAAAGCCAAATATCACCACTAACCCTTTGCTTGAGCACGAAAAAACCATCTCTGCTCCACCTAATGTTAATGCCATACAGGCCTCCTTGCCAACCTTCGATCCTAGCCAATATATTGTGTTAGCTAGCCTACCCAAGCTAATGGTACCTATACACGAAGAGGTGGAAGTGGATATCATCCAAAAAGAGCCACAAGTGAATGACCCTAAACTAATATCAGCTTTCATTGCCCAAATGGAAGCATTAACTGCAATAATAAAGGATCTGAACAGCCATGGCTACCAAAAGAAGGTGAAAGTTTTACAGGAGATGAATGGTTCAACTTTGTGTTCCGTAAAATGGAACCATCTAAAGAAGTACAAGTAATCTCCGCAATAGATGAGCAAGACTAGTTTATGGAAGCATATGATCTTAGCAAATATATTATACCTACTAATGAACCTAAGCCGGAAGTGGTACTCTCTAAATCCATGGGCATCGATTTCTTGGGGGTAGATCTTGTCGAAAAAAGCTTTTTAGCTCTAGAGTCATCCTGGACTGCCTTGATGATCTTGATAGCTCCCAACATGTAGAAAACCAAGGATAGGGAAGTGAGTTCAACAATGAGGAAGGAAAAAGTTGAAGCCTACCTAGAGTTAGAAGAGTGGGAAGTAACCGACATCCGAGAGTCCATTTTGAGAGCTTGAAAAAGGAAAATATCAACCATTCACAGCCGTGATGAAAGAGAAAGACTAAAATGTAAGGACATTGGACTGGCTGAGGTTCATTACACATTGAAGTTCACAGCTATGCGATGCTACAAGAAGAACAAAGAAAAAGAAAACCAAGAAGAAATGAGTGAGGACTGGTCCATAGGGGCCTTGTTCAAAGAAAAGGTGTAAAGAAGAAGAGAATGGGCAAAACAAATTGACATGTGTTGACTTTGAAACTAGCTTGAGTACTAAGACTAACCACATTAGCTTGGGGAACTTCAATTCTATGATGATGTGGGAAATAGGAGCATTGAAAGAGAACGTCACCAAGTACATAGTGGAGGTAATGGAATGCCAATTGAGAAGCTAGACAATTGAAAATTGTTTTGCTCATGGATCTAGTAATGAATCTAAAATAATTATAATAATAAGTCAAGTGAGTCAGAATCTAACTTGTCGACTTTTTATGTGTCAGTCATATCAAGTAGTAAGTCAAGTCTGTTCTTTTTGCTTTATTTTGTTTTGATTTGTTTCTTTTTCGAGTTTGAGTCAGATGTCAGTACTCCCATTTTTATCAATGATAAAGTTAGTGATTTTGAAAATTTTGTAGTGCCAATAGTTGATTGCGTTAAATCCTAATAAACCCCCCCTCCAAAAAAAATGATGACTCCCCAAAGCATGAAAGACCTAATTGAACGGGAAAAAGGAAGACGAGCGAAATTTGCAATGAATGAAATAATGTCAATAAACTTGGGTAAAGAAGAAAAATCCTTGCGTGGTCTAGATTGGATCCATGTTTTCTTTACAGGAACACGAGCACTTAGTTGCTCTTTTAAAAAGAATTCAAAGATACATTTTCTCATGATCCTATCAAGACATACCTAGCTAGCAATCAAACTGGGGCAATTATCTCTTTTCCCTAACACATAGCAAGGAAATTGTCCTACTCATTCGAATTCTCCCACCATAAATGGCAAAAGAAGCAAATGCGAGGAGACGCCAACATGTGAAGAAGAACTAATTCCTGGTACATGATCCAAGGAAGACATTCGAGTCGACCAGAACAAGGTCATCAAAGTCACCGTGACAGGAAGAAACAATTTCCTTAGCAAATCTGAATGGGATGAAAATCCACATAATATATTGACCCTAAGAGATATTGTTAGGTCAAAAACCTAAAAGGTGACCACAGAAAATTTAGAGCACAAGGAGAAAGAAAAAAACATTAAAAAAAAAAAGAAAAGAAAAAAAAAATAGAAAAAATGAAAAATGAAAAAGAAATAAAGCAAAAATAGAAGCTCACAAGGTTGAAAACTCGAAAGAACAATCTTGAAAAAAGTTAGGGAACAAAAGGAGAGAGTTAACACCTAAGTAAACCATATCCTAAGCTATGAACAGCCTTGATTCCCTACTATTGGGATACGTAGGCAACTTCACCTTGAAGTTCGGCCCCATCTAATTCAAATTTCATCATCCATTAGTTCCTGTCATCAATCCAAGCACTTAATGTCAAGATTTCGAGAAAGTTTAGTTGCACGACTCATTGGATTCAATTGTAGAACTGTCTAATTAGTGAGCTTGCAAAAATTATCCTTTGGGTTATTTTTAATGAGAATGATAAGTGGTTTGTGTTCCTTTCTATCCGACCATTAACACTACATTTCCAAAACAAAAGGAATAAACTTCATTACATGACTTTATTGATAAAAGTTTCAAACACAACAAAAAAAAAAGCAAAACTAACTAATTTCTATTCAATGAAAGTCTAGAGAAACTAAACCAAAATAAAAAGATTAAAAAAAAAAAAGGGGGATTTAAAATCTAAACTAGGGGCATTGTAAGTCGAGTTAAAATCACCCAGTCTTTATCCTTTTGAACCTCTTTGTGTGCCTCGACCCACTGAATCTCACGATCAAGTCATTGAATGAATCCCCTCAATAGCTTGCATTTGGAACCCTCATCTACCATCATGTGTGTCCTATCTTGCCAAGATTTGGGATTTGTCTTCACATGAAAGGCCTGAAAAGAAAATGAAAAAGGGTATGAAGGGGAACCCAAATGAGCCATCTGTTCATGCCCAAATTGTCATAAAATTCGATGAGGGAAGTAGTAGACCATACAAATCAAGCTAACTACCTTTATGCTTGAAAATGGGAGCATATCTTGAGTCCTAGATGGAAACGCTAACCAGGGACAACGTTAAGCTATATCTCTGTAAGTCCGGGAACTCATTTAATCATACCAATCTTTAGCAGAATCCATCATCACTATAGACACCTATTTTTGACTGCCCATAAGACTTGGGCACTTTATTCCAAGCACTCGATGATGAAGGTTACAGTGTGTAAGTGGTTTGAATTCTCAATAAAGGAATCTGAATTTAAGCTTTAAACAATCCCAACCTTTCATACCCAAAATGTTTTTACCTTAGAAACCCATTTTTGAGCACTGTGCTGACCTGCATTGAACCTAGAACTGAGAGGCAGGGGAGCCACATTGGGGCTCGGACGTGCCTCATTTAGGGCCGACCGTAGCCATTGGGATCCGGATGTGCCTTTTGGGTGACAAATAGTGTTCTGGGCGGGAATTTGCCTGCTATCCATTTTTGAAGATATTTATGACCTATTTGCCTCAAATTCTATAAATACGAGCTCAAGCCTTTGTTTTGAGGGTTAGAAAAATTTCAAAGAGTTCAAAAGATATTTGAGAGCTCCTCCTTTCATTGCAAGGCATCCTTTGCTCTTGTGTCACCTTTGAGTTATACTTACACACTAGATACACCATTAGACCTTGGACTTGGAGCTTTTGTTGAGACTTTGACACCATAATTCAATGGCTTGAGAGTGGCTTGGGATCAAGTTTGGTTAACAACAATACATCCTCTTTAAAGAGGTATAACTCTTACCATCTCTTTCCTTTGTTTATACTAATCATTTTCTTCATTTTCTTTGAGTTTATGCACTGTTGGAAGCTACTTTCAAGGGCTGAAATATGTGATTTAATTCACAAAAAGTTAAGGGGTTAGCCACCCCTTCTTAGGCTTGCTTGCCTAGCTTGTTCTCCCATATTTTCATTCACTTTTTTTTACTCTTTTTAAAGTTTTTAAGTACTTTTTTGTGATTTTAGGGGCTATTTAATTCATTTAATTAGTTTATGCTTTGAATATCATGTTTGTAGTGTTGTAAGTCCTCATGGATTTGGTTGTTTAGGCCTTAGACACCAATCCATTTGAGTTGATAGTCTTGTTTACTTAGTTTTCAAGTAAATAATCTCACTTTTGCAATAATCAACTTTGCATAATCATCTCTTCAACCTCCCTCCTTTCTTTGCTTCTTTTGACTAAGAGTTGTATCCGATACGGGATTACCGTTCAAAGTATAAGAAAGAGACCCCTCATGTGCTAAATGGTTTAATCTCTTTGAAGATTCATTACCAGGGCATTACATCTCTCTTATATTGAGAACGATCCCTTGTTTGATACTCCTCTTAATCGCCGGTGCATTGTTTCTAAGGGACTAGTTTTTAAACTTAGACCCTTGGAAATCTCAAAGAAAGGTTTCATTATAGCTTGTCATTGAGTTTGGATTTGAGGTCATTATTGCCCTTCTCAGGTTTGACTCTGAATCCTTTGTCGCTCGAGAATAGGTTTGATTCCTTCTTTGTGATTTCCTTTATAGAAAAGGGCTTGAAAAGTTCATTTCTTGGGTTAGGCTATGCTTGTTCACCTTTATTGCTTTTGGACTTAGTGGATGAAAATATCACTTTTGGACAAAATGGAATAAAAGATAAGAAATGGAAAGGTAAGTTGAAAAAGGCTAATAAAATTGGTTTAAAATCGATTAAAATTGGCATAAAGGAAACTAATAAAATTGTTTAGATTCGGTCAGACGTTATACCGAATCCATCGCTTCTAGAGTCATCACATACTAACTCTTGATGTTTGATGCTTCTTGAGGCGTATCTACATTCCTTCTTGAATTAACTTCATGATAGGAAGAAGGTGTTGTTTGCTTTTCATTACATTCATTCGACTTTTGTCTTATCGTGTCTAAAATCATCACGCAATCAACTTGTGACCAATGATGGTTTGAGAATCGAACTCGCTCTTTTCTTGATTATCTCTATGATAGAGAAGGGCAGAAAGGACAAACATGGCTTAGGAACACTCTGTCTGCACTGTTTTTACCTCAGAGCACAAAAACAGTCTTCTGCAAAAAAAAAAAAAAAAAAAAAAAAGAGAAAAGGATACGACCGTATTTGTTTGGGCCCAGCCGGGCCTCATTATAGGTCGGTCGGGCTCCAAAGTTTGGTATACAGAGCACTTTTGTTGAAACAGAGAGTAGTGGTTGAGAGTGAAACAGAACAGTTTCCCAAGAGGCAGACAGAGCAATTTCTGAGGGCTATCTTTGTCGGCCCGTGTGGAATCCTTGTTCATTCTTTACACATTATTGTTGTAATAAATTAGATAGTATTCCATTTGGATTTGTAATAAGTAGTTAATTTGGACACTTGGACATTCTGAACCCTCCAGGGCAAGGGCAAATATGTAATAATTTGTGTATGTCTTCCTAACCTCTCATTTCTTTCTCCCTTTTATTTATCTACTGTACCGTAGATGTATGAATGTTGTTTTATTGAAATGTCAAAATTGATTTTTGGAAACAATAGATTTGGGACAAGTTAACTTGGAAAATAAAAAGAGTTGATTTTGAAAAGAGAAAGAAACCATGGTGTATCTTAAATGTTGGAATGAACTGGAGGTTGGATTTTGAAACCTTTGAATATTGTTATTATCATTGTTGATGGAGTTGAGGTCATATGAGCATTGGATTATCGTATAACGTGTTTTTCAATAATTATGCTTAGAGGTTTTGTCCTTGGTCATCAGTGGAGGATGACATTTTGATGTTGAATAGATTATGTATATGTAGTACACACTAGTTATTTTTATTTGTTGAATTATGTGATGGTTGGAATTGTGCATGCGCTGAGAATAAGGGGTACAATTACCTTCCAGATAGCGCTTGAAGAATTGGTTGCGCTGAGAATATGTGGTGCTAGTACCTTCCAACTAGTGCCTGGTGAACATGGCAGAGGTACCATTACCTTTCAACAGGTGTCTGGTAAATTGGCGTGAGTATTGGAAAGGTGTATTCTTGGCTTACCGTGCTTAAGGCAGGTAGAGCATTGTTGGGTTTCTCGTTATCATCTCGGTTCTATTTATGTGTATCATGCATAGTGATGATTATTTTGTAGAGGACGTCAGTTGTCTTATGTGGTTATGAAAGGAACGTTTTAGATGTATTATCTTTGTGTTCATTTGGGATGTTGTTATTTGTGAATGTAAGTGAAATTGGTGTAAATTCGGTAATCGGAGAAAACGTAATTGGGTTCTATTGATTTGTTTTGAAAACTGGTTGTCATCAGGTGAATTTAAAATTAAAAAGGTAACAAGAAGAAAGAAAAGTGAATGGTTTATGTTGTTGAACAAATTGAACATTTTGAGAAAAATTTCTATGTAAGTATATTTCAGTATAAACCGTCACTTATGTATATGGTATGATTAAAAGCATTCATGATAATAGCTATCTATGTTGTTATTGTTTAGGATCATGTTGGGATCCCTATTGGACTTTATGTTCATTATACGTTGCTAATCCTTTTTTAGGTGAATGTTAAGAAGTAGTTCAAGATCGAGGATCTTCCTTGTTTGTCGGCCACGGGGCCTCTTAATTGTTAGCTGAATATCGTTATTGTAAAAGGCTTGAACCATTTCTCTTTTATGTAATGTTATAGCCAAAGGGTAATTTATTTATTTATGTTACATGTTGCATTTATTTTGTATACAAATGAGAGAACTTGTTTTTATTTACCTTTATTAAGATATTGGAACTTCTGTCTGCTATCTCTGAAATTGTTTATAATAATGTTTTGGTAATGTTATCCGAGTAATAAAAAGTGGGGCGTTACAACTTGGTATCAGAGCGAGTCAGGTTTGAATACTTTGGGCTCATAGGGACTGGTTTTTATCACATCAGGTTTGCTATGTTGAGTGAGGACGTTGCATGTAGTTTGTATATGTGTTAGGATTTATATGTTGCATTTATGTGAGCGTGGGATTAAGTTTCTTGGATAGTACTTATAGCCGGTGAATTTGCTTTGAGGTCTTATCGGAAACACGCCTTATCAACATGATTTCTAATGAGAATTCCTTGAGAGTTCCGGGATTAGTAGTTGTCCTTGTGGACTTAATTCGATTATGTGACAAGGTGTTTAATTGTTTATATATAGTAGAACTGTGTTTGGGAGTTAGTGTGTCTTGTAGCCTAGAGGTGGTGAGCGTATGTGCCTCAGGGAAAGGATGTGGTGTTGTGCGCTAAGTTGGTCTTGTTTTGATTTTATAGGATGTCTACACGAGGGAACAGAGGACGAGTTGGGAATATGAGTGCCGGTAGGGGCACATCGGTTCCTTTAGCACCTGTGGTTACAGCATCAGTTGCCAGTAAGGAAATTGCATGCAAGATTGTGAGAGCAGTGCAGGATGCACTAGCTCGTAATGAGGGTGACAATAGGCGTACCCATGAGTTTTTTCGTTCCAATCCACCGGAGTTTTGGGGGGAGGATAAACTATTTGGGGGAGGCTAAACCATTAGAGGCAGATGATTGGTTGGAGTAGATTACCAAGACTCTTGATATGCTTAGAGTCGAGGACGAGGAGTTGAGGATTTCTTTGGCGGGTTTTCAATTGAGGGGTGACGCAGGGTACTGGTGGAAGTTTGCTAAGAACACAGTAGATAACACGTGGGTTGCCTTTACCGAGGTCTTTTTGGCCAAGTACTTCCCTCATTTTGCTTGGGAAAGGTTGAGAGAATAGTTCCTTGAGTTACACCAGGATGCTACTCTTTTGGCATAGTTTGAGATGCGGTTTACCAGTTTGTCGAGGTGTGCTCCAGAGTTGGTGGCAACAGAGGAGCGTTGTTGTTATAAGTTTGAGAGGCGGTTACATGATGATATCCAGGAGAAGGTGGTTAGATCTCTATGGAATAATTACTATGCTCTGGTTGAAGCAGCGGCCCATGTGGAGGCCATGGTTATGAGTGTTGGTCGAGTTAGGGAGGATGCCACTTCGGCGTCTCCTATGGTTCATAAGCGATCTAGGCTCAGTAAGAGGTGGAGGCGAGTGCATGCTCAATCCCAGGCTCAGTCCTTGTTTTCGTCAAGGGTTTCGAATTCTTCGGTTGGGTGGCCTAGTGAGGTTCAGGCTTCAAGCTAGTCTCAGAGTAGAGGGCCTACTATTTGTTTTGATTGTGGTCATCTAGGCCATGTTACACGTTTCTGCCTACTATATGTGAATTCTTCAGGTGTTTTAGAACCTAGTCGGACTCAGTCTCTTCAGTCCAGTCGGGGGCGGTACTGATACCAGAACTATGTAGGCCAGGCTTCAAGAGCTTCGCGAGGGTTGACTTTTCAATCATCACAGTAGTATTACCATTGAGAGGAGCTTTTGTATTAGAGACCAGTGGTTTAATATTTGAACTTTTGTTATTGACTGATGTGTTGTTTGATGCTGAGGCATCATGGTACTATGTTGTATTTACATATTGTTGTTGTTTGTTAATCATCATGTGTTAGAGGCTTATGATGGATTTTGGACTCTTTTATATGTGTAATGAGAAGTTGTTCATGGGATTGATAACTATAGCGGTGCTGTAAATATGTTACTGTTTTATGAAATTATTATGCGATGGCCTGTGAGCCTTGTTTTGTTTGGAAGTTCATTATTGAGAACAAAAATCCATTGGTTATTGTGTTTGGGATGCTGGTATTGTAAGGGTTGAGTTATAAGGTTTTGGATGTGTTGAGTTTAAGGGAACATGAGATTTTAGAGTTTTGTGGAATTGGCGAAGTTCAGTGAGAATGTCTTAGGGAGTGTGAGATTTGTATCCCAAGTTAGCGAGAGTGGTACTTGTGCATTGTTTAGTAATTTGGTTTTGTTAATCAGTGAGTTCGTGGTAGTCCTATTGATTGTGAGAAGGGTGGCGTGTGTGTTAAGGTATTATTAGATATTAGATGGAGTTTTGAGAGTGAGAGGAGGATTTAGTGGTTAGCTGTTAGAGGCATTCCTTGGGAGGAAGAATGGTGGTGTTCTTGGGTAGTGAGTGTGGCATTGGTGAGGATTCATTTGTGTTCAGAATTAAGTGATTGATGTTAACCATATCGGTCTAAGATGTTAGGATGTGCTTATCATATAGATATAGGAGTGTTGACCATTTTCAGGAACCATGGATGCATAGTCTAGTCGGAGGAATCCGGGGAGATTTAAGGGGTATTAGGGATTTGTGTGCGGAACTCCATTAGGAGTGGTGGTGTTGGGTGGTGTGTCAGTGTTAGGTACCGAGTGTCCAGTTTTATCGGGTTAGTTAAATGGTTAGTTGATGTTGGGATATAGTTGACAAATAGTCCCACTGGGTCTAGCTTGGAGTTGGTAAAGAGGGTTATAACCTTGTAACTGTCTTAGGATGGTTTAGCGAGAGTGGAGCATCGTATCTGCGGTGTAAAAGCTTTAGTGAAGCTTGTGACGAATTAGTAGAACTCCTCAGGTTGGACTAGTGCATGGGATCATTGTTTTACGTGTGGATGATGACTTATGATGATGTTTATGATAAAAGAGAATTTCAAGATAGTGAGCTTTCTTGTATTTTGTTGTGTTGATAACGCAGTAGTGATTTCTATTGAAGGTTGTTATATAAATTTGGCATATGTGTTCGTTGTGTCATCACGATAAAGGTGATGGATGTTATGAGATGACGGCGGTTGAGCTTGATTTGGAAAATGAATTTTTCCTAGAGTTATAGCCTCGTATGGCCTTGTTTAATGGAAATGTTGTGGAGCTAATCTAAATTGTAATGAGAAATTTCACTGTATAGTCCTGTGCAACTAACTTGTGGATGATTATATATTTCGATTTACGTTGTTGTTTTCGGAGAATATTTATAAAATTTTTGAGTTTTACTTGAAAAGCAGAAAATGTATTTTAACTTTTGATCAGTGTGAGTTTTGGCACTTATAAGGAATGTTTTACATTCAAGAGGTTGATTTTCAAAGAATCGAGAAAATGAAAAAAAAAACTTAATTAATTAATTAATTACAAGTTCTGTTATCATTTGTTTTACCTAGAATGATGGAGGTTGTGTAAGCGGCTTAACTTGAATTGCTAATTTTGGCTTGGGCGTTGGGTTGAGGAGTGTTTTGGAGTTAGTGAGATTTGTGTACCAGGGTGTTGTCTTTAACGTTATTTTGTAGAGAATTCTCTCATCCTAGGTGAGTTCACTAAGACTTCTGTTGTGGAAATTTCTTTTGTATTCTAGTGCTGAGCACTCGGGTGTATGTGGTCTTGTTGTGGTGGTTGCTGTTTGGTTGGTGCTTTTAGTACCCGTGTGGTTGTTGTTTCTGTTTTGTCTAGCAGGCCTAATGAGTGGTATGGGTTGAGGACGCATCCGTGTTTTGATCCTTAAGTTTTGTTGTTTGGGTGTCTTTGGGGCTCTAAAGAGTGAATTAGGATCCAAGAATCTATCCCAAGTATGGATCCAACCCTTAGTGGTGGTTGTGTTTCCGGTTGTGTTTGAGTTGCCTTTGTTTGGCCTTACCTTTAATTTCAGGGATGAAATTTCCTAAGGTGGGGAGGTTGTAGCACTCTGAGTTTTTTTTCATCGCTCGAGCTCAGGTTTGGTTGCTCGAGAGGTCTTTTGAGTCTTCCAGGACTTTTGTAGGTTTGTGATTCTGAGAGTTGTTGATCTTCGCTCGAGCGGTCTGCCTTGTCTGGCTTGAACTTCTGAGAGTTTGCATTCTTCACTCGAGCACAGGTTCCGACACTCGAGCGGTTTGTCTGAATTCAGCAACTATAAAAGTCACTTTTGGTCACATCTAGATCACTTCTCTCTCTCTCTCTCTCTCTCTCTCTCTCTCTCTCATTCCGCCATTTTTTAGCCTTCAAGCTCTTTCTACTTGGTTTTCATATACTTTTATATATTTTTGGCCCCAAGTTTCGTATAACAAAATGTAGAGCTCGAAGAGGGCTTCCATTTAATCTGAGCAAATCGTGTTTTCATTGAAGTTAAATTTTCGGGCTTTCTTCTCTTCATTGCTTGAGGTAGGGATTTCTTTGCTCATCTTCAATATCTCGTCTATGGATAGATATGTGGTAGATTTTATTGCATAAAAAGCATGTTCATTATGAATTTTTGAAAAGCATATAAAGGGCATCTAAGGTTTGAATGTTTGGGGTTGAAATTGTAAAATTGATGATTGGTTGGGTTAATTGGGATGTAGTTAATATGTTTATTTGGAGAGGAAAATAAAGCCCTAATTTGATGATTTAACCTAATGAATTATAAAGGGGTAAAGTTGAACAATGATTGTGTTTTGATAATTTGAGTTGTGTTATTGTGTTGTTAGTATAAAGGGCGAATTAATTATGGTATTGGAATTTATTTGGAATTTATTTAGTATAAAGGGCGAATTAATTATGGTTAAGTTGGGTTATGGCTTGGAATTTATGGATGTGGTTTTATTGAAATGTCGAAATTGATTTTTGGAAACAATAGATTTCAGGCAAGTTAAATTGGAAAATAAAAAAAGTTGATTTTGAAAAGAGAAAGAAGCCATGGGGTATCTTAAATATAGAAATGAATTGGAGGTTGGATTTCGAAATCTTTGGATATTGTTATTATCATTATTGTTGGACTTGAGGTTAGCATTGGATTATTGTATAGCGTGTTTTTAAATAATTATGCTTAGAGGTTTTGTCCTTGGTTGTCGGTGGAGGATGACATCGTGATGTTGAATAGATTATGTGTATGTAGTACACACAAGTTATTTTTATTTGTTGAATTATGTGATGGTTGGAATTATGCATGCGTTGAGAATAAAGGGTACCATTACCTTCTAGCTAGCGCCTAGAGAATTGGTTGCGATGAGTATGTGTGGTGCTAGTACCTTCCAGCTAGCACCTGGCGAACTTGACAGAGGTACCATTACCTTCCAGTGGGTGTCTGGTAAATTGGCATGAGTATTGGAAATGTGTATCCTTGGTTACTGTGCTGAAGGCAGGTAGAGCGTTGTTGGATTTCTCATTATCATCCCGGTTCTATTTATGTGTATCATGCATAGTGATGATTATTTTGTGGAGGACGTCAGTTGTCATATATGGTTATGAAAGGAACATTTTAGATGTATTATCTTTGTGTTCATTTGGGATGTCGTTATTTGGGAATGTAAGTGAAATTGGTGTAAATTCGGTAATCGGAGAACATGTAATTGGGTTCTATAGATTTGTTTCGAAAACTGGTTGTCGTCGGGTGAATTTAAAATTAAAAAGGTAACAAGAGGAAAGAATAGCGAATGGTTTGTGTTATTGAACAAATTGAACATTTTGAGGAAAATATCTATGTAAGTATATTTTAGTATAAATCGTCACTTATGTATATGGTATGACTTAAAGCGTTCAGCTATCTATATATTGTTATTGTTTAGGATCATGTTGGGATCCCTACTGGACTTTTTGTTCATCCTACGTTGCTAATCCTTTTTTCAGGTGAATGTCGAAATGTAGTTCAAGATCGAGGATCTTCCTTATCTGTCGGCCACAGGACCTCTTAATTGTTGGCTGAATACCGTTATTGTAAAAGGGTTGAACCCTTTCACTTTTACGTAAGGGTGTAGCTTGCGAGCAATTTATTTATTTATGTTACATGTTGCATTTATTTTGTATACGAATGAGAGAATTTTATTTTATTTATCTGTATTTAGATCTTGGAACTTCTGTCTGCTATCTCTAAATTGTTTATAATAAAGTTTTGGTAGTGTTATCCGAGTTATAAAAAGTGGGGCGTTACATTTACAGAGAATTTAGAACTTTTACATTTACATTTACCCACCAAATTCAAAACGTTTTTTTTTTTTTTTGTAAAAAAAAACACTTTTTTTTAAAGAAAATATTCATAGAAATAGTTGTTAATTTTAATATATTAGCAAACGAATTATCAGAGTTTAGAATACTATCAATTAGTAATAATAATTTATCTATCTCTATATTCGGTGTGTGTATAAATTATAGCCAACAAAAATATTAGTTAATCTCCTAATGAAAGAAGACCCTAGTTTTATCAGAAGTATGCTTCAACTCAAATCTCACAGATATTGCACTCACCAAATGAATCACTAGATACAGTACAAATTTGTGTACTCTGTACAGAAGTAAGTGGAATTAATATAAACAAATCAAAATATCTCGCATATAAATAGTGAAAGACGGTAGCATTAAAGAACACCGTCTTTTCAAAAGAATGCTAAATGCTGAAAAATTACACTAACACCCTATTTTTGTATCTAAATTTACCAACTCTGGGATCAAATAGGACTTTTATTGGGTTAGTCAAGTAGGGTTAGGGAGAGGTAAGATAATGGGTAAGAATCATCATCTCCTTTATGAGTGTAAGAGAACAGTCAAAATTATTATTTCATATTTTTGACATTCGCTTTCTTCAACAATATGTAGCAAAGTTAACATCCTTTCATAATCTTACTCTTTTTTTTTTCTTTTTTTGCATTTTTTTTCTTTCTTCTCTATTCTCTTCCTTATTAATTCCTCAATTCTTTTGCTCCTAAAGACAGTGGTCAGTTATCACCAGGGATTTATTGAATGAAAGGTTTGGCATGTAGGTTCAAATTGATTTATAAGGATTTTTGAGTATATAGAAAGAAATGTTAGAGCTCGAATGATACAAAAATGACCTAAATTATTTCCTAGAATTTGGTACAATCTTTCAACTTTCATGATTTTTAGAGAGTATAAGTGTAACCACGCCCAGCCCTGAGATTTCTGGGACCCAAAGCGAATAATCAACTAATAAATTTTCGGGGCCCTTCACATTTTTTTTCATTGAATGAAAAAAAAAATGAAGATAAAAGACAAAATATTTGTATCAAAATCACAAAAAATACTTAGTATTACATTATAACAATTAATAGGTGTTGCTTGTTCCTCGCTTTTCTTGCATTTTTAGAAGCAAATAAATCAATCATACTTGCATAATCTAGTTTTTTTTGCAAAATCATTTTCAATGGATAACAATACTAATTATTTTAAATGGGCCTTTCCATTTTTTAATGGGTCAATTTATTTTAAGTTAGTTTGGGTCTTCCTTATTATTATTATTATTTTTTTGGATTTAAAACATACCTAATATATTACAATAAACTATAATAGGAAGGGACCTTGTTTTGGGTCTATTTTCAATGGATAGCAATGTTAATTTTTTTGAATGAGCCTTTCAATTTTTTAATGAGTTAATTTATTTTAAATTAATTTGGGTCTTCTTTAATTTTTTTGAACTTAAAATATATCTAATATATTACACTAAACCATAATAGGAGGGGGCCCCTTGGCCCTGGCCTGGTTGGCCTATGCCCAGGGCCGGCATTGAGTGTAACATGATTTCGCAGCGTTCAACTAAAATGAAAAATATGAGACTAAATAACGAAATAGTGCGCTTCCAACTGAATATTAAGAGCAAATTTAATAACCCTCCAATAAAAGAATGGCTCTAAACTCACAAGGGTTAAAGAGTCCTCACATTAGTCATCAAGATGTTCATGTCTAAGTCCAAAAATTAATCAAAGAATATTTATGTGGCTATGTGCATGTGCAGATCAATTTGAGATGAGACAAAAAATTATTTTTAATCAAAAGATAGTATAATAAACTAAGATGTAATTAACTTACTAAGGGAACAAAATTAACAATTAGTTGCATAAACAATTCAAAATTTAACACAACACACACCTAACACAAATTTTATTTTATTTATTTTTTTTTGAAATTTTGATTTTCTTTTTTCAAAACACAACCGAAAATAAAAGTAAAATTGAAAATAAAAATAAAAGTAAAAATAAACACAAACCAAAGCCCTTTCCCCTAACTTAATTGATATCGTCCTCAATAGCACATACCACAAAGGATTGACAAGAACAATGAAAAGGAAGGACAACACAAGAAATGAAAAAAAAATCATATCACCGAGATGAAAGAGATAGATCCCCCCCCCCCCCCTCACCCCTCAAAAAAAAAAAAAAAAACTTGAAGGAAGCTATTCCTGCAATATGGTTAGACAATAAACACAAATATACATTTTAAAAAAAAAAAAAAACAATGTTTTCTATATATATATGAAATAAATAAAAAAAAAAGACAAAAATATAACAGCAAAATAAAAATAAAAATTGGTTTTCTATCTTCAAATCCCAAGACATTTTAGGGTTTAAAATCTTATCCTACTTTAACTAACCTGTCTCGGACCAAATTTCTTTGGTCCTAGTCAACGGTTCCCTTCAAAGGTGTATGCATCTATTTTGCCTTGACACGCCACACTGACAATACACAAAATAAAATAAAATAAAATAAAACAAAACAAAACAAAATAAACTAATCTATTTTACTTGAGTGTTGCAATTCCACTTTTCCGCTTCTTATGATTTATGAGATATGAGTTCTCCCAGAAAATATTATTTGACCCATCCAAAAGTGGACAAAAGTGATCTAAAAAGTGATCCTTTAACAAAACAAGAGTAATATATGCAAAACCTAGCATATGTATTTTTGAATAGCAAGTTATGTAAACACACTCTAGGAACATAAATCAAAAGTTTGTTGCCAACCCACTAAATGGCCTCGTTTGGGAACAAGCTAATTTAGTAACTTTTTGGCTATTTAGCTAAAATATGAGCTAAAAAAACTTAGTATGTTTGGGATGACTTTTTGACTTTTTATGAAAAAATGTGCAAAAAGTAGAAAGAAAAGAGAATTTTTGACTTTTTGATATGGTTTGTTGGCTTTTTGATTTTTTTAGTGACTTTTTGACTTTTTGGCTAAAAAAGCCACTTGCCAAACGAGGCCTCACTATTTTCTCAAACACTAAATAAACAGGTGGAGGAGTATCCATGGAGATAGTCTTAACCCTATCTAAAAATTCATCAGTATCAATTGAGGACAAAGGCTCTGACTCTTGATGCAGTACTTCCACACAAGGTGAAAAGATGGGGTTGAGTGTAACATCTCGAAATAAATTACAATAAATCATCCATGACAATAAGTAAATAATAATCTAAATTAGAGTAGAAAGTCTTTCCAACACATAAGACTCAGTTGTACAAAAGAGTGACACATGCAAATATACATTCATAGGACCCAACCCTGAATCTATAGCATGTGCCAACAAAATGTGAAATAGAAGTTATACAAATAACTGAAATGCTCTGAAGGCTACAACTGTCCAAGACTGTGCTTGGTTACATCAAAATAGATCTATATCCAATACAGATAAAGCCCTAGGCTCTCACAAACTAATTACAACAAAGTAAACAAAATGAAGCTCTTGCTCTAATCCTCTCAAGTTACTGCATTGGCGGAAGCATCTCACCAACACCTGAAAATGGTTTCCCATATAGGGTTGGCCAAAATCTAGTAGAAATAATCCAACACAATATATGAATCTTAACAAAGATATAAGGGTGAAATGTATATGCAATGCTCATGCCAAAATGTTTTACATTTCTTTCTCAAAACCATGTCATGCTCAGTTTATACCATAATTCTCAATTCATATTTTTTACAATAGAAAACAAGGGGAATTCTCAACTGGTACAACCTTTCACGAATATTTCATCCACGGGAAACCGTCAAACGGCACCCATGTAACCATAGCATATACAAGCGCTACTATTTCCATTTTACAGATATTTCATCCGAGAACCGGCACCCATGTATACGCGCATTTTTTGGGACTTTCACCCTGGTCACACAAGCCAACTTGATTTGGTGATACATACCTCTTTCCCATAGTCAACCCAATTTTTTTTTTTTCTTCTTCTTCTCAAAATCATATATATTTTCAATGTATTAAATAAGAAACAATGTTTAATGCACATGGATGAGAAATTAGTTTAGTTCACCTAATTCTCATGCAATTTCTACAACACTAATAGCAATTCTCCACCGATAGCCCAAAACAGATATCTCTAGTAAATAGAAAGATTTCAATAACAATAGACATTATTATTATTTCCAAGATGTGGGCGATATAACATATCCAACTCCACCATCATCACCAATATCCTCCATGACCATCATCAAGACGTGAGCGATATTACAAACCAATATCATCCTTCAATATTTTTCCACCACAAGTCAAACCCATAGTTTTAGAGCAAAACCTCATTTTCTTTCAAAATCATTTTTGAGTAGAGAAAGGCATCATTCCAATTACATAAAACCCAACATCATTTCCATTATCTCAACATTTGAGATTTTTAGGGCAAAATCCCCTTTTTCTTTACAAATCATTTTCAAAAGTAAAAACCCATCACTTCATCATAGGTCAACAATAAGCATTTCCAACAAACCATTTGAAAAACCCTCTTTTGATTTCCAACCAAAACCCTAGATTTTCCCAAAACCTTCAGAAATCACAATATTGTTTTAGAAATATCAAATAACTAAGTTAAAAATCATAAGAGAGTGTAGAGAATTCCTACGTCAAACTTAGAAGAGGAAGAAGGGAGAAAAGCCTAAAAGTTGACAGTGATGAAACAACGATTGCTCCGATCAAAACGAAGCCCTCAACAAGATATACACTTAATCTCAAAGGAGCAAGGTGAGGAGATGCTTCTAGGTGAGTAGATCTGAAGATCTTTGAGCGAAAAGTGAGTTTAGAGAGAGAAAATAGTGACTCACGGTTTAGAGAAAGGAAAGAGAAGATAAAGTGAAGAAAATGGTAAGTGAGGACCCTATTTATAGTGCTAGGTTAAAGTGAAATAAAGTCCCAAAGTCAACCCAAAAGAACAAGTCAAAATCCCCAAAGAGTAGGGCCCAAAACTGAACAAAAATCTGGAAAAAGGCTTACAGGGGTCAACCCTTTCGAGACTGGTGTCGACCCTCCAGGAAGAAGTGAAGTAAAATAATGCTGGCAGCAAACAAGGTGTCGACCCTTGGACCCAAGGTGCCGACAGTAAATTTCAGCAACTAAAACCAGATTCAACAATAGACAAGGGTCGACCCTTTCTAGACTGGTGTCGACCTTTAAGGCCAACAAAAAAAAGAAAGAAAAAGAAAAAAGAAAAAGCAAGTGTTGACACCAACAAAGGTTGGTGTTGGCCCTAAATTTCAGTAGCGATCTAGGAACATAGCAGCAAGATGGTGTCGACACCTCCAAGGTTGGTGTTGACCCTTGGAGTAGAACAAGACAAGGAAAAGGAAGTAATGTCGACACCAACAAGGATGATGTTGACCCTTGAAGCCAAAACCAAATATAAGGAGAAAAAAATGACCGCCACGGATATGGTTTTTTGGATTCAAAGGCAATAGATGGGTCGAGTCTAAGCCCATATCGCTATATTGAGAGTGGATCATTCTTAATGGAAGGAAAATGTGATTCTCTGAATGGGGTTGATAATGGCTTATGCATATCACTGTCAACAAAATCAAAACGAGCCAGAGACTCTCTTAAAGAATTTTCTATTGAAAAATGGGAGACAGTCTCTTCTTCCTTATCGAGAATATTAGCTATTTGCTCTAAATATCTTACATTTTGGAAATCGATTGACACTATATATGCAACAACACATTGAAATCCAAGTTGCTTTGAAGAAATGTTAACACTCTATCATCGTCATCTGAATTTTGTTGAGGTGGGATTTGGGAGTACAACAATTGTGTACTAAATTCCATATTTTGAAAATTTTGTAACACTCTCTTCAAAATAGGATTTTTGTTAAGGTGGTGGAGTATAATGTTGATATTGAAGATAATCAAAAGGGGTTTCAAAGTAATGACTCTCATATTTCCAAAAATTATTTTCAAAATACACCATAACCCCACTATGCACAAGGTTCCAAAACACTAATGATGTGTTTGGTTGGGGGATTTGGGGAGGGATTTGGAAAGGGAAATGAAAAAGGTAGGTGAAATGTGAATAAAACATGCCTATATTTCACCTAGTTTCACACACCTTTTCCCTTTCCCTTTCCAAATCTCTCCCCAAATCCCCCAACCAAACACAGCATAAATAGCTTTAACCTTTGTTCCTATCAAAAGAGCTCAAAAACTCACCTCTTTTTTTTTTTTTTTGTCTTTCTCTTTACAAGCTAAAACCTGCAAATTAGTATAAATAAATATACAAAAAAAAATGTGACAAACTAAATTGCAATAAAATAAAAGGGGATTTAGGACCTTCCAGAAAGAAAATAAATGTATAGAATAAAAGAAAGTGTAATAAAGTAAACGTTAGTAGTCAAATGTTAATAGTCAGTCGTCTTTATTTGTCCTCAAAGTTATATGTGTAGAAGATGTAATTAATCCACAAGTGTCTAACAAAAGTAAATAGTCTATGAGTTATATGTTCAGTATGGATATTTGCTTTCTGTGTCATGGTATCAAAATTTTGTCTTTTTTTCTTAGTTTTTGTTGTTGTTGTTTTTTTTAAAATTTATCTGTAGGAAAAAAAAATTAAAATCAATTTTTTTATTTTGTTTTATAAATAAATATATAAATTAAATAGTTCGATTTTTAGTCCCCAACAACGGCGCCAAAAATTGATGTTGTTTGCGCACCAAAGTATTTTATTTAAAACCAAGTAATAACTACTACTCCAGAGTATGGTGGTGTATAGCGGTTAAGATCAGGTGTTGATCCTTAGGAGCTAATCGAGTTGTGTTGATTCAAAAATAATAATTAAAATAATTTAAGAAGATTGGTTTTGAAAATAATAAAACTAAAATTAATAAACCATAAAATAAAATAAGAAATATTTGAGGGTTTTGAATCCACTACTAACCTTATAATCAGGGGTTATTAAATTAGTTTTCAGAAAATTATTAATTTGGATAATATGATGTAAGTTGATCAGAAATACATCATCAAGAAGATTTGTATATTAAAACCCGAAAATCACTAATTATCTTCGCTTAGTACAGCTCGTCACCATTAAACTACACTAGATGCACTGCCTATCTTACTAGGTATGGCTTATCTAACAATTATACACAGCGGTGAAAACAATTGTATAACGTGATTTGAATAAAACATTTATTATACAAAAAGATCTAAAAGTTATACAATTCATTTAAATAAAATCAAAACTAAAAATACTAAGGTGTCGTTTGGTAACACTTACGTTTTCAGTTTTCTGTTTATATTTACAAAAATTTAAAAAACTCAAATAAAAACTTGTTTGGTAAAATTTTTGATTTATAAATCAGTGGTCTCAGTTTATAAATTTGGCCAAAAAATGAAAACACAAAAAATGTGTTTCCATTTTGAGTTTTCAGTTTTTTTTTTTTACCACCCAACACTAGCCACCACCCGCCACTATTTTCCACCACCGTCTTCCGCCACCACCACCCACCACTACCACCTGCCACCCACCCCCCACCACCACCCACCCACAACCCTCCACCACCAGCCACCACCACCACCCACCACCATCACCCGCCGCCTACTTGCCACCACCACTCACCACCCACCTGCCACCACTATCTACCACCGGCCACCCACCCGCCACCATCACCCATCACCCACCCACCACCACCACCGCCACCGCCACCGCCACCGCCACCTGCCACCTACCCATCACTACCCGCCACCCACCTGCCACCACCACCCACCACCCGCCACCACCACCACCACCACCACCACCACCACCACCGACTCACTACCACCCACCACCTGCCATCGTCACCCACCCACCACCACCAGCCATCTGTCACCCACCTGCCACCACCACCCGCCACCACCACCCACTCGCTACCACCCAGCACCCACCACCAGCCACCGTCACCCACTCACCCACCACCACTACCACCTCCACCCCCACCCCCACCCTCACCCGCTACCTGCCCACCGCCACCACCCACCACCACCCGCCATCCGCCACTCACCTGCCACCACCACTCACCACCCGCCGCCACTGCTACCACCACCACAACCACCCACTCGCTACCGCCCACCACCCGCCACCATCACCCAACCACTCACCACCTACCCGCCATTCGCCACCCACCTGCCACTACCACCCGCCACCACCACCCACTTACTACCACCCGCCACCGTCACCCCACCCACCCACCCGCCGCCACCCATCACCACCAGCTACCCACCACCCATCGTCACCACTTTCCACCACCGTCTTCCGCCGCCACTTGCCACCACTTACCATTTCTCACTTTTTTTTATATTTTTAAATTTTTTTAAACATTTTGTCAATTACCAAACGTGTTTGTAATTTATGTTTTTCAAAAAATAAACAAAAAATAAACAAAAACCAGTTTATAAATTTTTTGTAAATATAAACTGAAAACGTAAACGTTACCAAACACACCCTAAATATAATAAAACTGCAATTAGTTGGTTAGGATTTCATCATATAGTAAGATAAAAAAAAATTAATTCCTAACACTCGTATAAATATCACACTCTAATTTTTATAAACTAAACACTCCCACCCTTGGCCGAAGAGCTCTCCCCCAAGCACTCTTCTTCATTCCTCTTGGCCGAACTTGCTGCCTTTCATAGGCAAAAGAAAACCTGCAAAGCAAATAAATGAATTAATAATTAATATAAATATATATATATATATATATGTATGTATATATATTAGTTAGTGGTTTGGTGGGTGCTGATGTTGAAGATAAAAAAAGAAAAAGTTCATAAAAAGAGATGAAAAAGTGGAGGGGCTGAGTGGGATGGTTGGATTGAATTGGAATGGTGGGGTGATGATGATGTTGATCATGATGGTTTCTTGCTTTAATCTTCCTAACTTGATCAATGTAGAGCAAAAAAAAAAAAAAAAAAAAAAAAAAATCGTCAATCGAAAAGTCATCAAAACCGAGCACCATCTTTCTTTTCTTTTCTTTTTTCTTTTTATTTTTTTTATTTTTTTATTATTTAATATATTAATATAAATATCTAAAATATTTTATTTACAACAACTTATATACAAGCACTAAAAATATGTACAAACTTATAAAATTACCAAAATTATAAAATAATATAAATAAATAAACTAATAAAGTGTATATTAGAATGTCAAATATCTAACATTTAAGTACCGATCATGTTGTTTCGTTTTCACAAGCTAAGGTTTTTATGTTTATGGGTTTGATAACCATTTGTTTGTAACCGAGCCTAAATCTTGAAAATTGTAGTTGTATGGCATTAAATTGTGTTTTAAATTTTTGTATATTAATGTCTCACGTGCTGTAAATTCATACCTTAGAAAATATTGAATTTGTAATAGCATGTGGATTATTTTGTAAATCTCTGGCATATTATGAATACAAGTATAGAGATTTAACGAGCATACAAATGATGGGAACTTATGATTACCAAATTGTTATAGAACATAATTAATGAGAATTGATACGCAATGTAACAGCTGTTTTGGGTGACCGCTCGAGCGATCATTTAGTCGTTTGAGTAGAGATTTGCAGCTCCCAGTATCTCGCAGGTTTGTAGCGAGACCGCTTGAGCAAAGGAATGGTCGCTTGAGCGTAAAATGTGAGCTCCCAGTATTTTCACTTTAGCTCTACAAAACTTCTAAGACTTTGTGTTCACCACTCGAGCTGTGAAAAGTTCGCTTGAGCGGCCTCTTTGTATTTTGGCACTTCGCTCGAGTGATGGAAAGTTCGCTCGAGCTGTTTGGTCAAGGGAGCAGGGTTATATTGCGATCCAAACACTTTTCTAAGTTATTTTTCTCACACTTCTCTCTCTAACAACCTTCTTTCCAAAACCCTAGCTAGAACACCCTAGATTTCATCTAGCAAGAAGAAGAATCGATAATCGATCTTTGGGCCTTCATTAAAGTTGTTATCCTTGTCAAGAGCTAGGTTTTGAACCGATTAGATCGTGGTATTTCGAAAGCTCATTGCGTGGACCTTCATCTCTCTTCATGCAACCTTGAGGTAGGAATACCTTTACCCTTGTACATTTATATTTTGGCATAAATGTGAGTGAATCTTAAGGTGTGTTGAACTATTGAGATGGATGTGGTATATATACATATGTGTATATATATATATGGGCTTTGTGTTGATGAAGTGTTTGTGTGAAATTGATGGTGGATTGTCGAATCAATTATGAAATAATGAGTAAATATACTTGAATCAAGGAAAATAAATAGTTGAAAGAAAAAGCCCCAAATTTTCATTTGTAACCCCGAGGGTTGTTTTCGATTTTGACTTAATGGTTAATGAATAAGTAAAATTGCGGAGTCCTTGTGATTATTTGTGTTGTGTTTAAAATGTTAATGTTTTGAAATGTGTTTGAGGTGCCCACTTGCCCGGTTCTCGTGAAGGCAGCAAATGTGGGGATGTTGTGAGATGTCCACTAGTTGGTTCGTGTGAGGACGACGAAAGTGGAAGGTTTGTGGTGTCCACTAGCCATCCATGTGGGGATTGAAAAATGTAGAGATTGAATGGTGAATTGTGTGTTGTGTAATAATTTTGAACCAATGGAAATTCATAGGCATTAATCATGCATATTTAAACCAAATGTTTATATATTTTGTTAAAGTTATTCTCTATTGGACAATTACTCATTCATATTTACTAACATTTCAAGAAATGAAGAGCCCCGCAACCATCAATGAAGAAGAAGAAAATGACTACCTCTTTTAAAAAATCTAAAATTTTGTGAACTTGAAGTTGTAATGTAATTGTGGAACTCCTTTTCTACTTTTATTTTGAATTTTGTATTTTTGTATTAAATGTCACAATGTAATTAGTAACTTAGAGGACAATGTAATTGTTTTGTAATGTTTCTCTAGTTCACTGAACTGAGATAAGTATTTTGTAATTTTGTAAACAAAATCTGCAGTTCAATGAGAAAGAGAAACATTTACATGGGATTGTGTCAAGTGTTTATGTGGAGAATGTTCTTTTAATTGTTTATTGGGAATTTTATGTGTGATGGTGTTATGAATTTGGTATCAGAGCTAACCAGGTTGAATGCCTGGAGCTCGTGGGAAGTGACTTGGTCATATTGGGTTATCATGCTAGGATGAGGGGTTGGTGGTCCTGTTTGATTGTGTTTATGTGATTAGGTGTGTATGGGGTCAATCCTCAAGGATATGACTTGTGTACACTACATTCATCAAAGTCACTTTGGAAAGGCATCTGATCAATATTTTTTTTCCACTAGGAAATCCTTGAATGTTGTGGAATGAGTTGATATCTTTGGAGAGGGATCCATATGTGTTCTGTTTATTTACGTGCTTACGTGTTAAGAATGAGAGGGAGACTTGAGGAGAAGTATTGAACTAGTAAATGAATTTTGAGTTAATTTTGTCCACATCTATTGTTATATAGGATGTCTGAACGTGGTAGGGGTAACGATATCTTCAGCTCTAGAATCGAAATCCCTAATTATAGAAGAGAGCATAGAAGAGAGGCCCTTGGCCACTAAAGAAGAAGAAGAAGAAGAAAAATTGTGAAATAAGAATTCAATTATATGCAAATAAATTCAATTTACCAAAAAGGTAAATCATAGAGGTCCTCTTCATTTGAGAAACTTGTTTTTTTTGTCCACTATGAGACAGAATGTGTGTGATCGACGAGGCTTTTCATTAGGTTTTTGTCTTAACTTTTAGGGTTTTGGGAGATAATGATTTTTAGAGGTATGGGGGTGTGCATTTTAGTAGGTGTGAAATTTTTGTAAGGATAATTTTGATATAATTTTGGGAGAAGAAATAAATTTTAAGAATTTTAAAATTTATAAATAAAGGTCTAAAGAAATAGAGTTCCAAAATAATAAATAAGATGTTAATAACATCACTCTTATTTTTTTTACACACATTAGGATTACTCTTTCCTAGATTAAGGGGATGCCCCCATATGTTTACTGAATTCATAACCTCTATTGTAAGAATTGAAGAAGATACGAAAATCACACAAGGATTATTCCTTAAAATGGATGGATATGATCAAATGAAAAAATAATTTAGGGGTTAAATGTGTATGGCATAATTTACATCTGCTGAGGTTATTTAGTATAATTTATTTGTGCTAGTAATAATGTTTTGGTAAATTATAAATATATTATTTGAGATTTGCTTAAAATACGGATTGGTTTCGTGATTTTACATCTCACCCTTTCAAGTTTCTAATTAAATAACAAATGCTCTATTTTATTAATACATTATTAAGTTAATTAATTATTTTTAATGATGCCATAAATATATTTAAATTACTAATTCATGTAATTTTATTATTGTATAAGAAAATATTTAATAATTTTATTTTTCTATAAATTTTGTTAAATTAAAATTTTTTGAGAAAATGAGGTGATTGCAATTCCAAACCTATAGGGGTAATTATGTATGTTTTTATTCTAGAAATCTGTGCAAGACTGTTTAATAAGGTAATTTTTAAAAGCTAATGAGAAATACTCTTTTGTTTGGAAGGACTGGATACAGGGGATTGTAATTTATTGGACTATTAGTTCTAGGATACATTGTCTCCGGACTATTTGATTGGATTAGGTTTGTATTCTATATTTGTTTAGTCATGATATTAGATGTCTGGATTGAACTATTTTTAGTGAATTCAATGTTTGTTTGGGATATTATGGAGAATGATAAATACTCAAATGACTATTTTATTTTTTTCAATTATTTACTAAGTAATAGCAATATTAAACATAGCTTTAATATTTTAATTATTTTTAGCTAGATTAAATAAAAAATTATTTTATTTTATTTTTTGCACAAATAAATAAATTTATTTTTAAAAAATTAAATAAAGTAAATATCAATAAAAATATATGTTATTTTTAATTAAAATTTTAAATAAATTTATTTTAAATAATAATAATTAAATAATGAAATAAAATAAAACATCTATTAAAATTTAAATAATAAAATTAAATAAAATATAAACAAAATTTAAAATAAAACATCAATAAAATATCGATAAAAATTTATTTTAAAAAATTAAATAAATAAAAAAATAAAAAATAAATAAAATTATTTTATTTTTAAATTAAGACATTTAAATTTTATTGAATTTTACTAAATATAATACATAATTAAATACCGGAGGACAAAAATATAATTTTATTAACTAATCCCATGGGATGAGTTATCCCATGATTTCTATCCCCCCCATGGGATACAATAGTCCCACAAATATAGGACTAATAGTTCGGAGCGAAACTTTTGAAATAAATAATGGACTATTAATCCATTCGAACTAATAGTCCAATCCCATGCCCAATCCTTCCAAAACAAACACCCCTAGGATTGTTGGAAGTAATTATTTTAGATTTTCTTTTTATCATTTTATCTTATTTAGATCATATCACTTCTTTATTATATTACAAAAATTTTCATCAAAAATAAGAAAACATATTTATTTAAATTATTCCAACCAACCACTTAAATTTAAATTGTCAACTTTTAAGAGCATCAGCATCAGAGTCGCTACAACGACTTTGACGCTAATGTAGAGAGTCAAACTGTAAATATGTTGATGCATCAGAGTCGCTATCGGCTTCATTCAATTTGACAAAGCTACGGTTCCTCCTCTGATGAAACGAGAAACTGTTCACAAGGTAATCAATTTTTTATTATATTTTCTTTCCTGCGCTTCTTTCTCCCGCCAACAACAACACTATCTCTCATACCACCATTACTGAACTGGAGCAAAGCTTCCTTGTATGTATGTTGTGGACAACAGTTGATACCACCATTATTGAACTGGAGCAAAGCTTCCTTGTATGTATGTTGTGGCAGCAAAACTGAATTGGAACAGAGCTGGGGTCGTCCCTCAGGATGTCCCCTAGGATCTCCCCCAGGATGTCCCATGAGAAGAAGAAAAATGCTGGCTCCTGTGTTGCTGTGTTGCTGCTGTTTTGTTGTTGCTTTAGTACTGTCTTTGGTCTTATTTTATACCTGTTTTAACATCATTTTGCACTCCAAAAATATGGTTAAACACAATGAGCATTTAAGGATTATAATGATTTTATTAAACTTTTCCAATTCAATTATAATCCATTTTTTATTACTAAAACAAATAATTAAATTAAAAAATATAAAAGAATAAAAAATAATATTTTAATAAAATAAAATTTTAAAATAAAGAATTTGATGGAGTGTATATATAAAAAAGAGGTTAGCTAAAATATAAAAGTAAATTTTAAATTATAATTTTACTTAAAATTTGCTGAGGCGGATGCTCTAACAACTTCACCAAATAGCACAAATATACTGCACCAATTGATTAACTGATAAGATTTCAGAATAAATAAACAAACAGGGGTGATTGGCACCCCTCAAATCACCACCCCACCACTCTCTTTTACACGTAGCGGGTGGTGATAAGAGGAAAAAAAAAAAAAAAGATGACCAATCAAATCAAGACAGGATCCAAAGAAATCTTAAAAAAGGGATCTGCACATTATTCTAAAAACAAATAAGAGAGGTCTTTTTTTAATATTATTTTCGAATGCGACCAAGGGAGGTCCAACTGATCATTTCTACGTTGACCAACTTGGGACATTGGTGATTAGTTTCCTCTCTCTCTCTCTCTCAAACCAGTCTGACTGCTGAAATTTGCTTGGGTGAAGGCTCTATACCTGCGGTGAAATCTGCTTCCAGTGTGTACGCTTTTTCAGATCTCCCTCTTCATATTCCAGACCGAGCAAGGTAACTCAACTTGAAAACAGAGCTTTCATTTACTTTCTCACCTCCATTTCCCTTTTATTCCGGCTGTACTGTTTTGCTTTCATTCTTGCCGTCTCCTTTTGATTCTTGTACTCCCTTTGCTTCTTTGTTTTCATTCTTGTTTTTTTGGCCTTTTCATCTTGTGTTTCCTTTTAATTTCTTGAGAACAAAAAAAAGGTCCAGAAAAAGCCCTTTTGATCCTTGTACTGTCTTTGCTTCTTTGCTTTTAGTCTTGCTGTCTCTTTTTGATTCTTGTACTATCTTTGCTTTCGTTCTTCTTGTTTTTTTTGGCTTTTTCATCTTGTGTTTCCTTATAATTTCTTAAGAAAAAAAAAAAAAAAAAAGTCAAGAAAAAAGCCCAAAAATTAAAATGAGAAAAAAGTGAGAAATGGCTGAAGGAATTGGTTTCTCCTTTTTGGGGAAAGCTTTGGGGCGAATTGGAGAGTACTTGGTTGCTCCGATCGGCCGGCAGTTTGGTTATCTGTTTTGCTTCAACACCAACATTCAAAATCTTGAGGCTCAATTGGACAGCCTAAAAGTGACAAGAGAAGGGGTTCAACTAGGGGTGGATGAAACACGCAACAATGTTAGAACCGTTGGACCTCATCTTGAGGCATGGCTGACTAAAGCAAATGACAACACAGCAGAGGCAGAGACAATTATTAAAGACAAGTCCCAAGTTCAAAAGGGGTGTTTCAATGGGTGGTGTCCAAATCTCAAGTTGCGTTACTCACTGGGCAGGAAAGCTGTGAAGAAGACTCAGGAACTTGCTCTTCTCCATGCTGAGGGTGGCAACTACATTCAGTCGTCCTACAATCCACCACCACCAAGCATAGAACCTATACCTACAACAACAGAATTCCAGGGGTTTGATTCTCGAATTCTGGTCGTGAACGAGATCATTGAGGCGTTGAAAGATGATGGGATCCACTTGATTGGGATATGCGGGATGGGCGGAATAGGCAAGACAACAATGGCAAAAGAAGTTGCAAAAAGAACCAAAAATCTCTTCAATGAATTTCCAATGGCAGTTGTCAGCCAAGAGCCAGACCTAACTAAGGTTCAAGGGTGTATTGCAGACATGTTGGATCTCAAACTTGATGACAGGGAGAGCCCGATAGCCAGAGCAAGTCTCCTACGCAAGAGACTTCTGCTAGACAATAAGAAAATTCTTGTCATATTGGATGACATTTGGGAAGAATTTGATCTAGAGGAGTTGGGATTTCCTTTAGAAGGAGGCAGCAACAAGAGTTGTAAGATCCTTTTCACTTCACGAAATCGAAATATGTGGAAAGGAATACAAAATAAAAGGTATATCCAACTTGAAGTCCTAGTGGGTGAAGAACCATGGCATCTCTTTAGAGAGAAGGTAGGCGATTGTGCTGACGACCTTGATCTGCTACCACTAGCAAAACAGATTGTAAATGAATGTGGAGGTTTACCACTTGCCCTCATAACTATCGGAAGGGCTCTTACAAACGAACACAACCAACATCATTGGAATAATGCGCTTCAACAACTAAGAACCCCTTGTTCAGAAAGTTTGTCGTCAGAAGTGCCGGCAAAAGTGTATCAAGCTTTATATTTTAGTTACAATTTTCTACAAGATGAGAGAGCCAAGAAGCTGTTTCTGCTCTGTTGCTTGTTTCCAGAAGACTATGAAATTCCTATTGAAGATTTGGTTAGATACGGAATCGGATTGCGGTGGTTTGAAGGCATCGACAAAGTGGATGAAGTAAGAGATCGAGTGAATGTCTTAGTTGATCAACTTAGAAGTTGTTATTTATTGTTGGATGGTGATCGCAAGTTGCTAATAAAAATGCACGATGTAGTGAGCGATGTTGCCATATCAATTGCGGCTAAAGATAAGCATGGTTTTATGATAATCCATGGTGCCAAATCGAGAGAGTGGCCAAAGAAGCCGACATATGAGTGTAACACTTCCATTTCGGTGATATCAAATGAAATTGAAGAGTTTCCAGGAGGATTGAGATGCTCAAAACTTGAGTTTTTACTAATACAATGCCAGAATAGTTTGCTAAAAATACCAAGCAATTTTTTTGAGGCCATGGGGGAACTCAAAGTTTTGGACCTGAGAATCACGGAAGACATCTCGTTACTGCCGTCATCACTGCAATTCTTGAGAAACCTGTTGACATTGCATCTTGATCACTGTCAGAAGTTCGATAATATATCTATAATTGGAAAGCTATTGAATTTGGAAATCCTCAGCTTTCGTCGATCCAACATTGAGGAGTTACCTGAGGAAATAGGAGGACTGGTTAATTTAAAGTTGTTAGATCTGACAAGATGTTATAAACTTCAAAGAATAGCACCTGGTGTCATATCAGCCCTAGTCCAATTACAAGAGTTGTACATGGGTGGCTGCGAAATCATTTGGGAACGAGAAGGCAAGGATGGAGGAGAAAATGCAAGCTTAAGAGAGTTTGAATCGTTGTCCAATTTGAATACTTTAGAGATTAATATAACAGATGTCGTGTGTTTGCCAAGAATGCCATTGTTTAGCAAATTGACAAAATACTTAATTTTGATAGGTCGTGATGGCCACGTCACTTATAATAGAGAATACATAACTAGGCTCCGAAGGCTTTTGAATCTCCATCTTCATGACACGTGTATTATCCCGTTAGATTGCGGTGGGATCAATTCGTTGTTAAGGAGTAGTGCAGTTCTAGCGTTAACGGGGAAGGGTTCGGAGGATGCAGTGCAAGAGTTGTTTCGAGAGGGAGTTGAGGGACTCCAACACTTGAAGGACCTAAGAATTGAAGATTGTGCTACACCAGAATGTTTTGTCAATACAATGGAATGGGTCCCGCGTACACCTAATGCTATTCCTCCTATTTTTCCTATCTTGGAGGAATTAAGGCTCTGGAATCTACCCGTTTTAAGAAAGATATGTCACTGCCAACTTCCAACCGGCTCTTTTGCAAAACTAAAACATCTTGAAATCAATAATTGTGATAGAATGGAAGAAGTTATTTGCAAGGAAAAAGGAGAAGATGATGCAACAAACAAGATGGAGTTTCCAGCGTTAAAATCCATGACTTTGTGGGGTCTACCAATGCTCATTGGTTTTTGCAGAGGGACTGACGAGATTGAGTTCCCTCAATTGAAGATATTGCGTCTTCGGAAACTACCACAACTCAAGTGGCTCTTCCTCAATAGCAGTAATCCGTTTTCAGAGTCAATGGAAAACCACAATGCTACCTTCCTATCTCTTTTCCCCCACAAGGTATGTCCACACGGCTTCCTCAATAGGTACACCTATTTTGGATGCATCTAAAAAGTAAATATTTATGAAAAAATCTTTAAAAAAAATTAACTAAAGACAAAAAAAAATAAACAAAAATATACTGGTTTTTTCTCATCTTTAGTGAATTTTTAAAAAATATTTCACAAATATTTACATTTTAGGTGTATCTAAAAATTTTATTTTTCTTACTAAATTTTCTTACCAAGGATGGATCTAGGGGTGCGGGTTGGGGCAGTCGCACCCTAGAAGTTTTTAAAAATTACAACAAATTATCAATAGGTCCTAATAGTTGGAATTAATTTCATCAAGTCCTATTTAAAATAAATCCTAATAAAATTGTCATTAAAAATAATTTTTTGTGACGATTTTTTGCATGTCGCTAAAATTTGATAATTAGTGATTTTTTTTTTTATGGTTTTTATAAATTATCGTTAAAACTTATAATTAGTGATTTTTTTTGTGACGAATTTTTTAAACTGTCGCTGAAAGTTGAAAATTAGCTACTTTTTTTTTGTGACAAAATTTTCAAACTGTTGCTGAAAATTAACAATTAGTGACTTTTTTTTATTATTAGTATTTGATAAAAAACGCCATTAATTCTCACAGGACCTAATGGACAATAAGTTTACTTAGTAACACCTACAAGTAAATCCCCTTAAAAATTATATATATTGTACTTAGTAATTAGGACGATAATTATAAGTTGAATACTTCGCATTTACAAAATTTCCGTAGTTTGCACCATCCAAATTATTTACATTACAGAATTTTAAAAATAGTTTTTAAATTGAGTTTTATCAAATATTGATTTATTCTATTTGTTATCTGTATTATTTGTTATGTTTCTATATTGTATAAAGTTACTTGTATTCTATTATTTGTTTCAATTTGTTACTATTCATGGTCATGGATGGAAATTTTACTATTAGAACAGTAGCTTATTCTATTGTTATTTTCTTTAGTTGAATGGCACAATCATTTGTTTTCTCTTCTCTCTCTTTTCATTGTCAAGGATTAGTATTATTTTTTTTTTAATCTCAGTAACCAAATGAAAAAAGGCAATCATATCTTATTTCATTCATTTAAACGTTTTGGTTGTAAAAATTATTGGTCATATATGTAGACTACAAGAGGAGAGACAGAAATAGAGTGATATTCCGTAACCATTCCTACAAATGTTATAACTACCACTGACAAAAGTTTTATTTTCAGGTTGCATTACCTAGCTTGGAGGCGCTAGAACTCAAGGATCTTAACAATCTGGAAGGGCTGGAACACATTCCAATCTCAGTGGGTTCCTTTTCTAAACTTAAAAATGTACATGTAAAACACTGTGGCAAATGGCTCTGTGTTTTTCCATCACAATTTCTTACGAGGCTGCGAAATCTTGAATATCTAACTGTAGAAAATTGCAGTTTACTAGAGAAGGTGTTTGGATTGGAAATGGGAGACTGTAAGGAACAAGAATCAGAGATGCTCTCGCTCTTGAAATATCTAAAATTAAAATGTCTACCCCAACTGAATTATATTTCAAAGAGTGATCCCATTGGATTTACGTACATTTCACAATTAAATATTCTACATGTCCATGACTGCGATAACTTGAGATATCTATTCCCACATTCCATGATGAAGTGTATGTTACAACTCCAAGAATTGGACATAAGGAGATGTAAAATGATGTCAATGATTGTTGCAGATGAGAAAGGGCAGGGCAAAAGCTCGGTGGATAAAATTGAGTTCACTCAATTGAAAATTTTGCGGCTTTATGATCTACCGATCCTTGTGAGTTTCTTTCCCAAAGTGATTGCTACTTCGGCTACATCAACAGAATGCCTCCAAAATGTCAAGCAAACTCTATTCAATGAGAAGGTAAAATGAAGAAGTAGAATGCTGGTGAAACCAAAGCTACTTAACTTTTACAATGATTTGTATGATTTTTTTTTTTTTAAACTTTTGTTTTGGTTCAAGTAACAAAATGAAATGGGCTACCATATCTTATTCCAATAATTTGAAATTCAAGGTGAAAAAAGTTCTAGGTAACACAGTACAGAGAGGTATATATCTCATAACCATTCCTACTATCATTATATTATAACTAAAAGAATGAGTTCTTTTCAGGTTGTATTCCCCACTTTGGAGGTGCTAGAACTTGAGCATCTTGACAATTTGGAAGGGATGGGACACTGTCCACCTTCATTGATGTCCTTGTCCAAACTGAGATATGTACATGTACGACACTGCAGCAAATTGCCCAAAGTTTTTCAAGCACAATTGCTTAAGAGGCTGCAAAATCTTGAAGAACTGTCTATCAAGGATTGCAGTTTGCTGGAGAAAGTGTTTGAATTGGAAGTGGTTGACTGTACGGAACACAACTCAAAGATATTCCCGTTATTGAAATCTCTCAAATTAAAAAGTCTACCCCAATTGAACCATATTCCAGAGAGAGATCCCATTGGATTTATGTACATTCCACGATTAAGTATTCTACATATTGATGATTTTGACAACTTGAGATTTCTGTTCTCACAGTCCATGACACACTGTATCCTACAACTACAAGAATTGAAAATAAGGGGATGTAAAATGATGGCAACAATTTTTAGGGAGGAGGATAGCCATGGTGAAATTTTGGTGGATAATATTGAGTTCACTCAATTAAAAATTCTGCAACTTTATGATATGCAAAACCTTGTGAGTATCTTCCCCAAAGTGAGTACTGCTGTGGCGACATCATTTGAACTCATCCAGAACCCGGGACAAAGTCTCTTCAATGAAAAGGTGAATGGTAGAAGTTGAATGCTCCAATGACACTAGAGTAGTAAATCTCCTTTTTAAACATTTTATATTACTTTTAGTAGTATGGTTGTTAATGCAATTATTTGGTTTGCAGGTCGCATTCCCTAGCTTGGAGGAATTGGAACTCCATGGATTTCAGAGCATGAATGAAATATGGTGCAATCAACTTCAGACCGGCTCGTTCAACAAACTAATTGAACTGTATGTCTCAGATTGTGGCAGTTTGAAGAATATGTTCTCTCTTTTTATGGCCAGATCTCTTGTGCATCTAAAAAAGCTAGTCATAAATAAATGCTCGATGATGGAAGAAGTAGTTGCAAAGGAGGAAGATAAAGAAGAAGGAAGGATAAACAGAACTCCATTGCCTGAATTGGTGTATTTGGAACTCGAAGATCTACCGGAGCTCAAGAGTTTTTGCCACGTTACTCATGTTTGGGAATTGCCACTGGTAGAAAACATCACTGTCCTCAATTGCCCTGAAATGAAGACCTTCTCTCCTGGAGTCATATGCACCCCAAAGTTGCAATGTGTATCTGTGAAGAAGGGACGGACCAAGTGGTACCCAGGCAGAGAAGGAGAAGACTGGCTATGGATAAGCGACCTCAATCAAACCATACTGCACCTATTTGAAAAGGTATGTTGTTTATATGAATACTTTTGTTTTTCTCTCTCTTTTTCTTCCATTAAGTGCATAAGTCATATTTTAACTTCCAAGTATCTAAAAAGGACAACAAGCTTTAGACAATTGAGAAATAAGTATTTTAAAACTATCAAATCATGATTTTTCCAAAAATTTAAATTTTGTTTACTATATTGCTAAATTTGCAATTAAAAGAAGTATTAAATTAATATATCTGAAGTACATTTTACATAAAATTTTCTTTCTTTCAATTAAAAAAGATCAGAACTTTGTTTTTTTTTCTGAAGTATGAAAGTTTTTTTAAGCTGTGTTTGGATCATAAACTTAGATGAAGATTTTTAAAAAGAAAGAGAAAATATATGTGACAAAATATTACTACATTTTACACACTTTTTTTTTTCCTTTCTAAATCCATATTCAAATCTATCGTTCAAACACAACTGTAAAAATTCAAAAAAAAAAAGGATTTATTGTACAGGGCTATTAATTCTTGTGCTATTTAATATATTACTGGTGAGAATTACTCTTAAAATTATTATTTAAATTCATGATTAATAATGATAGCACACCTGAAGTGTACCCAACAATTCACTCTCTCCTTTTTACTTACCAACTAATACACTATCCTGTATAAACTTCAAGATCTACTAGCTTATCAAAGCATTGAACTTGTATAGTTATTTATAATAAAAGCAGAATAATTTTTCATATACTAACAATCTCATTAAAAATTTTATTAAAAATATAAGAAAGAAAATATAATTGATTGTTAAACATTCAATAATGTGGTGACAAGTACGTTTTTAGTAAGATTGTTAGTGCGAATTTAAGTACATATAACATTGCTCACAAAGGTATCTATGTTACATGGCCTCAAGTATAAGTATTGGTTATTAATGCCTATCCAAGTACAAGACTTTCTAAACTTAAATTTTAGAATATTGGGATATATCCAAAAGTTATGTGGATATGTCAAAATGTATATATATATATATATTCATATATAATATGAGAAACATTATTGTGGAATTTATTAGAAAATCCTCTTTCAAATATTTGTATCTTAGTTAGTCCATAAGATATTCTTATATTCCAATAAGACTTGTTATTTTGGATATTTGATCTACCAAATCCTAATTCTTATATTTACAGTATTTTATGAACAACTTTACCTTACAAATATTTTTTGAACCCTTAGCAACCTGATAATGTGAAAATTCACATTAAATAAATTTGACAGTGTGAATGTTCACGTTGACAGTGTAAACATTAATGCACGGTTTACCCTATCATTATCAGGGGTATTTTGGAAACTATGTCATCTATAGGACTTATTGGAATATAAGAAAATAATTTGTACTAAGTGAAACATAAGTAGGTGAAGAGGGATCTATGAATAAATTTTCTAAAATTATTTAAAAATATATGTTTAGAAAAAAATTTGAAATTAAAAGAAGTATCAAATAAATATATCTGAAGTACATTTTACATAAAATTTTCTTCTTTTCAATTATAAAAGATCAAAAGGTTGTTCTTTCTTAAGTATGAAAGTTTCTTTTAAGCTGTGTTTGGATCATAAATTTGGATAGAGATTTTTTAAAAGAAAGAAAAAAAAAAAGAGAACGTGAGCAAAATGTTAATAATTTTTTTTTTTTTTTTAACGAGTAAACATCCTGGGGCTAGAAAGAAGAATCCATAGTCAACAAACGCACAATAAAGAGCCAGGAGGATTGCTAACCCAATCCAAAGGAAGACTTCCCTTAAGATGGCTAGAAGCAAGCCAATGGGCAGCATGATTGGCGTCCCTAGGAACCCAAGAAAAGGAAGTACTGGAAGAGGAGCACAGAGCCTTAACATCATGGACACATGCACTGTAATCCCATGGTAGAACCAACTCCGAAACACACAGCTCAACAACATTCTTGCTGTCACTCTCCACCTGGACGTTTGAATGGCCCATGGCTTGAGCAAAACGACAGGCTAAAAGCACTGCAGAAGCTGCCCCTTGCTGGACAGATGCAACAAAAATGGTAGAAACAATCCCATCCATAAGTTGTCTGGGGTCATCCATTAGAATAACAGCCAAGGCAGCTTGATTATCCGTGACAGAGAAACTCGCATCACAATTAATCTTCACGAAGCCAGGGACTAGGCAACTCCACTTGGGACAACTAGCTGAGGAGGCTGGATCTCCTCGGTTGGACTCTATGATGGGGTTGAGAGCCCAATTAAACTCCCTCCAGTAGGCAGAGACTTGATTGACGACTAAGGATGGATCAATCCAAGCTTGATTGAAGACCCAGCAGTTTCGAGCTCTCCAAATATACCACCCCACAGTAGCAATCTTCCCCAGCAAATTCTTCCTCTCCTCACATTAGGACACCCCTCCAACGCTGAATCAATGAGTCCATTCCCAGCGCGAATACCCAAATCACACCCAATCCAAATAGCACGAGTCCAACTGTGCTGAAACAGGAGATGTTCGATGGATTCCGAATGGGCAAGACAGATGGGGCACAATTTTGAAAAAGTACAATCACGTCTAAACAGATTCTCCTTCGTGGCTAGTTTATTGCAGCAAACTCTCCACCAAAAATTCCTAATCTTAGGAGGGATCGGAAGAGACCAAATTAGCTTCCTGAAGCCCTTCGGAGGCATGTTAGAGAAGGATGCCATTGTATTGGTAGCATTATGTTGTTCCATAAGCGCTACCTAGTACCCACTCTTGACCTCAAACTCACCTTTGCTAGTATGGCGCCAAACCAGGGAATCAGATTTGCCTTCCGAAGATATAGGAACAGTGAGAATTTTATAAACATCTTCCTATGCAACTATGGCCTAAAGAGCAGTTTGATCCTACTTCACTCGAGATTGAGTTATGACCTCCGAACCTTTTGCACAGGACAACCCGGGGGCTTGAGGGACTGAAGCTTAAAATTTGCAGATAAGGGAACCCACTTGTCCTCCCAGAAATTAATAGAAGTGACATTACTGACCTGCCATCGAAGCCCCTTTATAAGGTCCCTGCCCTGCATAATACTAGTCCAAGCCCACGAGGCCCGTCTACCCCTACTAGTTGAAAGAATGTTGGAATGTAGGTGATAAACACCTTTCAAGATCCGAGCACAAAAGGAAATGGGAAATTTTAGTATTCTTTATACTTGCTTCGCGAGGAGAGCAAGATTAAAAGCCTTCAAGTCCCGAAAACCCATCCCGGCCTTAGGTTTAGCAATAGATAGTCTCTCCCAACTGGCCTAATGAATTCCATTTTCTTCTGGATCCCCTCCCCACCAAAACTTGCTCATGTATGAGTTGAGTTGATCGCTGAATTTTTTTAGAAGAGCAAAACAGGACATAGCATAGGCCGGGATAGCTTGCACAACCAACTTAAGAAGGACTTCACGGCCAGCTTGAGATAACAAATTGTATTTCCAACATTGCATCTTGTGAAGCGCTCTATCAATTAGGTAGGAATAGGTATCAGATTTGGACCTACCCCAGCAAAAGGAAAGGCCGAGATATAATGTACCGGGCAAAGTTGGAGAGATGCCCAGAAGAGTGCAAGCATTAAGCCTCTCCTACTCAGGCATATTAGATGAAAAAACAATGCCTGATTTCTCATAATTGACAAGCTGACCTGAGGCTTTACAGTAGGTATTCCAAAACAGATTGCAGCACTTGGCATTCCCATCTACTCACTTGAGCAAATAGAAGGACATCATCTGCAAAGAAAAGGTGTGATAAAGTGGGGCAGCCCCGCCGCAGAACTAACCCCTCAAGATGGTTTCCACGATTTCCACTTTAAAAAGCGAGAGAAAGGACATCAACAATAAGAACAAAAAGGTAAAGGGACAGAGGATCCCCTTGTTGGAGTCCCCAAGTATGAATGAAGAAGGCCCTCATTACTCCATTGGCAAACACTGAGAAAGATACAGTGGTGACAACTTCCATGACCCATTGAATCCACACTGGACTATACCCCATTTTGATCAATATTGCATGTAGAAAATCCTATTGGACCCTATCATATGCCTTGTTAAAATCCAGCTTTACTGCTATCACGCAGCGGTTGCCTCGCTTTTTGAGCTTCAGGTGGTGAAAAGCTTCGTGGGCAACAATAACGTTGTCTTGAATCATCCTCCCAGGAACAAAGGCCGACTGCTGCGGGGAGATAATCTTCTGGAGGATAGGTTTCAATCTATTTGCCAAGATCTTGGTGATAATTTTCAGATTGAAATTACACGTACTAATCGGGCGGAATTGTGTGAGCTTCACCGGATTCGGGATCTTAGGAGTTAAAGCCAAGTTGGTTTGTTTCCATTCTCTCGAAAGATAGCCATTGATAAAAAAACTACAAACAGCTGAACAGACTTCTTTTTCAATCACATCCCAGTACTTCTGATAAAAAATTTCTGAATACCCATCAGGTCACGGGGCCTTCAAAGGCCCTAACTGAAAAACCGCAGCCTTTATTTTAGGATCTATCACTGGCCTAGTTAGTTTGGAGTTCATATCCGCCGTTACCAATTGCCCAACCGAGATCAAAGCCTCATCTAGATTTCTTGGATTATTACTGGTGAATAGCTTAGAAAAATAATCCAGAAAATGCGCATTAATATCCTCATCAGAAGTCAGCCGTTGGTCACTCTCATTAAGAAGCTGAATCACTTGGTTTCTCTGTCTTCTCTGGGTAATGGAAGCATGAAAAAATATAGAATTATGATCCCCACATTGAAGCCAACGCACCCACGACTGTTGATGTAAAAACATTTCTTCTCTTTGAAGCACATCTGCAAGTTCATCTTGGATTTGAAGCACAACTTGAAGCTTCACTAGTTGGTCTTTCAAAAAAGCAATTACGGACCTATTATTCCCAAATTCACTCAGACTCCAGGCCTTCAAACCGACCTTGCAAGCCTTTAGTTGCTGGCACAGACTAAACATGGGTGAACCTCGATGCCCAATCCTCCATCTAGATTGGATTACTTCCTTGCAGTGAGGTGAAGTCATCCACATGGATTTGAATTTGAAGAGCCTCAGAACTCTTTTTGGAGGGATGCACACTTGCAAGATGAGTGAACAGTGGTCAGATCTAATCAGGGCCTCATGGATAACCTGAGCATAAGGAAATAATTCCCTCCAACTCACTGTGGCCACAGCTCGATCTAACCTTTCCTTGACATTATCAACTCCGTCTTGCTGGTTAGTCCAAGTGAAAGCTGGGCCCTTGAATTCTAAGTCCATGAAAGCACAATCATGCAACACTTTCTGAAAATTTTCAATTCTCCATAAATTGGGTCCTGAACCCCCTTGTTTTTCCCAAACCGAACCATAATCATTAAAATCACCTATATAAAGCCAAGGTAATTGATTCTCCCAGGCAATACGCCCAATGCAATTCCAAAAAGCTTCCCGCTGAGAAGCACATAGAGTGGCATAAATGAATGTTGTTAGCCATTTGGTATTAAGCATTGAAATGACACAACGCAAAATATCCCCCGCTCTTCGACCTGATGCCAATATCCACCTCATCCTGCCACCACAAAGCCAGGCCACCAGCAGTTCCAACGGGATCAACATAACAAGAATTTGGAAATTGAAGACGTCGACGAATCCTTTCCAAAACACCCACCTTATTTTTTGTTTCCATCAGAAAGACCACACCAAGACGATGGGTTGTGCACAACCCTCAAGAGGATTTGGACTGTCAGAGGTCGCCCAATCCCCTGACAGTTCCAGTTGATGATTAGCATTGCTGTCGTGGCTATTGACGGCCAGCCACCAGAGCCTTAATAGAATCAAAGCAACCTTCTTCAACTGGGAGTGTACTCGGTACCTGAGAAACACAGTCCAGCTCCTCCACACCCACTGAAGTATCAGTACGAACCTCCACATCAAACAAGTTAGTGAGTCCCATGCTCCAATTGCGTCTTCCGACCCCCCTTTGGCGATTTACCCTGCTTTGTCTTTCCTAATGCTGTGTTTAGTTGGGGATTTGGGGAGGGATTTGAAAAGGGAAATGAAAAAAGTAGGTGAAATTTGAATAAAATGCTTATATTTCACATAGTTTCACACACCTTTTCTCTTTCTCTTTCCAAATCCCTCCCCAAATCTCCCAACCAAACACAGGCATAAGGGAATGGCGAGCAATCAAGGCTGCAGGGTTATGGATTGGGGTTGGAGAAAAGGTTAAGGGGAGATTGAATTCCAGAAATGTAGTCGGGTCACGTTTCATAACAAACTTTCCGTTCTAAGGATAACTCACCAAAGACATTGGTTAAGGCAGAATCAGGAATGGATTGAAGGGCTTTAACTACGGTCAAAGGCCTGGATGAGGGAGGTGGGATAATTAAGTGTTTCGGTGAAGAGGACAGGGCTAAAATGTTAATAAAATATAATTACATTTTACACACGTTCTTTTTTTCTTTCTAAATTCCTATTCAAATCTATGATTCAAACACAACCATAACAAATTCAAAAATTTTGGATTTATTGTATAGGGCTGTTAATTCTTGAACTATTTAATATGTTGTTTGTGAGCATGACTCTTAAAATTATTATTTAAATTCATGATTAATCATAGTACACTTGAAGTGTACCCAACAATTCACACTCTCCTTTTTACTTATGAACTAATACACTTTCCTGTATAAACTTTAAAATCTACTAGCTTATAAAAGCATTGAACTTGTCTGGTTCTTTATAATAAAAGTATAATAATTTTTCATACGATATAAGAAGTTAAATGTGATTGGTTGTTAAAAAAATAATGATACTTAAACATCTAATTATGTGTTGACATGTATATTTCTAATAAAATTATTAGTAAAAATTTAAGTACATGTAGCATTACTCATAATAGTATCTATTTTACATTCCTATCCAAGTAAAAGACTTTCTAAACTTAAATCTTAGAAAATTCTCTTTCGAGTATTTATATCCTAGTTAGTCCATACGATGTTCTTGTGTTCCAGTAAGCACTATTATTTTGGACATTTGATCTATCAAATCCTAATTCTTGTATTTAATGTATTTTATGAACAACTTTACCCTTACAAATATTTTTTGAACCCTTATTTATCAATATATATATCTAATTGTGAACCCTTAGCAACTTATGATGTGAACATTCACATTAAATAAATTTGACACTATGAATATTCCCGTTGACAATGTGAACATTAATGCGCGCTTCACGTTATTATTATTTTGATAATTATGCCATTTATAGGGCTTATTGGAATATAAGAAAATAATTTGTACAAAGTGGAACATATGTAGGTGAAGAGAGATTTATGAATAAATTTTCTAAAATTATTTAAAAATATATGTGAAATTAAGTTATATTTAGAAAATATATATATATAGAATTTTTAGCTCTCAGCCATGTGAAAGACAAAAAAATATTCTTTACTAGCAAATATGAGCTTGTTCCTCTTCAAACATTATATAAAATTAGAGAATACAAGTGTCTAAATTAGATACGGGTCAGACACATATTTCACACTCATAAAAATGATCACTTGAAGCCTTGCTACTTTTTAGTAAAAGTGGACTGATTAACATAATTTTTTTATATATATTATTTAAATCTAAATATATTCAAGGGTTTCAAAAGGAAAAAATATAAAATAGTGATGTAGAAATAAATTTCCTCCACTAATCAGGAATGTTAGTCAAGGTAGCAATATTGGTCTAACAAATTTCTAACTTTCATCAATTTTGGAGAACAATTATATGCATTCTGACACAAATCTCTTACATAACCCTTGTGAGATGAAAAGAAAAATAGAGTATAAGAAACTTAAATTGAGTGTGCATAGCATTATCTTATTTATAGGTCATGTTCTTTTTAAATTTCATCCTAAATAATATATTGAAAGGGCTTGATGAAAAACCAAAATTATCACCAATGAAGATGCCAAATAAAGTATGAAGTTCATGTGCTGCTTGGAAATTGTAACTGTAAATCCACTAATCTCCCATGTGTTAGAGGGGAGCTTCTAAATACACCCCCTCCCTTGGCCACGCCCCAAACCAATTCCTTTAGCAAAGCCACTAGTTGTGTGCGCGTGATTGGGTGTATTTAGAAGCTCCCGTTTTTGGAACCAAACTTTCCTTTATTATACTTTTTATCCTAAAAAATAAGAAACATTCAAGAAACCTCCATAATTCTATTGTAGATTGGTGTTGTGTGCGTGTGATTGGGTGTATCTAGAAGCTCCCGTTTTTTGAACCGAACTTTACCTTTATTATATTTTTTTTATCCTAAAAACTGAGAAACATTCAAGAAACCTCCATAATTCTATCGTAGATTGGTGGTTTTCCTAGACCACATGTGATTTTTTGGCGGATTTTATAATTTGTTGTTTGTAATTGGAGTAGGCTTTCTTGTTTGGTCCTTTGGAATTATGTTGTTGTTTTCTTTTGAACTAAGAACTTTATAATTTTTCTCAAAAAAAAATAATTATGCCCAAATCCACTTTTATGTTTCTTTTGTTTCCCTTCATCTATTCATTTTAATCAACTTCATGTATATAGAAAATCTTCTATCATAAGAGTATAGTGAGTCGTGGCTCTTACGAACCATGTTGCCCCAAATGGTAGTTGTAACTCTTATGCACCATGCTGCCTCAAATAGGTGCTTGCGAGTTCTGGTGTTATTTTTTTCTCCTTTTTTTTTTCTTTTTAAATTTTTGCATATTAGTTTGTCAATCAAACTAGTCTAAATTTTTATTTGTATTCTTGTGTTGTAGCAGCAACAAGAAGAACAATTGCAACAGGACCTGCAGCAACAAGTGAGATTCTTTGCATTTCATTTTTCTAAATCATTCCTATGAGTAGTTTGTCTATAAAAAAATTTGTACTTCCTTTTTTTATTATTTTTATTTGTATTTCTTGCAGCATGAAAGGCAGACCTAGCGTAGTGGTAAAGCTACCTCTTGGTGACCTGGTGGCCACGGGTTTGAGTCGCGGAAACAGTCCTCTTTGCTTGCAGGGGTAAGGTTGTGCACATCAACCCTTTCCCAAACCCCACTTAAGTGGGAGTTTTGTGCACTGGGTACACCCTTTTTATTTCTTGCAGCATGAGGTAGGTGAGGAAGGAGGAGAAAATGAAGAGACTAATAACAACAATGATGATGGTGGTGATATGTACAAGTAGGATGGAGATAGCCATAATTAATGAACATGAGGATGACTTTTGATGATAATGATTGTAACAATGCTCAATATTGTGATTATAAGCTCTCTAAACATTTTGAATACAAAGTGTGTATTAAAAGTATCTTTCATCGATATTATTTTCCAAGCAAGAAAAAAATATTGGTGTCTTGTGCCTTCTCTAAATCATAATTCTCAGTTTATAGTTATATTTCTCAGGATAAAATATGAAATATCTTCATTTTCTTCCAATTTGATAAACCTATTATGACTTTTTTTTTTTAATACATTGGTGATACTGTTTAACTTTTAAATTAAAATTCTATTTATGAACATATTATTATTTATTGCAAAGTACATAGAGTATATCTAGCATATCATATAGTGATAGTCATAAATGTGTTGGTATTAAATAACTGGTTGGTTTGTACCCAATTAAAATCGTATTTGTGTCATGAAAGCATTGAATTCAAAATGTTTAAATGCAAGTCTTTAAATTGATTCATAATGATGTAGATTGATAACTTTGGGTTGGAGAAAAGCTAGATCCTTTTGGGTTTCAATAATTTGTTGCAAGCTTCAGTCATTGAATTGAAAGTATACATTATGACAAACTTTCTTGAAAAGTTGTTTTGGGTCACTTTGTCCCATTAGTAGATTTGATTAATTTGTTTGGTACTCTTTTCACTCCAATTAGAGTATGTAAATATCACATATAACCTAGAAACCAACAAATTATTACCTAGTCTTGCAATCACTATGATAAAATGATTGACAAACTATTCACTATTGATATGTTTCCCCGTACTTTTTTAGCCATTGTGGAGTGAATCCTCCATCATAGGGATAGAAATCATCAAATACAACTTGTATATATTTGGGCTATAAACCACCTATTATTCATGGATGAAAAGTTATTCTTCTATAAAGCTAATAAGGGTGATGCTTACAAAATTAAGAAGATCGTTGGGTCAAATGATAAATAGTAACAAGTCAGTTTTGTTTTTCAGTAAGAACACTCCAAAAGAGTCATAGGGAAGTACAAGAAGTATTGAACATTCCTGGGAAGGCTAAATTGGGTAAGTACACTACAGGAAAATTGGTCTATTGCAACGTTTTTTTCATGGCGTTTAGGGAAACGCCATAATAGATCAATTAAACACAGCGTTTTCAAAACGTTGTCTTTGATGTCATTTAAACGGCGTCGTATTTGGTGTAAAAAAAAAAAAAAGTGGCGTTTTTTCCAAAAAACGCCACAAAATGACGTCATTGTGACGTCACACATTTAATTCATAAAAAATAAAAAACAGTGGCGTTTTTCAAAAAAACGCCACAAAATGACGTCATTCCACGTCACACGTTAGTTTGGGACGGAGGAGGAGACGGTCGTCAAAGATTTTACGGCGTTTTAAAAAACGCCGTATAATGTTTTAGCGACGTTTTTTAAACGTTGGGTAGCTATTGCGGCGGCCCTATCAGCGGCGAAAGTTTTACACGTCGCTATAAGATATTACGGCGTTTTTCAGGCTTTTCGCGGCGTTTTTAAAACGCCGCTAAAAAACGAATTTCCTGTAGTGGTAGTTTGGACTTCCTATAGACTTTGGTAAATCTAAGGTGGAGCTCTTCAATTACATCAAGGAGAGGGTCCACTTGCATTTAGTGGATTGGAAACAATGTTTTCTCTCTCTAGCCGGGAGAGAGGTCATGGTCAAATTCGTGGCTTTTTCTCTACCAATGTATGCTATGGGTTGCTTCAAAATGTTCGTCTTTTTGTGTAAGTTTCTTACTCTTCTACGGCAACGTATTTGATGCGACAAGTAAAGGATGAACGTCGAATCCATTGGCCGAAGTGGAGCAAGTTGATGAGAAATTTAAATGGAAGGGGATTTAGAATCTAGGATATAGTGGCTTTTAATTTGGCAATGCTTGCCAAGGAAAAAGTGGTGGTTGATCTAGGATAACAAAAATAGTTTGGTTGCTACAGTCCACCAAGCTAGATATTTTGGAGGGTCATCATTGCACCACTTGATCAATAAGATTAGGATTGAATGGTGAAGGGAGGTAACACGTGATTTTTTCCAAACTAATGACATTGATTTGATCCTAGAAATGCCACTACCTATGGCAGGACAAGCTAGTCTGGCTTATACCCATCTAGAATGTACACTATAAATTCGAGGTACGAAGTGGTGATCACGCTGAAGCGTAACAACTGGTTGGGTTTAAAAGGGGAAGGAGAATGTAGTGATCGGGATGAACATATATGTTTTTGAACACAGTTATGGAGTACTTGTACATTGGGCAAAGTTGAACATTTTGCCTAAGGTATGGGATATTGTTCCTATTAGAGGGGCCTTGTAGCAGAGTAACTGAAAACAATTATGCATTTGCTAGTCCAATGCTCGTTTGCTTGGGTAGTGTGGTTTGCCTCTTTACTCTGGTGGGGTGTTTGGGGCATGGATTGTAGATCCTTTTATAACTGGTGAAAGCAAATTTTAGCAGAGTGCAATGTTCTGCAAGAGGGACAACGAGCGATGGCTTACCTTGCATCCATTGCCTAGGGAATTTGGAGGGGTAGAGATGAATGCATATTTCATAATGAACAGTGTGATCCTATACAAGTTATGCAACATACCATAGCCAGGGCCAATGAATTTTTTTAGCCTCAAGTGAAGGTTAAAAGCAGAGTTAGGGAAAAAGGGTGAAGAGTGAAGCTGAGCTACATTGTGGATGGAAAGCGCAAGAGGATGGATGGGTGAAGGTGAATTTTGATATAGTAGGGTTGCAATGCCAAAATGGAAAGTGGTAGGAGTTTGTGTTGGCAAGCTTGTTAAAGCTCCATCGTTACGAATAAAGAACTGCATCAATTCAAATGGTTGAAGGTTTGGTGCTTCAAATGGTAGTCCTCTTAGCCAAAGATTCCTAAATCCAAACAGCCATGTTTGAAGGAGACACCCAAAATCTCATCAAGATGGCATTCATCAAGATGTAGAAGTCCTCATTGCAAATGTTTTGCATTTGTGACCATCATTTTAGCATAAACAATGGCCCACAAGTTTGCCAAGTTTGGTTTGGGTGGGGTAGGTTGTTGCAAATGGGACACCACCCCTCATCTGTGGACTATTGAGGCCCTTAGGGGTGATGGAAGTCTTTGAGATGGGAACAATAATTATCTATCTATTTAAAGCTATTTTGCCAAAAAAAAAAAACTTTCATTTATTTATTTATATACGTGAAGCCTTAACAAGATGGTGTTGACACAAAATGTCTCATATTTCAAGTTTGTCTAAAAATACCCTTATAGTTGGTGTTCGTGTAAAATTAATGTTAAGAGAATAACAAGACTTGAAACTATGATCATAATTTCGGTAAAGAAAACTCTTAGCACTTAAACAACACATAATTTGTGTGCATTTTTCTATCATTATTCTTATACTATTTTTTTTTTTGAATTGCACATGTGTATAGACTGTTAGTGTATGTATATATATATAATAGCATTTTGACATGAAACAATAAAACGATTTTGACACAAAAAACAAAAAAAAAAAATCGCTAAAAATGTTCTTTTATTGCCATTTGTTCTATAGTTAAAACAACTATGTTCGCTTATCTCTAATCTCTCTTGTATAGATTAAAGAAAAACAGAATATAAATGACTGGTTAGGAAGAGAGACTAGATGAGAAGCCTCTCTATATATACAATGAAAGAAAGCACTCAAACTATTGCAAGGGAATAGTCGCTCTCCTATTGAGACCTGCACTCTGTAGCTCGACTTTTTCGTACCCCCTTTCGGAAGACGAATAACCCTACAGTTCGGACTCTACCTGTGGTTCTAAATCTGATTTCACAAGTGCAATGTGAAATAGTGAAAACACAAAAAGAGTCCAAATCCAACAATTCTATTTTGGAAAATTAATCTTTTAAATGAAATGCCAAAAATGGACTGCTTTGTTAGATTTCAGAGTCGCCACTTAAATATTTTGTTTTGAGAAATTTAGGAAACCCTAGACTCGTTCCAAAGGCCACTTATCCGTCATCACCAAAGTGTCTCGGCTTAGGAATTTAGGTATAGGAGAGGAAGGTCATGAATTGGGCACCCACTTGCCCGATCAAAAATCAGCCTCTACTAATCAAGATGTGATTTTTATTTACATTATATGCTCTTGTTCCAATTATTAGTCTAACTTTACTATGTGATGCATACAAGTATAGACTAATTTTGCAAACATTGGAACACTTGATTCATGTTTGTTTTGAAATGGTGTTTTGAATATATACCACTTGAAAAAGTGATCGCATATGAACATTACTCAAATTATTCCAACTTAAGCAAATAGCCTTCATCCACAGGCATTCATGCAATTTATCAATTAAGCAGTTAGTCTCATGGCAAGCATGCTAATCACACTCACGCAATGTGCTAAAGCAAATAAAAGCTTACCTTGTACTCCAAGCCAAAAGAGAAACTAGTTAGAAAAATGCATGATTCCTATGCAACATGACTAATGCAGTACATATGATATGCAATTACTAGGCTCAGCTACTAATTTGGCATATGGATCAATTTGATAGCATGCGGTCTAAGCACATATTCAAAGAAGTATAAACAATAACAAAGCGAGTTAGAATGATGAACCGAGCCTTGATGCATGCAACACAAGTGGATGCAAACATGAAGTATGCTAAACGAAACATGATGTCCCTAAACTAACCATCATAAGCAGTTAAATAAAAAGGAGAAAGACGTGGGATTGGAAGACATACACATTATTATAACATTTTGATCCCTTATGCAGGAGGGTGCGAATCAATGTCCGACAGTCTGAATTAAACTAACTATTACAAAACCGAATGAATGAATAATAATTAACTTAACTAAGCTAATTAACTACTTTATTACAACAAATGAATCAACTAACTTTTCTAGTTAACTAACTAATTACAAAATGAAATTGAATAACTAATTGACTAACTAATTAGTTACAACACTTTACAAAACTAGCTAGCTACAACTAATTAATTACATTAAGATTAATTTATAACTATGATAATTATAACTTTAATGAAATAATTAATCACATTCGACAAAGGCGTAAATAAAGATGGATGAAGGTTGCATGTACAACGCCTGAGAGCTACTCTGTCTGTCTAAGCCAACTCTGTTTCACCTTCAACCACTACCTCTGTTTTCTGCAAAACTGCACTGCCGGCCACACACTGAGGGCCAGCCATGCATCAGTGATGGCCGGCCGGGTCCACAGATGACCTGTTGTGCATCAATTTGGTGCAAAACTCTGTTTTTGTGTGTATGAGGTGAACCAATGCAAACAGAGTGTTCTCAAGCTCTGTTTGTCCCTTTCTTCCTTCTCTGTCATGGGAAAGTCTCGAGAGAAGGTTGAAATTAATTCCAAAACCATCAACGAGCAAATCGATTGCTTGATGATCTCGAATACAATTTTGGACAAAAACCGATGAAATGCAATGAATATGACTACCCCTCCCTCTTGTCATGGAGTGAACTCAAAGAGGGTGGTAGAGACACTTCAAGAATCATCAAAATGCCATGAATTAGCGTATGATCACTCTTGACTCAATTAACTTAGCATAACGCCTGAGCAAGCCTAAGCAATTTAAGCCATTTTCTTTATATGTGTTGATCCAATTTTAAACCAATTTGTTTAGTTATTGCCATTCATTAGTCTATTTATCCATGGTGATGTTAAGTTCTCTAAAAGGAGAGAAGCATCAAATGGGAAGTAATTCTCAACATGAAAGAGAGATTGCACCGTTGACAATGAATCTCCATAGAGATTAAGCCATTAAGCTCGAAACTCTAGTTCATGTGTTGAATAACCATCAACCATTTGAAATAAATCTCGAATGAAATAAATGAGTGACAACTTGATTATTAAAATGAGGTTATTAAATATGGAAATGAGTTGAAGAAAAGTTAGAACAACATGCAACAAGCTATACAAGTGAACTTATGAGACAACAAATGAACTAATCAAAGCATGAACTAATTAAATAAATTAAAACAGCCCTAAAACAACCCCTAAAGTGTAAAAAATAGTAGCTAAAACCATGTTAAAAGAACAGAAAAAGATAGGAAAGAACAAAGAGATACAAAGCTAGTAAGCAAAGCTAAGGAGGAGTGGCTAACCCCTCCACTTTTGGAACTTCTAAACCATATTTTAGCCTTTGAAAATAGTCCAAAAATAGCCCCAAAACAGTGGCTCAAATCAGAGAAATAAGTGGGAAACACTAGGATATAAGCTTGGAATAAGGTTCAAGGAAGGGTGGTTAACCCTCCACCATTGATAGCTCTTAAATCACAAGTTTCAGCCCACAAAATTGCCCCAAAACAGTGTATAAATCAAGGAAACGAGAGGAAAAGAGTAAAAGAAAAGTAAGGAAGATGATGCAAAAGTTATACCTCTTGAAAGAGAGGATGCTTGTAGTTAAACAAACTTGATTGCAACACCCTCAAGTTTTTGAAATTTAGTTTGAAATCTTAACAAAAAGCTCCAAAAGCCAGCTCTAATAGTGTATATATTGTGTATGTATAGCTAAAAGGTGATATGAAGTCAATGAAGCTTTTGGATGGAAGATGGATGCTCTATTAATGTCTATGCCTCTTGGAAGGTTTTCTAACCTTGAATTCTGAAGGAAGAGGTCCTATTTATAGAATTTGAGCCAAAAAGGTTGAAAATATCTTCAAACAAAGATATTTGATCAATTCCTGCCAGCTGTCTGTCTGGCGTCACCGACACCCGGCCGAGGCTCAATAATGCACGGCTGGCCCAAAAAGTAACTCTAGAAAATTTTTCATTGAAGCTCGGCCAGGCCTCAACACGGCCGGTTCTCAATGGACCTGGCCGGGTCTCAATGACTGCACTTTAAGCCCGACTTCAAATGGGCATATCTCCCTCATCTGGACTCGGTTTTAGGTCATTCTTGAGTCTAAGTTGAAGCCCCGGAAGTCTACTTTCCAATAGTGGTGGCCTCACATCTAAATTCTAATGCAAAGAGATATGCCTATTTTAGTGAAGACTACTCATTTATATCTTAACCGGATTGATGCTTAACTTCTCCGAACTAGTTTACTTTCCTTCCCTCCTATTTTCTTCAAATCCAAACCTATAAAGAAGATGTTTTGAAATTTTTTTCAAAGATTTCACCTCTCTTCCATGTATTTCCACTTTGTCCTTACTCGATTTACCAAAAGGTGCAATATTTTAAACGAAATGCGAGCCTTGGACATCGTAAAAACATTTGGAGAAAGATTTTGAAAGGAGGGTTTTAAAATCTAAAATAGTTTGGCCAAAATGGGGTGTAACGTTTGGGATTAAATCTTGAATCTAAATTTCTTCACTAAGAATTCAAAAGATTGCACAGTGTAACTTTCATCATCGGGTGTTTGAAATAAAGCGCCCAAGTCTTAAGGGCGGTCAAAAATGGGGTGTTTACACAGTCCAATCCTTTAAGCAACTTACATCAAGAAATGCAATAAGATCATTATTGTATCAAGCCTTTAACATCGTGATTCATGCCTGTATCCATTCCCAATTCAGCAACTTGGTTGAGTAAACCTGAAAACTATACATATTTTAACTCGAACCAACTTCAAATGAAGCAACTAAAATAGCTCATTGAAAGTTGAGCATAATTTAGAAACATCGAATGTTTAGTAGTAGCCTTGTGAATCTCAACATACACCATGTACACCTTGTAAACAAATAGCCTAGTGAAACATAAGCAACTCTTTTAGACCATAGACCACCCATTCAAACAAAAGTTCACCACATTAAAAAATTTAGTCATCATAATTCTCCATCATAAAACATAATACATACTGTATCCTCACAACTATTTTCCAAATACTGCTTTTTTATAATGGCTTAGACCTTTTTTTTTTTTCATTTTTCATTTTTCATTTTTCATTTTTCATTTTTCTTTTTTTACTCATTAGAACCTACATTGAAAAATATATAAAACCTTAAGATATTGATTTGTGATTATGTATCAATTCTAAACAGTAAATAACAATCACAATCAAACAATCAAAGATGAATCGATACAATGATTTAACGTGGAAAAAGCACAATTGGAGCTCCTCCAATTGTGATACAAAAACCATGGACCAAAGCTACAAAACAATCCACTAAGAAGACAAAAAAGGAATTACACAAGTGTACTCTCAATTACCTAGCGAATCCACGCCCAAATTGAACGGACTCCAATGTGCCTCTTCCACCACCGTCTTCACCTTGGAATTATCTTGTCCAACATTGAATTTATAACACTGATGTTGAATCCATGATGATGAGCCACTCCGAAATCCACCAAAGCTTCAGGGTCAAGTTCCTCGGAATCCACCGAATCTTTTGTAAATGAAACAATAATACCAACCCTTGACATTTGACAATCTGAAGTTCGTTGATCAAACGATCACCTTCTATACACCAAGAAAACTCATATAATGTGAGGCCCTTAACCTTTGTAAAACCTATTAAGTTTTTGACTTTTGAATTATTTCAATAATGACCCTCCAATCCTTATTTGTCTTCAATTCTAGTTATAGAATCGAACATGTGTGCCAACCTGTAGACACCCCATTTTTGACCGTCCTCAAGACTTGGCCATCATCGTTTGAACACTCGATGATTATCTATGCTCGTGTTCATTTTGAGTTCTCGAAGGTCTCGGTCGCGCGCCTTGCCTCAAGATCTCTTAACTTGTCTGTTTTGTGCTTGGTTGGGGACCAAGCACTTGTGTTTTTGCTTTTGAGGGAAGAGGGTGGCTTGTTGGCCATCCCCTCAACCCATCGGCCAAGGCATGAAGCCATTTGCCTTGTTTTCTTGCCATCGGCCAAAAGTGTTGGCCGATCGACACTCTTTTTAGTCGATTGGCCCTTGTGTTGGTTGATCAGTCTTGTTTTCTGGCTGAGCCATGTTCATCTGCTTTATGCAGATATTTTATGCCATCTGTCATAGCTGGCATGCACAATTCACATCCTCCATATACGTGTATGGATGGATTTGTTTCAATTGCTTAGCTTGCTCAACAAGCTTAGGAATTGAACTTCTATAAGAAGGGAGCCCCTCCTCCTTTCTCAGAGGTTCAGAAAATTAGGGTTTGAGTGTTAGATATAGTTTTGTATCTATCTTGCCTTGATTCTTCATTTTGTGCTTCAAAAGTGTCATTTTGTCTTACTATTGTACACAAACACCTAGTAGAACACCATCCTCTTGGAGCTGAGGTCCCTTGAGGTTGATTTCAGAGTTCTTGGACTAGTTTAAGCTTGGAAAAGTTGCTGGAGTTGTGTTCTTGAAGGTGGTCTTCAAGGGTGAGTTCCTTGCTTTTAAACCCCTATTCTTGCTTAAGCTTTTAGACCATTTTGCTTATTGTTTTAAGCTTGACTCTAAACTACAATAAGTTCTGATTTTTGATGCTTTAGATCTTTGTTTAAGGTCTTTTTTGGGTTGGGGATCATCTCCCCCCTCTTAGGCCTTATTAGGCCTTGTTTTAGGCCATCCCTTTTGGCCCTTGTTCTTGGATTGGCATGACCTTTCTACCACTAAAATCCAACGGATTTTCAGTGGTGGAAGTGTAGTTTTGAGGTCTTAAATAGGAGAGGGTCATCCCCTCTCCTTGTTGTCTTGTATGCTAGTATAAATGCCTTATATTGGTAGCATGTTTGCTTAGCTTGTTTTAGCTTCATTTCAGTATGTATTAGGTTTTGTTTTGCCATGATACAACACTATTTTTGCTTGGTTTTTTCACTCCATGCATGCCTCATACACTTGTAGTGTAAGTCACACAAACTAGTCTTATATGCTTCATGTTTGAGCATGTCTTTCTGGCTTATGTTGACTCCATTTCAGTGGGTTTTTGGTGTTGTTTTAGCATGCCATGACGCTATTTTGGATGGGTTTAGTTGGCTCTTACATGCTTCATGTACTTGTCTTGCAGTCCTCTCATTTGCCTTAACATGCATCATGCTTTGACATGTCATTTTAGCATGCTTTTTGGCTTAACTTCAAGAAGCTTTTGTCCATGTTTTAGCATGCTCTAGCTCTGATTTAGGTTGTTTTAGTCATGCATGACTTGCTTTGTATAGCCATGGTTCAATCTAGCTTGTTAGGTTTGAGTATTGAGTCCTCTAGCATGCATTACTTAGACTATTATCATGATTTGGCATCATTTGAAATGTTATTTCAGTCCATGTTTCATCCTCATATACTTGCACTTATCACTCCTTTAATGCTTTAAAGAGTTGATGTCTTATGTCTCATGAATGGACCATTGTGTATGCCTCCATGCTTAGGTCTTTGGGATGCCATCTAAGTGGGTTTTGGGGCTTATTTTGATATGCCATAACTCTATTTTTCATTGGTTAATTCATGCCATGTTTGGTTTTGATAGGTGTAGTGTAACATCCCCTTGTAGCCTTGCATGCCTCATGCCTTTCGGAGTTGTATTCTAGCTTGTGTTGGCTAGTTTCGAGCATGTTTTTGGTCTTGCATTGACCTGCCTCGGGACTGTTTTGGGTGCCTTGGCCCTTTGGGGCTTGCCTTGCATAGCCATGGTTTGAGTCCTTTGGCTAGCCTTAAGCTTTGGGCTTTCTTGTATGCTTTGCTTGCTTTGTTTGGTTGGTTTGGCACCTTTCCATGCATGATTTCAAAGCTTATAATGTTTGTCACATGTCCATATTTGTCCCCTTTTAAGTGCTCTTGAAAGTTGCCCTCCTATGCCTAGGTGTTGGACAATTTACATGTGCATGTTTGCTTTGCATCTTCATGCTTCCAATTCATAACTTTGGCAACTGATTTTGGGCATGGCTGAGGTCTATCCATCTTTAGTTTAAGTCCATTTACCATGTTGTTTAAAATTGCTACTTTACATCATGCTTACATGCTTGTTGCATGCTTGTCATATTGTATGTTGTCACATGCTTGCTAATTGACATGTTGTTGCATGCTCATCCATCTTGCATACTTGATTAGATTACATGTTGTCACATGCTTGTTGTTGGTATTGTTGTCACATATCTATGCTATGCATCTTTTCATGTTTAGGTTGTATACCTATTGCATATTAGTTGCATTGCATGATATTGTTGCATGTTGTTGCATGCTTGAGTTATTTGCATGCTTGCTTGTATGCTTAGGTTGCATCGCATTGTGTGTGCATTGCCTTGCCTCTTGATCAAACATGATAGAGGTTAAGGTCCCTTGTGTGTTTTGTGCATTTCATTTGATATTGAATTGCACACTTGGCTCCTTTGGCCATCATGCATTGAAATACGTGATTGGTGGTCCGAGGGTCGAGAACTACACTTCTTTTAGTCTCAAACATGATAAGAGGTGTAGTTGTAAACATTGTCCTATAAATGCATTGCCATACTCTGTTTGTCCTCTGCTGCAACAAAAGGAGCAGTCTACAAGAATAGATGGCCAATCGGCCATCTTCAGTGCCGGTCGGCTACAAATGTTTGGCCGATGGCTTCATATGTGGTCGATGACCCCTGTTTCTTGGCCGATGACCATGATTTTTGGCCGATGGCCTCCCACAGTGCCCATGGGGTGAATCAGAAGTGTGTTGGGAATTTTCACACTTTGCAGAGGTACAGAGCAGTGCAAACAGAGGCAGCATGAGGCATGGCAATGGATTTCCTAGCGGAGCCAACTGAGCACGCATTTGTCTCTCTTCTCGAGGCCTCTTTAATGTTTTTCGTAGCTTAATTAATTTGTTAATTATTTAAGTGTTGTAATAATTAGTTGTAGCTAGTTATTCATTTGATTGTGTAATAATTAATTAGCTTGTTAGTTAGTTGATTAGATGGTTTGTATTATTCTTTCGGTCTATCCCTCGAGAGGGCCAATTGTTGTAATAAGCGTGCGTGTGTGTAATGCATGTCTTCCAACCTCCATTTCTTTCTCCTTTTTACTTAACCACTTATGATGGTTAGTTTTAGGGCATATTTCATTTAGCATACCTTATGTTCTCATGCGTGCATCCATTCATCTGTATTGCATGCACCGGGCTCGGCGCATCATACTAACTGCATTGTATTTTAATTCCAAGTTGAATACATGTACCAAGTTGCATTTCACATGACATTCTAGAATAGCCGAGCCTATCTTAGCTGCATTTTTGCATGTGTTGTATTAGCCATCTTAACATGAACTAGGATCATGCATGATTTCGAACTAGTTCTTTGTTTTGGCTCGGAGTACTGTAGACGTCCCCGAATGTCTCGGGAAAATCCTGTTTTGTTCATTAGGCTTACTACAGTTCGGACTCAAATGTCACGGTTCTGAATCTAATCCCGCAAAGTGCAATGCGAGGCCGATAAATCACCAAAGAGTCCAAATCTGGCAAATTGTTTTGAAAAACTGATTTTTAGAAAGAAGTGCCAAACATGGACTGCTTTGCCAGATATAGAGTCGCCACCTAAATATTTTATTTTGGGGGAATTTAGGAAACCCTGACTCGTGCTTAAGGCCATGTGTCCGTTATCACCAAAGTTGCCTCGGCTCGGCAACTTGGGTACGATTGGGGAAGGTCATTGTAGACACCCCATTTTTGACCGTCCTCAAAACTTGGACGTCACTGATTGAACACTCAGTGATCACCCATGTTCGTGTTCGTTTCGAGTTCCCGGAAGGCCTCGGCTACGCGCCTTGCCTCAGGATCTCTTAACTCGTTCGTTTAGTGTTTCGTTTTGCACCAAACACTTGTGTCCTTGCCTTGGAAGGCAGGGAATGGCTTGTTGGTCATCCCCACACTCCACCGGCCCTCCCTTTATGTCACCGGCCTTTTCTTGTTGCCACCGGCCATTGTTGCTTGTTATCAATGGCCGGTCGGCACTCTGTGTGGCCGGCCGGCACCCTTTTTGGCCGATTATCTATTTTTCCAGCCGGTGACCCTTCTGCACCCCTTCAGACTTGGTGCATGCCAGCTGTGCCAGCTGGAATGCACCAACACCACTCCCCATGCACGGGGATGGCTGTTTTGAGCCCTTGACCCTTTTTTCCTTCTAGAAGGATGACCCCTTTGGCCAAGCTTCTTGGTGAAGCTTGGGCAGCTGTCCCAGCTTCTTCAAGAAGCCATGGACCATTTGCACCCTTTGCCCCTTTTGATTTAGCTTTCTTGAGAACCTTGGAGCCTTTCCTTTGCTTATATAAGCCCCTTTTCTTCTCCATTCACGGGGGTTAGTAATTTTGAACAAAAAACCAGAGCTATATAGATATATACATCTGATATACACTCCCTCCCTCTATATTTCCCTCTCTCTCATCCTTAGTGTGTGTTTTGTGGCCCAAAAGTGCATTTTGACCTTATTTTTGCACTAACACACACACCATTACACCTTGCTCCGAGATTAAGAGGCATTGAGGGTTGTTTGTTGAGGTTTTGGACTAGTTTTGGTCAGTAGAGGGTGGCTGGACCAATTGTTCTTCAAGGGTTCTTCAAGGATAATCACTTTACTTTAGTTTCCCCAATCTTGCACTGGCTTTTGACCTATCTTTCTTCCTGTTTTAGACTTTGTGTATAACTGAAAAAAGCTTTGTTTTTTCATGCTTAAGACATCTCATTGAGGTCATTTTGGCATTGGGGGTCAAACTCCCCCTCTTAGACCTCTTTTGGCCTCTTTTGGTGCCTTTTCTTTAAGCCTTGTCGACTTTGTTGTATTGCTCTTTTCACCACTGAAATCCAATGGATTTTCAGTGGTGAAGAAGATGGTTTGAGGTCTTGCATAGGGGAGGGACACCCCTCTCCTCTTTGTCTCTCTTTTATCCTTGTTTTTGGCTTAAAGGACAACATGCATGCTTGACTAGTTTTGGCCCTATTTCAGAGGTTTTTAGGTGTCTTTTGATCATAATATATCTCTATCTTTGGTCGGGTTTGTGGTCTTTTGCATGCATAATACCCTTGTTTTGTATCCCTCTCTTTTGCATAGAAATGCATCTCCTATTTAGGCTTCCATGCTTGCATGATTTGGCTTAGCTTGTTGAAGCTTTCGGTCATGATTTGTCATGCTTAAGGTCTTTTGGCCACTGTTTTGGTCATGTTTGACATGCTTGATGTAGTTGCTTTGCATTTTGACTTGTAGGCCTTGTGTATTTTGGCTTCTAGCATGCTTAACTTGGACTATCCTCATGATTTGGCATTATTTAAGATCATATTTCAGTCCATGTAAGGTGGTCTTATATTGTCATTTGTGTCCCTTCCCATGCTTTAAGGTGTTGTAGTTTTGTGCCTTGAAATGGGCATTGTGCATGCTTGTATGTTCAAGACATTTTGGGGCTGCCATATCAGCGGGTTTTTGGGTGTATTTTGCTGCATTGAGCATCTGTTTTTCGTCGCTTAGTCCATGCCATGAGTGGTCATGACGGTTGTAGTAGAATGCCCCTTGTTTGTGCCTTAGCTTCGGGCCCCTTTGGCTTGCATGTTGGCATGAGTGCTTGTTCACCATTTTGGACACTTTTTGGTCACTGTTTTAATGTGGACTGAGGTCTGCCCTTCATGGTTTAGCACCACCATTGCATGATCATGTTGCATTGTTTTGGTCCTCATGCTTACATTGTATCACACTTGCATGTTGGCATGGCATTTATCTAGTTGCATCTCATATACATTGTACCATACTTGGCACATTTAGAATGCACTAACTTAGTTTGCATGTTTAGGTTGCATTACATTTGGCATGTTTTGCATTTTAACCTCATGTCGTGCATTTGAGCCAAGTTTGTATATATGCATTGCATTGCTTGGTTTGGGGTGTCAAACCGGGCATGGGATTTGAGGAGTGTTTGTACTTCAAGTGACAAAACATGCCTCAATCCTGGGTCGCCAATCCCCTTTGACGCCAATATGATAGGGTGTTGGTATTCATGTGTTTTGTTTGCATGCATTTTACATTGAATTGTAACCTCGGCCTTTTAGGCCATTATGCATCAAAAATGCACAATTTATGGCTCGAAGGTCGAGGGTTACGCTCCCTTGAGTCTCTTGCATGATTGGGAGTGTGACCAAGCTCACATTTGCTCAAAATTCCATGCCATGTACTGCTTTGCCCTCTGCTGTTGTCAATTGCAGGTCCCAGCAGGAATTTTTGGCCGATCGGCGGTTTTTAGTGCCGATCGGCAAAGAATATGTGGCCGATAGACTTGAAAGCAGCCGATGGAAATTTCCCATGGCCGGTGGTTATTTCCCTTAGCCGATGGTATTCTACAGTGTGTAGAGAACATATTCCAAGACTTCGGCAATTTTCAGAGGAGCAGGACAGCATTAACAGAGGCAACAGTGGCATGGTACGGGTTTCCGGGCAAGATGGATCGAGCATGCATCATTCGCGCATCCCGAGGTAGGGCTCCGGCCATCTCTATTCTGCATTTAATTCATTAAATTAGAGGGTCTGTAATAATTAATTAGCTAGGATAGTTGATTTGTTATCTGGCGTGTATATTCTTTTGGACCCTCCGAGTGAGGGCAATTGTGTAATAAGTGTGTGTGAGTGTGTGTATGTCTTCCAACCTCACGTCTTTCTTCCCTTTTATTTACCTGCTTTCAATGGTTAATATTAGGGCATATTTAAATTAGCATACCTTATGCTATGCATGCATGCATCCATACATTTGTCTTACATGCATCAGGTTCGGCACATCATGCTAACTGCACTTGTATTTCAATTCCAAGTTGAGTACTTGTTAGTTGCAGCATTTCACATACCATCTTTAGGATAGTCGAGCCTATTCTAGTGACATTCTGTATGTGATGCATTAGCCATTTTTAACATGAACTAGGATCATGCATGATTACTAACTAGTTTCTGTTTTGGCACGGAGTACTAGGTAAGCTTTTATGCTTTAGCATACCGCATGCGTGTGAGTGTTGCCATAATAGCGTGATTGCCATGAGGCTAGCTGCTTATGTGATATAACTGCTTGAATGCCTGTGGATGGAGGTTGAATTACCTAAATTGGAATAATGCATTAAAACTGTGAGTTTTAAGCCCACTAGGTAGTGGCAAAACCACCTTTTCTAAAGCCCACTTGAGGGTGGCAAAATCTGTATTTTAGCCTACTTGAGAGTAGCAAACCATTTTCAAAACAAACATGAAATGTTTTGTTCCAATTTAGGCGATTTGGTCTATACTTGTTTGCTGTGCGCATAACATAGTAAATCTAGGCTAATAACCGGAATAAGAACACATGACGTTTTCAAAATTGGATGTCATGATTAGTAGAGGCTGGTCTTCGGACCAGGTGAGAGGGGGTGCTCATAGCTGACCTTCCCCAATCGTACCCAAGTTCCCGAGTCGAGGCAACTTTGGTGATGACGGACGCGTGGCCTTTGGCATCGAGTCAGGGTTTCCTAAATTTCCCCATTAAAAAATATTTAGGTGGCGACTCTGTATCTGGCAAAGCAGTCCATGTTTGGCACTTCTTTCAAAATCTGTTTTTCTCAAAACGATTTGCTGGATTTGGACTCTTTGGTTCAGATTTAGAACCGTGACAACAAATCGAGTCCGAACTGTAGTAAGCCCAATATGAACAGAACGGGGGTTCATCCTCCCGGGACGTTCGGGGACGTCTACAGTCATGCAATGAGCACCCCCGCTCCCCCAATCAAAGATCGGCCACTACTAAACATGATATCGAGTTTTTGAAAACACATGTGTTCTTATTCCGGTTTGTTAGCCTAGGATTACTATGTGATGCACACAGCATACAAGAATAGACTAGATCGCCTGAGTTGAAACAAAACATTTCATGTTTGTTTATTTAAAAATGGTTTGATGGTGCTACTCGCAAGTAGGCTAAGACGTGGATTTGCCACCCTCAAGTGGTCTTAGAAAACAGGGTGATTTGCCACTCTCAAGTGGGCTTAAAACTCACAATCGATGAATTGTTCCAATTCAAGTAATCCAATCTTCACCCACAGGCATTCAGGCAGGTATATCACATAATCAGTTAGCCTCATGGCAAGCATGCTATCATGGCAGTCACTCACACACATGCAAGGATGCTAAAGCATAAACACTCACCGAGTACTCCGAGCCAAAGAAAGAAGCTAATTAGAAATCATGCATGAATCCTAACTATGCTGAGATGCCTAATGTAACACATGCAGGATGCAACTAAGATAGGCTCGGCTATTCTAAAATGGCATATGAGATGTTACAAATAACATGTATTCAACTTGGAATTGAAATACAATGCAGTTAGTATGATGCGCCAAACCCGGTGCATGCAAGACAGATGAATGGATGCAATCATGCGAGCATAAGGATGCTAATTGAAACATGCCCTAAAACTAACCATTATAAGCTGGTAAATAAAAGGGAGAAAGACGTGGGGTTGGAAGACATGCATCACACACACGCACACTTATTACAACAGTTGGCCCTCTCGACGGAGGGTTTGAATAAATAATACAACACCAACTAGCTAATCTAAGCTAATCTAATTAAGCTAGTTATTACACAACCAAAATGAATAATAAATTACAGCTAATTATTACACAACTCTAATTAATTAACAAACTAACTGAGTAAGCAACTAAACTAGCATGCAAACTACATGAATGTGGACTGCCTCAGCTTTGCCTTGAATGATAAAGGATGCATGCATGCTCGAGTCGCCTTGTCGGGAAATCCATCGCGATGCCCCGGCTTGCCTTTGTTTGCAATTGATTTCAGAAATTTGCACAAAGCTCCAGAGAGATGAAATTCCACCCCGGGAAACTGTGTGAAGGCTGCCAACCAGCTTATAGGCATGGGAGACCAACTACCGACCACCTTTATTGGTGGAAACCAAAGAAGGTGGTCGGCCTGCCAGAAAACCTGGTCGGCCGACTAGTTTCTTCTCCTGGATTCTGTTTTTCTGCAACAAAGAGAAAGAGGGAGGCACGACAAGGTATTTGCAACACATGTGTGCATGACCACTCTCCCCGCCATTGCATAAGCTCTAGGGAGTGTAGTCCTCGACCCTCGGGCTACCGGTTACGCATCTCGATGCATGATGGCCGAGGAGTCGAATTGCACGACTTAATGTGAAATGAATGCACATACAAGCACCTAAAGCCAACAACTCCGTCATGGGTAGTCAAGAGTGTCGGCGATCGGGAACCGAGGCATGTTTCGTCATTTTGAGTACGAAATGTCCCTCGTTTCCCGTGTTCGGACTAATTCCTATTCCGAACACAATGCAACAAATAACGGCATGCACAATGCGACTTTAAGTATGCAACCTAAATGCTATGCAACTAAGTGATGCAAACATGCAAAGGATGACATGCAAACATGCAACTAGCATACCCAATGCTATGAACTAACAATGGCATACTCAATGCACGTGGTACTTAGCATACACAATGCACCTAAGAACTAACATACAAAATGAGATGAACAAGGCATGCACAATGCAATGATCAATCATGCGACAATGTGGCATACTCAATGCAAAAATAGACTTAAACCAAAATGAATGGGCCTCAGTCACACCCAAATCAGTGGCCAAACGTGATGAAAACAAGACTCCAAAACTCATACTAGCATACACAATGCAAGGACCTAAGCCCAAGGGCACAAAATGCAAATCTACAAAAGCATTGAAAGGATGAAATATGGCATACAATGACACATGTTCCAGCTCTGAAATGACATATAAAAGGGCTCCGAATCATGCACACAACTCACACAATGCATGTTGAAAGGCTCAAGTACCGAAGCTAGTGAAGCACATTACACTAGAGGCATGCAAGGCGATGCTTAAATGGAAAAACTAACTCTAAACAAACCTTAAGTAGGCCCAAAATAGTGGCACAATGAGCCAAGATGGTGGCTTGAAAGGCATAAGAATGAAGCTCAATGCAAAGGCTCATAAATGGGGTATAATGATGCAACTCTCAAACACATTGAAAGAGTGACAAACATGAGAATATGGCCAAGAAATAAACTCTGAAATATCATGCTCAATGATGCTAAAACATGCAAACACCTCAAGTTAAGCATGCAAGGGGATTCAAAACTCAAGGCTAAGCAAGGCTATTACACTACAACCATATATGGCAAGCATCATTCGACCAAGGGACCTCAAAACAGAGCTAAGGCAGCCCAAAATATGAACAAAATCAGTTTGGAGCATGGCCAAAATATGCTAGCATAGAGGGCCAAAACAACATGCATTATAAGCTAGTGAACATGATTTACACTACAAGTATGTGAAGCATATGAGAGGCTACCTGACTATCCAAAAACAGAATCATGGCATGCCAAATGATGGCCAAAAACCCACTGAAACATGACCAATAAATGCAAGAATGAGGTGTTACTTTGATAGGCTGTGCAAGGGATTGTTCTACACATGCAAGAGGCAAACAAAAGGTGACCAAACCAGCCATAGACAAAGTCTAGGCAGGTCCTAAAAGTCACTAAAAAGGGCCTGAACTAAGGCTAGGAAGTGTGGAAATATATGCTCCCTTGGAAGGCAAAAAATTGCAAGCAAACAAGGCCAAAAGAGGGAGGGTCACCCCTCTCTGATTTTGGCCCTCAAAACCACATGCCAACCACTAAAAATCCATTGGATTTCAATGGCTAAAGGGCCAAGCAAAGCTCAATACAAAGGTCTCATGGCATGGCTCAAAATAAGGCTAAATAGAGCATGCAAGAGGATAGATGACCCCCAACACCAAAAGAGCCTTAAACAAACATGAAAATCACTTAAATATGAACATTTTTTTAGTTGAAAACAAAGCTCAAATAAGCATGCAAATGAGGCTAAGAGAAGGATCAAAATAATGCTTAAAAGAGGGAAAAGTGATTACCCTTGAAGCTCAGCAAAATCAGCAAACTTTGGGATGAAAAACCAGCTCTTTAACCTCTGAAAACAACCTCCAAGAACCTCAAATCAATGGTGGAAGTGTATGGCTATGAGGTGTAGTGTAAAAGGGTCAAGAACAATGCACCTTATGAGCCAAAATATAGATATATAGAGAGATATGTATTATTTTGCCTTAGAGAAATTCTGAACCTGGTTTAAGGAGGGAAAGGGCCTCTCTTATAGACAAATAAGGCCAAAGCTTCTTCAAGAAGCTAAAAACAAGGCTCAAGATCCTCCATACACGTGTATGGAGGATACAGTCTGTGCCTTCCAGCTGGCACAGCTGGCACCCACTCAAACAGACAAAACAGGAGGGAGCTGGCCAACCAAAAAAGGTGGTCGGCCGACCACTTCCCCCAGTCAGCTGACCAGGGTAGGTGGTCTCCCACACAAAAAAGTGGTCGGTGGCTCCATTTGGTGGTCTCCACTTTGAAAGCAAGCTAGTGGTGTGGTGGGAGAGCAGCAAATGTGGCCCAAAGACCAAGAAAACTAGCTTCTCGACAAGAAAACCGGCTGGCGGGGAGAAAGTGGTCTCCAAGGAGAAAAGGTGGTCTCCCACCCTTGTACCACCTCCCAAACAAGGAAAACAAGGTTCATGCCAAAAATGAACCAACACGGATGCAAAACGAGAGTTCGGGGGGGCAAAGCGCGTAGCCGGGTGCCCCGAAAACTGGCTGTTGAGCACCAAAAGTGGCGTACGGCCACAAAAGTAGTCTCCCAGACCACAGTGTCCCTCTAGACAGAGGAAACAAGGTGTGTTCCAAAAACCGTGCCAAACAGAGAATGTTAAGCGGTCCTGAGCCAAAGCGCACGACCGATGGCTCCGAAAATCGGAAACAAGTCTCCAAACGGGAACAGTGGCCTACGACCATGAAAAGTAGCTTACGACCACTGAGAGATGGTCTACAAGACCTCTCCCTCCCTTCGGGAAGAGAAAACAAGACCTGGTCCGCAGACCGAGTCAAGGCACAAAAAGTTTCGAGGCTCAGAGGGTAAGGCTCTCAGCCAAAACTCCGAAACTTCAGAACGAGCACAACATGCACCATCACTGAGTGCTCAATCGATGACGTCTGAGTCTTAAGGTCGGTCAAAAATGGGGTGTGCACAAGTACACTGTGAGTGTTTACGCTTTAGAATACTGCATGTGTGATTGATTACCATGAAAACATGCTTACCATGAGGCTAATTGCTTATTTGATATAGCTGCCTGAATGCCTGTGGGTGAAGGTTGGATTACTTGAATTGGAACAATTCATTCAATCTCGAATTTAACCTACTTGCGAGTAGCAAACTTCAAACCGTTTTTTCAAACGGATATGCGATACCTTGTTCCAAATTAGGCGATCTAGTCTATACTTGTTTGCTGTGCGCATCACGTAGTAAGATTAGCTAATTAACCGGAATAAGAGCACATGTGTTTTCAAAAAAAAAATATCATGCTTAGTATAGCCCGATCTTTGATCGGGCGAGCGGGGGTGCTCATTGCATGACCTTCCCCTCTCGTACCCAAGTTCCTGAGCCGAGGCAACTTTGGTGATGACGGACACGTGGCCTTGGGCAACGAGTCAGGGTTTCCTAAATCCCCCCAAAAAGAAATATTTAGGTGGCGACTCTGTATCTGGCAAAGCAGTCCATGTTTGGCACTTCTTTACAAAAATCGGTTTTCCAAAACGATTTGCCGGATTTGGACTCTTTGGTGATTTATCAGTCTTGCATTGCACTTTGCGAGATTAGATTTAGAACCGTGACATTGAGTCCAAACTGTAGTAAGCCTAATGAACAAAATGGGATTTCGCGCCCATTTTCGCGCGCAGAGCCCGAGACGTTCGAGGACGTCTACACAACCGAAAACTCAAAAATCTTGATTGAACCCAGAACTCAAGAACAATTTCTAAAACCTAAATAATAATAAAATTAAATTTCTAAGTATATTTTCCATACAAGAAACCTTAGGTTTTCGGTTCTCAGTACAATTCGCCATTTAATTCAAAACGGAGAAACTTTTTCCGAATTAAATTTCTAGACCTTAAATAAATTAAATACTACACTTAATTAAACGTTAAAATTCATAAATTAAGATTTTGGCGCTCCTATTCTTCTTAAATCACAAGTTGACCCCAAGTTAGTACCATTATATATATATATATTTCTACCTTTTATTCATCAAATCTTTTTGTACACAATATCTATGAAATTTGTACACAAAATAAATAAGAAAATCCCCCAAATCTTGAGCACATGGCCAGCCACCCTAGCATACACACTTGTGTACTTTTGGAGACGACATTGCATGATTCATGGAGGAAAATTTGACCTTGGTACTATAATTCAAGTAAAGTTGTCTTGTATTTGTAACTATCTTGGTTCTACTTAAACCTAAGCCTAAGCCTAACCCTAACTAGATCATGCCTTAATACATGATTAGGCTCCCTAATGATCCTTCATTCCATTACATTCCAACTAAATACATCTCAATTCCATTCCATTCCAACCAATGGGCATTTTGGACCTTTTACACCAAATTTATTATAAAAACACCACCACCCTCCACATGTTACACATCTCATACACTCACACACCTACACATTCAGTTCAGAGAAACAAAGAAGAGGAAGAGAGTGAACTTTGGTAGTGGAGGACAGGAAAAGAGAAGAAATTGTGCAAACACTTCACTAGGCAATCAAGTAAGCCACAACACAACTCTCTCTTTTGTTTTCTTTTTCCAAATACATGTTATTAGAGGTTTTATGTAATATTTTCAGATGTGTTGTAATGGTGTTCATGTGTTCAAAGTAGATGAATTGGGCTTCAATCATTCTTCTATTCATAGTTCCTCTTAATAGATGCAAAACTACGTTTTTCTTCCCATATCTCACATTTTTTTTAAAGGCATACCACCACTATAAAAATCTGAGTTATTGATACATTATTTAGTATGTTTTCATCACAAAAGAAGTGGAAAATTTCCCTTAGTTGGCCTCTTTTCTCACCAATCTTCTTATTTTGAGTGTTGTGTATGAAAAATCTATTTTACAGTGAACTTTCAAAAATTCTATAAAAATGTAGAAAAATCTTGTGGACCTAATTTTTACTTAAAAGTCTCCCTTAAGGAATTATCTTTCAATAAAAATTCGTTTCATTGAAAAAGAGTGAGCGGTTTGCAAGAAAATCTAATTTTCGTAACGATCGACGAATCTAGAAAGCGCTGGAGTGTTTCTTGAATAACTAAAAATCTAGAAAAGCTATCAAATTTCTAAAACATGTTCTGAAAACTAGATTAAATTCTCTACGAACCATACAAAGGCCTAGTTCGGGAAAAATCTGAAATAACCCTTTTGATTTTAATCTTTAATTTGTACTAATCTGGAAATTTAGTTTTGCATGGGTGTTTTATGCTCTTGTGTTCATGAATATGCTTATTAGTACATGATCATGTGTTGGTATGATGTTGCATGTATTATGGTTATGTTCCTCATCTTCTTCATTTGATAGTGCTCATGTTTATGTGGATATTACTACCTTTTTAAGTTGTTCTAACTTTAATTTAAAACATTTAACTCAACGGGAAACTTAATTGGGGTGGTGTTGGGTTTTCGATCACTTGGATAATGAAGAGATGATAATGTGTTAAGTATGGATTGATGGGATGTGCTCCCTAATTGAAGGTTAAGTCTTGCGCAAACGATTGTCACACAAACGGTTGTCGCGTAAACCCTAGAATGGAATGAACGTATTCAGACTCTTTGCGATGGTTTGATTGGTGAGATAAGGTTGGGTCCGGATGGGACATTCAGGAGGATAAAACTTTTTGAAAGGATAAGGTTGGATTCAGAGATAAAACCTTTATCTTTTCGTCGTTCCTTTTGAGGCCTTGCGGTTGGCGTTACCCGGTATATAACCATTGGTAGGCATCCGAGGTAAGTTATGCAACAATGCAGCAAAATGGGGAGTTTCGAATAGTCCGGTGTCTAATTCTTGTGGTTGGAAGGATGAAATCTCTTTAGGGGATTTCTAGAATATTAACCACTGACATTATAATCTTTGTTATCTATTTAAATGACATGTTCATTTCCTCTATTATTAAAATTGTTGTTATTGACTTGAATATCATGCTTCACTACTTGCTGCTGTAAATATGATGGTGTATTGGATTGGGAAAAAAGGACGGGGTGTGTGTGTGTTTACTGGGCATTCAAAGCTCATGGCATTTCATGCCAAGTATTGAAGACTATTAGACCGGTCAAAGGCAAAGCTGAAGCATTTGAGGACGTACGGCTACCCTAGGAGGATTAGAAACTAGTTTGTAAACGTGTTTTGAGATTGTAAGTGATAGATCCCATGTTGTATTTAAGACTTGATTTTATAATTATTATATATCTATATATATATATTTTATATTACCCATCCCTTGTGTTTCATCGACTCATGTAGACTTTGTGTTAATATCTTGTTAAAATCTGTCAAAAGGGTATTTTTGCTATCTAAGGAGATTGGACTTTAAAGGGGGGCTAGTTTGACTCCTCTAATCTTTCTTGGGATCTTACTTGGTTATTGACCAAGGGACTCTTTGGTGACATTCTCTAACTCGCTATCTTAGATAAACCCTATATTTATTTGTTAATATATTCTCTAATGTTCCTAATTTTTGGGGCGTCACAACTTGGTATCAAAGCTTAGGTTCAACCCTTACCTATGCGTTTTAACCTGCGGTTAGAGATTTCCCTGCCTCGACTATGTTATATTATTACAACACTATTTACTCTATCAACTAAAAGACATTAAAAATGAAATTTTTCTTAACCGACCTTAGGATGTTTCTTCGGATTTCGGGCATGGCAACGTCAGCTCGTGAAGATGTATAGTAGTGCTCTAGCAATTCTATCATTGGAATAGGGGAACTGAAGAAAACATCTAAATATAAGACCAACAGAACCACAGTTTCATAATGAAGAAGGAGAACCTTGATCAATAAATCAAGACATGTACTAGATGATGCCATTCACCGCTCGAGCGCACAAATGACCGCTCGAGCGGTCAAATAACTTTGACAGCATTTTTTTTTTCTCTGAGGGCACTGCCTCTCAACCCCACCATGGGATGCTTCCCCCTGGGCCCCCGCGAGTTGACCGAGCAGCCTAACCCCTGTACATAGTTAGCAAAATAGCAAACACGAAAGAATCAGGATCACAAACTTCTCTGCATAAACACAATTCGAGTTGGATTCGCATCTAAACACTCATAGCTTCACTGTAAAAAAAGAGCGAATAAAATTACAACTGAAAGGAGTTTTGTCAAACGGAATTGCCAATTACAAAAACCTAACATATACTACCCTACTCTAAGGGGGAAGGGGATCACTCCCTCGAATGCACAACCTCCACTATAGAGGTTGGAGAGCATATACTTTTCCCCAAAGCCATGGGTTAAATCCACACTTGATTCTGATAAATTTGCCTTCTCTTTTTTTAATTTATTTATATTTTATTATAAGTAACCTCTGGACGCCACTTTCAGTGAGACCGCATAAGAACCCCAAACAACCCGGGGATAAAATTGCCTATCTATGTTGAACATGTACAAGACATGTTACTGATGTCACGCCCCGAAATAATTGCAATAAAATTATCCACAATAGTAATGAATAATCATACCATACTGAATACATTTCTCGTTCCATTCCATATGATCTCATACTACAAAAGGTAACACATGCGGTTATATATTCATAATTTCTAACACTTAAAAAATAGCATGTGTTACATTGTTAATGATATGAATGCAAGTTAAACAATTAATAAATGCCCTATAGGCTTGCAGCTTTCTAAAACAATGCTTGGTTACATCAAAAGTGAGTTTAAACTTAATACGATTAAAGCCTTAGGCTTGTACAAAATAAATACACAAATAAACAAAATGAAGCTTTAGCTCCAAGTCCTCCCAAGCTATTGCCTTGGCGAAGGCATATCATTAGCACCTGAAATGTTTTTCCCATATAGGGTGAGCCAAAGCCCAGTAGGTACATGTTTGCTAGCAGGCTATACAAACACTACTCTTTGTTGTTTTTACCGGTATTAACTGGAAGGCTCGACACCTATCCACGCAGTTTTTTGGTCTTTCACTAAGGACACACAGGCCAACTTAACATTTGCAACCACACCCCTACCCAGATTCACCAAGTATTCACATTTTTCTCAAAGCAGTATACATTTTCAATGTGATAATATACAACAATGCTCAATGCAAATGAATAAGAAAACAACTTTAATCCTCTTAGTTCTCATGCAAAGTCTACAACAATCATAGTTATCCTTCACTGATAGCCGAAACAGGTATCTCTAAACAGATAAATAAATTACATAAGATAGACTTTCCAAATTTCAAAATGTGAGTGATAGTACAGATCCAACTCCACCATCCTCATTCATATCCACATTCTTTCCCAAAATTTTACAAAACCAATATCATCTTTCAATGTTTTCCAACACTAGTCAAAACTCATAGTTTTGGAACAAAATCTCATTTTCTTTCAAAATCACTTCGAGTAAAGAAGTCCACTATTTTCCACACAGAACAATCATCAACACATCCCCACAACCTTTCCCATGATTCCATTTAACAAAACCCCTCTTTTAATTTCAAAGCCAAAACCCTAGATTTTTGTTCAAATCCCCAAATCAAAACATTGTTTTAGAAATAACATATAACTAAGTTGAAATTCATAAGCAGGTGCAAAGAATCCCTACCTCAAGCTTAGAAAAGTGGAAGAGAAGAACTCGAAAAACTCAAAGTTGGTGAAACCACAAACCTCTTGGATCAAAAGAAGGCCCTTGACACGATCTACAATCTATTTCAAAGGACTAAGATAAGGTGGTACCTCTAGGTGAGTAGATTTGAAGATCTAAGTGAGAAAAAATGAGTTTAGATAGAAAGAGAGGAAAGTCACGGGTGAGAGGGAAAAAGAGAAGTAATGAAAGATATAAAAGTGTTTTTGGGTCTATTTATAGTGACTAGGTATTAATAGAATAATTGCTCCAAAGTCAAATGAAAAGAAAAAGTCAAAAATCCCCAAAAAGTAAGGCCCAAGCCGAACAAAATGTTGAAACTAACTCACAGGGGTCGACCCTCACGACAGTGGTGTCGACCCTCAAGAAGAAAAGCCGAGACAGTTGTGTTTGGCAGTAGACAAGGGTCTACCCTTGGAAGCAGTGGTGTCGACCCTATATTTTAGTGGAGAACCCAGAACAACACAAGAAGAGAAGGGTCGACCTTGGGAACCTATTGTGTTGGCCCTATATTTTAGTAGTGAATTCTAGGAACACAGACAGGTGTCGACACCACCTAGATTGGTGTCGACTCTAGAGGCCAAAAATCAAGACAAGTGTCGACACCACCAAGACTGGTGTCGACCCTATTTTTTAGTAGCTTTACCAGGAACACGGAAACAAGGAGGTGCCAACACCACCAAGATGGGTCTTGACCTTAGGAGCAGAACAAAACAAGGAAAAAGAGGCAGTGTCAACACGACTAAGGATGGTGTCGACCCCTGAAGCCAAAACCAAGCAAGAAAACAGAATGAAAAATAGCTACAGACATGGTTTCCCAAATTCAAAAGCATTAAATGTGTCGATTCTAAGCTTGGATCGCTATGACCTCCCCCCTTAAGGAATTTCATCCCCGAACTTTTAAATTAACATCAATATCGTATTTAAGCCAATTATGACAATGATAGCAATTCAATTTCATCACCATGACCCATCCACTAGTCATTCATTCTCATCACCGAGCTAAACACACCCCCATTACTGAATATATAATTCATATTTTCACAACATATACTATGTTTTTATTACATTAATATGACTAGATTTTTTATATATGTTCAAACGTCAACAAATAGGTCCAGATACTTCTCTTGGACTTTCACCTCACATTCCCAAGTTGCTTCCTCAATCCCATAATGTCTGCACAACACCTTTACCAAAGGAATTGTCTTGCCATGCAAGAATTGGTCTCGTGTATTTAAGACTCTAACTGGTTGCTCTTTATAAAAGGCATCCTCATCTACCTCTAGCTCGGTCCAATCCAACATGTGCAATGGATCCGGTTCATACTTTCGGAGCATACAGATACGAAACACGTCATGAACCCCGAAAAATTATGGCGGTAAGGCCAAATGATAAGCTACCTCTCCAATACGTTCTAAGATCTCAAAAGGCCCAATAAACCTAGGGAACGACTTTCTTCTCTTCCCAAACCTCATCAAACCACATCTAGGTGATATCTTCAAAAAGATGGGATCTCTTACCTCAAAGGATAACGGTCTCCTCCTATGGTCGGCATAACTCTTACTTTTTCTAGATTTTTCAAACTACTTTTAGCACTATTTTTTTTTATAATTTTGGTGTTGTTTTAATTATTTACTTAGTTATGCTTTGAATACTATGCTTATGGTGTTGTAAGTCCTCATTGATTTGGTGCTTTAGGCCATAGACACCAATCTATTTGAGTTGATAGCTGTAGACACCCCATTTTTGACTGCCTGTAAGACTTAGGTGCTTGGTTCGGAGCACTCGATGATGAAAATGGCATTGTGAATTGTTTGAATCCTCAACAAAGGAATCTAAGCTCGAGCCTCGAAATAATCCCAAACCTTCCATATTCACCTTTTTTTTGTACCCCAGAATTTCCTTTTTGAACCTTGTGCCACCCTGCACTAGGCCTGAAACAGAGAAATAGGGGAGCATATTTAGTGCTGGCCATACTCCATTGGGAGCTGGCCGTAGCCATGGGGAGCCAGTCGACTCTTTTTGGCAAGAAACACTGTTCTGGGCAGGAATCAGCCACCTGTCCATTTTTGGAGATATTTATGATCTTTTTGGCCCTAATTCTATAAATACGAGCGTCAACCATTGTATTGAGGGATAGAAAAATTTTAAAGAAGCAAAACATAGTTGAGAGCCTTCTTCTTCTTGTGCAAGCCAACTTTGAGAGACTTGATCATCCTTGAGCTATATTCATACACCATACACACCCTCAAGCATTGACCTTAGAACCTTGGTTGAGCTTTGAGCATCCCAATTCAAGCTTGAGAGTGAGTTTGAACCAAGTTTGACTAACAAACTAGAGCTTGCCTTCTTTTAAAGGTATAAGCTTACCACCTCTTTTCTTTCTCTCTTTCATATCTCTTGTTACATATCCCTTGTGTTTTTGTATTGTTTTGAGCCAATTTCAAGTGTTTAAACTTGGTTTGGAAAGCTACCAAAAGGGTAGAGAGAGTTAACACTCTTTCTTATACCTTAACCTGTAGCTCAAGCCTTTGTTTTTACACTCTTTTCTTTACTTTCAAAATGATTTTCAGAGTTTAAAAGAGGCCAAAAAACATGCTTTGAAGTTTAAAAAGTGGAGGGGTTAGCCACCCCTCCTTGTTCTTGCTAACTAGCCTTTGTTTCCCTTGCTTTTGTTTAGCTTTTTAAGCTCTTTTCATATACTTTCAGTCACTATTTTTTTTACATATTAGGGTTTTTCTAGGGTTGTCCTACTTTATTCAATTAGTTCAAGCTTTGATTAGTTTGCTTGTTGCCTCATAAGTGCTCATATCTTGTTTGTTGTGTTGGTTGTTCTTAGCTTTCCTTTGATTGTTTTTTTTAATGCCAAGAGTCTTATTTTAATAACCAACATAGCATTCATCTCTGCAACCTCCCTATTTTCTTCTTTCTTTTGTTGTTTGAGAGCTATTTCAACCAGTTGATGGTTATTCAAAGCATGAGCTAGAGACCCATGCTTAATGACCTAACCTCTACGGAGGTTCATCGTCAACAGCACGGTCTCTCTTTCATGTTGAGAATCACTTCCCATTTGACGTTCTTCTCATATTAGTGGACTTAAACATCACCTTGGACAAATTGATTAAAGAATGGCAAAGTCTAATGAATTTGGCTTAAAATGAACTAACCCACGTAAAGAAAATGAGCTATATTGTTTGAATCTGGCCGAATGTTATGCCGAGTCCATCGTTCCGAGAATTGTCATGTATCAATCCATGATACGTTGACAAGACTTAGAACGTGTCTACTTCCCTTTTTGAGTCTTCATGATAAGAGAGAAATGTGGTCTTTCATCACATTTATCAATTTTGCCCACACGTGCTTGGGATCTTCAAGCTATCAACTTGAGCTAATTGATGGTTTTGAATGTGAAATTGTTCATCTCTTGAGTTTTCCATGACAAGAAAGGGCAAAAGGGACAAACAGAGACAAGAAAGGCTCTGTCTGCATTGTTCTCACCTCAGAGCACAAAAACAATTTTTGCATGACATTAAGGTACGACCGGCTCTCAATGTGTGGAAAATAGAGGCATTTTGTAGAAGTAGAGAGTAGTGACTGAGGGTGAGGCAGAGCAATCAGAGGCAAACAGTGCAGTTTTTGGACACTACGCATGCAATCCTTAGGCATACTTTATTTATCTTAATGTTGTAACTTAATTCTTAGTATTGTTGTGCTCCATTATTAGTGTTATAATTTATAATTCTTATACTAATGCTTTGTTGTAATAATTAGTTTGCTTAGTTGTGCTTGTCATAATTTGTTCATTATTAGAATTGTTGTACTAAATTCAATAATTAGTTCATTCAAGTTGTAATAACTAGCTAGTTTACTTAAAGTACTTAGAATTTGTAATAATTAGTTTATTTCGGATGCTCAAACACTCATTCGGATCCTCTCGTATGAGGGCAAAATATGTAATAACGTGTATGTCTTCTAACCCCATGTCTTTCTTCCTTTTATTTACCTGCTTATGATGGTTAGCTTAGCACATTATGTTTCTTTTAGCATTTCTCATGTTTGCATCCACTTTTCTTGCATGCATGAAGCTCAGTTCATCATTCTAACAAAGCATTGTTATTGCTTACATTCTTTGAATACGTGCTTAGATTGCATCCTATCAAGATTGATTCACATGTCATAGCTAGTAGCCTAGCCTATTAGTTGCATTTTGTATGTGTTGCATTAGTCATTCACATAATTAGAGCATGCATTTTTCTAACTCTTTTCTTTTGGCTTGCCTTGGAGTACTAGGTGAGCTTTTATCGTTTTAGCATATTGCATGCGTGTGATTGTTGCCATACCGAGCATGATTCCATGAGGCTAACTGCTTAAATGATATAACTGTTTGAATGTCGGTGGATGAAGGCTAATTGCTAAAATTGGGATGAATCAATTAATGTACATACAAACTCACATTTTTAAATGAAGCATATTCAACACATTTTTCAAACAAACATGAAATCAAAACCTTCCTTTTTTTTTGTTTTTTTGTTGCAAATTAGTCTATACTTGTGTGCGCATCAACTAGTAAAAGTAGTCTAATAATCGGAACAAGAGCATATAATGTAAATAAGAATCACGTCATGATTAGTAGAGGCCGATCTTTGGTCGGGTGAGAGGGGGTGCTCAATCCTTGACCTTTCCCTCTCATACCTAAGTTCCCGAGCCAAGACACTCTTGGTGATGACGGACACGTGGCCTTTGGCACGAGTCATGGGTTTCCTAAATTTTTCAAAAATATTTAGGTAGTGACTTTGTATTTGGCAAAGCAGTCTATTTTTAGCATTTTGATTCAAAATTGATTTTCCAAAAGATTTGTCGAATTTGGGCTCTTTGTGTTTATCGATTTTGCATTGCACTTGTGAAATCAGATTCAGAACCACAGGAGTCCGAACTGTATGGCTATCGTATCCGATAGGAGCATGAAAATTCAAGCTACAATAGCTTTCTTTACATAATTTTCATACATATACTCGCACTTGTAATAATCACCTTTGCATAATCATCTCTACAACCTCCCTTCTTTCTTTGTTCTTTTTTATTAAAGAGTTGTGTTTAACAAAAGGTTGTTGTTCAAGCATAAGAAAGAGACCTTCCATGGTTAATGGTTTAATATCTTCGAAGGTTCATTATCGAGGTATTACATCTTTCTTATGCTAAGCATAACCTCTTGTTTGTCACTTCTCTTTATCACCGGTGCATTTACTTCTAAGGGACTAACTTTCTAGTTAGACCCTTGGAAATCACCAAGGAAAGGGTCATTATAGCTTGTTATCAAGTTTGGATTTAGAGTCATTATCGCTCATTTTGGGTTTGATTAGTCATTATCGCTCTTTTGAGTTTGACTAATCATTATTGCTCATTTTGGGTTTGACTTGGAATTCATTATCACTTGTAAATGAGTTTGACTCTTCCTTTGTAATTTCTCCCGTAGAAAAGGGTTTGAAAAGCTCATTTCTCGGGTTAAGTTAATGCTTGATGCACTTTATCACTTTTTGGATGTAGTGGACGTAATTATCACTTTTGGACAAAAAAATGAATAAAGAATGGCAAGGTAATGTAAAAGAGGTTAAAATTGGAACAAAAAAGGTAAAAGGGTAATAAAATTGAGTTGGGTTCAATCGGACGTTATATTAAACTCGTTGAGTCTTGAATTGTTACATACTCTTTAGTAATGTTAATGGTTCGATAAGCAATGCCTACTGCTTCCCTTGAGGTAAGTCCATGATAAGGAAGAGGTTTTGTTGGTCTTTCATTTTCATTTATTGAGCTTTTATCCTATCGGTTCATAGATCATCATGTAACAACTTTGCGACAATTGATGGTTTGTGAATCTGGTCTACTCCTCTTTTGATCTGTTTCATGATAGAGAGAGGTATAAATGATAAACATCTTCTGGAAACACTCTGTTTTTGTTCTGTTTTGAATCTGTGGTAGTAGAGCATCCCTTAAAAGCAGTGGCCAGCCAGCCAAAACTCTATATGGCTAACCACTTTTCAAGTCTGGCCAGCCACTTTTTTGTACAGGCAGTGGCATTTTTGTGGTAGAATAGAGCAGAAGCTAAGGCACCAGCAGGTTAATTTTCTGACTGTAAGCAGAACAGTTTCTGGCACCAAAACAGAGAGGTTTCTGGGAGGATGTTCTCATTCGTGCGCATGCGACTCTTCACTTCTCGTGGCGCTTTAAATTAATGCTTTGATAGTAGTTTGTTTAATCAATTAGATTTGTTCGAATTTGTAATAGCTAGTTAAATTTAGTTATTGTAATAGTTAGTTCAAATTAGTTAATTTGGTGTTGTAATAATTAGTTTAAATTCGAACATTCGAACCCTCTTGTATGAGGGCACATTTATAATATTGTGTATGTCTTCCAACCCCCATTATTTCTCCCTTTTATTTGCTTGCTTACGATGGTTGCATGTAGTATCATATTTTGGTTTCATACCATTACCATGACTTGTATTGAATTTTCCATGCATTGGGTTTGGTTCATCATTCTAAACCTAGTTTTTTATTTCCTACTTAATTGAATACGTGCGCTATCGCATGCTTTGAGTTGGGCCATATGCCATGTTAATAACCGAACCTAGTAGTTGCATTTTGTATGTGTTGCATTAGTCACTTGCATATTAGAGCATGCATTTTTGCTAACTATTTTCTTCTATTTTGGCTTGCCTCAGTTGAGTACTAGGTGAGCGCTTTTGCTTTAGCATATTGCATGTATTTTAGTGTCGCCATATCAAGCATAATAACACGAGGCTAAGTGCTTATTTGATATACCTCTTGAATGCCTGTGGATGAAAGCTTTTTTTTTCGCTTATATTGGGATGATTTGATTAATGTACATGTGAGCTTACTTTTTCAAAGTAGCACATATCCAAAACTCTTTTCAAACAAACATAAAATCAAAGCATTCCAAAGTGGTTGAAATCGTCTATACTTGTGTGCCTCACATAATAAGTTAGCATTAATAAATCAGAACAAGAGCATATAATGCACATGAAAATTACGTCATGATTAGTAGAGGCCGATCTTTGATCGGGTGAGTGGGTTGCTCAATTCATGACCTTCCCTTCTCATACCTAAGTTCCCGAGCCGAGACACTTTGGTGATGACGGACAAGTGGCCTTTGGCACGAGTCACGGGTTTCCTAAATTTTTGAAAAATATTTAGGTGGCGACTCTGAAATCTGGCAATGCAGTCCATTTCTGTCATCTCTGATGATTAAATGGATTTTCTAAGCTTTGTCGGATTTGGACTCTCATTTGTGTTTATCTATTTCACATTGCACTTGTGAAACCAGATCTAGAACCATGGGTGTCCGAACTGTAGGGCTATCGTATCCGAGGAGACTAAACCCTCCGAGGAGCACGAAAAGCAAACTACAGTTTCTGGCGATTCCACTGGGGATTTAGAGGACTTAATTTGAACTTCATGATGTGACATTTTATTTATAGATATATGTTCTTTGCATTGCATTTGCATGGTGTTCTTAAGTCACTGTGTTTTCCATCTGCGATTCCTGGATGGCTTGCTAGAGGCTTGCCTAAAAAGCTTTCCAAAAGGCTGGCTGATCATGGGCTCTGCCATGTTGGAAACATAACCTTTGGACCTAGATTATCACTGTACTGCCTGATCCTCCTTTAACTTTGCAGTGATAGGTGTGAGAGGTATATTAAGTAATCTTGCTAAGGTACCCTTTTTGACCAATCGACCTAGTGCGTGTAGTAGGCTGTAGTGATTGTTCCAAACTAGGATGGGCGGCTCATCCATATTCAGGATGTTGTGAAACCACTTATTTGAGTAGTGGAACTCTAAATCACTCCAAAGCTAGGACAGGGAAACCCTAGGGGTGTTTTGAATGCTTTTGTGCAAAATATGAAATCTTTGACAATGCGTGATGCAATCCTTGGAGAGTCTTAATCTTGAGGCGATTCCTTTCAAACTTGAGGGTCATATCAGAATCAGAATTTGGGTCAAAATCCAGGGGTTTGTGTTTGATATGGTGGAAAAATATCAGACCCAAAACGAAGGCCAAAAATTATATCTTTTTTGTTTTGACCAACATACCTAGTGCCCTGATCGGATGGGGCATTTGTTTTTAATGCTAGGTTTGTTTGAGCGAAAGAAGGAACAACACCCAACTCAGCAAAGGCCAAGCCCAATCTAACCTGGAAACCCTTAACCCATCACAGTCCATCCAATCCCAGGGAAAAAAAAAAAAAAAAAAAAAAAAACCACTCAGCAAAGGTCCAATCTATCTAATCCCCAAAGGCCAACTCATAAAAGATCCATCCAATGCCAAAAGGCCCATTCTAAAAAAGCCCAATCTAGTTGAACCCATCTAGACTAATCTAGTTCAGATATATCAAGTATAATCGGGTTGAAATCCTTGTTAGTCAGCCTTCAGATTACACTCATCTATTTCTCCGATTGCCAACTCAGCAGACCTGTGATGGCTTAGAGTCCAAAAGAAGTTGTGGACATGATAACAGCCCTAAACTAGGGAATTGCCATGCAGGATGAGACCATTGCTGAAATATAACGTCCATTTGGGGCATCTACCACACATCCTGTCCCAGGCCCCCAACCGAACTTTGACTCACCTCCGCCAGCTGAAGATTTGTAAGGTCCGGATCCTCGACAAGGGTTGGCTTAAGTTGGAGTTTTTAGACCCCTGGTGCAGCCTATTGAGGGGCTTTTTTCCCTTGATATTAATGATCTCAACCTGACCTTGTTAAAAATTACTAACCTTAAGAAGCAATTCAAAGAGGCACAGGGAATTAACTCCTTTCCCGACATTGAGGATGAGTACATCAAGGCTGCCGTAAGGCTCCCAAACAGATTCAAAATGCCATTAATTAACCGTTTCGGCAAGTTTAGAGATCCTATGGTACATATCTAGCTTTTCTCGGACGTCTTAAAACTGATGGGTCTGACTAAGCCTCAAAAACTCTCTTTGTATGGAAGAACCCTATCGGGTATAACAGCTACATGGTATGCCAAGTTGGAGGATAAAGTGAAGTAGAATTGGGAAGGTTTGGCTAAGGCATTTGTCAATCCATATTCTTACAATACCCAAATTGAAATGACCATGCAAGAGCTTGAAGTAACCCACCAGAATCTTAGAGAACCTTTTGTGGAATTTGTTGCAAGGTGGAGAGCAAAGACAACACAAATGATAGATTAACCTACTGAAAGGGACTAAGTGCGGATAGTGGTGCAAAACCTTGAGCCTAATATGTTACAAAAGTTAATAGTCGTTCCACTGTTCACTTTAAAAAATTTGCATGAATTGGGGGTTCAGATTGAAAGTGCATTTAACAAAGGGATTATTCCTAGAACAAGCGAACCAACAAGAAGGGTGTTTTTCAGGAGTACTAATCCTAGTAGTAGCACTATTCCCAAACTTACTAAAATCAATACCGTTGCCACCGATCCCAAAATTGCTAACCCCTTTGCCAATACCAACCCCCAAACAGCCAGCCCAACTCAAGCTCAAGGTAGAACTTTCACCCCCCGCTGTATGAGCCTAACTAGCGCACTAAAAGTCCTAATGGAAAGAAGTTATCTCGAACCCCTTGTTCCCCAACCTCTTCCTGACCCACTCTCTGCTAGACATAACCCCACCAAATACTGTGCATACCATCAACAACAAGATCATTGCTACCGTCTTCGTCATGAGGTTCAGAATCTCATCGACAACCAGACAATAGCTCCACCTCAAGAACCTAATGTTACCACCAACCCACTTCCCATCCATGACCAAGTACCTCCTCCTCACCTTAACCTCATCCATACACTACCTCCTACCTTCGACCCCAGTATATATATCACCCCAGTCCATTTAACTAAGCCTGAGGTGTTTATTCTAGAAAGCACAGACTTGTGCATGATGGATGCACTTGAATCCCAATCATCTCAAACCCTAAAACTTAACAATAGCCCAATTCCAGTCCAACCTACGCCAAAGAGTCTAACACAACCTATTTATCATGACCAAGTTGGGTCAAATACATTACGGGCACCAATGGCCGAACCCACTACTCTTGAGTTGTTGAGTATATTGAAGATCTTCAGAGAACTATGGCATATTTAGCCTTTGGGGTCTTGGCTCCATCATCGACCACATCATATGCCAAAAGGTTCACATCAAAAAAACACCCTAGTCTTGAATCTGCCACGTATCTACACTGTATTTGTTGCCATTGAATCTGTATTCGTAGTTGTACTCTGTTTCTCTTCTATTTTCATGTTTTGGTCATTATGAATTATTTCTTGTTTCTCAAATCTAGGCTATGCTTCGAAGTTCATCACTAGAATGCTGATTGTGTTTGCTTGTGATTATTGCACATTGCCTTGCACTCACCTACTTAATGCTCATGGATTTCGTTGTTTTGTGTGTGCACATCTGTTTTCTTGTTCTCTGACTCTTTCTTGATTCTAAACTACGTTCCTCTTTTTTTGTTTTTCTTGCTTTGTTTCCAGATCTTTGCCTTCGATTCTTGCTCATTTTCATTTGTGTGCTTAATTTTAGTCTTGGGATTTGCCTAGAAACCATATAATTAGGAAAAACTGAAACATCCCTTAGATCTTCAAAATCCTTACCCTAGTGCCTGTTTAGGGTCTAGCCGAGGTTCTCAAGCCCCTACCAGACTCTTTTTTCTAGCACAAAACACTCTAAGCCGAGATCATGGGTATGTCTAGGTGGAGGGTGGTAGACACCCCGACCAAACTAGAATACTTTAGGCAAGAGTTCTCCATCTCAATTGATGTCCAGATCAGGTTGGCTAAAAAGTAGGACTCTATCATGCCTGATAAGGACTCCATGCCATTCCCCATAGTAACGATCATTGAGTGCGGACTTCGGCTCCCTTTAGACATTTTTTTTCTGAGAAATCCTTCATTATTAAAAACGTAACCCTATGCAGCTAGCTATTAACTCATAAGGGTTATCAACGACATAATCGAACTGGCACACTGAGAAGAAGCTAGGATTACACTAGCCGACATCCAATTTTGTTATACCATGTGTGGCCTTATGTCTGAGAAAGATTACACGTACTACCTCAAGCCTAGATCCACCGCCTTCAAACTTATAGTCGACCTCCCAGACTCCAACAAGGGTGCTGGAGATGACTACTTGATTGTCTCGGGCAACTGGGAGTTCGCTCCTGATGATGATCTTCGTTTATTTCCTAGCAATTTTTAGAGAGGACGAGGGTAAGAACTAAGTCATCCAATAACTCTATCTCTGTTAAGACTTGTCACTTTATTTCTCTTGTCTGTACTAATGCTTGCTTCTCGCTCTTGCAGCTCTTCCCCAACCATCAAAGGACTTCCTCCAAACTTTTATCCCCAGTAAAGATCTGAAAAGGCTACTGGGCTTGCCAATTGAGAAGTGCAAAGCCCCCTCTTACTCAATTACATACAGACTTACAAGTCATCCCTGCTCGATGTTCCCAAATGAAGCAGGACTCCTCTATCTACCACAACTCTGCCAGCTACCTCATCAACAAGGCCAGACTAGGCCTATATATCCGATCTAGCAGACCAGCAATCCACTTTTGCCCCCCATTCCAACGCCAGCGCTGAGCTCCTTCCAATGCTCTTGCTGGCAGAACACGTAGTAGAAGACGTCGAGGCTCTGACATCTCGACGATTGATACATCGAACCCACCGATTGCTCTTCGTGCCATTCACTTTGGCACCAAGGTCACCATCGCCATCACATCTGAAGAGATAGGTCGAAGTAAGGCTGTTGTTGAGTATCTCCTAGTCGACCAACCAAGAGTTGTTACCATTAATTCTTCTCTATCTCAATCCCAACCCCAGCTAAAACCCAAACGAGTTAAAAAAGCTAAGGCAAAGGCCACAGTAATGCAAGTCCCTACAGACTCAGAGGACACATTGACGATCTCAAAGTTGGTCGAGGCTGAGAAGAGCGTTTCTACCGCAGAGAAGAGGCTTGTTGAGGTCGAGCCATCCGACAAACGACAATCAAAGAAGCCGAGGTCCGAAGGTGCAGTGGGCCTAGGTGTTTTCAAAGTCGATGAGCCTTGGGCTCCAGCAATTTTGGTTGGGGATCAACCGATGATAGCTGGCAACAGTGCCATCGACAGCATTGAGGTCGGCGCTGCTCTCTCCATCGTTGTGCTCCTATCGGCTAACTTGAATGGCATAGCAGAGATTAGCGAGTACGAGAACTTTGCATTGATGATGCAACATTCCATTTTGGTAAGTCTTCAACACTTGTATTTTTTTGGTTTTCTGTCTTTATCTTCCTGTACTTAAATAATTGTTACTAAATTGTTTATTTATTTCATTCTAGGCCATTCAACATATTCACTCATTTGCAACGAAAGCCAAGGATTTGAAGAAAAAGTTGGACCACAAGACCCAAGAAGTTGCAGGCTTCCTTGCCTCCCTTAACAACACCGAGGCCAAGATCAAGGCTCTGTTGGATCATGCCAAGGCTGCGAGACATGTGCAAGATCAAGCCGAGGAGAGGGTGTAGACACCCCATTTTTGACCGACCTTAAGACTCAGACGTCACCGATTGAGCGCTTGGTGATGTTGCATGTCGTGCTCGTCTAGAGGTTTCAGAGTCTCGGCCGTGAGCCCTGCCTCTGGACTTCCGGGCTTTTCTGTGCCTTGCCTCGGTTTGCGAACCAGGCTCGATTTTCTATGTTTCTCTTCCCAAAGGGAGGGAGAGGTATCGTAGATCATCTCTTGGTGGCCGCGGGCTACATTTCATGGTCGTAGGCCATTTTTCCCATTTCGGAGCCCGGTTCCCGATTTTCGGAGCCGTCAGGCTGAGTGCCTCGGTTCAGGACTGCCAAACCACCTCCGTTTGCTCTGGTTTTTGGTATGCATCTTATTTACTCCCTTTTGAGGGACACTATGGTCCGAGAGACTAACTTCGTGGTCGAACACCACTCTCGGTGCCTAACAGTCGGTTTTCGGGGCCCCGGGCTGCGCGTTTCGGCCCCTGAACCTTCATTTCGCATCGGTTTGCGTTCATTTTTGGCAGGGACCTCTGTTTCATCACCAGGAAGGTCATAGAAGGATGGGAGGCCAGTAATTGTTTCAGCAACCAGTTATATTCCTTCATCACCCTCCGTCGCCCGTTTTCTCTCACTTCAAAGCCAATGTTGACCACCCTTGGGCCATTTTCTTGCACCCTAAACCCCATATTTGTGATGTACACATCTGGGAGGCCACCAATATGTGGTGGCCGGCCAGGAATTGCTTTTGAACCTTTTGAACCCCTTTGAAAAGTGGGTTGTTCTCTCTCCTGGTTCACTGTTTCCAATTTTTGACCACAGGGTTGTGCTGAGAACACATGGGAGGCCACCAATTTGTGGTGGCTGGCCACTAATTTCACTTGGCTTTTTTGACCCTTGGCCGGCCGGCCATGGGGAGGACCGGCCGGCCACCTTCAAGCCTAATAACCAGCCGACCAGAATCCTTACAGCAGGTACAGTCCAAATATGCATCCTTTTCCCCTCCAGATTTTGTATCCGGGGGGCCTTTTTTTGGGGGGGAAACTTGAATTCATTCCCCCCCATTTTTTCCCCCATTTCTCCCCCTCTTTTGCCTATAAAACCAGCCTCCCAGCTCTCGTTTAAGGGTTAGAAAAACCACCTTTGAGCTCCCATATTGTATCTCTCTCCCTCCTTACTTCAACCATCAAAACCTCCCAAACCCTATACCATTTCCACACCACACCACCACTCCATTCCAGCAGCTTGGAGGCTCCTTCCAGAGGCTAGGAGCACCACTTCTCAAGCTAAGAGTTTGCCAAAGTTTGGTCTTCAAGGGTAAGCATCCTTCTCTCTCTCTTTTTGGCCTTATTTTGCTCAATATATTAGCCATACTTTCTTGGATATTTGGGCTCCAAACCTAACTAGAAATAGGCTTATTTTGATCCATATTCCATGTTTTATTGAGGGCCTCTCACTGTTTGAGGCCTCCTTGTTGCACTTGCTTCATTATCTCCCTAATATGCCATTTTCTTGCACATTGTTTTTGGCTTATGTATGAACTGTTTTGAGGCATGTTGTAAACTGTAAAGTAGTTTATTTTGAGCCCTTATTCAACATTTTTGAAGGGCTCATCACTGTTTGGGGCCCCCTTTTGTCACTTGCCTTTATATCCCTTTTTTGGTCCCATTTTTGCATGATTTGTTAGCTTTTTATGCCTCTGTTTTTGGGCTCTGGTCCGAACTAAAAATGGCCTTATTTTGACCCCCTCTTCATTTTTCATTAAGGGTCTTTTATTGTTTGAGGCATCCTTTTTATACTTTGTGTTATAGCTCTCTTTTTGGCCTTATCTTGCATAGTGTTTTGAGCATACTTGTGCACTGTTTTGGCTCTGATCATAAAATTTAAAAGGTCATATTTAGGACCCTATTCAACTTTGTTGAAGGACCTTCATCTTTTTGGGGCCAGCATGCATCACTTACTTCTTTACCCTCCTTTAGGCCCACTTTTTGTATGAGAGTTTTGCCATACTTGTGTCTGTTTTTGTGGTTTGTGGTAAAATTTAAAACACCCTATGTTGGGCCCCTCTTCAACATTGTAGAAGGGCCCTTCTCTATTTAGGGTCAGCAGCTGCCACTTGCTTCATTATCTTGCTTTCGGGGCTGTTTTTGCATGCTAGTTTAGCCCCATTTGCGTTCACTGTTTGGCCTTGCTTAGAACTGTGAATATGCTTATTTTTAGGCAGTCTTGATTATGTCTTCACATTCCATGTTCAAATAATGCATGCATTGTATAGTCATAGGTCATTCGGTATGCCTAATTTCATGTTTCGGGACCTATTCCATACATCGGGTGTTGTTTTGCCATCTTTCGGGGCTATTTTGCATCACTTATTGCCTCTGAAATTTGCATGATAGTATGCCATATTCCATGCTTTGCCATGTCATGTTAGAGTGGCATTTCGTGCCTTAGGGTCGGTCCTCGGTTTGCGCGCATGCGTGCACGCATCTCGATTTGTTTCATTTTCATCTAATGGCCTCTTATGTGAGTGTGGCTGAGGTCCACTCGTGTTAGTGTAAGTCCATATTGCATTGTGTATGCCATTTCATCCCATAGCATTGTGTATGCTAGGTTGTATGTTAGTGCATTGTGTATGCCATGTTACCTCGTGCATCGTGTATGCCATTTCATAGCATGTTGCATGTTAGGATGTATCTTAGTTGCATTTCATGCATGCCATGCATATTGCATTGTGTTCGGGATAGGGGTTAGCCTGAGCACGGGAAACGAAGGGCGTTTCGTACTTCGAGTGACGGAACGTGTCTCAATTCCCAGTCACCGACACTCCGGATTATCCATGATGGAGTTAGGTTTTAGTTGAGTTTTCATGTGCATTCATTCTATATTGAGTTGTGCAATTCGACTCCTCGGCCATCATGCATCGAGTTACGTGATTGGTGGCACGAGGATCGAGGCATGCATACATTTGTGAAAATACATTGCCATGCCCCTTTCCTGCTCTCTGTTGCAGCAAATCAAGAATCAGCAGTCTTCCGAGGCTTGGTGCGCTTTCCAAAAACCATTGCAAAACAGAGGCTAATTGAGGCATCACAGTGGATTTCCACGCAAAGGCAACCCGGATACGCATCATTCATCATCTGAAGAAGAGTCAAGGCAGTCCCTGGCTTGCATGCCAGTTTATTGTTTTCTTAGTTAATTTGGTAATTAATTAGGATTTTTGTACATATTTGGACTGTATTATTTATTTGGACTGTACTATTCGGGACTGTATATTATTCTTTCGGACCCTCTGCGCGAGGGCAATATTGTAATAAGTGTGCGTGTGTGTGATGTATGTCTTCCAACCCCACGTCTTTCTTCCCTTTTATTTACCAGCTTATGATGGTTAGATTAGGGCATGTTTCAATTAGCATACAGTATGATAGCATGTTTGCATTCATTCATCTGTCTTGCATGCACCGGGCTCGGTGCATCATACTAACTGCATTTGTATTTCAATTCCAAATTTGAATACTTGATAGCTGTTGCATCTCATATGCCATGTTTAGAATAGCCGAGCCTGCTATAGTTGCATTTTTGCATGTGTTGCATTAGGCATTTCTGTATACTTAGGAACCATGCATGGATTTCTAATCAGTTTTTGTTTTGGCTTGGAGTACTTGGTGAGTTTTTATGCTTTAGCATCCTTGCATGCGAGTGAGTGTTGCCATGAATAGCATGCTTACCATGAGGCTATGTGCCAATGTGATATAATTGCTTGAATGCCTGTGGGTGAAGGTTGGGTTATTTGGATTGGAACAATTCATCAAATGTTTGTTTTAAGCCCACTAGATAGTGGCAAAACCATGTTTTCTAAGCCCACCTGAGGGTGGCAAATCCACGTCTTAGCCTACCTGCGGGTAGCACCATCAAACCATTTTCAAACAAACAAACATAAAGTGTTTTGTTCCAATTTAGGCGATCCAATCTATACTTGTATGCTGTGCGCATCACATAGTAATCTAGGCTAATAACCGGAATAAGAACACACAATGTTTTCAAAACAAGATATCATGGTTAGTAGAGGCCGGTCTTTCACCGGGCGAGCGGGGGTGCTCACGAAGTGACCTTCCCTAATCGTACCCAAGTTCCCGAGCTGAGGCAACTTTGGTGATGACGGACACGTGGCCTTAGGAAAACGAGTCAGGGTTTCCTAAATTTCCCAAAAATAAAATATTTAGGTGGCGACTCTATATCTGGCAAAGCAGTCCATGTTTGGCACTTTTTTCAAAAAAAAATCTGTTTTTAAAAACGATTTGCCGGATTTGGACTCTTTGGTTCAAGATTAAGAACCATAACACAAATTCGAGTCCGAGCTGTAGCGAGGTCCCCCCGCGGGCCTGTCTACAGAGGGTTGAGGCGGCTGAAGCTGTGGTCGAGGCCAAAGAGGCCGAGGTCAAAATTTCCAAGGCCTTGGTGACCAAGGAGGCGGAAATCATGGCAACTGATAAAAAGGCCTACGCCGAAGGCCAAGTCGACGTGCGTGACACCTATAAAGCCCAGGTCAACCAAGTCTGTAACTGAGGCTTTTATCTTGGCTGGACAGCAACCCTTAACAAATTTTCTATCCCTATGGACCCTCTCCTCCGAGATATCAATCAACTCGATGTGCCTTTCCCTCACACTCCCAAAGAATCGGACAATGAGGCTGAAGGGAAGGAGGTCGATGCTGAGGAGGCTAACGAGGTGCAGGAGGTTGCTGCTGGGACCAAGTCCCCTACTTTGAACGATCAAGTCTTAGACTTAACTTAGGATGAAAAGGAGGACATTTCCAAAAGTGCCTCTCCCTAAAAAGTCAACTTTTGAGACCGAGGTTCAGATCGTTGAGAAGAGTCTAGACGAGACCCTTCGAGAAATTGATGTTGAGATCGAGGCTGAGAAGCCTACCAAGAAGCTCGGCCAGCTGTCTGCCAAGGCTGAAACACCATCAACCACCGAGGCAGGACAGTCGGCTGAAAATCCCCAAGATCATAGTATTTAGAATTTTTCCTTACTTGTACTTTTTCTTTGAATAGTTGTAACTTTTTAAACAATGTCAGTTTTATTCTGGCCGATGTGCCCTCTGCTCTGTAATTGAACAAGTTTTCTCCTTGAATGCATGCTTTATTTTTGCCTAAGTGTTGAATGCTTGTCTTCTTGTGCTTGATTTACCTTAATTGTCTTGTATGCTTCCATACTTGGAATATTATTGCAATTCTTCAAAGTACCCCTTAACTATGTAATTACTTCGAGTTAAAGCACATCTGATATGTATCGCCTCGAATCCATTTCATCTCGGGTGCACCCTTAGTTGGTCACCTCGGAGTTTCACCTTTTATTGTGATCTCGGCCAACGGGCACTTTATAAAAATTCTTTGAATAACATTCAACAAGTATTGCTTCCTTACTTGTACTTGTTGTCTTTTATCAAGACTACATCATTCCAACTGTTCCAAGCTTGACAACCTAGTTGGTGATCTCGGGTGACAAACATCTTGGGTATCCCTTTATCTGGTTACCTCGGCTGACTCTAACTTGTAAATTTTTCCAAAATTTTAACAAGTGTCAAACCCATTCCTCATTCCTACCCCCCTAATGTGAACCTAAGTACCACTTATGTTCACATTAAGCGTGCATCTCTGATTTTTGCCGAAGTCTGATTCAAACAAAGCTTAGTCGAGGTTTTCTACCTCAGTGTCTTTGTTAATCTAGATCAAACTTAGTTCAACTCTGCCATCGTGGCAAGTCTAAGTTACTTGTCATGTTTCACTTGGAAACATTGCCAACTTAGTTCAACTCTATCATAGGGCAAGTTGAGTTCAACTCTACCATATGATAAGTCTAAGTCACTCGTCATGTTTCATTCAGAAACATCGCCAATTTAGTTCAACTCTATCATATGGTAAGTATAATTCAACTCTACCATATGATAAGTCTATGTTATTCGTCATATTTCATTTGAAAACATCACCAATTTAGTTCAACTCTATCATATGGTAAGTATAATTCAACTCTACCATACGATAAGTTTAAGTTATTCGTCATGTTTACCATAGAAACATCGTCATAAGATTATTTCAGTCCTATCGCACAAGTGTTAACAATAATATATGAAAACAAAATCAAGCTAGCATTTTATTAAAACTTCGACTAATAAAATCATTACATGAAACCCAAAAAACAAAAACTAATGATAGAAAAACGTTAAATTGCTCGTGTTCCAGGGTCTTGGTAACTCTTTGCCATCAGTCTCTTTGAGCCAATATACCCCATTGCCAGCAACAGAAATGATTCTATAAGGCTGTTCCCAATTTTAGTCAAGCTTTCTCTCTCTGGAATCCTTCTTATTGCAGACAACCTTTCTAAGAGCGAGGTCCCCAAGCTTGAACTCCCTTGGGTTGATCTTCTTGTTGCCAACCCTAGCAAGCTACTACTGGTATAGCCCCAGCCGAATTATTGCTCTCTTCCTTCTTTCTTCCAATAGATCCAAATCTTGGGCAAGGAATGCCTCGTTAGTTCCATTCTCCACTCCCCGGGTTCTGATTCTAGGGATGCCGACCTCCAGTGGGATGACTGCTTCAGTGCCATATGCCATGGCAAAAGGAGACTCCCTAGTTGATCTTCTCAGCGTAGTCCGATATACCCACAACACATTAGGAAATTCTTCCACCCACTTTCCCTTGACTTCTTCTAGCCACTTCTTGATCCCATCCAGGATTGTCATGTTAGATGCTTTTGCCTGTCCATTGCTCTGGGGAAAGCTGGGGATAGAATAATAGTTTTTAATCTTATACTTTGGGCAGAAGCTTTTGATCAGCTTATTATCCAACTGGGTGCCATTGTCTGCCACAATGGCTCTTGGAATTCCAAACCTGGTCATTATGTTCTTCTAGATGAAGTTCTTTACATCCACATCTCAGATTTTGGCCAAGAGTTTAGCTTTTACCTACTTCGTGAAGACATCAATTGCTACTAGCAGGAACTTCCTTTGTCCAGTTGCCTGGGGCAATTGCCCAACAAGATCCATGCCCCACTGGGTAAATGTCCATGGACTGGATACTAGATTCAAATCAGCAGCTGGCTGGTGTATCAAAGGTGCAAACCTTTGACACTTTTCGCACTTCCTCACATTGGCTTTAGCATCCTTCTGCATATAGGGCCACCAGTACCCTTGAGATATGGCCCTATGAGCAAGTGATCTGCCCCAACATGGCTTTTGCATGCACCTTCATGGATCTCGTACAGGAAGTCCTCTATCTAGGATGGATGCACACATCTCAAAAGGGGCCCAATAAAGGACCTTCTATAGAGAGGACCATCTGTAGAAATGGCCTTTTGCTGTCAGGTTGAACCTGGCCGACTTCAATCTTATTTTGTGTGCTTCCTTTTTGTCTACTGGCAGCCTGCCATCTCTGAGAAACACAACTATGGCGTCCATCCAGCTTAGACCTATCTCTGCACACATTGCTTCGTATTCTGTGATAGAGGGTTCTATACTCAGGGCCTGACAGATAATCCACCATTATTGTCCTGGCCTCCCCTGATTTCATTGCGCTAGCCAGGTTAGCCAAGGCATCGGCATGACTATTATCATCTCGGCTAACTTGTTGTAGCCGGCAATCCTAGAACAATGCAAGCAGCCTGACAACCTCTTTGACATAGGCTATCATCCTTTCATCTCGAGCTGCATGCTGGCCTGTTACTTGATTTACAATAAGTTAGGAGTCACAGAAGACTACCATCTCATCGGGTTCCATGGCTACTGCTAGCCTTAGTCCAGCAATCAGTGTCTCGTACTCTATTTCGTGGTTTGAGGCCTTGAATCCCAAATGGATAAATTGCTCTATCATTCGCCCATCCGGTGATACCAAAACCACTCCTGTCCCCGCTCCTTGATGGTTTGAACTTCCATCAACAAATAAATGGAAGGAGTCACTGATGTATACGTCGCAATGTTTTGGTGTCTCTACCTTCTTCTGCGCTGCTGGTGTGGGGTTCGTTGGCCCCAGTTGGGTTTCTTTTTACTCTACTGGGCATCCCAGGCCGTGGCTCACCGGAGCCCGCCTTGATTAGCAATGAACTCAGCCACAAAGTCAACCAGAACTTGGCCTTTGATTGCTGTTCTAGGTCTGAATTCCAAGTCGTATTGGCCAAGCACCACTGCCCATCTGGCTACTCTGTCTGTCAGATCTCCATGCTGCAACAGGGACTTCAAGGGGTGCTCAGCCAGCACCACAATCTTGTGGGCTTGAAAGTAGTGATTCAACTTCTTGGAAGCCATCACTAAGGCTAATGTTAACTTCTCCAAGGGCAGGTGCCTAGTTTCTGCGCTTGCCAGGGTCTTGCTCACATAGTATATTGCCTTCTGTTCCCCCTCCTCTTCACGGATTACCACCTCACTGACAGCGTGGTTTATACCGCCAAGTACATGAATAGTTCTTCTCCAGGTACTAGATTTGACAACATTGGTGAGGTTGTCAAATACTTTTTCAAGTCAGCCAAGGCAACTTCACACTCTTCCATCCACAAAAAATCTGTTGCCTTTTTCAGAAAACTAAAAAACAGTTTGCACTTATCTGAACTTCGGCTAATGAACCTATTCAAGGCTGCTGCCCTTCTAGTCAACATTTGTGCTTGTTTGGCTGATGTCGGGCTTTTCAAGTCAATGATGGCCTTAATTTGATCTAGGCTTGCTTCAATGCCCCTCTTAGTGACCAAGTACCCTAGGAACTTACTGGATCCAACTCCAAATGCACATTTTGAAGTATTGACTCGAAGCCGATATATTCTTAGGATGTCAAAAACTATCTTCAAGTCAGCCAGACGGTTCCCAGCTTCTTTGGTCTTTATGACCATGTCATCAATGTAGACCTCTACTGTCCTCCCAATCAAATGCTTGAACATCTTGGTCACTAACCTTTGGTAGGTTGCTTCTGCATTCTTCAACCCGAAAGGCATCACTCTGTAACAATAGAGTCATTTTAGGGTGATGAATGACGTCTTCTCTTCATCTGGGGCATACATTGCTATCTGGTGGTAGCCTCTGTATGCATCCAGGAAACTCATTCTCTCATGCCTTGAAGTGGTATCTACTAATTGATCAATCTTGGACAGTGGGAAACTATCATTGGGACAAGCCTTATTTAGGTTGGTGAAATCCATGCAGACCCTCCACTTGCTGTTCTTTTTCACTACCACTATTTTGGATAGCTAGGTAGGGTAGTTTACCTCTCGAATGTCCTGGGCCTCTAGCATCTTATCCACTTCCTTCTTTATTGCCTCCACATGTATCAATGTTGGCCTTCTTGCTTGCTGGATGACAGGCTTAGCCGACCTCTCCACATTAAGCCTATGACAAGTGACCTTGAGGTCAATGCCAGGCATCTCATAGGGCGTCCAAGCAAATACTTCTATGTTTGCTCTCAAGAAAGTTTCCAACTCCTTTTCTTCCTCCTCGGCCAAGCCTGAGCTGAGAAGGAAGAAGCGCTCCTCATCACCTTCTTGGACTAGAATCTTCTTCAAAGCTTCCTCACTCTTGTCGGCTAATTATTTGCCGATGTTATCTAGGACCTCCATGTCCTTATCCTCGATTTCCACTGTCTCTACTTCCCCGTATGTTGCAGGTGGACTTCATTGCTGCCATGGAGCAATTTTTCACCTGCACCTGATCCCGTCTGACTTCCTCAATCCCCTGTTCGGTTGGGAATCGTAACAGATGGTGCAGCATTGAGGGAACAACCCTCATTGCGTGCAACCACGGTTTTCTCAAAATAACATTGTAAGGGGAGGGGGTATCAATCACTGTAAACTCCGTGCTTACCTTCTTGTTGCCTACCTGTACATCTAAATTCATGGCTCCCAGAGGCCATGTCGACGTCTCGTTGAACCCGACCATGGGGCTATTGGACTGCTCCAGATCATTTGGATGAAGGCCAAGCTCCTTGTAACATCTGACATACATGATGTCACAAGAGCTGCCTTAGTCGATCAATATGCGCCTCACCTGGCATTCTCCAATCTTTAGAGTTACCACCAGGGCATCATTGTGTAAATGTTGCATTATATCCAGGTCTACCTCAGTAAAAAAAACCATTGGTCCCTAATACTCATTTCTCCTAGGCTTCTTTTGCTAGACCTGATACATGTGCTTCAAGTGCCTTACTCTCTGGGTCTCCCTTTGTAAAGCATTCTAATTGTCCTTCGAGTGAATCACATTGATCACCTAAGGTCCATCTACTTGTTGTGGTGACGGTGGTAGAGGTGGTGCTGTTAGTGGCTAGGGAAGCTTCGCATGCTTTTCCCTCATCTTGGCCTCATCTACTTGGTCTCTTAGGTGACCCTATCTGACCAAATCCTCCAATGTGTCTTCAGAGCCCTACACCGCTGAGTCAAGTGTTCATCCTCATTATGGTAAGCATAATGCTTTCCAATGCTCATTCCCATAAACTTGATATGGATCTTCTCTAACACTCTTTAATATGGCTAGTTCTTGATCCTTTCCAAAACTTTGTAGATCGGGATCCTGAATACCATGGTGACTGCCTGTGCAGCCCTCAACCCTGTCTCTTGCCAGTTTACACCGAAATTACCTCGGCCCCGCTTCGGCGAGCCGTTTCTCTTCTCTTGCTTTGGTGTCTTTGCTCCTTGCGTGTCTTCTTCTAGCTCTGGCATACTTCTCAATCCGAGCCATGAGTTTCCTTCCATACTCTTCGATAGAGTTTTTGCAAGCGATTTCTGAAGCAGGGCATTCATCATCCAGGCCGTTCTTGAAAGACATGACCAGCCAGCTCCTGGTTACATACCGGAATTCGGTTGAACACCTCATAGTATCTCTTGGAGTAAGCCTTGAGGCTTTCACCATCGCTAATATTCAGTGCCAGTAGGGAGTCTACCCTTAGTGGCTGTAACTTGTTCGTAACAAACTGGCCACAAACATCTCGGCCAGGCCTTCCCAACTCTTTACAATTCCTTTTGGCAACTTATGAAACCAATTAAATGCTATCTCCCCAAAGGATGAGGGGAATACCTAGCACAACAACTGCTCATTCTCACTCCACAAAGCCATTGAATTCAAATATAAACCAACATGAAAGTTCGGGTCAAACTTATTATCATATATCTGGAACCTCGGCATGTGGAATCTTTTGAGGCCTCAAACATATCCCACTCCATCAAGAAAGGCATCCTCGGCTTCACGGGGGATGTAACCTCGACGTTATGCCGCTTACTCTGGAGGTAGTCTCTTAAATCCTCCTTCGTTCAATCGGGAGCTCAACTATCAATAGATTTCAACCTTTTTGGCGAGCTGCTCCCAGTGTCATTATGCGTCCTTTTGGACTTCTCTTCATCCACTGCATCAAAACAAAGGTCCTTCCCCTGAATATGCCGAGGTTCTTTGACATATGTCCCCTTGGTTCAGGGCATCTTCTGCGACTCACCTCTCAATGACTCTATTCGCCTGACATCCCGTGACGGCCGATGTAAGTGTTCCTTTCCCTTACCGTGTTGCGGGACTACTGGGATTGTTTTCTGCCCCCTTTTTTGGGCATCAGCCTTGGCTACTGGTATCGGTGTGTCCTGCAACATGAATGGTGGTTGCATCACGTTGTTCTGCATCATGAAGTTCACAACCAATTGTAGATTTGCCAACTTGTTTGTCATCCTTTTCATCTCACCGTCCCTCCTCAAGCATCTATCTTTCCATTCTTGGAGGTCGCCTTCGTTGTAATATTTATCTCGACCAGTTTTCTTTGGGGCGTTACCCTCTTTGCCGATGTCCTTCTCTTCAGGATTCAGATCATATGCTCCTTTATTACAGTTTTCCTCCCCGATGTTAGGATCTGCATGTTCACAACTCTCACTATAGATGTCGTCTCCAATCTTTTCTTCCTACTCGTTGTTGGCCATATATTCTCCTTAAGTTCCCACAGATAGCATCAAATTGTGGGTGTAGATTTTCGACCACACAGCTAATTAGGGGAACTCAGCTGGAGAGCATCGGCAAAATAAATTAAGCCCAAACAACCTATAACAAGAAGATGGGAATCCGACGGTGGTTCGTTCACTTGGGGACACTCCGATGATCAAATCAATAAACAAATATCTCACAAAGATAGCAAATAGTGCTTAAACTAACCAAGAAAAACATACCTTCGATCCACGGGGGTGCCTTGCTTTTATAATCAGCAATGACTTGATCCCTTTAGATTCCTCACTTCAATGGACTCAGACTCAATGCTCATCCTAGACCCTCAGCTAGATAGAGAAAAACTCTCATTGAGCCATATCTTTATCCAGATTGAGATCCTCCCCTATTCTAGGATTCTAGTCCCTTATCTGCTTATCTCGGATTCCGATATCTCCACAGATAACCTCGGCCTAGCCGAGATCATCTTGGCAACGTGGCCAAGCCACGTGGCACCTCGGCTGACACTTCGGTCTCACCTTAGCCACGTGTTGTCATTCACAAAATACTTCCCCACATTCTTCTTGAAATATTCATATAGAATTCTATCCTTATGCTCTTTCCATTCTCATCATAGGCACATGCAGCATGAGGGAATTTCTCAAGGATTTCCATTACCAACTCATTGATACAATTCTTTGTTGTTTCAATAAGAGGGTTTTTCATTCTATTCAATATCTTTCTCTCTGTCTGTAACTGTGTCAATGAGAGCTAATAAGTGGACACAAAATCTTCAATCTTCTAATTTGTGTAGTCACTCCAGTCCATAGCTCTAAATCGCGGTATCGGCTAACGTAACAGTATCGATCGTGGAGTATTGGTATCTGTAGTATCGGCCGGTACATATCGGGAATCGGGTGTCGCGACCGCGAAATTTTAAAAATCATTAGCAATCCCTCTAAAACTGAATTTTATGCATTTTATTTTGACTCTTGTAACCTTAATTTGTTACATTTTATTCAAAATTTTGATATGTAGGAGTATTTTTGACTCATTTTCAATTAAATGATATGTATTTATTTTTGGCATATGTTAAACTTTTAATAAAAAAATTGATTTGAATATTTATTTTTCTTATACTGAAAAAAAATAAATATATATATTAATATAAATAGAGGTGTAGGTGTATAAACAAATAAACAGGAAAAAAAAAAAAACCCTTAAACAATTACAATCTACAAATTCACCATAAACCCATGCACCTTCATGTACCTAAGTACCTCTCTTCATACCCATTTCAATCTCAGACTCCCAATGCACCTCCATGTATATCCATTTCAATCTCAGACTCCCATACCATAATACAACCACAAACAATCCTATCCTCTCTCTCCCAAAATGTTGACCAGAAGTTGCAGAATCCCGCCAAACCCAGACAAATTCAGCTTTAGATCGACGACAAAAAAAAAAAAAAAAAAAAAAAGAATAAAAAAAAAAGCCAGAAACCGAGCACAACAACAACAACAACAACAAAAGCAAATCTGTATCGGCCAGTATCGGCCCATGTATCAGATTTAGGCCACTACGTACCGGGACTCGGACGCTACGGCTGTAAATTTTATTCTCACCGATATACCAATTCATATCCGAATCAATGCTATAATTTTTCGATACAAATAGACCGATATGATACGTACCAGCCGGTATATACCTTTTTTTTTTGCCAGCGCCAACGCAGATTTGTGCTTTTGCTTTGCAACATCAATTCCCACCAGTTTATAGCATTTATCATATTTTGACGACATTTTCAAGAATAAATAAATAAATAAATAAAGACAAAAAGCTGAGACATCTGCACCAACAAAATATTAGTACAAATATTTATAGTGCACAATTGTGTATGTATAAAGTGATTTTTCTTACAAATAAAAAATGCAAACCTGGAACTAGTTTTGATGCCAAAAGCCCAAGGAATCCACTTTGATATGGATGATCGTTGCTATGTTTCGGATCATTAGATGGAATGCCTGCTTAAAAATAGGAGAAATTAAATCATCTATTTTTTTTTACTGTGTTTCAAAACATTAATTACTAGACTAACATGACTATTAACGTTAAAAATATGTTTATAAAATATTTTCCTTTGTATGTTAACATACAAAGGAAAATATTTTATAAACATATTTTTAAAAAATAAATAAATAAATAAAAGTCAACAAGAAAGATGTGGTAGTGGCAATATAGAAATTAAAGTAATAATGAAGGATTTTTTTTTTCAAAAAAAAAAGTGTGGTCACCTCCTCAAAATTTATGAGATACATGGATCATAGTGAAAACCCAAAAAATTGACAATACAAGGAAGTCAATCATTTATCATTTTATTGATGTATATACATCAATAAAATGATAAATGGTTGACTTCCTTATATTGACAATATATTGATTCATCTTGTATTAACTTTATTAGTTTCAATGATTACAAAGAAACTTGTATTTTCAATTATGAAAATTGTGAAAATTAGACTATGTAATAGGATGGGAAATGATTTTTCAGCATGTTATTTGATAATATTTATTCATCTCGTATTACTTAATATGTCAAATTTTAGTAGATAAATTAAATTTACATATGCAGTTTTTATAACTCAATGCAGATATAAAAAATATACTTACTTTTGTATATTTTAATTTAGTCCATACTTAAAAAAAATAAATAAATAAATTATGATAGAACCCATGCAGTTTGGTTCGACGGATCTATCATAAAGTCCCGTTTTACATATGCAGTTTTTATAACTCAATGTGAATACAAAAAATATACTTACTTTTGCATATTTTAATTTAGTCCATACTTCAAAAAGCTAAAAATAAATTATGATAGAACCAATGCAGTTTGGTTCGACCGATTTATCATAAAGTCTGATTTTAATGAATCAAATTGTTTATGTTTTAAAATCTTGTGTATTGACGAATTTAGCACCACAAGTGCCACCCTACTACCATCACCATCCTACAAATCTCATGCATAACGTGAAGAAAATGCGATACACAAAGATATTTTTCATTCTCATTGATCTGAAGAAGATAAACTCAGTATTTTTACAAAAATATTATGTATATTCTAAACTATATCTAATATACACGTGCATATCTAACAAACTAGCTTAATTAACTAACTATAACAACCTCTTGTACAGCTAGACCATCAGTTACATTGCCTTTCTTATCATGCTCTTGATATATTGGATGATTGCTACTGCTGCAGCTCATGGACACTTTGATCAACTCCTTATCATAACGAATACTACTTTACCACAACTGCCACTGTCACCACCTTATCATCACTATCACTTCCATACTACCATTACCGTGCCATCACCTTACTACCTACCGTTGCCACTATCATTGCCTCCACTGCCACTATTGATATGTAACCCCACTACACCACTGATGTCGCTACTACAATCCCATCACCACCACTACAATTACCAGCACTATCATTGATTTACTAGTGTTTAGTTTGGTTGTTACTATATAAGATCCACTGCCAACTAATCTCTCACTTATTCCAGGCAATTACAACAGTGGTAAATACCGCCACAATCAACTTTTTTTTTTTTTTTTTTTTTTTTTTTTTTTTTTTTTTTTTTTTTCGGGTTTCTTCTTTTAACTTTCTCCCAATTAATTTAGTCCATGTAATTTTGATTGAAAGAAATGTGTCCTTTAAATTTTGTTACTTGTGTTTAATTGGTCCAATTAAAATTACTCTGAAATTTTTTTCACTGAAAATTAACATGTTTTGGCTAATTATAAACACCAACACAACCCTCTTTATGAAAATTAACATGTTTTGGCTAATTATAAACACCAACACAACCCTCTTTAACTCATCTCTCTCTCTCTCTCTCTCTCTCTCTCTCTCTCTCTCTTCCTAGTATTTTGCTATTTTTTCCCCCTCTTCTACAAAGACACTACCCATGTAACTCTACCCCACCTCTCTCTATTATCTTCTTTCAAATGTCTCTCTAAGGTTGTGTTTAGTTGGAGAATTTATTGAGAGAAATGGGAAAGGAAAAGAAAATACAATTCTATTTTTTATTTGGTTATAATGAAAAACAAAAGAGAAAAGAAAGTGAGAGAGAAACACAACTTGGAATTTAAATCATATCAATTCTTTTTCCTTTTCTTTCTATTATTTCCCTTCCCTTTTCCTCATCAAGTCCGCCAAAAGTTGTGTTTGGAACATAAATTTGAGTAGGGATTTAGAAAGTGAAACAGTAGTGCCATCATTTCTAGTGATGGCAGTGATGAAGGGCAAGATGTTGCTCCTCTCCTCCTGTACACTTTTGCCTTGAGGGAATAAAAAACATTGTCATGTCCACAAGCAGCAGCAATATAAAGTGGTGTCTCTCCCAATTGTTGCGTTCAAAAGCCAAATCACCAATTCCCTTCTCCATTAACAACATCTCTACAAATTTGAGGTGTCCAAACTTGGCTGCTGGATGAAGTGGTGTATCACCTCTTGCATTCCTTGGCTTGAGTTCTTGAATTCTGAGTATTAAACCATTTTCAATAAGCTTTTTCCAGGCTATTGTGTTGGCATGCATGGCCATGAAATGGAGGATTATGTTGCCTCTTTGGTATATTGGTGTTGCACCTCTTTGTTGCCTCCAAAAATTGCAGAGGACTTCAAGTGATTCTGGTCTGCTATCTGATGCTGCCTTGTAAGCATCAGAGAGGCTGACTGAATTGGTTCTTGAGCTTGTCATTTTTTTCTTAGTTTCAAAGAACGCTTTTTTGATATTATGCAGAAATTGATGGATGGGGAGGAATGAATGAATTCTATTTGTTGCCTTATATGGCAACTAGCCGGTGGCACACATTTGCAATTGTATGAATAAAAACAAATTATAAGGAAATTAAAATAATAATATATATAAGAATATTTTTAATAAAATTTAAGGTGTTGTGTTCAAACTTTGTGCATAACCTCTTTGTATAACTTTTTATTTTAAGACAGAAAAATTTATCAGGAAACATGGGGAGATGGCTTGGACACAAGTCCAATATTCATTTAATAATAGTAGAGATAGATTTTTTGGTGACAAAAGGATACGAAAGATAGCTCTTTGTTCTCCAAAAAGAAAGTGAGCAAGACTCCGATTTTGAGCAGTACACATATTTTGATTGGTGTAAATTAGTGGGGTTTATTATTTTGAGTAGGGTCATTACACTTTTTGAGTATGAGTAAAGATCTTCTAGAGTAATTTTTCTTAAAATGGTCTTAGAGTGATATTTAGGCCAATTATATTTTATGTATGACACACTTTCATTTTTACAACCGCAGCTCACTTTAAAAAATGATAGGAAAATATTGCAATACATAAACATAAATTTTTTATATAATTTTCTTATTAATAGACACAAAAGCATAGGTCCCACGTGTATTTCTTAGAGTTAATGTGAATCCCACTACTTTTGTGTTTAGTAATTAAAAAATCTTGTAATTTTTTTCTCTAATTGAAAAAAGAAAAGACAATTTATTGATATAAATGGAAGTATTAGAGTGAAATTGTTGTTAGAAATTCATTTATGTATAATATTATTCAAATGACAGACATGATCTAATAATTGAAGAATAAATATTATGAGGCTGTTTTGAATGATTTAAATAAGTATACTTTTATCTTTTTATAAAAAAAAAAAATGTATAAAAAAGTAGAGAGATAATATGACTTAAATAAGTGTACTTATCTAAATAAGTGAACTTATTTATATATTATATAAGGAAAATTAGATTTCAAACCCATAAGTATTGTGAAAATTCCAGTATCTCAATCTTAATTTTCTAATTTTTTTATTTAAAAAAAAATCTCAGCATTTATTGATTTCTCTCAACCCACAAGTCTTTTTGACTTCTTCCATACCTACTATCGCACCATTTTCAACTTCTCTTATATACTATGGTTAGTGATGGGATTGTTAAATTATTTTTTATAAAAAAATCTAAAAAAAATAATTTGTATATTAAAAAAATATCTAAAACAAATATAATTTTTTATTAAAAAAGGTTGCAATTGCGAAAAAGAAAAGAGAAAAGAAAAATTCGTTGTGCATTTCAATAACAATGCTAAAAAAATGTGCCAAGTGTTTGTGTAAAGGCTTGGCACGTGTTCACTCTTAAATTATCAAGTGAATCTATATCTATATATTATATAAGAAAATTGAGATTTCTAAACCACAAGCCTTGTAGGAGCTCTAATATCCCAATATTAATTTTCTAATTTTTTGATTTAAAAAAAAAAAGAAACCTCAGCATTTATTGATTTCTCTCAACCCACAAACATTTTTGACTTCTCCCATATCTACTGCTACATCCTTTTCAATTTCTCCCATACACTATGGTTAGTAATGAGATTTTTAAATTATTTTTATAAAAAATCTAAAAAAAATAATTTGTATATTAAAAAAATGTCTAAAACAAATATAAATTCTTATTAAATCTATCTATCTATTATATAAGCAAAAGAGGGTTTCTAATCACAAGTCTTGTGGGAACTCCAACATTTCAAATTAAAATTTCTAATTTTTTGATTTTAAATAATTAAAAAAATCCTCTGTAACTCTCTTTCAAGCAATATACATATATATATATATATATATATTAATATCTCTTGATTTATGACTTTCAATGGAATGTATATCAAATATATAAAATAAAAAATAAAAAGTATACTAACTCATTTTGTAACGCCCTCAAAATAAATTCATAAATCATACATTTAAGACATCCATAAACTTAAGAGAATAAAGCATAATTCTATTTATTAGAGTATTCATTACAAAAGTATTACATATTGACATCAAAAGTAAATGTCCTACGGGCTTACAACTTTCCAAGCCAACACTTGGTTACAAAAAGAGAGTACTAACTCAAAACACAAAATAAGCCCTTGACTTGATTTACATGTAATACACAAAATAATCACAAAAAGGAAGCCTTCAGCTTCTACAACCTCCCAAGCTACATCCTTGGAGGCAGCATATTACCTGTACCTGAAAATGATGTCCCATATAGGGTGAGCCAACACCCAGTAGAGATATGCTAAACATGATATGAGCAATAACTAAAACATTAGCATTTAATAAATGTTTAACTCATACAAACCAACGTACAACACAATCCAATTCCATGACAGATATGTCCATATTTCATTCCACTTTCCTTTACTCATCAAATTTTCAATTCATAACATGGCTCAGAACCTGGCCAACATTTTAATGAGACTACGACTCATATTAAAGCACTTCCCTTTTAAATGAGATAACAACTCATATCAAAACACTTCCATACTTCACAATAGATACACATATTTGCTGTATCAATGTCATATTATAAAACACTTCTATACTTCACAATAGATACACATATTTGCTGTATCAATGGAGTCCATCACCTATCTCCTCCCAAATAATATCCAGTTTAGGAGTTCATCTCCTATCTCCTCCCAAATCGTGGAGTACATCCCCTATCTCCTCCCACACAATGCAAAATATATAAACACTTATCATATACAATGATCAATCAATACACATATTTGATGTATTATTCCAACCGTCATATTCAATGACATATTCAACGTGATTAGTTTCAATTTTCCCTAATCAACAAACAGTGTCTACAACAATCAAGACTATCCTCTACCGATAGCCCAAAGTAATTATTTCTAAACATATAATAAATGCATCAACAGATAAATTATCAATATTTGCAAAGGTGAGTGACTAACTTATCCAACTCCACCATTCATCCTCATAACCCCTCAATTTCATTATTTCCAACTCAATTTCATATTTTCATAACTTTTCCAAATTAATTGTACAAATTAATTTCATAACAACAAATTAGGGCTTTCCTCCCCCTTTTCTCAACATTGACTCAAAGGTTCAAATATTTTCATTAAACATCAATAACCTCATTTTAAGACCCAAAATATACATGTATGAGTCAAAGGAACAAAACGCCTCTTTATATGTTTTGAAACCCTAACCCCCAAAATTACTCAACTTCAACATTACATCAAAATGACTACAAGTTTATGTCAAAGACCATAAATATGAGTAGTTATCCCTACCTCAAACGGAGAGACCAAATGGAGAAGATGAAAGATTTCGAAGGTGCTCCAAACCCAATAATTTTCGAATCAAAATGAAGAGCAAGCCAAACCCCACACTTTATATAAAGGGACCAAGGTAGAAGATCACTTGATCTAGATAATTTTGTAGAGAGAAGTTGAAGTCTAGAGTCATAGGCTCTCAAGTTTGGGTTTTGAAAAGTAAGAGAGAGAAAGAAAGTCGAAAAAGTGATCCAAAAGTGATTTCACGAACTGATATACAAACAGGTACGCTCGAGCGTCAGACATAGACTTATGCTCGAGCGTCAAAAGCGCCGCTTGAGCGCCGGATGCACACTTCCAGAAGTTTTATAGTCGATGGTCCTCGCTCGAGCATGAAAGTGGACGCTCGAGCGTCCGATGACCTGCAGAACAAAATGCTGGGAGATAAATAATCACGTTCGAGCGTCAAAATGCCAGCTCGAGCGGAGAAGCGAAAACAAAGGGCCCGCTCGAGCGTCAAAAGCCCCACTCTTTTGACGCTCGAGTGTGAAGGCCAAAATCTGGGCATCAACTTTTGGTTTCTAAATACAACCAACCTGTTCCCAACCTGCCCAACACAACCTAAGACTCAAATATAAAGAGTAAAAGACAGAAATGAGGATAAGACAACGATCAACATCTACGGAACCGAGTCCGAAATACAATTAAACAATGAAGGGAAAACCGGGATCGCTATAACCTCCCCCCCTTAAAGAATTTCGTTCCCGAAATTAGATAAATAAGTTTCAAAAATATGATTTCTTAATTCTCAACAATATTACCATTCAATATTTCACAACCTGACCCACTACCGGTCATCCCATCTCTTTTCAAGAGGCAAATTACAACATATGTTTACAACATGCATTATCAACATGCATTCCTTTGAAATTTATCAATTTCAACACATATTCCACAATTCAATTACATATTCAATGCCAATCAATATATTTGCATTCCTAAAACAGAATTAACATATGCTGTTAAAATAAACTTCCATTTTCGAACCATATTCGATGGCTATAACATTTCTACAATCTAAAACATATACCATGTTTTCAAAATTCAACAACATAACAAAGTTTTCACCACATGGTTAAACATCATCAAACAAGTCCGGATATTTGTCACGAACCTCCAACTCACGTTCCCAGGTGGTTTCCTCCACCCCGTGATGTTTCCACAAAACTTTTACCAAGGGTATCGTCTTGCCTCGCAAGACTTGTTCCCGCCTATCCAAGACCCGCACCGGTCTCTCCTCATACGAGGCATCCTCATCTACCTCTAAGTCAGTCCAATCCAACACATGTGATGGATTCGGCTCGTACTTCCGAAACATGCTAACATGAAACACGTCATGCACTCCGGACAGCTGCGGTGGTAAAGCTAAACGGTATGCAACCTCCCCAATCCTCTCAAGGATCTCAAAGGGACCAATAAACCAAGGGGACAACTTCCCACTCTTCCCAAACCTCATCAAACCCCGCCTAGGTGATATTTTCAGAAAGACGTGATCACCCACCTCAAATACCAAAGGCCTCCTCCTACGGTCGGCATAACACTTTTGACGACTCTGGGCTGTAATAAGCCTCCTATGGATAAGCTCAACTTTCTCCGTTGTCTCCCGAACCAACTCCGGGCCCAACAAAGGTGCATCACCCACCTCGGCCCAACAAACTGGAGACCTACACGGTCGGCCATACAAGGCCTCAAATGGTGCCATACCAATACTGGATTGGAAACTGTTGTTGTAGGCAAACTCCACCAAGGGCAAGTGCCTCTCCCACGACCCACTAAAGTCAAGGACACAACCTTCGAAGCATATCCTCAAGGATCTGAATAGTACACTCGGACTGCCCGTCAGTCTGAGGATGATAAGCCGTGCTAAAGGTCAACCTAGTGCCCAAGGCACTCTGCAAACTCTGCCACAACCTAGCAGTAAAACGTGGATCTCTATCTGAGACGATCGACACTGGGACCCCGTGCAACCTCACTATGTCCCGAACATACAAGTCGGCAAGATGATCTACCGAATCTCTCACGCGCATAGGGATAAAGTGCGCTGACTTAGTCAACCGGTCTATAACCACGCAAATAGCATCACTACCCCGCTGAGTCCTCGGAAGACCTACAACGAAGTCCATAGTGACATGCTCCCACTTCCACTCGGCAATAGGCAAGGGTTGCAACAAACTGGTTGGCCTCTGATGCTCGGCCTTCACTTACTGACAAGTAAGGCACTTAGACACAAAAACTGCCACATCTTTCTTCATAACTCGCCACCAAAACTGGCGACCCAAATCACGATACATCTTAGTGCCTCCCGGATACACCGCAAGGCGTGAATGGTGGAACTCTCGGAGTACCTCCTCTCGGCAAGACTCCGACACAAACAGACGGTCTCGGTATCTCACACTCAGGTCGGGATACACAGTTAAACCCTTCTCAACCTTCCCACTAGAGATCTTTTCCTGGAGGGATTCTACCTCAAGGTCACCTCTTTGTGCCTCTAACACTTAATTCACAAGTATAGGCTGCGCAACTACAGAAAACAAGGCCGCAGCCTCAACTGATTCACCCAAAAGTAAATCAAACTCGCCAAGTGCACCCAACATCTCCCACTCTCGGATGGCTATACAAGCTACATCACTAATGGATTTCCTACTAAGGGCATCGGCCACAACGTTGGCCTTTCCCGGGTGATAGTGCAACTCAAAATCGTAATCCTCAATGAACTCCATCCACCTTCTCTGCCTCAAATTCAAGTCTTTTTGTGTAAACAGATACTTCAGACTCTTATGATCTGAGAACACCTCGAATCTCTCACCATACAGGTAATGCCTCCAAATCTTCAAGGCAAAAATCACAGCTGCTAACTCTAGGTCATGGGTAGGGTAATTCCTCTCGTGTATTTTCAACTGCTGCGAGCCATAGGCTACTACTTTCCCCTCCTGCATTAACACACAACCCAAACCCTCTCGTAAGGCATCACAACAAACCGCATAACCCAAACCTCTTTCCAGAATAATCAACACTGGAGCGGTGGTAAGTCTAACTTTCAATTCCTAGAACGACTTTTCACAAGTCTCACTCCACACAAATTTGACCCATTTCCGTGTCAATCTAGTCAGCAGCGAGGCTAGTCTGGAGAAATCCTTCACAAACCGGCGGTAATACCCAGCTAATCACAGAAAACTGCGGATCTCAAAAACACTCTTAAGCTGTGCCCAATCTTGCACTGCCTCAATCTTGGATGTATCAACAGACACCCCTTCTCTGGAGACTACATGGCCTAAGAATTTAACCTCTCTTAGACAGAACTCACACTTTCCAAACTTAGCATAGAGCTTATGGGCTCTAAGCAACTCAAGCACCAATCTCAAGTGTTCCTCGTGCTCCTCTTCAGAAGGTGAATAAATCAGAATGTCGTCCACGAAAACAACCACAAAACGATCTAAGAATTCCTAGAAGATCCGGTTCATCAAGTCCATAAACACTGCCAGTGCATTGGTGAGCCCGAAAGGCATCACCAGAAACTCATAGTGGCCATACCACGTACGGAATGCCGCCTTCGGGATATCCTCCTCCCTGACCCTCAACTGATGGTAACCTGATCTCAAGTTTATCTTAGAGAAACAACGGGACCCTTTCAACTGGTCAAACAGATCATCTAAACGAGGCATAGGGTACTTGTTCTTAACTGTAGCCCGATTCAATTTTCGGTAATCAATATAAAGTCTCAAGGCACCATCTTTTTTTTTTAGCAAAGAGGGCTGGTGCTCCCCACGGTGAAACACTAGGGCGGACAAAACCCTTATCTAGCAACTCCTGGAGTTGAACCTTCAACTCACTCAACTCGGCTGGGGCAAAATGATAAGGTGCCATGGAAATCGGCGCCATGTCGGGCATTAAATCAATAGAAAACTCCACCTCTCGATGTGGTGGCAAACTAATAAGATCCTCGGGAAAGACGTCTGAGTACTCACAAACCACTCTTGGCAATACAGTCTGGGTCTCATCACACTCACTACTCATAAAGCTAGCGAGAAGACCACTAAGCTCACTCCGCCCTCGCGGATCATACACCGGTGGCAACACTCTACCAACCCGATCCCCCAAGAAATGGAAACAATCCCCGCTCCAGGTATATAGAGTGACCCTCTGGCGGTAACAATCAATAACAGCCCGGTATGATGATAACCAGTCCATACCCAAAATCACATCAAAACCCTACATAGCCATAACTACAAAAGAAAATGGAAGCCGGCAGTCGACGACCTCTATATCACAGCCCCGACACCCTTGTTTCAAAATCAATTCGCCCCCAACAGGTGATACAACACAAATAGGAGAAGCTAACTGTGCCAACTCCAACCCCAAAACAGATGCAAATGCAGCAGATATAAAGGAATGGGATGCACCTGTATTAATCAACACATTGGCAATCGAGTTACAAAACAAAAAGATACCTCTCACAACAGATGGAGCCGGTACAAGATCCTGCGCGGTAATAGCATACACGCGCCCTGAAGGTTTTTGGTCTACCTGCTCACCTCTCGGAGCAAAAGACTGCTGCACAGACTGAGACGATGAAGCCCCCTTATTGACCCTCGAGGCCTGAACTGACTGTGCTAGCTAAAAACTTTGCGTCTGCCTCGAACCAGACGCACCAGATGTGCCACTCAACTGCGGGCAATACCTCTTCAGGTGCCTCGCCTAACCACACTGGTAACAAGAGAGGGGCTAGCCTCTGCCCTGACTTTGGCTCTGAGGTCAAGCCGAAGATAAAGCTGCTCTCTGCCCTCCTCCCCTCTGCGGGCAAGCTGGAGACTTGTGGCCCAGCTGACCACATTTGTAACAAGTAATGTCTCCTTGGCTGCCTCTCCCAGAACCTGAACTCGGCACTGGAAGGTAGATCTCACAAAAGCACCCTGGGGCTGCTGAGGGTTAGAACCCCTCTGCCTCCTACCATCCCCCTGGCCATCTTGACTCCTCTTGGAGCCCCTCATTCTCTCCTCCTCTTCCTCCATGATAATCTCAAGATGTGCCGCAGTATCCACAAGGCGTCCATACTCCCGAGTCATGGACCCAGCAACCCTACTCTTAAGCCCGTGCCTCAGCTTTTTCTCGAACTCAAGACAACGGCGTTCTCAGACGCCACAAGCTCAGGTGCAAACCTAGATAAACTGGTAAATGCGGCCTCAAACTCGGCCACTGGCATACTCAGCTGCTTGAGCTAAAAAAATTGGTCCCTCAACTTCTCCCTAACAACTGGACACAGAAACTTCTCCTGGAAAGCATCTACAAAGGCCTCCCATGTGCCACCAATGCGTCCTTGAACAAACTTCCACCACTGACCCACGTCTCCCTTCAGCTGGAAAGACGCCAAGGTCACCTTCAAAGCCCCGTCTTCGATGCCAAGCATCTCAAACGTCTTCGTCATCTGTTCAAGCCACTCATCAGCCTTAAGTGGCTCTTTCGGATCACCCACAAACTCGTCCGAGTTAGACCGGAAGAACTCCCTCTTCAGAAAAGAAGGCCCTGCCTTAGCAACATGGGCTTGGACTTGATTCTCAGCTCTGAGAATGTCTATGGATTCCCTCAATGCTCATGTCATCTCGCGGGCTAAGATGCCCATGGCCTGTTGACCTACTGGCTCGGCCACATTGGCCTGACCAACACCCTTCTGCTGCGCCGGATTATCATCCGGTATAGGCATCTCCTGCTTCCTAGGCCTACCTCGCCTACCACCACGTCCTCGTCCTGACATCCTAATAAAGGTAACGGAGAACATTAGCACATTCACAAATGTGCCGAAGTTATTTCACTCACATCCTAAAGCAATGGACAACAGTAATTCATTCCACGTAAGCACATAATCACATAAGCACTTACGAATTTCATTTCCGGATAATGACAGTCCTGAGGCGTTGCTAGAGTTCCAGTTAGAAACAGCATTGATCAAGTGCTTTTCCAATAGAACTCCCAGAAACCCAAGGATCCAATCAACATCCTAGAAACTAAATCCCATACCCAAGTAGCCACATAAGCATGTTATCAGATAAACACGTAATATCACACATAAGTCTCTGGCAAGCGAGACAAACCCATTGTGGTACTAATCACTTCCCACGTACCCAAAGTATTCAAACCCGGTACGCTCTGATACCAAGTTGTAACGCCCTCAAAATAAACCCAGAAATCATACATTCAAGACATCCATAAACTTAAGAGAATAAAGCATAATTCTATTTATCAGAGTATTTATTACAAAAGTATTACATGTTGGCATCAAAAGTAAATGCCCTACGGGCTTACAACTTTCCAAGCCAACACTTGGTTACAAAAAGAGAGTACTAACTCAAAACACAAAATAAGCCCTTGGCTTGATTTACATGTAATACACAAAATAATCACAAAAAGGAAGCCTTCAGCTTCTACAACCTCCCAAGCTACATCCTTGGAGGCGACATATCATCTGTAGCTGAAAATAATGTCCCATATAAGGTGAGCCAACGCCTAGTAGAGATATGCGAAACATAATATGAGCAATAACTAAAACATTAGCATTTGATAAATGTTTAACTCATACAAACCAACGTACAACACAATCCAATTCCATGACAGATATGTCCATATTTCATTCCACTTTCCTTTACTCATCAAATTTTCAATTCATAACATGGCTCAGAATCTGGCCAACATTTTAATGAGACTAAGACTCATATTAAAGCACTTCCCTTTTAAATGAGATAACAACTCATATCAAAACACTTCCATACTTCACAATAGATACACATATTTGCTGTATCAATGTCATATTAAAACACTTTCATACTTCACAATAGATACACATATTTGCTGTATTAATAGAGTCCATCCCCTATCTCCTCCCAAACAATATCCGGTTTAGGAGTCCATCCCCTATCTCCTCCCACACAATACAAAGTATATAAACACTTATCATATACAATGATCAATCAATACACATATTCGATGTATTATTCCAACCGTCATATTCAATGACATATTCAACGTGATTAGTTTCAGTTTTCCCTAATCAACAAACAGTGTCTACAACAATCAAGACTATCCTCCACCATAGTCCAAATCAATTATTTCTAAACAGATAATCAATGCATCAATAGATAAATTATCAATATTTCCAAAGGTGAGTGATTAACTTATCCAACTCCACCATTCATCCTCATAACCCCTCAATTTCATTATTTCTAACTCAATTTCATATTTTCAAAACTGGTCCAAATTAATTGTACAAATTAATGTCATAACAACAAATTAGGGCTTTCCTCTCCCTTTTTCTCAACATTGACCCAAAGGCTCAAATACTTTCATTAAACATCAATAACCTTATTTTAAGACCCAAAATATACATGTATGAGTCAAAGGAACAAAACCCCTCTTTATATATTTTGAAACCCTAACCCCCAAAATTACCCAACTTCAACATTACATCAAAATGACTACAAGTTTATGTCAAAGACCATAAATATGAGTAGTTATCCCTACCTCAAATGGAGAGACCAAATAGAGAAGATAAAGGATTTCGAAGGTGCTCCAAACCCTATAATCTTCGGATCAAAATGAAGAGCTAGCCAAACCCCACACTTTATATAAAGGGACCAAGGTAGAAGATCAGTTGATCTAGATGATTTTGTAGAGAGAAGTTGAAGTCTAAAGTGAGAGGCTCTCAAGTTTGGGTTTTGAAAAGTAAGAGAGAGAGAGAGAGAGAGAAAGTCGAAAAAGTGATCCAAAAAGTGATTTCATGGACTGATATACAAACAAGTACGCTCGAGCGTGGAACGCCCCGCTCGAGCGTCAGACACAAACTTACGCTCAAGCATCAAAAGTGCCGCTCGAGTGCCGGATGCATATTTCCAGAAGTTTTGCAGTCGATGGTCCCCGCTCGAGCGTGAAAGTGGACGCTCGAGCGTCCGATGACCTGTAGAACAAAATGCTGGGAGATGAATAATCATGCTCGAGCGTCAAAATGCCCGCTCGAGCGAAGAAGCGAAAACAAAGGGCCCGCTCGAGCATGAAAGCCAAAATCTGGGCATCAACTTTTGGTTTCTAAACACAACCAATCTATTCCCAACCTGCCCAATACAACCCAAGCCTCAAATATAAAGAATAAAGGATAGAAATGAGGATAAGACAACGACTAACATCCACGGAACCGAGTCCGGAATACAATTAAACAATGAAGGGAAAACCGGGATCGCTATACATTTCAAAAATTTTAATTTGAGGTACACTAAATATGGAAAGCATTCCATTAATTTAAATTTAAAATTATAATAATTTATCCCATAATATATAAGTTTTAAATAATGATATATTCCATGATTTATCTATATATCTATATACTATTATAATTGCAAAATATTGTCATTTCATTAAGGTTGAAAGTTGCAATTCTTTTTTGGGACATTTACACACAAGTCCTAATTTATGAACTTATACTCCATTAAGTCCTAACTAAAGTTTTTTGGATCTTTAAGTCCCATTAAAATTTTAAAAGTCGGAATTGCCTTTCAATTAATAATTGTTCATCATTTATGATTATGTATAAAGAAATATGATGATTTGACATTTATTTTGATTTTCAAAACTTTAAAAACAACTTTCAAATTGAAAAAACTAAAATAATAATAATAATAATAATAATAATAATAATAATAATAATAATAATGTGCAAAAAAAAAATGGAAAATTTGAACAAACTGAATTATTTTTTGTGCAAAATTTAAAATTTTGTGTCTATAAAAGAGTATAATGATGAAACATTGATGCGAACAAACAAACAAACAAACAAACTTTAAAAATGAAAAAATTGATAATATTCTCAGTTTTAAAACTAAAAAAAAAAAACTAATAATGTTATCGATTTTATTAGATAGTTGAATCAAATTAATAAGTAGAAAGGCAAAACGTTTAATCTCATGCTCTATTTTTTTTCATCAGTGTAAGACCTGAAATAAATACAATAACTCATCCACAACATTAATAAATAACAACGATAGTAAAGTAAGTATTTTCCATGATTCTCAATTACTTGTACAAAAGGGTAGCATGTGTAGGTATACATTCACAAGTCTAACCCTGCATCTATAACATATTGTAGACGCGCCCTTGGGCCTCATGCTACAGTTCGGACTCGATTTGTCATGGTTTTTAATCTGAACCAAAGAGTCCAAATCCGGCAAATCGTTTTGAGAAACAGATTTTTTGAAAGAAGTGCCAAACATGGACTGCTTTGCCAGATACAGAGTCGCCACCTAAATATTTTTTAATGGGGGAATTTAGGAAACCCTGACTCGGTGCCAAAGGCCACGTGTCCGTCATCACCAAAGTTGTCTCAGCTCGGGAACTTGTGTACGATTGGTGAAGGTCAGCTATGAGCATCCCCGCTCGCTCGATCAATGATCGGCCTCTACTAACCATGATATCTTGTTTTTGAAAACACATGCGCTCTTATTCCAGTTATTAGCCTAGAATTACTACGTGATGCGCACAGCATACAAGTATAGACTAGATCGCCTAATTTGGAACAAAGCATTGCATATCCGTTTGTTTGGAAATGTTTGGAATTTGCTACTCGCAAGTAGGCTAAAATACGGATTTCAATGAATTATCCTAATTCAAGTAATCCAACCTTCACCCACAGGCATTCAGGCAGTTTATCACATAAGCATATAGCCACATGGTAAGCATGCTGTCATGTTAACATTCACACTCATGTGAGATGCTAAAGCATAAATACTTACCGAGTACTCCAAGCCAAAACAGAAGCTATGTTAGAAATCATGCATGATCCTAACTATACAGAAGTGCCCAATGCAACGCATGCAAAAATGCAACTAAGATAGGCTCGGCTATTCTAAGATGGCATATGCGATGCTACAACTAACAACTATTCAACTCGGAATTGAAATACAATGCAGTTAGTATGATGCGCTGAGCCCGATGCATGCAAGACAGATGAATGAATGCACGCATGCATAGCATAAGGTATGCTAATTGAAACATGCCCTAAACTAACCATCGAAAGCTAGTAAATAAAAGGGAAGAAAGACTTGAGGTTGGAAGACATACATCACACTCACGCACACTTATTACAATAATTGTGCCCTCGCTCGGAGGGTCTGAATAAATAATACAGGCCACCTAATTAACTAACTCACAAGCTAATTAATTATTACAGAACCAAATGAATAACTAGTTACAACTAATTATTACACAACTTAATTAATTAACAAATTAATTAACTGATTAATGAACGACAACAGGCAAGTAGGGAAAGCAGTAAATGGTGCTATTCCAGCTTTGTTTGAAGAAGGGAGGCATGCATGCTCGCTTCGGTTCCTCGCTTTGGAAAGCCTTCCGGTTGCTCTTTAGAGTCTCTATTTGCAGGTTGTCTTCCAATGCTTGTTGCTGAAACTTACGAAAACACTGCAGGGGAAGTCACCAGTGACCTGTCGGCCATGGAGGGAGATCTGCCGGCCATCAGTAGGGCACTGCCAGCCAAGGGTGGCACACTGCTGGCCATCAATGGCAGGTTGCCAGCCACTGGTGTGCTGTGACACCAAACTGCAACGAAGCACAAAATAGAGAAAATGGAGGGTTTCCCAAGGACATGTACGCACCATGGCACTCCAAATCACCTCAAAACATCAAGGGAGAGGCCAAGTCGGATCCACGACCATCAATCACGCATCCCGATGCATGATGGCCAAAGATCCAACTTGTGCAAATCAATATGAAAATGAATGCACAAATAAAGCAAGTAAAGCCTAGAACTCTATCATGAATCATCAAGAGCTTCGGCGATCGAGAATTGAGACGCGTTCCATCACTTGAAGTATGAAACGCCCCTCGTTCCTCGTGCTCGGATTAATACTTAATCCAAACAATACAACATATAAGCATGACAAGCATGCAACATGACCTAAGTGTGCAAACATGTAACTAACCCAAACATGCAATAAGCGTATAAGCATGATGTGAGGCAACAACCTTGGACAACATGACAAAATGCAACGTGAACATGCAAGCATGCAAGGTGTGCGACGCTAAACAAGTATGCGACAATATACGAAATGAAACAAGCATGCGACAACATGGTAAGATGGGCTTACACCAAAGATGGACGGCTCTCAACTAGGTCCAAATTAGTAGCCAAAGTGATGAATTAAGCCACACAACAAACTCAAGCATGCAAAATGCGAAAGGTTCAACAAAGGGGCCTAAAGGGGCAACTCTCAAAAGTGCCTAAGAAGTGACAAATGTGCAAGTGTAACAACACTATATGCACTGAAATGAGATGATAAATGATGCCAAATCATTTAAATAGCTCAAAGATAGCATGCGTGAATCACCGAAACACGAAGCTTGCAAGGCCAATTACACTACAGCTATACGAAGCATGAAGGATATGGCAAGGGCAACCCAAAATAGTCCTAGTACGTACTGATATGAGACTAAAACATGCATGGAAGTGAGCCAAAGCAAGCTAGCATACAATGCTAAAACATAGAACATGCAAGGCTACAAAAGAGGCAATGCACTACACTCATGAGAACCAATCATGGCATGACTTGGAAAACCAAAAATAGAGTTACATCATGGTATATTAGGACCCAAAATGCACTGAAATGATGAGCCAAAGGCTTAGGTTAAGTGGCATGCACAAAAGTCCACTCTTGAGGCATAAAGCACAAGCTATACAAAGCATTCAAGGCATGTCAAATGCAAGTGTATGACAACATTTCATGGGCTGAAATAGCATGTGGAATGAGGGCAAGACATGCAAACATCACATGTATGACATGATAGAGACCTCAAAACCCAAGACTAGCCTAAGCACTTACACTATAGCTATACAAAGCATGCATTATTTGACTATGAAGCACAAAGACAGAGTCAAGGCAGCCCCAAAACGTGAACATTTCTAGTTCAAAGCATGGCCAAAAGGTGCTCACTGGAAGGGCTAAGGCAACATGCAAGATTGGCTAGTAAGCATGAGTTGTATGGCATGTATATGAAGCATATGAAATCTCACTAAACCAGCCAAAATTAGTGAACAAAACATGCCAAAATATGCCCAAATAATCATGGAAATGCAGCCAATGCATACAAAAATGAGGGGCTTCTTTAGGGGGCCATGCAAGGGGTCGTTAAGCACATGCAAGATGGAAATTCAACAAGGCCAAAACAACTCTGGAAATAGCCTATAGGGGTCCTAAAATCCACTGAAAAGGGCCTGGACAAGGCCTAGAAGCATGCAACTAAGAGGTCCTTTGGAAGGCCAAAAAGACCACCAAACAAGATAAGGAGAGAGGGGGCCACCCCCCTCTGATTTGGGCTCTCAAAATAGTGTCTAAGCCATTGAAAATCCACTAGATTTCAGTGGCTAAGAGGCCAAACCATGGCCAATGCAAGTGCTCTAATGCATGGCCCTAATCATGAAGAGATGAAGCATGCATAGGGGGAGATGACCCCAAACAGTAAAGAGACCTTAATCAAACTTGAAGAGGATGTCAAAACAAGAATTTTTTCAGTTTAGGTCGAGGTCCAAAAAAATCTCACAAATAAGGCTAATATATCATGCAAAAACAGCCCTAAAAGAGAGATTAAACAAACAAGGAAGTAAATGACTTCAAACAGCAAAGTGCCCTTAAAAAAAGTTGAAGAGGAGCTCAAAATATGACACTTTACAGTTTATGGAAAATCTTGAATATGCTCACAAGTAGGTCTAAGATATGATGCAAAAAAAAAGGCCTACAAAGAGGGGTAAAGCATGCAAGGGTGTAGGAGGCCTCAAATAGAAAAGTGTCCTTATACAATATTCAAGAGGAGCTAAAAAGAAAGTACTTTTCAATTTATGACAAAGTCCAAAAATACTTGCAAGTATGGCTTATAGATGAAGAAAGAAAAGGCAAGAAAAAGGGAAATAGAGACTTACCCTTGAAGAGCAGCTTTCCAGCAGCTTTTGGTCCAAGATTCTGAGCTTTCAACCTTTGCAAATGGCCCCCAAGGTGCTGAAATGGATGGTGGAGGTGTTGTGCTAAGGGTTATAGTGTAAAAGTACAAGGAAATCCAATTTCTAAGCACAAAACTCAAGCAATATAGGGAGAAAGAGAGGTTTTTGCTCTTCAAAAACTCCAGAACCACTGATATAAAGGGAACCCTCTTGCTTATATAGAAGAAGGCAATGCAAAGCTTCTTCAAGAAGCTTTGCAAGAGTTCCATCCCTCCATACACGTGTATGGAGGGGAGATAACAAAAATCCAGCTGGCTCAAAAGATCTGGAGGAAAACCAGCTGAGAGAGGGGGGGTGCCGGCCATCAGCAATGGCCAACAGTGGCTCACCATTGGCTGGCAGGGCATCACCAAGGGCCGGCAGGGTCAAGGCCATGGCCGGCAGTGCACCACAGGGTCCACTCTGACAGGACCTAGTCAGGGTCCAAAAAAGGGCAGAAAGGATACAGGGTCCGGGAAGTTCGAACCGGTGACGTTCCGTCGCGATAGTCGAGTGCTTGACGAGCAATCGAACTAGTTGTTGGGTGTACCTACAAGCACAACCAAGTCTTGAGGACGGTCAAAAATGAGATGTCTACACATATGCTACAACAAGAGATAAATATATGAAAGTAAAACAGATAATAACAGTCCTAAAGGCTTACAATTTTCCAAGACGATACTTGGTTACAATAAAAGTGAATCTAAATCCAATACAATTAAAGGCCCTTGGCCTGTACAACACATATACAACATTTAACAAAAATGAAGCCCTTGCTCCAAGTCCTTCCAAGCTATTGTTTTGGCGGAGGCATGTCATCAGCACCTGAAAATGTTTTCCCACATAGGGTGAATCAAAGCCCAGTAGAAATACTCCAACACAGTATATGAATCTTAACAAAGATATAAGGTGGATACACATGCAATTCTCGTGTCAAAATGTTTCATATCTCTTTCCAAAACCATGCCATGCCAAATGAATATCATAATTCATAACTTATTTTTTTTACAATAGAAAATAGGGCAGTGAATCTTACTCTGGGAATTTCAAAACAAATACAACCTTTCATAGAAATTTCGTCCGCTGGAAATCGTAAGCCGACACCCATGTAAACGTAGGCTATACAAGCACTACTATTGCCATTTTACGAATATTTTGTCTGCGGAATCGGCACCCATGTATACGTACGGTTTTTAGGACTTTTACCATGGACACTCAAGCTAATTTATTTCAACAAGTCAACACATATTTCCCAGATTCACCCATTTTCTCAAAACGATAAACATTTGCAATGTATAAATATGAAATAATGCCCGATGCAAATGGATGAGACAATATTTTCAATTCTCCTAATTCTCATGCAATTCCAACAATCATAACTATTCTCCATCGATAGCCCAAAATAGATATTTCTAAATAGATAAATAATTTTCAATAAAGATAAACTTTCCAAATTGTAAGAGGTGAGTGATAATAAATATTCAACTCCACCATCCTCATCAATATCAATCCAATTTCACAATTTCAATATTAACTCCATTATTAATACAAAATCAACAATTAAGACATATATGGCAATATCCTTTTTTCTTCCAAAATCAATCCCAATTATCAAAATCAACTATTTAATCACAGCTCAACTATTTCATCACAGCTCAACTATTTCATCACAACTCAACTTTATTTTCAACACTACAATCATTTCCAAGAATCCATTTGAAAACCCCCCTTTTTATCTTTAACCGAAAACCCTAGGTTTGTTTAAAAAATCTCCAAAAGCACAATATTGTTTAGAAATATCAAATAACTAAGTTAAAACTCAGAAAAAGTGCGAAGAATCTTTATCTCAAGCTTAGAAAATGATTGAAGGAGTGATGGAAACTCAAAGACATCGAAAATTAACTTTGTTCCAATTATAATGAAGCCCTCGTCAAGCTCTCCTTTTTAACAAAGGGACAAGAGTGAAGAACTCGACGGATCTAGGTGTATTTGTAGAGAGAATGAGAGTTTCAGAGAGAGAGGGTGTAGATCTAGGGATTTTAGAAAGTTTAGAGAGAGAAAGGGATATGAAAAAGTAACTCAAAAGTGGTTGTTCACGAACTGATATGCTCGAGCGCAAGAAGTGTCGCTCGAGCAACCAGACACAATAAGTTTCATCGCTCAAGCGCAAGAAGCTTCACTCGAGCGAAGAATCAAAACTTCCAGAAGTTTTACAGACAAAAGACCCACGCTCGAGCACAAGAAGCACCGCTCGAGCAAAGAATACCAACTTCTAGTATCTTTGTAGACCTACAAAAGTACTGGAAGTTCACAAAGACTACTCGAGCACAAGAAGTGCTACTCGAGTGAATAAACAAAATTCTAGGCAATATCAGTTTGAAAAATAAGCTACCAACCTATTCCAAACGCAACCAACACAACTTGAAAGCCAAACTCAAAGAGAAACAAGGGGATGAACAACTATATAAGGAAATGAAACCAAGATCCAAAGCATCAAATGGGTCGGGTTTAAACCAGAATTGCTATTACTTCGCCCATAAGAAATTTAGTCCCCAAAATTTTAAACCAAACAATAAAACCATGTTTAAACCAATTAAAACAATAATAGTAATTCAAATTCATCACCATGACCCATCCACCGATCATCCATTCCCATCAACATGATAAACGAGTTTTCAATTACTGAATATACAATTCACATTCACAAAACATATATGATGTTTATATTACATTAACACAACAAAGTTTTCAATACAAGTTCAAACATCAACAAATAGGTCCGGATACTTCTCACAGACTTCTGCTTCACGCTCCCAAGTAGCCTCCTCAACCTCGTGGTGTCGCCACAACACTTTTACCAAAGGAATCATCTTGCCTTGCAAGACTTGGTCTCGAGTATCTAAAACTCTAATCGGTCTCTCCTCATATGAAGCATTCTCTTCTACCTCTAACTCCGTCCAATCCAACACATGTGATGGATCTGACTCATACTTTCGGAGCATATAGATGTGAAACACGTCATGAACTCTGGAAAGCTATGGCGATAAGGCCAAACGGTAAGCTACCTCCCTTATCTGCTCTAAAATCTCAAAAGACCCAATAAACCTAGGAGACAACTTCCCACTCTTTCCAAATCTCATCAAATCCCATCCAGGTGATATCTTTAAGAAGACGTGATCTCCCACCTCAAAAGACAACAGTCTCCTACGGTCGGCATAGCTCTTTTGACGACTCTAAGTCGTAACCAACCTCTTACGGATAAGTGCAACTTTTCTCGTTGTTTTTCGGACTAACTCGAGACCTATCATAGCCGCATCACCCACCGAGGCCTAACACACAAGAGATCTACACGGTCAGTCGTACAAGGCCTTAAACGGTGCCATGCCAATACTCGACTGAAAGCTATTGTTATAGGTAAACTCCACTAAGGGAAATTGCCTCTCCTATGACCCCTTAAAGTCAAGAACACAACCTCGAAGCATATCCTCAAGGATGTGGATAGTACACTCTGTCTATCTATCAGTCTGAGGATGATAAGTGGTACTAAAAGTCAATCTAGTGCCCAAGGCATTATTCAGGCCCTACCACAATCGAACCGTAAAACGCGGATCTCTATCTAAAACAATAGTCACAAGGACCTCATGAAGTTGAACAATGTCCCTAACATAAAGGTTGGCTAGATAATCTACTGAGTCACTCGTGCACACAGGTACAAAGTGAGCTAACTTAGCCAATCAATCAACTACCACCCATATGGCATCATTACCCCGTTGAGTCATCAGAAGACCCACAACAAAGTCCATCGTGACATGTTCCCACTTCCACTCAGCTATAGGCAAGGGTTGCAACAAACCCACTGGCCTCTGATGCTCGGCCTTCACTTGTTGACAAGTAAGGCACCTCGACACAAACACGACTACATCTTTCTTCATCATTTTCCACCAAAATTGGCGGCTAAGGTTGTGATACATCTTTGTGCCTCCCGGGTGCACCGTAAGGCGTGAATGGTGATACTCTCGGAGTACCTCATCTCGACAAGACTTTTGCACGAAAAGACGATCAAGATATCTAACACTCGAGTCAGAATATATGTTTAAGCCCTTCTCTACCTTCCCACTAGAGATCTTCTCCCTGATCTACCTCAAGATCACCCCTCTGTGCTTCTATAACTCGGCTCACAAGTGTAGGTTGGGCAACTATAGAAAACAAAGTTGCCGAATCGACGGACTTGCCAAGACACAAGTTGAACTCACCAAAAGCACCTAGCATCTCCCATTCCCGGATGACAATATTAGCCACATTGCTAAAGGATTTCCTACTCAAAGCATCTGCCACTACATTGGCCTTCCCCAGGTGATAGTGTAACTCAAAGTCATAGTCTTCCATGAACTCCATCCACCTTCTCTGCCTCAGGTTTAGATCTTTTTTGTGAAAACAGATACTTCAAACTCTTATGATTAGAAAACACCTCAAACTTCTCACAATAAAGGTAATGCCTCCAAATTTTCAAAGCAAAGATCATAGCTGCTAGTTCTATGTCATGAGTAGGATAGTTTCTTTCGAGTGTTTTCAACTAACGTGAGCCATAGGTTACTATCTTCCCCTCTTGCATCAAGACACAACCCAAACCTTCCTTTGAAGCATCACAAAACATAGAATAGCCCAAACCCCTCTCCAGAATAATAACTACTGGAGCAATGGTAAGTCTAACCTTAAGCTCTTGAAATGACTTTTCACAAGTCTCACTCCACACAAACTTAACTCCCTTACTTGTAAGACTAGTCAATGGTGAGGTTAATCTAAAGAAATCCTTCACAAATCGACAGTAATACCCTGCCAACCCCAAGAAACTACGAATCTCAAAGGCATTCTTTGGTTGCCCTCAATCCTGCACTGCTTTTATCTTAGAAGAGTCTATAGTCACTCCTTCCTGGATACCACATGGCCTAAGAACTTTACTTCTTTCAACCAGAACTCACATTTCCCGAACTTAGCATACAACTTGTGGGCTCTAAGCAGCTCAAGCACAGCCCGCAAGTGTTCCTCGTGCTTCTCCGTAGAGGGTGAGTAAATCAATATGTCAATAACAAAGATGACTAAAAAGTGATCTAAGAACTCACGAAAGATCTGATTCATCAAATCCATAAACCTGGCTAGTGCGTTGGTTAACCCAAAAGACATCACTAGGAATTGATGATGGTCATACCAAGTACGGAATACCATCTTTTGGATATCCTCCTCTTTCAACCTCAATTGGTGATAATTCGATCTCAGGTCTATCTTAGAAAAGCAACAAGACCCCTTCAACTGATCAAATAAATCATGCATGCGAGGCATTGGGTACTTATTCTTAACAGTTATCCGGTTCAACTTATGGTAATCGATACAAAGTCGCATGCACCATCTTTCTTCTTGGCAAAGAGAGACGGTGCTCCCCAATGCGAAGTACTAGGGAAAATAAAACCCTTATCTAACAATTCCTGGAGTTGAATCTTCAACTCACTCAACTCAGTGGGTGCAAATCTATACAGTGCCATAGAAATCGATGTCATGCTAAGCACTAAGTCAATGGAAAACTCAATCTCACAGTGAGGTGGTGAATTAGGAAGATCCTTAAGAAAAAACATCCAGGTATTCAGAAACTACCCTTGGTAAATCAACTCAGATTTCATCACACTCATTACCCAAGAAGGTTGTGAGAAGACAGCTAAGTTCACTTCGACTTCATGGATCACATACTGGCAATGAAGCTCTATCGACTCTGTCTCCCATAAAATAAAAACAATCAACACTTAAGGTACATACAGTAACCCTCTGGCTGTAACAATCTATGACAGCCCGATACGATGACAACCAGTCTATACCTAATATAACATCAAAAATCAACATGTCAATCAACACAAATGCAAAAGGAAGTCGGCGACTAGCAACCTCTATCTTACAACCCCGACACCCCTATTCCAATACAATTTCACCACCAATAGGTGACTCTACACTGAGTGGAGATGATAACCAAGCCAATTTAATTCCAATGTCGATGAAAATGCTGACGAGATGAATGAATGAGATGCACTCATCTCAATTAACACATTGGCAATAGTATTACACAACAAGAAGTTACCTCGCACAACTGAAGGCGCTGGCACTAAGTCTGGTATGGTAGCGACATACACACGCCATGTAGCTCTTTGTTCCACCTGCTCACCCCTCAGAGCATAAGTTTGATGTACAGATTGGGCCGAAGAGGCCCCCTGATTAGCCCTCGAGGCCTGTACTGACTGGGTAGACTGATGGCTCTATGTCTGTCTCGAACCAGATGCACCAGGTATGCCACCCAACTGAGGGAAAAACTTCCTCAAATGCCCCGACTGTCGACATTGATAACAGGTAGGCGGCTGTTCTCTCTCCTAACTCTGGCTTTGAGAGCGAGCAGCAAACAGTGTAGACTATTGCCCTCCTCCTCTCTGCGAGCAAGCTGGAGACTTGTGACCCAACTGTCCACACTTAAAACAATGAGAAGCTTCCATGATTACCTCTCCTTGAACCCGAACTCGGCACAGGAAAGATGGATCTAGACTGTACAGATTGGGACTGCTGTGGGGCGGAACCCCTCTGCCTCTTACTGTCCCAATTCTCTCTCTGAACCTCTTGACTCCTCCTAAAGCCCCTCATCTGCTCTTCTTCTACCTGAACCATGGTGAGCAGCCGCCTTCACAAGCATCCATAATCCCTAATCATTGACCCAACCACTTTGAAAAGAAGCTCGGTCCTCAATCTCTTCTCGAACTCGAAACAACGACATTCTTCTGTCGTTACGAGTTCTGGTGCAAATCTAGAGAGGCTTGTGAAAGCTGCCTCAAACTCAACTACGGGTAAGCTAAGCTGCTTGAGCTTCAGAAACTGATCCCTCAACTTCTCCCTAGTAGTGGGAGGTGAAAACTTGTCCTAGAAAGCATTGACAAAGGCCTTCCAAGTTACTCTAATGCACCTACGTGCATACGTCCACCATTGACCCACATCTCCCTTTAGTTGAAAGGATGCCAAGGTCACTCTCAGTCTATCGTCTTCAATGGCAAGCATCTTAAACATCTTCACCATCTTCTCTAACCACTCATCCGCTTTTAGTGGCTCCTTCAGATCACCCAAAACTCATCCGAATTAGACTAGAAGAACTCCCTCTGCAAGAATGACAGCCCCAGTTTAGCAACTTGGGCCTGGACTTGATTCTCAACCCTAAGAATGTCCATAGATTCCCGCAAAGCTCTGGCCATTTCTCGGGCCAAAGCGCCATGCCCTGCTGATTCACTAGTTCGGCCATATTAGCCTGACCAACCCCTTCTTCTTGCTCTGAAATCTCATCCGGTAATGGCACTTCATGCCGTCTAGGCCTACCACGCCTAACACCACCACGTCCATGTCTTGACATCCTAATAAAGGTAACACTGAAGATTAGCACATTCACAAATGTGCCGAAGCTAACTCACTCGCGTCCTAATGCGATGAACAATAGTAATTCACTCCACATAAGCACATAAACACATACAAATTTCCTTTCTAGATAATGATCATCTTGCGACATTGCTAGAATTCTAGTTAGAAATAGTAGTGATCAAGTGCTCTTCTAACAGGACTTTTAGAAACTCGTAGACCCAATCAATATCTTAGAAATTAAATCTTATACCCATATAATCACATAAACATGTTATCACATAAGCATACCATACATACAAAATATCTCTATCAAATGAGATAAACCCATTGTGGTAAGAACCACTTCCTGCGTACCCAAAGTATTCAAACCTGGTACGCCCTGATACCAAGTTGTAATGCCCCGAAATAAATGCAATAACCCATCCATAACATTAATAAATAACAACGATAGTAAAGTAAGTATCTTCTATAAATCTCAATTACTTGTACAAAAAGGTGACATATGCAGGTATACATTCACAAGTCTAACTCTGAATTTATAACATATGTTACAACAAGAGTTAAGATATGAAAGTAAAATAGATAATAAATGCCCTAAAGGCTTACAACTTTCCAAGACGATACTTGGTTACAACAAAAGTGGATCTAAATCCAATACAGTTAAAGGCCCTTGGCCTATACAAAACATATAAAACATTTAACAAAAATGAAACCCTTGCTCCAAGTCCTCCCAAGCTATTGTCTTGGCGGAGGCATGTCATCAACACCTGAAAATGTTTTCCCACATAGGGTGAGCCAAAGCCTAGTAGAAATACTCCAACACATTATATGAATCTTAACAAAGATATAAGGTGGATGCATATTGTAGCTTGCTTTTCATGCTCCTTTTGGATACGACTAGCCCTACAGTTCGGACTCCCGATTCTGAATCTGATTTCACAAGTGCAATGTGAAATAGATAAACAAAAATAAGTCCAAATCTGGAAAATCAATTTTGAATCAAAATGCCAAAAGTGGACTGGATTACCAGATTACAAAGTCGCCACCTAAATATTTTTGAAAAATTTAGGAAACCCGTGAGTTGTGCCAAAGGCCACATGTCTGTCATCACCAAAGTGTGTCAGCTCGGGAACTTAGGTACAAGAGAGGAAGGTCATGATTTGAACACCCTACTCGTCCGATCAAAGACCGGTCTCTAGTAATCATGATGTGATTCTTATTACATTATATGCTCCTGTTTCGATTATTTAGGCTAACCTTTCTAGGTGATGCACACACAAGTATAGACTAATTTGCAAAAATTGGAACGCTTTGATTTTATGTTTGTTTTGAAAAGAGTTTGAATGTGCTTCACTTGAAAAGGTGAGTTTGCATTTACATTAATCAATTCATCCCAATTTTAGTAATTAGCCTTCATCCACAGGCATTCAAACAAGATATATCACTTAAGCACTTAGCCTCATGAAAGATATGCTTGACATGGCAACAATCACACACATGCGATATGCTAAAGCAATAAATGCTCACGTAGTACTCTAAGGCAAGGCAAACAAAGAAAAATAATTAGAAAACATGCACGGTCCTAACTAATGCAATATGACTAATGCAACACATACAATATGCAATTACTAGGTTCGGCTACAAGCATGACATATGAGTCAAATCAAGACATATGATAAAGCATGGATTCAAGTAAGGAATTCGAAATTGACATCAGTTAGTATGATGAGCCGAGCTCATATGCATACAAAACAAATGCAGGTAAGGCATGGTAATGTTTATGGGATTAAAACATGAATGCAACATACAACCATCATAAGCGGAGAAATAAAAGGGAGAAAGAAATGGGATTGTAAGACATTCACACTTATTACATATTTGCCCATACAAGAGGGTCCGAATGAGTGTTCAAGTGTCCAAAGTAAACTAACTATTACAAATTCGAATGAATGAATTAAAGAACTAACTAGCTAACTACTTTATTATAACAAGGATAATAATGAGAAATAAACTAGCTATCTAAGTTAGCTATAGCAATTATGAATAAACAATAATAATAATTACAACAAGGTGTAGACACCCCATTTTTGACCGTCCTCAAGACTTGGACGTCACCGCTCGAACACTCGGTGATTATCCATGTTTGTGTTTGTTTGGAGTTCCCGGAGTTCTCGGCTATGCGCCTTGCCTCAGGACCTCCGAACTTGACTGTTTTGTGTCTGGTTTTGCACCAAACACCTGTGCTTTGCCTTTGAGGGGCAGGGAATGCCTTCTGAGGCATCCCCACATACCACCGGCTGTGGCTAGAGGCCACCGGCTGGCTGGTGTTGCCATCGGCACTATATTGTGCCGGTCGGCACTATTTTGTGCCGGTCGGCACTCTTTTTGGCAAAATGACCATTTTGCCCAGCCGACCACTTTACAGCTGCTTTATGAGATATTTTTAGACAGCTGTTTAGCTCTTGTTTCCCCTCTATACACGTGTATGGAGGGATGAGCCTTTTGGATGCCTTAACTTGTAAGTTTTGGTGCCTATACAAGAGAAGCCTCTTCTCTTGGCTCAAGGGTTGAAATTCTTGAGAGGTTTCAGCCATTTTAGAGAGAAACCAAGCTCTGGTTTTAGGTTAGATCATATATCTATCTTATCTCTCTCCTTTCTTGCTTATTTAGTACACTAGGTGCTTTAGTTCACACTTTTGCACACAAGCACCTAGTGTTCCACCTTCCTTTGGTTCTTGAGGGTCCAGAGGTTTGTTTTGAAGCTTTGCAGCTGGTTTGGTACTCAAAGAAGCCATCACACCATCTTTGTTGAAGAGGCTTCAAGGGTAAGAACTTAACTCCCTTTTTACCCCATTCTTGCAACCTATTTTTGCTTGCTTTAAAACAGTTTTTGAGCTTAGTGTTTGGCACAAGAAAGTTCTGATTTTTAACCCTCTTTGTTGTATATTAAGAGTGTTTAGTGGTTTGGGTAGGTTTGACCACCCTTAGGCCTTGAAAAGGTCACTTTTTGTGCTATTTTGTGAGAGATCCGAGATTTTGGTGATAGGATCTCTTCACCACTGAAATCTTGAGGGATTTCAGTAGTGAAGAGTATGCCTTGAAGTCTCAAAAAGGGGAGGGTCACCCCCTCTCCTTGATGTCCTTGAAAAGGGCAAGTTTTGGCCTCCAAAGGAGCACCATGTTTGAATGTGTGTTGAGCATGCCTTGGTTGTCTTTCATGCTTATATTGCCATGATATAACATGTTTTCAAGTTGGTTTTGGTCTCCTATGCATGCTTAGCATGGTTGCCTTGTAATCCCCCTTTATGCTCTAACATGTCTAGGTAGTATGCCTTAGTCTTTAACATGTTTTAGGCTTGCATTTGTGAAGATTTTGTGCTTATATTTCCATGTTTTAGGTCTGTCCATAAGTATTTTGGTCAATCTTAGCATGTTTAATATAGCCCCTTTGCATTTGGCTTGTTGGCCTTAAGAGTTTGGATGTGTAGCATGCTTTGCTTGCATTGTTTTTGATGGTTTGGAACCATCTAGCATGCTATTTCAGTCCCTTAGAGGTGCTTGTATGTTTACATTGCATGCTTCTTTGTGACTTCTTAAGCTTGTGTTAAATGCCCCTTGTTTTGGCTTCAATGCATGCCTTTGGTTTAATGACTCTTAGATGCCATCTAAGTAGCCATTTGGCTTTGTTTTGACATGCTAGAAACCTGTTTTAGGTTGATTAGTGCATGCCATGTATGTTTGTGCAAAGTGTGGTTTAATGCCCTATTAGCTTGCCTTAAGCCTAGGCTATTTGCATGCTTTGTTTGATTTGATTTGTTGCGTGATTTGGCATCATGTTTGAAATGATTTGAGAGCCTAAGTTGCATGCTAATAGTCCATGTTTGAATCATCTCAAGTGTGCTTGAATGTCGTTTTGTTTGTGCCTTGGAGTGGGTACCTTAACATGTGCATGTGTGTGTGTGTGTGTTTAGTCCCCAATTGTAGGCACTTTAGCCACTGGTTTTAGGTCTTTTTGAGTTGCCTAACTCATGCCTAAATCCATTATTCCATTGGTTTGCATGCTTGCTTCTTATGCTTGTTTGTATGCTTGCATGAGCACCTTGCATTGTCCATATTGCATACTAGTTTGCCATGCTTAGGGCTTCATCATATTGACTTGCATGCCAAGCCTCTTGAAGTGAGTTTGATAGAGACTTGGCACCCTTTTGTGCCTATGTGTTTTGCATGCATTTGAAAGTGAAGTTGCATTCTTGGTTCTTAGGGCCATCATGCATGAAAATGCGCGATTGGTGGTCCGGGAACCGAGGCACATGCCCCCTTGAGTCAATAACATGATAGGGAATGTGTTTTGTGCATACATGTCTTGAATTGCCTTGCCATGCATAGTTTGTCCTCTGCTGCTGTGAGTTGCAGGATCTGCAGAACATTTTGTGCCGACCGGCACTTTTTAGTGCCGACCGGCAGTGTTTTCCCAGCCGATGAGTGAATTCAGTGCCGGTGGCCTCCTCCTTCAGCCGGTGGTGCTCTACCCCAGCCGGTGGTACTTCCTAGTGCCCTGAGAGGCACTCCTGGGACTTTGGCAATTGTCAGAAGAGGATAGCAGGGGAAACAGAGGCAATCCATGCATGGCAGTGCGGTTCCGAGCCGGTTTCGAGCACGCGCCGCATTTGGCCCTCATCCCGAGGCGTTTTTCTGTTTAATTAGATTAATTATTTTATTTAATTAATTTAGTTAATTTGTAATAATTAATTAGCTTGTGAAGTTGATTAGTTATTCGGTTCTGTATTATTATTTTGGTCCCTCCGAGCGAGGGCAAAAATGTAATAAGTGTGTGTGAGTGGGTGCATGTCTTCCAATCCCCACTTCTTTCTATCCCTTTTATTTACCTGCTTATGGTAATGGACTAGGGCATGTTTTATTTTAGCATACCTTATGCAATGCATGCGTGCATACATGCATTTGTTTACATACATCAGGCTCGGCACATCATGCAAACTGCATCGTACTTTCAATTCCAAATTGAATACGTGATAGTTGTTGCATCTCATATGCCATGTTTAGGATTAGCCGAGCCTGTTTAGATTACACCCCTGTATGCGACGCATTAGCCATTTGACATGAACTAGGTCATGCATGTTTGCTAACCGGGTTATTGTTTTTGGCACGGAGTACAATGTAAGTATTTATGCTTTAGCATATCGCATGCGTGTGAATGTTAACATGATAATAGGCTTACCATGCGGCTAAATGCTTATGTGTTATAAACTGTTTTAATGCCTGTGGGTGGAGGTTGGATTGCCTGAGTTGGAACAACTCTTTGAAATCCGTATTTTAGCCTACTTGCGAGTAGTAAAATCCAACACGTTTTTTCGAGACAAAACGGATACGCAATGTTTATTTCCAAATGAGGCGATCTAGTCTATACTTTTGTGTTGTGCGCATCACATAGTAATTCTAGGTTAATAACCGGAATAAGAACGCATGAAGTTTTCAAAAACGGATATCACGGTTAGTAGAGGCCGGTCTTCGGACCGGGCGAAAGGGGGTGCTCATAGCTGACCTTCCCCGATCGTACCCAAGCTCCCGAGCCAAGACCACTTTGGTGATGACGGACATGTGGCCTTCGCCACCGAGTCAGGGTTTCCTAAATTTCCCATTTTAAAATATTTAGGTGGCGACTCTGTAATCTGGAAAAGTAGTCCATGTTTGGCACTACTTTTCAAAAAAATCTGTTTTCTCAAACGATTTGCCGGATTTGGACTCTTTGGTTCAGATTTAGAACCGCGACACAAATCGAGTCCGAACTGTAGAGTGAAGCCCACGGGCGCGTCTACAGTTTCTGGCGACTCTGCTGGGGATTTTTAGAGAGCTTGACTCGAACTCGTGATATCCTGTTTTGACTACACTTATGTGTTTCTTTGCATTGCATGTGCATTGGTGCGCCTAAGACACCGTGTTGGCCATCTGCTATTCCTGAGCGGTTTGCCGGAGGCTTGTCTTGTCAAGGCATGTCCATAAGGCTGACCGGTTGCGGGCTCTGCCAGTATGGGAACACAAACCCCGGTTTTTACCAGGGCACCCTCTTTTGACCATTCGACCTAGTGCATATTCGGAATCCATAGTGACCATTCCAAACTAGGACAGGTTGCTTACCCGATACAGGTTGTTTGAAACCGCTGCGTGCATAGTAAAACCCTAGTTCCTGACAAAATAGGACAGGGAAACCCTACCCCAACATAGGGGTGCATTGGCTCTCTTTTTACCTGCTATGTGCTTTTAGAGTGTATCTCTACAGGGAACAAACATATCAGTTTGCGAGATTTGGGTATCCGGCCCGAGGGCACCGGTATCAGTGTTGTTGAGAATTAGCTGTCTGCGGGTATCAGTTCAGTTTTGATAGTGACTCCGGGGAATAGTGTTCAGTAGTAGAGCGCAGTTGTCCGGCTACACCCGTGTTTGATCTGTTTGGGGCTGAAATACTGCTTGTTTTCCGTTTCAGTTCAGAGATTCAGTAAGTTGATCCAGAACAGTTAGTGTCTTCTCCTTGCTGAGGCAGGACTGAACATGACGCAGAACTCTGAAGAAATTGTGGTCATGACGGCCGCGTTGAGTCAGGAAACCATCCCACAGAATGATGCTACTGTTGATATGCCGCACCCGCCCAAGTCGCCCGCTGCACACCCAATCTGGACCCCCTAGTTCTATCAGGCTCGCGAGCCCACTACATTCGAGTTAATGGGGATGATAGGTGATCTCCAGAGGTCCATGGCGGATCTCGCTTACGGAATGTCAACTTCGCCACCAGTTGCGCCATATGCCGGAAATTTCGAACCCCAAGAGCCCCCGCTGCTGGGGCGGATTGTGATCGAGCTCAATCAGTCGGAGATGACCTCCACCCACAACAGTGATGTACCAGTACCAACCCAAACCTCTCATCAGGCTGAGGCCAGAGGCAAAGACAAAATGAAGGCAGATGCCAACCCCGTGGAACAACTGCTGTGGGCAGTCCAGGCTTTGAAAGCCGGAGGAATGAGCAAACAACAGGTATCCGCGATTGTAACCAAAATTGTGGATGATGTTTTCCCCACTCTACCCGAGGGTAGTCCAAGTCGGTCAGAAAATCGGGACAGGCCCCGTCATGCCAGAGTAGCTCCTCCCATTCCCAATCCTACACCGGGAAAGGATCAAAAATCGAAGCCTGCGCCTGCCGATCCGTTCGCCAGTACGTCAAGCAAGAATACTCAGAATTCCAAGTACCTGCCCCGAGGGCGCAGGGTCTTCCACCCTCTCTACATGCCTTTGTCTAGGGCACTTCTGATTTTGGCTAAAAAAGGGCATCTTATACCCCTCGATCCTAGGCCGCTCCCCAAACCCCTTCCAGCAGGCCATGATGCCACTCAGTACTGTGCGTACCATCAGCAGACTGGCCATGCCACTGATAATTGCTTCCGCCTCCGTCATGAGGTACAGGATTTGATTGATAACAAGGTCATCCTCCCGCCTACCTCGGCCAAATCAGTCACTACAGAGTTCTTGGATTGTGAGGACACAGATACCGAGGACACCGATACTGCGAGTATGTAATTGGGATTCAACTGCCTGCGGGCAATATCTGGTACATTTTTGGATATGGCGTTTGGCGCGCATTTTTGAGCACCTGCCGATGCTAGTTTTGTAAATCCTGACTTGGGTGTCGAGTCAGTCTTTTATTTTGTCTTGAGTCTGTCTCATTGTTTTGAGTCAGTCCTTTTGTTTAAGGGTCTGTCTAATTGTAATGAGTCAGTCCCTCTTTTGTATAAGAATACCAGGTGACTTCGGGGTTGTTGCCTCAAGCACCGTTTTGTAATTACTTTTTTTTTGCTTTCTTTTTGGGTCCCCCTTCGCTGTGGAGCCAGTTTACACCCGGGGAAATCTGAATGAAACAGCCGTGGCTACCGTGTTTCCATGTTTATCGATTGTATTGGGCTAGTTGTGCCAGAGAATTCGAATGAGGTGACAACACATTCCGCCTGCTCTTTTGTGCCTTAAAAATTATTGCTTTGACTTAAGTTTTTCGAAACCTCTTAAGCACTGCGGTGAAAACGAAGAGGAAGAAATTTCTCGGGTTTTACAAAGTTTTGATCAAATTGAGGAAAAGAGAGGCGTGCTAAGCCCTTAATGAATGAAATCATGCTTGTTAATGTGAGTATACTAAGAAGGACCCTGGCTTTGATCCAGATTGATCCTACACTGTCCTCAGCGCGAGCGACTTGTCGCTTTCTTAAAAACTTTCAAAAAAAATGTTTTGCGCGGTCCTGCAAAGACATGTGTGGAATCGCTCTTGAGATTGTGCAACTTAGGATCGCTCTCAGCCTCGAGACTCGACCCCCCCTTGGCTTTCAAAACCTTGAACTTGCATTCAGAATGTTCAATGGTCAACCACAATGTGAGGCCTGTGTGGCCAGATTTGAAGCAGCCCTCGAACAAGAGGCACCAAAGTCAGATCAAGAAGGTCAGACCTCATCAGAAGAAGCTTGCAAGGCTAGAGCAGAAGCACCCCTCGAACTAGGGGCAAAAAATATCTGATGTGCTCGAAGAGCCAAAGGTGGATCTTTCTGCAAATCAATACAACAGCCACTCTCCTGGATACAGAGGGCTTCAATCTCAAAACCATTTGGCATGGACTTGTTATACTTTTACCCTTTGAGAGGCTCGCTGGGCCGAAAACCCGGAAGGGCGGCCCAGGCAAAAGTTAGAGCAAAGAAAAGAATGAAGAAAAAGAAAAAGAGAAAAAAATGCAAAGATAGAAAAATGCAAAAAGAAAAGAAAAGAAAAATGCAAAAAGAAGAAGAAAAAGGAATGAAAAGAATAGAAAAAGAGAAAAGAAAGAAGAACAAAGCTCGCAAGGTCGAAAACCTGCAATAGGCGCCTTGGCAAAAGTTAGAGCATAAAAAGGAGAGGTTAATACCCGAGTGTACCTTACCCCGAACTACGTAAGGCTTGATTCCCATGTTTGGGATACGTAGGCAACTTCATTCTGAAGTCCAGCCGTAAAACAATTCAAATTCGATTGTGTCCATGCGATGGTTCTGGTCATCTTTGTCTCCTCTGTATCTGAGAGTCTAGTTGTATTCGTCGCTCTGAGGACTGACTACAAGTACACTGCGATGCTATCCAAACAAGGGGCAACTTTCCGTTGCCATTCAAAACGTCGCGGTGTCACTTCAAACAAGGGGCAACTTTCCGTTGCCATGCAGTGTCCTTCAGACAAGGGGCAATTTTCTATTGCTATGGGTCCGAGGTTGTGCATCTCAAAGAGTTGGTTCCCTGCTTGTTGAGCGGTGGCCGTTTGCAAAAATAGTTTTTGAGAATTTTTACTGAGATTGACTATTCTCTCAAAAAATCATTCCATTTTTCCAAAACTGGACCATTTTCTTGGACCCAAAAAAGGAAAATTTTCAGTGCTTACAACCTGACTTGCATGATTTCAAATCAAAAATCGAATAAGCTTGTTAATCTAACTTTCATGTTGGTCAAAATTGTTTTAAAACAAAAAAAAATGGTCAAAATGATGAACTAGGGGCACAGTTGAGTCAGGTGTTCTGTCTTTTCCCCATCATTAACATACTTGCCAAGAAGGGCACTCCACCTGCCAGAAGAGGGCACAACTGAAGTTAGCAAAAAGGGCTGAAAACTCTCTCGTCCTCCAAGCAGCGAGGTATCAAGCCATGTGCGAAGCATAAGTTGGAATGGGACAGGATGTTCCACTCCCTCATCTGGACAGATCTAACCATGTCCAAACTCCGCGGCAGAGCATCGTCGACCGATGTCAGCCGCAGATTCGTTATACACCCAGTTGTGGCACAACCCCTCTGTGGGAAAGTTCACTGTTGTAAGCAGAAGAAGAGAATCTAGCAGAATGCTAGGGGCAAGAACCCGTAATTTCCTGTTTATCCATCAACCACTCTGGGAAGGGATAAAAAATTGAGAGATTGAAGAATAGAGAGATGTGCGTTGAGAGAAAAAGTGAGAAAAGGGCTTTTTCAGAAAAACAGAGCTTGAGGGCTGAGTGATGTGAGAATCACAAATGAGAAAGGGTGGGAAATAATACCCGGTGAAACAGGCTCCCTGTGCGCATTTGAGTCTTTCGTTGTATTTTGTTTGTCTCGAGTCTTGTTTTGAGTCGTTTCAAGTGTCAATAGATGTGTTTAGGTTGTTTACCTTTATTTTCCGTTGTTGGGTCGTCTTTGCTGTGTTCAGTTGTAGGCTCAATATCCGGTCGAGAACTCATTTTCTCAATTTCAAAAATGATTTGTTGTGTGCTCAGAGTGCTGTGCCATTCTCCACATTTGTGCAAAAGGGGGAATTTGTTCTTTCAAAAACCGCAGGGTTCACCCCCGATAAGTGTGAGAATAGTAAAACCAGGACCTATCTGAGGCTATATAGGTTCCAGACTGCAAAGCAAAAGAAAAGAGGGAAAATTTGGGACATCCAAGTGTGTTTCACCTGCAACCGTGTCAGCTTTATGATCTGTCTCATCAGATTGGGGCTATCTGTTCAGAGTTTGCTGTGTGCAGAATGAACCGAATACTGAGTTATGGGCTAAATGCAGATCAATCCCCAGCAGATTAGTCCTCAGTAGAGTATGGGCTGTATGTTCGGATTGAGCAGTGGTTTGTATGAGCTGTTTTGCTGTTTAGTTGGTTGGTTATTTGATTATTACAGTACAAGTGTTCAATTGTCAGACAACAGATCAATGTCATTTACATTTGAGGTGTAATATGATGCAATGCAGTGCAGAGTATGAAATATGCATATATATACAAATGTAACATTCTTTTCAAACAAAAGTTCGTTTCATACCATCTTTTTCGAATACATAGTTTGAGAAAAGCAAAAACCTGCCTGCGGCAGTACATAGTACTCTATCTACCAAAAAGAGAAAAGTACAAGAAAAGAAATAAAGAAAAGAAGCAGCAAAATCATCATCATCAGCAGCAGGCCTCATGCCTGAGGATCAGTCCTCGCCCTCTTCCTGGGCAAAAGCACAGGAGCATCGTCGGAGCTGTCACTGTCGAAGCCCGAGCCCGAGCTATCCCCGGCCTCCTCCGCAAATGACTCTGTCCCCGCCTCCGACTCACCATCTCCTGGAACTGGAGCTCGTGAGCTGCTCCCCACGTGACCACGTCCCCCTCTAGTGCGAGGGAATATCCTGCCGTCCCGAGTAGAGAGGGGAGGCCCAGCTGGAGCAGCGCCACCCACTGGAGGGATCGGGAAAGGAGGCTGAAAATACAAAGAACAAACACATCAGAAAACTGTGAGCAGTTTATCAGTACAGAATGCAGTGTATGAGTACAGTGTGTGAATGCCGTGAGCAGTTTATTAGTACAGAATGCAGTGTATGAGTATAGTGTGTGAATGCTGTAAACAGTGACTTAGTACAGAATGCAGTGTATGAGTACAGTGTGTGAAAGCCGTGAGCAGTTTATCAGATTTTTGTGCAGTGTAGCAGATTGTGCGAAGCAGAGTATGATTTGAGACTGTGGTCAGTAGAACATACCGGCAGGCTGTAGACGGCCAAAGCGTCGAGAGTCCGCTGCAGCATCCCCATCAGGGAGGCATTCAGCTCCACAGACTGACGGGTATACTCGGAGGAAGCCTGCAAAAGTGTTAAATACATCAGTATTCTGTGGGATATCTGAATGAACTGAAATGAAATAACGATGCAAGATGCAGAAATAAAGTAATACATACCGGAGGCAAGTCAGGAATACCAGCCAACTCATGACCGGCCGGGGGAGGAGCAAAAGGGATCTAGTAGGTCTCCCCACTCTGCCCCCTATAAGTCAACATGGTAGGCAGAGCGGGCCAGCCCGTCCCTCGTCCCCTCTGCACTCCCCTCCGGCCGCGAGCTCGAGCCCTCTGTGACGACCCCACTCCTGCTCCTGCCTCTGCCCGGGCCGCTGGCGCCGCAGGTCTCGCTGGATCAGCTCGGGAGCCCTTGCTCAAAGGCCGCATCAAGAAGGTTCGAACGTACTCTGAGTAGTCGCCCTCGCCCCTGTCGGCATCTATGTCCACGGCCCAGCCAAGGGTGTAGTCCTCCATCTGCTGGAAGCTGTACCCCTCAGTCTCCCTCATGCGCTCGGGAGGAAGGATCTGAACTATCTGCTCCGGCAACCCTAGGGTCTGGCGTATGAAACGCTCACCCAGGTACCAGGCCCGACAGACCGGGCCCTCCAGCAAAATCCGGTAGCGCGAGGTCTCGATCGCGCCGGCATACCGATCTCGTATCACCGCTGGTAGTGGAGCCCACGGCTGCCAAGTGACCTGAAATGAAATACAGTTGATTATCTGCTGATATAGAAATGTACGCTTGAAAGCGAAGATTAAACGGACTGTAAGTAAAACATACCTCGGTGGGGGTAATGGTGTCGAAGAAACGGCGGAAGAAGCTAAAAGTGTCCCGGGGCCTCCGGGCGCATCGCCCATCGTAACGGCGAGAGAAGGGGACGACCAGAGGGGTCTCCGCCTCCGGCACTGGCTCTAGTCTGGGGAAGTAGGCGTACACCCACAGCTGCAAAACAGACGTCAGTATGACTATCAGATCAAGCAGGATGCAGAATAAAGCAGAAATAACGGAGCCGGGTGTTGTGTATTGTGTTGTGTAGAGTGTACAGCGTGAACAGTGTGCAGCCAGTGTAAAGCGGAGTATGTGTGTGCCGTGTGTACAGTATACAGACTACAGTGTGTGCAGTGTGCAGAATACAGAAAGTATAGAGCAGAAATATAAAGCAGAGGAGAAGACGTACCTCCCAGGCTCGCCAGTAGCCTCCTAGCAGCTGTCCACTGCCACGAGAGACTGAGCTCATATAACCGTAAAGGGTGGCCAAAGCCGCGCCCCCCCAGTCATACTGCACAATCCTCTCGACGTCCACCAAAGCGCTGAGCAGGCAGAGGGGCACTGTGTTCGCCCGGTCGGCAAACAGGGTGGTCCCCAGCAAGAACATGAGGAAGCCGCGTGCATATCTCTCAGCGGCCTCCTGGGTCATCGGAGCTGCGTCCACCAGCACGGGCTGCACTCGGAACTGCACCTCGAACCAGGAGTAACGGACGAACCCTGGACGAGCAAGTGGCGGCGCCTCGCCGAGCAAGTGAATTTGAGCGGCAATCCACTCATCCATGTCTGTATCGAAGGGGATCGGATCACCCCCCACCCCGATGCCGGTGAGCATCGAGAAGTCGTAAGGGGTCATCGTCATGTCCCCAGTCGCTGATAAGTGAAATGAATCGGTGGTGTCCCACCACCTCTCTGCCAGGGCGGCAAGAAGAGGTCTGCAAGCAGAGAGCCTGGAGAGTCCCCTGCAGAAGGTGCCAAAGCCGGCCCGATCTACAATGCGGCTAACGGCGTCAGGCAGCTCGGCGTACCAATCGCGAGCGGTGACGTTCCTATACCCGCGGAGAGTATGGGAGTCTCCCTGTAGTCAAGAAATTGCAAAGCCATATGAAGATATGCAGTCGGTACAAATCTGGTATGCGTGCAGATTTTTAAAATTCAAACAAAAACCGGGTACCGGTGTGCTTGCAGTAAACTACAATCGCATGATGCGTCAGTGTGTTTTAGATGCTCCAGTGTAAACTTGGTGCATGTGTGCACATTTTTCAGATTCGAGCAGATATCGGGTTTAAGCGTACCAGTGGGTGGGCTACGGCCTGTGATATGTCAGTGCTCCTATGAGGATCAGTGTAAACAGCATGTGTGCGTGTTTTTCAAAGTTCAAATAGAAGCCAGGTCTCGGTATGTTTCAGTGAACTACAACGTGTGATGTGTCCGCGTGTTGGTGTAGTTTTGTGCAAATCTAGCATGCGTGCGAGTTTTTAGATTCAAATAAGCACCGGGTGTCGGCGAATTGGTAGTGCAATGTGTGCCGTGTGTTTGGGTTATTCAGACTAGTGTAGTGTGTGTGCATGTGCGTCGGTCCTAAATAGATGTCAGTTATGAGTTTGTCTACAATCAACTACAGTACAGTACATCAGAACTAAGCAGTTAATGGGTTCAGTTAGCTACGACAGTTGACAGGAAATCCTACATTGCAGAAAATAAAAGACGAGAATGTTACCTCGGCGGCGCCAAAAGACAAGTGGGAGGCCGGCTCGCGCAGCAGAAGCTCCGGGTCCAAAGCCCTGTCAAAGCCGCGGAAGTGGCGGAGTCCGTCGGGCGGTAACACGTGGATAGCCGGCTGGTAAGTCGCCGGATCGAATGGGCGCTTGCTCAGTGGCAGGAGCTCGACCCCGGGATCCATCTCGTGGTCCGGAGGAGTCCCGACATGTGGAACATCATCGGCCATAGCGATGGAGATGAGAAAATAGCCGAAAAAGAAAAGACGGGCCGGAATGCGAAAAGTCAACCGACAAAGTCAACCCCGAGAGGGTCGGAAATGGCCGGAAGAGTCGAAATGTGAAAATACACGGAAACGAAGACAAAATCAAGGGGAACAAGTCCCGAAAAAGCGGAACTAGCAAAAAGTGCACCGAAACGAAGATTTGTTCGGTTGAAAATGTCCGAAACGCGAAGAATATCGCGAATCCGACGAGAAAATGGGTGTAAAACGCGAAGAAATCGATGAGAAATCCAGAAAACAAACTCTAGAGAGAGAGAGTAGGGATTTTCGGCGGTTTAGGAGTGTGGAAAATAGGGTTTAAAACCCTATTTTATAAAGCCCGGAGTGAAATGGCAGTTCTGCCCCCGATTAGGCATTTTCTGCCGGTCGGCACTATTTTGTGCCGGTCGGCACTTTTTTGTGCCGGTGGATGAGTTCAGGCAGCCGGCGGCAGCCGGTGACCACCCCACCCAGCCGGTGGTGTTCCCAAGGATGTTTTTAGGCAAGATAAGGGGTTTTTGGGTCTTCATAGCTCAAGAAAATGCAAGAAGGTGCATCCCCGATGCTCGACCGGCCTCCGTTTCGACCTCAGACAGTGTCTTCTGTGTGTGGCACTCAGATTCAAGCGGAGATTGTATCCTTTTGTATCCTTTTGTCTTTTATAAAGATTCAAAAGTTGCCCTGTGTGCGTTGTTGCATCCATCACTTTGTCTAATGCGGCACGGCGCGTCGTTTTGCACGTCCTCTGCGACTTGCATCTTTTTTTGTATTTTGTGCGGCATGCGTGTCACACTTGCATCATTTTGTACTTTGTGTTGCATGCATGTCGCACTTAGCATTCATTTCTATTCACGCGAGGTGTGCCACCTCACGTGTTTCGTTTGCATTGCATTTCATATTCGCGTGAGGCGTGCCACCTCACGTGCTTCATTTTCATTTCATATTCGCGTGAGGTGTGCCACCTCACGTGCTTCATTTTCATTTCATATTCGCGTGAGGTGTGCCACCTCACGTGCTTCATCTTCATTTCATATTCGCGTGAGGTGTGCCACCTCACGTGCTTCATTTTCATTTCATATTCGCGTGAGGTGTGCCACCTCACGTGTTTCATTTGCATTGCATTTCATATTCGCGTGAGGCGTGCCACCTCACGTGCTTCATTTTCATTTCATATTCGCGTGAGGTGTGCCACCTCATGTGATTCATTTTCATTTCATATTCGCGTGAGGTGTGCCACCTCACGTGTTTCATTTTCATTTGCATTTCAATTCACGCGAGGTGTGCCACCTCGTTTGTTTCATTTTCGTTTGCATTGCATTTCATATTCGCGTGAGGTGTGCCATCTCACGTGTTTCATTTCATCTCAATTCGCGTGAGGTATGCCACCTCACACGTTTCATTTGCATTGTATTTCAAATCCTATGAGGTGTGTGTGCCTCATTTGCCTCATTTGCATTGTTCGCGCTATTTTGCGCCCCCGCCTGTCTGCATTGTGCGTGCATTTCGATTAGCCGGTCCGGCGGGACCTTAAACACGCCCGGTCTAGGAGACCTTAAATCCTCGGAGGGTGCGAAACCTTCGTCAAATGAGGTATGTGTGCCTCATTTTGCATTTCATTGCATCTTGAGGTACGTGTGCCTCGTTTTGCATTTCATTTTCCATCGAATGAGGTATGTGTGCCTCACTTTGCATTTTCATCGCGTCTCGAGGCACGTGTACCTCATTGCACTTCATTTTCCGTCCTTTGAGGCACGCGCACCTCCTTGCACGCGCGTCTCGTTTGCCCCATTTGCATCCGCATGCGTGTCTCATTCGCATCACACTCACTTAGAGTGTTGTGTAATCGTTGCCCCCTGGTCTGGCGAGACCTTAAACACGCACGGTCTAGGAGACCCTAAATCCTTTGAAGGTGCAATTCCTTCGGTGTTTGTCGTGCCCGAACGACTTTCGGTGGTCTGGTAAAGCCACTTGTCTGGGTTTGCGGTAAGTTCCTAGAAGACCAACTGGGGCGGTGAAACCTAGAGTTTGAACGGCTTATGCCTAGAACGCAAAGGTTCGGAATTTCCGAGACTAAAGTCTGGTTTAAATACCCAGGGGGTGTACCCTCGGCTTGAAATCTGTATGGAAGCCCCGTAGGTTGAGGCGGCGTGTTTACGCCTCAATTCTGGATACTGAACCGACCTAGTATGTCGCCTTGTCGGTAAGATAGGGAAAGCTGCAATCGTAGCCATTGCATCATCGTGCATCATCATACATCATGTAAATACTGCATATGTCATGCATTTCAAAAAAAAAACCATGCATATGTCCTGCATTTCATTGTAATATAGTGTATATGTCATGCATTTTCTGTACAACATCCAATGCACATTGCATTGTAGCTTGCATGCATCCATTGCATCACCTCCATCTATGGCTTGCGCCTTTCCTTGTTGAGCTTGGTCTGGTATGTGCCCTTACTTTTCACGTCAAAGCATGGTCCATGTGCATCGCGCCTATTCCTTGATGAACTTGGTTTGAGGTTGCGGCACCTTTTCTGTGTTAGACATGGTTTGTATGCGTACATGCCTTTCCTAGGCAAGACTGGGTTTGGCCTGCGTGCCATATCCATTGTATCTATTCCATTGCATGCATTCCACTGCATTGCCTCCATCTATGGCTTGCGCATTTCCTTATTGAGCTTGGTTTGGTATGTGCCTATTCTTTTCACGTCAACGTACAGTTCCGTATGCGTGCAGTTCTGTGATTAGACATGGCTTGTATGCGTGCATGCCTTTCCTAAGCGAAATACGGTTTGGCCCGCGAGCCATATCCATTTTATATTACATTGTAGTGTAATTATTGCATCCTGCGTTAGGATCATTGCCCACTCATCAGCGGGTCGTCACCCCACTTATGTCAATCCACCCAATACTTGTTCTTGCGTCCGTGCGTATTACTCATAGATCAGACATCGTTCTATGGGACACGGACTTGTTGCTTCCATCAATCTACCTGACATTTGTGTGGTTTTGAACCGCTCATGATTGGATCATGATTCGATTGCATTGCATATTTACATTGCATATTATTTGCATTGTTTATATTTGTTTTTAGTTTTGCATATCATTTGCATTACATTTAGATTCAATTGCATATCATCGCACTTTTTGTGCACTTCATTGCATTGTCATGCATTGTTGCTAACAATATTGTACCTGTTAAGTTTGCTTTCTTTGCAGGCACGATATTGTATGTACGGCTCATTTGAGGCCGGCGCAACCGGACGAGCCGCACAGGTATTGTATCCTCCATGTGAGACGTTTTGAGAATTGCATAATTCTCTTACATCCTTTCTGCATTGTAGTGTAGATTGGCATATTCTGGCTTATAACTGTTGCATGTGTGCTTCATTACAGCTTTCTTTGCATGATCATAAGTTATGCCCGGCTTCTTGCATTTTCAGTTGCATTTTGCCCCTGCCTGCGGGCGCATACCTTGTTTTGTCTTGCACGTTTGTCCAAGTCTTCGGCCTTGTCAAAAATGGGTCGTCTTTGGGCTTTGACATTCACTCCCGTCATTGTTATGACTTTCGAGTTCTGTCAAAGAGGGGCAACTGTAGACACCCCATTTTTGACCGTCCTCAAGACTTGGACGTCACCGCTCGAACACTCGGTGATTATCCATGTTTGTGTTTGTTTGGAGTTCCCGGAGTTCTCGGCTACGCGCCTTGCCTCAGGACCTCCGAACTTGACTGTTTTGTGTCTGGTTTTGCACCAAACACCTGTGCTTTGCCTTTGAGGGGCAGGGAATGCCTTCTGAGGCATCCCCACATACCACCGGCTGTGGCTAGAGGCCACCGGCTGGCTGGTGTTGCCATCGGCACTATATTGTGCCGGTCGGCACTATTTTGTGCCGGTCGGCACTCTTTTTGGCAAAATGACCATTTTGCCCAGCCGACCACTTTACAGCTGCTTTATGAGATATTTTTAGACAGCTGTTTAGCTCTTGTTTCCCCTCCATACAGAGGGATGAGCCTTTTGGATGCCTTAACTTGTAAGTTTTGGTGCCTATACAAGAGAAGCCTCTTCTCTTGGCTCAAAGGTTGAAATTCTTGAGAGGTTTCAGCCATTTTAGAGAGAAACCAAGCTCTGGTTTTAGGTTAGATCATATATCTATCTTATCTCTCTCCTTTCTTCCTTATTTAGTACACTAGGTGCTTTAGTTCACACTTTTGCACACAAGCACCTAGTGTTCCACCTTCCTTTGGTTCTTGAGGGTCCAGAGGTTTGTTTTGAAGCTTTGGAGCTGGTTTGGTACTCAAAGAAGCCATCACACCATCTTTGTTGAAGAGGCTTCAAGGGTAAGAACTTAACTCCCTTTTTACCCCATTCTTGCAACCTATTTTTGCTTGCTTTAAAACAGTTTTTGAGCTTAGTGTTTGGCACAAGAAAGTTCTGATTTTTAACCCTCTTTGTTGTATATTAAGAGTGTTTAGTGGTTTGGGTAGGTTTGACCACCCTTAGGCCTTGAAAAGGTCACTTTTTGTGCTATTTTGTGAGAGATCTGAGATTTTGGTGATAGGATCTCTTCACCACTGAAATCTTGAGGGATTTCAGTAGTGAAGAGTATGCCTTGAAGTCTCAAAAAGGGGAGGGTCACCCCCTCTCCTTGATGTCCTTGAAAAGGGCAAGTTTTGGCCTCCAAAGGAGCACCATGTTTGAGTGTGTGTTGAGCATGCCTTGGTTGTCTTTCATGCTTATATTGCCATGATATAACATGTTTTCAAGTTGGTTTTGGTCTCCTATGCATGCTTAGCATGGTTGCCTTGTAATCCCCCTTTATGCTCTAACATGTCTAGGTAGTATGCCTTAGTCTTTAACATGTTTTAGGCTTGCATTTGTGAAGATTTTGTGCTTATATTTCCATGTTTTAGGTCTGTCCATAAGTATTTTGGTCAATCTTAGCATGTTTAATATAGCCCCTTTGCATTTGGCTTGTTGGCCTTAAGAGTTTGGATGTGTAGCATGCTTTGCTTGCATTGTTTTTGATGGTTTGGAACCATCTAGCATGCTATTTCAGTCCCTTAGAGGTGCTTGTATGTTTACATTGCATGCTTCTTTGTGACTTCTTAAGCTTGTGTTAAATGCCCCTTGTTTTGGCTTCAATGCATGCCTTTGGTTTAATGACTCTTAGATGCCATCTAAGTAGCCATTTGGCTTTGTTTTGACATGCTAGAAACCTGTTTTAGGTTGATTAGTGCATGCCATGTATGTTTGTGCAAAGTGTGGTTTAATGCCCTATTAGCTTGCCTTAAGCCTAGGCTATTTGCATGCTTTGTTTGATTTGATTTGTTGCGTGATTTGGCATCATGTTTGAAATGATTTGAGAGCCTAAGTTGCATGCTAATAGTCCATGTTTGAATCATCTCAAGTGTGCTTGAATGTCGTTTTGTTTGTGCCTTGGAGTGGGTACCTTAACATGTGCATGTGTGTGTGTGTGTGTTTAGTCCCCAATTGTAGGCACTTTAGCCACTGGTTTTAGGTCTTTTTGAGTTGCCTAACTCATGCCTAAATCCATTATTCCATTGGTTTGCATGCTTGCTTCTTATGCTTGTTTGTATGCTTGCATGAGCACCTTGCATTGTCCATATTGCATACTAGTTTGCCATGCTTAGGGCTTCATCATATTGACTTGCATGCCAAGCCTCTTGAAGTGAGTTTGATAGAGACTTGGCACCCTTTTGTGCCTATGTGTTTTGCATGCATTTGAAAGTGAAGTTGCATTCTTGGTTCTTAGGGCCATCATGCATGAAAATGCGCGATTGGTGGTCCGGGAACCGAGGCACATGCCCCCTTGAGTCAATAACATGATAGGGAATGTGTTTTGTGCATACATGTCTTGAATTGCCTTGCCATGCATAGTTTGTCCTCTGCTGCTGTGAGTTGCAGGATCTGCAGAACATTTTGTGCCGACCGGCACTTTTTAGTGCCGACCGGCAGTGTTTTCCCAGCCGATGAGTGAATTCAGTGCCGGTGGCCTCCTCCTTCAGCCGGTGGTGCTCTACCCCAGCCGGTGGTACTCCCTAGTGCCCTGAGAGGCACTCCTGGGACTTTGGCAATTGTCAGAAGAGGATAGCAGGGGAAACAGAGGCAATCCATGCATGGCAGTGCGGTTCCGAGCCGGTTTCGAGCACGCGCCGCATTTGGCCCTCATCCCGAGGCGTTTTTCTGTTTAATTAGATTAATTATTTTATTTAATTAATTTAGTTAATTTGTAATAATTAATTAGCTTGTGAAGTTGATTAGTTATTCGGTTCTGTATTATTATTTTGGTCCCTCCGAGCGAGGGCAAAAATGTAATAAGTGTGTGTGAGTGGGTGCATGTCTTCCAATCCCCACTTCTTTCTATCCCTTTTATTTACCTGCTTATGGTAATGGACTAGGGCATGTTTTATTTTAGCATACCTTATGCAATGCATGCGTGCATACATGCATTTGTTTACATACATCGGGCTCGGCACATCATGCAAACTGCATCGTACTTTCAATTCCAAATTGAATACGTGATAGTTGTTGCATCTCATATGCCATGTTTAGGATTAGCCGAGCCTGTTTAGATTACACCCCTGTATGCGACGCATTAGCCATTTGACATGAACTAGGTCATGCATGTTTGCTAACCGGGTTATTGTTTTTGGCACGGAGTACAATGTAAGTATTTATGCTTTAGCATATCGTATGCGTGTGAATGTTAACATGATAATAGGCTTACCATGCGGCTAAATGCTTATGTGTTATAAACTGCTTGAATGCCTGTGGGTGGAGGTTGGATTGCCTGAGTTGGAACAACTCATTGAAATCCGTATTTTAGCCTACTTGCGAGTAGCAAAATCCAACACGTTTTTTCGAAACAAAACGGATACGCAATGTTTATTTCCAAATGAGGCGATCTAGTCTATACTTTTGTGTTGTGCGCATCACATAGTAATTCTAGGTTAATAACCGGAATAAGAACGCATGAAGTTTTCAAAAACGGATATCACGGTTAGTAGAGGCCGGTCTTCGGACCGGGCGAAAGGGGGTGCTCATAGCTGACCTTCCCCGATCGTACCCAAGCTCCCGAGCCAAGACCACTTTGGTGATGACGGACATGTGGCCTTCGGCACCGAGTCAGGGTTTTCTAAATTTCTTATTTTAAAATATTTAGGTGGCGACTCTGTAATCTAGCAAAGCAGTCCATGTTTGGCACTACTTTTCAAAAAAATCTGTTTTCTCAAACGATTTGCCGGATTTGGACTCTTTGGTTCAGATTTAGAACCGCGACACAAATCGAGTCCGAACTGTAGAGTGAAGCCCACGGGCGCGTCTACACAAGGCTAATTACAATAATAATAATTAAGTACGACAATAATAATTACAATGATTAACATCAAACAATAGCAAGGATGCACCTGCTCGCATGCACAGTATATAGAAACTGCTCTGTTTTCCCAGACTTGCTCTGTTTCACCTTCATTTACTACCCTCTATTTTCTGCAAAACACTCTGTTTACCCAGCATTGGAGGCTGGCCGGCCCCAAATGAGATTCAGTCGGGTCCAAAAAGAGCCGGCAATGCCTTAATTTTGTGTCAAAACTGTTTTTGTGCTCTGAGGTGAAAACAGTACAAACAAAGCAGTGCCAAGCCTTGTTTGTCCCTTCTGCTCTTCTCTGTCATGGAAAGCCTCAAGAGAAGAACGAAGTCATTTCCAAAACCATCAATGAGCAAGTTGATTGCTTGATGATTTTGGACACGATTTTGGACAAAAATTGATAAACGCAACGAACAACAACCACCTCCTCTTATCATGGAGTGAGCTCAAAGAGAGAGGTAGAAACGCTTCAAGGTTTATCAACACATCATGAATTGAGGTGTGACGGCCCTTGACATGAGGGACTCGGCATAACGTCTGGCCAAACCCAAGCAACCTTATTCATTTTCTTTATACTCGGCATAACGTCTGGCCAAACCCAAGCAACCTTATTCATTTTCTTTATGTCCGTTGGTCCATTTTAAGCCAATTTTCATTAGTCTTGTCTATTCTTTAATCCATTTGTCCAAAATGATGATTAAGTCCACTAAATGAGAAGGAACGTCAAATGAGATGTGCTTCTAAACATGAAAGAGAGACTATGCCTTTGATGATGAATCTCTGTAGAAATTAAACCATTGAGCATCGGTCTCCTTTTCATGCTTTGAATAACCATCAATCGGTTGAAACAACTCTCAAGCAAAAGAAGAAAAGAGGGAGGTTGCAGAAACGAGTGCTAGATTGATTCTTAAAATGAGACTCTTGATATGAAAACTAAACAAAGAAGAGCCATGGACAAGACAACACAACAAGCAAGATATGAGGACTTTCAATACAACAAGCAAGCTAATCAAAGCATATACTAATTAAATAAACTAGAACAGCCCTAAAACAGCCCCTAATATGTAAAAATCAGTGGCTAAAAGTGCATGAGAAGAGCCCAAAAAGTTAAACAAAAAGCAAGGAAAACAAGACTAGTGAACAAGAACAAGGAGGGGTGGCTAACCCTTCCACTTTAGAGACTTCAGACCATGTTTTTAGCCTTTTTAAAACTCTAAAAATCAGTTTGAAGACCAAAGAAAAGAGTGTGAAAACAAGGGCTTGAGCTATGAAGTAAGGTGTAAGAAAGAGTGTTAAACCTCTCTACCTTTGGTAGCTACCCAAACCCAAGTTCAAACACTTGAAATGGACTCAAGACAACACAAAGACACAAGAAATAGATAACAATAGATAGAAAAGAGAGCAAGAGAAAAGGTGGTAAACTTATACCTCTTAAAGAAGACAAGCTTTTGTTTGTAATACAAACTTGGTTCAAGCACACTCTCAAGCTTGAATTGTGATTCTCAAAGCTTAACCAAGGTTTTAAGGCTTAATTCCAAGGTTGTATGTGATGTATAGATATGGTATAAGGATGATCAAATATCTCAAAGTTAGCTTGCACAAGAAGAAGGAGCTCTCAAGGGTGGTTTAGCTTCTTTGAAATTTTTCTAACCTCTAACACTGAGATACAGGTTCATATTTATAGAATTTGAGCCAAAAAGGTCAAAAATATCTTCAAAAATAGACAGGTGGCGAGCTCCCTCCTAGAACAGTGTTTCTCGCCAAAAAAAGCCAGTCGGCCCCCAATGGCCACGGCTGGCCCTAAATGTGCTCTCATGTTCCTCTGTTTCAAGCTTAGCGTAGGGTGGCACAATGTTCAAAAATGAACCTCTGAGGTAAGAACAAGGTAAATATGAAGGTTTTGGCATTGTTTCGGGGCCCGAGCTTAGATTCCTTTGTTGAGAATTCAAACGATACACAATGTCATTTTTATCATTGAGCGCTCTGGAGCAAGCGTCTAAGTCTTACGGGCGGTCAAAAATGGAGTGTCTACACATATGTGATGCTCGTGTCAAAACGTTTTATATCTCTTTCCAAAACCATGCCATGCCAAATAAATATCTTAGTTCATAACTCATTTCTTTTACAACAGAAACAAGGTAGTGAATTACACTTTGGGAATTTCAAAACAAATATATCCATTTTACGAAAATTTCATCTGCGGGAAACCGTAAGCCAACACCCATGTAAACGTAGACTATACAAGCACTACTATTTCCATTTTATGGATATTTTGTCCACACGATTGACACCCATGTATACGCGCGGTTTTTAGGACTTTCACCATGGACAATCAGGCCAACTTATTTCAACTAGTCAACACATACTTCCCAGATTTACCCATTTTCTCAAAACGATAAACATTTGCAATGTATAAATATGAAATAATGCCTGATGCAAATGGATGACACAATAGTTTCAATTCTCTTAATTCTCATGCAATTCCTATAACAATCATAGTTATCCTTCACCGATAATCCAAAAAAGATATATCTAAACAGATAAATAATTTTCAATAAAGATAAACTTTCCAAATTTCAAGAGGTGGGTGATAATATATATATCCAACTCTCCAATCCTCATTAATATCAATCCAATTTCACAATTTCAATATTAACTCCATTATTAATACAAAATTAACAATTGAGACACTTAGGGCAAAATCCATTTTTCTTCCAAAATCAATCCCAATGATCAAAATCAACTATTTCATCACAACTCAACTTTATTTTCAACACCACAATCATTTCCAAGAATCCATTTGAAAACCCCTCTTTTGATCTTTAACCCAAAACCCTAGGTTTGTTTCAAAAATCTCCAAAATCACAATATTGTTTAGAAATATCAAATAACTAAGTTAAAACTCATAGAAAGCGCTTAGAATCCCTACCTCAAGCTTAGAAGATGATTGAAGAAGTGATGGAAACTCAAAGACGTCGAAAATCAACTTTGCTCTGATTAGAACGAAGCCCTCGTCAAGCTCTACCTTTTTAACAAAGGGACACGGGTGAAGAACTCGACGGATCTAGGTGTATTTGTAAAGAGAAGTAGAGTTTCAGAGAGAGAGAAGGTGTAGATCTAGGATTTTTAGAAAGTTTAGAGAGAGAAATATGAAAAAGTGACTCAAAAGTGGCTGTTCACGAACTGATATATGGACAAATCGATCGAGCGCTATAAGTGTCGCTCGAGCGACTAGACACAATAAGCTGCACCACTCGAGCGCAAGAAGCTTTGCTTGAGTGAAGAATACAAACTCCCAAAAGTTTTATAGACAGAAAACCCATGCTCGAACACAAAAAGCACCGCTCGAGCTAAGAATACCAACTTCCAGTATCTCTGCAGATCTGCAAAAGTATTAGAAGCTCACAAAGACCGCTCGAGTGTAATAAGTACTGCTCGAGTGAATGAATAAAATTCTGGGCAACAACAGTTTGAAAAACAAGCTACCAACTTGTTCTAAACACAGCCAACACAACCCAAAAGTCAAACTCAAAGAGAAACAAAGTGAAACAAGACAAGAACAACTATATAAGGAAATGAAACCAGGATCCAAAGCATCAAATGGGCCGGGTTTAAACCAGAATCGCTATAATCAGTTAGTGAAACAATTATCTGGAACATTACTATGCAAAATTGATAATATTCTTAGTTTTAAAAATTGAAAAAAATTGATAATATTCTCAGTTTTACTAAATAGGACGTATTGATACAAAAAATTTTAGATAAGACCTGAGCTACCATAATATTTGTAATATAGGACTTTTAGGTGATTAACTATTTTTTTTTCCTCATTTTTTTTATTTTGTTTAATTTTTTATTAATATGTGTTACAATATGATTGATCTATAAATTAATTTTATATTCTTAAAATAAAATTTCAAATTTGGATTCTTACTTAGTTATGTTACTATAATTGGAATGAGATCAATATTCATTCCTTAAATTTTGCATTCTATATTAAATTATAAAATAAAATTTTAAATTTAAACTCTTCTTCAAATTATATTACTACAATTAGAATGAAATCAATATTTACATGTGTCATAATAATATGTCATAATATTATTGGTTTAAATATAATTTGTTTTAAATACATGTGTTCAAATTATTAATCGCTATTATTTTTTTTCTTTTTTTGTTTTAAATTTTGTAAAAAACAATTACATCCTTCTAAACTATAAGGATTTGAACAATAATATTTTTTAATATAATTTGTTTTTTTTTTAACAAAAGAGCAAAGCATAACTTTTTTAGTACTTATCAAACATGGTGGATTTTGTTAAAAAAATATATATATATTTTTATATCTCAATTGTCAATTAAAGAAATTAAAATAAAGAATAAAGATATCTTTGGCACAAATTGTTAAAAAGTTACGTTTGCTAAAATAAATTAGAAAGAAACGTTAATTTTTTTATTTATTAAAAGTGATAGTTCATTAAACTTTTTTTTATTTAAAAAAGAAAAAGAAAAGAGAGTTATAGGTGATAATTTATTATTCATCTAGAATTATTTTCAAATTAAATGAAAATACCATATTAAATTTTCTTCTTACCTTTTTTATTCAAATACTTTTATTTTGTAAGAAATTTATTTTTATTCTATTTAATATTTTATTGTAATTTTTAAATTATAAAGAATTTCTAAAAAATCATATTTAAATTATGTATGCCATTATAAAAAGTAAATTTTTTTAATATCAACTTAGTGGTAGTTTGGGAAGTGTCAAATAAGTATACTTTTTTGTTTTTTATGAAAATATGTACAAAATAATAGAGATGTAATGTGACCCAAAAATGGATAATTAACTATACTTTTCTACTTTTCACGAAAAGATGTGTATAAAAGTAGAGATGTGATATGACCCAAAAAGATAAAAAGATAAAAAAGTATTTTTTAAATATTTTCAAACAACCCTCTATTCGATGATCCCTTTCTAGAAGGTGTATTTTTAAAATATTTTCAAGAAAAATTCTATTGAAAATCTTAAGTATATTGAGTTTTCTTTTGTTCATTAATATTAAAATTTTAATTAATTTTATTTATTATTTAAAAAATAAATTAGCAAATAATTTATATATTTATATATATAATTTTTTTTATTACTCAGATTATTTGGTATTTCTGGCCAAGTCTACTCAAATTTAATTTGAATTTTTGAATTTTTGCATAGGTCCTCACTTAATTAAAAACTATTTTGTTCAATCTTTAAAATTTTTTAAGCTCGACTCAAGTTGTTTGGGTTGAGCTCACCTAAGTTTGCAATTCTAACAAGAAAGGTTGAAAGTTACATGATTAAATTTGTGACAAATTAAAAAATAATAAATAAATTATAATAAAATTGTGGGACTTAAATTGTAAATTTCAATCTTCTTTGTTTTCATAATTTACATACAAGAATTTAACTATTTATATTATTTTGTATAAAAATATATTATTAATTATTTTGAACTTCATTTTAGCTCTCAAACTATACCGTAAAAATCAATTAGTCTCCCAAATATATAAAAAAATAATAATAATAATAAAATAAATTTAAATATTTAATAAATAATTTTTTATCTCAATAATGAAATTTAAATTTTAAGTAATACACTTTGCAAAAAAATAATTAAAAAAATATAAAAATTCTTATTTAGAATTACCTCTTTAAGTCTCAAATTATTTTGAGTGGATCATGGAGAAACTAATTGAACCAAAAATTTATTAGCTATTCTATGTATGAAATCGAACCAAAAACTAATTGAAATCGAACTTGTGCACTCTGAATAAGCCAGTCTTGCGTCCATAAGGAAATACCATTAAAAGATCATCAAATGATTCAAGCAAATGTATTGTGGCCAACCTCTTCCATCTTTAGGTGTTGAATAAATGTACGTAGCTCTTGGAGGGTTGGGTCCATCAATCTCAACAAGAGCAAGTGTTCCCATGACAGAAAGAGTGAAAGTATGATCTTTGAAGCAAATGACATTGATGAAAAGAAAAGATGTCAAATTCTTACAATATCAGTCCACGCACTATCTCCTAGTGTTGTAAAGGCAAAACTATAAGATCATGTTTCATTCACAAAACTAATAGTGAGGTACTAATAATCCTATCAAATTAGTGTTGTATTCACTATCCCACCCCTATTCCATTACTAATAATCCTACAAATTTATTGGATTAATTATCCATTGAATTAATAATCCTAAACCAAAATGTCAAAACAAACATAGGATAATTGAGCTCACAGATTAATTAATAATCTCAATCACATGCTTTAATCCTTCCAATCAAACATGTCCTAAGAGTAGCCATAAATTCCCAGAGTCACAAACTCAATCTCGAATCTTAAAGACTCTGGCCTTGTGGATAAAGTTAACCCAATCTATTTTTCACATGAACTTTGTTCTCAAATGTTGATTGTGTTGGGAGATTGATCTAAACTCGAGTGATGGGATTCAAAAGGTGAATCTTGAGATCCTGGCCAATGGTTAAAAGCCATCATCCATGAGAAGACCCCTAATACTGCCGACCATGAGCCTCAAGAAGCGGTAATTTGTGAACTTTGTTCTTATATAATATAAACTAAACAAACATCTGATGCTTTCACCATTGTGGTTTTCATTGAGAATTAGCCATGGGACTGTAGGACTTGAGATCAGCATTTGTTCAAATAAACTGATCGCCACGAGCAACAAACAACAAAAAATGTCAGAAAATCTTCAATGGCATGTAACTGATTGGCAATCACATGAATGAGATCATCTGGAAGTTGGGACCAGGAAGCCATCACGGATTGCTTGATTGAGAGAAAAAGAAACAGATTTAGTCTATACAATTTTAAATATTGTTTATAAGTCATTCAACAATAAGCATCAAGCAAACCTTCTGGAATTAAGAGAAGTAATGAATTGTAAGAGAAGTAACTTGCATTCCATAGATCAACTTCAATGAATCTAACCTTGCTTCCAAAGAACCTAGGTATGACAGATACATAATCAGAGAGAGAGAGAGAGAGAGCAGTATGCCACAAGAGACTGCATTCTAAATGTTAACAGCATATAGAACCAATTGTAGACAATCCAAATTTACATAAAACACTTCTCATAAAAAAATGATTCAATGACATAATTCAACTTTTTCAATATTTCAATGCCCATGGCAAGCACTTCTTGATCTAATTTTTAGGATAAATTACGCCTAGTACACATACACTTTCACTAAAATCTCATTTTGGTCCCTTTACTTTAATTATAACAATTAACCCTTTCCATTTTAAATCAAGTTCAAATCTCACCCTTTTTTTTTCCACTAATAAAGCTAACGGAAATTGAAAGTAAAAGAACTAAAGTGAGGTTTTAGTAAAAGTGTAAGAGTGCTAATGAAATAACAAAAGTGTCACACATGTTTCAAATGACAGTTCTATTAACTTTGTTGACAGTAAACAACAGATGAAATGATAAGATTGCAACTTGACTTAAAATTTAAGGGGTTGACTGCTATAATTGAAAATGAAGGGAATAAAGTAAAATTTTTGGTAAAAGTGTAGTGGTGCTAAGTGTAATTAACCCTAAATGTTATTAACCAATATGATATCAAATTAGACCTCTGATGTGAATTAGGTACTACAAGTTGGTATTTTACAGTTGTTTATAAAAAATTTAAAAGGTTATTTGTTTTTCAAATGCATTCTATTATACCGGGATTGGACAAACTAAATTATAAAGTACAACATACCAATAAAGATTTAAATACTTGATAAACATATAAATTACAAATACATTGTATGTACTACCTAAATAACAACAAAGAAATATTTACTAAAAGAGCTCTAATTTCACAATAAGAAAATGATAAATAAAAAATCAATTTCATGTCATAAATGCAAACAAGATCACTTGTCAAGATCATCGACTCTTTTTGGATGCCAAGAGCATAGAATTGGAAATGAAAACAATAAAGAAAAATAATACAAATATGAGTATGAAACAACCAAAAGAATTCACTCTTTTCTTCTGTTCCATCGCCCCAACCATTGCTTGTGCAAAAGGTACCAATAGAAATGGCATAATCAGTAATTGGTAACCTCTAGCTCAAAGTTAGCATCACCCAAATTGGATGAGAATAATAATTAGGGTAATCAACACCAAAGAAAAAGGTTCAGCAGTTCCATCCACCATACAATACATGCGGACATCACGTCCAATAAAACTCTCATTGTACGATCACCATTGTTCACTGTATCAGTAGTAAAATAAATTTTATTGTGTTTGCAATTTAAAATATTAGATGAAGAAACAAACAAGAATAGTTGTCACCAACAAATAATGCTATATTGCCCAAGTCCTCGAGCTTTGTCCACTCTGTCATATCCAAATCAAACTTGTAAACTTCAAAATGTATCAGAGGGCTGACACATTCGTAGCAGTAAACCATCAAAAGATCCATGGATTATTCCACCAAATATAATTACCCCTAAGCCAATTGATGTGGTAGTGGAGCAATATATAGCACCCTAAGAGGCCTAGGGGCACAAGATTTCCAACATCACAAAGGGCAAAAATTTGACCGTTAAAGTGCACAACATCTATGAACCTAAAATAGGATAAGTCTTCAACATTAACCCAAGAACTGTATCCTGGCCTTGAAAAGGCCAAATGCTGATAAGGACCTTAAATAGCCATAATCAAGAATTTTTCTTTGATAGTATAAGTCTATGAACTGATACCATTCTCTATAAAAATCAAATTGGATCTCAAATGTAGGTTATGGTGGGAGATTGATACGAGACCTCGAAAGGGGTTCGAAAGGTGGATGTGGTTAAAATCCATCTGTTAGGTTTTTGTTATTGGCAATCCCGTTTGACAAAACTCCTTTCAGTTGTAATTTTATTCGCTCTTTTATTTCAGTGAGGCCATGAGTATTTAGATGCGAATCCAACCTGAATTGTGCCTATGTGTAGACACCCCATTTTTGACCGTCCATAAGACTTGGACGCGACTGATGGTTTACATGGTGTAGAAAGTTGTGCAGGGGAAAGGTGCAATTTCTTCGGCAAAGAGAGAGAGTCAAATCTCAACTTCATACCCCTGTTCTAGACCAAAACAATCTCGATCAAAAGATTTTAGACTTAAAACCCTCTCATTCAAAACGTTTTTGAAATAAAGTTCCTACGATGTTCCGACGCTCGCATTTTATTAAATGTTGCGTTTTTCGGTAAACCGAGCGAGGACAAAGTGGGAATGAATGAAAGAGAGATGAAATCTTTGAAAAATCTTTCAAAACACCTTACTTAGGGGTTTGAAGTCGAAGAAAAGAAAAGAAGAGGGAAGAAATCCAGTCGAGGGAGAAAATGGGCATGAACCGTTAAGAGAGAGTCGAGCAACCCTCGCCGAATCGGGCCTATTCATTTGGATACTTGGAATCAATCTATGAGGCCACTACCGTTGGAAAGCTTACTCCCGGGGCTTCATTTTTCACTCAAGAATCTCCTAAATTCAATTCCGGACAGCGGAGATATGGTTGATTGAAGTGGGGCATCATTCCGGTTGGACCGAAATCTGCGTGGCTTCACCAAAAAGGGCATAACTTTTTCCACAGGAGGAATTTTGATGCAAGGTTTTGCGCCATTGGAAATCTAACTTCCGGGGCTTCAATTTGGACACTTGAATAGCCACCATTGGACTTCCCAATCACCCACTGGCCACATTTCTTTCTGGCAGACCCTTTTTTTGTCCTGAAAAGTAGCTGGCCGGCCAGAAAAGCCAGAAAAAGTAGCTGGCCGGCTAGAAAAGCCAGAAAAAGTAGCCGGCCGGCCAGAAAAAGTAGCAAATGACTTTTTTTCCCTTTTTAGCTAGCCGACCATAGCCCCCTCCCCAAGTGTGTCCTAAAAGTGAATTTTGTTTTCCTCTAGACCTTATGTCCGAGGGTTTGGCCTTTTGGGGGGAAACTTGAATTAGTTTTTCCCCCCATTTTTCCCCCTCTTTTCCACCCTTTTGTCTATATATCCAGCAGCCCTAGCCCTCTTGCAAAAGGTTAGAAAATTTTGATTAAGCCTTTTGGATTGTATCTCTCTCTCTCTATATATTCCAACCATCAAAACCTTAAAGTTCCTACACCATTTCTACACCACCTCATAGCACAAGGCCTCCATCCTTCATTCCAACACTTTGGGACTGCTTTGAAGAGGTTAAAGGCTCAGAATTTTGGTCCAAGAGCTGTTGGTTCTTTGATCTTCAAGGGTAAGTCCTTCTCTCCTCTTTTTGATCCTATTCTTGCCCAATACATTAACCTCTCTTGATTGCACTTTTGGGCTCCGACCCTAACTATAAATAGGCTTATTTTGAGCCATTTTCCATGTTTGATTAAGGGTCTCTCATTGTTTGGGGCCTCCTTGTTGCACTTGCTTCATTATCTCCCTTGTATGCCATTTTCTTGCATGTTGTTTTTGGCCTATATGTAAACTGATTTGAGGCATGTTGTAAACTGTGAAGTAGCTTATTTTGAGCCCTTCTTCAACATTGTTGAAAGTCTCATCACTGTTGGAGGTCTCTTTTTGTCACTTGCCTTTGTATCCCTCTTTTGGCCCCATTTTTGCATGATTTGTTAGCCTCTTATGCTTCTGTTTTTGGGCTTTGGTCCGAACTAAAAATGACCTTATTTTGACCCCCTCTTCATGTTTCATCGAGGGTATTTTACTGTTTGAAGCATCATTTTTATACTTTGTGTTATAGCTCTATTTTTGACCTTATCTTGCATAGTGTTTTGAGCATACTTGTACACTGTTTTGGCTCTGATCATAAACTGTAAAAGGTCATATTTTAGGTCTCTCTTGAACTTTGTTGAAGGACCTTCATCTGTTTGGGGCCATCATGCATTACTTGCTTCTTTATCCTCTTTTAGGCCCACTTTTTGCATGAGAATTTTGCCATACTTGTGTCTGTTTTTGTGGCTTGTGGTAAATTGTAAAACATCATATTTTAGGCCTCTATTAAACATTGTAGAAGGGCCCTTCCCTGTTTAGGGTCATAAGCTTGCACTTGCTTCATTATCTTGCTTTCGGGGCTATTTTTGCATGCTAGTTTAGCCCCATTTGCGTTCGCTGTTTGGCCTTGCTTAGAACTGTAAACATGCTTATTTTTGGGCTTTCTTGATTCTGTGTTTACATTCCATATTCAAATAATGCATGCATTGCATAGTTATAGGTCATTCTGTATGCCTAATTTCACGTTTCGGGACCCATTCCATGCATCGGGTGTCATTTTGTCATCTTTCGGGGCTGTTTTTGCATCATTTATTGCCTCTGAAATTTTTATGCTAAATATGCCATATTCCATGCTTTGCCATGTCATGTTAGAGTGGCACTTCGTGCCTTAGGGTCAGTCCTCAGTTTGCGTGCACGTGTACACGCATTTCGAGTGTCTCATTTTCATCTAATGGCCTCTTATGTGAGTGTGGCTGAGGTCCACTTGTGTTAGTGTAAGTCCATATCGCATTGTGTATGCCATTTCATTCCATAGCGTTGTGTATGCTATGATTGTATGTTAGCGCATTGTGCATGCCATGTTACCTCGTTCATTGTGTATGCCATTTCATAGCATTGTGCATTTTAGGTTGTATCTTAGCTGCATTTCATGCATGTCATGCATATTGCATTGTGTTTGGGATAGGAGTTAGCCCGAGCACGGGAAACGAGGTACGTTTCGTACTCCGAGTGACGGAACATATCTCAATTCTCCGGTCACCGACACTCCGGATTATCCATGATGGAGTTAGGTCTTGTTGTGTTTTCATGTGCATTCATTCTATATTGAGTAGTGCAATTCGATTCCTCGGCCATCATGCATCGAAATGCGTGATTGGTGGCACGAGGATCGAGGCATGCATACATTTGTGAAAATACATTGCTATGCCCCTTTCCTGCTCTGTGTTACAGCAAATCAAGAATCAACAGTCTTCCGAGGCTTGGTGCGCTTTCCAAGAATAATTGCAAACATAGGCTAATTGGGGCATCGCCATGGATTTCCGCACAAAGTCAACCCAGACATGCATCATCCATCATCTGAAGAAGAATCAAGACAGTCCTTGGCTTGCATGCCAATTTAATGCTTTCCTAGTTAAATTTGTTAATTAATTAGGGTTTTGTACATATTTGGACTGTATTATTTGTTCGGACTATACTATTCATTTGGGACTGTACTATTTATTTGGACCCTCTGTGCGAGGGCAATAATTGTAATAAGTGTGCGTGAGTGTGAAGTATGTCTTCCAACTCCACGTCTTTCTTCTCTTTTATTTACCTACTTATGATGGTTAGATTAGGGCATGTTTCAATTAGCATACAGTATGATAGCATGTTTTCATTCATCTGTTTTGCATACACTGGGCTCAGCGCATCATACTAACCGCATTTGTATTTCAATTCCAAATTGAATACTTGTTAGCTGTTGCATTCCATATGCCATGTTTAGAATAGCCGAGCCTGCTATAGTTGCATTTTTGCATGTGTTGCATTAGGCATTTTTGTATAGCTAGGATCATGCATGGATTTCTAATTTCTGTTTTGGCTTGGAGTACTCAGTGAGTTTTTATGCTTTAGTATCCTTCCATGCGTGTGAGTGCTGCCATGAATAGCATACTTACCATGAAGCTATTTGCTTATGTGATATAACTGCCTGAATGCCTGTGGGTGAAGGTTGGGTTGTTTAGATTGGAACAAATCATCAAATGTGTGTTTTAAGCCCACTAGATAGTGGCAAAATCATGTTTTCTAAGCCCACCCGAGGGTGGCAAATCCACATCTTAGCCTACCTGCGGGTAGCACCATCAAACCATTTTCAAACAAATAAACATGAACTGTTTTGTTCCAATTTAGGCGACCCAGTCTATACTTGTATGCCGTGCGCATCACATAGTAAATCTAGGCTAATAATCGGAATAAGAGCACACAAAGTTTTCAAAACTAAATATCATGGTTAGTAGAGGCCGGTCTTTGACCGGGCGAGCGGGGGTGCTCACGAAGTGACCTTCCCCAATCGTACCCAAGTTCCCGAGCCGAGGCAACTTTGGTGATGACGGACACGTGGCCTTAGGCAACGAGTCAGGGTTTCCTAAATTTCCCAAAAATAAAATATTTAGGTGGCGACTCTGTATCTGGCAAAGCAGTCCATGTTTGGCACTTCTTTTCTAAAAATCTGTTTTCTCAAAACGATTTGCCGGATTTGGACTCTTTGGTTCAGATTAAGAACCGTAACACAAAATTGAGTCCGAGCTGTAGCAAGGTCCCCCCGCGGGCCTGTCTACACTATGCAGAGGAGTTTGTGATCTTAATCCTATAATGTTTGCCACTTCGTTGACTATGTCGGGGATCAAGCTGCTTGACCGTTCGAGCATCTATTCTTGCGCTCAAGCGAAGAATCTTTGGTTCTACAAGTTTGAACTGTCTGCAAAAATACTGGAAGTTGTGTTTTTGTGCTCGAGTGGCACTTCCTGTGCTCGAGCGTAGATCCATCTTCTGAAACACGCGTTTTAGTCAGTCCACTCGAGCGCCCATTCCTGCACTCAAGCGGAGATCGTAGATCTATTTGCTATAAAAGTTACGGTTCAGTCAGGTTTTAGGGTACGGCTTCCAAATCTTCTTCTTAGGTATTAGGGTTTTCATCTAGAGCTTCATTGCTAGTTTTCTTTGATGTTTGGTTGAGTATGAAACTCATGGTTTGACAAGTATAAATCAAAGAGTTGTTTGTTTCATTTAATACAAAAGAGAGAGTTGTTGTTCGATGGTTTTCGAGGAATTTGGGCCTAAAGCTTTGGTGGATTCTGGAGTGGCTCATCGTCGTGGATTCGACATCGGTGTTATGGATTCAACGTTGGGCAAGATAATTCCAAGGTGAAGAAGGGCGTTAGAAGAGACACATAGGGGTCAGTTCGATTCGAGCATGGATTCGCTAGGTAATTAAGAGTACACTTGTGTAATTCCCTTATGTCTTCTCAGTAGATTGTTCTATGGCTTTTGCCCGTAGTTTTTTTTTATTACAATTGGAGGCACTCCAATTGTGATTTTTTCATGTAAAATCGTTGTGTCGATTTGTCTTTGATTGTTTGATTGGGAATGCTATTTACTGGTTGAAATTGATGCATAATCACAAATCAATATCTAGGAGATGTTTAGATTTTTCACCATCCATGAGGTGAACCCCAACACCGCCTACCACGAACCTTAGGTAGTTCTAATTGATAAACCTTGTTCTTATATAAACTAAAGAAATTGTTGATGTCACTCTTTTCATTATCGGATAGCATTAGCCATGGAATCTAAAGACCAGGAATCTACCTTTCAGTTAAATAAAATGATCTCCATGAGTAACAAACAAAAGAAAATGCAAGAAAATCTTACAACAGCATGAAATCTGATTGCAATCAACTGAATAATATCGTAGGGAAGTTGGGACTAGTCATTCATCATCGATTTTTCTAATAAAGAAAATGCAATATTAAGTTCATGATAATTGATTTGTTCAAACATCATTTGAAATTTGATTCAACTGTGAGTTTTAAATAAATCGCGTAAGGAACATTGTGAAAACTTAAAATGAAATCGTATTCTATAATAGAAATCAACACATAGAGATAATAAGGCAAACACCAACATTGCTAAATTAACTATCATTTGGTTCTATACTTATTTAAATTAAATCCTTACTCTTTTTTCTTTTATTTTCTTCTTCTTCTTTCTTTCGTTTATTTTATTTTATTTTATATATATCAACAAAAGTCTTAGATTAGTACCTATGAGAGTTAGCTTTCCCACCCTTGCAAAATACTAAGTGTTTGCATTCTAATTCAATTCCCCTTAGAGAGAGTTGAACTCATGACCTTTTCCTTGGAGCTAAACCTTTGGGAAAGTCATGGTGGATAACTAAGTTAAGCTTAGCTAGTTTAAGTAAAAATGCTTACTTTATTGGCTGCATGTAACCAAAAAATCATTTCTTCTTCGAATTTCAATTTTCCCATTCATTACCACATGGTTTTCTAGAACTACTTGCGAAATATCTAAAATGGAAAAAATAGAGATAAGCTTTAAATATTATTTAAAAAAAATAAAAATTGACACTCAACTTTTTGCAATAATGTGCACAAAACTCTCTATGCCAATCCATGCCCCTTTTGGGATGTTTCATATGTTTCTTACCCACCAAACTCAAAAGCTAAATCTCCAACATCCCAAAAGTCTTTGTAAGTTTCTTATTCAATTTGCAACATATCATTTTATTTATTTGTTTCTTTCCAAAAATACTTAACTGGAATATGATAGCAATCAAGTGTTGGATAAATAATAGACAAACAATGTGTTTGCCGCTGTGTAATTTTATACTCAACAAACAAAAATTAAATTTTCCATTAACCAAATACACAAAACCAAAAACTAAGAAAATCAACATACAGACATAATGCGAAATCCTAATAAACCCAGTTAGATAATGAAGATTGTGATCGAGACCTGTGGTAGACAGTGTCCTCAAGACATATTCGTCTTTCCATGGTGCTTTAGATTTAATAGACATCTATCTCTTACAATACAAGGATCTAAACCTTACAGATGCAGCACTACAATTATAAACCTAACGAACCAATCAATGCAAGGTGTGTACTCTCTCTTTTACATTAGACATAATGTATGAATACAAAATCATATATTAAATGAATGCTATGGAGATAGTATTTATAAAAGTATTTGTGACCCTTCTGAGAAGTCATAACTATTTAAAAGTGAAGGGTCGCATCTTTTGATTGGTAGAGACACCATAAAATGTTGCATCATTCTATTCGAATGGAGTCAACTCTTATTTACTTCTAAAATTTTTCAATACAAAGAAACAAAATGAACCATAACAAAAAGTTTTAAGAAACAAACGATGCTAACTCCATATGAACATAGTATTACTATTATACCTATATCATAGTCAATATGGTTATACACCATGCAAGCACATAAGCCTCCCCCTTGGCGCACTACCTAAGTCGCCCTCCATGCCGCACCACCCACGCTGCCTTCCTTGGCGCACCACCTAAGTCGTCCCCTTGGCGCACTCCCTAAGTCGCCTTTTTTGGTGCACTCCTCAAGCAACCCCCTTTGGCGCACTATTGAAGTTGCCGCCTCTGGCGTACCACCCAAGTCGCCCCCTTGGTGCACAATCCAAGCCGCTCTCTTTGGTGCACAACCCAAGACACCCCCTAGTGCACTTTCTCATAAGTCGTTGTCTGACGCACCACCCAAGTCACCCTCTCTGGCGCACAACCCAAGCCGCTTCATCTGGCACACAATCTAAGCTACCCCTTCTGGCACACAACCCAAACTGCCCCATGGTGCACTTTCTCATAAGTCGCCCCCTAGCACACAATGTCATTTGTTGCCATCACCATTCAACACCATGTCATAAGTTACGTGCGTGTCACGTTTTTTGGTTCAACATCTGGTTCTTCTCCATCGGTCCGGCATGACCTTAAACTGTCCCGGCATTATTTCTGGTCAGTTTCTACAACGGCCGACATGACCTTAAACTATCCCAGTATTAATTCCGACTAGTTCCTACAACAATCCAACATGACCATAAATTGTCTCCCGGCATTAGTTCCGGGCTTTGATCTATCTCAAGCGCCCTTACACTCCCGTTCGGACTTCTATTTGCCTTTTATTTTATCTTTTAGTTTTGTTTCATGTTTTAGTTTCTCTCTCCAAATACAAGTTGTTATCACTGCTTGTGTTAAAGGGGGGTGTTAAATATAATAACTATATATTATGTCTGTCATACATATCATATTATATTCATTACCATATTTATGATTACTATATTTAGATTTCTTTTCCTCCTATATAAAAGAGTCTTATATACATTATTACAAAAATTATTCAACACAACATTCAATTTAATATAATATTTCTCTCTTAGATATTTTAACAATTACTATTAATTTTTTTCTTTCTTTTATCTATATACACAAAAAAGAATATTTTATTGTGAATGAATAAGACATTAAGGAATAAGATATCAATCATAAATATTGATACAAGTTTTTTCCCACAACAATGATTCATACCACTAAAAAAAAAACCCCCCACAAATAGCACTCATGCATTAGGAATGCAAAAAAAAAAAAAAAAAAAAATGCATAGGCAGTGAATCCTGCCCACTGCCACATCATTAGTGGTGCTATTAAAGCACCACTTTTAGTGCTATTAGAGCACCCACCATTTTTCTTTTTCCCATAAAACGTGAATCTGACGTTACATAAAAGACTCCATTAGAGCATTTATATTAATGTCTAAAAACAAGAAATAACATCACAGAAATTAGCAACAAACAACTTCTGCAGTAGTTAATTGGGAAAATTTTTGTAATATTTGGCTATGATTCATTTGTGAGGTTGGTTATGACTCATTGTGACTATTATTTTGGTTATAACCGAAAAGGTGGTTAGTTATACTTGAAAGCCATGTTGGTTTGGGTCTTTAGGGAAGAGGATTGAATTAATAGTCTGTAAGATCCACTTAAAAAATATTGATTAGGGATATGAGTGGGGGGTTAATTGTGCCTTTGAACTAGTAATCACCTCCATTGGTAGGACTACCAATCCCATGAAGTTGAGATTAGAAATTGAGTGAGGGGATTCATGAATTTTTAAGAAAAATTTATATTTTTTATATCCAAAAAAAATAAATAATAATTATAATATTATAAAAATACTAACAGTTAAAAAATATTAATTTTATATATTAATATTATCTATTGTATTATTAATCACAAACAAACACTCTTTATCCTACATCTTCAATCTAATACCACGACATTAATAATCTTTTTAGTTGATCATACTGTACTTTTAATCTCCTCCATCCTATTGAACCAAACAAACGTGGCCTAATTGGTGTTTGGTTATGACTTATTGTATTTTTTTTTTTTTAATTGTGGTTGAAAATGATTTAGTAATGACCTTTGTAATATCAACATCGCAAATGTTATAATTTGCATACACAACAAAAAGAGTGTGTATTATAGAATGACCAAAGAAAAAATTACAGAGCAACATGATAATTTTGCAATTGCATATTAACGTTTGGATTATCATTACAGCCCCCAAAGTATGACCCATAACATGAAATATGAACAAATATAGACGATAGTGGTAAGGAAGAGAGCAACTCCAGATCTAGAAATGGGTTTTATTATACTCCAAAAATATTTCGAGCGCTTAAAGAATCTATGTCCCAAATAGATTTTTATTTCCTCTTTTTTTTTTTTTTGAAATTTTTTCATATTTTGTTTGTTTATTTGTTTTTTTTTTTTAATTTTAGATGCATATAAAAAGAAAAATATTTATGAAAAATTTTAGAAAAAACAAAGCAAATATTTGTGAAAAAAAATCTATTCTCTAAAAACAAAAAATTCAAGCACATGAAAGTAATTTTTTATTTTTAATGAACTTTTTCAGATTTTTTCATAAATATTTTATTTTTTAAATATATCTAAAAAAATTATTGCCCAAAATATAGATAAAAAAATTTAAAAAAAAACTAAAAGACAAACCAAATAAATAAATAAATACTAAAATATTTATATAAAAAAAACTCAAAATTAAATTTCAAAAACTAAACCAAACATTTGTGTTTGGTGCAGCACTCTAATCATAATTCCACCCCTTCTCTTGAAGCCTCTATTTGGACGGGGTGTTCAAAAATTAATTTCACCACACATTTCAAATCACACTTCTCTTTCACGTTTGGCAGAGCTCATTCCAAACAAAGCTCACACCTTTTTGTACATACCCTCTCTTTCGTACAAGTTTGGTACCAAACAGAATTTTTGAATTTTTGGTCTAACTGGTTGTCTACCCAGACATCCTCCTGGATGTCCGGTCGGTCGTCTAATCGGTTGATCGGAGTAGTAACTCTCTTTTTTATTTTTTTTTAAATTTTTTTGGAATTGCCAATTGCCACTTGTTTTTTGAAAAATATATATATATATATATTTGTTTTTGATATTTTTTAAATATAGAAATCATTTTTTTTTACCAAAATGACAAATTATTTTTTTGAATTGAATTTTAAAAAGAGTTTGGTTATGAGTTTTAAATAGAATTTTCAATAGAGTTTTGAGTTGTATATGTGGTTATGAGTTATACATTTTTCTATTAAGTTTTAAAAACTCTTTTCAAAACTCATAACCAAATAAATTTTCTCTTTTCATATATAACATCAAAAATTCAAAACTCTTTTGTAAACTCATAACCAAACAAATTTTCTCTTTTCAAATCATAATTCCTGTTAATGTATATTATTATATTATACTTTTCTATGTGCATCTCTATCTCTATCTCCTTGTATCTCTATCTTCTTCTATATTTATCTAGGTTTCTTTTCAACCTATATATACAGGCTTCTCCTATTATATTCATCATTCAATTCAATAATATAGATACACAATTCTAACATGGTATCAGAACTATAGATCCTAAAATTATAGCCTTCTTTCTTTTCTTTTTCTGCTTAGTCTCGTACATAGTGGTACTACAGCATTTTATTCAATCACCCAAACACTGATCGAACTGTTTCGCCATTTTCTTTTTCCCTAAATTTTTTTTTCCTCAACATCAAACTGATCGGAATCTTCTCAAGATTCCACCAGCACTGATCTCATCACCAAAAAGTTTCTCATGCGCCCTTACACGTCACTTTTGTGCTTGGCGCATCATCTTATTCCGTCTTCACTTACACACGCTCTCCCACGCGTCAACCACGCTATCTGCTCAGCCGCTCAGCCGTCAGCTGCGTTAGCCACTTCCTCTCAGCCTCACACATGTTCTGGCCCAGCCACGTGCGCATCCCACACATTAACGTCAGTCCTAAGCTGCTTTTGTCAGTTGCTAACGTGCGTCGTGTCTTCTCTGCTACACTACGCCACACCTCAGCCGTGCTAAGGTGAGTCTTGCCTCTGCTAACATCAGCTTCGCTCTTGTTGACATCAGCCCTACACCCTATTTGGCCAAAATTCAATTTTTGGCTTGTGTCGCCTATTTTTTGCACCTAGTTTCCGACTATTTTCAACGTTCCAGATTCACTAGTGCACTTTGTTTTATCCAGTTCTACTATACCATCACTAGTTCTCCTTTGTGATTCATTATTTAATTGCCTCATGGCTCGTTCAAACAGTTGTCCTTAGCACAGTCGCTATTCTGGACCCTCCACAATATACAACCGAGATTAGTCTTCAATACATATTGCATCTACTATAGTTGCCTCTGGTTCTTCATCCGTTGTTGCTCCATCACCACACTATATTCTTCAAAACATTGAAGCTATTGTCAAAAAGGTTATTTCTACGTCTAATACACCCTCTACTGTCCTCTCAGCTACTCCAGGTACCTCTTCTTGGTATTTTGATTCTGCTTGTTGCAACCATATGACCTCTGACCCTACACTTTTCTCCTCTATTACATCTTCTTCTACGTTACCTGTTATTCACACTACTGATGGCTCTCAAATGCATGTTAGTAATATAGGACATATGTCCACCTCTACTGTTTCTCTACTCCACAATTATCTGATCCCCAATCTTGCACTTAATCTTGTTTCAATTGGTCAACTCTGTGATCTTGGCCTCACTGTTCTCTTTTCTCCAATTGGTTGTGCTGTATAGGATCCGAAGACGGGACAAACTCTTGGGATTGGTTGTAGACATGGCTGTCTGTATAAGCTCATTCACCTTCACATTCCTTTCTCCAATCCTTTCATTATCCAAAATTTTGCTCCTACTACTGCTAGTTCTCCTCTTGCCTTATGGCATTCTCGATTAGGTCATGTTTCTTTTGGTCGTTTACGATCTCTAGTTTCCGGCGGTCAGTTAGGTCCCGTTCCAAATGATAAAGTAGATTGTCTATCCTGTCAACTAGCAAAACAATGTGCTTTACCATTTCCATCCAGTACTTCTATGTCTCATGCACCTTTTGATCTCATACACTCTGATGTTTAGAGACCGGCACCTAATACCATTATGGGGGGATCTAAATACTTTGTTATTTTTGTAGATGATTTCACTTGTTTTACCTCGTTATTTCTTATGAAGTCTCGCTCTGAGTTACCAAAAATATACTATGATTTCTCACAAATGGTCAAAACTTAGTTTTCTTCCACCATAAAAGTTTTTTATGCTGATAATGCCCAAGAATACAAAGTAACAAATTTTTGAGATTCCTTCATCAAAATGGCACACTTTCTCACTATTCTTGTCCTGGTACCACCCAACAAAATGGTCGTGCTGAGTGTAAATATCGTCATCTTTTAGATACTGTCCATGCTCTTTTAATTTCCTATTCTTGTCTTGAGCGCTTCTGAGGGGGAAGCCACTCTCACAGCTGCCTATACTATCTACTGTGTTTCTTCTCCTACCATCAACAATCATACTCCATATGAGCGCTTACATGGCCAACCTCCTGTTTATTCTCATCTCCGTGTGTTTGGATGTCCTTGTTTTGTCCTCCTTCAACCACATAAGTGTTCCAAATTAGAACCTTGACCATCTGTGTTGCTTCTTGGGATATGGGATTGAACATAAAGGCTATCATTGTTGGGATCCTATTTCTCAATGTTTTTGTGTCTCTCATCATGTGGTATTTTGGGAAGACAAGATGTTCTCTTCTATATCTAAGTTTCATTTGTTCACTCCTCCCACTACATCATTCTTCACTTATCCCTCTCTTTTGTTTGATGACCTTGATACAGACATTACTTCTGCCATGCTGCCTCCGTCTCATCCTAAGGATCCCGCTCCTTCTGTTGGTCCTGTTGATGCTGCACTCCCTGATGTAACTCCTAGTCTTGCCATGCTACTTCCGGCCCATCCTAAGGCTTCTACTTCACCTCCTAGTCCTGCTTCTGAGGTACCTCTTTGTTATTCTACTCAAGTAACACAACCTTCGATCATTCTTCGTGATTTCATTGTTAGTTCTACTGTATTTTCCTCTCATAAACCTACTTCCTATCGGGAGGCTTGTTCTAACCCTCCTTGGCAACAAGCTATGACTGATGAACTATAGGCTTTTGATAAAACTCATACTTGGGATGTGGTTGATCTTCCTCCTGAAAAAAGTGTTGTTAGTTGCAAATGGGTTTACAAGCTCAAGACTGATTCTGATGGTTCTATTGAGCATTACAAAGCTCGTCATGTTGCCCGGGGGTTTACTCAAGAATATGAGATTGACTATGAAGAAACCTTTGCTCATGTTGCCCATCTGATTTCTGTTCGTAGCCTACTTGTCGTTGCTGCTACTCGCCACTGGAAACTTTGTCAAATGGATGTGAAGAATGCATTTCTCAATGGCAATCTCACTGAGGAAGTTTATATGAAACCTCCACCCGGTTCCTCTGTTCTGTCCTCCAAAGTCTGTAAACTTCGTCGTGCTTTATATGGTTTGAAACAAGCTCCTCGTGCCTGGTTCGCCAAGTTTAGCTCCACCATTTATGATTTTGGATTCTCCTCCAGTGCCTATGATTCTGCCCTTTTTATTCGTAAGATAGAGCGTGGTACTATTCTTCTTCTTCTCTATGTATATGATATGATCATCACTGGAGATGACATTGTGGGTATCTCTAGTCTCAAACAGTTTCTCATTCGCCAGTTTGAGATGAAGGATTTCAGTCTTCTCAGCTATTTTCTCGGCTTGGAAATCTCTCATGATTCATTTGGTTACTTTCTCTCCCAAGCCAAGTATACTTCTGATCTCTTGGATCGTATTAGTCTTACCGATTGCAAGACTGCCTCTACTCCCATTGATTCTCAGACTTTTCTCACACCTCTTGAAGGTCACCTGTTGTCTGATGCTACTTTATATCGGTAGCTAGTTAGCAGTCTTGTCTATCTCATGGTTACTTGTCCAAACATTTCTTATGATGTTCATATTGTTAGTCAGTTCATGACTGCTCTTCGCTCTTTGCACTATGATGCTCTAGTTCGCATTTTACGCTATCTCAAAGGCACTATGTTTCATGGTTTTCACTACTCCGCTCACTTTTCCCTACAGTTACATGCATTTTCTGATGCTGATTGGGCAGGGGACCCTACTAATCACCGTTCTACTACTGGTTTCTGCTTCTTCTTGGGTGACTCTCTCATTGCCTGACGTAGCAAGAAGCAAACTCTTGTTGCTCGTTCTAGTACTGAGGCTGAGTATCGTGCTCTTGCAGACATTACTCAGGAGGTTGTGTGGCTTCGATAGCTTCTTTCTAATATGGGGGTTTCTCATTCTACTGCAATTAACCTCTATTGTGATAAACAGAGTGCTATTCAGATTGCCCATAATGATGTCTTCCATGATCGCACAAAACATGTTGAGATTGATTGTCACTTCATACGACAGCATGTTACTAGTGGCACTGTTCATCTTATCTTTGTTATCTCTACCAATCAGACAACTGACATCTTCACCAAGGCTTATCCTCCTGGTCATTTCAGTGATCTAGTTTCCAAACTCAAATTGGTTGATGCCTACCGACCTTGAATTCGTAGGGGACTGTTAATGCGTATTATTATATTACACTTATCTATTTGTATCTCTACCCCTATCTTGTATCTCTATCTCTATCTCCTCGTATCTCTATCTTCTTCTATACTTATCTAGGTTTCTTTTTAACTTATATATACAGGCTTCTCCTATTGTATTCATTCATTCAATTCAATAATACAGATACACAATTCCAACAATTCCAAAACTCACAAATTCAAAATACAACTCTGTTCTCAAATCATAATTCTAAAACTCTACCAAACACTACCTTAATTTTTTCCCATCAATCCCAAAACTATTTAGTTTTTAAGTCTATTGGTAATTTCTTCTAAAGGAAGAATTTGCACTGATAGGGTTTGCCTTACATATAACATACATATCCCAACACTTTCTGTCTATTTATCAAGAAGATTATCGAAACATTTAGAATCATTCCTTCAGCTTGAATGTCATGAAATATCACTTGAAGTTCTTGTACTTGACTGATGACGGTTTCAGAATCTACCCTTAAGTATTCAAGAAATTTACCGACAATAAATTTCTTCATGCCAGCATCTTCTGCCTTATACTTTTTGTCGAAAGATTTCCATAATTCTTTTGCCATCTTCAATGGACTGTACACATTATACAAAGTATTGTCCAGCCTATTAAGGATATAGTTCCTACATAGAAAATCAACACGCTTCCATGCTTCTACTACAACAACCATTTGCTGATCAGCCTCATTTTCATTTAAAACAGGAGCATCTTCAAACCTTGCCAAATTCAAAGTTGTGATATAGAATAACATTTTCTGTTGCCATCTTTTAAACTCTGCTCCATTAAACTTTTTTGGGGTCTCACCATGGTTTATTCGAACTGTTGCATGAACAGGTGTCAAGAGCAGGAACAATAACAGTGATACCAAAACTAGTATTTCTAGTTTTAGAAGCCATTATTTGAAATGGCTTAAGAGATATTTTCAGGAGATGGAAGTAGATTTTTATTTGGAGACAAAAGATCACCGATTAATTCAATTTCAATTTGATTAATTGCATGATACATTAAGAGAAGAATAGGAAATCTTTTCTCTCTAGACAATTCACTTAATTTGTTTTCTATGGTCATGAATTTGGTATGCCTCAAACTTTATATAATTTCCATGGAATTTCTCAATGATTCATATTGTAATTTTTTTCTTTTTACTCAGTGGATTAGAAAATTTTTAAGGTATTTTATATATTTTTTGGATATATGTAAGAAATAATGGCTTCTGAAACTACAAATACTAGTTTTAGTACTACTATTATTGTTCCTACTCCGACACTTGTTCATGCAATAGTTCCGATAAACCATGGTGAGAAACCAGAAAAGTTTAATTGTGTAGAGTTTAAAAGATGCCAATAGAAAATGTTATTCTATATCACCACTTTGAATCTGGCAAGGTTCATCCGTGAAGATGCTCCCGTTTTAAATGAAAATGAGGCTGATCAGCAAATGGTTGCTGTAGTGGAAGCGGGAAAGCATGCTGATTTGTTGTGTAGGAACTATATCCTTAATGGGCATGGACAACACTTTGTATAATGTGTATAGTCATTGAAGATGACAAAAGAATTATGAAAATCTTTGGACAAAAAGTATAAGATAGAAGATGTTGGCATAAAGAAATTTATTGTCGGTAAATTTCATGAATACTTAATGGTAGATTCTAAAACTGTCATCAGTCAAGTACAAGAACTTCAAGTGATATTTCATGACATTCATGCTGAAGGAATGATTCTAAATGAGTTTTTCCAAGTGGCTGCTATCGTTGAGATGCTACCACCGTCATGGAAGGATTTCAAAAATTATCTAAAGCATAAATACAAAGAAATGTCGCTTGAATACTTGATTGTAAGGTTAAGGATAGAAGAAAACAATCAGGCTTCTGAGAAGAAAGTAGGGGATTATCCTATGGAGGCTAGGGCTAATGTGGTGGAATAATCATAGAGAATCAAGAAAAGAAAGTTTACTAGAAATGTACCTAATGGTGGTGACAATAAGAGGTTCAATGGCATATGCTACAATTGTGGTATACAAGGGCACCGTGCTAAGGATTGTCATCGACCGCGTAAGGACAATGAGAACTCCTAGTAAAAGGTCTTTTCAGGCCAATGTAATTGTAGATACTCTATTTTGACCGACCCTAAGACTTCGGCGCTTCATTTTAATTAGCGAATGATGAAAATAAGAATATGTTTTGTGCATAATTCTCAGTAAGAAAAATGAAATTTGTGCTTCATTTCAAAACCTAAGCTTGTTTTGGCCAAGTGTTCAAGACCCGTTCAAAGCTCTCTTTCGAAACTTTCCTTTCGCGCTTTATTCTTAATATGTCCGTAATGTTTCGAGGTTCATTTTAAAATTTCAAAATGAAACTTTTTTGGGGGAAATTGAGCAAAGAACAGTGTGGAAATAGGAGGAAAGAACGAGAATTCTGTTGAAAACCCTATTTTCCCTAAAAAAAAGAAAAAACAATTATGTGAATAGTGGCCAGTCGGCATGAATAGTGGCTGGTCGGCATGAATAGTGGTCGGTTGGCATGAATAGTAGCCGTCTGGCAAGTTTTGTGGCTGGCCGGCATCTTTGGTGGCCGGGTGGATCATTTTGTGGCCGAACAGGTTACTTTGCCCAAAAACAAGGCAGTTTGCAGAATTCTTGATAAAACCGTGTGGGTCATGCCCAATTCAAATATTTCTTGTTAGATACACCCTCCCTCAGCTCGGTATGACCCTTCATTATCATCTCTTTGCCACCTTTGTCAAAAGAGAGTTCGTTTTTTTCCTTAAAGTAGGCAACCATTTTCAATCCATCCATATCACTCCATCACCCTTGTCTCCCATGGTCTCCCACCTCGTGGACTTTGCATCCATCTATAATTGCATATAGAAATAGAGTGTATCAGATTAGAGAGGGGAAGAGAATGACATTGAGAGAAAAGAGAGAGCTAGATAGAAAGAGAGAAAAGTGTAAGTTTTGAGCCAAAAGCTTTCTTAAGATTGTATACACTAAAATCCCACCTTTCAATAAACAAAACCTAGCTCATAAATTCTGTGAGTGAGATATTCAAGAGCCTTAATAAAAAGAGAGTGAGTGTTCTTTGGAATTGTGAAAAACATAGAGTTGTATAACTTCCCCCATAACACTGTTATATCTCCCAAAAACACCATTCCAACTTGAATTTTAAATTTCCAACTTGAGAATTGAGAACACACTTCCATAAGCTTGAGGCTAAGCAAAAGGAAGTTTGGAAATCAAATCCCTCCTTAAAAGGTAAATTTTGCACACTATTCATTTTCTTGCATTTTCTTTCTTTCATTGTTTTTCTTGCTTCAATTTCATATTATAAACATGTTGTAAGCTGATTTGAAGTGGTTAGTTTAGCCACTTGCACACTTTCCGTTTGTTTTTCTAGTTTCCAAAACAAAAATAGAGCACTTCACCTAGCTTGAGTGTCTGGCCGGCCAGTTTAGCCACTTGCACACTTTCCGTTTGTTTTTCTAGTTTCCAAAACAAAAATAGAGCACTTCGCCTAGCTTGAGTGTCTGGCCGGCCAGTTTACTGGTTGGTCGTCCACTAAAGTGGCAAGTTGCTGGCAGGTTTTTGTGGCTAGTCGGCCACCCCTCTCCTGGATAGAATTTGGCAGGTTTCTCGGTATTGCGCAGAACAACCTCTGACAGTCTCTAAGACCCCTCAAAGCTCATGTTTTTGTTGTTTTTTTGTTTAATTAGAGAGTGTTTGTGAGGATTTAAATTGTTGTAACATATTTTCCTCTCTCCCCCCTATTTGGATTTTTAATATTTCAAAGCGATGTAATAATTCCTCGACCTCACTTCTTTTCTATCCCGTTCTTTTACATGCTTTCCATAATTTGTACATATGATGTATGTTTTGTTTTTGCAACATACCCATGCTTTGCATCCATGCTTTAGGCCTCAAGATCTAGCTAAATTTGCATTTGTGAGTTAAATTGATTATTATGTGATTTTGTGCGCTACCTCATGTTTTGAGTTGATGCACATGTCATATACTAAAAGCCAAATCTGTAGTTGCATTTCATGTGTGAATTGTATTAGGATCCTGTATATAGGATCATATATGTTTTTACTAACTTTGTTTTGTACCTTTTGCGGGACGATGATAAATATGAAAGCTTTTATGCTTTAGCATCCCGCATGTGTTTGTGTTTTCTACTATGTTTAGCATCCTACTATGTGCTTATTTGATATAACTTTATGCATGCCAGTGGGTGAAGGTTGTGTTATTTAATTTGGAATAAAATTGAGTTTCATGGTTACACTATTCTACACATTTTCAAGATAATGAAATCAAATTATTCCAAAATGGATGACACAATCTATATGTGTTTGCTTTATATAGTAATTTTTAGGATTATTAAATAATCAGAATATGAACATATGAAGTTAATAAAATTCATATCATGGTTAGTAGAGGTTGATTTTTTGATCGGATGAGCGCGGGTACTCAACTAATGACCTTTCCCCTTCATACCTAAGGTTCCAGGCCAAGAAGCCTTGGTTATGACGAACAGTGGCCTTGCCACGAGTCATGGGTTTTCTAATTCTCCCAAAATAATTATTAGGTGGCGACTCTGAGATCTAATGACGCAGTTCATTTCTGGCAAATGTTTTTGCAATAAAATGGATTTTCTAAAAGTTGCAAAATGTGGACTCTCATCTACGTTTCACATTGCACTTGTGAGACTAGAAGTAAGAGATCGAGTGTCCGAATTATTAACTGCACACAGGTAACCCTCCCGAGCAGTGTTACCGTTTCTGGCGACTCTACTAGGAATATTAAGAAACCTTGACTCGAACTCCATAATATGATTTTTATTTCAATTATATGTTCATTGCGTTTTATGCATTGGTGCGCCTAAGTCCTGTGTTCGTCACTTGTCCTGGACAACTATTCGGCTTCAGACGGATAGGCGGACATGGGCTCTAATATGGTGGGAGCATAAACCTTGGAATGAGGATCACCACGTACCGCTTGATCCACCAGATTGGGCAAGTATATCAGTATCCTGTTGAGGTACCCCTTTTGACCAGACTGACCTAGTACACGTAGTGAGCTGTAGACACTTCCAAAATTTGAGGCAAAATGTCACCCCATTTTAGGATGTATGATGCCACTTGCTTGAATAGTGAAACCCTAGATCATGGCAAAGCTAGGGCAGGATAACCTTACCCTCCATAGGGGTGTTTGTTCTCTTTCCTGCTATGTGCAATGTATGGGATTTGGGGTTCTTAAATCTGATAAGTGGGTCAGGTATATCATTTTGAGGGGCTAAGTTCAGTGTGCATAATGATCAATCGTGCTAAAATGCTGTCCGAAATTCTGATTAGGAGTTCCATTTTGTTTTTGCTAGGTAATTGTAGCACCATAGCTTCATAACGGTCTGATATACCCAAGTTTTGTGGACTCAGCGCTGATAGACTTAGTAGAACCGCAGATTTGGTTCTAGGACAACCAGTGTTACTTTCTCTGCCTGCCAGTTGCAAGGAGGAAGGTTAAAACCTCATTGTCCTCATTGTCAGAACCTCGCCAACCAGAAATTTTAGGATCTATGATGGATCCACCTTCAGTAATAACGGACCCACTTCCAATAGTGATGGACCCGTTTCTAATAGTAATGGACCCACCTCCAGTAGTGACAGACCAACCTCCAACAGTAACAAACCAACCTCTAGTAGATATAGCAAACATGCTTTTGGTCATTCAACAAAGCATGGATGCTATTACCAACAAGGTTGTTACCTACAAGAAGGCTCTTGCCGAATTACAATGCCCATCTAGGGCATCTACAGTGGTTCATCCGATTTTGGATCCATTTCCACCAAATAAGGGACCTTATGAACCGAATGTGCAAGAAGATCTTAGGGTTCCTACACAACCAATGGGAGGACTGTTCCCCACAGATAATGATGAAGTTAACTCAACTATGCTAAAATAAGCGAAATTGGAAAAATGTTCAAAACCTCACAAGGGATCAACTCTATTCCAGACATTGAGGATGGGCTTACAAAAACAATTGTAAGGTTACTTGAGCGATTCAAAATGTTGTACATAGATAGATTCAATGGGGCTGGTGATCCTATGGTTCATATTCGTCTCTTCTCAGACATTCTAAAGCCGATGGGCTTATCTCGGCCTCAAAAGCTTTCATTGTTCGAAAGAACCATGTCAGGGGTGGCTACCATCTAGTATGCCAAGTTAGAGGGCTCGGTAAAACAGAGTTGGGAGAAGTTAGCTGAGGCTTTTGTTACCTAGTATTCTTATAACACCTAGATTGAAGTAACCACCTGGGAACTGGAGGCAACCCAACAAAAGCCTAACAAGAGCTTCATAGTGTTTATCACCAGATAGAGGGCAAAGGCGGCAATGATGGCAAACCGACCTTTTGAAAAAAGATCAAGTTCATATGGTTGTCAAAAATCTGCATGGAAGATTACTATAGAAAATGATAGTTCTCTCACTCTTTAACTTCAAGGACCTCTATGAGATTAGGGTTCAAATTGAGGATGCTATCATATAAGGGATCATTACAGAAAGAATGAGCCCATGAGAAAGATGTTCAATTGCATTTCCCATGCTACTCCCAATAGTAGCACAACTGCTAATTATATGCCTTCAGAAGTCAACACAGTCCTTGCCACCACTGTTAACACAGTCAATTCTTTTGCCAACTCAAGCCCACAAACAACCACTTCAACCTAACCTCAAAACCGAAAGTTTCACCTTCTCCACATGTCTCCAACCCGTGCCATGAAAATTCTAGTGAAAAAGAGGCACCTTACGCTCCTTGATTCTCAACCCCTTTCTAATCCGTTTCAGTGTAGCCATGACCCTAACAAATACTACACTTTTCACCAACAACATGGTCATGAGACTGATCATTGTTTTCACTTACGCCATACGATTCAAGATCTCATCAACAACAACACCATAGGTCCACCTAAACCTCAAAAACCCAATGTCATCTCCAACCTATTGCCACCCCATGACCAAGTCCCACTGCCTTCCCATCTCAACCTCATCTATAAACTACCACCTACCTTCAACCCCAACATATACATCATATCTTCCTATCTACCCAAACCCGAGGTGTTTATTCCTGAAAGCATTGGTATATTCATGATATATGCACCTCAATCCCAACTAAAACCTCAAAACTCTATGGTGGTAGATGATTTGGAGCCAAACCAGAATATTGGCGAATATTCTCACGGACATGCATTTCCCTATTTACGGTTTCCCTAAGCCATGGATTGATCATGCAGTAATGGAGCACTGAAGAAGTTTTGGGTCTGACACGAGCTGAATCTGTGATAGATCTTAAGACTAGCGCGGGACCAGTAAACTTGGGGGAATATTATGACCATTGCTATGATCAGGGATGGACCACCTGCTAATTGCACAAAGATGCGACAAATGGAAATGCACTGTTTTCATAATTTGAGAATGTTTTCTTTTACTTTTGAATTGGGTATTGAGTCTCAACCTAATTTTGCAGGTCTGTCGAGTTAGAATCAAGATTAAGTCAGTTGTGTGAGTCAAAGTCTGGTGATTTCTAAGGGTGTTAACCTGGACATCACTTTCCTTTCTGTGTTTGTCTTTTCGCTGTGCTTTCGAGTCTGTTTTGACCATTGAGCTAGAAGTTTCTGAATGAAAAATACAGTAATTTTCACTTACTTTTCTGTGTCTTTAAGTCATTACATTGACCAAAAATTTCAAAACTTTTTCAAAAAATAGTGATAAAAATAAAGAGGAAGGAATTCCTTGAGATTTGAAAAATTTTATCGACTAAGAGGAAGAGAGGCGTGTTAAAGCCCTTAATGGATGAGATCATTTCTGTTAATAAGGGTACTAAGAAGGATCCTTGCTTGGTCCAAAATGGTTCCATGTTGTCTTCAGAAGAGCACAAGCGATTAGTCACTTTATCAAAAGATTTCAAAAAATGTTTTTGCATGGTCCTATGAAGACATGCCTGACATTAATTTCGCGATTGTATAACATAGGATCCCTCTCGACCTGAGGTCCGACCCCCCTCGCTTTCAAGCTTTGATTTAGAATGTTCAAAAATAAACCAAAGTATGAGGCTTGCATAGCCGGATTAGATGTAGCCCTTGAATTAGGGGCAATAAGGTTGGATGTGATCGAAGATTTAAACCAGGTCATTTCTCAAGCTAATGGAGACCGATAAGAAAGTCAAATCTCAAAATCTGAGAAAATAAGATTTGTCACTAAATGACGAGTTCCTATCCATGACACTAGGGGCAAAATTTAGACCCAATTGGACGGGTCTTTACATCATCAAGTGTATTTGTTCAAATGTAGCAGCCATTCTCATGGATTTAGATGACCTAAAGTTCTAGCAACCAATCAACATGGACAAGCTACAAAAGTACTATCCTTGAGAGGCTCGCTGGGCTGAAAACCAAGAAGGGCGACCCAGGCAAAAGTTAGAGCAGAAAAACAAAGAAATAGGAAAAGAAAAAAATGAATGAAAAAATGAAAAATGAAAAACTGAAGAAAAGCTTGCAAGGTTGAAAATTTAGAAGTGGGCTTTGACAAAAGTTAGAGTACAAAAGAAAAGTGTTAATACCTGAGTAAACCTTAACCCCGTGAACTACATAAGGCCTGATTCTTATCTTTAGGATACATAGACAACTTCATCTTGAAGTTCGGCCCCAACCATGTTCAACTCACTCATCCCGTCCATATTTGATTGGTATATTTTTACTTGACTCAGTTGTCTTGCCCATGCTCAATTGGCTCATCTCCGTTCAATTCAGTTGTCATATCTCTTCTTTACGGCAGATTCAGCTGCAAAACAAATCAAGTTCGGATTTGAGATTATGTATCTCAAAGGGTTAATTCCATGTTGGTCAAATTGTGGCCATTTGTGAAAATAGACTTTGAGGATTTTTAATGAAGTTAACTAGTTTTCTAAAAAATTATTCCAATTTTTTTTTCCAAAACCGAACCATTTCTTGGACCCAAAAAGAAAAATTTTCAGTGCTCACAACTTGACTTACATGATTTTAAAACAGAGAGTGAGACAAGCATGTTAATTTATCTCTCATATTGGTCAAAATCTTTTTAGCAGAAAACCAAAAATATAGTCCAAGCAATGAACTAGGGGCACAGTCGAGTCAGGTTTTCTATCTTTTTCCCATATTCTTGAAAATCTCCATTGTCAACTCACTCGTCAAAAAGTGTGTAATAATTGTCTTTGAAAATGTATCACACTCGCGATCATTGCACCCGTGAAATTTCTAATTGCACCCACATTGTTTTCCTTTTGTTGAGTTTTTTTTTTTTTTTGATTGCCAACTACTTGTTTAGTCGGCCAGTTATTTTTCCAACTAGTTCATCAAGTCAGTTCAGTCGAATGGTTCATAAATTAGCTAGGCACGCCAATTTTTTAGCTAGTTGGATAATAAATCAGCTGGTCGGTCCATCAATTTGCTGGCCTAGCCTAATTTAGAATCCAGAATGAAAACTGTAGAAGTTGCTGTATGGCCCAATGGTTTGTCCTTTCGAGTCGTGTTTTGAGTGCCTTTCATTCCAGTGAGTGTAACTAGGTGTGTTTGTTTTGTTTTGCTTTGTTCTTTCATTGAGTCGTTATTGATTTCTGGTTAGTTAAATGCTTCAATGTCCAATTCAAAATTCGTTAAGATTAAATCATTCTCGAATTCAAATTCAAAACAAAATGTTTTCATGCTTAAGTGTTGTGCCATTCACGCCATGATGTGCAGACCAAAACATCTTTTATTAAACTTTAGGGTGAAGCCCCAATCATTATTACAAAAAAGAAAAGAAAATTTCAAAATGAAAAAGGGAATTTCTGAAGCATTGGTGCTCCTTCTTAAGCAAAAACAGAAGGAAAAGAAAAAAGAGAACAAAAAAAGGAAAAGATACCAAAAAAAAAAAAAGAGAGAGAGAGGGACTCATTTTTTTCGGATTTCAGTAGCAACCCGGTGGTAAAGACAAACCAACTTCATTTGCACACAATTTCATCGCTCGATTTAACTGTCAATTGCCTCACCACATCTTCACTCTCGGGAAGCCTTTGACGACTCTAACTCGACATTGGAAGAGCTTTCAAAAGAAATTACTCCCCGTCGACTGTCAAATTAGGAGTATGAAGAAACTTCGAATCAGAACGCAAGGTCGCGTACTATTTTAACTCCTTGTTTTGCTTCTTTAGTGTGCTAATCTCTACTCAAGCATCCTTGTATATACTCTAAAGTAGAGAGAGTTGGGCATTCAATCGGTGCACCTCACTTGTTCTGTTCTGTTCTGTAATCGGTGGGACAAATTGGAGACCGTGGTCACTGTTTCCACATAGGACTTGAAGATGAAGTGGTTGGCATTGATGCCAAACTACGCTGCCATTGTTTGCTCGATTGACAGTGCATGAAAATTAAGAACAGGGGCACTCTATCGAGGATTAGAGGAGATGGCCTCAACATTCAGGGAAGTGTTAAGGTCAGGGAAGAGAGTAAAAGTACGGCGAAAAGAAGCCATTGATAGGGGAGTGTAATGCCTTAGAAGGGGGAATTTGCAGAGTAATGGCATGGAGTGTTTTGTAACTCTCTGCTTTATCCCTTACAAGCTGTGTTTAAGAAGAGAAATGGAGGGGAAGAAGAAGCCAAAGAAGAGTAGATTCCCGAGGCAATCTTTGACAAACGGGGGTCGTCCAAGTATTGTCGATCAGGTGCGCCATGATTGTTGAAATTGCGTGTCAGACACGACGCTCAGTGAAGACGAACAAGGCAGAAAGGGAGAGAGAGGGGTCTATATATTTGTATATATTGTATACCGTATTTGTATATATATTGTCTCCATATCCGTATAGATCCGTGTATGTATATATATCCATATTCGTATATCTGGATCTGTATTTATGCGTCCATATACATGTATGTATATACTATGTTTATATGTATGTATACTGTATATTTGTTCATATTTTGTATTTCGTATCCATATATGTATATATGGTATGTATAGAAAATTTTCAAAACAATTAAAAAAAATTCAAAAAGAATAGAAAATAAAAAAAAAAAAAAAGTAAAAGGAAATTTTTAGAGAAATTGAAAAAGAAGAATATTTTGAAAAGCCAAAAAAAAAAAAAAAAAAAAAAAAAAAAAAAAAAAAAAAAAAAGAGAATCATTTTGTGTTTTGCATCCATTATGTCATTTTGTGCATGCATCATATCATCATTGCATATTGTTTATCTCACATTGCCCCTTATGCTTTGCATTCACCATCACACTTGTATTGTCTATTATATTTGTCATGGATGGCTACGATCTATTCATATCAACATTTGATTACACCATTTTTCATTAGTTTATGCTGGCCTTTCATTCTTCGATGTTGTAGCATTAAGTCACTCGGTATTGTACCGACCCCTTTTTAGGATGACAAAACTATCATTTTCTCGGGTTAGTAGTCCAAACCACCTTCGATTAATACCTCTATTTTCTTGGGTTGTTGGTTCAAACTATTCATTAGTTACATTTCGTTCTCTTATGTGAATGTGTGTGGATTGTATCCCTTTGTTTATTTCATTTGCATGAGACTGACCTCACCACCTATCATATTGTATTGCATAAGTCATGAAAGAAAAATAAGGAAAAAAATTAAATTTCAAATGCATTAACATATCATTTGCATAGTTACAACTCTACTGTCATGTCACTTGGCTACACTGTATTTGCATCCACATTTGATTACAACATTTTCATCAGTTTATGCCGGCCTACCTTCATTAGGTTGTAGGATCAAACCACTCGATTTTGTATTGGCCCTTTTTCGGGATGACAAAACTATTCGTGTCATGACCCGAACCCACCCCTATAGATTAAGGTCATAACCGGCCAGTAATCATGAGATTACTTATGGCCTTAAACAAGATTAAACGTACCTTATTAGTAACAAAGGGGCCAAAACGGAAACAGACTTAAAAATTTTCTCCAATGAGTTGTGCTAGCATGGCATAGCAAAAACATTTCCTATATACGTGATAATAACTCACATCATATACCAAAATTAACAAAATTAACATCTTGTACATCCAGGATAATTCAAACATAACTTATATACATAGGTGATCCAACGAGACCACCAAGGTAGCAAAAGAGTAAAACAAAATAGAGTAAAACAAAAGAACAAAAACACAGCCTCGTACATGAGACATCCGGGCCAACTTAACAAAACTTGGGGTTCTCTCACATTCTTCATTGAGGCTGGGGTTGGACATATCTTTGCTCACCTATATACATATAAATAAGAGTGAGCGAAAGTCTAATGAATAATACCAAAGTAAAGGAGTTATGTAAATGAGATTCGTATAAAATACTTCAAAACCATAAATTTCATATGCAAACATCCTTAACTGGCCTTAAACCCATTTGGCATTTTTGTTGTACACGTCAAATAGCCTCGGGCCCATTTTAGATTCTTAACAAACTTATCATATGGAATGGCCTTGGGCCCATTGTATAACTTGTCAGATTCATCAAATGTCCTCAGGCCCAATTCAGACAATTCAAACGTATCAAATGGCCTCAGGCCCATTATTTTCATATTCATATTTATGCGCATTTCATATTCATGATCATGATCCCCTTTTCATTCAAATGGCCTTTGGCCCATTACATTCATATTCAAATGACCTTTGGACCATCATGATATTCAAACGGCCTTTGGCTCATCATAATAGTCAAATGTATCAAACAACAAACGGCCTTAGGCCCAATTCAGACATATCAAATGTATCAAACGGCCTCAGGCCCAATTCATACTTGTATCAAACGTATCAAACAGCCTCAGGCCCAATTCATACTTGTATGAAACGTATCAAACAGCCTCAGGCCCAATTCATACATATCAAATGGCCTTGGGCCCAAATCATGTTCTTCACAGAGCCTTATACAATAATTAGGCATATAGAATACTCATTTATAATTCAAACCAACAAATCCATGAAGTTTATACAGAAGTAACATTTAGAAAATACCATACTTGAAAATATTTTTACTAAGATATTACTCACAGTGTTCCGTCGATGGATTTGCCCTCGCGCTTCACCCTATACATTTCATAACATATTGGGTCACAAGCAATTTAATCAATTCTTAACTTGTTTATTTCTCTTAGGCCTCTTTCTTATTCTTTTACTTCATTTACAATGCTCAATGCATGCCTAAGAGTGCATAAAATGAAGAGAATCGAAAACGGAACATAAAATAGCTTTTCAAAATTTCTAAAACTGGGCACTCCGCTCAAGTGCAGCTTCGGTCGCTCGAGCGGTCTGTAAAACTCTGCAAAAGTACTGGTTACATAAATTTTACGCTCGAGCGATGAGTCTAGCAAAACAGGGTTTGCTCGAATGCAAGATTTTTCTGCTCAAGCTACTGTGCAAATCTCTACAAAACTTCTAGGAGCTTCATTTTTAAGCTTGAGCGACATTTTCTTCGCTCGAGCGGAAGAGGTCGAATTTTGGAATTTCCATAATTGTGTTTGAGCTCCAAATACACATTCCAAAGGTCCAATTTCAAGCTAAATTCACTTAAATATGCAAGAATGCTCCCAAATATATATATATATTTCAAGGTGACATTAACCATAATTCAAAATTCCATGAATTCAACAAATTCCAAATCGGTAAACTTTATATATATATATATATATACATTCTATGTTTGTATCTTGTATGGACAAGCTTCAAGGCTTGAAATTAAGCTTCAATACATGAAGATTCTTACATGCATGTGTCAAACAACCCTCAATACAACATGAGCAACATGTCTCACATTCAAATATGCAAAATTATGGCGAATTCGTACATGCATGTATCTAGTGATCTCAAATTCACTAAACTTAGCTTAATTCATGTATTTAACTTTATATATACTTTGAATTCACACAATTACAAACTCTAACTCATGAAGTAAGAGTTAATTACTAACCTAGAAGCTTCAATCTTCCAAATTCTAGCTAGTTCTATAGTCTAGCTCTTCAATTCTCCGTTCAATTCAACATTCATAGATTGTTCAGACAATACACTACATAAGTAACCCTGGCACCCTTTCTTGATCAGTTTACATGCTTTCATTGCAGACATTAAATAAGGTGGAGGCACTACCCCATTACCCACAAACACAATTTCTTCCTGCCCTGGTGGTCTAAATACAACTTGTTTCATTACACAATCTTTGGTGGCACAGTATTTAGATAACCAGTCCATATCCAGAATTACATCAAAATGTCTAAAGTCCAAAGGTAACAAATCTACATACAATGTAGCACTCCCAATACGCACATCACAAAAACAACACATAAATGTACACAATACAGATTCCCTGAATAAAGCAGATACACATAACAAATATGGCAATGATTCTAGAGGTCTTCTCAATCCACATAACAAATATGGCAATGATCCTAGAGGCCTACTCAATCCACATAAAAAATATGGCAATGATTCTGGAGGTCTACTCAATCTAGATGCAAATGCACAAGTTACAAATGAGTGTGTTGATCTGGAGTCAATTAACACAAAAGCATCTTGATTACATATGGAGATAGTACCTGAGACAACGGCTTCTGTGTTCCATGTATCACCCGGGACAAGTGCAAAGACTTCCCTGTCTCATCGTGTCTCTGGTTGTAGTAGGCATTGCAGTGTTTCCTGGTTTTGGTCTGGTTACAATCCTTTGCATATGCCCTATTTTACCACACTTAAAGCAAGCCCCTGAAATACGGTAGCAAACCCTGCAATATCTCTTACCACATTGATTACACATTGGAGACGTATCTCTAGAGGAATTTGAAGTTCTTGAGGATCTCGTATTCTGTTTCTTTGAATGTCTTTTCTTTGAAAAGAAACCCTGCCTTTTACTTTTCCAGTCAGTTAATGGTTTACTTTGCTTGGCTATGTTAGCTTTTGATATTATAGCCCGATCTAGTATATCAATGTAGGTTTCTAGCTTTAGTACATTCACCTTCTCGAAAATATCATCTTGAAGACCACCCTTAAATTTTCTCGCTTTCTTATAATCGATAGTCGACCATGTGAGGCGTAAATCTAGCCAATTCAGTAAACTTGGCCTATTAGTTGGCCACTATCATGATACCTTGTTTAAGTTCCATAAATTTCGACACTTTTCTGTTAAGAACACATTGCGGAAAGTATTTGTCATAGAAGATTTCCAAAAATTGTGCCCAACAAATATCTTTAGTACTTTCACGTATCAACATCCACCACCTTCTCACTTCATCTTACAATGTAAAGGTGGCTAACAGTACTTTCTGTGTTTCAAGACATGGAAACGCCTCAAACAGCTTCTCTATGCCAAGGACCCACTGCTTTAGCTTTCAATGGATCCCATCCCCCATGAAATTGTGGCGGTTTCATCTTCTTAAACTCTTTGGTGAGAGTTGTTGTTCAGGTCATCATTTTATAAGTTTTGTACAGGCTGTACCGGAGGTGGAAGGTGCCAGCTGTTGCCACTGTTGCTGCCACTGTTGTTGTTGCCTCGATGTTTTTGCCATTTCCTGTATTAATCTTTCCATCCCATCCATTCTAGCTATAGAGAATTCCTCTAATTCATCAACTCTTGTTCTCACCATTATCTTACTAAACATGTATTATTCTTCATTCAAAATGTACACAAGCACGTGTATCTACAAGAAGGCAACAAGTCATATGTCATGTACTCATTGTTTCAAAACATTTAGGCATATTCTCAATGCATTCAAATACATACTTCTCACATGAATGCATCCTAGATCTTTTCTACACACTCTATTGCTCATTTGGACTAGTGTGTGAGTTATTAACTCCTACTTTGATACCGCTTTGTCATGACCCGAACCTGCCCCTATAGATTAAGGTCATAACCGGCTAGTAATCATGAGATTACCTACGACCTCAAACAAGATTAAATGTATCTTATTAATAATAAAGGGGCCAAAGTGGAAGCATACTTAACAATTTTGTCCAATGAGTTGTGCTTACATAGCATAGCAAAAACATTTCCTATATACGTGATAATAACTCACATCATAAACCAAAAGTAACAAAATTAACATCTTGTACACCCAGGATCATTCAAACATATAGTTATATGCATAGGTGATCCAACAGGACCACCAAGGTAACAAAAGAGTAAAACAAAAGAGAGTAAAACAAAAGAACAAAAACAAAGTCTCATGCATGAGAAATCCAGGCTAACTCCACAAAACTTGGGTTTCTCTGTCATTCTTCACTGAGGCTGGGGTTGGACATTTCTTTGCTCACCTACAAACATATAAATAAGAGTAAGCGAAAGTCTAGTAAATAATACCAAAGTAAAGGAGTTATATAAATGAGATTCATATAAAATACTTCAAACCCATAAATTTCATATGCAAACGGTTTTAAACGGCCTTAAACCCATTCGGTGTTTTTGTTGTACACGTCAAACGGCCTCGGGCCCATTTTAGATTCTTAACAAACTTATCATATCAAACGGCCTCACACTTGACCCTACACATTTCATAACACATTGGGTCACAAGCAATTTAATCCGTTCTTAACTTGTTTATTTCTCTTAGGCCTTTTTCTTATTCTTTTAGTTCATTTACAATGCTCAATGCATGCCTAAGAGTACTTAGAAATGAAGAGAACGAAAAACGGAACATGAAACAACTTTTCAAAATTTCTAAACCAGGGCACTTCGTTCAAGTGCAGCTTTGGTTGCTCGAGCAGTCTATAAAACTTTGCAAAAGTACTAATTGCATGAATTTTACGCTCGAGCAAGATTTCTGCCGCTCGTGCAAGGAGTCTTGCAAAATAGGGTTCGCTCGAGCGCAAGATTTGCCGCTCAAGCTACTGTGCAAATCTCCATAAAACTTCTGGGAGCTTCATTTTTATGCTCGAGCGACACTTTCTTCACTCGAGCAGAGAGGTCGTATTCTGGAATTTCCATAATTGTGTTTGAGCTCCAAATACACATTCAAAGGTCCAATTTCAAGCTAAACTCACTCAAATATGCAAGAATTCTCCCAAATACATACTTTTGAAGATGACCTCAACCATAATTCAAAATTCCATGAATTCAACAAATTCCAAACTGTAAACTTTATATATATACATTCTATGTTTTGTATCTTATATGGACAAGCTTCAAGGCTTGAAATTAAGCTTCAATACGTGAAGATTCATACATGCATGTGTCAAACAACCCTCAATACAACATGACCAACATGCTTCACATTCAAATATGCAAATTTATAGCCAATTCGTACATGTATGCATCTAGTGATCTCAAATTCGCTAAACTTAGCTTAATTCATGTATTTAACTTCATATATACTTTGAATTCACACAATTACAAACTCTAACTCATGAAGTAAGAGTTAATTACTAACCTAGAAGCTTCAATCTTCCAAATTCTAGCTAGTTCTAGAGTCTAGCTCTTCAATTCTCCAAGCTTTGAGCTAAAATCTTCAAATTGAACTCCCTCTCTCTATATATAGATATAATCGGCTCACTCTTTCTCTATATATATATAATCGGCTCACTCTTTCTCTCTAAAATGTATTTTCAAATTTTTGAGCTCATAGTATATGAGCTTAAGTGTGTTTAGCCCATAAATATATATACTAGGTGATTAGTTTAAACAAATCAAACTCAATTAAGACTAACCAATTGTACTTAATTTAATCGATTCAATCTAATTATTTTGATCCGAATCAATTTTTAATCAAATTTCACCATAGGCTCTAAAAATCACACTAATTACGATGGTACAGACAATTTCAATTTATGTCGCTTCTACAGCCTTCAATTTTCATCTTATAGCAATAAGTTGGACAGGTTTTCCTATGGTGAATTGATTTAACTTCACAAACTCATATAATTAAGCAATTAGCACTCAAAATTAAATTAAGCACATAATCACAAATATAATTATGATTAATTAACATAACGTAGAACAGGGTTATCACAATTCCTTTTTCGGGTTGGCAGTCCTAACCACCTGGTTAATACCTCCATTTTCTTGGGTTGTTAGTTGAGACTATCAATCGGTTAAATCCTCCCTTGTTTTGGGATATATGTTGAAACTATGCTTCGATTACATTTTGTTCTCTTATATTAATGTGTTTGGATTGTACCATTTGTTATGCTTCAATGTTACATGTTGCATTGCATTGTAAATTAGAAAAATTCAAAAAATAACTAGCCTCATGAAGCATGTAAGTCCAGCTATCAATTGTGTTTCAATTGCATATCATTTACATTTTGTCCCTGAACTACGCTGGTTTAATTCCTTGCAAAGGGATACGTAGGTAGCCCTTGGGTTCAACTAACTTGTATTGTATCTTGTTTGTTTGCCCAAGTCTTACAGACCATGTCAAAAGGGTCGTCTTTGGGCTTTGACATTCACTCACGTCAAGAAATAACTTTGAGTTCTGTCAAAAAGGGACAACTGTAGACATCTCATTTTGATTGGCCCTAAGACTTAGGCACTTGCTTTTGATTACCCAATGATGAAAATAAGAATGTGTTTCTCGCATAATTCTCAATAAGAAAAATGAAATTTGTGCTTCATTTCCAAACCTAAGCTTGTTTTGGCCAAGTGTTCAAGACTCGTTCAAAGCTCTCTTTCGAAACTTTCCTTTCGCGCTTTATTTTGAATATTTTCGTAATGTTTTGAGGTTCATTTTTAAACTGAAAAATGAAAATTTTTCTGAGGAAATTGAGCAAAGAACAGTGTGGAAAAAGAAGGAAATGACAAGAATTCTGCTGACAACCTTGTTTTTCGTAAAAAGAAGAAGAAAAAAATTATGCGAATAGTGCCAACCGGCATGAATAGTGGTCTGCCGACAGCTTTGGTGGCCGGGTGGATTGGCCAAGCGAGAGAAAAAAGTGGCTGGCTGGCCACTTTGTCCAGAAACAGGGTAGTTTTGGCAGAATTCTTGATGAAAGCGTGTGAGTCATGCCCAATTCAGATATTTCTTGTTAGATACACCCTCAGCCCTCTATAACCTTCCCTTATCATCTTTTTGCCACCTTAGTTAAAAGAGAGTTTGTTTTCTTCCTTAAAGTGGGCAACCATTTTCAATCCATCCATATCACCCATCACGTTTGTCTCCAATGGTCTTCCACCTCTTGGACTTTGCATCCATCTCTAATTGCATATAGAGATAGAGTGTATCAGATTAGAGAAGGGAAGAGAATGGCATTGAGGAAAATGAAAGACTTAGAGAGAGAGAGAGAGAGAGAGAAAGTGTAAGTTTTGAGCCAAAAACTTTCTTAAGCTTGTATACACTGAAATTCCACCTTTCAATATACTAAACCAAGCTCATAAATTCTGGGAGTGAGATATTCAAGAGCCTTAATAAAAAAGAGAGTGAGTGTTCTTTTGAATTGTGAAAAACATAGAGTTGTATAACTTTTCCCCATAACATTGTTATATCTCCCAAAAACACCATTCCAACTTGAATTTCGAATTTCCAAGTTGAGAATTGAGAACACACTTCCATAAACTTGAGGGTAAACAAAAGGGAGTTTGGAAATCAAATCCTTCCTTGGAAGGTAAATTTTGCACACTTTCAATTTTCTTCTATTTTCTTGCATTTTCTTTCTTTCATTGTTTTTCTTACTTCAATTTCATGTTATAAACCTATTGTAAGCTAATTGGAAGTGGTTAGTTGAGCCACTTACACACTTCCTATTTGTTTTTCTAGTTTCCGAAACAAAAACAGAGCATTTGGCCTAGCCCTGAGTGGTTGGCCGGCCACTAAAGCAGCTAGCCTGATAGGTTTTGTGGCTAACCGGCCACCCCTTTCCTGGATATAATTCGACAACTTTCCCAATATTGCGCAAAACAGCCTCCAACGGTCTCTAAGACCCCTCGAAGCTCATGTTTTTGTCTAATTAAAGAGTGTTTGTGAGGACTGAAATTGTTGTAACATATTTTGCTTTTTTTCCCCTATTCGAATTTGTAATATTTCAAACCGATGTAATAATTCTCTAACCCTTGTTTCTTTTCTATCCCATTCTTTTACGTGCTTTCCATACATGTGCTGTATATTTTGTTTTCTCATCATACCCAAGCTTTGCTCTATACTTTAGGCCTCAAGATCTGGATAAATTTGCATTTGTGAGTTAAATTGATTATTGTGTGATTTTGTGCATTACCTCATGTTTTGATTTGATTCACATGTCGTATACTAAAAGCTAGATCTGTAGTTGTATTTCATGTGTGAATTGCATTAGGAGCTTGTATATAGGATTATGCATGTTTTTACTAACTTTGTTTTGTACCTTTTTGCGAGATGACAGTAAATATGTAAGCTTTTATGTTTTAGCATCTCGCATATGTGTGTTTTTTCTACTATGTTTAGCATCCTACCATGCGGCTATGTGCTTATTTGATATAACTTTATGCATGCCAGTGGGTGAAGTTGAGTTGTTTAATTTGGATTAAAATTGATTTTTATGATTATACTATTCAAAACATTTTCAAGATAATGAAATCAAATTGTTCAAATGGACAACACAATCTACATGTGTTTGCTTCACATAGTAATTTTTAGGATTATTAAATAATCAGAATATAAACATATGAAGTTAATAAAATCATATCATGGTTAGTAAAGGTTGATCTTTTGATCGGGTGGGCGAGGGTGCTCAATTAATGACCTTCCCCCTTCAAACCTAAGGTTCCGAGCCAAGCATCCTTAGTTAGGATAAACAGTGGCCTTGGCAAGAGTCATGAGTTTCCTAATTCTCCCAAATTAAATATTCAGTGGCGACTCTGAGATCTTATGATGCAGTCCATTTCTGACAAATGTTTTTGCAATAAAATGGATTTTCTAAAAGTTGCCAAATGTAGACTCTCATCTACGTTTCACATTGCACTCGTGAAACTAGCTCCAAGAGACCGAGGGTCCGAACTATTAACGGTGTGTGGGTAACCCTCCTGGGCAGTGTTATAGTAACTGAGATGGAGACTATTTTTGGTGAAGTCTCTGAATTAAATCTATGTTGTTAAGCAAAAACAATTGTAGTCTATTTTTAGTTTTGTAACAATGAACAATAAGCTCTACATAGAGTTTTATACTTGAGTTATTGGTTTTTAATAATATCATCATCTTTATTAATCTTTTGTGATATGAAATGATATGATTGTGATGGTATCACACAATTGCAACTTGTGTAGTCATAATTATTCTAAATTTTCTATTTCATAAATTTGATTTGGAATTTTATGATTCAAGCACACCATAGTCAATAAATTATGGATGTCATATATTGTTTATATCAGAATTGTGGGGGTGTATCGATAATTTTGTGTGGTAATATCTTAATAAGAAATTAATTTTTCGTAGAATACTTAAAATGTAGCAGGTGCTTGGAGGATTTTACGAAAGTAACTGTTCCGATAGTAGGTCCACGAGAAATTTCAATTCTTTCTATTGGGCAAAGTTGGAGTAGAAGTCAAAAATAGTTTCATTAACTCCTAAGGAACACCTTTATGTCTATTATTTGATTTGAAAATGGGAGTGACATACAGTAACAGTAAGTCTCAATGTAATCAAAGATTTATACCAGTAGGACATTTGCTTTCAGTTGTAATATTGTCTAAGGATAATATAGTGGATCCACTAACTACTCAATAATATATAACTGAGAAGGTCAAACGAAAAATAGCGGCTGCTAAACAAAAGTTTTGACCAAAGAGCAAATGAGAAAAAGTTCATCGAAGGGAATGTGATTAGAGCCTATTAATTTTGTGTAACTGATCTCGATTTTGACCCGGTTAGCTTATGGGGGTCAGAGCTGCTCGGTCAGCTCGCCGAAGAAAAAATGCAAAATGCATTCGAAATTGCTTGAGCCACACATGCTGGAAAATAAGGGAGGGCTTGTTTGGCTACTACAATAAATGTAGGTGCAAGAGTGCAAGTGCGGGAGAAGCACCACACCTGCGGTGGATAGGTGAGTCCGAAATTTTTATCTTTTCTTCTCTTTAGGCTGAGTGTATCTCACTCTTGTTAGGTCTCTCCTCTCTCTAAAAACCCTTTCTCTCCCTTCTCTCTACATTTTCTTACGCCAAATTGGATCAAAACCTTGATTTCTCAAGATCCATTAGAGTTCTGCCATAGTTTCTTCATCAAAGTTGATTAACTTCTCGAGGGCTTTGTTGTGTGCGGTGAAGATTGAGTTTCAACACCGTTGATTTTAGGAGTTTCATCTCATTTCTTTTTCAAAACTTCAGGTAGGGATTTTCTTAGAGTTATATATATATATATATATGTATATATATTTTTGCAAGATCTATATGATTTTCGAAATCATCTTTTGATAGCTTTGAAAATTGATTGTTGATTCAAGAAGTTAAGCAACTTTGAAAGTTGGTTTGTCTCTTGTTCTTTTAAAATGATCTTATCGGTTTTGATCTTCTTTGATTGAAGAAAAGATTATTTTGGAAAGTTTTCTTTCAAAAGATTTGAGTTGTATAGTTTTTGTGAGAAAACCTATAAATTGGGGATTTTTTTTAAAAGAGACTGAAAATTCATGAATGATATTGTTATATTTATTTTGTATGTCAAAATAAATGGATGTTCGAAAAATGTCTTATTTATATTTATATAAATGATGAATTTTAGGGAATATGAGAGTTGTTGTTCATTTTGGAAATTATTGTTCAAAACGTTGAAATAGTCTTGAAATGACTAATTGTTGAGGACACTTGAGAAGAGGGAATTGTGTTATTCCTTGGATGATGAATTGGAATAAAAGTACTTATATTCATTTTGTGTTATTGGCATATCAATTCATTTGATTACATTAAACTTTGAAAGTTGATTTGAAAACTTGCATTGAGAAAAGAATATTGAGAAACAAGTTTTCATGGAATGGTTTTGGGGTAAATACGTTGGTAAGTCTTGATAGGTGATGTAGATGATATTGAATAAGTTGGCCTGAGAGTCCTGGGATGAAAGACCGAAAACCCACGCGGATAGGTGTTGAGCCTTCCAGATAATACCGGTAAAAATAACAAGTTGGTAGTACTTGTATAGTCTACTTGCAGACATCGACCTAGGGATTACCAAAGTTGTATTTACTGCTCTTGAAATGAATTGTTAAGTTTTGAAGAATTGAAATTGCATGACATCATTGAGCATGATGGTTTTCAAAGATGAAGATGTGATTTTCTTTCAAAAGGGCATAGCATGGCATGTGCATTTCATCTCTTGAGACTTATATAAAATGTATATACTTTGTTAAGGATTTCCTACTTGGCTTTATCCTCACCCTACGGGATTTTTTTGTAGGAAAAGATGTGGTAATGTCGCTTAACTAAAGGCGAGGAAATGTGTGTTGAGAGTATGAGACTTTTATTTTGCTATGACTCTGTGTGTAAGCCAAGGCCTATATATGTGTGGGTTTGAATAACCGTTTTGTGTAACCAGACTCAAGCCTTGGAAACTTGTAAACCCTTGGGGGCATTTATTTGTTTATTTACTTGTTGTTGGATTAATGTATTGTTGCATGAAGAACTATTGTATCATGTAATGTAAATTTGGAGATTTATATTCGGTTTTTCTTGAAAGAGCTATGATTCTTGTATTATCATTTGCGCTAGAAATTTGGGGCGTTACATTTTGAGTCGCCATAATGCAACCCAATCTAATTGATTGGAAGATCCCAAGATATAGGTTCAAGAGGGACGACCGAATTATGGATGACTCACCAGAAATCACTAAGGAAGTCTATCTCCTATCCATTCCTATGATGAGAGTGATATTTGCAACATATATTGTATGTAATCAACTTAGGATAAGCTATGCTTTTAATGATCACTTATATCTTGAAAAACCTATAAGAGTATCTTTCAAGAAGAGTATTTAAGAGACTCGAAATAAGGATCACCTATATGAGTATAAAGGGGGCCACTTATATGAGAATTGATAAGGCTAAAATCTCTAAAGCACTCATGAAACACCAGGACATGCCCAAGGCCAAAACGGGCACGACCGTGAGAATTAAGTTGTGTCTGGAGATATTCTATGTTAATTCTATTGTCTTAGCTTATACAAACGGCTGAACAGTTTAAGGCATCATGTCTACTGATTATCTAGTAAGTCCGATAGTATTTCACTAAGGAAGGTTCAAAACCAAAAGCTATATATCCCCATTCAGAATATTTATAATTGAATTCTCTTTGAGTCTGCATTGAGTCTTGCATGAATGTGGGGGATTGTTGGAAAAATGGTTTCAAAACCATTACTTGGTGAATGAGAAATTGACTCCAAAGTGCACCATTTGAGTATGGTTTTAAGACGATTTTTTTTTAAATTTAAAATTAAATTTATTAGTTATTTATTTGGGTCAAAATTGAACTAGATTAGATTCAAAATTCTAATTTGCTTGAAAGAACATCAATATTTGATCTTTGTACCTATTCCATGGAAGAGTTGTGTCTCTTCAGTAGAAAGAGATGTGTCTTTTCATTGAAAAGTCACCATGACCTTTTGAAAAGCCACCAATTCACCTATATAAATAGAACTTCATTGCATTCATTAAACATGGAATTTATCTTGTGTTTCTTTCCTTCTGTACTCTGTCTTTCTGTAAGAGAATTCAACACAGTAAGGTTCGCCAGACTTGCCATCGTAGTGCTACTTCTGCAAGGTTCGATCGTTGTATCCTAGAGACGAGCAGTCCAATAAAAACTTGTGAGCACCATAGCGGGGGACGAAATTTGTTTTAAGAAAACGTATGTCCAACACAAGCCTCAATTACATTTGGTTTTGTTTCCAAATTTTACAATCTGTTTGTAAGTTTTCTACATCTGTAAGTATTTCTGGTTATGCGTATATAGTTTGGTTTGGTTTTACCTAAATAATTTACGTTATGTTAAACTTATATTCTTTTATGTAATTTGGTAATATATTTGATGCAATGATTACTTGTTTGACACCAGTACACATAAGAGATTATTTATATAGTCGTATGGCGGTGAAGTGGTGATGAGCGAGAGAGAGAGAGAGAGAGAGAGAGGTGCTTGGGTTTGGGTAATGGATTCAACTAGATAAATTTGTAGAAATACGTAATGGTAATGGCTATTTTGGTCATTCCGAACTGTCTTGTCCTTATGGACATAATAAAGTAGCATCTAGACCTTTAGATAAAAGAAATTCAAATTTGGAACTTTTGAACCGAGAGCCCTTTTTTGAACACCCCTAAAACTCATAATAGATCTAGGGATGCAACTTGAGCGGAATGAGAGATTGTCCAAGCCCATCTTAAGTTGTGCAGAGTGTTGTTGTCCAAGCTCGACCAAATTAGGTGCGAATTGTCACAAATTTGCTTAAAATTTTGACTTTGAACTATTTATTTATTTATTTATTTTAATATTTTATAGTAAGATTGATTAATTTGTTAAAATTAGACCTTGAGAACATTTTTTTTAATAAAATCATCAATAACCTCAACATAAATAATTCATATGATGTGAGAGAGATGGGGAGAGAGAGGAGAATAAAGGAACTGATATCATGTTGAGGTGGTCTTTGTAATTTGTGGGTGAGTAAATATTTTGTGTTGTATTACTTGTGTAGATAATAAATATTGTAAATAAGATTTAACGATTTAAATTATTTTAACTTCATCAAATGGCTAAAAATTTATATATATTTAATATTTATATATAATTTGAACTTTAGGTTGTTGGTGTCTCTGCCCGGCCAAAATGTAATTCACACTTCTAAATTTCTACCCAAACTCAGAGTGATTTCAAAAATATATTATTCAAGCTCTAAATTTTTGGATTACTTGAATTGCTCAAATTGAACCTGTCCAAACTGCAAACCTAATTGATTCAAATTGTTCAAATTGAGACCGCCCAAATTACAACTCTAAATAGATCCTCAGAAGAAAGAGCAAGAAAGACGGAGGGGGAGCGAGAGTTTCATCAAATGAAGTACATATTAAATTTTCATGTGCATTTTTTTTTTTTTTTTTCAACGGGAAATTCATGTTCTTGGAGCCAAGGACTTTAGATAAAAAGGAAGGAAAAAAAATACTGTACATGCTTTTCTTTCTTCTTGTTGTTGAATTTGTTTTTGGACAAAATAGCGGGGCAAAAGTAAGGACCCAAAATTAACCATACAACCATTTCTATTAGCCATATTAACCAGATTAACGGAAGGATAATACTGTAATTATAAAAAAAATTATTGTTATATTTAAAAAAAAATTAAGAATGAAATTAAGATTCTGTGTTGCAAAATGAAATTTATTCAAAAAATATATATACAAATGTCCTGCATGTTTATAATTGATGTGAGTCACAGTATACAAATTCATAGAAAACGAAATAAAAATATATTCATTGAAACAGTGTCATTTGTAACTAACGCAACAAAATAACTGGTGATGAGCAAAGTTATAACGGGGAACTGGCCAATTATATATCTTGCAATTCCTCTCCTACAGGATATAATCATATCAGCCCATGCCAATTTTTTTTAATGATGTTGTACAAACTTTACCACTATATTTACTAATAATTCACTTATTGTGTTCGTTGAGAGATTTGGACAAAGATTTAAAATGAAAAAGAAAAAATATATGTAAAATGTGAAAAAATATACTTACATTTTATCTAATTTCACACTTATTTTCCCTTTTTTTTTTTTTTTTTTCAAATCTCTCAACCAAACACAACGTTAGTTTCATTTCTGGATTAAAAATAACTTACAAATAGAATTTTCCTAAAGGAAAAATTAACTAGAATGATGAGGTATTGACAATGTTGAAATTATAAGTCATAATAAATGGTGCTTTAAATGAAAATAAAGATAATTATACATTTTAATTGAACAGAATTGACAACATCATTTATTTGCTGATACAATTAATGAATTATTGACGAAAATGGACCTTAACTATTATTTGATACATCAATAAGATTTTTTTTTTTTGCTGATAAAAAATAAATTATTTGAATTCATTTTTTTAGAAAAAACCATTGTAATCATGTTAAAAGTGTAGGTTTAATTGTATTTTTTTTTAAACATCAAGGGAGATAAGTGTAATGAATCCAAACAAAAAATACAAGCACATGTAAGTAGTTTTTTTTTTTTTTTAATCTTTAATAAAATTTTTAAGATTTTTTAATAAATATTTTTCCTTTTAGTACACCTAAAAAAATTATTGCCTAATATGTATATATATAAACCGAAAATCAAATCTCAAAAGCTAAACCAAACATGATTTTTTTTCCCATCAATAGCATGAACAAAGACTGTTATAACAACCACAGGGAGGCTGGTTTGTTGGGTGACGACTTAGGTCTAAAGGTTTGCTTTTTCTCAGGTCTTAGGATCGAATTTTCTAGCCAGCAAAAGCATACTTTGGGGCCACGGACGGCAGGGCGTAAGCCTTTGTTTCGGAAGGCTTGTTCGGATTGTAGAGACTTAATCTGATACGAGTATCCAGGCCCAGGATACCCTACATATAAAAAGGAAAAAAAGAAAAGAAAGACTATTATAATCGACTAGGCCTAGCCTAATTGGTCACCATAACTTTCTTAAATGCTTAGTCTTTAAAAAGAGGTCATGTGTTCAATTCTCTTTAGTGAAAGTTGATTTAAGAAGGTAAACATTTTGTGCTTTGCAGAGAGTGTGAGAAGTTTAACGTCCAAAAAAAAAAAAAACAAAAACAAAAACAAAAGAAAGACTGTTAATGAATGATTGATTACAACTTTGTAACTAATCATGAGTTACATATTAACTCTTGAGCTTAACCAGAATTATTTTGAGTATGATTTATCTTTTAATTTATTGTAAAAAGGCATCCAAAAAATTAAAAAGATAATATGATTAAAACAAGTTAATCAATTAACAAGCCACTTATTTATTGCGTCCCCAAACAAGCTTAATTAACTACATAGTTAAAACTTACACTAACTCTTAACTAATTATTGCTACAAAAGAATTGTTGCGCTGAGTAATGTTCCTCTGTTCTGCTGGGACTGCACTTTGGTGTGGACTAGCAGTAAGCTAAAACTAATCATGATGAGCTGATGTTGAGCTGGAGACTTTATCCTTTACTTAGGGTGGTCCCGATTCGGTTTTGGACAGTTTGTGAATCAGTTTGAATCTGTCTGCATATATGCGATTTGAGAAAAATTCAACTTGTAACTACCTGTAGTGCGGACTACGGTTTGTGCAAATAGGGTTTGAGGAAGTGCAAGCGATTTGCGGATTGAATTTTTTTCTTTAAAAACTTATTTTGGAGCTTTTTTTTTACCCATTTTGTAAATATTTATTTTGAGTCCTTTTCCCTCATTTTCTAAAATGCTCCAATATTAATAATTAATAAATTAAAACTTATAAAATTAAAAACATAACAAAATCAATTCCTACCACAAACAAATCATTCAAAATCTTAAACTAGATCATCAATCTCATTCACTATCTATTACTTAACAAAATAATTAAAGTAAAATCACTCAAAATCCAAATTTTACCTAAAAGTAATTCTTCATTAACTTTTATTTTCATTCAAAATGTAATAATAAAATAACAACGGTCCAGGTTTTTAAAAAAAAATCTAAGTGCAGGCGGGTTCTTGCAATTGCGGGTGCAAGTTAAACCAGCAACCCGCAATCATGACATATTCTAAACCGCATCCGCGCGCATTCTGTCTGCAAAACTGTCTATTTGTATGCAGATTGGTTCAGGTTTGGTGGATTGTGCGGTTCAGATAACTCTATGCACAGCCCTACCTTTACTCTTTGAATACCAAAAATAAAAAAAATAGTGTAAATAATATCGATAGTGTTTATATTTTGTCGTTTGTGTTATTTTAGTTATTATTATTATTTTTTTTTTATCAACAAAAGAAATTTTATTGATGATAGTTTCAATTTAAGTTATTATAGTTTCAATTTAACTTTTAGTTATTTTAGTTATTATAGTTTCAATTAGTTCAATTTTGGCCACTAATTTTAAATTTTGAGTCAATTTAAGGTCATTAGAATTTTTCATTGAAAATGTTCATTGAGTTAGTTAAGGTTAAGTCATTAAATTGAGCAAGTTTATAATTTTACTCCTAAAAATTTGACACGTGTTGTTCATGTGCACATTAGGCATGAAAAATGATAACAATTGGAATCAATTGGACCAATATGAGACAAACAAAAATATTCTTTATCAAAATCAAACGAATTAAAATTATTATGACGAAAATGACACAAGATCAAATCACATGACTAGCAATATAATTTGCCCAAAAATAAGGTAGATGCCCTATTTAAAGATTAAAGCAATGCATTTTTATGGTTGATAAAATCAAAAGGGAAATGTTTGGGGACACAGATTTAGCCACCCAGAATTTTCTGGATGGGTGATTGTGTGATGGAGATTAACATGTAAGGTAATTTTTGATTAATTTCTGAATTGATGAAGATGTGTTTGTAGTATTACTCAATTAATATATATATAATTCATAAAGAGAGCTACTATTCCCACTCCAATTTGCTCGAAATACACTCATTTTTGTGTTCTTATTATACGTCGAATGAAGTGTATATATTTGGAATAAAATAGAGTGAATAATAATTATATCTAATAAGGATAAAGAAGAAAATGTATTTAAAATAAAGTATAGTTGGAATAGAGACTCCCTTCATAAATGACACAAATAAAATTAAATCTATGATGAGAAAAGATGTAAAGTGGGGTTAACCAACTTTTACAAATAGACTGATTTAGTTGTTGCTTTGATAGTGAGGTTGAAGAATGTTGTTTTGAATATCATGTTTTAGTTTTGTAGCAGTGAAGTGGAGTTTTTGAGTGCTTTGAAATATGTTGCTTTTCCTCTCTTGCAAGATACATATACCATATCATGCCAATATATATATATATATATATATTTTGATGATATTGTAGAAAATTTTACCACTAAATTTACCTCGCTAGGGAAAATAATTTACAAATAAGATTTTCTACCAAAAAAATAAATAAATAACCAAAATGATGTTTGGGCTCATGCAGCCTATCAAATTTTCGCTGTGTCATTTGGATTCATGGGCCTATCACAGGTCCTATTTCAATAATCCTAATCATTCCTCTTTTTAGACCACATATAGATCCACTACAATATATAAGAGTTTTAGAAATCAAATATTTTGGTCTCTAAAAGTGAAAATTTTGTTGCAAAAGACATTTAAGGATCAATTTCTATTGTCGTGAAGATAATCGCTAAAAGATCGTCCCAAAAAGTCAAAAACATGACTTTTAGCGACAAAATTTTGAAAATGTCACTAATAAATAGACTTTTAGGAATAAAATAATTAGGAGCTTTTTTGATAAATCCACTTTTTAAGAGTTTTATTCCATACAATCCATATTTTTTTTGACTATTCCATTAGGTCCTATTTGAGATAAGAAGACCAAAATACCCTTTTCATCTACTTATATTCCATTTAGTTCACATTATTTTCTTATGTTTCAATAAGTCCTATGGGTGACATAATTACTAAAATACCCCTAATGTGAATGTTCACACTGTCAATGTGAATGTTCATATCGTCAATGTGTAGGGGCCCGGCCCATGTCGATCCTCATGGATGCCCGAAAAAATTCAAGTCGGATCGGGGCGGGCCCGGTCCATTGACAATGTGAATATTCACATTGACATGTTAACATTCACATTAATAGGAGTGTAAAATTGGCCCGCGTCCCGTGGCGCACGCGAAAGCCGCCCGAGCCCATGGGCGGGCCGAGGCGGGCCCGGTCCGGCCCGTTGACAATGTGAATATTCACATTGACATGTTAACATTCACATTGATAAAAGTATAAAACTGGGTCGCGGCCTATGGACGGCCAAAAGTCCGCCAGGGGCGGGCCTGGCCTGGCCCGGCCCGTTGACAATGTGAATATTCACATTGACATGTTAACATTCACATTGATAGGAGTGTAAAATTAGCCCGCGCCTCGTGACTGCGCAAAACCCGCCCACGGCCCGTGGGTAGCCCCGACCCAGCCTGTTGACAATGTGAATATTCACATTGACATGTTAACATTCACATTGATAATAGTATAAAATTGGCCAACAACCCAGGGCTGGTCCGGCCCGGCCCATTGACAATGTAAATATTCACATTGACATGTTAACATTCACATTGATATGAGTGTAAAATTAGCCCGTGTCTCGTGGCTGTCCGAAACTTGCCCGTGGGCGGCCCGGGGCGAACCTGGCCATTTTTTTAAGATTCTTTTTAATTTTTTCTACCAAAATTTTATTATTTTCCATAAAAAAAGACACTAGGCCTCGGCGCGAGCCGGGGCTCGGACCGAGCCTTGAATGGGCCTTAACCGGGCCGATGGGCTGGGCCGGGCTTCAAAGTGATGGCCCAGGCCTTAGCCTAGGGTCTCGAATTTGGCTCGAGCTTGGGCCCAAACGAGCCTTTCTCGGGCCGGCCCACGGGCCAAAAAATTAGGCCCAGGCCCTAGCCCTAGCCTTGGCACAAGGGTATTCGAGCTTTGGATGGGCCGATGGATCGAGCCTTGGGTCGGGCTGGTGGGCCTGAGCCTAGCCTCGAGCTTAGGTCGGGCTTGGGCGGGCCTGGCCATTTTTTTTTAATTCTTTTTAATTTTTTCTATCAAAATTTTATTATTTTCCACAAAAAAATACATTGCGCCTCGGGCAGGCTGGGACTCGGATCGAGCCTTAAATAGGCCTTAAGCGAGCCGATGGACCGGGCCGGGCTTCAAAGTGATGACCTAGGCCCTAACCTAGGGTCTCGGACATGCTCGGGCCCGGACTAAAACGAGCCTGTCCCGGGCCGTGGGCGAGCTTCGGGCAGCCCACGGGCCGCGGGCCAATTCTACATTTCTATCAATGCGCATTTTAACATGTCAATGTGAATATTCACATTATCAACGGGCCAGGCCAGGCCTATCCTAGGCCGCGGGCAAGTTTCAGGCAGCAGAACAAACTTTATACTCCTATCAATGTTAATGTTAACATGTCAATATGAATATTCACATTGTCACGAGTCGGGCCAAGCCTGCCTCGGGCTGCGGTCGGGCTTCAGGCCGCCCACGGGTTGCGGGCCAATTTTACACTCTTATCAATGTGAATGTTAACATGTCAATGTGAATATTCACATTGTCAACGGGCCGGGTTGGACCCGCCTTGGGCCGTTGGCCAATTTTATACTCTTATCAATGTAAATGTTAACATGTCAATGTGAATATTCACATTGTCAACAGGCCGGGCAGAACCCGCCCCGGGCCGTGGGCGAGTTTCGGGCAGCCACGAGGCGCGGGCTAATTCCTATCAATGTGAAAGTTAACATGTCAATGTGAATATTCACATTGTTAACAGGCCAGGCCGGGCTTGCCCCGGGCCGCCCACGGGCCGTGGGCGGGTTTCGGGCAGCCACGGGGCGCGGGTTAATTTTATACTCCGATCAATGTGAATGTTAACATGTCAATGTGAATGTTCACATTGTCAACGGGTTGGGCCTGTCCCGGGCTGCGGGCGGGCTTTTGGCCGCCCATGGACCGCGGGCTAATTTTATACTGTCAATGTGAATATTCACATTGTCAACGGGCCGGACTGGGCCCGCCCCGAGCCGCCATAGGCCGCAAGCGGGTTTCGCGCCGCCACGGGACGCGGGCCAATTTTACACTCCTATTAATGTGAATGTTAACATGTCAATGTGAATATTCACATTGTCAACGGCCTAGGCCGGGCCTACCCCAGCTCGCGGGCAGGTTTCGGGCCGCTCATAAGCCAATTTTATATTCCTACTAATGTGAATTTTAAAATATGAATGTTCACATCATAAAATTGCTAACCGTTCAAAAAATATTTATAAGGGTATCAAAATTAAATAAGGGCATAAGTGTCCAAGAAAATAATGTAAATCAAGAAAAATGACTTCATGGAATAAAACTATACATACATGGGACTAAATGGGTTAAAAAATTCCTTCATGGACTTCTTGAATTAAAATACTTCTAAATGGGATTTATCAGTAATTTTTTCAAAATAATTTGATCTCAAAATAGATTTTTTTTTTAGACAAAATTTTGTCCTAAAGGGATAATAATTCATCACCAATATCCAATTTTCGTTGTTAAAAATATAATGACGACACTTTTCATAACAAAAATATTTAATCCGTAAAAAATAATTTTATCCCTAAATTTTGGTCTCTAAAACCTTAATATTTTGTAGTGATCATTTATGAAAAAAATCAAGTCGGTCCAATAACTATAGCCACAATAACCATAGCCACATTAATTTATAACATTTGTCACCCACAAAATAGATAATCTAGTTTGCAAATACTATTTGTCATTTATTTTTTTGTAAGTAAATATCATAAATTAACATGGCTACAGTCACAGGATCGATCTAAGTTTCTTCATAGATGATCTACGTGATCTAAAAAATAAACAATCCAAGATTATCAAGGTGGACTCGTAACCAAATTAATTGTTGAGGATGGAAATATGTATATATGTATATATAAGTATATATGAAAGAACATATACGTGAAATGAAAACGAGCACATTCATTAACGACTCATAATGTATGTTATTAAGTAGCTTAAACAATTGAAGAGCCCTTATTCAATGGTCATCATTCAGTACAAATCAATTTGCTTACAAAGATAGTCACACTTATACAATAAACTATTGGATGGATAAAAGCAAACATTAAAAAATGAGATCTAACCTTTCCTGCCCTTTAGAGGAAAGTGAACAATGTAGGGCAAACCACATGTAAGTCAGAGTCAGGTAAACTGTGTCTACGAAAATTAGGCCCAACACAGCACCGGATGATAACAGAGTCAACCAAGTAAAGAAGCGGACATGGGGCATCGTTTCAAGAACACAGGCTTGGGAACATGCCAGGACAGTTGCGATTAAGGATATGAACAAGGTAAGCATAGCAGAAAGAAATCTAAATGGCAAAGCCATGTAGAAATCACTGCTACGAAACCGCGACAATTGAATTGAAAGCATCATTATCAAAGCGAATAGAGAACAAATCAGAGTCAAAGTAATGTACGCATTGAAGACGTTAAGCTCATGTCCATGTTTAGTTTTTGAGAACTGGAAGGCCAGTTTCTCCATCGAAAGCTCCAGGGATAGTAAAAAGTGCTGTGTAGCTGACGGTGCCAATGAGGGCAGAAACCACCATTAGACTACTGTTCATATCTTTGAGTGCTTTCTCAGATTGGTCTTTTAGGTTTGAGTGATTTTCTTTAAATAGATCTCTCGGAGTCTTCCCATCATTGTTTTCATGATCTAGGAAATGTGCTAGGAAGCTGTGCTCATACAATACACGCTGCAAAAAAAAAATAAATATATATTTATATATTGAAGAAGAACCCCAATTGATTAAGTTTATGCATAGAGTAATGATAAAATGACCATATTTATATACCACATTTTAATCATGTGATGTGATATCAGTACATTGGTAATAGATATGAGTGGTGAAACTAATTCAACCAATACAATTGTCACAAATGAGATGATCAACCCATTGTGGTATATAAATATGGTCATTGTAGCATTACTCTTATGCTCAAGGATGGAACTTGTATGTAACATTATCATCAAAATGAATTGCTTTGAGGAACATGGTCAACTAGAAATTATTATGTTCGCAAGGAGGGGTATCTAAAGTATATAGACTAAAAGTTTGTGTCACTTAAGGAGGTGATATGGTAAAAATGGCAAGATAAGAGAAATATGAACCAGTTTGAGTAGCTAAAAGAGGTGATGTGAGACAAATCCTGAGATGAGATAAACACAAGTGAGATAGAGACTCACGAGGCCTTTGATACGATGGTAGATATACTAGTTGGTTTGAGTGGAGGGACAATTAAACTATACAGACCAAATTAGAATAACTTAGAGAGGTGAATGTGGGACAAGTCTGCATGCATAGAATTGCACATGCAGGCTAATGCATGAAAAATTAGTAGGAGAAATGGGGAATTAATACCGTAAACCAACATATGTCCCATGTCATCTGGTTTAAACTTCCAAGAAGAACTCTAGGAGTAGTTCCGAGGCTGGCTGCAAGATGCAATATAGTGTTGCCTTCATTATCAATATCTTCCTGCATATCTTTTTTAGAAATAATCTTCTGCGTGAAGTAGTTATATAGAATTCTATCTTTCTGCTCCACTGCTATGTGGAGTATGTTCTTTCCATTCTCATCATAGCTATATGCAGCGTGAGGGAATTCCTCAAGGATTTGTTTTACCAACTCATCGATGCCGTCCTTCGTTGCTTCAATAAGCGGGTTTTTCATTCTATTCAATATCTTTCTGTGTGTCTCTGTTTGTGCCTCTGTCTCCGTCTCGGTCTCTGTTTGTGTCTTTGTCAATGAGAGCCAATAACAGGGCGCACAATCTTTAAGTTTATAATTTGTGTAGTCAATCCAGTCCATTTCATTGTTTACCAATTTTTTTGCCAGATTACGTGCAGATATGTGCTTTTGTTTTGCATTCCGAATTCCAGCAAGCCAAGCAAGGACTACGTACAAACCAAAATAAATAATAAAAAAAGGAAAAAACAAAGAGAGGAATAAGACACATGTATGTATGATAAAGTAATTTTGCTACCAATAAAAAGTGCAGACCTGACATTAGTTTTCAGCGGTGGAGTCAGAAAATTAAATTAGAGGGGGTATTTATTAATTACAATATCGAAAAATTTTATAAAAATATTTCACTGTAATTTTTACAATTGATTTCGAGAAACATAATAAAAATAATGTTATTTGTAACTAGTGTATCCTGGATAATACAAAAAAAAATATGGATATAAGTCTTAAAATAAATTATATAATGATAATTTTTTTTTATACAAAATTTGATTAAAAATTCAATATAATGGTAATACCACGTCATCATTGATATGTGATATTACCAATTAACAGTATATAAACACATAGAGAGTGAACTTCACATGTCAAATGTAACTAATAATCTAATAAATTTTAAATTTTTATAGTAAGATTACTTATATTTGCATGTCAATAATAATGATATCACCGTTATATAAAAAAATTTCATAGATAATATGATTTATAATAGTCTGTTCATTTTCAATTAGAACAATTATTATTATTCTCATAATTTTTAAAATGTCATTGACATTTCACTTCAATAATATTTTTGTAATTTTTTTTACTTAAAATATTTTCTTAATGTTTGAAAAAAAAAAAAATTTAAAAAGAAAAAAAATCCCAAAATGTAGCGACCACGTGACCCCATGGGCTTTACCTCCCTCCGCCACTGTTGATTTTCCCTTTTGATGTTGTTGCTCGCTCTGTTTTGGACAACTAGATGGAATCCCTGCTTAATAATAAGAGAAAAAACTTTAAAATGTTGTTCCTCGCTCTGTTTTGGACAACTAGATGGAATCCCTGCTTAATAATAAGAGAAAAAAAATTAAAAATGTCTTTTCCTACTTAGTTGGAATATGTCCATGTGGCAACCTAATCGAGATATTTCCTTTTGGTCATAATGTTATCTTGCACTTTAATGATTTATTTTTATTTTTTTTACCAACAAAAGAGAAGATTTTATTGATGATAAATCAAGAAAGCGGAGAATAAATCAATAAGCATTGGGACAAGATGCATCATAGCTGAAAGGGAAAAAAAAAACAAACAAAAAAACAAGAATAGAGAGTAAACACTGATTTATTAATGTTATTTGTTTTGTGTGTTCGTGAATTGCATTAATAAAAAAAAATTTTACTAATAAAAAAAATAGAAAATAAAATTGGGCATGGCTAGTTCAAGGGTCCAGCTCTTCTTTGGGAGAGGATAGGATCAAGGATGAACTCAGTTGGGAAGTAGGGACGATTGCCTCTTTGCAATTTCATCAACCAAAAAAATAAAATAAAATACTATATTAGTATTAGTTATTAAATTTCTCAAACTATATAGCCTTTCACCCCCATGTTTTTTATTTTAAAATTAAGTGATTACTTCCACTAGGTTTTTAAAAAAATAAAATGAAATGAAATAACAAATTTAAGTGGTCAACTCTTTTAAATCTATGAAACATGTGGATCAAATGAAAATTTTGATAATAGAGGCAATCAAAGTGTTGGTGGAAGTGGAGTGAAAATCACTGTTGGTGATTCAAAAGAAAAAACTTAAAATTGAACCAAACAGAAATTTAATTTATTGGAACAATTCTGAAACAAACACAGAGAACACTCTTCTTCTACTTTCTCTCCCACACATTTTAACACTCATAATACAATAGCTATTTATAGATAGCCTAGATAGTGTAAGAGCATACAATCATAATGTAAAAGCCTGCAGCATTGTTTACTTCTTGTCAATCTTTCTTCAACAATGGAGGCTGTCAAATATGGTGGGTGGTTGGCTACCTACCATCATCAAGCTTATTTTCAACATCTCCCCTTAAGCTTGATTCTCCATGCTGCTTCATCCCAAGCATTATCTTTATTCTATTGAATAGATCATTTTTCAACTGGCTTCGTGAAAATATCTGCAAGCTGATCTTGAGATTTGTAAGGCAATAATTCCACATCTTTATTTTTCACATGCTCTCGGATGAAATGATAGCGGGTGTCAATATGCTTACTTCTTTAATGATAAACTAGGTTCTTTTCCAATGCAATTGCTGAACGATTATCAACATAGATCTCAGTAGGTTTTTCTTGTGGAAATCCCAAATGCTTCAGCATGTTCCGTAACCATATTGCATGACACACAGCTGAGTTGGCTGCAACATACTCAGCTTCGCAAGTCAATAATGTCACAATGGCTTGCTTCTTGGATGACCATGTGAAGGCTTGCATCTCCCATAGAGAAAGTAAACCTTGTAGTACTTTTCCGTTCATCCAAGTCACGTCCCTAGTCGCTATCTGAGTAGCCAACAAGACTGAAATTATCAGTTGGTTTATTGAATAAACCATCATCTACTGTACCTTTGATGTAGCGAAGAATCCTCTTTGCTGCATAAAGGTGTGACTGATCTGGTGTTTCCATATATCTGCTAATCAGTCCTACTCCATAGAGTATGTCTGGCCTGGTACAAGTAAGATAGCGAAGACTTCCAACTAGGCTCTTGAAATAAGCTGGATCCACATCACCTGTCATCGTACCTTTTCTAAGCTCCACTCCACTGTCTACAAGAGTGTTCACTGGATTGCAATTTTCCATTCCATATCTCTTGAGAATTTCCTTGGCACAACCACTTTGGGAAATAAAAATTTCATCTTTTCTTTGTGCCACTTCAATGCCGAGAAAATGAGCCATCAATCCAATATCTGTCATTTCAAATTCTTGGACCATGCTTCTTTTAAAGTCTTTGAACATGGCTGGATTGTTTTTGGTGAAGATTAGATTATCAACATAAAGACAAGCAAGCAACATGCTTAAATCAGCTTCCTTTTTCAAATATAGTGCGTGTTCATATGGACATTTTTCAAAACCATTGTCATGAAAATACTGATCAATTCTAGTATTCATGCACGTGAAGCTTGCTTCAATCCATAAAGTGCTTTCTTCAATTTGTACACTTTTTCTTCATGCCTATTCTGAACATACCCCGAAGGTTGTTCAATGTAGATTTCTTCTTCAAGGAAACCATTAAGAAATGCAGATTTCACATCAAGTTGATAAATCTGCCACTTGTGCTGGGTAACCAAAGAAATCATTAGCCTGATAGTCTTCAATCGGGCAACGGGAGCAAACACCTCTCTATAGTCAATTCCAGCTCTCTGCTTGTAACCTTTTGCTACTAACCTTGCCTTATAGCGTTGCACTTCTCCTTGTGCATTCCTCTTTGTCTTGTATACCTATTTCACTCCAATGGGTTTGTGCCCCTCTGGTAGACTGGTAAGCTTTCATGTGTCATTTTTCTCAATGGAATGAATTTCTTCATCCATTGCTTTCTTCCATTTATCTTCTTGGATGGCTTCTGACAAGGTAAGTGAATCGCTATTTGTAAGTAGGCAGAACAAATTCAGATTTGCTTCTTTTGTAGCTTCATATATCTCTTGCAAATTTCTTATTGGCCTTGGTTGTTTGAAAAAACTATCATCTGATGATGCTGATGCTGATGCTGATGCTGATGTTGATGATGATGATGATGATGCAACACTTCTATGAGAGACTGGCGATCTAGGTGCCGGTATTCTATGTAGAGGAGTTTGTGCCTCATCTTAAACTTCTCTTGTGATTTCAACAGGAGCTTTTGATATTTCATCTTCAAGAATGAGTTTTGCATCTTTGACAACTTCATCTTGATTCCAGTTCCAAGCTTCTTCTTCTTCAAATATCACATCTCGACTCATGATCATCTTTCTGGTAATGGGATTATACAACTTGTATCCCATTATTCTATCTCCATATCCGACAAGGATACATTTTTCTCCCTTATCATCGAGCTTGGTTCTTCTTGCTTCTGGAATCTTGGTGTACGCAACACACCCAAATATTTTGAAATGGTTGACACTTGGCGTATGTGAACTCTAAGCATCTTCTAGAGTCATAGAATGAAGACTCCTGGTTGGGCATCTATTTAGTAGATACACAGCACATGATATGGTTTCAGTCCAAAATTGCTTGGGCAGTCCATTTCCTTTCAACGTGCTTCTTGCCATATCTAAAATTGTGCGATTCTTCCTTTCAACAACACCATTCAGCTGTGGCGTATAGGATGGTGTTGTTTGATGCTTGATTCCCTGCTCTTTGCAATACTTCTCAAAAGCATCTGATGTATATTCTCCACCTTGATCTGATCGCAATGTCTTGATGTAGTAACCGCTTTGCTTTTCTACAAAAGCTTTGAATTCTTTGAAGATGCTGAATGCCTCCGACTTTCTTTTAAGAAAGTACACCCATGTCTTCCGGCTATAATCATCAATGAAGGTGAGAAAATATCTATTCTATCCATTTGACATTGGCTTCAATGGACTACATACATCAGTGTGCACTAGCTCCAGCGGCTTTGTTGCTCTCCACTTCACTTCTTTCGCAAAGCTAGTTCTGTGATGCTTGCCAAGAATGCAGCTTTCACAGACATCATTAGTATGAGTAATATGAGGGAGCCCTTTCACCATATTCTTGCTTGACAACAGCTTCAAGCTTCCAAAGTTGAGATGTCCAAACCTCAAATGCCATAGCCAGTCTTTGTCTTTAATGATGGCATTTAAACACTTCGTAGCATCATGTTGGATGTTCAATGCAAACATCCGATTCTTGGACATTCTCACCCGAGCGATCAAATTACCAAGATTGTCTTTGATGGTAAGATGACAATCTTTCATGCTGATGTCGTATCCTTTCTCTAGGAGTTGTCCCATACTCAAAATGTTGTTCTTCATGGCAGGAACATAATAAACATTGGAGATGTAATCATGATCTCCATTTTTTAGCTTGATCAGAATATTACATCTTCCTTTCACTGGAATCTTTGAAGAATCACCAAATGAGACTTGTGCTTGTACAATCTCGTCAAGCTCAATGAACAGCTCTCTTTTACCGCACATGTGATTACTAGCTCCCGAATCTAGATACCAAACATTGTTTTAGTTTTCAGTGTCTCCATGGTGAACAAACAAGACTGTAGGTCCAACTTTGTTTGTTTCCTGCTCGACAAAATTTGCTTGCTCGTCAACTTCTGTTGTTGTTCTACTTCGGCATTCATTGCTGTAATGCCTGAACTTGTGGCACTGGTAACACTGAACATTACTTTTGTCAAAACGTGGTCGGTTGTTGTAACCACCTCCTCTACCGCTTGCTCTTCCTCTTGGAACAAAGTGTGGTTGACTTCTTCCTTCTCTAGCTGGACTTCTTCCGTCTCTTCCTCGAAAACCAGAACTTCGGTTATTGTAACCACGACCTCTTCCTCGGCTTCTTTGTGATGTCCCCTCTTGCTCGTTTCGGTCATTTCTGAAAGACAGCTTTGATTGAAGAGCTTGCTCTAAAGAACTTGAGGGAGTCTTCTTGTTGATCCTTTGTTCATGAATCTCAAGTGTGCCCATTAACTCATCGGTGGTCATGGCACTAAAATCCTTGGACTCTTTTATCGCTACAACCACGTGCTCGAACTTGGAACTGAGTGATCGGAGAATCTTCTCTATCACTTGAAGAGATTTCATCTTCTCTTCATATCTTCTCATCTGATTAACAATGGTCAATATTCTGTTGAAGTACTCAGAAATTGACTCATTCACATTCATGTGCAACATCTCGAATTCGCCACGTAACATCTGTAGTCGAACTTTGATCGTCTTCTCAATTTTACGGTGTGAATTTCGAAGAATACTCCATGCCTCTTTAGAGGTTGTTGTTGTTGAAATCTTCTCAAAACTTGATTCATCAATGCCTTGATAGAGTAGATACAAGGCCTTTTTTATCTCTCCTCCTTGAATCTTTTAACGTCGTCTTCTGAGTATCATTTAAATTTCCTTCATCTTCGAGAGTAGCTGGCTCGTCATATCCTCGATCCACTAAATCCCACAAATCTTGTGAGGCTAGTAGGATTTGCATTTGAATACTCCAATTTTCATAGTTCTCCTTGCTGAGTTTTGGAAGCTAGGGCTGAAAGAAATTGTTTGTGTTGGCCATTGATTGTCTTTAAAAGTCTACAAATTTTTAGAATGGAATTTGCAAATTCTGACCGTACAGATGTGTCCAAAATACTCTAAATTGTTGGAAAGCACTATTGGATCACCCAAAACAAACTCTAAATGGGTCAGATCAAGCCAAAACAAGGTGAACGGCTCAAATCTACGGCTGCAACTTAGTCGCGGCACACCGGATTATTTTTTCGTGCACTGATGTCAGCGGCTGAGTCAACGGCTCAGTCAACGCGGCTTGGCTCGGTCAACGGCTTGGCGGCTCGGGGCGGCTCGGGTCAACAGCTTGGTCAACGCTGGCGTGGCTCGATGATGTCACAGGATGACGTCACTTTTGGTACGCGCGCGTGTGGCATGTGGATCACGCGTCGTCTTCCTCTGGAAGCGCGTGTGGTGCGTGTCGCGCGTTGAGCGACACGTCTTCTTCCTTTGAAGGTGCATAGGCGGCGCATGGGCGAGTAGGGGGCGCGTGAGAACGGTGTCGGAAGCGCGTGGGGCGCGTGTAGGGCCTGTCCGATCTGTGTTTTTGACGCGGTTTTCACGGTTGTGCTCGTCTCGTCGAGAGCTTCAATCTGATGTAATCAAAAATGGATTTCAACCACTTTGATTTTGGGTAATTTTCGAAAAACACATTCTATTCTTGCGATTTTGCAGAATTTCTGCAAATTCAAGCTACCTTCGGCTCTGATGCCATTGTTGGTGGGAGTGGGGTGCAAACCACTGTTGGTGATTCACAATGAAGAGGCTTAAAATTGAACCAAACAGAAATTCAATTTATTGGAACAATTCTAAGACAAATACAGAGAGCACTCTTCTTTTACTTCTCTGCCACACATTTTAACACTCATAATACAATAGCTATTTATAGATAGCCTAAACAATGTAAGAGCATACAATCATAATGTAAAAGCCTGCAGCCATTATTTACTTCCTGCCAATCTTTCTTCAACAATGGAGACTGTCAAATATGGTGGGTGGTTATTTTCAACACAAAGTTATTTTTTCCCCTCGTTTATTTTTATTATCAAGTCAAAAAGAAGTATCAATAAGAGAGGTGGCACCGACGAAAGATAACAAAATTCAACTTGGGTAGTGGGATTTAGTGTTCAGAAGAGATCTTCATCATGGGAACTTGATTATTTGAATGACCTGTGTGCATTATTAAGAAGAGTCAGATTGAATCATGGGGCTAATGATCAAATTTTTTGGAAAGGAGATAGTCAAGGTACTTTTTCGGTAAAAAACATGTACTCTAATCTCCATGAAGGGGGGGTCTTACTTGAGGGTTTTGAATGCCATTTATGGAACAATTTTGCTCCTCTCAAAACACAGATTTTTTGTTGGCAAGTTGTGCAAGGTAGAATCCCATCAAAGGTGTTATTGCACCATTAATTGGAGAAATATTCCAAATGGTGGTTGTACGTGCACGAACTATTTGTCGCATGCATACTTCTTGTGATCAAACTTGAATCTCCTCGAATAATGTCGTATGACCTAAAAACACAACTTTGATGAATTTATCGATAGGTGTGTGTCGGAAAACCCCTCCGATGAGCTTACCGGTAGATGTGTGCCGAAAAATCCCTCCGATGATTAAATTAGCTCTCAAGATCAATATGGGAAAAGATAAGAGTTTTGTTGCATTACCTCCACTGGGTTAACCTCTGAGCTTTTATGTATTCCATATGGTAGAATCCTAGTAGGATTCTCATTTCTATCTGTAGAGTCCTACTAGGAATCATCTTCTTAAAGGATAATATCCATCCTTTAACACCCTGATCACCAAAGTCAAGTGAAATGGCCTAACTCCCAGGCCAGCAACCGGATCGAGCAATTCATCTGTCCAGTTGCACATTATTTACACAGCTACATTGACCAAGTTTACTTCAACTAAGTCAACCAGGCAAAACTGATCAATTAGGTCGTGCAACGTTTGTCCGGTTGTGCCAATACCAGATTCACTCAACCGATCAAACTTTTACTAGGCCGGCCAAACTCCTCTCTAGGTCGGTCAAAGTTCATTTCAGGTTTAGTCATTCCATCCACCAACATACCCCATCTCACTCTCTATCATATTCTTTCAGTAGGCTTGTCTAACTGTTGTGTTTAGTTGAAAGATTTGATAAGTGATTTGAAAATAAAAAGGAAAACCAAAAACGTACTTGAAATGTGAATGAAATATATCTACATTTTGATTTGATTTCACACTACTTTTTTCATTTTCTTTTCCAAATCCCTTCCAAAATTCTGCAAATCGAGCATAGCGTAAATATAATGGGTGCCTCCACTATCCCAATTATGTGTTGAATTGCATGCGAATTTTTTTTTAAATAAACAATAAAAAAAAAAGGATAAATTATGCAAATGGTCCCTGTAGTTTACCTGTTTTTTCATTTTGGTCCCCGTTGTTTCAATTTGATCAATTTTGCCTTGTAATTTTATGGATTGTGTCATATTAGTCCAATAAATAACGGCAGGTTAAGTTTAATGGATGAAAAATCTAATGATGTTTCAATTTGATTCATATAGTATAGGATGTGTCAATATGATCTCTGTAGTTTATGAAAAAGTCAAAACAATAGGAACCAAATTGACACATCCTGTAAACTATAGGGACCAAATTGAAACATCATATGATTATTTATTTCATTAAACTTAACTGCCGTTATTTATTGGACTAATATGACACAATCCGTAAAATTAAAGGGTAAAATTGAGCAAATTCAAACAATAGGAACCAAAATGAAAAAAAGGTAAATTATAGGGACTACTGCTATAATTTGCCCAAAAAAATATTTTTTAAAATTCACACAACCATTTCAAATTTGGACCAATTAATCCAAAATTACAAAATTAATGGTCAAATTTGTTACAAATAAAATTATAAAGATCAAATTGACATAAAGTACAAACTTGATCACCAATGTACACTACCAGAAAAACTGTTTTTTGCGACGGTAGGCGGCCGTCGCAAATGCCCTGGATCCCGTCGCTAATACCTTTTGCGATGGTAATTTGGCTTTTTGCGACGGGAAGGGAGGGTCGCGACAAAGGGGGTTGCAAAAGAGCTTTAGCAACGGTAAGTGCCGTCGCCATTAGTTTCTGCGACGGGAGGTTGCATTTTTTGCGACGGCACTTTTTCCGTCGCCAATAATGGAAGAATATATCAGTTTTCGCGACGGCACATAATTCCCGTCGCTAAAAGTGGGTTTTTGAGACGGCAGAATTACCGTCGCTAAAACTCTGGCAGCTTATAACTATTGGCGACGACAACGTCTACCGTCGCTAAAGCTTTCTTGTCAATTACAATTTCACAGCTTTTGCGACTGTATTGGTGCCGTCGCAAAAGCCTATTACTCTTTTTTGCGACGGGTTCTTATGCCGTCTCAAAAAAAAAAATAAAAAAATAAAAAAATAAAAAAACCTGCTGAGAAATTATTAAAAAAATTAAAATAACCTGTATAAAATTAAAAATAATTATAAAAAAATCCAAAAATTACAGAATAATATAAATCCATAAATAAACAAAAGTTCACAAATAATAAAAATTAATAATATTATTCCATTCATAACAATACATAAATAAAAATTCATAACAATAAAATAACGTCGCATAATACATACATAATGTTGTTCACAAATTTAAATAACATAAATCAAAATCAAAATCAAAACCAAAAGTAATCGATGAAGTCGACTTTTGTCGGCCAACCGATGTAAAAGCAAACCGCGTGTCAGGCGCAGTTCTCGAAAGAAGAGAGAGAAGCGGGAAGTTGTATACATATATGGTAAGAGAAGAGAAATGAGCGAGAGAGATAGAGAGAGAGAGAGAACAAAAAGAAATGAGAGAGATAGAGATAAGAGAGATGAGCGTCACAAACCATCTTCTCTATGTATTGAATTTTTTTTAATATTTTAAGTATTTTTTAAAATTTTTAGACACACCTAACATAAATACATCTAAAAATTAAAAAAATTGTAAAAAAAATCTTTTAAAAATTCACTAAATACCAAAAATACAATAATTCAATACATTTTTTTTTTTGTATTTTTATGCATTTATTAATTTTTAAAAATATTTTTTCATAAATTTTTTATTTTTTAGATACATCTAAGTAAGATACATCTAAAAAAAATATTTAAAATTTAAAAAATATCCACTAAAAACAAAAAAACACGAAAGCCACTTTTTGCGACGGCAGAAAATGCCGTCTCAAAAAAGTAGAGTATTTGCGACGGCACCATTTGCCGTCTCAAAAAAGCAGAGCATTTGAGACGGCACTAGTTGCCGTCTCAAAAAATGAGAGTATTTGCGACGGCAGACAAATACCGTCGCAAATACTCTCATTTTTTGAGACGGCAAATTGTGCCGTCGCAAATACTCTCATTTTTTGAGACGGCAAATTGTGCCGTCGCAAATGCTCTGCTTTTTTGAGACGACAATTTCATGCCGTCGCAAATACTCGCTTTTTTGAGACGGCATTTTCTGCCGTCGCAAATACTCTGCTTTTTTGAGACGGCATTTTCTGCCGTCGCAAAAAGTGACTTTTTGAGACGGCAAGCGCGCCGTCGCAAATAGTTCCGTCTCATATACCCAGTTTTCTTGTAGTGGTAATTTGTTTTTGTTCATTTTTCTATGCACAATAAGCTTTTGTGAGAAGCACATATTTATTGTAAAAATAAAAAAATAAAAAAGAACCTGATGATGAACCTTATCGATTGGACTAATTAGAATCATTGGATTAGAAAACAAATTGCAAAATTAAGATATTAAATTGAGGCAAGGGGTAAACTAAACTGCAAAAACAACTACTATTATAATTTGCAAAAAATAAATTAATTAAATAAATGCATTGCATTGCATTGCACGGATAAGAAAACAATGTGAAGACTTACACATATATATTAGAATAGCAAGCATCTGGATGGGAATAAAAGACCATCTGCCAATATTTCTTGGTGCAAAGGAGGAGCCACTTTTGAAGGACGATGGTTTTGTGGCCAATAGATTCAATGCTGTCTTCCCATTTTCGTCACGTTTCCAAGCAAGATCCGGGAAAGAGTCCAAGATACCAATAGCAAGATCTAGTTCACAAAAAATAAATAAATAAATAAATTATACATGAACTTGCTATATAAATTATAAGTAAGGTTTCGAAAAGCAGTTGTAGTTGTTATGATGGTTGCAGTGGTGTAGTTATGGTTATGGGGTATAAAAACTGTAGCGTAACGGTTGCGATAACTGGAACCGTAACTTTTTTTTTTTTTTTTTTTTTTAATTTTTCGTACAATCTAAAAAGAAAAAACTTGAGTAGTAACACCGAAACAGTCATTACGTAACACATTTTTTTTAATTTTTCGTATTGCTACGGTCATTACGTAACACCGAAACAATCTTTACACACTATGAATTTTCATCACACCGCTATAGTGGCCGTAACGGGTGGCAGTAACCACTAACAACTGTTACGTAACAGTTACGGTCACTTTTTAAAACCTTAAAATAAGTTATAAATACATCTCTCAAAATTTGTAATTTTGAAAATTATTGGGTTCCTCTCAAGTTTAAAATTGAACTTGAGAGAACTTGAGTAGCCCGTGGGGCTGACCACAGGGTCCTGTTTCTATAATCCAAATATTTGATTTTGTAGGGTCTTCTGTGTATGTTATTTATAAAAACAATTTGGTTAATTGGATAATCATAGCATTTTTATTTTGGATTTGGCTTATTTCCAGTTGAAAGTTGAACTGGACCAGACAATTGAGGATCTCTAACTAAGAAGAGTTTTCGTTTAATAATTCTTCCGAGTCAGAATTTTCCATTAAAGGACTCTTAATCCAATAATAGACCTTTTTCCCATAGAGTCAATAATGGAGCCAGCTAAGGACCAAGGGGTCACAGGCCTCCCTAAAGTTTTTGATAATTAGACTACTGACTCTTATATATATAAAGATTATATATTGTTTATCCCTAATAAAACTCTAATAGTACTCCTCCTTATATCATGTGAAATTATTTATATTTTTAAAATTTAAAAATGTTGTATTCTTTTCTTTATTTTTGTACACTCTTAATTGATAGGTTAAGGAAAGAACTGAATCAATTGATAATTTACTTCCCGTTATGGAATTTGTTTAGTTGGTTATTTCTTTTTATTAGTTAGTTGATAGTGCTGAACTTATTAATTGTGAATTGAGTTGTTTGTTTGTCCATATTGTTGGGTTAATAGAATTTAGTTGTTAATTATGGATTTATAAATTACATTGATATAAATCTAACGATAATTGTAATATTATATCTCACCGATTGAAAAAAAGAATTAAACAAAAAAATATATAAGTTTAATAATATCTTGTTATAGGGAGAAACAAATTTAATGTTATGATTAATATGTATCCCTCTATGTTAAATTTTTGACTCTGCCACTAACTTAGTACCTCTATGATTAATTTGTGCTATAAATTATAAAATTATGTTTTGATTAGTCAAGGTATGTGTAAATTGGTTCGAACATCAAATTATTAAAATAAAACTATAAAAAAAATGTAATGACTATATTTTCTTATTATGTTTTATTTATCATCTTATATGTTCATATTGTATCAGTAACAAGCATGAGTTGTGAAACTCGTTAAACTAATGTAATGTTAACACATAAAGTGATTGACAAATCAGGACTTAGAATTTGACCCATGTAATAAAATAAACATCAAGTTTTTTATTTTGTTAATTTAAACCGTAATGTTTTTATTTATTTATTTATTTTATTTAATTTCAACATCAACTTATTTTTGTTAAATAAAACCGACCAGAAAAAAAGTATTTTAGCTATTAAATTCAATGTAGGTGTAATAAAATGTCTAAAACCTTTTTTTTTTTTTGAGTTTAATGATTAAAATACTTCTATCGATTTTACTTAACGAAAATAGGCAAATAGTTTATATTGAAAACAAATCAAAATTTCAAGATTTAAATTGATAAAATAAAAATTTAGAGTTTATTTTGTTACAAGGATCAAACCTACTTAAAGGGGTAGTTAAGAGAGTCAAATCGGCTGGAATAAGGCATGAGTCGAACCGAGCTATTCATTTGTCCCAAACCCAATAGACCATTCCAAAGTGGGTCGAGCAAAAAGTAGGGCCCAACGCAATCGGTCACCCAAAAATGGGCCGAACAGAGAGTTCAACTGAACCCGATAGACCACCCCAAGTTGGGCCAAGTTGGTGGTACATGCCATGCACAGTAGAACATCAAGAGGCAATTGAGCTTAGTAACCAAGCTTGGATGAGGTTGAACACTAGCACGGTCCTTGTTGAACAAAAAATGCTTGGCCTCTATGGAGAGAAGAACGCGTCATTTTGGTCCTCTATTCTTATCGATATGGATTGGGAAGGATATACGATCATACAAGGGGACATGGCGCACAACTTGTAGGCTTGAGCACCTACAAACGTAGAGGACTTGTTGTCCTTCCCCTTTAATCAGATGCGTTTGCAGAAGAGAGAAATGAGAAAAGATGTCAAAGATACACCACTGTTGGAAAATAAGATATAATTGCCTAGATAAGGTGCACCCTTCTTTCTTGAACGAGAACCTAGTCCTTGATCCTCAAATCGATATACAAACAAACACACACACACACACACACACACACACACACACACACACTCTCTCTCTCTCTCTCTCTCTCTCTCTACATTACCTTCTCTTCATTCTCTCTAAGTCTTTCACTTTAGCATCAGAAGGGTTTTTCAAACAACCCTCACCAAGTCTCTGTTTTGTAGTCTCGATTCTCAAATAGTCTAGTTTACCCACGAAACACCACCTTTTTAACAGTATGGAAATCACCACCACACAATTGGCGCCATTAATAAGAAATACCACACTGCTTTGTAACGAACTTCGGCGATGGAAACGGGGAAAATATCTTGTCAGGATTGGAAAGAAGGACTCCGATGATAAAGAAGACAAAGGAAAATGGTCCAGTACTTCTGAGAGTACTGGAGGACCAAACCAACGTGGAAGAACGAACTCCAGATATAGCGGAGCTCCGCCATGTCACTATCAGCTAGTCATCCCATCACTTCTATCTAAAGAGAAACTACAAGGACAACACTATTGATTCAATAGGGATGGAGACCTTAGAACTCTAATCCCAGCTAAAAAAGTTCATGGATAAGCTAGTAGAATGAAGAAAGTTTGGTGGAGAACCATCCTAACAAAGAATGATGAACCCTTTTCCTGAACTATCATAATAAAAAATGACCAACCATAGTCTTGACCAAAGCAACCGTGGCCGACCGACTCTGGTGCATGATAAGGGTGTCTGAAGTCACACCCAAGACCCTCAAAGGTCCAACATCAAATAGTAGAAGACTAACAACCACTTGTCAGAGGTCCCAACTCATCATGACAAACAACTCCCAGATCTCTAGGCATGCCTAAACAAAAGCAGCAAGAAGAGGCGTTGACCTAGAAGCAAGAGATCTAGAGCGTTGACTAGGCAACAAGAGATCTGGAGCGTTAGTAGGAGAATTATGCCCTAGATCAGGTGGTGTCTTCATCGTTCTCGTTTGAAGTTGAAGCTTTGGAGCTTTCGAAGAGAATCTCTCCCCAAAGTTCATTCCATACTATGAAGAAACATATCCCCTCATTCACATCAACCAGTTATCGATAGATGATGTCACTCTAGAATGGGAATAATGCCTTGACAATCAAAGTATCCTCTTCCAAACTCCCTGTTTAGCGACTTGAAGAATGAGACATTACAACAATATGCACATTGGTATTGAGAGTAATACAATGATCTAAAAGAAAATACGTGAACAACTCGTCATGGTACCTTTTAAGCATGGCCAACCTCCGAGAAAGCCGGTCAATGCATTTTGACCAAGTACCTGATGCCCACCATGGAAGACCTCTAAGTCCGACTTGAGTAGCACACTTAGGTCAAGGACAAGCTAGCCTTAGTTAAAGTATTAATAATCGAGCTGAGCCGAACTTAGGAGAAATTTTTGAAGGAAGAACTAGATGAGAGAGAGAAAAAAACTGGAGCAACTCCTATCCTAAGCCGGAGTAGACCATATCCTCAGATTGGTCATTAATGTGATTCACATAATAATAGACCATAAACGGAAAAATGTACTTTAAGAAAGATACAGAAGGCCACATACCTCCAGCAAGTCATGTCGATTGAATTAGCTATAAAGAATGTCCCATATTTGAAAAAGATCGGATGGAACCGAGGGCTAGAAGTACTCAAGCACCTATTGCATGATTGGGCAATCGATTACATGGAACACTTTCCAAGCCACATTTGCCTAGGCACTAGGCCTCACGGTCGAAAGTAGGTATCAAGTTGTATAAATTGATGAAACCTATTACGGTTGGGCAAAATATTTACAAGAAATATTCCCAAGTTGTATCTGTCTGGACGTTAGAAATTGGGTTCTAAGTAGTATAGCTTAGTGAAGCCGATTACACAATTGGGCAGAACGATTACAAGGAATATTTCCCAACCTGCATCTACCTGGACACTCAAAGTTGGGTTCCAACATAGCTCAGTTAAACCTATTGCACGGTTGGGAAGAATGGTTACAGGGAACATTTTTTAAGTCGGGTCTACCTAGACTCTCAAAGTTGGCTGCCAGGATGCTTACAGCCAAAGCTAGGTGAAGCAAATTGCACAATTGAATCGCCAAGTTACACCCATGGAAATACCTTTATTTGGCCAAGATCAAGGATTATCAACGACAAAAGAAACTCACTCAACCATCCAATCGATTAAGTGCAAGCTTTCCTTAGCTGTTGTTTGGGTTGTCCTAAATAAGTGCACTTTTTATCTTTTTGGACTAAAAAATTGAAGAAGAAAATATGGATGTTTGGGTTAACTTTTTGACTTTTTATGGAAAAATGTGTAATAAAAAATTATAAAAATTGATTTGTAGGGAAAAATTAGTATTAGGAGTTGTGCAACCGTAATTGTTGACTTTTGATAAATAGTATTAACTTTTTAAATTTTTGATTAACTTTTTGACTTTTGACTTTTTGATATATGCCAAACTTGGCCTTAGTTCTGTTCGATCAAAGGGGTAAACCCAACGATTACTAGATTCGACTGAATAATTGAGCAATGATGGCATTAATAGTGCTCGGCTAGGAGAAAACATGTCATACATAGGCACTGAAACATATACACTTTCGTGAAGATAGAAAAATCTAATCAAAGAAACCTAGTAATATGAGAACTCAACCAAAACAAAGGTTTGGGCTGATCCTAGTCAACCAACCTGACGTGGGCCTAACAACGGTCTGGATTGTTCCTAGTCGACCACCCTGACATAGGCCTAATAAAGGTCTAGGTCAATCCAAGCCAACCACCCTAACGTGGACCTAAGAAAGGTTTGGGCTGATCCCTAACAAACCACTCTCATATGGTCAGAACAAAGGTTTGAGTCATTCCCAACCAACCATTCCAACATGGGCTTAAAAGAGGTTTGGGTCATTCTCAGCCGACTACTTTCGACGTGGGCCTAACAAAGGTCTAGGTCATTCCTAGCCGACTACTCTGTCATGGTTCATACAATGGACTAAGAATTCAATTCGAAGCTCAACAACCAAGAATTGAATTCAAGACAACAAGACTCGCTTAAAATGCATATCAGCATTACGTCAGTCCAACTGGCTAAGTTATTCAATGACAACAAAAGGTGACAAAAAGCACAAGGCAAGGGAAATATGTCTCGTATTGAGCAATTGACTAATGTAGGACCGCATTAGCTACGTTCGATTAGTGGCAAATATGGCAGTACTTAGACTTGCTGCATCAACCTAACACTTGGGCCTAGCACCCGAACTTCCCACGCCAACCTATCACTTAGGCCTAGCACCTAGATCTACAACTTAAACTCGACACAAGAATCCAACACTTGGACCTAGCACCAGGAAGGAGCACGAACAAACTAGAGCAAATCTAGAGAAACTCCGAAGATGGTGCACAAACAAAAAGCCTAACAAGAGGACCAAATTTCAACCATCTAATCGAAATAGGGAAATTTCAAAGTAAATCAAGAAAGTCAAATCAAGCAAGGACTATTTCAAGATGAGTTTAGATTTCTAAAGTTGAGCATCTCTACTTTACGGGTAAAATTAGTGTATTGTGGGACTAATTTGTATCCATGTCAATAATCTCAACCGTTTATCTCATATGACAAGCTAAGAAAAATATACATGTAATAAATTAGATTAATTAAACATAAGTAATAATATAATCAAATTATATATATATATATATATATTATAACACATAGATAACATGTAAGCCTTATGGATAAAAATGATCTAATAGTGTGACAATCGTTGCTCGATTAATTTGATTTTTTGCGTGGATAATTTTCTTAATTAGTTGTATAAGATGAATAGTTTAGATCACCAAAGTGAGTTGAAGTCCATTCAATAATGAGTCAACTTCACCATGAAGTTAAGATCTTCAACTTCAGCAAATCCGAACTCATCATTTCAAGACTTGAAGACTTGGATTGGGGCTAAAAAATATCTCCAAAAGGTCACCCTAGACTTAGATGAGCTCCTTTAGGACAAGGCCTGGATTGGGGCCGAGTTGAAGAGTTCCTCGGAAGGGCACCCAAGAAATGAATGAGACCTAGATTGGAATTGTGTTGCAAAACACTCTCGACGACCATTGGCCAAACAGCTGCCAACGAACCTTGGACAATGACAAGCCCTAGAAAAAAGGCAAAGTATGAATGAACAACTAGAATTAGGCCAAGCAGCCTAGCAACTAAGGGCTAACCTAGACAAATAATACCTACGCAACCTTTGGAGGGATCATGCCTTGGTTATGGATAAGGCCTAGACGAGCACTGAGCTGAAGAGCACCCGAGAAAACTACCTTGGAAAATGGGCGGAGTACACGAACAGACAGATGTGTTAAATCGAGCAGACGAAGTAACTAAGCCACAAAACTGGCTGGACACCGAAGTGAAGCCGCAAAGTACATAGTGTCCTCCGTTATCAGTAGCTGAGCAACCAAAGTCGGCTGAACTTAAAAGCAGTGCACCTAATCACATAGAACTTGCCCCCAAACTTGCCTTCTACTTCACCTTGTGAAAGCGGAAGCTATGAGGCAAATGAAGATAATCAAATTAGTTAAAGCAAGGTTTGAGCTAGGTCAAGCTATTTAATTGGGCTAGACTCAATGGACCACTTTGAAGCAGCTCGACCAGATGGTTAGATCAAACGCGATAAGCTGCCCCAAGGTAGGCCGAACAAAGAGTTAGACTAAACCTGGTAGACCACCCTAAGGTGGGCTGAGCTAAGTGGTACATGCTATGTAAAGACCCCAATTTTAGAAATTATATTTTAAACTCTAAGTTTCTATGAATTCCATTTTAGCATTCGATTTTACCAAACCTTGCAATTTAGTCCAACAGTCCCTGAATTTTTTTTTTTACATACATTGTTTTAATTATACATGAATAATATTTTTTTTATTATCTTATAATTTAAAAATAGTCCCTAGCACCTAAATTTATTTTATTTTAAAACCTAGTTTATTTTGATTCTTATTGATTGCATTTCTTTTTCTTCTTCTTCCTTATTTTATTATTTTTCTTGTACTAATTGTTATATATATATATATATATATATATAAATATATACATGAAGGGTAAATTTATGTTGTCAAGAAAAGAAAATTCAGAAGTCCTCTAAATCCCTTAATTTATAGAGACATGTTTGTACCTCATTCATCCATCAAGTTTCATCCTAACTAAATAAGGGTTAACCCTAATTTCACAGCATGTTTAAGCATCCTAATCAACCTCCATCTCATTTCATTTCAACCAAATCCAAACTAGCCCATTTATTTCTAACCAAGGGTAGAATAAGCCTTTTACCATTTTTTCCCTATAAATATGTGAGAATTTCCCCCATTTCTTTGTATAAGCAGCCATATAGGAGTGAAAAAATAAATAAATAAATAAAGAGGAAGAAAATAGAGAAAATGAGAATAGAACTTGTGCAACCTTGTAAGAACCGTTTTAACCATTAATTTCTCCTATACTGCCTCTTCTATTTTGTTTTTTGGTTTGTGTATTTTTGTATTATGCATGTGTGTGGTGAGCCTTGATTACATAGAAGTAGGGCTTGATGCTTGTTTATGGTTTTTAGCCTTGGTTCTGCACAGATTCTGCGTATATGCAGCAACTTCGCCAATTTCTTAAAAATCACACAAAAATAATTTTGATTTGAAATTTCGAAAATCTAAAATTTCTCGGGACAGCAGATACCCCTTTACTTTGTTTTTATGCCATTTTCCCTCACACACTCACAAAAAAATAAAATAAAATAAAATAAAAAATCCTTCTTGAGTGAGACTAGTGCCAAATTTTAGATCCATAAGATACTTTTCAATGACCACTAATTTCATTTAAAAATATTGATTATAGAAAGAGTTACATCTTTTTCTTTTCTTTTTTCCCAAAATACAATGGAAACAAACTAGTCTTGCTTCAAGTTGTATTTTCACCCTCTTGCTGTGTTTTTTGGGCTTCGAGTTCTCTGATAAAATATCCCTAGCTAGGATATCTTTCAAATGATTCAGATCTCACCTCTGTTTGATGTTGTTTGTTCCCTCTTTTTATTTTTTAAACTCATACTACTTGCGTTAGAACTTGCCAGAACCTACCGTTTGAAAATACTAGTTTTCTTCCAAAAATAAATTCTTCATTTTGACACTGGTTTTTAGCTTTGGAGTTCTTCTAGACATGTCTTCCTAACTTGATAAACTACCTCCAGTAAAAATATTGTGATCATTGGATTTCATTTGATATGGATTTCATATTTTTCTTTAAAATCAGTCACTATTAAAATTCTAGGAATACTTGTATAATTGTGTATTCTTAAGGTGTATTATGACTATGACTTGTCTACTATTTGTTTGATATTATGATATCATTTGTGCGTCATTAATAACTCTATTTACTCATGTATTAGTTGATTTGTGTCTCTTATCGCTAGTCTTTGATCCCTAAATCGATACACAAATACTCTCTCTCTACATTATCTCTCTAAGCCACTTGACTTTAGGAGTTTTACGGCCAACCCCAACAAGCAACCCTCACCGATTCTCTGTCATGCAGATCTCGGTTCTCGAATAGTCCAGTTTGGCCACGGAGTTCTACCTCTTCAACAGTGCGGAAATCACCCCGCACAAGTAAACTGGCCCATGGCCAAGTGGTAGAAGAAAATGAATTTGTTCACAATGCCAGTATACTATGTCCGTAACCCAAAACTGTGGATCCCATATTCAAAAAAGTGTATCAACCTATTAAGATTTGTGGACTCCACAATTTTAAACTACTCAAAATATGGGTTTTGCTCATAAAATCAAACTCATGTTGAAATAAATAAGGGTTAAATTCTTATTACCCCTTATGATTTGGGGTTAGAATATTTTACCCATTATTGTTCAAATATAATCAGAAAGTTTCTATGTGGTTTTAAACTAAAGTACTATCATTAGTTTTTTCATCCAAACCACTACAAGGTGTATTACACATACTATTTTTTAGAGTGGATTTTGTTTTCTAAAAACTATAATGAAAATAGTACAACAAAAAGACAATTTTAACTCCATTTTCTCTAAACCTAAAATTAGATTAATATGATAATTAAATTAAAATATAATTAAGAATTGACCTAAAATGTAAAATATAAACAAAAATTGATTTAAAATATAATTAAATAAACTATAAAATAAAGTAATTAAGAATTGATCTAAAATGTAATTAAATTAAAATTAGATTAACATGTTAGAAATTGCAATAAATAATTAAGAATTTAGGTTTAATTGTGATCTAGAATATGATTAAATTAAAATTAGATTAAAAAGTTATTAATTGCAATAAATAGTTAAATATTTATGATTAATTGTGATCTAAAATATAATTAAATTAATATTATAATAAAAATTTAAGAGTTACAATAAATAATTAAGAATTTACAATTAATTGTGATTTAATTTACTTAACAATAGACATTATAAATTATGTGTATGAGAGATGAGAGACAAAGAAAATAACAAAAAAATATAGAGTTTAAGGGTATTATAGTCATTTTACGTATATAGTTAATGGTGTTAACAACTGTATTTTTATCCAAAATCATATAAGAGGCATATGAGTATTTTTAAAAGACGGGATAAAGTACTATTAAATCATACTATCAAGAAATAAAATGGATTTTGACCAATAAATAAATAAATACCATAATATTCCTCATTGACTGCGGTGTGAAGGACAGTGGAGCCATCATTTTTGGTCATGGCAGCCATAGCGGTGGTGTTGGTGGTGTTGTTGCTGCTGCTGCGGTTTCTGCGATTATATACTTTCCACTTGAGAAAATTGAAAACCTCGACTTTTTCATAGGCAACAGCAGAATAAAGAGGAGTCTCTCCAAACTTGTTGCGTTCGAAAACCGAACCTGGATTCTTCTCCACCAACATTTCTACGAAATTCATGTGACCCAACTTGGCAGCTTCATGAAGTGGTGTGTCACCTTTTGCATTTCTGGGATTGAGCTCATTAGCGGTGAGTAGCCCGACATCAAGAAGTTTTTTCAAGGCCAATGTGTTGTTGCTCATGGCCATGAAATGCAGCATTGTGTTGCCCCTTTCGTCTATCTCTTTCTCACTCGCACCTCCTCCTAGTTGTTGTTGTTGCTCCCTCCAAAACTTGCACAGCACTTCTTCTCCTCCTCCTTCCTTTGATGCTGCTTCATAAGCTTTCGAGAGGCTTACTTGCATGATGTTGTTGTTGTTGTTGTTGCTGCTGCTTCCTATTTTTCTTCTCTTTTTTTGTCTTTTTAAGATTCAAACAACCTTTCCTTTTTTACATATATTGATGGATGGGCAGCAATAAATGAATTAATGAATGGCTATTTATAGATATGAAATACTTGTACTGCTCTTTATTCTCCTACCAAGTAAAGAAAAGAATAACAGGGTAAAGTACACCAATAGCTTTATTCTTTGTATGTTTCGATAATTTTAGTTGATTTGATTTTTATTTTAATTGTTTTATTTTCTTTTAATTTGATCTAATTAATTATAATGATTTTAAAATGTTCATATTTTTAAGAATAAATTTATAAACTTCATAAATTTAGGTATTATTTGGCATGATATAAAAAAGTCAAAAAGTCAAAAATTCATTATCCTATTTAAGTAATTTCATCTTATTTAATCACATTACCTCTCTAACACATCACTTCAAACCCAACTCATACCCAACCCATATTTCATAAAAAATCAAAAAGTACACTTATTTAGATCATCCCAAATCACTCCTTAGTGAGTTGACCTTAACAAACTTAGTGATTATTTTCTATCAAAAATTTTAGCAACATTATCAATTGGACCAAAATGATAAAAAATAAATAAACAAATAAACAAATAAAAAAATTAAGTGTCAAAATTGAACCTATTAAAAGTATATGAACCAAACGACACAAGCGGCAAAACATAGCAGCTACCAATATAATTTACCCTTTAATTTAAAATGGGACACTGTGGACGGGACTGACTATGGTGTTTCTGATTTTTTTTTTTTTTTTTTTTTGGGGGGGGTTAAAGTTTCTAATAAAATTATTTATATAAAAAATCCAGTTGATTAAATAATCGTTGTCACATGATTAACTTAGATTTATCTTTAAAAAATGTATGATATACTCTTTAAATTATATTTGATTTTTACATTTTTTTTAAAAATAAATGTGATTCAATCAGGTTGCCATAATTGTTCAATCAATTTAACTTTTGTTAATGAATGATCTTCTTAAATGCCTTGCAAGTAAAAACATCAAGTTGATATCATTGGCCAACGGTACCCCTGCAGTTGGAGGGAAACATTATAACATATAATTTTTAAAGACGAGGTTTTTTAATCTCGAAAAATAAAATTTTGTTACAAAAAATATTCAGGGACTAATTTCTATCGTTATAAAGATAGTCGTTGAAAGATCGTCTCAAAAAGTAAAAACAAAGCTTTTAGCGACAAAATTTAAAAAATGTCACTAATAAATAAACTTTTAGGGACAAAATAATTTGGTCTCAAAATAATTTATTTTTTGAGACAAAAAATTTGGTCATAAAAGGATAATAATTTATCACTAATATCTAATTTTCGTTGCTAAAAATATAATAACGATACTTTTCGCAACAAAAATATTTTGTCCCTAAAAATTAATTTTCTCTTTAAATTTTGGTCTCTAAAACCTTAATTTTTTGTAGTGAAATTTCGAATATGAGAGAATCCCCATTTTCGTAATTAATAAAAAGTACATAAACAAATTATTATAGGAGAAATTCTACTACTCTCTTTTAATTATGTCATTTTCTTCTTTAGTTATGATTACTTTTCTTATATAATTTTGGCATCATTTTACTTATAACTCATGAGATCTTTGGTTAAGTGTTTGGTTTTATATATATATTTTTTATTTTTCTTTTCTTTTCTTTTTTTTTTTTTTTTTTTTTTTTTTTTTTTTTTTGGAGAGGGGGGGGATGTAACACCTTCAAAATAACAATATTAAAACCCATCAATTTAGACATGCATTGATATAAAAGATAAATATTCTTCTATTCATTAGAGTGGTTCTTTACAATGAGTATTACATGTTAACAATAAAAACAAATGCTCTGCAGGCTTACAGCTTTCCAAGTTAACACTTGGTTACAAAAAATGGTACTAACTCAAATACACATTAAGCCCTTGGCTTGAATTTACATGTAATACATCCAAAATACAACAAAACGACAAAAGCCTGTCTGCCTGTAGCCTCCCAAGCTATATCCTTGGAGGTGGCATGCTACTTGTACTTGAAAATAATGTCTCATAAATGGTGAGCCACAGCCCAGTAAAAATACACTAAACCAGCTATGAAGAATGACTAAAAGATTAGCAGTCGATAGATGGTTAACCCAGATACATTCACATATATCACATTCCAGTTTCATGACATTAAGTCTATGTTACATTTCATTTCCCATTTCTTTTTCAACTTTGAGTTTGAAAACAAGGCTCAATACCTAGCCAAATAACTTAATGAGATTAAGACTCATTTTTAAAACACTTTCGAAATTCATGATGGATACACATTTTAATGCTGTATCGATAACACACAAACTATTTCCACACTTTACGAAAGATACACATTTCGGTGTTGTATCAACATAACATAGAATCACTTCTATACTTCACAATTGATAACGATATACATTTTAGTGCTATATCAAATCAATTCGAACACTTCCATAATCAACACTTGATACACATTGTAGTGCTGTATCAATATCACACAAAATTCGGTTTAGAGGTCCATCCTTTATCTTCCCCTAAACTGTGGGGTACATCCCCTATCTCCTCCCACACAACACATGTATATAAACATAGATCATATACAATCAATCAATACATAAAGTTAATGTATTATTCCAGTCCGCTATATTCGATAGCATACTCAATCGATTAGTTTCAGTTTGCCTAATCATCATGCATTGTCTACAACAATCAAAACTATCCTCCACCGATAGCCCAAAGCAGTTATTTCTATACCGAAAATAAATGCACCAAATGGATATATATCAACATTTCAACTAGGTGAGCGATGAATGAATCTAACTACACCCTTTAATCCCATATACATCCAATTCCAACATTCTCAATTCAATTCTCTTTTCTTCAAATTAATTATACCAATTAATTTATCAATGTAATTAGGGACATTTTTTCCATAAGTTACATAACAACCCTAAGGTTCCATTTCCTTTCCTAATCCATCATCTATCTCATTTCTTTATGCTAATCATGCATATAGGTTTATTATAAATAAATCCCATCTTTTGTAAAATTACATAAAGACCCAAACTTTCTCAAAATTACACAACAATCCCCAACATATCAAAAGGCTAAAATTTAAAGACAAAGCTCATAAAGAGGAGTATGATATCCTTACCTCGAAGTTTGAGCTCAAACGGAGAAGAGACCAAAACCAAAGTGCTCCAAACTCCTAACTTTTCGGATCAAAACGACGCCCTCCACGATCAACACAACTTTTACAAAGGTCGAAGGAAAGGAGAACACTCTAACTAGATCAAATCCTAGAGAGAAGGGAGTTTCTAGAAAGAGAAGCTCTCAAAATCGATTTTGGAAAAGTTAGAGAGAGAGAAGAAAAGTGAAAAGTGATTAAAAAATGCCCAACTGCTATCTGATATACGACAGGTCCGCTCGAGCGGAAAACACAACGCTCGAGCGTCAAGAACAAAAAACATGGTCCGCTCGAGCGCAAGAAGGCCCGCTCGAGCGCCAAGACACAGAGATAAAGCACATCCGCTCGAGCGCGAAAACTAGTCGCTCGAGCGTAGATTCCCCCCTCCCAGAACTCTCACAGACCAAACACTACCCGCTCAAGCGCCACTAGGTCCGCTCGAGCGCAACCCGCTCGAGCGTAAGAAAACCCGCTCGAGCGTGAAAAACACACCTGCAGAAGTTTTGCAGAGGCACGAAATACTGGGAGTGTGTAAACTCTGCTCGAGCGCAATAATACCCGCTCGAGCGTACAACCAAAAAGCAAACTCCGCTCGAGCGCAGAATGATCCGCTCGAGCGTAACACCAAAACTCCGGGCAACAACACTTGAGACCAAAACTCAACCTACCTGTTCGAAACACGCCCAACACATCCAAAAATTCAAACATAGGGAATTAAAGGATAACAACAAGATATACAACTACCAACTCCACCGAACCAAAGTCCAGAGTACAACAAATACAGAAAAGGAAAACCAGGATCGCTATAGGGGAAATTACTTGGAAGTCCTCTTTGAAAAAGGTATAATCTATTAATCTTTTGGGTAGACTTAAAGATCCTACGTTTCTTCCTATATCTTTATTTATTTCTGATATCTGGTAATCACATCTTCCTTCTTCTCCTTCTCTTTTTGATATACAGCCACGCCGACTACCATTGATTAGAGTTCACCGACAAATACCGACCACCGACTCTTTGTCTTGCCCTAACCAACGGCGAAGGAGATGAGTTTTCGGCAAAGAAGATAAGTAGATCTATTCAGAAATAGTTACCAAAGTACAATTATCTCTCTCCATATCTGTCTCTTTCTTTCGATCGCTCATTTTTTCTATTTTTTCTCTATTACACTTCTCTTTTCCTTTTTTAATAATAATAATAAAAAGTTTTGAACAAATTGTGTTGAAATTTTAGTTACAGGCGATAAAAATTGTAAAATTTTTCAATTTCCATTTTTTTGGTGCTAAAATGAATCATGTTTTAAAACTGCAAACATTTGCAATTTCATAAGCATACTTTAAAACTGTAAAAACTTTTAGTTTCATAACATGCTTTTACTACAAAATTTTATAGTTTCATAACATGTTTTTCAGTTTGATTAATAAGGATAGATATATAATAGAATCATACTTTGAAACTCTAATAATTTTACAGTTTCAAAACTTACTTTTCAATTTTATTAATATTAGAGATTATTTTTTTAAACCCTACAAAAATTAAAAAATAATATATGTTTTTTCTATTGTTGTTGTCACGTTTCTTTTTCTCTTTTAGTTTATCAATATTTAGCACATTCTGCTATATTTTTTCCGTTCTAATTTCTTTATTTATTCTTTTTTTCGAAAAATATTATAGACATTTCGGTGAGTTTCCGACAATATTCTTGATGTCCACCTAACGTTCTGCACATTCCAATGACTTCACTACAAAAAAATTCATTTTTAGCGACTAAAATATTGGTCGCCAATTGTTTGTTGTTTGGTTGCCAATGACATTCTACGACCAAAAATTTTGGTCGCTACGTTTGTTGCCAAACCTTGTCGGGAAAAGTCTTGGAGGGTTCTGCCGACCAAAACACCTTTGGTCGCCAAAAAGCAAGTCTTTAGCGACCAAAATTTTGGTCGCCAATAGTCAATTATATTTTTTTAAAATTATAAATTTACTGACCAATGTTTTAGTCGCCAATAGTCAAGGAATCACCGACCAACACCTTTAGTCGCCAAAAGCTTCGAACGTGAACAAAAAAAATAATTCGTTGTAGAACGATTTGATCCACTCTTGTAGAGACTCGAACCGCCAACCTCCTGCACTATAAACCTTATGCACCACACTCTTCCCACTACGCCTCTATAACACCACATGATTGTATATGTGACATATATTATTTATATAGTACATACACTCATATTTATATAAAAGTATATGCATAAACATAATTATTTTATTACATAATTTATATAAAATAAACTATTTAGTAGCAAAATAAAAATAAAAAATTAACTTTTAGTGACAAAAATAATTTTAGTCGGTAAAAATGACCACTTTTGGCGACTAAACTTATTTTTTTGTTACCAATTGTAGACTTTTGGCTATTAAAATTTTTTGTCACCAAAAAGCTTTACTTTTTGCTACTAAAATTTTTTTATTCGGTAAAACCTATATAATTAGCGACCAAACTTATTTTTAGTCGCCAATTGTAGACTTTTGGCTACTAAATTTTTTTAGTCGCCAAAAAGCATTACTTTGGGCTACTAAAAATCTTTTAGTCACTAAAACCCATATAATCAGCGACCAAACTTATTTTTAGTCGCCAATTGTAGACTTTTGGCTACTAATGCTATTTTAGTCACTGAAAGCTATACTTTCAGCCACTAAATTTTTTTTAGTCGGGAAATTTGGTCACCGAATGTGCTTTTTCTTGTAATGCTTCCAGTGATGTTCATAATACTCCGATGATACTTCGGCAAATTTCAACGATACTCCGACAACTTCCTGGTGATGTTGAACATTCTGGCGAGTTTCTAGTGATCGTTTGATGGAAGTCTAGCGATGGTGGGATATAGCAACGTCTTTAAATTTGTTTTTTTTTAAAAGATTTTTGATAACAATTAAAAATAGGGCGATTTACACTAACAGTCTCTATAATTTGGAATTTGTGTTACTTTGGTCATTGACTTTTCAATTGTGATTTGAAAATACCATTGCTCAATTTCAAAAGTAGTCAATTTGATAAAAATATAAACTAATTTGACAAAAATTAATGTCAAAAAATGTTTTTGAATTTTTAAAAATTATTTTTACCCACCAAAGATAAAATTGTGTAAAATTGATAAATTTTTACACATTTATTTATTTTTTTACCAAATTAATTTTTATTATCTTTTTGGATGATGATAATGTAAGGAGTGGTTGTTAGGCTTTTAGGCCTATTTTGGCAAGTCGGTTAAAAGCTAGCTTTTTGGCTTTTTGAGTCACATCACCTCTCTATTTTTTACACGTTTTTTTTTTCAAAAAAGTGAAAAAAAAAACCAAAAATAAGTTTTAACTAACCTCTCAAAACAACTCTTAATATGTAATCGATATATTTAATATATGAAATGTTTTTAGTTTTGAATTTTTTGATTTAATGGATTGGTTTAATAATAATATCAAAATCAGTCACCATATTTGGCTTTTGAAAAAACAGAAACTAATTTAATAAAAATAAAAACAACCACCCATTACATGATCATTATCCAAACACATTATAAAAATTAATTTGGTAAATAAATAAATAAATAAATGTATAAAGATTTATCAATTTTACATAATTTTATCTTTGGTGGGTAAAAATAATTTTTAAAAATTCAAAAATATTGTTTTGACATTTATTTTTGTCAAATTAGTTTATATTTTATCAAAGTGACGACTTTTCCTTTGAAATTAAGCAATTATATCTTCAATTGTCCTTATTTGAAACAAGATTCAAAATTCATGGTCAAATATGTCACAATTGAAAAGTCCGGGACCAAAATGACACAAGCCCCAAACTATAGGAACCGTTAGTGTAATTCGCCCTTAAAAATATATAGGACTAATTGGTGCAAATGTTTTATTTTGGGACTAGATGAATTTTAAACTTTGTATATGAAATGTAATGCCCTGAAATAATTACAATAATCCAACTCTAAACAACTAATACAAGGTGACCTAATTGAAATGATAAGCTCTCATTAATCAGAATTAATATACAAAAGAAGATAAGGAATGAAAGCTAAACTAATATTCATATGCCCTTAAAGGCTTACATCTTTCTAAGCCAAGGCTTGGATACATCAAAAATGAGTCATAAGCTCAATACAAATAAAACCCTACGCTTGTACAAAAGTAAAATACAAAATAAACAAAACTGAGCTTTTAGCTCCACAATCCACCAAAGTTAAGTCCTTAGTAGAGGCATATCCTTAGCACCTGAAAATGATTTACCCTAGTAGGGTGAGCCAAAGCCCAGTAAAGATAATCTAATACAATATATGAATTTTAACAAAGATATAAGTATGACATGCACATAATTCCCATGATCAATCATTTACAACTCCTTTACAAAACCACATTATGTCAAACTTTACATTTCAATCCGTTTTATCTCAATTCATGAGTCATTTCCATTTCACTCAGACAACCAAACTGAGGATGCAACTCAGTGGGTCCCTAACCAACACAGCTATCATACAGACACTTCTATTTTGCCATTTTACGGATATTTTGTCCGCGAGAATCGACATCCATGTATACGCGCGATTTTTGAGACTTGCACCTTGGACACATAATCCAACTTAATTCAATGAAATTCATCTCATTTTTTCTCTCAAACATGGAGTACATCCACTTTCTTCTCCCAAACATCATACATTTACAATATATCAAAGACATAGTCATATTCAATGACACGGATAACAGATTAGTTTCAATTCACTTAATCCTCATGCAATTTCTACAACATCCATAGCTATCCTCTACCAATAGCCCGAAACAGATATTTCTAAACAGATATACAATCTCTAAGACAGATAAATTATCCAAATTTTCATAGGTGAGTGGTAATATATATCCAACACCACTATTTATATAAACATCCATCCAATTTCATATTCCCAATACCAATTTCATTTATTTATACAAAATAACTATTTGAGACATTTTAAGGCAAAACTCCATTTTCTTTCAAAATCCATTCTAGGTATTAAAATCAACAAATTTATCACAACACAACCTAACATCTCCTCTCATAACCATTCTTAATACATACATTTGAAAATCCCTCTTTTGATTTTGAGCCAAACCTTAGGTTTGTTCAAAATCATTCCAAATTCCAATATTCTTCACACATCAACAAATAACTAAGTTAAAACTCATAGAAAAGTGTAGAAAGTCTTACCTCAAAGCTAGAAGACGAACAAGCAAGGAAGAAATTCGGATAGAGTCAAAACCAAACTCTATTCAAATAAAAACGTAGCCTTCGAGACGCTCTACCTTTTTAACAAAGGCACATGGGTAGAGAAACCACCAAATTTAGGTGAAAATGTAGAGAGAGGAGAGAGAGAGAGAGAGAGAGAGAGAGAGAGTGTGTGTGTGTGTGTGTGTGTGTGTGTGTGAGTTTTAGAGAAAGAAGCTCAAGATCTAGGGTTTTGAAATGTTTTAGAGAGAGAAAAAAAAGAAAAAATGATATTAAAAGTGACTGTTACGAACTGATATATGTACAGTCTGCTCGAGTGCAAGAAGTAATACTCAAGCATCAGACACACTAAGTTGTTTCGCTCGAGTACAAGAAGTGACGCTTAAGCACAGAATACACACTCTCAGTAGTTTTGTAGACAACAGACCCACGCTCGAGCGCAAGAAATCCCGCTCGAGCTGAGACCGCTCGAGCGCAGAAAGCATCACTCGAGTGTAGAATATACTCTTCCAGTAGTTTTGCAAACTTACAAAAGTACTGAGAGTTCACAAAAGCCTGCTCGAGCGCAAGAAGTCCTACTCAAGCGGATGAGTAAAATTCTGGATAACAAAAGTCTGAAAACTAAGCAATCAACCTGTTCCAACTGCAACTATTACAACCCAATAGCCAAACTCAAGGAAGTATGAAGGGAAAAGACATGAACAATATTACAAAACTACGAAACCCGAGTCATAAATACAAAAAGGTTAGGTTAAAACCGGAATCGCTATATGAAACCTATCGATAAGCGCCATTTTTAAAAAAATAAAATAAAGATTATAACTCAAAAAATATTAAATTATGTTATTTTTTCTTTTATTTAGTCTTTTCCATTATATATACAACTAGTGAAAATCTGTGCTATGCATGGGATGTGAAAAAATTAATAAAATATGTTCATATAAAATAATATAAATAGTTAGATTTTTGTAGGTAAATTATGAAAACAAAAAAACTATTGAAACCTACAATTAAAGTTTCACAATTTTATCATAATTTATGTATCAATATTTTATTTGTCACAACTTTAATCTTGTAACTTTTGACCCCTTGCTAAAGTTCTAAATTTGAGTGAGTTGAACCCAAACAACTCGAGTTAAGGCTGTAAATTTGTAAAGATGGGACAACATAATTTTTAATCGATGAGAACCTATGTAAAATTTAAAAATTTGAATAAATTTGAATGGACTTGGACAGAGACACCAAATAATCTGAGCAATCGAAACAAAATTGTATATATATATATAAAATTATTTTCTAGTTTATTTTTTTAATAATAAATTAGATTAATTAAAAATTTAATATCAATGAATAAAAGCAAATACACCTTTTAGAAAGGGATTATCGAATAAATTGATATTAAAAAAAAAATTATAATGGCATCAAATAATTTAAATATGATTTTTCAAAAATTATTTTTAATTCAAAAATTACAATAAAATATTTAAATATGATAAAATTAAATTTCTTATAAAATAAAAGTATCTAGATAAAATAAAATAAAAAAAGAGATAAGAAAAAAATTTAGAATGATATTCTTATTTGATCTGAAAATAATTCTACATAACCAATAAATTATCACCTATAACCCTTTTTTTTTTTTTAAATAAAAAATGATATTTCACGAACCATTACTTTTATTAGAAAAATAACATTTACTTCTATTTGTTTTAGCAAAAGTCACTTTTTAGCAATTTGAGCCAAAATAATTTCATTTTTTATTTTAGTTTGTTTAATTGACAGTTGAGATTAAAAAAAAATAAAAAATTAAGAGGATCCACCATATTTTGCAAGTGCTAAAAAAGCGTAGATGAACATTAAGAAAAATATTTGAGACCCACAAAAAAAATTCACAATTTTACCCACAATGATGTGATATTATATGTGTTAACTCTTGATTTGCTATACACTTAATGACATGGGGTCCAACTTCCTTGCCACATCATTGTGAGTGAAAGTGTAGGTCTATAGCATTTCTGAAATAATAAATTATCACGTGTAACTATCATTTTTTTTTATTATATAAGTTTCACCAACTATAACATTTAATAGGAAAAAAAAATGTTTATTTTTGATTTTAACAAAAGTCACTTTTTAACTATTTAAGCCAATTTTTTTTTTTTGTTTTAATTTGTTGAATTGACAATTGAGATTAAAACAAAAAAGTAATAGAATCCATTATGTTTGGCAATTGTTAAAAAAGTAATTTATTTTCTTAATATTTTTGTCTTTTGTTAAAAAAAAATTTGTATTAAAAATATTTATTGTTTAAGTCCTTGTAATTTAGAAGGATATAAAAAAAATTATAAATTTAAAAAAAATGAGAAAAAATAAATATATAAACTTTTAATAGCAATTAATAATTTGAATACGTGTGTTTAATAACATAATACGTTTAGATCAATAATATTATGAGATATCATTATGAGAGCCACAATTCATCAATAAGCATCCAAACACAGTAAACACAACTTAAGTTTGGAGGAAATGAATTAGATTGGAAGATCATGAAGTAACAGGTATTTCCGTCTGTTAACAACAATAATCTATTGATTTCAAGAGAAATGGAGGAGGGCAACCAGTCTTTGCGGGGTCAAGCACGACAAGGAGGATGGCAACCAGTTCTGTATGGGAAAAGAAGACAGGAGCAGAAGGTTAGTACTCGTAAGAGTGGTAATGAGATTTTTACTGTCTTTGTAGATAACCTTCCTTGGTCCATTAATCCAAAAGGATTGTTCTCCTTATATTCAAAGTTTGGGATTGTTAAGGATGTTTTCATTCCGAACAAGACTAGGATATCCACAAGAACAAGGTTCGGGTTTGTCAGATTTGATTGTCCAGTGGCAGTGGAGGTAGCAATCCAAAAAACTAATGGTATCTGGTGCGATGATAAAGAACTCAAAGTGAAGTGGGTAGAGTTTGAGAAGGCAAGAAGAGATGAGCTAGGAGGAGGGTTGAATAAAAATAGGGTCGATCCTAAAGGAAAACCGCAAGGCTTTGTGGGTAGAATTGACACTGGGTTAGGAAAGAAGATGATGGTACAACAATCTTATGCAGAGGTAGTTCGGCAGGGCAACAGGAGAACAGATGAAGGGCATGTCATATTGGGGGTGGAAGCTGGGAATGGCTGGGTATATGATAGTATCATTGTCAAAATGAAAAGTTATGATGCGTTCTCCGAGTTTCGGAACGTTGTCCTCCAGAATGGATCTAAAGATATAGCCGTAAGAAAAGGTGGGGGTTAGAATGTTGTGGTGTCATTTTTGTCCGCAGAGGAGAAGAAGTCACAAATGACCCTTTTGGATGATTGTCTAAATGACTGGTGTGAGTAAGTCACTGAGTGGAGGAAGGGGCTTCACGTAGTCCAGGAAAGAGCAGTGTGGCTTAGCTGTTATGGAGTGCCCCTAAATCTATGGAGCACTGATACATTTCTTAACATAGGTCGACTTTGGGGCGAAGTACTGTGCATGGATGATGTTACATTAAACCAGTTGGACTTTAGCTGTGGAAGGATCAAGATTGCAACATCAACAATGCAGTTCATTAATACAGTGATCCAGATAAGGTGTACGGATATGGTCTATCCAGTTCGAGTGTGTGAAGAACAAGTTATGGTAACCAAACATATTGGTGATTCTTGCGAGTGTAAATCACTCCAAAAGAAGGAGGATCTATGTAGTGCAGTCGGGGCAGAAGGCCATGAGGATGGTTTTGGGAAGCCTTCAGTAGAGGATGATGCTGAGGTGGAAGATTCTGCCCAACATGAGGTGGACATATGCGTTGAAGGTCTAAAATCACTAAGGGCGAGGTCTCCTGTCGATGGCTTTACCTCGGAAGTGGAAGAGACGATGGGCGTGGGTTTGGGAAGACAAATGGCAGATAAAGTAGGTGAAGGAATCAACCAAGCAAATTTGAATGCCGTACAACTAACTAATGCGGTGAGTGAGCAGCAGGTTGAGGACGGAGCGGCCCATGGTTACATGAGAAGCCTCAGTGGAAATGGGCCTGGTAAATGTGGTATTTCTTTGGAAGTTCATTTGGTTGAAGCCCATGATGACGGACTAGCACTTGGGCCTACTGATGGTAGAAGTAATTCAAGTGGTGTGGGCCTGAATAATAACATGTCTGAAGCCCAGGATAATGGGCCTGCTTCACCGTCTATTCAACCCACTTTCAGTTTAAGAAATACAGGTTTGCAAAGGGGAGAGGTAAAACAGAGGAAGAAGCTGGTTAGGCGAAATGGTGCGGCGGATATTCTGAGAAAGGGCAGTGGAGGTAGAAGGGAGTGGAAGGGAGGAGCAACGGGCATGGGAAGCTGGAGCAGAGGTGCTGTGTTCAGAGCTAAAGCTGGGCTGAGTGCAAGATCGGTGTCAATTGGAAGAAGTTCTAGTAAAGAGATGCCTGGCTCGTCAACAACTTTGGGTCTTAATGGAAGGCTATCTAACGTTGATAAGGAGTTGCAAGAAGAGGCTGAAACAACAATTCGTATGGGCAAAGCTCTAGGTATATGTTTCGGTGGTAAGGATGAGGAAGTGATCAAAAAACTGAAGGTTATGGAAGTCAAAGACAAAGAAAGGGCCTTATCAGGGGCTGCAGAAGCTCAAGTGGTGAATAATATGCAGAATTGATTTGATAGGATTTGGTGGTGTTAGGTGTCAAGTAATGGGTTTTAATGAAGCTCTTATCTTGGAATGTAAGAGGGTTGGGTAAAGCTAACAAGAGGAAGAAGGTAAAGACTTTAATTAAGGATAGGAAAATAGATTTCGTCTGCTTCTAGGAGACAAAGAAATCTGAGGTTTCATTAATATTCATTAAGTCATTGTGGCCTGATGATGATATGGAGTACATGGTTGTAGATGCTGAAGGGAGGGCAGGGGGGCTGTTGTGCATCTGGAAGTCCTCTGTGTTCAGTCTTTCTCAGTGCTGCTGTACTAGGCACTGCATTATTCTTTCAGGTACCCTCTTGCCTAATTTCAATTGTGTCCTTGTTAATATCCATGCCCCAAATGAAGTGAACGAGAGAGGCAAATTCTGGAGTATTTTATGCAGACTACAACCTTTGTTTAGCAATCCTTGGTGTCTAATTGGAGATTTTAATGAAATAAGAAATCTTGGGGAACGAAAGGGGTGTTCAAGGAGGGACAAAGGAATGAAGGAGTTTAATCAGTTCATTGAAAACTTGGAACTTATTGATTAACCAATGCTGGGACGTCAATTCACATGGTGCAATGCTAATGAAGGTGAAAGGTGGAGTAGGATCGATAGAGTACTCATGACAAGCGAATGGATGTACAGGGCTAATTTAAAATTATAGGGTTTGGAAAGAAGTGTTTCTGACCACTGTCCTCTGTTACTGATAGAGGATGGTAGAGATTTGGGTCCAAGGCCTTTTCGCCTTTTAAATGACTGGACTCTTCATCCTAAATTTGGTACTGTTGTGAAGAAATCTTGGGAGGAGTCAGCCTTTACTGGTTGGGCAGGTTTTGTTATCATGAATAAATTTAAGGTGCTTAGATCAGTGTTAAAAAAGTGGAATATGGAGGTGTTTGGTAATGTCACTTACGCATTGAAAGTAGCAGAGAAGGAACTTCATGCCATTGATCTAGTAGCTGAATCCAGAAGTTTGGAAGAGGATGAGCTTAAAAGAAGAAAAGAGGTTAGAAAGGAGGTGTGGTCTCTTAGTAGGAGAGAGGAATGGATGTGGAGGCAGAAGTCTAGACTAAATTGGAGCCTAAAAGGGGATAAAAATACAAGGTTCTTCCATATTGTTGCTACTAGCAGACAGAACAAGAACCTGTTGAACTCAATCAAAGTGGAGGGGGAGCTTTATGAGGATCCTCATATGGTGAAGCAGGAGGTGTTTAACCATTTCAGAAGGAGGTTTTCAGAAGAGTGGAATTCCAGACCGAAGCTTGTAGGTATCTTCAAGACCATTGATCAGGATATGGACTTCGAGGGGCTAGTAGCTCCATTCTCAGAAGAGGAAATCTGGAAGGTGGTTAAGGAGAGTGATGGCAACAAGGCGCCAGGACCAGATGGATTTAATATGTTGTGCCTTCAAAAATGCTGGAAGGTGTTTAAAATGGATATCTTGAGGTTCTTCAATGAGTTCTACGCTAATGGGTGTTTGGCTAAAGGTATCAACAGCTCCTTTATAACACTGATTCCTAAGAAAGCTTGTACAAATGTTATTTCTGATTTTAGACCAATTAGCCTTCTTGGTTCTATGTATAAAGTTCTCTCTAAGGTCCTTGCAGCTCGGCTAAAAAAGGTGCTGCCTCAAATAATAGGAGAGTCTCAATCTGCTTTTATTGGTGGTAGGAGTATTTTGGATGGAGTGTTAATCTCCAATGAAGTTGTGGATTGGTGGAAGAAGAGAAAACATAAGGGGTTGATTCTAAAACTGGACTTTGAGAAAGCCTACGACACTGTAAACTGGGAATGTCTTTTTTCCATGATGTCAAACTTTGGGTTTCAGAATATATGGATTAGATGGATAAAGGAATGCCTGCAATCATCTAGAGTTTCAATCCTTGTCAATGGCTCACCCACTGCTGAGTTTAGTCCTGGAAAAGGTCTAAGACAAGGGGATCCATTGTCACCTTTCCTCTTTAACATTGTGGCAGAAGGGCTAAATATGTTATTCCAAAGAGCTAAAGCATTGGGGCTGATCAAAGGAGCTGCTATAGGTCATAGGGAAGTTATTGTCACTCACTTACAATTTGCAGATGATACAGTGGTGTTTTGCAAGGCTGAGGAGCAGGAAGTTTTGAATGTAAAAAGAATTCTGAGGTGCTTTGAGGTGTTGTCTGGCTTGAGGATTAACTTTCATAAAAGCCATGTTTGTGGGGTTGGAATACCGGAGGAGGTTTTGGTTGATTTTGCTGTGCAATTAAACTGCCAAAGTCATAAGCTGCCGTTCACGTATCTGGGTTTGCCGCTTGGTGCCAGCCCAAAGAAGAGGAACACCTGGCTGCCTGTAATCAACAAATTTAAATCTAAGCTTGTTTCTTGGAAGAGAAAGTTGCTTTCTTTTGGGGGAAGGTTAACCCTTATCAAAGCAGTGTTATCCTCATTACCAACTTATTTCCTTTCTTTATTTAAAGTACCTATATGTGTGGCTAAGCAGCTAGATAAACTTCAAGCCAGGTTTTTGTGGGGAGGGTCAGAAATTAAAAAGAAGCTTCATATGGTAAAATGGGAGGAGGTCACCATGAAGAAAAGTCTGGGAGGGTTGGGTATCAAAAGGTTGATGGAGTTTAATGAGTGTCTTCTATCTAAATGGTGGTGGAGATATGGAATTGAAGATAGGGTATTGTGGAAAGATATTGTGATTAGTAAGTATGGAAGCTTTGGGGGGAGATGGAGACCTTTCTTGGCCAATGGTGCCCATTGCTCAAAAATCTGGGGGGATATCCTTAGTCTGGAACACAGCAGCCCCAATTTGTGGAATTTTTTCATGGATAATTCTGTCATTCAAGTTGGGAATGGGTTGAGGGTTAGTTTTTGGGAGGATTCATGGGCATCAGACAGATGCTTGAAGGATGAGTTTCCCAGACTCTATGACCTATCAGCGGACAAAGAAGTTAATCTTAAACAGATGATTGTCAGGAGAACTGAATCGGCTGGGTGGTCTTTCAATTTTAGGAGAGGTCTGAGGGCTTGGGAGGATGATGAAGTGGAAAGACTAAGATCCCATATATCTTACTTCTTTTGGACCCATTTTGTCTGATAAAGATGATTCTCTGGTTTGGGCGGCCTCGTCTTCAGGTTTGTTCAATATAAATTCAGTATACAGTAGGAATGATGTGGGTCAAGGGTCGGGGTCAGCTAGGTGGCTCTGGAACAATTGTTTCCCACCAAAAGTGCAAGTCTTTGGTTGGCTCGCGTGGAAAGGTAGAATTAAAACAAGAGCTTTTCTTCAAAGGGTGGGATGCCTCAGTCAGGATGCTAGGATTGAATGTGCTTTATGTGGTTGTGAGGTTGAAACAGATAGTCATGTTTTGTTGCAGTGCCAGTTTGCTTGGAAGATATGGTCAAATATCCTAAATTGGTGGGGTATGCAGTGGGTGGCCCCCCAAAAGGTTAAAGGGGTGATGGACTGGTGGAGAGGGATCAGATGGGGTAAGGTAGAAACTAAAATCTGGGATGTAATTCCCTTTGCCGTCCTATGGTCTATTTGGACTCTGAGAAATGAATGCATATTCAATGGTAAGCAACATAGCTTGGAGGAGGCCTGCGATCTGATTAAGCTTAGAATAGCATTATGGATCAAAGACCATAGTAGTGAGTTGCAGTACTCTGTACATGATGTGGTGGAAAATTTGCAGCAGGTTAGGCACTCATTACATTGAAGTCTGAATCTATGTGGGGTGTGGAGTAACGGTGCTGCTAGCAGAAGATCTGTCTGCCAGGGGGTTGAACTTCTCACCTTGAGTTTGGGCATCACTTTTGGTTCCATGCTGTGCACTGCTACTGCAAGTTCTCTAGTCCTAGCAGTGGGCTATTGTGTGATCTGAAATGGGTCCCTGCTGTGAGTTACTGTGTCTGCTGGGCTGAGAGGGAGGTGGGCTGCATCTGAGGGTAATCTGCTGCTGCGTATGTTCTGCTTATATTGGGTGATTTGTTATAGGGTCTTTAGGAGAACTATGCTTTGGGAACTTTGCTGTCTATAGGGCTGAATCACTGATGCTGCTGCCTGATGCTACTGCTGGAGCCTCACTGTTTGGTTATGCGGGTCTGTGGGTGTCTGCTGCTGGGTTGGTGCAGTCTGCAGTCTGTAGTGTTCATTCTTGCTGCTGTGCCTCTGCTTGTGTTGGGTAGTCCCCATTTTGTTCTATCTTGCCTTGGGCTGCAGTGTGCTCAAGAACCAGTCTTGGACTGATGGGCATGTTTAGTCCTGGTCTGCATTGGTCTGCTATAGTGTCCCAACTTAGAAGTTTACTCTGGTTATCTGAAGTGTGGTTCTGCATTGCCTGTTTGGTAGTAGTAATTCTGGAATATTGGTTTTAAGCATCCTTGTTATTCATGGAGGGGAGTGTACAGCTTTGGTGTTGCCTTCAGGGGATGTTTTCTGCTGCAGCTTTGGTTCTACGTTCGTCTTTCTTCCCTCTTTCTTTTGTCCGTTGGTCTCTCACCAACTTGGGGTGCTAGCAAATGATAGGGTGTGCTCGGTGGTGCCAACCTAGTTGGGACCATTTAGCGCACTGTGATGCTTTTGCACTTCCCTTTCCTTTACTGATGCAATTTTCTTGTACCTTGTACTTGGGTTTTCATCAATAAAGTTTCTTTTGCCGATCAAAAAAAAAAAAAAAATGAGATATCATTATGACAGATGTGAATATAGATATCATTCTAATTGTAGTAACATAGTTTAAAAAAAAATTTAAATTTAAAATTTTATTTTATAATTTAATAAAAAGATGCATAAATTAAGGAATGAATATTGGTCTTATTCTGGTAACATAATTTAAAGAAGAATCTAAATTTAAAATTTTATTTTATGAATATAAAATTAATTTATAGACCAATCATATTGTGACACATATTAACAAAAATAGAATAAAGTAATTGTAACTTTCAACTTTAACAAGGTGACAACGTTTTGTAATTATAATAATATATAGATTTTGTGTGAGATTTTAAAACTTTCATAATATCTCTTCTTAAAAGTATTCTTTCGTAAAATATATAAATATATAAATAATCTCAGCGTCATTCTTATTGTTCCTTAATACAAAAATTATGAGCTAATTATGATAATTTTAAATTTGTATCTAAAACTTATAAATCACAGGATAGATCATTATCATTTTAAATTTATACAATGTCAATTTTAAATTTAAATTAATAAATTACTTTCCATATTTAGTGATTCTCAATTTTGAATTTTAAAATGAATTAGTATACTTTATATTTTTTTTAGATTTGATATACTTTATATTTGAAAGTCATAAATTAAGAGAAATTATTATTATTATTATTATTATTATTATTATTATTATTATACTTGAATAAGAGTTAGTCAAAAGAAAATTTTTAAAAATCAAAAAATTATAAAATTTAAATTAAAAACTTAAAACTTTTAGAAATTTTATAAGTTAATTTTTTTTTTTTACTTATATAATATATAGATTCTCATTGATTAACGATATCATTACCAAGATGAATGCCATTTATCATGAAGCTTTTCTTTAAAAAAAAAATTATTTAAAAGTGAAATAAGTGTATAATATATATTTAAAGTTAGTAAAAAGTTAGTCACATCAGCAATAATTGTGGATCACAAATGTACACATTTTGAAGAAGTTGTAATACTATTATTGGAGAAGTTATTGGTTGGTCTTGATGAAGTATTGTTTCACATCATTTATTGAGAGATAAGTATTTTATTATGTCTTGAAAAGAGACAAAAATATGAGTCCTACCTCCCCTAGAAACAAACAATAATTTTCCCTATTATCGTATAAACCAAATGATGTGAGTCCCATATTCATCTGACACATTTGATAAAAATTTTGATAGAACTTTTCAGATCTCTAGCATTACTCTTGTATACACACCCCTAATATTTACTTTTGACTATTTGGTGTTTGGGGTTTATTCTTTTTGTTGACTTTTCATTTTTGGTGAACATTTTTAAAAGAAAAATTAATTTTTTTAAAAAAATTTTCGGATACTACTTGATTAGGCAAACAAAAAAGTAAAATAAAAATAAAATTTTGAAAAAAAAAAATGTCTCGAATTTTTTTTTAAAAAAGGCATTAATAATTGGCTTTTCTTGTTTTTCTATTTGGATTGTTTCAAAAAAAAAAAAAAAAAATTCATCTACCCAAGACAGATTAAATTTTTTTGGCATAATTAAAAATAATTACTAGAAAACAAAAAAATAAAAATTGAAAAATAAAAATATAACTTTTTAAAGGTATATATGCCTAGGACTAGCCCTAAAACATTTGTCGCCTAAAGCGACAACTAAAAATGAGGCCGTTCACATTTTAAATTTTTTTTGTTAACATTTTTATTGAAAATTTACTTGTTTTGAGGTCTTAATTTTTCTTATGACATAATTGTTTTAAGGTATAATTTTATCAATTTTAATTTTGAATAGCTTTTTTTTATGGGAAAACAACAATTACAAGTATTCTTAATAATATTTTGTAAGAAACACATAAAATCTAATCATTTTATATAATTTAGTACATTAATTAGAGTGCTTTCTTCATTACTTTGAGGAAAAAAACTAGTTTAAAGAAGAAAAAAAATGAATATTACTTTTTAGTTGGACATCAAGAAAATAATCTCATTTTTATATTAGTAGTCTCTTATGTGTATGGTGTAAAAAAAAAAAACAATTGTGATTGGTGGCACTAAAATTAGAGGCACTAATGCCCCTAATTTCCATATAAGGCAAGAAAAAAAAAAAAAAACAGTTACCAAAACAGGAAATTAGTGTCATTAGTGCTAGGAAAATTAGTGCCACAAATCATTTTTCAAAAAAAAATTTATGTTTAGTACAAATCTTTTTTATGTGTTAGACTTGCACCCCAAAAAAAATCTACCTATAGTATAATTATTTTAAGACTGTTTCACTTATTTATAATTTTTTTTAATAATAAAAAAAGTGACGGAAGAGAGAGAGAGAAAGAGAATAGGTTAACTTTTTAGGAGAAGATATTTAATTAATATTTAATTATCTTTAATTCATCTTATGTCTATGCTAAAAATCAAGCAGCTAATAATTTCCTTATATACATTGTTATATGCCTTTTTTTTTTTTTTTTTTTTTTTTTTCACATTACATCAATAGTTTGATAGAAAATATACAACAATTGGGAGTTTTTTTTTTTTTTTGAGTTAGTGAGCCTGTTTCAACCAATATATATATATTAGGGATTCGATGACCCGTCTAACTCAGCTCGATATCTTTAGGACTTGCAAAAAAAATAAAAAAAACAAAAAAATTAGCCTATATGATTGAGCTAGACAAAATTTTTGAACCCATTTAATTTTCGAACTGAACTAGGGATAAAGAGTTTCAGCCTAGCTCAACCCAACCCGCCCATTTCCCAAAAAGGAATATTTAGGCAAAAGTCCCTCATTGATCCCTTTATCCCTTTAAAGTGAAAAGAACAATTCAAACTTTTTTAATTTGTTAGCCCCTTGAAAAGAATCACTTCTTTCATCAAGGACAAGCATATTTGTTTCCATTTTTTTATAGACAATCATTCCCTTAGTAACTACTTCTATATTTCAAACTTTAAAATAATATAATTTTTTATCTATACATTAGTTTTTAATAAAATTAGTACTTTTAGAATTTTATCGTCATGATCTATTAAACAATTTTCATGTTAACTATAAAATTCTCTTTTAAAAAAAAAAATTGTAATTTTTTTTCCTATTGAAACTAACGTCTACTGAAAATTTTACTCTGAATTAGAGTAAAATTTTATTGTGATACAGAGTAAAATTTTATTGTTTACGTCATCTACAACAGTAATTTTTTATTTTTATTTTTATAAATTTCATAATCAACCTGAATCTTGTTTGATAGATTTTAAAGAGAGAATTCTAAAAATATTAATTTTATTAAAATCTGACATCTAAATTCAAAGTTATATTATTTTAAAATTTAAAATATTAAATTAGTCAATAAAGATATTTTAGTAATAGTTGCGTGTGCTGAACTTTTGAAGAAATTTTTTTTTTTTGTCATTATCCTTAATGTATTAAAATTTTATTATGGGAGGTTTTGACCAAATCCCCATTATAAAATATTAATATTAATTTTAATTTTTGTATTAATTAGTTATAAAACAAATTAGAAAAATAATAAAAGATACATATATTTTCTATAATTTAAACTAAAAGGCTTCTTAAAAGATTTATTTATATTATAATTGATTTTATTAATATTTGATTTTAAATAATTACTAAATGGATTTAAATAATTTAATAGATCTTTAAGACGAAAAAATAAATAGATTAATAATTTATATTTACTGGGTTAAGTGAGTGGGTTTGGGATTTAGATATTTTTTTAAAATTGGGCTTAGAATGATTAGATTAGACTTGATGTCGAATCAAACTGAATTTAGAATGACACACAATCTTACTATACAATGTCGATCTGACTCGAATATGATCATACTCGATGTTTGTCCACCTGTAATATATTGGCCTATTTTAGTAATTGGGTTAAAAGTTAAAAAATTGACTTTTTAACTTTTTTACGTCATATCATCTCTCCATTTTTTTAAATATTATTTTTTTTAAAAAAATAAAAATAAAAAAATTAACTTTTTATTTAGTTTTTAAAATAGAGGACTTCACATTACAATAATAAAAAAATTGGGGCCTTTCAAATTCGGGAGCAGCTTTGATTGCTTTATGCTTGAGCCTCAGCATATGCCAAACACCCAATGGAATGCGGAAGGGGAACAAGCAACTGCAACAAAAATTATTTGGTGGTGTGGGTGCTACTTGACAACATTCCTTGCCAATCACCAATAGACATGTCATCTGCTATTTTTTTTATAACCCAAACTCAAAATCATGAGTGTCAATCTTTCCGCTAATCGTAGCACACCTGAAACACCACACCATCATGCATGCCCAAGACCATCAAATAGCTTCTTCAACTCCAGTCAACAAATGTCAAATCAGCCACTCTTTTTGGTCGAATTTCCTAAAGCAAAAAGATAGAGAATAAAGCTCAACTGAGGAGTAACAAGAAAAGAATTATTAAAAACGAAGCAAAGTCATAAAAATTAATTTACACGTTTCGAAATATTTTTAAGATAAATTATGTTTTGCATTTCTGCATTTTATATCAAATCTCACTTTAATTTTTACATATAAAAACATAACAGTCAATTTCTTACATTTTTGATTAAATCATACTTTGATCTCTATATATGAAATTGTAACAGTTAACCTCTTGTACTTTTGATAAAATCTCACTTTGGTCTCTATAAGTGTCAATATCTCATTTCTGTTACTCAGTTGTTTAAATATTTAACAGAATTTAGTCATGTAATAAGAATGTGATTACGACATAAGAGTAAAAAAATAAAATCATCTATATTTTCCACCAATACACATTTTATTTTAAAATTTACATCAAAATATGACTGTATTAGGCTAAAATAAACGCAGATTATGAACAATTAAAAAGATGAACTAGGGTTTTGGATAAATTGGAATCACGAAATTCTATTTTTCACGGTAATATAGTCTTCTGTCTATTCATTTTTTTTTTCTCTTTAATTTATTTGTCGTGTTTTTTTATTTATTTCAAAAGCTCTACTTTGTTGTCTTTTCGTCCCAATTTTTACCATACAAACATATATATATATATATATAGTATTATATAACTCTCATGTGCTTATCACGTAGGACAAAATGTATTAATGGAAAACGTAGATAATTTTCCTCTTTTACTCTCATTTCATAGTCACATTTTTATCACATGATTGGATTTTGTTAAAGATTTAAAAATGAAATAACAGAAGAGGGACATTTTTTTTTTTTTTTGATTAGCAAAGAAAAGGAATTTTATTGATGAATCATAAAACTATTGCATCAATAAAAGATGGAGGAGGATGAGTGCAACAAGCATCATAGCGAATCTAATCAATCCTAACTAGGTTGACACAAATAAGATCGCCTAATCATATGCTAGCACACCATCGCCAGTTGGTGAGAAACCAACTACAAACACCAAAACAACCACACCCAAGAAACTAACCAAACCTGAAACAGACCCAACATCCCACACTATCAAACAACAATATCTAATGAAGTGGATAGACCAAAACCCAGAGTAATTGCTCCTTTATCAGTAGCCCAGATTCACCAAAACAGACCAAAACATACCAAAATTACTCCTCTTATCAGTAGCCCACCGCAGCAGGAGCCCAGAAGCAAGAGCAGATTTTTCACCATCAGTTCAGCACACTAAATTAGATCAACACAGTAAGACAGACACCACAGCATTTCAGCATTCCATACTACATCAGATCAGGTCCATAGTGCCCAGACAGATCAACATCAGCCAACTAAAATGAACTCCCAATAGCCACATCAAACAAGCATCCGCTCAACCCAAAATCAACATTCCATCCAATGGGCTAGCCACACCTAGACCTTGAAGGCAGATTACAACAGCAGCATGAGTAGAGACAGTCTGCAGAGGCAAATTCATCCTTGCACTGACAGTCACTTGAAGCAGCCTTAAACCATAAAATAACTATTGACTTTATCAATTCCAACAGCTCCAACAATAAAGGTTGTTTCCCATTAAAAACACACTCATTCCTCATCCTCCAAACAAACCAGAGAGTGGCCAATGGGATAACCTTCCAGATTATACCTTCACCCTTCCTCTAAGTGAACCCTCTCCACCAATCAAGTAGACCTTCAACATTTTGAGGAGAAACCCACTGTATCCCCCACCACTTTAGCAGACTAGACCATAGTTGACAAACAACAGGACACAATAACATAACATGGTTCAAAGATTCTAATTCTCCATTACAAAAAACACAATCAGAGCTAATATTGGGATTCAGCAGCCCCAACCTATAAAGATATGCTTTTGATTTAATTCTACCTTTCCAGACAAGCCAGCAAAAGAATTTCACGTTTGGTGGCGACACGTTCTTCTAAATGAACTCTGTAACAGCTACCGCTAGCCCAGATGTAAGTTTGTCATATGCTGCAGCAGTGCTAAACTTCCCAGATGATGAATCCTTCCAAACCAATGCATCAGCTTTCTCTGACAAACATGGGGGACTGCTATTTAACGTATCCATTAATCATTCAACTTCAAGTTCCTCCCACGCCCTCAATCTTCTCCTAAACTTCAGATCCCATCTTGATGTATTCCTTTTCCTTTCAACCATATCAGACAAAGAGACCTCTTTCTCTAATGACAACTCCAATAGCCTTGGATACTCCTCCTTGAAACAATTTGCATCAATCCAAGTATCTTCCCAGAATCTAATTCGCTTACCATTCCCCACTTGAACTTCACAATTTTCCACAAAGAAATTGTACAACTGAGTGTTGCTGATAGCAGTATTTAAAATGTCACCCTAAAGTTTTGACCTCTATCCACTTTCCTCAGTAAATGGTGTCCATCTTCCACCTGTGCTACCGTATTTGCTATTTAATATTGACTTTCACAATGACCTGTCTTCACACCCATACCTCCACCACCATTTAGCTAACAAACACTCATTAACCATCCTTAACTTCCTAATACCCAAACCCCCAATGTCTTTGCTCTTTGTAACCTCCTTCCATTTTACTAAATGCAACTTCTTTTGTACCTCTGAACCACCCCACAAGAATCTGGCCTGGATCCTATCGAGTAATCTTGGTATATTCTTTGGCATTTTAAAAACTGGAAGATAATAGATAGGTAAGGATGACAGCACAACTTTGACAAGAGTTAACCTGCCACCAAAGGATAGAAGCTTCCTTTTCCACGAAGCTAATTTCGCCTTGAATTTGTTAATTACTGGCAACCACGAACTTCTCCTTCTTGGATTTGCACCCAGTGGTACCCCAAGATACATAAAAGGTAGCTTTTGATACATGCAGTTCAATTGTTTTGCAAAAAGTTTCCTAACAAAAGAGGGACATTGACACTTACATAGGGGCCAAAGTGAGATTTGAGTAAAAGTGTAAGGGGTTGACTATCACGATTTCATGTGTAGGAATTAAAGTGGAATTTAACCAAAAGTGCAGGGGGTTGATTGTCATGATTTCATGTGTAGGAACCAAAGTGAGATTTGGTGCAAAGTGTAGGGGTGCAAAGTGTAATTTATCCATATTTTTATATATTTATTGTTAGGGTAAATTATATTGACACACTTTGAGGTTTATTTTAATATAAATTGTTTCCCCACATTTTAGAAATTACATTTCCTCTTCAAATTTATATTCACCATCTATTAATTGATTGTTAAATAATTAATATTTTTTTTGCTAATGTTATCATTTAAATTTTTAAAGGGGTTTTCAACAGTAAACCCTTCATTAAAAAATTTTAATGAAAAGAAGACACACATATTCACTTTGTTGGAATAAGGACAATCTACACGCCTTGCTCACAGAATTCATGCATCACTGACCAAAATGCCCTTTTACAATTTTTTTATTGGCACCGGGATATCTAGATCAAAATCCGACTAATCCTCAATGGTGCACAGGCCTTCGGTAAAGAGTTTTCCGCAAATGCATCACGGTTAATTCAAGAGTTTTTTCCCAGTCCGATGTTTCCAAGAAATTGTTAGTACCTAAGAGGTTTCGATCCCTAAACCTTAGAGAGAACACATCCTCAACACCCACGATTTTGTCACCAAGCCAACCCCTTAGGATTGCCCTTTTACATTTTTTTAACTTTACAACTCTATCATTTTTTATGTAGATGCATATTTTTCATAAAATTAGTATTTTTAGAATGTTCTTGTCAATATCTATCCAACAAGATCCATGTTGGCTATAAATTTAAAAAGAAAAAAAAAAACAAACAAACAACAAAATTTTATTGTCAAGTTAGTATTAATAGAGCAAAATTTCACTATGTTAACATATTTAAATAGCTAAATTTTAACATTAATAGTATATTTTTTCCATCACAATCACTAACCACCACACTCACTATCACTATTACGATCGCCATTGGAAATATTTGAATGAGAAAAAATTCTATGTTATAGAGTAAAATTTTACTAGCTAAGTTCAACACTTAAATAGTAAAATTTCATTACAATCACCACAATTAATATCACTAATACTATTCATAGTTGAAACTTTAAAGGATAATTTTATCAAATCTGTGAAATTATTCATCAAAATTTTAATGTGTTAACATCAACAAGTTTGATTTTAACCTATAAAATTGTTAATGTTAGCGAGTCTGAGTTTAACATTTAAAAAATGAAATTTAACCAACCCATCATAATAAATTTATCAAAATTGTGAAATTGGTAGCCTTATGCAATAAAATTCCACTGTGTTAATGTTACGACAATTTCCTTTATAAGCTCTGATACTACACTACAACAAATTACACTTTTAGCGACCAAATTTGGAGACTAAAAAAAATTTAACCACCATTGTGGAATTGGTGACCAAAAATTATATTAGTCGGCAAAAGTACAATATTTAGCAACTAATTTTTTTTAGTCGGGATATATTGATTATTGGCAACTAAAAAAAAAATTTAGTCACTAAAAATGCGACAATTGGCGACTAAAATTTTTTTTAGTCATTGTATAGTTAGTTTTGGCTATTAAAATTATTTAGTTGCTGAATGAAAATAAAAAATTTACTTTTTATCTTTGGTGATCAAAAGTTTGGTCGCCAAAAAGTTATTTTTAGCGACTAAAAAGTATTTTAGTTGCTGTATAGTTAGCTTTGGTTACTAAAATTATTTAGTCGCCAAATGAAAGACTTTTTATCTTTGGCGACCAAAAGTTTAGTCGCCAAAAATTTATTTTCAGCGACTACAAAATATTTTAGTCACTATATAGTTAGTTTTGGCTACTAAAATTATTTAGTCGCCAAATGAAAAACTTAAATTTACTTTTTATCTTTGATCGTCAAAAATTTATTTTCAGTGACTAAAAAATATTTTAGTCGTTGTATAGTTAGTTTTGACTATTAAAATAAGTTAGTCACTGAATGAAAAATAAAAATTTACTTTTTATCTTTTGGTCGCCAAAAATTTATTTTCAGCGACTAAAGAAAATTTTAGTCGCCAAAGAACTAAAATTTTTGGAGGGAGACATTTCAAATTTTGGAGGGATTTATAAAATTAATTGGCGACCAAAATGTTTAGTCGCGAATTGTGTAAAATGACCAATAACCATATATATATATATGTTGTTTCCAAACCAAACCCTAAACAAACCAGCGCCTCTCTCTCTCTCTCTTCAGCGTCTCTCTCCCTCTCCCTTTCCTTTTTCGCTGATCTTCTCTCCTCCCTCTCTCATTGCCGCTCCACCAGCTATGGAACAACTCTATATTTATTTTCGATGACCAAAAACATTTTAGTAGTGGTAATATAATTTTTGGCTACTAAAATAATTTACTCGCCACATAATTAGCATAGTTTTACTTTTATCTTTGGCTACAAAAAAATTATTTTCAGTGACCAAAATAATTTAGTTGGCAATAATAAAATTAAAAATTTTTGGTGGGAAAAATATTACTGCTCATTTTGGTTTATGTTTAATTTTATTATTATTATTTTTTATTTCTTTATATCGATACATACACAGGAAAAACTAATCAACGAAAACATTAGAGTCTCTTACTCTCACTCTCGTCGATTGCCTATCGCTCTCATCTCATTGACTGACCATTGCCCACTGTAGCTTATCCTCTCATCGCCATCATTGGTACACCGTCTCACCTCCCACTGATTTTGATTTAGGCTCTCTCTCTCTCTCTCTCTCTCGCTCTCTCTTTGTGTCTCTCCCTTTTTCTATTTCCCCATTTCACTCTAGCTCTATGATTTTTTTTTTTTGGGGGAGGGGGTTTGTTTTCTTAATGTTGTAGGACTTTGAGAGTAAATGGGTTGTGATTTTTGTTCTAGATTTAGGGTTTTTTTTTGGTTGATGTGGATGCTTGATCTCTCCTGCTAAATAATAAATATATTGATAGAGATTTGAAGTATTTTACCTTTAACTTATAAACAAAGTTAATTCCACAAGGTATTCCATTAGCGAACCTTCAACCATCGTGGAAGTGATGAAGAACAACAAGCTTGTTTTATTGAGAGATTCTCTGAGACTAGTGGATTTGGGCCAAGGTCTTCTCATTCTCTCTTTCATTCTTCTTCCGATTTGGGTATAATTTGCAACGAATCAATTATGTAGTTTTCGTTTTGCTCAAATTTATGATTTCAATATAGTATACACTGTGAATATATGTTTTGATTTCATTATAATTTGTATTTATTGATTAAAATTTCAATCTGTATAGTGCTTTTCATTACAAGTTAGATTTGAATTTGATTTTCTATGTGATTAAACATTTTCAAAGTTCCTTGTCTGTTTCATGATCTTTGTGATGTTGATTGATTGTGATTTGAATGGTAAGGTTAGCATTTGGAGAAGCAACAGGAGCAGTCCAGAATATTTATGAATTTGATATTGACAAGTCTAATGGTTGTGCTATGCTTTAGTTTATTCAAAGGTTTGCTCTAAAGCACTTTGAACTACTGGTATTAACAATCTAGTTCCTAAAAGTTATTAAAATCTGCTATAGATAAGCTTGGATATGGTCAAACTACCTATCTCACAAAATGGAAAATTTGTTTTCTATTTTTTTAAACTATAGGATCTTGATTCATTATTGTCCTGCTATTTACTTTTATCACATCTTAAATTTTATTTGTGGATTTTTTTTTTTTTATGAAAACAAAACCAATTGAAATATTGTTTGGCAATATGTATAAAGAATCACAAGATAACTGTTAGTCCTTGCAAGTTAAGCATTGTAGATATTTGATTTACCTTTAATTTTAACTAGTTTCTCTCATATACAACATTCATATAAAAAAGGGCCTAAAGAATTGGAAAAAAAAGGCATTTGGAGCAGGTTTAATCTATCTTTGGTTAGGTAGTAGACATTATAGTTGGGACATGGGATTCTTTACCCAGCTGAAAAGTAGAGTGAGGGTGGTATAGGAGCTTTTTGTGGTTTACAAAGCAAAAAGGTCCCCAAGTTTGCTTCTCTCATGAATGCTAAAAGCAATTTATTTTTTGTTTTGTTTTATATTGAAGCGTGAACTATACCAGTCCTACACAACTTGATGACTTCATGATCATTTAATAGTTCAAGTATCTTCTGGGGAGTATAACGAACTTATCATTTTTTGCCACACAAATGAGTACAGTTTTGCCTCATTTTAAGACAAGGTGAAACACCAATGTGGAAGGATAAGACAAGCTGAAAATTTGGTAGCAAATGAAAGCAAACCCTAAAACTTACAGCATTTTATAAAGGATTCTACAACTATGTAATATAATGATAATATTTTTGAAATTTCACTTGGATACACAAGTATGATTTTGTTTTTGAACTCATAAGCTAGCAATTGCATTTAAAAAATAGTGATGTGTTTCATATTTGATTATTGTTGAAAGTTTGAAACCTTTTATAGCAAATAGAGGAGAGAAATTAAATGCCTATTTATTTATATTCTTTTTTAATATTTTTGTTGAGCCTGCTGAGCCTACTGCATATTGAGAAAAACATATTTCCTATGTACAATTGGTAATGGTAGTTAGTTGGACTTTTATGTTGCTTCAAGTATTGAGAGGGAAATCACGACCTTGTAATTGGGAGTATGTTAAAGAGTTTATAAGTAATGTTTCTATTGAAAGTTTTTGGTGTTTGATCTAATTATAAATTATTTGTTAAACATAACAAATAATAGATCAAACAGAACATCAATATGCAATATATCTTCTCAAGTTAAATTTCAAGAGTAGATATAATGATCCACACAAATAGAAGTAATCAGCCTTAAGTTTTTACTGTCCAAACAAAAGAGCCTTTGCTCTACTGCTGCTACTGTGATAGTCCAATAGTTTGGGGCAGGTGACCATTTGCTCTTACAGCGATTTTGGTTTGGACTCGAACCATTTGATGTTTTGGATCAGGGTTTCATTATCTTGTATAGTCATTTATGCCGTATTTTCCCTTATACCTCTTTGAGTTTGGCTTTTTGGTTGTGTTGGTTGCATTTGGAACATGTTGGTAACTTGTTTTTCAAAAACCTTATTGCCTAGAATTTTGCTTCTATGTGCAAGCGTTACTTCTTGCGCTTGAGTGGTCTTTGTGAACTCTCAGTGCTTTTGCAGGTCTGCAAAACTATTGAGAGTTGGTATTCTTTGCTGGAGCAAAGCTTCTTGCTTTCGAGTGGGCTTTATTGTGCTTGAGCGTTGGACTTCTGTCTATAAAATTACTGAGAGTTTGTATTTCATGCTCGAGTGACAACTTCTTGCGCTCGAGCGGACTACACGTATATCAGTCCGTAAAAGTCACTTTTTACATCACTTTTTCATTGCACTCTTTCTCTAAACTTTCTAAAAACCCTAGATCTACACACACTCTCTTTCTCTCTAAAACTCACAATATCTCTTCTAAAATACCTAGATCCATCGATTTCTCTACCCTACTCCCTTTGAGAAAAAGGTAGAGCTCATTTAGAGCTTCATTTTCATCCAAACAAAGTTGGGTTTCGGCATTGTTAAAGTTTCTTCACTCTCTCTCTTTCTCGTCTTCTAAGCTTGTGGTAGGGATTCTTCACACTCTTGTATAAGTTTTACCTTAGTTATTTGCTATTTCAAAAGATTGTAGTGGTTTGAGGGTTTTGGGTAAAACCTAGGGTTTGGAATCAAAATGAAAAAGAGGGGTTTTCAAATGGTTTCTTGAAAAGCTTGTGGTTATGAAATTGAATTCATATATGTTGAAATGAGGAATTTCCTACATTGAAATTAATTTTCTGAGAAAAAGGGGTTTTGCCCTAAAATGTGAATGTTTGAGATTGTAAAGAGAAAATGGAATTAATGTTGAAGAATTATGAAATTGAGGTAATGTTGATGAGGGTGGCAAAGTTGGATATGTATTATCACTCCCATCTTAAGCTTTCAGAAAATTGTATCTTTAATGAAATTTAATTTCTAGGATGTTGATTGGGTCTATGGGTTTCTAGAAGTCTTATTAGAAGAGCACCCGATCACTACTGTTTCTAATTGGAACTTTGGCAACGCCGCGGGACAGTCATTATCTAGGAAAGAAATTCATATGTGTTTATGTGACTATGTGCTTATGTGGAATGAATTGTTGTTGTCCACCGCATTAGGACCCGAGTAAGTTAGCTTCGGCATATTTTTAAATGTGCTAATCTCCTTTGTTACCTTTATGAGGATGTTAGGATGTGGATGTCGGTGGTGGTAGGCATGGTAGGCCTAAAAGGCATGAGATGCCTTTACCGGGTGAGATTTCGACGCAAGAGGAAGGGGTTGGTCAAGCCAATGTGGTCGAACCAGTTGGTTAATAGGCCATAAGTGCTTTGCCTATGAGTTGGCTGGAGCTTTGCGAGAATCTATGGATATTCTCAGGGTTGAGAATCACGTCTAGGTCCAAGTAGCTGAGATAGGGCCATCATTCTTGAAAAGGGAGTTCTTCTGATCTAACCCTGGATGAGTTTTTGGGTGATCCTAAAGAGTCTTTGAAAAATGATGAATGGCTCAAAAAAATGGTGAAGACAGTTTGAGATGCTCGGTATCAAAGACAGTGGTTTGAGAGTAGCCTTGGCATCCTTCCAGCTGAAGGGAGATGCGGGTCAATGGTGGAAGTATGTGCATGGGCACATTGGAGTAACTTGGGAGGCTTTCATCAACACTTTCTAGGACAAGTTCTTACCTCCCACTGTTAAGAGAAGTTAAGGGAGCAGTTCTCACAACTCAAGCAGTTAAACACACCGGTGGCCGAGTTTGAGGCCGCATTTACTAGCCTATCAAGGTTTGCACTAGAGTTAGTAGGCGACAAGAGGAGTGCCATTATGTGGAATTTGAGAAAAGGTTAAGGACCTAGGCTTTTTTTCAATGTAGTCGGTTTGATGATTAAAGATTACGGGCGACTTGTAGAGTCGGCGACCCATCTTGAGACCGTGATGCAAATAGAGGAGGAATGGATGAAGGGCTCCTAGGAGGAGTTAGGATGCTCAAGAGGACAGTAAGAGGCAGAGGGGTTCTACTCTACAACAGTCCTAGGGAGCTTAGTCAAGGTCCACTTTTCCAATATTGAGTTCGGGTTCTAGGGAGAGGTGGTCAGGGAGATTTCACTTGCTTTAAGTGTGGTTAGTTAGGCCACAAGTCTTTAGCTTGCCCGCAGAGAGGAAGAGGGTAGTGGTTTGCATCATCTTCAGCTCGTTCTTAGAGCCAGAGTCAAGGGAGATGGTAGTCGCCTATTTGTTATTAGTGTGGGCAATCAGGGCATATGAAAAGGTTTTGTCCACGGTTGGGTGGCACACCTGGTGCGTCTGGTTCAAGGCAGACACAGAGCCACCAGCCTACACAGTCAGCATAGGCCTCGAGGGCCAATCAAGGAGCCTCTTCGGCTTATTTAGTGCATTAGGCTTATGCTCTGAGGGGTGAGCAGGTAAAGTAGAGAACTTCAAGGTGCGTGTACGCTGTTAGCATGCCAAACTTAGTACCAGCACCTTCAGTTGTGAGAGATAATTTCTTGTTATGCAATTCTATTGCCAATGTGTTGATTGACACGGGTGCATCCCACTCTTTTATTTCGTCTGTATTTGCATCGACATTGGGGTTAGAATTGGCTCGGTTAACATCCTCACTTAGTGTAGAGTCACCTATTGGTGGTGAGATTGTTTTGGAATAGGGGTGTTGGGGTTGTGGCATAGAGGTTGTCAGTCGCTGACTTCCTTTTGCATTTTTGTTGATTAACATGTTGAGTTTTGATGCTATATTGGGTATGGACTGGTTGTCATCGTATTGGGGTATCGTAGATTGTTACCGTTAGAGGATTACTATATGTACCTTAAGCGGTGATTGTTTTTATTTTATGGGGGACAAAGCCGGATAGAGTTTTATCACTGGTGTATGATTTGCGTGGACGAGGTGAGCTTAGCTGTCTTCTTGCAAACTTCTTGGGTAGTGAATGTAATGAAGTTCGAGTTGAGTTGCCAAGGGTAGTTTGTGAATATCCAGATGTTTTTCTCGAGGATCTCACTAGTTTGCCACCTCATCATGAGATTGAATTCCCTATCGAGTTAGTGCCTGACACGTCATCAATTTCTATGGCACCATATAGATTTACACCTGCCGAGTTGAGTGAGTTGAAGGTTCAACTCTAGGAATTGTTAGACAAGGGTTTTATTCGCCCTAGTACTTCGCCTTAGAGAGCATCAGCCCTTTTTGTCAAGAATAAAGATGGTGCATTGCGACTTTGTAATGATTACCGGAAATTGAACTGGGTAACTGTTAAGAACAAGTACTCAATGTCGCGCATAGATGATTTGTTTGACCAGTTGAAGGGGTCATGTTGCTTCTCTAAGATAGACTTGAAGTCGGGTTACCAGCAGTTAAGGGTAAGAGAGGAGGATATCCAAAAGATGGCATTCCCTACGCGGTATGGCCGTTATGAGTTCCTAGTGATGCCTTTTGGGCTAACCAATGCATCAGCCGTGTTTATGGATTTAATGAACCAAATCTTCTGCGAGTTCTTAGACCGCCTGGTGGTCATCTTTGTGGACGACATCTTGATCTACTCACCCTTTGAGGAGGAACATGAGGAATACTTGTGAGTTGTAGTTGTTTAGAGCCCACAAATTGTATGCTAAGTTTGGAAAATGTGAATTCTGGTTCAAAGAAGTTAAGTTTTTAGGCCATGTCGTATCCGGAGAATGAGTGACTGTAGATTTATCCAAGATAGAAGCCATATAAGATTGGGAACAACCTAAGAATACCTTTTAAGATCCGTAGTTTCTTGGGGTTGGCTGGGTATTACCGTCAGTTTACAAAAGATTTCTCTAGATTAGCTTCACCATTGACTAGACTGACGAGGAAAGGAATTAAGTTTGTGTGGAGTGAGACCTGTGAGAAGTCATTTCAAGAGCTTAAGGTTAGACTTACCACTGCTCCCATATTGATTATTTCAGAGAGGGATTTGGGCTTTTCGGTGTATTGTGATGCTTTACGGGAAGGTTTGGGTTGTGTATTGATGCAAGAGGGGAAAGCAATAGCTTATGGCTCACGGTAGTTGAAAACACATGAGAAGAACTGCCTTACTCATGACCTAGAGTTAGCAGCGGTGATCTTTGCTTTGAAGATTTGGAGACATTATTTGTTTGGTGAGAAGCTTGAAGTATTTTTCGATCACAAGGAGTCTGAAATATCTATTTACACAGAAAGACTTGAATCTGAGGCAGAGAAGGTCGATGGAGTTTATAGAAGATTATGACTTCGGGTTACACTATCATCCGGAAAAGGCCAATGTTGTGGCCGATGCTTTGAGTAGGAAATCCTTTGGCAGTGTACCTAGTACTGCCATTCGGGAATGGGAGATGTTTTGCGTTATTGGCGAGTTTGACTTACATCTTGGCAAGTTCATTGAGTCGACAACTTTTTTTACCATGGTTGCTCAACCTACATTTTTAAGTCAAGTTGTAGAAGCACAGAAAGGTGACCTTAAGGTAGAAACCCTTTGGGAAAAGATCTTGAGTGGGAAGGTAGAGAAAGGCTTGAAGGCATATTCTAACTCGAGTGTTAGATACCTGACCGTCTTTTCGTGCCAGAGTCTTGTCGAGAGGAAGTACTCTGAGAGTTTCACCACTCATGCCTTGCGGTGCACCTGGGAGGCACAAAGATGTATTGTGACCTTAGTCACCAGTTTTGGTGAAGAAGTATGAAGAGAGATGTGGCTGTGTTTGTATCGAGATGCCTTACTTGTCAACAAGTGAAGGCCGAGCATTAGAGGCCAGCGGGTTTGTTACAACCCTTACCTATAGCCGAGTAGCAGTTGAAGCATGTCACAATGGATTTTGTGGTGGGTCTTTTGAGGACTCAACGGGGTAATAACGCCATTTGGGTGGTTGTTGATTGATTGACCAAATCAGCGCACTTTGTACTTATGCGCACGAGTGACTCGGTAGATTATCAAGCTGATCTTTACGTTAGAGACATAGTGAGGTTGTACGGGGTCCTTGTAATGATTTTTTGGATAGAGATCCACATTTTATGGCTCGTTTATGGTAGAGCCTATAGAATGCCTTGGGCATGAGAATGACTTTTAGCATTACGTCTCATCCTCAAACTAACGGGCAATCAGAGCGCACTATTCAAATCCTTGAGGATATGCTTCGAGGTTGTGTTGTGGGAGAGGCACTTGCCCTTAGTGGAATTTTCCTGTAACAATAGCTTCCAGTTGAGTATTGGCATGGCACTGTTTGGCGCCTTGTGTGGCCGACCGTATAGATCTCCTGTGTGTTGGGCCGAGGTGGGTGATACACCTATGTTGTGTCTAGAATTAGTCTGGGAAACTGACTGGAAAAACGTGCACTTATCCGTAAGAGGTTTGGTCACGGCTCAGAGTCGTCAAAAGAGCTATGCCAACCGTAAAAGAAAACCGTTATCCTTTGAGGTAGGAGATCACTTCTTATTAAAGATATCACCTAGACGGGGTTTGATAAGGTTTGGGAAGAGTGGGAAGTTATCTCCTGGACTTATCGAACCTTTTGAGATCCTAGAGCGGATTAGAGAGGTAGCTTATTGTTTAGCCTTGCCACCACAGCTTTTCGGAGTTCATGACGTGTTTTATATCTGTTTGCTCTGGATGTGCGAGTCAGATCCATCATACGTGTTAGACTAGACCGAGTTAGAGGTAAATGAGAATACCTCGTATGAGGAGAGACCGGTGAGAGTCTTGGATACACGAGACCAAGTCTTGCAAGACAAGACAATTCCTTTGGTGAAAGTGTTATGGAAACAACACAGGGTTGAGGAGGCAACTTGGGAATGTAAATCTGGACCTATTTGTTGGTACTTGAGTATGTTTTGAGAGTTTTATTGTGTTAATGTAATGTAAACATTGTATATGTTTTGGAAATTTGAATTGTATATTCAGTATTGAGAACTTGTTTATCATGTTAATATGATTGAATCGCCAGTGGATGGGTCATGGTAATGAGATTAGTTGATTATCATAGTTGTAATTGGTTTAAACTTGATTTTAAATATTTGATTTTACTTTCAGCGGCGAAATTCTTTAAGGATGGAGATTATAGCGATTTTGGTTTGGACCCGAACCATTTGATGTTTTGGATTCGGGTTTCAAAGCCTTTTATAGTCATTTATGCCTTATTTCCCTTATACCTCTTTGACTTTGGCTTTTGGGTTGTGTTGGTTGCATTTGGAACAGGTTGGTAACTTGTTTTTCAAAAACCTTGTTGCCTAGAATTTTGCTTCTATGCTCGAGTGTCACTTCTTATGCTCGAGCAGTCTTTGTGAACTCTCAGTACTTTTGCAGGTCTACAAAACCACTTGGAGTTGGTATTCTTCGCTCGAGCGAAGCGAAGCTTCTTGCGCTTGAGCAGCCCTTATTGCGCTTAAGCATTGGTCTTCTGTCTGTAAAACTACTGAGAGTTTGTATTTCATGCTTGAGCGACAACTTCTTGCGCTTAAGTGGTCACATCTTTTGTGTCTTACCCTCGAGCGTCACTTCTTGTGCTCGAGAGGACTGCGGGTATAACAGTCTATAAAAGTCACTTTTTACATCACTTATTCATTTCACTCTCTCTCTAAACTTTCTAAAAACCCTAGATCTACACACACACTCTCTCTCTCTCTAAAACTCACATTCTCTCTTCTTAAACACCTAGATCCATCGATTTCTCTACCCTACTCCCTTTGACAAAAAGGCAGAGCTCACTTGGAGCTTCATTTTCATCCAAACAAAGTTGGGTTTCGGCGTTGTTAAAGTTTCTTCTCTCTCTCTCTGTCTCTCTCTCTCTGTCTCTCTCTCTCTCTCTCTCGTCTTCTAAGCTTGTGGTAGGGATTCTTCACACTCTTGTATAAGTTTTACCTTAGTTATTTGCTATTTCAAAAGATTATAGTGGTTTGAGGGTTTTGGGTAAAACCTAGGGTTTGGAATCAAAATGAAAAAGAGGGGTTTTCAAATGGTTTCTTGGAAAAGCTTGTGGTTATGAAATTGGAATTCATATATGTTGAAATGAGGAATTTCCTACATTGAAATTAATTTTCTGAGAAAAAGGGGTTTTGCCCTAAAATGTGAATGTTTGAGATTGTAAAGAGAAAATGGAATTAATGTTGAGAATTATGAAATTGAGGTAATGTTGATGAGGGTGGTGAAGTTGGATATGTATTATCACTTCCATCTTTTAGAAAATTGTATCTTTAATGAAATTTATTTATCTGTTTAGAAATATTTGTTTTGGGCTATCGGCGGAGGATAGCTATGAATGTTGTAAAAATTGCATGAGAATTAGGTGAACTAAAACTAATTTCTCATTCAAATGCATTAAACATTGTTGCTCATTTAATACATTGAAAAATGCATATGATTTTGAGAAAAAGGGGTGAACGTTGGAAGAGGTTTGTATCACCAAAACAAGTTGGCTTGTGTGTCCAGAATGAAAGTCTCGAAAAATGCGTGTATACATGGGTGTCGATTCTCGTGGACGAAATATCCATAAAATGGCAATAGTAGCGCTTGTATTGGCTACGTTTACATAGGTGCCGTTTGACTGGTTTCCCGTGAACGAAATATCCTTGAAAGGTTGTACTAGATTGAGATTTCCCCATTGTTTTCTATTGTAAAGAACATGATATTGAGAATTGTGATATAAACTAGGCATGGCATTGTTTTTGGAAAGAAATATAAAGTGTTTTGACATGGGCATTTGATATGCATGAAACCTTATGGCTTTGTTAAAATTTATACATTGTGTTGTAGTGTTTTTACTAGGCTTTGGCTTACCCAATATGGGAAAAACCATTGTCAGGTACTGGTGATATGCCTCTACTAAGGACTTAGCTTGGGAGGACTTGTGGAGCTGAAGGCTCATTGTTGTTATTTTGTATTAATTTTGTTCAAGCGTAGGGCTTTATTTGTATTGAGCTTAAGACTCACTTTTGATGTACCTAAGTATTGACTTGGAAAGATGTAAGCCATTAGAGCATATGGTTATCTATTTAACTTTCATTTCTTTTTACTAGCTTATAACACATGATGTAGACTCAGGATATACTGTTTATGAATGTATATCGCATGTGTCACCTTTTGTATATTAAACTGTAATTAATGAAAGCTTATTATTTAGTTTATGTAACTATTTACAAGTTGTTATAAGGTGGGTATACTTCTGCTACTGCTGAGGGCTGTTATCTATTTTGGTTTGATCACTTTTGTTTTGGTTTGTTTTTTATTTTGAAAGATGGCATTTGGGGGCGAAAATTGGAAACAGGCTCCCAAACAGCCCCGAGATCATCATAGTCACCTCGGACTAAATTAAACCAACTTTGTGAGAGGAAGCGACGCATTGATAGGACACACGGTTATAGATTTAGACAAGAAAATGTGAGAGAAAAAGGCGAAAGCAGGCCGTTTGGGAGCGAAAATTGGAAACAGGCCCAAACAGCCCCGAGATCATAACGGTCACCTCGGCCTAGATTAAACAAACTTGTGAGAGCAAGTAGTGCATCGATAGGACATACAGTTAGAGATTTAGAAAATAAAATGTGAGAGAAAAAGGCGAAAACGGGCTATTTGGGGGCATAAATTGGAAACAGTCCCGAGATCATCACGGTCATCTCAGTCTAGATTAATCAAAATTGTGAGAGCAGGTGACGCATTGCTAGGAAGCACGGTTAGAGAATTAGAGACAAAAATGTGAGGAAAAAAGGCGAAAAGTATCATTTTAATTTCTACCTTTACTTTCTTGTTCATGTTGCCTTTTACTTTCCATGGAATTTTTTATTTTTTTGTCCAATTTTACAATCCTTTGATGTGCAAATATTTCATAAAAACATTACCTGACATTCTGTTATCTTTTTCTTTTGTACAGATGGATGAACTCGTGCAACAAGCTGAATTGTACAGGACTAGTTGGCACTTGTTATATTTTTTGAAGGATTATATATTTTTGGATAGATGTGTGTGGAAAATATTTGGGTAGACTACTAGTCATATTTTCGGATAGATATGCATGGATAAAAATTTAAAACATGAAAACAAGTACTTGTTATCTTTTAAATTTTTATGCTAGATGGATGTGAATTGGATGATTATATAGATTACATGATATTTTTTAATTGGACGATTGTGTGGAATGGAATTACTTGTGGATGAAAACTTATAACAGTTGATGACTTTAATTAAACAGGTTAAGGATTGGATGATTTATGTATTTTGTTGGATGTTCATGATTCAGTTGATTTTATTGGTTTGAATGATTCTTGCAAATTACAGGTTATATTGAATGGATTTGATGGATTATTATTTCGACAAACAAAAAGAATTGAATTGGCGACCAAAAATTGGTTTTGTTTTTTCTCTTTTGGCGACCAAGTGATTAGTCAGGAAAGATAAGTAATACCTTTGTTGACTAAAGTTGTTAGTTGGTGTATCACCACTCACATTTGGCGACCAAAATGTTGGTAGACGAAATGATGCATTTGGCGACTAAATAATTAGTCAGGTAAAATTATTAATTTTGGCAATAGGTCTATTGTCAACTAAAGTTTTAGTCGGGCAAACTTTGTGTTTTGGAGACTAATAGGTTTGGTCAGGGAATGTTACTTTTGGCGACTAACATGTTTGGTTGGGGAATGGTACAATTAGCGACTAACATATTTAGTCAGGAAAATATCACTTTTGGCGACTAAAGTGTTTTAGCTACAAAATGATTTAGTCGCGGTAAATATATATTTGGCGACCAAAAAGTTAGTTGGCAAATAGAACTTTTTCCCAAGTAAAAAACTTTTTAGTTGCTAATTGCTTTTCACGACCTTTAATTGGCGACCAAAGTGGTGATTAAAAAAATTACTCGCGGATAACTTTTGCCAACTAAAAATGGACTTTTTCCGACTAAATTTTTAGTCGGCAAAAGTGAAAATTCCTGTATTGCTACTTGTTGGTGGGAGTATGGTGTAAATCACTTGTGATTCACAAAGAAAGGATTACCACTGAATCAAACTCAATTTAAATTCACTCAAATATTTTAGAAAAACAAATAGAGCATATACTACCAGCTTCTCTCTTTCATATTTTCTTTCTCCCATACTCTTATCAAACTACTAACCACACAATCTATATATGGGCAAAACAAACAATACAAACAAACAATTTGAACATACCGAAAAAACAAGCAACAACTAATCAAATTAGGGCTTCTTACTCCGCTTCAACTTTGATTTTGTAGCTTCCATTTGAACAGTAATGAAGCTTCATGAATTCTCCTGCTCTCTCTAGATGGTGAGAGATGATTAGTGGTGAATCGAGCTTACTATTTCAACAAAGCTAATGGAAATTGAAAGTGGAGGAACTAAAGTGAGATTTTAGTAAAAGTGTAAGGGTGCTAATGAAACAACAAAAGTGTCACACATGTTTCAAATGACAAGTTCTGTTAACTTTGTTGACAGTAAATAGATGGAAGGATAAGATTGAAACTTGACTTAAAATTTAAGGGGTTGACTGCTACAATTGAAAATGAAGGGACCAAAGTAAAATTTTGGTAAAAATGTAGTGGTGCTAAGTGTAATTAACCCTAATTTTTATTAACCAATATAATATCAAATTACTCTAATTTCACAATAAGAAAATTATAAATTTCATGTCATAAATGCAAACAAGATCACTTGTCAAGATCATCGACTCTTTTTGGATGCCAAGAGCATATGATTGGAAATGAAAACAACAAAGAAAAATAATACAAATATGAGTATATGAGTATGAAACAACCAAAAGAATTCACTCTTTTTTCTTATTTTCCATCGCCGTAACCATAGCTTGTGCAAAGGGTAATAATAGAAATGGCATAATCAGTAACTGATAACCTCTAGCTCAAAGTTGGCATCATCCAAATTGGACAAGAATAATAACTAAGGTAATCAACACCAAAGAAAAAAGGTTCAACAGTTCCATCCACCATACAATACATGCCGACATCATGTTCAATAAAATTCTCATTGTATGATCACCATTGTTCCACTGTATCAGCAATAAAATAAATTTTATTGTGTTTGCCATTGAAAACATTAGATGAAAAACAAACATAGAATAGTTGTCACCAACAAATAATGCCACATTACCCAAGTCCTTAAGCTTTGTCCTCTTTCTCATATCCAAATCAAACTTGTAAACTTGAAAATGTAACAGAGGGTTGACACATTCGTAGCAGTAAACTATCAAAAGATCCATGGATTATTCCTCCAAATATAATTCCTCCCAAGCCAATTAATGTGGTGATGGAACAATATATAGCACCCTTAGAGGCCTAAGAGCATTGATATGAACAACAACAAGATTTCCAACGTAACAAAGGGCAAAAATTTGACCATTAAAGTGCACAAAATCTACTGAATCTAAAATAGGATAAGTCTTCGACGTTAACCCAAGAACTGGATCCTAGCCTTGAAAAGGCCAAATGTTGATAAGGACCTTAAATAGCCATAATCAGAATTTTTTCTTCGATTGTATAAGATTCATTTGACTTCTTAATTATAATTACTTTGTCTATGAACTGATACCATTATCTATAAAAATCAAATTGGATCTCAAATGTAGGTTGTGGTGGGAGATTGATACTAGACCTAGAAAGGGGTTCAAAAGGTGGATTTCAAGATCTTTGCCTATGGTTAAAATCCATCCATGAGGTGAACCCCAACACCGCTTACAACGAGCCTTAGGTAGTTCTAATTGATATACCTTGTTCTTATATAAACTAAAGAAACTGTTGATGTCACTATTTTCATTATTGGAGAGCATTAGCCGTGGAATCTAAGGACCAGGAGTCCAGTTTTCGGTTAAATAAAATGATCACCATGAGTGACAAACAAAAGAAAATGCGAGCAAATCTTGAACAGCATGCAATCGGATTGCAATCAATTGAATAATATCATAGGGAAGTTGGGACCAGTCATCCATCATCGATTTTTCTAATAAAGAAAATGCAACAATATTAAGTTTATGATAATTTGATTTGTTCAATCGTCATTTGAAAATTGATTCAACTGTGAGTTTTAAATAAATCGTGTAACTGAACACTGTGAAAACTTAAAATGAAATTGTATTCTGTAGCTTTATTGTCAATAAAAATCAACACATGGAGATAATAAGGAAAACACCAACATTGCTAAATTAATTATCATTTGGTTCTATACTCATTTAAATAAAGTGCATACTTTTTTATTTTATTTTAATCAATGAAAGTTAGTTGTTAGTTATTAGATTAGTACCTATGAAAGTTAGCCACTCCACCCTTGCAAAATACTAATTGTTTGCCTTCTAATTTAATTCCTCCATGGGAGAGTTGAATTTATAGCGATCCCGGTATTTCTCCATTCGGTTATTGTATCCAGACTTGGGTTTCGTGGAGCTTGTTGTTGTATATATCTTGTTTCCATCCTTCAATACTTTGTATTTGGGTTATAGGATGTTTTGGGTAGGTTTGTTACAGGTTTGGTATGCTTGGGAGCAAATGGTTGCTGTCCAGAATTTTGGTCTTTCGCTCGAGCGAAGCACTTTGTCCCTCGAGCGAGCTCTGTGTTTTGGCTTCTTCGCTTGAGCCAGGGTTCCTTCACTCGAGCATGCGTCTGCGTCTGGTTCTGGACCTGAGAGTTGCGTTTCTTGGATTGAGCGAGATTTCCTTCGCTCGAGCAAGCGAGGTGTATGTTTTGAGTTTCTTCGCTCGAGCGAGCATTCTGTCAGCTCGAGCGTGCTTTTGGGTTGCAGACCTGAAGCTTCGTATTGTTGGCTCGAGCGAGACTTTCTTCGCTTGAGTGAGGGTTCTTTGTGTCTGGTCGCTCGAGCAACCAATCCTTCGCTCGAGCAAGCCTGTTGTATATCAGATTGCAGTAGCGGAAACGCTTTACTTTTTCACCTCTTTTCTTTATACAAACCCTAGATCTGAGCTCTCTCTCTCTCTACAAACCTTCTCTCTAAGGTTTCATCTCCTTCTAGTGAGTTCCTAGCCTAGCCTCCTTGTATAAAAGATAGAGGGTGTTGAGGGCTTTGTTTTAATCTGAAAATTATTGAATTTGGAGCACGTTGGGTTTTGGTCTTCATCTCCGTTTGAGCTCTAACTTCGAGGTAGGGATATCCTACTCCATCTTATGAGCTTTGTCTTTAAATTTTGGCATTTTGATATGTTGGGGTTGTTGGGTAATATTGGAAAAGTTTGGGGTCTTTGTGTAATTTACAAAAGAGGGAGTTTTCATATATATAAACCCATATGTATGTAATACTTTGAGAAAAGGAATTAATGTTGGATTATTGATGAAAATGGAACCTTAGGGTTGTTATGTGAATTATGGAAAAATGCCCTAATTAGTTTGGTAAAAAATTAATTTGTATAATTAATTTTGAGATATGGGAATTGAATTGAGAATATTGGAGTTGGGGAATTACAGAATTAAAGGGGTGTAGTTGGATTAATTTATCGCTCACCTAGTCGAAATGTTGATAACATATCCATTTGGTGCTTTTATTGTCTGTTTAGAAATAACTGCTTTGGACTATCGGTGGAGGATAGTCTTGATTGTTGTAGACAATGCATGATGATTAGGCGAACTAAAACTAATCAATTGAGTATGCCATAGAATATGGTGATTGGTATAATACATCGAAACTGTGTATTGATTGAGTGAACATGTATATGATAATTGCTTATATACATTGTGTTATATGGGAGGAGATAGGGGATGTACTCTACGGTTTAGGGGAAGATAGGGGATGGACCTCTAAACCAGATTTTGTTTGATATTGATACAGCACTAAAATGTGTATCATTTGTGAAGTATGGAAGTGATTTTGGCTGAGACTGATACAGCACTAAAATGTGTATCTATTATGAAGTAAGAAATGTTTAACATGAGTTGTTATCCCAATTGAATTGGAAATATTGCTAATTTGAGATGTAATCTTTTTAAGTTATCTGGCCAGGTTCTGAGCTACGCTTATGAAATGAATTGATAAATAAAGGAAAGTGAAATGTAACATGGCATGATTGTCATGGAACTGTAATGTGATATAAATTGTTATAAGTGTTGACCATCTATCACATGCTATTATTTTAGACATTGCTTATATTTGGTTTAGTATATCTCTACTGGGCTTTGGCTCACCCTATATGGGACATCATTTTCAGGTCCAGGTGATATGCCACCTCCAAGATCATAGCTTGGGAGGTTCTAGGAGTTGAAGACTCCTTTGATTATTTTGTTATCTTTTGATGTATTACATGTAAACTCAAGCCAAGGGCTTAATATGTATTTGAGTTAGTACTCTCTTTTTGTAACCAAGTGTTGGCTTGAAAGTTGTAAGCCCATAGGGCATTTACTTTTGTTGTCAACATGTAATACTTTTATAATGAATACTCTGATGAATAGAAAGATGTTTATTTCTCTTATACCAATGCTTGTCGAGAATGTGGGGTTTTATGTATTTTTTTAGAGGGCGTTACAACTTGGTATCAAAGCGTACCGGGTTCGAATACTTTGGGTACGTGGGAAGTGATTAGGTATCAAAATGGGTTTGTCTCGCTTATTAGAGACTTGTGTATGACATTATGTGTTTATTTGATAACATGTTTATGTGGTTATATAGGGTATGGAATGTAGTTTCTAGGATGTTGATTGAATCCTTGGGTTTCTGGGAGTCCTATTGGAAAAGCACTTGATCATTGTTGTTTCTAACTGGAACTCTAGCAACGCCTCAGGACTATCATTATCCAGAAATGAAATTCGTAAGTGCTTATGTGATTATGTGCTTAGGTGGAGTGAAGTACTGTTGTCCATTGCATTAGGACGCGAGTGTTATAGCTTCGGCACATTTGTGAATGTGCTAATGTTTTTCGTTACCTTTATTAGGATGTCAGGACGAGGACGTGGTGGTAGGCGAGGTAGGCCTAGGAGGCAGGAGGTGCCTATACCGGATGACATCCCGGCGCAGCAGGAGGGGGTTGGCCAGGCCAATGTGGCCGAGCCAGTAGGTCAGCAGGCCATGGGCGCCTTAGCCCAAGAGATGGCAGGAGCTTTGAGGGACATCCATGGACATTCTCAGAGTTGAGAATCAAGTCCAGGCCCAAGTTGTTGATGCAGGGCCTTCTTTTCTGAAGAGGGAGTTCTTCCGGTCAAATCCGAATGGGTTTTTGGGGGATCCAAAAGAGCCACTTAAGGCTGATGAGTGGCTGGAGCAGATGACTAAGATGTTTGAGATGCTTGGCATCGAAAGACGGGGCTTTGAAAGTGACCTTGGCATCTTTCCTGCTTAAGGGGGATGCGGGTCAGTGGTGGAAATTCATGAAGGGCTGTATTGGTGGTACTTGGGAGGCTTTTGTGGGTGCTTTCCAGGAGAAGTTCTTATCTCCAACTGTCAGGGAGAAGCTGAGAGACCAGTTCTGCCAGCTTTTACAGCTGAGTTCTTCAGTGGCCGAGTTTGAGGCTGCATTTACTAGTTTGTCCAGGTTTGCACCTGAACTTGTGGCGTCCGAAGAACGTCGTTGTATCGAGTTCGAGAAGAAGTTGAGGCGCGGCCTCAAAATGAGAGTTGGTAGATCTATGACTCGAGACTATGGGCGTCTAGTTGATGCTGCAGCCTATATGGAGATCATGATGCAGGAGGAGGAGGGGTAGAAAGGCTCCAAGAGGAGTCAGGATGGTCAGGGTGATGACAGGAGACAGAGGGGTTCACACCCTCAGCAATCTCAGGGAGGTTTTTCTAGATCTACCTTTCCAATGCCGAGTGCAGGCTCTGGGAGAGGCAGTCAGGGAGATGTGACTTGTTTTAAATGTGGCCAGCTGGGTCACAAGTCTCCAGCTTACCCACAGAGGGGAGGAGGTCAGAGAGCTGCTTCATCTTCGGCTCGACCTCAGAGCCAGAGTCAGGGCCGAGGTTAGCCACTGTCTTGTTATCAGTGTGGTCAAGCGGGGCACCTGAAGAAGTTCTGCCCGCAGTTGAGTGCCACATCGGGGGCGTCTGGTTCTAGGCAGACGTAGAGTTTTCAGCCAGCACAGTCTGTTCAGGCCTTGAGGGCCAATCAGGGAGCTTCGTCATCCCAGTCTATGAAGCAGTCTTTTGCTCCTACGGGTGAGCAGGTTGATCAGAGACCTTCTGGGCACGTGTATGCTATTACCGTGTAGGATCTTGTACCTGCTCTATTTGTTGTGAGAAGTACCTTCTTGTTCTGCAACTCAGTTGCCAATGTGTTGATTGATACGGGTGCATCCCATTCCTTTTTATCTGTTGCATTTGCATCTATTTTGGGGCTGGAGTTGGCACAGTTAGCATCTCCTATATGTGTTGTATCACCTGTTGGGGGTGAATTGATTTTGAAACAGGGGTGTCAGGGCTGTGATATAGCAGTCGCCGATCGCCGGCTTCCGTTTCCTTTTGTAGTTATGCCCATGTCGGGTTTTGATGTTATTTTGGGTATGGACTAGCTATCGTCATACTGGGTTGTTATCGATTGTTACCGCTAGAGGGTCACAGTATGTATCATGAGCGGGGATTGTTTCCATTTCTTGGGGGATCGAGTTGGTAGTGTTTTGCGACCAGTATATGATCCGCGAGGGCGGAGTGAGCTTAGTGGTCTTCTTGCTAGCTTGATGAGTAGTGAGTGTGATAAGACCCACCTAGGTTGGCCCCTTGGCGCACTCCTCAAGCCACTCTCTCTAGCTCAGAATCAAAATCGCCCCCTTTGGCATATTATACATATATCATAGTGAGCATATCATACATACCATATAATATTTGTTACCATATTTAGGATTACCATATTTAGGTTTCTCTCCTCTTATATAAAGGAGTCTTGAATACATTGTTACAAAAATTGTAATGCCCCAAAATAAATATACCAAACCCATCTCATTTGCAGAAATAGAATTGAAACAACATACTTTCATTTATCAGAGTCAAAATACAAAAGGTGACACATGCGATATACATTCATAAATGTCCTATCCTGAATCTATAGCATGTGTAACTAGTAATCAAAAGATGAAAGTTGAACAGATATTTAAATGCCCTAATGGTTTACATCTTTCCAAGTCATTTTTTGGTTACAACAAAATGAGTCTAGCTCAATACAATTAAAGCCATTGGCTATACAAATTAAATACAACAAAAATGAGCCCTTGCTCCAAATCTCTCCACGCTACTATCTTGGCGGAGGTATATCACCAGCACTTGAAAATGGTTTTTCCCAAATAAGATGAGCCAAAGCTTAGTAGAAACAATCTAACACAATATATGAACTTTAACAAAGTTATAAACATGATGCACATGCTCAATGCTCAAAATAAAATCATTTACAACTTTTTTTCCAAAACCATATTATGCCAAGTATAATATTCCAATCCATTTTATGTCAATTCGTTTCATATCATTTCATATCTCCTTAATTCATGAGTCATATCCATTGTTATCCAGACAACCCAACTGAGATTACAACTCAGTGGTTTTCTCATCACACAACCATTACACATAAACACTTCAATTTGCCATTTTACAGAAATTTCATCCGCGGGAATCAGCAGCCATGTATACACAATGTTTTCGGGACTTTCACCCTAGATACACTGGCTAACTTAATTAAGTGGAGTCCATCCCTTTTCTCCTCCCAAACATAGAGTACATCTCATTTCTCCTCCAAAAAATCATACATATACAGTGTATTAAACACAATCATATTCAATGGCAATCAATAAAAGATTAGTTTCAATTTACCTAATCCTCATGCAACTTCTACAACAATCATGGCTATCCTCCACCGATAGTCCAAAACACATATTTCTAAACAGATATAAAATCTTTAAAACAGATAAGTCAACTCAATTTCCATAGGTGAGAGGTAATACATATCCAATTCCACCACTTATATAAATGCCCATCCAATTTTGTGTTTCCATCTCTAATTCCATTATCTATACAAAATAATTCTTTAAGAAGTTTTACGGCAAAACCCCATTTCCTTCTAAAATCTCCTCCTAACCACCAAATCATCTATTTTAATACAACACGAGTTCTTATTCATTCCCATGACCATTTCCAAGACATCCCCTTTTAAAACCCTTCTTTTGAATTTAAACCCCAAACCCTAGGTTTGTTAAAATCATCTCAAAACCCAATGTTTCTTATACATCAAGAAATAACCAAGTTAAAACTCATAGAGAGTGTAGAGAGAGTCCCTACCTCAAGCTTAGAAGACCCAAGGGAGAGATGAAGAAACGCCAAAGACACCGAAACCAAGCTTTAATCGGACCAAAAGAGAGTTCTTGAGGCGCACTACCTTTTTAACAAAGGCACACGGGTAGAGAGATTTGTAGATCTAGGTGAAAATATGGAGAGAAGATGAGTTTTAGAGAGAGAGAGAGAGAGAGAGAGAGTCCCGATCTAGGGTTTTGAGGGAAAAAGAGATGAAAAAGTGATGTGAAATGAGGCTGCTGCGAACTGATATACGCACAGTCTGCTTGAGCACAAGAGTTGACGCTCGAGCGTCTCACACAATAAGTTGTTCCGCTTGAGCACAGAATACACACATCCAGTAGTTTTGCAGACAGAAGGAACATCGCTCAAGCAGAAGAATGGCCGCTCGAGCGTAGAATACACTCTCTCAGTAGTTTTGCAGACCTGCAAAAGTACTGAGAGTTTCTAAAGTCCACTCGAGCACAAAAAGTGTTGCTCGAACAAAAGAGCAAAAATCTGGACGACAAAAGTTTGGAAACTAAGCAACCAACTTGTTCCAAACACGCTCGATACAATCAAATAGCTAAACTCAAGTAAGAATAAGGGGGAAACAACCATGAATAACATTCAGAAACCATAAAACCCGAGTCCGGAATATCAAATGAGCTGGGTCAAAGTCGGAGTGACTATAAAAACCATTCAACACTATATTCAATTTAATATAATATTTCTCTCTTTCCTTCTCTTAGATATTTTAACATGGTATCAGTGCTAAGTCAAGTACCTAATAATTTTGCTTCACTGTTGAGCGGTAGCCTTGCCTTGGCCACTCGCTAGACCTCAACCCATTCTGCTGTCATATTTTCCTTTCAGTATCGCTTCATGGTGATCTTTTTCTTTGTCCGCTAGTTTATTCCTACGTCAAATATTCTATCATATTTTATATTTTTTTTTACTCGCAATCCCCCTCTTTTTTTTTTTTGCTCCACTCTATTTTTCCCTCTGCTTCAACCTCAAATAGGTTTCTATTTTCAAACCTATTTGAGTTTAAGGGGGTGTACTATACCTATATCGTAGTTAGCATGGTTATACACCATACAAACCACTTAAGCCGCACACTTGGCGCTCTACTTAAGTTTCCTTCCTTGGCACACCACCCAAACCGCGCTTCCTGACACACTACCTAAGTAGCCCCTTTGGCGCACTCCCTAAGCTACTTCCTCTAGCACACTCCTCAAGCCACCCCCTCTAGGGCACGACCCAAGTCCCCCCCTTGGCGCACTACCTAAGTCGCTCCCTCTAGCACATAATCCAAGCCACCCTCTCTAGCGTACAACCTAAGCCGTCTCTGGTGCACTTTCTCATAAGTCACCGTCTGGCGCACCATCCAAGTCGCACTCTCTGGCACAACCCAAGCCGCCTCTTCTGGTGCACAAGCCATCTCCTCTGGCGCACAACCCAAACCGCCCCAAGGCGCACTTTCTCATAAGTCGTCTCCTATCGCACAATGTCATTTGTTGCTATCACCATTCAAAACCATGTCATAAGTTACATGTGTGCCACGTTTTCTGGTTCAACATCCAGCTCTTCTCCATCTGTCCGGCACGACCTTAAACTATCCCGGCATTAGTTTCGGCTAGTTTCTACAACGGTCCGGCATGACCTTAAACTGTGCCAACATTAGTTCCAACTAGTTCCTACAACAGTCTAACACGACCATAAACTGTCTCTCGGCATTAGCTTTAGCCTCTGATCTATCTCAAGCGCCATTGCACTCCCGTTTAGACTTTGTAATCTATTTGCCTTTTTTTTAAATTTTTTTTTTATTTCATGTTTTAGTTTCTCTCTCCAAACTCAAGTTGGTATCCCTACTTAAGTTTGAGGGGGGGTGTTAAATATAATAACTATATATTCTGTCTATCATACATACCATACTATGTTCATTACTATATTTAGAATTACCATACTTAGATTTTTCTCCTATATAAAGAAGTCTTGTATATATTGTCATAAAAATTATTCAACACAACATTCAATTTAATATAATATTTCTCTCTCTTTCTCTCTCTTAGATATTTTAACAATTATTGTTAAAAAGAATTTTTTTCCTTCTATCTATATACGCAAAAAAAAAAAAAAAAAAAGAAAAAGAAAAAAAATTTGTCCTAAATGAACAAGATATTAAGCAATTGTTCATACATGGGCAAATTACCAACACCCCCTCGAGGTTTAACTAAAATACGGATTCTCCCCTGAGATTTGAGAAATTACAAATTGCCCCATGAGATTTATATTTGCATAACAATATGATGATGGTTTTGTTCGTATTAAATTTAATCGTAGTCAATCTTCTCGGCATAGTACATCTAGTGTCCTTACTGAAATTGAAACTGAAGATGCGATATTTAATACTCCTCTATTTAGGAAAAACAGTCAATTACATCTTGGTCCTACCACTCAAAACAAATTAAAAGGAATTGATAATTCTACAACTTCACAAATTAGTAAACCTGTTTATTCAACTCATTCACATTTACCTGAAGAAGAAATCGCTTCTAATAATTCTCCAACTCAAACTGATTTTGACGAATTTACACCATCCATCAATCCTCAATTAATGACAATCAAAAAAGAATTTACTCATAATCTTGATAAATTACTTATTGAATTTAAATCTAAAGCCAATAAAACTCAACGCCATGCTTACTATGCTCAATATACTTCTGCTCAAATGTCCCAAATTTCTAGACAATGGTATGATTTTATGATTGAATATGGTTTTGAATTACCTTTATTAGAGTATGTTGACAAATATTACAAAAAACTTAATACAATCACCAAATATAAATGGAAAACTTCTGACACTACTTCTGTTAGTTCTAGTCATCCTCCTTTAGAAAAAATACTTCTTCATCAACAAGGTTCTGAAATCCCTGCGTCACCTTTCAAATTACCTGGTAATGATAATGAAATTAAAAAAGTCATTGAACAAAATAATTATACTAATCAATGTTTAAGTACAATTGGTAAACAATTAGACAAAATAGAAACCAATTTAGAATCTGTTCAAACCTCATCCACTAAACAACCTTTAGATTCACCTTTACTTAATCTACCCACTAATCGTTCTAAAAGAACTAGTTTAGTTACTAATGATCATTCTACTGTCCAAGCTATTGAAAAATTATTTACTAAACTATCTACAACTAATAATGCTTCACCCTCTAAAGATAAAGGTCTTACTGTTCTAAATCAACAATTTAATACTGACACTGCTTCCATCCAATCTGACACTGATGATGACATAAATCAGTTAGCTCAACAATTCCAATCCTCTCATCTTAATAAAATTCATTATCCCAAAGTTAACCCTCAAACTACCAAAAATCTGTTCAAACTAATAATTCATCGCTAATATCCAATTTTCATTGTCAAAAATATAATAACGACACTTTTCACAAAAATATAATTTTGTCCCTAAATTTTGGTCTCTAAAACCTTAATTTTTTGTATTGAAATTCTGAATATGAGAGAATCCCCTTTTTCTTGATTAATAAAAAAGTACATAAACAAATTATTATAGGAGAAATTCTACTACCCACTTTTAATTATATCACTTTCTTCTTTAGTTATGATTAATTTTCTTATTTAGTTATGACATCATTCTACTTATAACTCTCGTTAGGTGTTTGGTTATATATATATTTTTTGTGGTTGGGGGGAGGGGGGAGGGGAATTACTTGCAAGTCCTCTTTGAAAGAGGTGTACTCTTTTTAATCCCAAAGGGTCTGTTTGTTTTCAGAGATAAAATGGATGAGATTGTTAGTGAGGGGATTCTTAGTGAGGGGACTGCTAGTGAGGGGATTAAAAAAAATTGTGTTTGTTGATAACTAATGGAGGAGTAATAATTCATGTTTGTTTTGAGAGATAAGGGTGGGATAAACCACGTAAAATTTTACAAATATCCTTTGCATTATTATCCAATTTGGACTTATACCAACTAAAAAATAAATAAATTTTTACTCAATGTTATTCTTGACCCTCATTCCATGAGTCATATTTTTCATAAATAGTCCCAAAAAAATCTAATTACCTGCTTATTGCAATTTGTCTAACTATTATAAATTTTGGGTATCATCCCCACAAATACAACATAATATGCTGGTTTCCTTGCTATTCCTATTACCATATTTAAAAAATAAATTAATAACAAATTAAAAGAGAGAAAATTAAGACTGCAACATACATTCCTTGCCAAAACATAATGAATCATCAGACATATCCATATATGAAACAAAAGTTTAACCACCAAAACATAATATGGAAATCCACCATGAAAGGGCAAGTTTACATATCTATAATTTCCATGCAAAATTATGCACCATGAAGGTGCATCCACGATATATACCCAAGCTATAATATTTATGCATCACATAATATATTACTGAAGTCAAGTAGCAAACAAAAAGACCATCATAAAATAGATGCCAGATTCAAATATGACCTTCCAATAGCAAAGAAACCCACTCCATCTTGTCATTCTCATCTAAACTGAAGAACAAATCCACTTTGTCCTCATTTTTCACTATCATAGATGCTGCCATCAACTTTTGGGTATTACTCATTAGCAACTTCAGAAGTTCTGCATTAACCAACCTCCTTTGTTGAGATAGGTCATGTGAATATCCCATTCTATGAGCAATCTCCACCATCGTAGTATTAGTATTTTCAATGAATGATCTAAGATTTTTTGCCATCTCTGATAGTTCAGTGGAAATCCTTTCAGCATGTTGACTCATTTTTTTCCCAGTTTTAGTAGATCTAGCACGGTTGGGAACATTACCTGAAGTAGACATTGAATAGTCCATATCACCCATGCTCATACTAAACTGTTTAATAAGGAACTCATCTCCTTTTTTTGTAGTTGCATTTGCATCCTCATTTTCCATGGCTGCAACTGCATCAGCAGGATACTCAGCCAGTTCACCAGTTGCCCTATCTTTCCCAAATAGAATAAGCCAATCTTCATAGAATTAGAATGGCCTGTTTCGCATTCCTTTTGCATCTGGCACCCTCTACACAAGTGATTATCCAATTATTAAAAAGAACAGATTGATTTATAAGTAAAGAATAATGCAAATAACAAAATAAAAACAATGTATACCCTAACATAGTTCAACTATACGTCGTCACTATCAACCAACACCATTTTTTGTTTACCATCCCAACCAAAACCACTTATATTTAACATATCTTGAAGAGTGTTATATTGTTTCCTCCACAACTTAAACTGTGAGTCGATGTGAGGAGTGGCTCAAAGATCAATTCTGGGAAATGCACTTAAGATCTTCTTCTCACATTCATTGTAAAAGCCTGCCCTAAACTGATTATTATCAAGCTTTCACTTGGGATTACTTGCAGTTACATCCTTTATGGTTGTAATGAGGAAGACTTTTTACAATTATTCCAAAACCTTCGAGGTTTCCCCTTCTTACGAGAACTAGTGGTACCCGTGTCATCTATACCTATATATATATATATATATGTATGTATATCATAAGTTTAAATCATAACACACATGTTAATCATAAATAAAAAATCAACTTACAAAATATTTGTTACAAATACCACATAACAACTAAACAAATATGGTTTGAATTACATGTCATAATAAACTCTTAGTTAAAAAAAAAAAAAAAAAAACATCATACAAAACTAATTTATTTACCCTCTGCTTGATTGCCATTCATTAAACATTTGGGTTGCCAAGGTTGTTCTCCATTCACTCCATTGATCAGATGCTTCAACAACGTCAATCATTTCATCTCCTAATTCAGTAGCTAGAGGAGGAGGATTCATTTCCTCATTCTCATCATCATCGAGATCCATAGGCATTTCACGTTGTGTGAGATTGTGGAGAAGGCAACATGCAGTGATAATACGAAATTGAGTCTTGATTGGAAAGTAAGAATAAGTCCTCAATATTGCCCACCTCATTTTAAGTAGCCCAAAACACCTCTCAATGACGTTACAAGCAGAAGAGTGCCTCATGTTAAAAAACTCTTGGGAGTTGTTGGGGCACCTCCTTCTCTCCATTTGGAAAGATGGTAACGATGTCCTCTATATGGTCCAACAAAACCCTCTCCATTTGTGTAACCCGCATTTATGAGATAGTAATGGCCTGTAATTATGTAAGCTGGTTTCACTATGTATGTTAAAAAATAATTGTTTAATATAGATATACTGTACTTATATATGTAACAATATATAATTATCATACTAGTAGGCACTTTCAACCCATGGGGTCTACTAACAGCATCTCTAAGTACTCAAGAGTCAGGAATCTGATCTTTTCCATCCAGGCAAGACATATATGAATTGCATGTCTTGGGAGCACACACCCAATACATTCATGGAAATTTCTTCATTTCTCGTTCTATACATTAGTTTGTCTATTGCAGGGGCAAGAACCTTAATGTAGGTTCCATCTAAAGCACCAAGACAATTCTAATAATAAAACAATATGATAAAAGTAATATAGCCAATAAAAAAAATATAATATGCTAATTAATCCAATTTGTAAATATATTGTACCTGAAAATAACTCCACATATCATCTGTACAATTAGCAGTTATTGGTTCAGGCTTCTTAAGTAAAAGAATATGGAGGCGCAACACTGCCTTGAGAACATTATTCATGTGCTTACTAACTGTTTGACCACTCCGCTTGAAATTAAATTTAATTTTGCGGTTCTTAGTATGATGTGCAAGAACATTCAGAAACATCGCTACTTGCTTCTCTAAGAGAACATAATTTGAATCAGACAATCCAACACTTCACACCAATGAAAGTACGTCTATTCATCCGAAGTTGGTCATGACAATTTATGTCACTATCGTTGACCAATCTATTCAAATGGTCAATTTGTTTTCCATAGGGGTGAGGTGATCTAGGTAGTTGCAACCTAATTTCGTTCTTCTTGAATGCAATATGTAAAATCACTATATACATAGCACATGCATAATTAATGGATGACACAACATATTGGAGGTCTACAAATTCCTCTATGAGGTCCTTTCTTGCTTTCGTAGTGGCATAATTATTATCCATCTACAAAAAATTAATAAACAATAAGCGGCTAAAGTCAACACAAAAACTAAAACAAATAATTGATAATAGAAAGTGTTTAATATGATAATGAATGTTAATTTTAATGTCAAGCCAAAATAGAGCATAATTTGTACTTCATCTCTTTCATTTCTTTTTTTGTTTCTACAAATTCAAGATCCAACCTAGCTTAAAAGTAAATTAAATTTAAAAAAAAAAAGAAAAAAGAACAGAGTGTAACAGGCCAAAAAGCCATAGCATAGTGAGTTTGAAGTACAGTCGAATAGCGAATTGAAGAATGATAGACATTTTTTTTTCATCAACAAAAAATGGAGACATCTTTGTTAGGCCATTACTCTTTAGAAGTGTATTCTTTAAATATACTATGAAATTGCACATGAAGCAGATTAAATATGAAGCTACCATTGTCAAAATCATATATTTATAGCAATCAACATTAGTTTGAAAACTGTTACACAGTTCAGGTGATCCGTCCTATCAATGGTATAGAGATGGTTCAACCATTTGAAGTGCTACAATTATAATAACATAATCGTTCCCTCCAACATGGAATGAAACAGAATAAATGCACTAATAGGATATATATGCAGAAGAAACACTACAGTTCCCTTTGCTCGAGAATTGTAAAAAGCATTGAATGGTCAAGGTACTAATTGTAGACCGCCTCGAGAGAACTCCGCTCTCCGCGCCGCGAGGACATGAATCATTTTGTTCTTAGGCTACTACAATTTGGACTCAATGTCACAGTTTTGAATCTAATCTCACAAAGTGCAATGGAAGATCGATAAATCACCTAAAGAGTTCAAATCTGACAAATCGTTTTGGAAAACTTATTTTTATCAAGAAGTGCCAAACATGGACTGCTTTGCTAGATACAGAGTCGCCACCTAAATGTTTTGTTTTGGGAAATTTAGAAAACCCTGACTCGTGCCTAAGGCCACGTGCCCGTCATCACCTAAGTTGCCTGGGCTCGGGAACTTGGGTGTGAGAGAGGAGTTATAGCGACCCCGGTCTTTCCCATTTGGTTGTTGTATCCGGACTTAGGTAACGTAGATCCTGTTGTTATATTTATGTTGTTGCCATCCTTTATTTACTTGTCTTTGAGCTATAGGATGTGTTGGGCAGGTTTGTTACAGGTTGGTTGGGTTGGGGAGCAAATGGTTGCTACCCAGAATTTTGGTCCTTCGCTTGAGCGAGAAGTTTGTTGCTCGAGCGAGCTCTTCATTTTGGTACTTCGCTCGAGCGAGGGTTTGGTAGCTCGAGCTAGAGTGGAGTCTTGTGTCTAGTGGATCGAGCCAGAGTGGCTTCGTTCGAGCGAGCGATTGCGTCTGGTTCTGGACCTGAGAGTTGTAGTTTTTGGCTCGAGCGAGCTTTTCTTCCCTCGAGCGAGTTGGTTTGTTCTTCGCTCGAGCGAGCGTTCCGTCGGTCGAGCGTGCTTCTGGGTTGCAGACTTGAAGCTTCGAGTTTTTGGCTCGAGCGAGACTTTCTTCGCTCGAGCAAGTCTTTCTTGTGTCTGGTCGCTCAAGCGACCAATCCTTCGCTCGAGCGAGCTTGTTTTATATAAATACGCAGCAGCGGTTTGAAATATACTTTTCATCCTCTTTTTGATTTCAGAACCATAGGTCCGTGTTTTCTCTTCCTCCACTCACCTTCTCTCTTAGGTTTCATCTTATTATAGGGTGTTTCTACCCTAGGTTCTTTATTAAAAAGATAGAGGGTCATGAGAGCTCTACTTTAATCAGAGAGTTTGGCGGTTTGGAGCACTTTGGATTTTGGATCATCATCTCCATCATCTCCATTTGAGTTCTTCACTTCGAGGTAGGGATTTCCTACTTCATATTATAGGTTTTGTCCTAAGTTTTGGTATTTTGATATGTTGGTGTCGTTTGGTGATTTTGGAAAAACTAGGGTTTATATCATAATTTGAGAAATAGGGAATTGTTTATATATTAAATTCCATGTGATTGTGAATCATGAAAAATGACATAGGTAGTGTCAAGTTGATAAAATTGAACCTTGGGGTTAATTTTGAGGAAAGGGGGAAAAGCCCTAATTGTTGTAATAAAATTAATTTGTATAATTAATTTTGGGGAAAAATGTGGAATTGAGTTTGATTCATGAAATTGGAGAATTATGAGATAAATAGTGTAGTAGAATAGTTTAATCACTCACCTATGAAAATGTTGCGTTTACATTTGTTGATACATTTATTTCCTGTTTAGAAATAACTATTTTGGGCTATCGGTGGAGGATAGTCGTGATTGTTGTAGACATTGCATGTTGATTAGGGAAAACTGAAACTAATCACATTGAATGAGTCATTGAATATGACAGTTGAATTAATACAGCAAATCTATGTATTGATTGAATATTGTGTATGACAAATGTTTAATACATTGTATATGTATATTGTTTGGGAGGAGATAGGGGATGTACTCCATGGTTTGAGGGAAGATAGGGGATGGACTCTCAAACCTGTTTAGGAGGAGAAAGGGGATGGACTCCATTAGTACAGCAAATATGTGTACTTATTGATTTATGGAAGTGTTTTAGTATGAGCCTTAGTCTCATTTGATTTGTTGATATTGGAAGTAATGTTGATATAAGATGTAATCTCATTATTATTGTTTGGCCAGGTTCTGAGCCATGTCTGTATAATTGGAAAGTTGATTAATAACGCAAAGCGAAACCTGTCATGGACATTATTGTCATGAAACTGTAAAGTGATATAATGGATTTAACAGTGTTAACCATCTATCGAATGCTATGACTTTAGTCAATTCTTATATTTGGTTTAGTATATTTCTGCTGGGCTGTGGGTCACCCTATACGGGAACTTCATTTTCAGGTTCAGGTGATATGCTACTTCCAAGGACTTAGCTTGGAAGGATTTGGAGTTGAAGACTCTGTTTAGATTAGTTGTTATTTTGTTTTAGTTTGATATTACATATAAACTCAAGCCAAGGACTTAATGTGTAATTGAGTTAGTACTCAGACTTTTGTGTCCAAGTGTTGGCTTGGAAAGATGTAAGCCCGTAGGGTATTTACTTTCGTTATTACATGTAATGTCTTTTAAATAAGATTACTCTGATGAATGGAATAAGGTTTTGTCTTTCTTAATCAATGCATGTTAATATTGTATATATTATGGGTTTATTTTGAGGGTGTGACAACTTGGTATTAGAGCGTACCGGGTTTGAATACTTTGGGTACGTGAGAAGTGATTAGTATCACAAGGAGTTCGTCTCGCTTGATAGAGACTTAGTTGTACTGTTATATGCTTATATGATAACATGTTTATGTGATTATGTGGGTATGGAACGTAGTTTGTAGGATGTTGATTGGACCCTTGAGTTCCTAGTAGTCTTGTTAGAAAGGCACTTGATCAATGCTGCTTCCAACCAGAACTCTAGCAAAGCTTCGGGACTGTCATTATCCGGGAATGAAATTCGTAGGTGCTTATGTGATTATGTGCTTACGTAGAGTGAATTACTGTTGTCCAATGTATTAGGACGCGAGTGTTACAGCTTCAGCACATTTATTAATGTGCTAACATCTTCGTTACCTTTATTAGGATGTCAGGACGAGGACGAGGACGTGGTAGGCGTGGTAGGCAGGGTAGGCAGGAAGTGCATATGCCGGAGGAGATTCCGGAGCAGCAGGAGGGAGTTGGCCGGGCCAACGTGGCCAAGCCAGTAGGTCAGCAGGCTATGGGCGCTTTGGCCCGAGAGATAGCAGGGGCATTCAGGGAGTCCGTGGGCATTCTCAGGGCTGAGAATCAAGCCCAGGTTCATGTTGCAGATGTAGGGCCTGCATTTCTGAAGAGAGAGTTCTTCCGGTCTAACCCAGACGAGTTTATGGGTGATCCAAAAGAGCCACTTAAGGCAGATGAATGGCTCGAACAGACAGCGAAGACGTTTGAGATGCTTGGCATCGAGGACGGGGTTCTGAAGGTGACCCTGGTATCTTTCCAGCTCAAGGGGGATGCGGGTCAGTGGTGGAAGTTCACGAAAGGCCGTATAAGAGGGACTTGGGAGGCCTTTGTAGATGCCTTCTAGGAGAAGTTCCTATCTCCAGCTGTTAAGGAGAAGTTGAGGGATCAGTTCTGCCAGCTTAAGCAGCTGAGTTCTTCTTTGGCTAAGTTTGAGGCCGCATTTACCAGTTTGTCCAGGTTTGCACCTGAGCTTGTGGTGTCTGAGGAACGCCACTGTTTAGAGTTCAAGAAGAAGTTGAGGCATGGCCTCAAGATGAGAGTTGGGGGTTCTATGACCCGAGAGTATGGGCGTCTGGTGGATGCTGCAGCCCATATGGAGATCATGATGCAAGAGGAGGAGGAGAGGCAGAGGGCCTCCAAGAGGAGTTAGGATGGCCAGAATGATGGCAGGAGACAGAGGGGTTTTAACCCTCAGTAGTCTCAGAGTAGCTTTACTAGATCGACTTTTCCTGTGCCGAGTGCAGTTTCTGGGAAAGGCAGCCAGGGAGACATTACCTGTTTCAAGTGTGGTCAGCTGGGCCACAAGTCTCCAGTTTGCCCGCAGAAGGGAGAAGGGTAGAGAGCAGCATCATCTTCGGCTCGATCTCAGAGCTAGAGTCAGGGTAGAGGCTAGCCGCTCTCGTGTTATCAGTGTGGTCAAGCAGGGCACATGAAGAGGTTTTGCCCGCAGTTGAGTGGCACATCTGGTGCATCTAGCTTAAGGCAGACTCAGACTCATCAGCCAGCTCAGTCTGTTCAGGCCTCGAGGGCCAATCAGGGGGCTTCATCGTCCCAGTCTGTGCAACAGTCTTATGCTCCTAGAGGTGAGCAGGTTGATCAGAGACCGTCTGGGCGCGTGTATGCTGTTACCGCGCAGGATCTTGTACTGGCTCCATTGGTTGTGAGAGGTACCTTCTTGTTTTGCAACTCGGTTGCTAGTGTATTGATAGATACGGGAGTATCTCATTTTTTTATATCTGCTGCATTTGCATCTGTTTTGGGATTGGAGTTGGCACAGTTAGCATCTCCTATATGTGTAGTATCGCCTGTTGGGGGTGAGTTGATTTTAAAACACGGTTGTAGAGGTTGTGATATAGAGGTCGCTGATCATCGGCTTCCGTTTCCTTTCGTAGTTATGCCCATGTCGGGATTTGATGTTATTTTGGGTATGGACTGGTTATCGTCATACCGAGCTGTTATTGACTGCTACTGCCAGAGGGTCACAGTTTGTACCTTGAGCGGGGAGTGTTTTTATTTTCTGGGGGATCGGGTTGGTAGTGTTTTGCCACTGGTGTATGATCCACGAGGGTGGAGTGAGTTGAGTGGTCTTCTTGCTAGCCTTTTGAGTAGCGAGTGTGATGAGACCCAGACTGTGTTGCCAAGAGTGGTTTGTGAGTACTCGGATGTCTTTCCCGATGATCTTGTTAGTTTGCCACCTCACAGAGAGATCGAGTTCTTTATTGACCTAGTGCCTGGCACGGCGCCGATTTCTATGGCACCTTATCGTTTTGCCCCAGCCGAGTTAGTTGAGTTGAAGATTCAGCTCTAGGAGTTGCTAGATAAGGCCTATATTCGTCCAAGTGTTTCGCCGTGGGGAGCACCGGCCCTCTTTGCTAAAAAGAAAGGTGGTGCTTTGAGACTGTGTATCGACTACCAGAAGTTGAATCGGGGGACGGTTAAGAATAAGTACCCTATGCCCCGTATAGATGATTTGTTTGACCAGTTGAAGGGTTCCCGTTGTTTCTCTAAGATAGACTTGAGATCGGGTTACCACCAGTTGAGGGTCAGGGAGGAGGATATTCCGAAGACGGCATTCCGTACACGGTATGGCCATTATGAGTTTCTGGTGATGCCGTTTGAGCTCACCAATGCACCGGCAGTCTTTATGGACTTGATGAACCGGATATTCCGGGAATTCTTGGATCGTTTTGTAGTCGTGTTTGTGGACGACATTCTTATCTATTCATCTTCTGAGGAAGAGCACGAGGAACACTTGAGAGTGGTGCTTGAGTTGCTTAGAACCCATAAGCTTTATGCGAAGTTTGGGAAGTGTGAGTTCTGGCTAGGGGAAGTCAAGTTCTTAGGCCATGTGGTTTATAGGAAAGGAGTGTCTGTTGATACATCCAAGATTGAGGCAGTGCAAGATTGGGCACAGCCTAAGAGTGTGTTTGAGATCCCCAGTTTTCTGGGATTAGTTGGGTACTACCGACGGTTTGTGAAGGATTTCTCCAGGTTAGCTTCGCCGTTGACTAGACTGACTCAGAAGGGAGTCAAATTTGTATGGAGTGAGACTTGTGAAAAGTCGTTCCAAGAGCTGAAAGTTAGATTGACCACCGCTCTGGTCTTGATCATTCCGGAGAGAGAGTTGGGTTATGCTATTTATTGTGATGCCTCATGAGAGGGTTTGGGTTGTGTGTTGATGCAAGAGGGGAAAGTGGTAGCCTATGGCTCACGTCAATTGAAAATACACGAGAAGAATTACCCTACACACGACCTAGAGTTAGCAGCGGTGATCTTTGCCTTGAAGATTTGGAGGCATTATCATTATGGTGAGCAGTTCGAGGTATTCTCGGATCATAAGAGTCTAAAATATCTGTTTACACAGAAAGACTTGAACTTGAGGCAGAGAAGGTTGATGGAGTTTATTGAGGATTACGACTTCAAGTTGCATTATCATCTGGGAAAGGCCAATGTGGTGGCCGATGCCCTTAGCAGGAAATCTGTTGGTGACGTAGCTAGTATAGCCATCCGTGAATGGGAGATGTTGGGTGCACTTGGGGAGTTTGATTTGCTTCTGGGCGAATCCGTTGAGGCTGCAGCCTTGTTTTCTGTTGTTGCGCAGCCTACACTTGTGACTCGAGTGTTAGAGGCACAGAGAGGTAACCTTAAGGTAGATTCCCTCTGAGAGAAGATCTCCAGTGAGAAGGTTGAGAAGGGTTTGACGGTGTATCCCAACCTGAGTGTGAGATACCGAGACCGTTTGTTTGTGCCGGAGTTTTGCTGAGAGGAGGTACTTCGAGAGTTTCATCATTCATGCCTAGCGGTGCATCTGGGAGGCACTAAGATGTACTGGGATTTGGGTCGCCAGTTTTGGTGGCGGGGTATGAAGAGAGATGTGGCAGTTTTCGTGTCTAAGTGCCTTACTTGTCAGCAAGTGAAGGCCGAGCATCAGAGGCCAGCGGGTTTGTTACAACCCTTGCTTATTGCCGAGTGGAAGTGGGAGCATGTCACTATGGACTTCGTTGTAAGTCTTCCGAGGACTCAGCGGGGTAGTGATGCTATTTGGGTGGTTGTAGACCGGTTGACTAAGTCGGCGCACTTCATTCCTATGCGCGTGAAAGATTCGGTAGATCATCTTGCCGACTTGTATATTCGGGACATAGTGAGGTTGCACGGGGTTCCAGTGACGATCGTCTTTGATAGAGATCCTCGTTTTACTGCCAGGTTGTGGCAGAGTTTGCATAGTGTCTTGGGCACTAAGTTGACCTTTAGCACGGCTTATCATCCTTAGACTGACGGGCAGTCCGAGCGTACTATTCAGATCCTTGAGGATATGCTTCGGGGTTGTGTTCTTGACTTTAGTGGGTCGTGGGAGAGACACTTGCCCTTAGTGGAGTTTGCCTACAACAACAGTTTCCAGTGTAGTATCGGTATGGCACCGTTTGAGGCCTTGTATGGCCAACCGTGTAGGTCTCTAGTTTGTTGGGCCGAGGTGGGTGATGGACCTTTATTGGGTCCGGAGTTGGTGAGGGAAATGACAGAGAAGGTTGAGCTTATCCGTAGGAGGCTTGTTACAGCCCAGAGTCGTCAGAAATCGTATGTCGACCGTAGGAGGACACCTTTGGTATTTGAGGTGGGTGATCATGTCTTTCTAAAGATATCACCTAGGTGGGGATTGATGAGATTCGGGAAGAGTGGGAAGTTGTCCCCTCGATTTATTGGCCCTTTTGAGATCCTTGAGAGGATTGGTGAGGCTGCCTATCGTTTAGCTTTGCCACCGCAATTGTCCAGAGTTCATGACGTGTTTCATGTGAGTATGCTTCGAAAGTATAAGCCGGATCCATCGCATGTATTGGATTGGACCGACTTAGAGGTAGATGAGGATGCCTCGTATGAGGAGAGGCCCGTTTGGGTCTTAGATAGGAGGGATCAAGTTTTGCGAGGCAAGACCATCCTTTTGGTAAAGGTTTTGTGGAAACATCACGGGGTGGAAGAAGCCACTTGGGAACGTGAGTTGGAGGTCCGAGAGAAATATCCAGATCTGTTTGTAGATGCTTGAGCATATGTGTTTATTTTGTTGTAATATTGAACCTTAAGTGTATTAAATATAACTTAGGTTGTGAAACATGGTTTATGTTTTGAGTTTATGGAAGTATTTTGAAACTTGCCTCATAATGGAAGTTTAGTGTGACATTGCATATGTTGATTGTGTTGTAGAATTGGAGTTATATCATGGAATTAAGTATGATATGGAAATGGGAATCACATATATTGAAAACTGTTGAATTTGAAAGGAAATTGCATATTGATAATGCAGGTTGAAATATATATATATATATATTGTGAAATGCTTCTTGATAAGAGATGAAATGACCGGTAATGCGTCAAGTTGTTTATTATTGTGATGTAATATTATTGGAATTTGAGAAAAACCTATTTTTGAAAACTCATGCTTAATTTCAGAGACGAAATTCTTTAAGGGAAGGAGGTTATAGTGACCCCGGTCTTTCCCATTTGGTTGTCGTATCCGGACTTAGGTTCCGTAGATCCTGTTGTTATATTTATGTTGTTGTCATCCTTTATTTACTTGTCTTTGAGCTATAGGATGTGTTGGGCAGGTTTGTTATAGGTTGGTTGGGTTTGGGAGCAAATGGTTGCTACCCAGAATTTTGGTCCTTCACTCGAGCGAGAAGTTTGTCGCTCGAGCGAGCTCTTCCTTTTGGTACTTCGCTCGAGCGAGGGTTTGGTAGCTCGAGCTAGAGTGGAGTCATGTGTCTAGTGGATCGAGCCAGAGTGGCTTCTTTCGAGCGAGCGATTGCGTCTGGTTCTGGACCTAAGAGTTGCAGTTTTTGGCTCGAGCGCGATTTTCTTTGCTCGAACGAGTTGGTTTGTTCTTCGCTCGAGCGTGCTTCTGGGTTGCAGACCTGAAGCTTCGAGTTTTTGGCTCGAGCGAGACTTTCTTCGCTCGAGCAAGTCTTTCTTGTGTCTGGTCGCTCGAGCGACCAATCCTTCGTTCGAGCGAGCCTGTTTTATATAAATACGCAGCAGCGGTTTTAAATACACTTTTTATCCTCTTTTTGATTTCAGAACCCTAGGTGCATGTTTTCACTCCCTCCACTCACCCTATCTCTTAGGTTTTATCTTATTATAGGGTGTTTCTACCCTAGGTTCTTTATTAAAAAGATAGAGGGTCACGAGAGCTTTACTTTAATCTGAGAGTTTGGCGGTTTGGAGCACTTTGGATTTTGGGTTATCATCTCTATCATCTCCATTTGAGTTCTTCACTTCGAGGTAGGGATTCCCTACTCCATATTATAGGTTTTGTCCTAAGTTTTGCTATTTTGATATGTTGGTGTCGTTTGGTGATTTTGGGAAAACTAGGGTTTATATCATAATTTGAAAAATAGGGAATTGTTTATATATTAAATTCCATGTGATTGTGAATCATGAAAAATGACATAGGTAGTGTCAAGTTGATAAAATTGAACGTTGGGGTTAATTTTGAGGAAAGGGGGAAAAGCCCTAATTGTTGTAATAAAATTAATTTGTATAATTAATTTTGAGGAAAAATGTGGAATTGAGTTTAATTCATGAAATTGGGGAATTATGAGATAAATGGTGTAGTAGAATAGTTTAATCACTCACCTATGAAAATGTTGCGTTTATATTTGTTGATACATTTATTTCCTGTTTAGAAATACCTGTTTTGGACTATCGGTGGAGGATAGTCGTGATTGTTGTAGACATTGCATGTTGATTAAGGAAAACTGAAACTAATTACATTGAATGAGTCATTGAATATGACAGTTGAATTAATATAGCAAATCTGTGTATTGATTGAATATTGTGTATGACAAATGTGTAATACATTGTATATGCATATTGTTTGAGAGGAGATAGGGGATATACTCCATGGTTTGAGGGAAGATAGGGGATGGACTCTCAAACCTGTTTAGGAGGAGAAAGGGGATGGACTCCATTAGTACAGCAAATATGTGTACTTATTGATTTATGGAAGTGTTTTAGTATGAGCCTTAGTCTCATTTGATTTGTTGATATTGGAAGTAATGTTGATATGAGATGTAATCTCATTATTATTGTTTGGCCAGGTTCTGAGCCATGTCTGTATAATTGGAAAGTTGATTAATAACGTAAAGTGAAACGTGTCATGGACATTATTGTCATGAAACTGTAAAGTGATATAATGGATTTAACAGTGTTAACCATCTATCGAATGCTATGACTTTAGTCAATTCTTATATTTGGTTTAGTATATTTCTGCTGGGCTATGGCTCACCCTATACGGGAACATCATTTTCAGGTTCAGGTGATATGCTACCTCCAAGGACTTAGCTTGGAAGGATTTGGAGTTGAAGACTCTGTTTAGATTAGTTGTTATTTTGTTTTAGTTTGATATTACATGTAAACTCAAGCCAAGGGCTTAATGTGTAATTGAGTTAGTACTCAGACTTTTGTGTCCAAGTGTTGGATTGGAAAGATGTAAGCCCGTGGGGCATTTACTTTCGTTATTACATGTAATGTCTTTTAAATAAGATTACTTTGATGAATGGAATAAGGTTTCGTCGTTCTTAATCAATGCATGTTAATATTGTATATATTATGGGTTTATTTTGAAGGCGTGACAAAGGTCATGCAATGAGCACCCTCGTTCGCCCGATCAAAGATCAGCCTTTACTAACATGATATTTTGTTTTTGAAAACACATGTGCTCTTATTCCGGTTATTTAACTTAGAATTACTATGCGATACGCGCAGCATACAAGTATAGACTAGATCTCCTAATTTGGAACAAAACATCTCATGTTTATTTTTTAAAATGGTTTGAAGTTTGCTACTCGTAAGTAGGCTAAATCGTAGATTTGATGAATGGTTCCAATTCAAGCAATCCAACTTTCATCCACAGGCATTCAAGCAGTTAATCACTTAAGCAGTTAGCCTCATGGCAAGCATGTTTACATGGCAACATTAACACACATGCAGTATGCTAAAGCGTAAACACTTACAATGTACTCCAAGCCAAAATAGGGAACTAGTTAGAAATCATGCATGATCCTAGTTCATGTTAAGATGGTTAATGCAACACATGGAAAATGCAACTAAGATAGGCTCGGTTATTCTAAGATGTCATGTGAAATGCAACTTGGTACATGTATTCAAATTGAAATTGAAATACAATGCAATTTGTATGATGCGCCGAGTCCGGTGCATGCAAGACAAAATGAATAATGCACGCATGCATAGCATAAGGTATGCTTATCGAAATATGCCCTAAAACTAACCATCGTAAGCGGTTAAATAAAAGGGAGAAAGAAATGAGGGTTGGAAGACATGCATCACACGCACGCACGCTTATTACAACGGTTGGCCCTCTCGACGGAGGATCCGAATAAGAAGCTAACTAGCTAATCTAAGCTAATTAAACTAATTATTACATCACAGAAACTGAATAACTAGCTACAACTAATTATTACAGATCAAGCTAATTAACTAACAAGCTATTACAACAGAAGTAAGCAGCTAAACGCATTAACTACTTAAATACAGAACCAAAGCATAAACTAGCTAAGGAAAGCAGCTAAGTAAAGCAATAAAACAGGAGCCTCAAGGCGAGAATCGCATGCATGCTCAGTCGCCTCGTTTGGAAATCCGTCGCGATGCTCTAACTTGCCTCTATTTGTAACTATTCTCAGAACCTTGCACCAAGCTCCAGAAAGCTTCTAACTCGCCTTGGGGACTTGTAGGAACATGGCTGACCAGTTGTTGATGTTGCCAGCCACTGGCCGACCACTTTTCTTTGCTGCAGACCAGAAAAAGTGGTCGGCCAGCTAGTTTTTCTGGTTGGCCGACCAGTTTCTGCTGCACTTCTCCAGTTTGCTGCAACAGAGAACAAGAAAGGATATGGCAATGTATTTGCAAGATATGTGTGCACAACCACCCTCCCTATCATTTCATAAGCTTAGGGGAGTGTGGTTCTCGACCCTTAGGGCCATCAATCACGTATCTCGATGCATGATGGCCAAGAAGCCAAATTGCACAATTCAATATGAAATGAATGCACACATAACACAAAAAGCTTTAAACTCTATCATATGTGATCAAGAGCATCGGCGACCGAGAAAGGAGGCACGTTTCATCACTCCAAGTATGAAACGTCCCTCGTTTCTCATGTTTAGACTAACACCTAATCCAAACAAAATGCAATGCAACTACATGGCATACACAATGCAAAGAATAACATGGCATACATAATGCAAAGAACAACATGGCATACTCAATGCGATGAACAACGTGGCATACACAATGCAAACAACAACATGGCATACTCAATGCAATGTGACATGATCAACTTAACAAAGCTAATGACATATGCAAACAATGCTAATGCATGCATACACAATGCAAGGCAACATAAGCATGCAACAACATGATACAATGTAACAACATTCAGATAACATGCTTGATGGACTTAAACCAAAATGGACAGACCTCAGTCATGCCCAAATCAGTGGCCATAATGCTACGAAAATGAAGGCATAAAAGCATATACAAGCATGCACATGCAATGACCCATCAACTAGGCATAAGAGCACAACCCTCAAGAGTGCTCAAAGAGTGACAAATGTAGAAGTGTAACAACTACTATAAGCTCTGAAATTAAGCAAGAAATGATGCCAAATCATTCAAACAACATAAGCATGGCATGTTAGGGTCCTTAAGGCATAAGGCTAGCAAAGAGGACTATACAAAGGGACATGCAACACATGGCACAAATGTAAGAACCAGCCACAAACAGAGCTCAAGCAGGTCTAAACAAAGACCAAAATATGCTGAGATGGGGGCTCAAAGGCCTAGGCATGCATGCTCACACACCAGGCCATAAACAAGGCAACAATTCATAACACTCAAAGGCACTTAAAGAGTGGAAGAAGTAGGAACATGGCAAGTCTATATGCTTTGAAATGTCATGTTAAAGGATGCCAAATCATGTACACAACACAAATGAAGCTATACTATGGTACCCAAAGCTTGAAGCTAGCATAGGCATTTGTACTACAACTATGCAAAACATGAAGCATATGGTGAAGGCAACCTAAAACAGTCCTAGAACATGTCAAAATGAGTCTAAAACATATATGGAAGGAAGCCAAAACAAGCTAGCATGAAGGGCATAAGGCATGATGTATGCAAGGCAAATAAGGTGGATTACACTACACCTATCAAGACCAAGCATGAGATGGCTTCGCCAATAAAAATAAGAGTTATATCATGGCAAAATAACCCCAAATACACACTGAAATGATAGCTCGCAAGCTTAGGCATGAAAGCATATGCAATGATTCATGTTTAAGGCATAAAGGGCAAACCCTCCAACGCATTGAAAGAGTGACAAATGCAAGTGTATGACCATGAAACATGCACTAAAATCTCATAACAAATGATGCCAAATCATTCAAATAGGCCAAGTAATGCATGCTAGTGGATTTGATACATAAAGCTAATAAGCTAGAATGCATTATAGCTATATAAAGCATGGCATGCATGACCAAAAAAAACACAAATCAGAGCTAGAGCATGCTAAAACATGGACAAAAGCTTCTTAGAGTTAAGACAAAATCATGCTAGAATGATGGTCTAAAGCATGATACACATTGGGCTAGTTCATGGAATTGCACTACAAGTGCATGGAGCATGCAAGGGGCTATCAAACCAAATCTTAACAGAGGTATATCATGGCCAAAAAAAAACACCAAGAACATGCTGAGATGGACTCAAAACAAGCTAGAAAGACATGCTACTTCATGAAGCATACAAAGCTAGTTTGCAACATTTACACTACAAGTGTATAAGGCATGCAAGGGATGACAAAACCAAGTCAAACCAGTGGTATGCCATGTCAAAATAACCCCAAATACATGCTAAGATATGGCCAACATAAGCTTAACAAACATGCTCAAACATGAGACAAATGAAGTAAGCATACAAGAACATAAGGAGAGGGGATGACCCTCTCCTATTTGGGACCTCAAAACACCATTTCCACCACTAAAATTCCTCTAAGTTTCAGTGGTGAGGAGGCCAAAACAAGGTGATCCCAATAGCTCAAAAAGATGGCACAAGAACAAGGTCAAATAAGGCCTAAGAGGGGGTAGACTACCCCCAACACAAAAGTGACCTTAAACAAACATCACAAGCATGTAAAATTAGAACTTTTTGTAGTAGGAAGTCAAGCCTAAATAAGCATGCAAACAGGTCCAAAAGCTTAAGCAAAAACCAAGGTTTAAGGGGTTAAAGGCTCACCCTTGTAGAACCACCTTGAAGTTAGAACTCCGGCAACTTTTTTGAGCTCAAACCAAACCAAAAACACCAAAACTAGCTTCTAAGAGCCTCAGCAACAAAAAGAATGGTGGTTAAGTGTGTGTTTGTGTGTAATAGTATGACAAAACTACACTTTTAAGCACAAAAATGAGAACAAGAGAGATATAGAGATATATGTGTACCTATAGCTCCAGCCAAAAAAATATGAACCTGGAGGAGGAGGGGGGAGGTTCTCTCTTATAGAGAACAAGAAACAAGCTTGTTGGACAAGCTTTTGACCTAAAGCCATCCCTCCATACACGTGTATGGAGGATGGCTTCTGTGCCTTCCAGCTGGCAGAGCTGTAAAAAAAATATCTCCAAAAAGGTGATGGAAAGCTGCCGACCACTTGAAGTGGTCGCCCAGCTACTTTTACTAGTCGGCTGACCAGTGGAAGTGGTCAGCCAGGGGAGAAAGTGGTCGGCCATGGGGGGGAGATGGCCTGCACACTGAAAGTAAGGCAATGGTGTGGTGGTCAACCAGAAAAGGTGGTCCAAAGACAAAGAAAACCAGTTGCCCGACCAGAAAGCTGGCTGGTAGGAAGGAAAGTGGTCTCCAAGGGGAAAAACTGGTCTCCCACCCTTGTACCACCTTCCAAACAAGGAAAACAAGGTTTGTACCAAAAACAAACCAAAAAGATGCAAGACGAAAGTCCGGGAGGCAAGGCACGCAGTCGGGAGCCTCGAAAACTAGTCTACGGGCATCAAAAGTGGTCTCCCAGACCACAATGTCCCTCTAGACAGAGCCAACAAGGTGTGGTTCAAAAACCACGCCAAACGGAGAACGTTAAGCGGTTTCGAGACAAGGCGCGTGGCCGAAGGCTCAGAAAACTAAAAACTAGTCTCCAAACGAGAAAAGTGGTCTACGACCACAAAAGGATGGTCCACAGGCCTCCTTCTCTCTCCAGGGAAGAGAAACAAGGCTTGGTCCACAAACCGAGCCGAAACACAAAGAGTTTAGAGGCCCGAAGGCAAGGCACTCAGCCGAAAACTCCGAAACCTCGAAACACGCACAACATGCGCAATCACCGAGCGCTCAATCGATGACGTCTAAGTCTTAAGGTCGGTCAAAAATAGGGGTGTCTACACTAATCTATGAAATCAATTTCCAAAATCAAAATCTCGAAAGCCGAAATAATAAAATATGCAACAACAATAACTAGGATAGCCAACGGCTAGAGAAAATTTTGCATCGTCACAAAGCATGAATGGGAATTCCACTAAAATATATTAGCAAAGATCACAGTCATCCATGCGGGTGATTATTCAGTACTCTTGGAGTATGGACATGTGGTGCTCCATAAGGTTTTTATTGGTGGAGAGGCACAAGGGCCCACAATTTATGTTGGAGATGGGGGAATAACATGAGGCTAAATAATTGGTGATTGGCTTGGAGTATGACCACGTGGTGCTCTGGGAGTATTGAATAATTTTCGTATGCATATAGCATTTTGGTTTTTCTTTTGTTCTCTTATTTATTTATTTATTTTTCTTTTGGGACAAAAAACATTTTAGCTCCTTCAAGCAACAATTTAACCTTTGAATATCATAATCTGACTGGAATTTTATTCAACTTCCATTATGGATGCTACTTCCAGGATAAAACTGTTGCTAAAATGCTGGTACAAACTACAAAGTTCATCTCTTAATTGTACTTTAATAATTTCATCAGCTTTAGTTCAATATACAAGTAGAAATCTCACCAACTATTTAAATTTCAAGGCCCTACTTTCAAGTACATAGTTGGAAGAAAAGGGAGGAGGGGGGGGGAGAGGGGGAGATTTCATTAGTCAGTTGCTTCATGCTTAAATATCATGCTATCTTCATGAAACTATTCCACTGCTTATGTACCAATAAATTGAATCCAATTTTTAAAAATTTCCAATACGTTTTGTTTCACCGACAATTTAGTAAAAACAAAATGTTTTCTTGGCTATATGTAACCTATCCAGTTAACTGCACAAGTTACATATATATATATACCTCTGTTCCATTCCATAATAACACAAATGGCCAAAACAGAGCATAATTTGTACTTCATCTGTTTCATTTCTTTTTTTGTTTCTACAAATTCAAGATCCAACCTAGCTTAAAAGTAAATTAAATATATATATATATATAAATAGAGTGTAACGGCCAAAAAGCCATAGCCGAGTAAGTTTGAAGTGCAGTTGAATATCATATTGAAGAATGATGATGATGATAATTTCTTCATCTGTAGAAATTTAGAATAAATTGATAATGATAAGAATCATATTAATCCCATCATGTAACGCCCCGAAAATATAACGATAGCTCATGACGTATAATCAAATAAGATAATGTGTTTCCAAAATGAGTATTCTTTCCATTCATATATGATTTGACTTATACAAAAGATAACATATGCATTTACACATTCCCATGCTCTAACTCTGAATCTATAGCATGTATTACAACATGAGATATGATATTAAAGTAAAATAGATAATAAATGCCCTAAAGGCTTACAACTTTCCAAGACGATACTTGGTTACAACAAAAGTGGATTTAAATCTAATACAGTTAAAGCCCTTTGCTTGTACAAAAATAAACACAACAAATACACAAAATGAAGCTCTTGCTCCAAGTCTTTCCAAGCTATTGCCTTGGCAAAGGCATATCATCAGCACCTTGAAAATATTTTTCCCACATAGGATGAGCCAAAGCCTAGTAAAAATAATCCAACATAGTATATGAATCTTAACAAAGATATAAGGTGAATGCATATGCAATGCTCGTGCTAAAACATTTTATATTTCTTTCCAAAACCATGCAAGGCCAAGTTAATATCATAATTTGTAAATCATTTCATTTACAATAAAAAGCAGGGTAGTGAATTACACTTTGAGAATCTCAAAACAAATAAACCTTTCATGAAAATTTCGTTCGCGGGAAACCGTAACTCGGCACCCATGTAAATATAGGCTATACAAGCACTACTATTGCCATTTCACAGAAATTTCGTTCCGCGGGATCGGCACCAATGTAAATGCGCGGCTTTTAGGACTTTCACCATGGACACTCAGGCCAACTTATTTCAACGAGACAACACATACTTCCTAGATTTACCCTATTTTCTCAAAACGATTAACATTTCCAATGTATAAATATGAAATAATGCTCAATGCAAATGGGTGAGACAATAGTTTCAATTTTCCTAATTCTCATGTATTTTCTACAACAATCATAGCTATCATCCACCGATAGCCCAAAACAGATATTTCTAAACAGATAAACAATTTTCAATAAATATAAACTTTCCAAATTTCAAGATGTGGGTGGTAATACATATCCAACTCCACCATCCTCATCAATATCAACTCAATTTTACATTTTCAACATCAATTTCATTATTTATATAAAATCAACATTTAAGACATTTAAGGCAAAATCCTTTATTTTTTTTTTCCCAAAATCAATTCCAAGTATCCAAATCAACGATTTCATCAGAACTCAACTTTATTTCCAACACCACAATCATTTCCAAGAAACCATTTGAAAACCCCCTTTTTGATCTTTAACCCAAAACCTTAGATTTGTTTCAAAAATCTCCAAAATCACAATATTGTTTACAAATAGTAAATAACTTAGTTAAAACTCATAGAAAGTGCAAAGAATCCCTACATCAAGTATAGAATATATATGAGAGAAAGAGTAAAGAAACTTCAACAATTACCCAAACACAACTTCGTTCAGATCAAAAAGAAACCCACAGCGTGCTATACCTTTTTAACAAAGGGACATGGATGAAGAACTCGATGGATCTAGGTGTATTTGTAGAAAGAAGTTGAGTTTTAGAGAGAGATGGTGTAAAACTAGGGTTTTTTTTATAGCGATTTCAATTTTGACCAGACCCTTGTTGTATTCTAGGATACGGGTGTCATGGTTTCGTACTAATGGTTATACCTTGCTTCCTTTGTTTTTCCCTTAATTTAGCTATTGGGTTGTTGTGATTGTGTTTGGAACATGTTGGTTGCTTAGTTTTCAAACCTATGTTGTCCAAATTTTTGCCCCTCCACTAAAGTGGCACTTTTTGCACTTGAGCAGGCTTTGTGAACTCTTAGTATTTTTCAGGTCTGCGAAACTGTTGGGAGAGTGTATTCTACGCTCAAGCGGGTGGGCGCTCGAGCGGCCTTTGTTGTGCTCGAGCGATGGTCTTCTGTCTATAAAACTACTGGAAGTGTGTATTCTACGCTCGAGCAGTGAGTTTCTTTCTCATTGTGTCTTGGCACTCAAGCGTCATTTCTTGCGCTCGAGCAGAACTACTTTTGTGTTTGACGCTTAAGCGTCACTTCTTGCACTCAAGCAGACTGTGCGTATATCAGTTCGCAGCAACACATTTTTACATCACTTTTTCAAATCTATGTCTCTCCAAACCCTAAAGCTGAGACCCTCTCTCTCTAAAACCTACTTTCTCTCTAATTTTTCATCTAGATCTAGTGATTTCTCCACCCTTGTGTCTTTGTTAAAAAGGTAGAGTACCTCAAGAGCTACATTTTGATCCGAATCAATCTTAGTTTTGGTGTCTTTGGAGTTTCTTCCGTTCACCCTTGGTCTTCTAAACTTGAGGTAAGGACTTTCTACATTCTCCTATGATTTTTAACTTAGTTATTTGTTGTTGTGTAAACAAATTGTGAGACTTGGAGGAGTTTAGACAAACCTAGGGTTTTGGTTTAAAATCAAAAAAGGGTTTTCAAATAAAAGTATTGAAAATAATCATGGTTATAGATATGATGTTGTGTTGTGTGAAAATTGTTTATTTGACACATGGATTGAATTTTAGGAGAAAATGGAGTTTGACCCTAAGTTGTTTAAATTAATTATTTTCTATAAATAATGAAATTGGTATTGGGAATGTGAAATTGGATAGATGTTTATGTAAATGGTGGAGTTAGATATATAATATCTCTCATCCATGGAAATTTAGATAAGTTACCTGTCTTGGAGATTTTATATCTATTTAGAAATAACTGTTTTGGGCTATCGGTGAGGATAACTATGATTGTTGTAGAAATTACATGAGGATTAGGTGAATTGAAACTAATCTTTTATGGATTGCCATTGAATATGACTGTGTTTTAATACATTGTATATGTATGATGTTTGGAAAGAGAAATGGGCTGTACTCCATATTTGGGAAGAGAAAGAGGATGGACTCTAGGAAATTAAGTTGGCCTGTGTGTTCAGGGTGAAAATCCCAAAAACCATTTATAAACATGGGTGCCGATCCTGCGAACGAAATTTTCGTAAATTGGCAAATGATTAAGCTTGCATGATAACTACATTGGTTTGAGACCCAATGAGTTGTTTCCTCAGTATTGGTTGATTTAATGAATATGAACAATGGATTGAGATATAAAACTTGGCATATTGTGATCGTGTAGATTATGAAAGATTCTATCACATGCATTGTATATGCACATCATGTTTATATCTTTGTTAAGATTTATACATTGTGTTAGACTGTTTCTATTGGGCATTGGCTTACCTTGGAAAAAACCATTTTCAGGTGCTGGTGGTATGCCTCTGCCAAGGACTTAGCTTGGGAGGACTATGGGCTAAAGGCTCATTAGGTTTATTTTGTGTTTAACTTTTGTACAAGCCTAGGGCTTTAATTGTATTAAGCTTCTGACTCATTTTATTGTAACCAAGCATGGCTCTTGGAAAGATGTAAGCCTTTAGGACATTGGATATCTCTTTTTCTTTCATTTCCTATTATTATTTGTAACACATGCTATAGATTCAGGATGAATCATTCAAGAATGTATAATGCATGTGTCACCTTTTGTACACCAACTCTGATTAATGTAAGATTATTATTTTGTTTTATCGTTGTGTATATATTGTGGGGAATCGGTTTATGGCATTTATTTCAGAGCATTACAACTTGGTATTAGAGCATACTAGGTTTGAATACTTTGGGTATGTAGGAGGTGGTTAGTACCACAATGGGTTTGTTTTGCTTGATAAGGACTTTAGTATGTGCGATGTATTCACATGATAACATGCTTATGTGATTATATGGTGTAGACGTCCCCTAACGTCCCGGGAGGGAATCTCGTTTTGTTCATTGGGCTTACTACAGTTCAGGACTCAATGTCACAGTCCTGTATCTAATCTTGCAGAGTGCAATGCAAGACCGATGAATCATCAAAGAGTCCAAATCCGGTAAATCGTTTTTGAAAATGAATTTTTTTGAAAGAAGTGCCAAACATGGATTGCATGTTTGCTTTGCCAGATACAAAGTCGCCACCTAAAGATTTATTTTGGGGAAATTTAGGAAACCCTGACTCGTTGCCTAAGGCCACGTGTCCGTCATCACCAAAGTTGCCTCGGCTCGGGAACTTGGGTACGATTGGGGAAGGTCACTTCGTGAGCACCCCTGCTCGCCCGATCAAAGATCGCCATCTACTAACCATGATATCGAGTTTTGAAAACAATATGAGCTCTTATTTCGATTATTAGCCTAGAATTACTATGTGATGCGCACAGCATACAAGTATAGATTGGGTCGCCTTGAATTGGAACAAAACATCTTATGTTCGTTTTGAAAAACGGTTTGAAGATGCTACTCGCAAGTAGGCTAAGATGTGGATTTTGCCACCCTCAAGTGGGCTTAGAAAACATGGTGATTTGCCACTATCTAGTGGGCTTAGAACTCGCAATCAATGAATTGTTCCAATTCAGATAATCCAACCTTCACCCGCAGGCATTCAGGCAGTTATATCACATAAATAAATAGCCTCATGGTAAGCATGCTATCATGGAAGTCACTCACACGCATGCAAGGATGCTAAAGCATAAACACTTACCGAGTACTCCAAGCCAAAGAAAGAAGCTAATTAGAAATCATGCATGAATCCTAACTATGATGAGATGCCTAATGCAACACATATAGGAATGCAACTAGGAATAGGCTCGACTATCCTAAAGATGGCATATGAAATGCAACAGATAACATGCATTCAACTCGGAATTGAAATGCAATGCAGTTAGTATGATGCGTCGAGCTCGGTGCATGCAATACAGATGAATGAATGCAAACATGAGAACATATAGAAACTAATTGAAACGTGCCCTAAAACTAACCATCAAAAGTTGGTAAATAAAAGGGAGAAAGACGTGGGGTTGGAAAACATACATCACACACACGCACACTTATTACAACATTGCCCTCTCTCGGAGGGTCCGAATAAATAATACACAACCGAATGAATAACGAATTACAGCTAATTATTACATAACCCTAATTAATTAACAAATTAACCAAGATAAATAAGCTAGCATGCAAATTAAATAAAAACGGACTGCCTCAGCTCTGTTCCGAATGATAAGGATGCATGCATGCTTGAGTCGCCTTGCCGGAAAATCCATCGCGATGCCCCGATTTACCTCTGTTTACAATTGGTCTCAGAATACTATACAAAGCTTCAGAAGGCTGCTTGACCAGTTTTTGCTACTGGTTCCTAGTTTGTTACAACAGAGAGCAAGAAAGGGGCATGGCAAAGTATTTTCAACATATGTATGCATGACCACTCTCCCCGTCATTGCATAAGCTCTAGGAAATGTAGTCCTCGATCCTCGTGTCACCTAATCACGCATCTCGATGCATGATGGCCGAGGAGTCGAATTGCACGACTCAATGTGAAATGAATGCACAAATGGACGCCTAAAGCCAACAACTTTATCATGGATAGTCAAGAGTGTCGGCGACCGGGAATTGAAGTACGTTTCGTCATTTTGAGTATGAAACACCCCTCGTTTCCCGTGTTTGGACTAAACCCTACTCCAAACACAATGCAATATACATGGCATGCGCGATGCGACTTGGACTATGTAACCTAAATGCAATGCAACTAAATGATGCAAACATGCAGAAAATGACATGCAAACATGCTACTAACATACACAATGCTATGAACTACATGGCATACTCGATGCAAGGCACCTTATGCAACAATATGACAACATATGATTAGCATACACAATGCGAATATCAAATGACATACTCAATGTAACGAACTACATGGCATGCGCAATGCTATGAATAGAATGGCATACACAATGCAAGATGGACTTAAACCAAGATGGGTGAGCCTTAGCCACACCCAAATCAGTGGCCAAACATGATGGAATGAAAGGTAGGAACACTCATGCAAACATGCTCGATGCAAGGGACCAAACCTAAGGCATCAAATGCCACTCTACCAAAGCATGGCAAGGGATGAAACATGGCGTTCAATCATACATTTTCCAGCTCTGAAATGATATGGAAGATGGTCCCAAATCATGCAAATATGTCACACAATGCATGCTAGATGGCCCGAATGCCGAAACTAGTGAAGTGCGTTACACTAGAGGTACACAAAGCAATGCACAAATGGAAAAACCAGCCCCAAATAGACCCTAGGCAGGTCCAAGACAGTGGGAAAATGGCCTAAAATGATGGCTCAATATGCAAAGAAATGAAGCTCATTCAATGGTCCGAAAACAAGGCATACAAGCCCAACTCTCAAACGCATTTAAAGAGTGAAAATCATGGGAATATGGCATACATGAAACCTCTAAAATATGATATGCAATGGCCCCAAAACATGAAAACACCTCAGTATATGCATGTAATAGACCTCGAAACTCAAAACTACGCATGGACATTGAACTACAACCATGCATAGCATGCATCATTCAACCATGAGGCACAAAAACAGAGCTAAGGCAGTCCAAAATATGCACAAAATCAGTCTAAGGCATGGCCAAAAAGTGCTAGAATTAAGGGCCAAAAGATCATGCAATACAAGCTAATGAACCATGATTTGCACTACAACTATGTGAAGCACATGAGAGATCACCAAACCAGCTAGAAAAAGAAGTATTCCATGCCAAATAATGCCCAAAAACCCATGGAAACATGGCCAATGCATGCAAGAATGATATGTTCCTTTGAAAGGCCAATAAGAGGGTTATTCAACACATGCATGATGGACATACAAAATGGAAAAACCACCTCTGGAAAGAGGTTATGATGGCCCTAAAACTCACTGAAAAGGGCCTGAAAGAAGCCTAGGAAGCATGCAAGTAAAGGCCTCTTTGAAAGGACTTGAAGAGGATTACTCTACACATGCACAATAGACATTCAACATGGCAAAAAGGGCCCTAAAAAGAGCCTATTCAGGTCACAAAACTCACAAAAAGTGGCCTGAAACATGGCTTGAAAACATGCAAATAGGGGCTCCTTTGAAAGGCCAAGAAAGCTAGTAAACAAAACAAGGGGTGAGAGGGTCACCCCTCTCTGATTTTGATGCTCAAAAACATATAATAATGACTGAAAATCTGCTGGATTTTAGTGGTCAAAAGGGCCAACAAAGCTCACAACAAAGGCCCTAATGCATGGCCTAAAACAAGAGGAAATGAAGCATGCAAGGGGGTAGATGACCCCCAACAGAAAAATAGTCTTAAACAAACATGTTTAGAAGCTCAAAAAAAGACTTTTTTCAGTTTATGACAAAGCCTAAATATGCTTGCAAATGGAGCTAAGATGTGAAGCAAAACAATGCTTAAAAAGGGAGAATGAGTGTTATCCTTGTAGAGAAGCCCTCCAGGAGCTTCTGGACCAAAGTAGGAACTCTTCAACCTCTGAAAATGAGCTCCAAGGTGTTTAGGTTGTGCTTGGAGGTGTAGTGCAAAGGGTCCAAGAACTATGGACTTTTGAAGCTTGAAGTAGAGAGATACGGAGGGAAGTGTATAGGCTTTAGACACAAAAATCTCAACCCTTGCAAGTGGAGAGGAGGGTCTTTTTTATAGAAGAAGAGGTCTAAGGCTTCTCTTAGAAGCTTGGAGCAAAGAGGCCAAGCTTCTTGAGGAAGCTAAACCAAAAGGGTCAAGCTTCTTGAGGAAGCTAGACCAAAGGGGTCAAACTTCCTCAAGAAGCTCAACAAAAGGTCAAGCCTCTCTTAGAATCTAAGAGTAAAGGGCCAAGCTTCTTTAAGAAGCCAAAACAAGAGGGTCAATCCTCGGAGGATGGAGCAAATGTCTCCCAGCTGGCACAGCTAGATTGCATTCAGAGAGACAAAAAAGCAGAAGGCTGGCTGACTAGTTCAGGTGGTCGGCCGACCACTCCCCCTGGTCGGCCGACTAGGTTCAACAGGGTCAAGCTCAAAAGGTGGTCAGCCAACCCATATTGGTGGTCTCCCAGGTGAATGCAACTCAGTGGTGGTATGGGAGACAAGAAAATGTGGCTCAAAAGCCAAGGAGACCAGCTTCCTGACAAGAAAACTGGCCGGCGAGAGAAGAGGTGGTCTCCAAGAGAATTGCTGGTCTCCCACCCCCGTACCACCTTCCAAACAATGAAAATAGGGTCCCTACCAAAAATGAACCAAGACGGATGCAAAACGAGGGTTCAGGGGCCGAAACGCGCAGCCGGGTGCCCCGAAAACAAGCCGTTAAGCATCGAAAGTGGCGTGCAACCACGAAGGTGGTCTCCCAGGGCCACAGTGTCCCTCTAGAGAGAGAAAACAAGGTGTGTGCCAAAAACTGGAGCAAATGGAGAAAGTTAAGCGGTCCCGAACCGAGGCGTATGGCCAACAGCTCCAAAAGCCAAAAACTGGTCTCCAAACGGGAACAGTGGTCCACGATCATGAAAAGTAGCCTATGGCCATTAAGAGATGGTCTAAGAGACCTCTCCCTCCCTTCGGGAAGAGAAAACAGAACCTGGTTCTCAAACCGAGGCAAAGCACAAAAGAGTCCCGAAGTCTAGAGGCAAGGCTCTTAGCCGAGACTCCGTAACCTCAGAACGAGCACAATATGCGCAATCACCGAGCGCTCAATCGATGACGTCTGAGTCTTAAGGTCAGTCAAAAATGGGGTGTCTACATATGGATATGGGATTTAGTTTCTAGGATATTGATTGGATTTACGGGTTTCTAGAAGTCCTATTAGAAGAGCATTTGATCACTACTATTTCTAATTGAAACTTTGGCAACGCCACGGGATAGTCATTATTTGGGAATGAAATTCGTATATGTTTACTTGACTATGTGCTTATGTGGAGTGAATTATTGTTGTCCACTGTATTAGGACGTGAGTGAGTTAGCTTCAGCACATTTGTAAATGTGCTAATCTCTTTTGTTACCTTCATTAGGATGTCAGGGCGTAGACATAGTGTGGTAGGCGTGGTAGGCCTAGAAGACATGAGGTGCCTTTACCGGAAGAAATTCTGGCACAGGAAGAGGGGCTTGGTCATGCCAATATGACTTAACCAGTTGGTTAACAGGCCATGGATGCGTTAGCCCGCGAAATGGCCGGAGCATTGTGGGAATCTATAAACATTCTCAGGGTTGAGAATCAAGTCCAGGCCTAAGTAGTTAAGGCTGGGCCATCTTTCTTGAAGTGGGAGATTTTCCAATCAAATCAGAATAAGTTATTAGGTGATCCCAAGGAGCCGCTGAAGGCAAATGAGTGGTTAGAACAAATAGTGAAGACATTTGAGATGCTTGGCATCAAGGACGACAGACTGAAAGTGACCTTAGCATCCCTCCAACTAAAAGGAGATGCGGGTCAATGGTAGAAATATGTGCGTGGGCGCATTGGAGTGACTTGGGAGGCTTTTGTTAATGCCTTCCAAGATAAGTTTTTGCCTCCCACAGTTCGTGAAAAGTTGAGAGATCAGTTCTCCAAGCTTGTGCAGTTGAACACTCCGGTGGAAGAGTTCGAGGCCACATTCATTAGCTTGTCGAGGTTTGCATCAGAACTCATAGTGATTGAGGAGCGTCGTTGTCTAGAGTTTGAGAAGAGGTTGAGGATCAGGCTCATGTTTAAGGTGGCCAAGTTGATGATTAGAGACTATGGACGCCTTGTGGAGGCGGCAGCTCATCTGGAGACCGTGATGTAGATAGAGGAGGAGAGGATGTATGGCTCCAGGAAGAGTCAGGATGTCCAAGGGGGCAGTAAGAGACATAGGGGTTCTAACCCACAGCAGTCCCAAGGGGTTCAGTCGAGGTCCACCTTTCCAGTGCCGAGTTCAGGTTCAGGGAGAGGTGGTCAGGGAGATTTTACCTATTACAAGTGTGGCCAGTTGGGCCTCAAGTCTCCGGCTTGCCTGTACACAGGAGGAAGGCAACGGTCTATATCGTCTTTGGCTTGTTCTCAAAGCCAAAGTTAGAGGAGAGGGCAGCCGCTCACTTATTATTAGTATGGGCAGGCGAGGCACATGAAGAGATTTTGCCCTCAGTTGGGTGGCACACCCGGTGTGTCTAGCTTAAGACAGACACAGAGCCACCAGCCAACACAGTCAGCACATGCCGCGAGGGCCAATCATGGAGCCTCTTCGCCGTAGTCAATGCATCAGGATTATGCTTTCAGGGGTGAGTAGGTTGAGCAAAGGCCTATAGGGCGTGTGTATGCTGTTACCACACCAGACCTTGTACCAACACCTTCGATAGTGAGAGGTACCTTCTTGTTTTGCAATTCTAGTTGCTAATGTTTAATTAATCTCGGTGCATCCCATTCATTTATCTCGTCTGCATTTGCATCAGTTTTGGGGCTGAAGTTGGCTCGGTTAGCATCTTCTATTTGTATAGCATCACCTATTGGTGGTGAGGTTGTCCTGAAATAGGGGTGTCAAGATTGTGACATAGAGGTTGCCGGTCGTCGACTTCCTTCTGCATTTGTATTGCTTGACATGTTTAGCTTTGATGTTATTTTGGGTATGGACTGGCTGTCTTCATATCGGGCTGTCATTTATTGCTACCGTCAAAGTGTTACTGTATGTATCTTGAGCGGGGATTGTTTTTATTTCTCGGGGGACCGGGTTGATAAAGTATTATCACCTGTGTATAATTCGCGTAGACAGAGTGAACTTAGTTGCCTTCTTGCCAATTTCTTTGGTAGTGAGTGTGATGAGGTCCGAGTTGAGTTGCCAAATGTGGTTTGTGAATACCCGGATGTCTTTTTGAGGATCTTACTAGTTTATCACCTCACCAAGAGATTGAGTTCTCTATTGACTTAGTGCCTGGCACGGCACCGATTTCTATGGCACCATATAGGTTTGCACCTGCTGAGTTGAGTGAGTTGAAAATTCAACTCCAGAAATTGTTAGATAAGGGTTTCATCCTCCCTAGTGCTTCGCTATGGGTAGCACTGGCTCTTTTTGGCCAAAAAAAAAGATGGAGCATTGTGACTTTGTATAGATTACCTGAAGCTGAATTGGGTAACTGTCAAGAACAAGTACCCAATGCCTTGTATAAATGATTTGTTTGATCAGTTGAAGGGATCTTGTTGCTTCTCTAAGATAGACCTGCGATCGAGCTATCACCAGTTGAGAGTAAGGGAGGAGGATATCTCGAAGACGGCATTCCGTATGCGGTATGGCCATTATGAGTTTCTAGTGATGCCCTTTGGGTTAACCAATGCATCAGCTGTGTTTATGGATTTGACGAATCGGATCTTCTGTGAGTTCTTAGATAGTTTTGTGGTCGCCTTCGTGGACAACATCTTGATTTACTCACCCTCTGATGAAGAGCACGAGAAACACTTGCGAGTGGTGCTTGAGTTACTTAGATCCCATAAACCGTATGCTAAGTTTGGGAAATGTGACTTATGGCTGAGAGAAGTTAAATTCTTAGGCCATGTGGTATCCAGGGAAGGGGTGATTGTAGATTCATCCAAGATAAAGACAATGCAAGACTGGGAACAACCTAAGAATGTTTTCGAGATTCGTAGTCTCTTGGGGTTGGTCAGGTATTACTGTCACTTTGTGAAAGATTTCTCTAGATTAGCTTCACCGTTAATTAGACTGATGAGGAAGGGAGTTAAGTTTATGTAGAATGAGACTTGTGAGAAGTCTTTTCAAGAGCTTAAGGTTAGACTTACCACTACCCTAGTATTGATTATTTCGAAGAGGGGTTTAGGCTATTCGGTGTATTGTGACGCCTCATGGGAAGATTTGGGTTGTGTATTGATGCAAGAGGGAAAGTAGGAGCCTATGGCTCACAACAGTTGAAAGCTCAAGAGAGGAACTACCCTACTCATGACTTAGAGTTAACGGTGGTGATCTTTACCTTAAAAATTTGAAGGCATTATTTGTATGGTGAGAAATTTGAAGTGTTTTTTTGATCATAAGAGTCTAAAATATCTATTTACCCAGAAAGACTTGAATTTGAGGTAGATGAGGTGGATGTAGTTTATAGAGGATTATGACTTCGAGTTACATTATCATCCGGGAAAGGCCAATGTTGTGGCCAATGCCTTGAGTAGGAAATCCATTAGCAGTGTAGCTTGTATTGTCATTCGAGAATGGGGGATGTTGGGTGTCATTGGGGAGTTTGACTTACATCTTGACTAGTCTGTTGAGTCAGTGGCCTTGTTTTCGGTAGTTACACAACCTACACTTGTGAACTGAGTGATAGAAGCACAAAAGGTTGACCTTGAGGTGGAATCCCTCCGGGAGAAGATCTATAGTGGGAAGGTAGAGAGAGGCTTGAATGTGTATCGCGACCTGAGTGTGAGATACCGTGACCCTTTGTTCATGCCAGAGTCTTGTCGAGAGGAAGTACTTTGAGAGTTTCACTACTCACGCCTTGTGATGCATCCGGGAGGCACAAAGATGTATCACGATCTTAGTCGCTAGTTTTAGTGGAGAGGTATGAAGAAGGATGTAGCTATTTTGTATCAAGATTCCTTACTTATTGACAAGTGAAGGCCGAGCATCAGAGGCCAGCGGGTCTGTTACAACCCTTGCCTATAGCCGAGTAAAAGTGGGAACATGTCATACTGAATTTTGTTATAGGCCTCTCGAGGACTCAACAGGGTAGTGATGTAATTTGGGTAGTAGTTGACCGGTTGACCAAGTCGGCGCACTTTATTCCTATGCGTGTGAGTGGCTTGGTAGATCAGCTTGCCGACCATTATATTAAGGACATAATGAGGTTGCACAGGGTCCCTGTGGCGATTGTTTCGGATAGAGATCCGCGTTTCACGGCTCGGTTGTGGCAAAACCTACAGAGTGCCTTGGGCACAAGACTGACTTTTAGCACTGTGTATCATCCTCAAACTAACGGGCAGTCAGAGCGCACCATTCAGATTTTAGAGGATATGCTTCGGGGTTGTGTCCATGATTTTAAGGGTTCATGGGACAGACACTTGCCCTTAGTGGAGTTTTCCTATAACAATAGCTTCCAATCGAGCATTGGCATAGCACCGTTTGAGGCCTTGTATAGCCAACCGTGTAGATCTCCTGTGTGCTAGGCTGAGGTGGGTGATGCACCAATGTTAGGCCCGGAGTTAGTCCGAGAAATGACGGAGAAAGTTGCACTTATCCATAAGAGGTTGGCTACAGTCTAGAGTCGCCAAAAAAGTTATGCCAACCGTAGGAGGAGGCCCTTGTCTTTTGAGGTGAGAGATCACATCTTTTTGAAGATATCACCTAGGAGGGGTATGATGAGGTTTGGGAAGAGTGGGAAGTTGTCCCCTCGATTCTTTGGGCCTTTTGAGATCCTTGAGCGGATTGGAGAGGTAGCTTATCGTCTAGCCTTACCGCCACAGCTTTCTGGGGTTCACAATGTGTTTCATATTAGCATGCATCAGAAGTATAAGCTGGATCCATCGCAAGTGTTGGATTGGACCGACTTAGAGGTAGATGAGAATGCCTCGTTTGAGGAGAGACTGGTGAGAGTCTTCGATACCCGGGACCAAGTCATGCGAGGCAAGATAATTCCCTTATTTAAGGTATTGTGGAAACATCATAGAGTCGAGGAAGCAACTTGGGAACGTGAGTTGGAAGTCCATGAGAAATATCTGGATTTATTTGTTGATGTTTGAACATGTATTGAGATTGCATTACGTTAACTGAAATATGACAACATTGTATATGTTATGAGATTACGGAAGCATTGTATATGTTGCGTATGTTTTGAAAACACGAGTTTAATATAAACATTATATATGTTTTGGAAATATGAACTGCGTATTCAATATTGGAAATCTATTTATCATGTTGACGAGATTGAGTGATCGGAGAATGGGTCATAGTGATGAAATTTGTCATTATTGTAATTAGTTTTAACTTAGTTTTAAAACTTTATTTGAAATTTCGGGGACAAAATTCTTTAAGGGGGGGAGATTATAGTGATTCTGTTTTGACCCGACCCTTGTTGTATCTGGATATGGGTTTCATAGTTTCGTACTGATGGTTATACCTTGTTTCCTTGTTTTCCTCTTAATTTTGGCTATTGGATTGTTGTGGTTGTATTTGGGACAGGTTGGTTGCTTAGTTTTCAAACCTTTATTGCCCAAATTTTTGCTCCTCTGCTCGAGCGGGCACTTCTTGCGCTCGAGCTGGTTTTGTGAACTCTCAGTATTTTTGTAGGTTTGTAAAACTGCTGGGAGAGTGTATGCTACGCTCGAGCAGCATTTCCTATGCTTGAGGGAGTAGGCGTTCGAGCGGCCTTTCTTGTGTTCGAGCGATTGTCTTCTGTCTGCAAAACTGCTGGAAGTGTGTATTCTAAGCTCGAGCGTCACTTCCTGAGCTCGAGCAGTGAGCTTCTTTCTAATTGTGCCTTGGTACTTGAGCGTCACTTCTTGCTCTCGAACGGAACAACTTTTTGTGTTTGACGCTTGAGCGTCATTTCTTGCACTCGAGCGGACTGTGCGTATATCAGTTCACAGCAACACCTTTTTACATCACTTTTTCAAATCTATTTCTCTCTAAACCCTTAAGATGAGACCCTTTCTCTCTAAAACCTACATTCTCTCTACTTTTTCATCTAAATCTAGTGATTTCTCCACCCTTGTGCCTTTGTGAAAAAGGTAAAGTACCTCAAGAGCTACATTTTGATTCGAATCAATCTTGGTTTCGGTGTCTTTGGAGTTTCTTCACTTCACCTTTGGTCTTCTAAACTTGAGGTAGGGGACTTTCTACAATCTCCTATGGTTTTTAACTTAGTTATTTGTTATTGTGTAAACAAATGGTGGGGCTTGGAGGAGTTTAGACAAACCTAGAGTTTTGGTTTAAAATCAAAAGAGGAGTTTTCAAATGAAAGTATTTGAAAATGATCGTGGTTGTAGATATGAGGTTGTATTATGTGAAAATTGTTTATTTTGACACATGGATTGAATTTTGGAAGAAAATGAAGTTTGGCCCTAAGTTGTTTAAATTAATTATTTTTTATAAATAATGAAATTGGTATTAGAAATGTGGAATTGGATAGATGTTTATGTAAATGGTGGAGTTGGATATATAATATCTCTCACCCATGTAAATTTAGATAAGTTATATATCTTGGAGATTGTATATCTATTCATAAATATTTGTTTTGGGCTATCGGTGGAGGATAGCTATGGTTGTTGTAGAAATTGCATAAGGATTAGGTGAATTGAAACTAATCTTTTATAGATTGTCATTGAACATGACTGTGTTTTAATATATTGTATATGTATGATGTTTGGGAGGAGAAAGGGGATGGACTTCAGTAAATTAAGTTGGCCTATGTGACCAGGGTGAAAGTCCTGAAAACTATTTATATACATGGGTGCCGATCCCGCAATCGAAATTTCCGTAAAATGGCAATTGATTGAGCTTGTATGATAACTATATTGATTTGAGACCCAATGAGTTGTATCCTCAGTATTAGTTGATTTCCTCAGTATTAGTTGATTTAATGAATATGAACAATGTATTGAGATATAAAACTTGGCATATTGTGATCCTGTAAATTATGAAAGATTCTATCACATGCATTGTATATGAACATCATACTTATATCTTTATTAAGATTCATACATTGTGTTAGATTGTTTCTATTGGGCATTGGCTTACCCTACTTGGGAAAAACCATTTTCATGTGTTGATGGTATTGTAGACACCCCATTTTGACCGGCCCTAAGACTTGGGCATTTTATTTTAACCACCCTCACCAGAAAAATCAAATTGAAATTTTAATCTCGAAACGCACCCATTTTGGTCAAATTAAAATATTTTTATTTGAATTTATAATTTTGTATAATTTTATATAATTTTGTGTGTTTGTACAAATTTTTAGGTGTGTTTGTATAAATTGGCATGTGATTTTTGATATTTGATAAAAAGAGAAGGATAAAAAAAAATAGAAAAGGAAGGATTAAAAAAAAAAAGGTGGTCATTATGATTATGGTTTGTTTTGGGTGGGATAATGATAAAAAAACAAAACAAAAAAAAATGGTGTATCGTGAGTGGGGCTTTGGAGAATATCATTCCGATGATTAAGAGAGTGATGGAGGTAATTTTCAACAAAAGAAAAAAAGAGCAGGTGAAGAAGATAAAAAAAGAGGAGCAGGTGAGAGTGGGTGAGGGAGAGAAAAACAAGAGACATATGCATGTGCTCTCTCTGGCGAGGATGAGGTCCTCTCTTGGGTTGAAAGAGGAGATTAATAAAAAAAAAAAGAATGAAGATAAGGAGAAGGCACTGATCAAGGAAAAGGGGACAGTTTTTCGGTGGGAAAGGATTTTAAAGTGAGTGGGGGAATATAGAAAAAGAGGGGCATCATATTGGAGTAGGTGAAGATAATTTTCAAAAAGAGCAAAGGAGGGGAGTGGGTGGTGAAATATGATGAGGGGTCTGTAGTGGAGGGTTTGTTTTAATATATCTTTCCACTCATTACAGTTGGAGGGGGGACATACACACAGTGCTACACGTTGAGAAGAAAAGGTGGTAAAAAAAGAGAGGCTTTTTCAAGTGAGTGGGTGTGTGGTGTATGATAAAAGAGGAGAGACACACCACCAACTCGGGGGGGGCTCTGGAGGACAACCCACACACCCATTTTAGAGGAGAGACCACACACCATGACACACTCTCTCTCTCTCTCTCTAACCCACTCATCTCTCTCTCGGGGGGGGGGTCTAAGCTGCAGGAGACACACCTCTCTCTGACTGGGATGCACATGGGAGAGGAAGACACAATTCACTCGGCTCTCTCTCTCTTTAGACCCACACACACAGAGCTTCAGAGATACACAATTCACTCTCCTCTCTCTCTTGAAACCCATCACACACTCACCACTGCCACAAGACACCGAGCATAACCAACACAGACTGTGACTCTCTCTCTCACACACGGTTTTGAGAGATGACCAACACACATATACATCTCATTTACTGCAGTCCAGCCGTGGACAGCAACAACTTACATACCCAGCATCACCAACCCACCCATGCATGACAACACTCTGACACACACACCATGCACTCACAGCTGACACACACAATACACAATACACATACACCCACAGACAGCGGAGACGCCAAGCTTTATCTCTCGGCATGCAGCTCTCTCTCTCTCTCCATGGTGCACTAGAACCACATGCATAAATCATTCACAGAGGACATCTACACACACACACCATACATATGCACTAATCTCTCTCTCCCCCCCTCTCGGCAGACCACACACCCACAAACCCAGCACACACGCACACAGACCACACGACACACACCTGGAGAGACACTGCAATTCACACCACTCAACACACCACCCTTGATCGCACACACCCAGCAGACCCATCACCACCATACATGATTCACACTCATATACACATGGCTACACCATTCACACAGACACTTATACACGCACCACACCCAATACACCAGGGACACGGACTCCATGCACACGGAGAAGAGCACACACCAGCTCTCAGAGACGAACTGAGCTCTCTCTCTCTCTCTCGACTTGGGGGAGAGGAGGGGGAGAGCAACAAAAACACATGGACACACCCACTGAAAAGAAAGAGGACCCTTTCTCTCACTCTCTCCTGGGTTCGGTAAGAAACCCATGGAAAATGACCAAGGAGATTCTACTGGTGAGATGGTTGAGATCTGTGGAATGGGACTTCTCAAGGTGGGGCCTCCATTGAAAATGAGTTCATGGGCTAAGGCGTTAGAGACAACTGGTTCTTTGTCAGTTGATGGCTTTATGAGTGGCCGGGGGTTTAAAACATTGGGCTTCATAATTCGGGCTTGCTTGTTAGGCCCGATTTTCAGTGGAGAAAAGGAGTGGAATGCGCCAATGGGTTACGGAGTTGATATTCTTTATTTTATTTTTATTTTGAGTGTTTGTGAGGATTTTATTTTATTATTCTCTCCTCTCTCCCTCATTTGGATTTGTAATATTAAAGTGTTGTAATAATTCCCCACTTCGCTTCTTTCTATCCCATTCTTTTATCGCTTTCCCTAACTGTGTGTATGTATATATCTGACCTGCCATGCATATCCATGCTTTACATTTATGTCTCATGCATTAAGATTCGGCTACATTTACATGTGTGGATTTAATCAATTCTTCTGTGATTCTATGCGCTACCTCATGTTATTGAGATGATTCACATGTCATATCTTAGAAGCCGAATCTTTAGCTGCATCTCATGAGTGAATTGCATTAGGATTTTGTATATAAGATCATGCATATTTTACTAACTTTGTTTTGTAGTTGTTCGAGGGACGTCGGTCAATCTGTGAGTTTTTATGCTTTAGCATCCCTTTTGTGTGTGATTTTCTTATTATGTTTAGCATCCTACCATGTGGCTATTTGCTTAAGTGATAAACTGTTTGAATGCCTGTGGATGAAGGCTTGTTGTTTGAATTGGAATAATTCAATAAATGTACGTTTTAAGCCCACTTTTCAGTGGCAAATTCTCAAACTTTAAGCCCACTTGATGGTGGCAAAATTAAACTGTTTTCAAAACAAACATGAGATTGAATTGTTCCAATTTGAGCAAACCAGTGTATACTTGTATGCTTCACATAGTAAATTTTAGGATTTATTCAATAATCAGAACATGAACATATAAAGAAAATAAAAAAGTCATATCATGGTTTAGTAGAGGCCGATCTTTTGATCGGGTGAGCGGGGGTGCTCATTAGTGACCTTTCCTTTTCATACCTAAGGTTCCGAGCCAAGCATCCTTGGTTACGATGAACAGTGGCCTTGGCACCGAGTCATGGGTTTCCTAATTTCCCAAAATATTAGGTGGCGACTCTGAGATCTGATGACGCAGTCCATTTTGACAAAATTGCAATAAAATGGATTTTCAATCAAAGTTTTCAAATCTGGACTCTCGTCTACGTTTCACATTGCACTCGTGAGACTTGAGATCAAAGAGATCTCGGGAGTCCGAACTGTTTAACGCGCGCGGGTACCCCCCGGGCATGTTATAGTTTCTGGCGACTCCGCTGGGGATTTATGAAACCTTGACTCGAACTCCATGATATGACTTTTATTTTCAATTATATGTTTATTGCATTGCATGCATTGGCGCACTTAAAGTTCCTGTGTTGCCTAGATACTGGTGGGAGCACATGCATACTTTTTGTGACACTACACCTATCTCTACGTTACTTTAGAGGCCTTGTGTTGTAACCTTTTGAGATTTGTCAAAAGGGTAGCTTTGCTATCAAGCTCTGCTATCTAAGGTTCTCAGACTCCGAAGAGAGGCTATTTGACTCTTCTGATCTCCTGGGATCTTTATTGGTTATGACCCAAAGGACTCTTTGGTAACGTCACCTTGACTTCAACCCTTAGAGTAGAGCTAACCTTGTACATATAGTGAGCCATAGTACCTTCCAAATTAGGACATGATGCTTTCCCATTTCTAGGATGTGTGATACCACTTGTCTGAATAGTGAAACCCTAGATCATTTCAAGCTAGGACAAGATAACCCTACCCTTCATAGGGGTGTTTGTTCTCTTTCCTGCTATGTGTTATGTGCAATGTATTGGATCTATATAGGGGTTCTCAAATTCTAATGAGTGGTTCAGGCTATTCAATTTAGCACCATTACTTCAAAAAAAAAAAAAATAACAAAAACATAAAATCAAAAAAAAAAAAAAAAGAATAAAAAAAAAAACTCCGATATCCCACAAAGTCGACCTTTGTAAATAAATAGAACTTGTAGGGTATCCGACCGTCTCTGTGATTGGGGAGTGACCACCTGTTGATTGCACGAGCTTTATTTTGAATGTTGTGGTTGGCCCACATTTTGACTGGCAATTTGAGAATGGTTTTATTCTGAGTTCTGAATTGAGTATTGAGTCTAACTTTGACTCCACCAAGTTTGTAGAGTTAGAGTCAGAGTCAGGCTCGAGTCAATCTAATGAGTCAGAGTCTGTTGATTTCGATAGTGCTAACCTAGACATTTATGTCTTGTCTAGATCTTCTTTGTCATTTTCTTTTGAGTCTGTGTCATTGCTGAGTCATAGTCTCTTTTCAAAAAAAAAAAAAAAAAAAATTCAAAAAAATAAAAAATAAAAATAAAATGCCATAGAGTCTGTCTACTTCTCTGTGCCTTAATTCATTGCATTGACCAAAGTTTTTCAAAGCTTTTTCCAAAACTCTGATAAAAACAAAGAGGAAGAATTTCCTCGGGATTTGCAAATTTTGATCAATTGAGAGGAAGAGAAGTGTGCTGAGCCTTTGATGAATAAAATCATTTTTGTTAATGTGGGTACTGAGAAGGATCCTGGCTTGGTCCAAATTGGTTCTATCTTATCTTCGTAAAAGTACGAGTGATTAGTCACTTTGTGAAAAGATTTCAAAAAACTGTTTTTGCGTGGTCCTACGAAGACATGCTTGGAATTAGTTATACAGCATAGGATCCCTCTTGACTCGTGATCCGACCTCCTTAGCTCCTTAGCTTTCAAGCTGTGATTTGAAGTATTCCATGATCAATCAAAGTGTAAGGCTTGCATAGACGAATTGGGAATAGCCCTTGAACTAGGGGCCATGATGTGATTCAAATGGAGGCAGCCCTTCAACTAGGGGCAATAAGGTCGAATATGATTTAGATTGGAAATAGCCCTTAAACTAGGGGCAATGATGTGATCCAGATTGGAAACAGACCTTGAACTCAGGGCAGAGAATGTGATTTCGATTTGAAACAGCCCTTGAACTAGGGGCAAAAGTGTGAGGCTTGCATAGCTGAAATGGAGGTAGCCCTTGAACTAGGGGCAATAAAGTATCACCCTTGAGAGGCTCGCTGGGCCGAAAACTCGGAAGGGCGACCCAGGCAAAAGTTAGAGCACAAAAAAAAAAAAAAAATGAAAAAAAAAAATGAAAAGCTCGCAAGGTTGAAAACCCGAAAGGGCGGCTTTGGCAAAAGTTAGAGCGTAAAAGAAGAGTGTCAATACCCGAGTGAACCTTAGCCAAAACTATGTAAGGCCAGTGATTCAGATTGGAAGTAACCCTTGAACTAGGGGCAAGAAGGTCGAATGTGATTTAGATTTGAAGTAGCCCTGAACTAGGGGCAAAAGGTTGGATGTGATCAAAGAGTTAAAACCGAATCGTTTCCCAATGAAGACCGCCCAGAAAGGCAAAACCCAGAATTTGAGAGAATGAACTTTATTATTGAAGGACAGTCGAGGTCCTATCCACTACACTAGGGGCAACATGGACAAGCTAAACTGAAATCCTTGAGAGGCTCGCTGGGCGGAAAACCCGGAAGGACGACCCAGGCAAAAGTTAGAGCAAAAAAACAAAAAAAAAATAAAAAAAATGAAAATAAAAAAAAAATGATGAAAATGAAAAAAATGCAAAATGAAAAGCTCGCAAGGTTGAAAACCCGAAAGGGCGGCTTTGGCAAAAGTTAGAGCGCAAAAGAAGAGTGTCAATACCCGAGTGAACCTTAGCCCGAACTACGATGGCCTGATTCCTATGTTTGGGATACGTAGGTAGCTTCATCTCGAAGTTCAGCCCTAATAATTTTTCAACTCATTCATCTCGTCCAAGTTTGATTGGTGTCTCTTTGGTCAACTTGGTTGTCCTATCCGTGTTTGATTGGTGTATCTTCGTTCTGCTCAGTTCAATTGGTCTGATTTAACTTGGTTCAGTTCGGTTCCATTCGGTTTGGTGGTTCGGTTCGGTCCGGTCTAGTTTTGCTCGACTTTATTCGGTTCAGATTGGCTTGGTTAGGTTGGCTTGGTTTAGATATCACCTTTAATTATCTGGTTTGGGACTATGTACCCCAGTGGTTGATTCCATGTTAGTTGAGTAGTGGCCATTTGCAAAAATAGGTTTTGATTAATTTGAATGAAGCTGACTAATTTTTCTCGAAAATTGTTCCATTTTTGCAAAACTTGGACCATTCTTTGGATTTGAAAAGGGAAAATTTTCAGTGCTCATAGTTTAGCTTACATGATTTGACACAGAAAATGGAATAGGTATGCTAATCTAACTCTCATGTTGATCAAAACATTTTTTACAAAAAAAATCAATCAAGAGACAAAAAAAGGGTCAAGGCAATGAACTAGGGGCATAGTCGAGTCGGAGATTCTATCTTCTCCACCACTTGAGTCATGAAGTTCGTTGGCCAACTCTTTGGCTAGATCATGAGTTCGTCGGCCAACGTTTTGCTCGGCCCATCAGTTTCAATTTCAACCCATCAAGATAAACTACAGAATCACTTAGGCTCAATGGTTGTGTTCCAGAGTCTTGTTTTTGTTAAGTTCCTTTTATACTAGTCAGTGTATATAAGTGTGTTTGGATCGTTTTGCTTCGTTCTTCTTTCGTTAAGTCATTCTTTAATTCAGGTCAGTATGGAATCAATGTCCAATTCAAAGTTCAAATTCAATCATTATCAAATTCAAACAAAATTGTTTTCAAGCTCAAAGTGATATGCTAGTCATGCCAGTGATGAGCAAAAAAAAGAAGCTGATTTTATTAAAGTTAGGGGAGGACATCCCCGATTACAGAGACTCAAAAAAAAAAAAAAACAAAAAAACAAAAAACAAAAAACAAAGAGAGAGAGAGAGAGAGAGAGGGATCTTTTTCTTCTTTCTTCTGCGGCAGTAGCCCGGCGACGAAGATTACAACCGGCTTCATTTGCACACAGCTTCATTGCCTAACTTTACCATAAGCCGCCTCGTTTCATCTTTACTCCTTCGAAGCTTTTGAAGACTCTGCCTCGGCCTTGGCAGAGCTTCCAAAGGAGATTATTCTTCGCCGACCATCAAGTTGGTTGTGCGAAGGAACTCCAAATCGAGTCACGGAGGTCATCAGTCGTTTCAGCTCTTTGTTCTGCTTTTTTAGCGCATTAATTTCTACCTGAGCGTCTTTGTACATACGTTGAAGGAGGGAGAGTGTTGCATTTAACTGATGTACCTCACACATCCTGTTTTGTAATCGATGGGACAAGTTGGAAACCGCAGTCACGGTCTCTACACAAGACCTCAGCGTATATGAGTTTGCTTCAATGTCAGACTGTGCCGCCATGATTTGTTCAACTGACAGCGCTGGAAAGTTGGAAACAGGGGAAGGAGGAGGAGCACATGGTTGAGGTTCAAGGGAGTCAGAATTGGTCATCTCTATCGTGGACTCATTCAAGTATGGAAAAAGATTGAGAGAACCGTGTGAAGAAGCCATGGCAGAGGAGAGTAATGCAAAAGAAAGAGGTTGCAGAGTGATGGCGGAGAAAGTTTGCAGGATTTTGCTCTACCTCTCTCTTTTACAGGCCTCAATTTAAGAAGAGGATGAAGCCAAAGAAGAAGACAAAGAGGGAGGAAGGCACGAGACAATCTTTGACAATCGGGGCAAGATTGGATAGCCTGTCGGTCAGGCGCCGCGATTGTTGAAATCGCGCGACAGACACGATGCTCGAAGAAGATGAAGGAAGAGAGAGTGAGACAAAAATATGAAGGGAGAGTGAGACAAAAATAAGAGAGGCAGGAAAGTTGTATATATATATGTATGTGTATATGTATTGTATATCTATGTAATGTATATATTTGTTTGAACATTTGGGTCACAGGTATGGCTTGGGTTAAGTGGTTTGGCCCAGTGGGTTGAGGATTCGGAGAGCCTAAGCCTGAGGTCAGGGGTTCGAACCCACAACAAATGTTTCTTTGTTTTTGCTTTGATTTTGTGTATATATGTCTCATATATGTATATATATTTGTTTGCATATCTTGTCACAAGAGTGGCGTGGTTCAGTGGTCGAGGACTCGAAGACCAGGCCTAAGGTTAGGGGTTCGAAACCCCATATCCCCACATCCATGCATTTTATGTTTTTCCTTTCTTTTTGCGTGTTTTGCGTACGTGTGCTGACGTCAGCAAATGGAATATGCCTTCTCAGTAACGACATCTTCCCGCTGACGGTTGCAAACAAAATATTCTATGTCTGTGTATATATCCGTATATGTTTGTGTATAGGTCCGTATATGTCTGTGTTGTATATGCCTGTATATATACTGTATATGTCTGTGTATATATCTGTATATATCTGTCTGTATGTTGTCTGTATATGTATATATGTATACCGTATGTATATATCTGTGTGTATTTTTGTCTGTGTATGAATATATGTATACCGTATATGCATGTCTGTGTATATTGTCGTATTTGTATGTATTTTGTCTATACATGGTATATGTATATGGTATTTGGTTCGAACATACAATTCATTCTTTCATTCTGTGCATCTATCGCACAATAATCTCACTTCGTGCACCTACCACACAAATTTCAATTTCAATTCCATCGCATTATCTTGTGCATACCAATTTTAATCGCGCTATCTTGCGTATCGCACTGTCTTGTGCGTCAATTCACTCGCGCTATCTTGCGCATCGCACTATCTTGTGTGTAAATTCAATCGCCCTGTCTTGGGCATCGCACTGTCTTGTGCATCATCAAATTCAATCGCCCTGCTTTGGGCACCGCATTGCTTTGTGCATCAACCGCTCTGCTTTGGGCACCGCACTGCTTTGTGCATCAATCGCCCTGCTTTGGGCACCGCACTGCTTTGTGCATCAATCGCCTTGCTTTGGGTACCGCACTGCTTTGTGCATCAATTTTAATCGCGCTACCTTGCGCATCGCACTATCTTGTACACTCACAGGGTCTAGGAGACCTTAAATCCTCTGAAGGTGCAAGTCCTTTGGTGTTTGTCATGCCCAAATGACTTTTGGCGGTCTGGTATAGCCACTTGCCTGTGTTTGCAATAAGTTCCTAGGAGACCAACTGCGACGGTGGAAACTAGGGTTCGAATGGCCAAGGCCTAGAACACAAAAGGTTCAGAATTTCCGAGACTAAAGTCTGGTTTAAATACCCAGGGGTGTATCCCCGGCTTGAAATCTGTATGGCAGCCCCATAGGTTGAGGTAGCGTGTATACGCCTCAATTCTGGATACTGAACCAACCTAGTCTGTCACCCCGTTGGAGAATAGGGAAGGTTGTGAATATGATCATGAAGAAAAGCGACATCCGTGGCTTCTACCATAACTTCTTCCACTCGCTTGAGATGCGTTTGGACTTCGATATCCACCTTTACTCCTTTCACATGAAACGTGTTAGGATGTGACGTTTACTTTGGTTAAAACCTTCTCTCTCTCTCCGTATGAAATACGTTGAGATACGCCTGTTGGTTACACCATTGTCATTCTCCTTGGTTAAAACCTTCCCTTTCTCCGTATGAAATACGTTGAGATATGCCTGTTGGTTACACCATTGCCTTTCTCCTTGGTTAAAACCTTCCCTCTCTCCGTATGAAATACGTTGAGATACGCCTGTTGGTTACACCATTGTCATTCTCCTTGGTTAAAACCTTCCCTCTCTCCGTATGAAATACGTTGAGATATGCCTGTTGGTTACACCATTGCCTTTCTCCTTGGTTAAAACCTTCCCTCTCTCCGTATGAAATACGTTGAGATACGCATGTTGGTACACCATTGTCATTCTCCCTGGTTAAAACCTTCCCTCTCTCCGTATGAAATACGTTGAGATATGCCTGTTGGTTACACCATTGCCTTTCTCCTTGGTTAAAACCTTCCCTCTCTCCGTATGAAATACGTTGAGATACGCCTGTTGGTTACACCATTGTGATTCTCCCTGGTTAAAACCTTCTCTCTCTCCGTATGAAATACGTTGAGATATGCCTGTTGGTTACACCATTGTCTTTCTCCTTGGTTAAAACCTTCCCTCTCTCCGTATGAAATACGTTGAGATACGCCTGTTGGTTACACCATTGTCATTCTCCTTGGTTAAAACCTTCCCTCTCTTCGTATGAAATACGTTGAGATACACCTGTTGGTTACACCATTGTCATTCTCCTTGGTTAAAACCTTCCCTCTCTCCGTATGAAATACGTTGAGATACGCCTGTTGGTTACAACATTGTCACTGTCCCTGGTTAAAACCTTCCCTCTCTCCGTATGAAATACGTTGAGATACGCTTGTTGGTTACACCATTGTCATTCTCCTTGGTTAAAACCTTCCCTCTCTCTGTATGAAATACGTTGAGATACGCCTGTTAGTTACACCATTGTCATTCTCCCTGGTTAAAACCTTCCCTCTCTCCGTATGAAATACGTTGAGATACGCCTGTTGGCTACACCATTGATTTTTTACCTGGTTAAAACCTTCCCCCTCTCCGTATTAAATACGGTTTGGTATGCCTGTTGGTTACACCACCCTTCCTCCTCTTGCGTGAAACGCGTTTGGATTGCAAATCGGTTAAAAACAGCAAGTGTGCCTGTCTGTTTACACCACCTCGGTTAAAATACAGTCAGGTGCGCTTGTCTGTTTACACCACCTCAGTTAAAAACATTAGGTGCGCCTGTTGTTTACACCATCTTTCCTCCTTTCGCGTGAGACGCGTTAGGCCTTTGATTCACTCGGTTAAAAACATCAGGTGTGCCTGTCGTTTACACCATTTTCCTCCTTTCGCGTGAGACGTGTTAGGATGTTGGTTTCTCTTGGTTGAGGTCTTCCCTCTCTTGCATGATCATAAGTTCTTCAAATTGGTTTTGCGAAGCGTGTAAGTCCAACCTTCAAACTGCATTTTGAGCATGTCACTTGCATTCTGCCCCTGAACTACGCTGGTTTGATTTCTCGCAAAGGGATACGTAGGCAACCTTCGGGTTCAACCACTTGCATTACATCTGATTTGTTTGCCCAAGTCTTACGGCCTTGTCAAAAGGGTCGTCTTCGGGCTTTGACATTCACTCACGTCATTTCATGACTTCGAGCTCTGTCAAAGAGGGGCAACTATAGACACCCCATTTTGACCGACCCTAAAACTTGGGCATTTTATTTTGACCACCCTCACTAGAAAAATCAAATTGAAATTTTAATCTCGAAACTCACCCATTTTGGTCAAATTAAAATATTTTTATTTGAATTTGTAATTTTGTATAATTTTATATAATTTTGTGTGTTTGTACAAATTTTTAGGTGTGTTTATATAAATTGGCATGTGATTTTTGATATTTGATAAAAAGAAAAGGATAAAAAAAAATAGAAAAGGAAATATTAAAAAAAAAAAAGGTGGTCATTATGATTATGGTTTGTTTTGGGTGGGATAATGATAAAAAAACAAAACAAAAAGAAATGGTGTATCGTGAGTGGGGCTTTGGACAATATCATTCCGATGATTAAGAGAGTGATGGAGGTAATTTTCAAAAAAAGAAAAAAAGAGCAGGTGAAGAAGATAAAAAAAGAGGAGCAGGTGAGAGTGGGTGAGGGAGAGAAAAACAAGAGACATATGCATGTGCTCTCTCTGGCGAGGATGAGGTCCTCTCTTGGGTTGAAAGAGGAGATTAATAAAAAAAAAAAAAAAGAATGAAGATAAGGAGAAGGCACTGATCAAGGAAAAGGGGACAGTTTTTCGGTGGGAAAGGATTTTAAAGTGAGTGAGGGAATATAGAAAAAGAGGGGCATCATATTGGAGCAAGTGAAGATAATTTTCAAAAAGAGCAAAGGAGGGGAGTGGGTGGTGAAATATGATGAGGGGTCTGTAGTGGAGGGTTTGTTTAAATATATCTTTCCATTCATTACAGTTGGAGGGGGGACATACACACAGTGCTACACGTTGACAGGAAAAGGTGGTAAAAAAAGAGAGGCTTTTTCAAGTGAGTGGGTGCGTGGTGTATGATAAAAGAGAAGAGACACACCACCAACTCGGGGGGGCTCTGGAGGACAACCCACACACCCATTTTAGATGAGAGACCACACACCATGACACACACACTCTCTCTCTCTAACCCACTCATCTCTCTCTCGGGGGGGTCTAAGTTGCAGGAGACACACCTCTCTCTGACTGGGATGCACATGGGAGAGGAAGACACAATTCACTCGGCTCTCTCTCTCTTTAGACCTACACACACACAGCTTCAGAGATACACAATTCACTCTCCTCTCTCTCTTGAAACCCATCACACACTCACCACTGCCACAAGACACCGAGCGTAACCAACTCAGACTGTGACTCTCTCTCTCACACACGGTTTTGAGAGATGACCAACACACACATACATCTCACTCACGGCAGTCCAGCCGTGGACAGCAACAACTCACATACCCAGCATCACCAACCCACCCATGCATGACAACACTCTAACACACACACCATGCACTCACGGCTGACACACACAATACACAATACACATACACCCACAGACAGCGGAGACGCCAAGCTTTCTCTCTCGGCATATAGCTCTCTCTCTCTCTCCATGGTGCACTAGAACCACATGCATAAATCATTCATAGAGGACATCTACACACACAAACCATACACATGCACTGATCTCTCTGTTCCCCCCTCTCGGCAGACCACACACCCACAAACCCAGCACACACGCACACAGACCACACGACACACACCTGGAGAGACACTGCAATTCACACCACTCAACACACCACCCTTGATCGCACACACCCAGCAGACCCATCACCACCATACATGATTCACACTCATACACACACGGCTACACCATTCACATAGACACACTCATACACACACCACACCCAATACACCAGGGACACGGACTCCATGCACACGGAGAAGAGCACACACCAGCTCTCAGAGACGGACTGAGCTCTCTCTCTCTCTCTCTCTCTCTCGACTTGGGGGAGAGGAGAAGGAGAGCAACAAAAACACATGGACACACCCACTGAAAAGAAAGAGGACTCTCTCTCTCTCTCTCTCTCTCTCTCCTGGGTTCGGTAAGAAACCCATGGAAAATGATCAAGGAGATTCTACTGGTGAGATGGTTGAGATCTGTGGAATGGGACTTCTCAAGGTGGGGCCTCCATTGAAAATGAGTTCATGGGCTAAGGCATTAAAGACAACTGGTTCTTTGTCAGTTGATGGCTTTATGAGTGGCCAGGGGTTTAAAACATTGGGCTTCATAATTCGGGCTTGCTTGTTGGGCCCAATTTTCAGTGGAGAAAAGGAGTGGAATGCGCCAATGGGTTACGGAGTTGATATTCTTTATTTTATTTTTATTTTGAGTGTTTGTGAGGATTTTATTTTATTATTCTCTCCTCTCTCCCTCATTTGGATTTGTAATATTAAAGTGTTGTAATAATTCCCCACTTCGCTTCTTTCTATCCCATTCTTTTATCGCTTTCCCGAACTGTGTGTATGTATATATCTGACCTGCCATGCATATCCATGCTTTACATTTATGTCTCATGCATTAAGATTCGGCTACATTTACATGTGTGGATTTAATCAATTCTTCTGTGATTCTATGCGCTACCTCATGTTATTGAGATGATTCACATGTCATATCTTAGAAGCCGAATCTTTAGCTGCATCTCATGAGTGAATTGCATTAGGATTTTGTATATAAGATCATGCATATTTTACTAACTTTGTTTTGTAGTTGTTTGAGGGACGTCGATCAATCTGTGAGTTTTTATGCTTTAGCATCCCTTTTGTGTGTGATTTTCTTATTATGTTTAGCATCCTACCATGTGGCTATTTGCTTAAGTGATAAACTGTTTGAATGCCTATGGATGAAGGCTTGTTGTTTGAATTGGAATAATTCAATAAATGTACGTTTTAAGCCCACTTTTCAGTGGCAAATTCTCAAACTTTAAGCCCACTTGATGGTGGCAAAATCAAACCGTTTTCAAAACAAACATGAGATTGAATTGTTCCAATTTGAGCAAACCAGTGTATACTTGTATGCTTCACATAGTAAATTTTAGGATTTATTCAATAATCAGAACATGAACATATAAAGAAAATAAAAAAGTCATATCATGGTTTAGTAGAGGCCGATCTTTTGATCGGGTGAGCGGGGGTGCTCATTATTGACCTTGCCCTTTCATACCTAAGGTTCCGAGCCAAACATCCTTGGTTACGACGAACAGTGGCCTTGGCACCGAGTCATGGGTTTCCTAATTTCCCAAAATATTAGGTGGCGACTCTGAGATCTGATGATGCAGTCCATTTTGACAAAATTGCAATAAAATGGATTTTCAATAAAAGTTCTCAAATCTGGACTCTCGTCTACGTTTCACATTGCACTCGTGAGACTTGAGATCAAAGAGATCTCGGGAGTCCGAACTGTTTAACGCGCGCGGGTACCCCCCGTGTCACGACCCCAACCTGCCCCTAGTAGGCTGGGTGCCGAGATGGCCAGTAATCCGTAATTACCAAAGGCCGGCTTACAAAATTTCACACACATCAGAGTAATCATAGGGGCTCACATATGCGGAAGCGAATAAACTAAATACAAATGGTCCTTGAGAGCTGTGCATAGATCAAATGTAAATGCATACATAACAGAACTGCACCCCGGCAGATAACAAAACAAATACAAGTTACATCCTGATCAAAAGGCTTCTCAGCCGACATATACAAATACAGCGGTTACGAGCAAAGAAGCATGATTTTCAAGAATCTGCCGAAGTAACACATATGCCGAGGTAATCACAAAACAGCCGATGTAAGCAAGTCAAGTCGGCATAACAAAAATCCCAAAACAAGCTGTACAAATACTTCTAGGCGTCGCCGCCGTCCTGCTCATCACCTACATATATATAGAGAGGGGTGAGCTTGGAAACTCAGTGAATGGTACTAGAAATAAAGGTTTGCATGAATAATAGCCGGAGTCTGCCAAAACAAAGCATATCAAAACCATTCAAACAATAGCCGAGGTTCCTGCCAAGCGAAGAATATCAAGCTGTACCAGAACAAGAGATGAACCGTATTCATCTGTCAGATCCTACCAGACAAAGCAATACAAAGATTAAACAAGTAGTAGCCGAGGTTCCTTCCAAAACAAGACAAATCAAGTTGTATCGAATCAAGTGATGAACCGTATTCATCCAACAAGTCTTACAAGTCAAAACATTTGCCGAGATAGCACAAGTAGTAGCCGAGGTAATCTTCAAGACAAAACATATCAAGCTTATATGACTTAGGCCCGTAGCCCTTTTTCACCGAAGTTTGTGACTTAGGCCCGTAGCCCTTTTTCACCAAGTGGTGCTACAAAAGTTTAAAGTCCTCTAGCACAAGGGACTTGTGTTACTTAGGCCCGTAGCCCGCTTTAACATTTATCTTAGCAAGATAGGACCGTATCCTTTTTAACAAGATGTACTGCGAAAGTTTAGAGTCCTCCAGCACAAGGGACTTTCCAAAGAAAGGACCGTATCCTTTTTAACAAGATGTACTGCGAAAGTTTAGAGTCCTCCAGTGCAAGGGACTTTCCAAAGAAAGGACCGTATCCTTTTTAACAAGATGTACTGCGAAAGTTTAGAGTCCTCCAGTGCAAGGGACTTTCCAAAGAAACCGAAACAAAGCTCAACTCATTACAAGGACATCATCAAGACGAAGTTCATACTTACCTTTCCTCTAGTGCTGCTAAAGTTTAGAGTCCTCCAGCACAGGGGACTTTCAAGAATACCATCAAAACAAGCCCATATACAAAACATCAAAATAGGCTAATCATTCATGCTTAGCAATTACTTTTACCAAAGCGAAACAAGCAAGGTTTATCAAAAGCTTTATAACATAGCTTTATTAAAAGCACCACTCACCTCGGTCTTCAGGTGTAGGCTCAAGCAAAGATCAAAGTCCTACAATCACATAGCAAACCATACTCTCAAAACGAGCTTCACATACATGCAAGGAATCAAAACATTATTTCCCATCACAGGGAAGTGCACTGGGTACCATCCAGGTCTAGCCGAGGTCCTACACCTCCCCGCCGAGGTGTGGACTCGAAAGCCAAAACAAGGCAAAGTTAGGAAAACCTGAGTTTCCTTTCAAAGGGCACGAAGAACAAGATCATGCATGCTGAAATCCAACTCACATATACGAAATCTGGGGTTTTCAAGCTAAGAGTTCAAAAACGTGGACTAGGGTACTCATTCGAGAAAATTATGCAAGAACAAACACAAAACATGATTCTTGTTCCAAACTTTCGGATCAAAACAAGGTTCTCCTTTAAGAACACAAGAACAACATTTTTCTCTTTCAAAACCAAGTTCAAATCAATGCATGACATGCAAAACAGATCCAATCATGCAATGCATCTAGATGATCAATAAGAACAATCGATGTAGAACAAGAATCTAACCTCAAAACTGAAATCCAACGGTTCGATCTTCCACGATCAAGCTCGGAGCTCAACTCTCACACTAAAATTCTAACTCCAAGTTCTAGAGCTTCTCTCTCTAAACAAGACAAAGATTTGAGACCAAATCATAATCAAAAGTTACACAATGATGTATTATAGGCCTGTCGGCTGTCATAGCCTTCAGCTCGGACACGTGGCATCACCGGATTGGTGCAGTTAGAAAGGTGACTGCTAGACAAGACAAGTCTCTGACAAAGCGTACACAACACGCTTGGCGGCTAAGCACGCAGGCTAGAAATGACCTCGGCCAAAGACAAGACTTCGGCAACAGGTCAACAAAGACAAAGGTTAGGGAGGACGACACTTGACTAAGCTGTGCCACACCTTGGCCTGGGTGTACCACATCTCGGCCTAGGCCATACCTGCCCAAGGACAAAGATTACAAGCACAAAACATCACAGCCTCGGCGATACACACTTCGGCCCAAAAGGTAACATCTCGGCAAACATGCCGGGGTGAAGATGGAGGTCGGCTAAGGTTCCAAAACTGCTCAAAACGCAAAGGCTCAAAGGCAAACTATGCTGAGCTGACCTCGGCTACGCTCCAAACAAAACACGAATTCCAGCAACTTACAATAAAACAAAGCAAAACAAGGCAAGTATCAAGATTACAAACTTGACAATTCAAGGTCATACAAAATACATGCAAGCAAGACTGATTCAAAGTGAGGGTTGTTACATCCTACCCCCCTTAAGGAAGTTTGGACCCCAAACTTACTATACCTTGGTCCAAGAATAACTCTGGATGTCGAATTCTCATTTCCTCTTCCATTTCCCATGTGGCGTCCTTGCCATAGTGCTCTTTCCATTCCACCTTTACCATTGGTATCGACTTGTTTCTCAATTGCTTAACTTGTCTGTCCACAATAGACGTCGGCTTCTCTTCATAGCCCAAATTCTCATTAACTTCGATTCCAGAATGCTTAATTACATGCAGTGGATCCCGAATATACTTCCTTAACATCGAAACATGAAACACGTTATGGACTTGGCTCAATTCTGGTGGCAAAGCAAGTCTGTAGGCAACGGAGTTAACCTTGTCAAGGACTTCAAATGGGCCAATATAACGGGGTGCTAACTTACCTCTCTTCCCAAATCTGGAAACTCCTTTCATTGGTGAAACCTTTAGGAATACGTGATCCCCAACTTCGAATTCTAGCTCATTTCTTCTCTGGTCGGCATAACTCTTTTGTCGGCTCTGGGCAGTTTTAATCCTCTGCTGAATAAGTTTAATCTTCTCTGTTGTTACTTGAATGAGTTCGGGACCAAGCAGAGCCTTATCTCCGACTTCGGTCCAACATATCGGCGATCTGCATTTTCTTCCATATAGAGCTTCATACGGTGCCATACCAATACTCGCGTGATAACTGTTGTTGTAAGCGAATTCCACTAATGGCAAATGCATTCCCCAATTTCCTTGGAAATCCAATACACAGAGTCTAAGCATATCTTCAAGTGTCTGAATCGTTCTTTCTGTTTGCCCATCTGTCTGGGGATGAAAAGCTGTGCTAAATCTCAGTTCGGCTCCAAAGGCTCTCTGTAGACTCTGCCAAAATCTGGAAACAAATTTAGGATCTCTGTCCGACACTATTGACATCGGCACTCCATGAAGTCTAACAATCTCATTCACATAAAGTAGGGCAAGTTGATCAGCGTTGAAAGTAGTCTTAACAGGCAAAAAGTGTGCTGACTTGGTTAGTCTATCTACCACAACCCAAATCGAATCCATACCTTTCTGTGTTCTCGGCAGTCCAGTCACAAAATCCATAGAGATGTGTTCCCACTTCCACTCAGGGATCGGCAAAGGTTGTAGAAGTCCTGCTGGTCTCTGATGTTCTGCTTTTACTTGCTGGCAATGCAAACACTGGGACACAAATTCGGCTATCTCTCTCTTCATGTTTGGCCACCAAAACATCTGTTTTACATCATGGTACATCTTGGTATTTCCTGGATGAACAGCAAACTTGGAATTATGGGCTTCCAGCAAAATCTTCCTTTTCAGCTCCGGAACATCGGCCACACACAATTTCCCTTCAAACTTAAGCACTTGGTTTTCAAAGGTGTACCCGGATCTCGGCTTGGTAACAATCTCATCGGCTACTTTTCTGAAGAATTCATCCTCCATTTGTCTTGCCTTTACTTCTTCAACAATGGTTGGTTCTGCCGAAATCAATGTTAGGCATGCCAAATTTCCAACTGATTTTCTGCTCAGAGCGTCGGCCACGCTGTTGGCTTTCCCTGGGTGATATTGAATCTGCATATCGTAGTCCTTCAACAACTCGAGCCATCTTCTTTGTCTCAAGTTCAATTCCTTCTGAGTGAATAGATACTTCAAGCTCTGATGATCTGTAAAAACCTGACAAGAAGCTCCATACAAGTAATGACGCCAAATCTTCAAAGCAAATACCACGGCTGCTAGCTCCAAGTCATGGGTAGGATAGTTCTTCTCATGTGGCTTCAATTGACGAGATGCATATGCTATAACCTTACCTCCTTGCATTAATACACAACCCAAACCCTTATGCGACGCATCACTGTAAACATGAAACTCCTCATTACCTGATGGAAGTACCAGTACTGGTGCTGTAACCAACCTCGTCTTTAGTTCCTGAAAAGCTGACTCCCGATCTTCAGTCCATTCATACGGTGCTCCCTTCCTAGTCAATTGTGTCAATGGAGTTGCAATCCTGGAGAATTCTTTTACGAACTTCCTGTAGTAACCTGCCAAACCCAGAAAACTTCGAACCTCGGACACATTGGTCGGCCTCGGCCAATTTACCACGGCTTCTATTTTGCTCGGATCAACTGAAATACCTTCTTCATTTATTACATGACCCAGAAATGAAATAGTAGAAAGCCAAAACTCACACTTGTTAAATTTAGCATACAGTTTCCGGTCTCTCAATATCTGCAAAGAAATTCTCAGATGGTTTTCATGTTCAACTTCACTCTTGGAATAAATCAATATATCATCGATGAAGACGACCACAAACTCATCTAAGTGGGGCTTGAAGACTCTGTTCATTAAATCCATAAATGCAGCAGGGGCATTGGTCAATCCGAAAGGCATCACTAAAAATTCGTAGTGGCCATATCTAGTCCGAAAGGCAGTCTTCTCAACATCCTCTGCCTTAACCTTAAGCTGATGGTAGCCCGACCTAAGGTCAATCTTGGAAAAGACTCGTGCTCCTTGTAACTGATCAAGTAAATCATCAATCCTAGGTAATGGGTACTTATTCTTAATGGTGACCTTATTGAGTTCTCTATAATCAATACAAAGGCGAAGTGTGCCATCCTTCTTCTTAACAAATAACACAGGTGCTCCCCATGGTGATGTGCTCGGCCTAATAAATCCCTTGTCCAACAACTCTTGCAATTGTAGTTTCAATTCTCTAAGTTCGGCTGGGGCCATTCTATATGGTGTTTTGGAGATCGGCTGTGTTCCCGATATAACATCAACAGTAAACTCTATTTCTCTATCGACCAAATGGCCAGGTAAATCATTAGGAAAGACGTCGGCGAACTCATGAACAACTGGGATGTCGGCTAAACTAACATTTCCATCCTGATCTTTCAATATACTACACAAATAACCCTTACAGCCTTTTTGGATCAACTTACAGGCCTTCATCGATGAGATTAAATAAGGTGGGGGAATTACTCCTTTACCCTGAAAAATAACTTCGGCTAGGTTTGGGGGTTTCAATGTGACACTCTTCGAAACACAATCAATGAGTGCGTGGTTTGCTACTAACCAATCCATTCCCAATATAACATCGAATTGATCTATATTCAAGGGCATTAAATCAACTAGCAGTTCAACATGCTCAATGACAACAACACATGCTCTATAAATGGATGCAACAATCATGGATCTCCCAGACGGAGTAGACACAGATAGCACATAATCAAGAGATTCTAATTTCCTATTAATCTTCTCGGCAAACTTAGTAGAAACAAACGAGTGCGTAGAGCCCGAATCAACTAACACATAAGCATTTCGGGAGCAAATTAGAAGTATACCTGACACCACTGCCTCAGCATTCTGAGTATCCCCTGGCACTAGTGCAAATACTCTGCCCTGCCTCATCTGTCCTTTCCCAGCATTATTCTTTTGAACCGTACCTGAGGTATTCTCACCTTTCTTGCTGGTTTCAGCCTTTGTCTTAGGACAATCTCTCACAAAATGACCCACTTCTCCACATTCATAGCAAGCACCAGATGTCCGACGACAAACCCCAAAATGTTGCTTCCCACAATCTGAACATGTCGGCTTAGTATTGCCTTCCTGCTTCGGATAACCAGCACTGCCCTTGTTCATCTTCTTATTGGTGTTCAACTGTGTTCGGTGATTGTCATAGTTCTGTCTCTTCCGCTGATTCTCTCCCGAGTTCTGGTACCTGTTCAAGTTGGTTTCGGCCAAAACGGCTTTGTTCAGCACTTCGGCATAGGTCGGCATATCGAGCAGGCTAACCCGGTCTTGAATCGGTCCGCGAAGCCCACTTTCAAACTTCCTAGCCTTCATGTATTCATCATTGATCATGTGAGGTACAAACCTTACCAATTCAGTAAAAGCGCGATCATATTCCGCCACTGTTCGACTGCCTTGCGTCAAAGTCTGAAATTCGGTAGCCTTGCGATTCCGAACGCTGAGGGGAAAATGCTTCTTGTAAAATAGTTCCAAAAACCTTGCCCAGGTTAAACCAGGGTTAGTTTCTCTGGTCATCATCCACCATCTCCGAGCATCGTCGTCCAGGGTGAATGCAGCTAAAGTCACCTTCTGAACATCGGTGCTGGGGAAAATCTCAAACAGTTTCTCCATTTCCAAAACCCATGCCTCGGCCTTCATTGGCTCAATACCTCCAGAAAACCTTGGTGGTCTCATCTTCTTGAACTCCCTGATCAAAGCTATTGTGCCATCTCCATATAAGGCTGGCTGTGGAGCGACTTGTGGCACTGGGGGAGGTGGAGGAGGGACTACATTTCGGCCATTCGTCTGCTCGGCCTGGGTCGATGTAGTACTAGCGTACTGCTGTCTTATTTGCCTTAACTCACGGGTCAATCCTTCCATTAATCTTTCCATTCTGTCCAATCTGTCTTCAGACTGATCTCGGGCAAGTGGAGGTCTACCTCTCCTCATGATACTATGAGTATACAAAGTGTGACTTTAAAGCAAGTAAACAAATAACTCCGCAGGCAAGTAACAATTAAGCAAGTCAAGACAATGCACACCTTGTTCAAATAGCAAGCAATATGATGCAACCCTAGCATCTTTCTAAATGGAATCCTATGCTCTTTAGGACTCGAGTGTGTGAATCAACGTACTATGAGGAACTTGTGCTCTGATACCACTCTGTCACGACCCCAACCTGCCCCTAGTAGGCTGGGTGCCGAGATGGCCAGTAATCCGTAATTACCAAAGGCCGGCTTACAAAATTTCACACACATCAGAGTAATCATAGGGGCTCACATATGCGGAAGCGAATAAACTAAATACAAATGGTCCTTGAGAGCTGTGCATAGATCAAATGTAAATGCATACATAACAGAACTGCACCTCGGCAGATAACAAAACAAATACAAGTTACATCCTGATCAAAAGGCTTCTCAGCCGACATATACAAATACAGCGGTTACGAGCAAAGAAGCATGATTTTCAAGAATCTGCCGAAGTAACACATATGCCGAGGTAATCACAAAACAGCCGATGTAAGCAAGTCAAGTCGGCATAACAAAAATCCCAAAACAAGCTGTACAAATACTTCTAGGCGTCGCCGCCGTCCTGCTCATCACCTACATATATATAGAGAGGGGTGAGCTTGGAAACTCAGTGAATGGTACTAGAAATAAAGGTTTGCATGAATAATAGCCGGAGTCTGCCAAAACAAAGCATATCAAAACCATTCAAACAATAGCCGAGGTTCCTGCCAAGCGAAGAATATCAAGCTGTACCAGAACAAGAGATGAACCGTATTCATCTGTCAGATCCTACCAGACAAAGCAATACAAAGATTAAACAAGTAGTAGCCGAGGTTCCTTCCAAAACAAGACAAATCAAGTTGTATCGAATCAAGTGATGAACCGTATTCATCCAACAAGTCTTACAAGTCAAAACATTTGCCGAGATAGCACAAGTAGTAGCCGAGGTAATCTTCAAGACAAAACATATCAAGCTTATATGACTTAGGCCCGTAGCCCTTTTTCACCGAAGTTTGTGACTTAGGCCCGTAGCCCTTTTTCACCAAGTGGTGCTACAAAAGTTTAAAGTCCTCTAGCACAAGGGACTTGTGTTACTTAGGCCCGTAGCCCGCTTTAACATTTATCTTAGCAAGATAGGACCGTATCCTTTTTAACAAGATGTACTGCGAAAGTTTAGAGTCCTCCAGCACAAGGGACTTTCCAAAGAAAGGACCGTATCCTTTTTAACAAGATGTACTGCGAAAGTTTAGAGTCCTCCAGTGCAAGGGACTTTCCAAAGAAAGGACCGTATCCTTTTTAACAAGATGTACTGCGAAAGTTTAGAGTCCTCCAGTGCAAGGGACTTTCCAAAGAAACCGAAACAAAGCTCAACTCATTACAAGGACATCATCAAGACGAAGTTCATACTTACCTTTCCTCTAGTGCTGCTAAAGTTTAGAGTCCTCCAGCACAGGGGACTTTCAAGAATACCATCAAAACAAGCCCATATACAAAACATCAAAATAGGCTAATCATTCATGCTTAGCAATTACTTTTACCAAAGCGAAACAAGCAAGGTTTATCAAAAGCTTTATAACATAGCTTTATTAAAAGCACCACTCACCTCGGTCTTCAGGTGTAGGCTCAAGCAAAGATCAAAGTCCTACAATCACATAGCAAACCATACTCTCAAAACGAGCTTCACATACATGCAAGGAATCAAAACATTATTTCCCATCACAGGGAAGTGCACTGGGTACCATCCAGGTCTAGCCGAGGTCCTACACCTCCCCGCCGAGGTGTGGACTCGAAAGCCAAAACAAGGCAAAGTTAGGAAAACCTGAGTTTCCTTTCAAAGGGCACGAAGAACAAGATCATGCATGCTGAAATCCAACTCACATATACGAAATCTGGGGTTTTCAAGCTAAGAGTTCAAAAACGTGGACTAGGGTACTCATTCGAGAAAATTATGCAAGAACAAACACAAAACATGATTCTTGTTCCAAACTTTCGGATCAAAACAAGGTTCTCCTTTAAGAACACAAGAACAACATTTTTCTCTTTCAAAACCAAGTTCAAATCAATGCATGACATGCAAAACAGATCCAATCATGCAATGCATCTAGATGATCAATAAGAACAATCGATGTAGAACAAGAATCTAACCTCAAAACTGAAATCCAACGGTTCGATCTTCCACGATCAAGCTCGGAGCTCAACTCTCACACTAAAATTCTAACTCCAAGTTCTAGAGCTTCTCTCTCTAAACAAGACAAAGATTTGAGACCAAATCATAATCAAAAGTTACACAATGATGTATTATAGGCCTGTCGGCTGTCATAGCCTTCAGCTCGGACACGTGGCATCACCGGATTGGTGCAGTTAGAAAGGTGACTGCTAGACAAGACAAGTCTCTGACAAAGCGTACACAACACGCTTGGCGGCTAAGCACGCAGGCTAGAAATGACCTCGGCCAAAGACAAGACTTCGGCAACAGGTCAACAAAGACAAAGGTTAGGGAGGACGACACTTGACTAAGCTGTGCCACACCTTGGCCTGGGTGTACCACATCTCGGCCTAGGCCATACCTGCCCAAGGACAAAGATTACAAGCACAAAACATCACAGCCTCGGCGATACACACTTCGGCCCAAAAGGTAACATCTCGGCAAACATGCCGGGGTGAAGATGGAGGTCGGCTAAGGTTCCAAAACTGCTCAAAACGCAAAGGCTCAAAGGCAAACTATGCTGAGCTGACCTCGGCTACGCTCCAAACAAAACACGAATTCCAGCAACTTACAATAAAACAAAGCAAAACAAGGCAAGTATCAAGATTACAAACTTGACAATTCAAGGTCATACAAAATACATGCAAGCAAGACTGATTCAAAGTGAGGGTTGTTACACCCCGGGCATGTTGCAGGTATGCCTCCGCTAAGGACTTAGCTTGGGAGTACTATGGGCTGAAAGCTCATTTGGTTTCTTTTGTGTTTAACTTTTGTACAAGCCTGGGGCTTTATTTGTATTAAGCTTCTGACTCATTTTTTTGTAACCAAGTACGATCTTGGAAAGATGTAAGCCTTTAGGGCATTTGGATATTTGTAACACATGTTGTAAATTCAGGATGAATCATTCAAGAATGTATAATGCATGTGTCACCTTTTGTAAACCAGCTTTGATTAATGTAAGATTATTATTTTGTTTTATCGTTGTGTATATATTATGGGGAGTTGGTTTATGGCATTTCTTTCGGAGCGTTACATTTTTAGAATGTTTAGAGAGAGAGAGAGAGAGAAAAAGGTGACTCAAAGTGACTTTTTACGAATTGATATACGCACAGATCGCTTAAGCGTAAGAAGTGTTGCTTAAGCAACTAGACACAATAAGTTGCACCACTCGAGCGCAAGAAGCTTCGCTCAAGGAAAGAATACCAACTCCCAGAAGTTTTACAAACAGAAGACTACTGCTCGAGCTCGAAAAAGGCCGCTCAAGCCAACACTGCTCGAGCATAAGAAGCTTCGCTCGAGCGAAGAATGCCAACTCCCAGTATCTCTGCAGACCTGCAAAAGTACTGGAAGTTCATTAAGACCGCTCGAGCACAAGAAGTGCCGCTCGAGTGAAGAAGAAAAATTCTGGATAACAACAGTTTGAAAAACAAACCACCAACCTGTTCCAAACGCAATCAACACATCCCAATAGCTAAAACTTACAGAGAAATAAGGAGAAATAAGACATGAACAACTATATAAAACAATGAAACCCAAATTCAAAACATCAAATGAGTCGGGTCTAAATTAGAATTGCTATACATCACCCCAAAACCATTCATCCCCCTAACAACCCTTATAATTTGGGACTCATGTCACTTTGGTCCCTGACTTTTCAATTGTGATACATTTAGCTTTGAATTTTGAATCTTGCTCCAAATAATGATAATTGAAGATACTATTACTCAATTTTAAAAGCAAAGTCATCAATTTGATAATATAAACTAATTTGACAAAAATAAATGTCAAAAAAATATTTTTGAATTTTTAAAAATGATTTCTATCCACCAAAGATAAAATTATGTAAAATTGATAAATCTTTTACACACTATTTATTTATTTATTTTTTCCAAATTAATTATTATTATGTGTTTGGATGATGATCATGTAATTGGTGATTGTTACGCTTTTAACGTGTAATCGATATATTTAATATATGAAATGTTTTTAGTTTTGAATTTTTTGATTTAATGGATTGGTTTAATAATAATATCAAAATTGTCGTCATATTTGAATTTTGAAAAAATAAAAACAACTACCCATTACATGATCATCATCAAAACACATAATAAAAATTAATTTGGTAAAAAAAAAAAGTGTAAAAGATTTATCAATTTTACATAATTTTATCTTTGGTGGGTAGAAATAATTTTAAAAAATTCAAAAATATTTTTTTGACATTTATTTTTGTCAAATTAGTTTATATTTTATCAGATTGACGACTTTGCCCTTCAAATTGAGCAATAATACCTTCAATTGTCTTTATTTGGAACAAAATTTAAAATTCAGGGTCAAATGCGTCACAATTGAAAAGTTGGGGATCAAAATGACATAAGCCCCAAACTATAAAGACCGTTAGTATAATTCGCCCTTAAACATATATATGACTAATTGGAGCAAGTATTTTACTTTGGGACTAAATGAATTTTAAACTTTGTATATGGAACCTAATGATAAGCGCCCCCTTTTTTTAAGTTATAACTCAAAAAATATAAAATTATGTCATTTTTTTCTTTTAGTTAGTCTTTTCCATTATACAAATAATTAGTGAAAACCCGTGCTATGCATGGGATGTGAAAAAATTACTAGAATATGTTGATATAAAATAATATAAATAGCTAGAGTGTTGTATGTAAATTATGAAAACAAAAAACCTATTGAAACCTACAATTTAAGTTTCACAATTTTATCATAATTTATGTTCCAATTTTTAATTTGTCAGAACTTTAATCATGTAACTTTCAACCTCCTTGCTAATGTTGTAAATTTGGGCGAGTTGAACCTAAGCAACTCGAGTCAAGCTTGTAAATTTGTAAAGATTGGACGACATAATTTTTAATTCAGTGAGAATTTATGTAAAATTCAAAATTTGAATAGATACCAAATAATCTGAGCAATCGAAACAAAATTTTATATATAAATATATAAAATTATTTGCTAATTTATTTTTTTACTAATAAATCAGATTAATTAAAAATTTAATATTAATGAACAAAAGCAAGTACACCTTTTAGAAAGGGATCATCGAATAACTTGATATTTAAAAAAAAATTACATTTTATAATGTCATAAAATAATTTAAACATGATCTTTCAAAAATTATTTTTAATTTCAAAATTACAATAAAATATTTAAATATAATAAAATTAAATTTCTTACAAAATACAAGTGTCACGCCCCACATTTTATTACTCGGAATCCATAATCAAATTCATTAAACATATTCAATTTCAGAGATAACATGCGGAAACTCTTTACATCATTTGTAAGAATAAATAAAGATTCTCTCATCTGTAAATGCAACATGTACATATCTAAATAATTGCCCGCAAGCTTACATTTTTAACAATAAAAGAAAGGGTTTAACCCTTTTACATCAATGGCATTCTGCCTACAAATAAAAGGCCTTGTGGCCAACACATAAAGAAGATCCTCAATCTTGAAACACCTCTCGACGTTCACCTAAAAAAGGATTAGCAACATGGGATGAACATAAAGTCCAGTAGGGATCTCAACATGATCCTAAACAATAGCAACTTACAGATAGCTATGATCATGAATGCATTAAGTCATATCATATACATAATGTGACGGTTTATACAGAAATATACTTATATAGGAAGTTTTCTCAAAAACATTCTTTTCATTCAACAACATTAGCAATTTACTTTTCTTTCTTCATGTTACTCGTTATGAGAAATAACTAAAATATCAACATTCGACAGAAGGTTAACACTTGTAAACCAACTTATAACACTTTTCAATTCAACATCAAGTACATCCATTTTTCATTTCAGTTTCCTTCACTTATACAGTTTCGATTCATAACTATGGCTCAGAACCTGGCCAAACAATCCAATGAGGCTATAACACATATTAAAACACTTCCATACTTCACAATTCACATGAGAATATAACTCATATTAAAACACTTCCATACTTCAACACTCCCATATTTCAAGTGATACACAGATTTCCTGTATCAATGGAGTCCATCCCCTATCTCCTCCCAAATAGGTTTGAAAGTCCATCCCCTATCTCCTCTCAAACCATGGATACATATACAATGTATTAAAGCATATAATCACACGTATGGAGTACATCCCCTATCTTCTCCCAAACAAGACACATATACAATGTATTAAAGCAAATATGCACATATGGAGTACATTCCCTATCTCCTCCCAAATAATATACATATACAATGTATTAAAGCAAATATGCACATATGGAGTACATCCCCTATCTCCTCCCAAACAATATACATATACAATGGCCCAGTTTGGTAGAGTTGTGGGAAAGTGCTTATAGCTTATGTCTAAACAGCTTATAGCTTATAACTTTCAGCTTAAGCTGATTTTCAGCTTATTCTTAAAACATCTCCTGCCCCACTCAAAGAATAAGTTGATTTCTGACTTCCAAAAAGTTATAAGCTATAAGCTATAAGCTAAACCAAACATATCAAAATAGCTTAAATTAAGCTGAAAGCTGAAATAAGCTGTAATTAAGCTCTGCCAAACAGGCACAATGTATTAAAGCACATAATCATATACGGAGTACATCCCCTATCTTCTCCCAAACATGATACATATACAATGTATTAAAGCAAATATGCACATATGAAGTACATCTCCTATCTCCTCCCAAACAATATACATATACAATGTATTAAACTCTTTATCTTGTACTATGATCAATAAAGGCACATATTCAATGTGGTCTTTCCACTATCATATTCAATGACATATTCCAAATGATTAGTTTCAATTCACCTAATTATCATGCAGTTTCTACAACAATCATGACTATCCTTCGCCGATAATCCAAAACATATATTTCTAAACATATATATATATATATATTTATATAATTTCCAAATAGATAAACTATCCATACTTTCATAGGTGAGAGATTTCAAATATCCAACCCCACAATTTAAATTTATATCCATCCATATCTATATTTCACACGAAAGGAAAACAAACCCAATTCTCATTATACTTTCAGTCCAATAGTAAAAATAATATGTGAAGAAATTCCAAAATCCAACCTCAAGTTCATTATTGATTTACAAAGGGTGATGATTTCATTTTCCTTCAAAAGACCACTTTCCGTTATTTTCTGAACCACACAACCTCAACCATTTTCTAAAAATTCATTCTCATTATTTTACAAAACCAAAACCAAAACCAAATCCATCACCTTTATTTTACAAAATCAATTCCATAGTACCAAAACCATAACTCAACTCAACACCACGTGATTAGTCTGAAACAATAACAACACCGTGGTGACTTCTCTTTTGTTTTCTTTTGATATGAACACAATTAACCAACCAATATTAGCAAGATATAAAGATTATTCAACTCCCTCCCCTTTTTAAATCCATTATATCAATAATAACAAACTAGGGCTTTCCTCAATTTCTTCATAAACATAGTAAATCATTTCCAAAATAACTCAACAACAAACAACTTAACAATACCAATCATGAGTATCAAACCCTAGATCTCCTTTCATGTTTTTCAAGAAAAATCCATAGTGAATATGGTTTTTATGCAATAAAAGTACCACATGTCTATGTATAAAAGTAGTATTGAAAAAGATCAAAGAAATCTCTACCTGAAGCTTAGGAGAGAAAACCACCCAAAAATCACCGGCGCCGAAACCACGAACCACTCAGACCAAAAGGAAGCCATTGACAAGATCTACAATCCATCTCAAAGGACCATGGTGAAAATATCACTCTAGGTGAGTAGATCTAGAGATCTTTGAGCAAAAAGTGATTTTGGAGAGGGAGAGAGAGTGATACGGTTTAGAGGGAGAAAAGAGAAGAAGAAAATGGTCAAATGAGAGCCTATTTATAGCACTAGGTAAAATTAGAAATAAGCCCCAAAGTCAACCCAAAATATCAAGTGAAACCCCTAAAAAGTAGGGCCAAAAGTCAGACTAAAATCTGAAAAAATATCTGCAGGGGTCGACCCCTGCAACAGTGGTGTCAACACCAAAGAGGAAAATCTGGGAAAACTAAGCTTGACTGCACTGCTGGTGTCGACCCTACCCCAGACTGGTGTCTACCCTATGTTCCAGCAACCAACACACAGACAGAAGAGGGTCGACCCTCTCCCAGTCTGGTGTTTACCCTATTTTCCAGCAACATCTCCAGAACTTCATCAATAGGTAAGGGTCAACCCTAGGAAGGTTGGTGTCAACCCTAGAATGGAATTTCTAAGTCTTTAAGGAACTTTTGACAAGAATAAGTGCGAACAACCAAACCCAACAAGTTTAAATCAATTTGTACTCCTCCAAAACTAAAGTACAACAACACCAAACGTTCCCACAATAGAATAAAGGGTCCAAATACATTTAGCAAAAGCTTTAAAAGGCACAAGTGTTACAACAAGTGTCTGGATAAAACAAAATAAAAAAAGATAAGAAGAAAATTTAGAATGGTATTCTTATTTGATTTGAAAATAATTCTAGATGACCAATAAATTATCACCTGATAACCCTCATTTTTTTAAATAAACCATGACTTTTATTAGAAAAATAATATTTATTTCTATTTGTTTTAGCAAAAGTCACCTTTTAGCAATTTGAGCCCAAAAATTTTCTATTTTTTATTTTAGTTTGTTTAATTGAGAATTGAGATTAAAAAAAAATTAACATGATCTACCATATTTTACAAACGCTAAAAAGTTTAGATGAGCAATAAAAAAATATTTGAGACCCACAAAAAAAATCCATAATTGTACCCACAATGATGTGGTATCATATTTGTCAACTCCTAATTTGCTATACACTCAATGATATGGGACCCAATTCTCTTGCCACATCATTATGGGTGAAAGTGTGGGTCTGTAGCATTGCTGGAATTATAAATTATCACGTGTGACTCCCATTTTCTTGTTTCACCAACTATAACTTTTACGAAAAACATGTTTATTTTTATTTGATTTTAGCAAAAATCACTTCTTATTTCTTTAAGCCAAAAAATTTTATTTTTTTATTTTAATTTGTTTAATTGACAATTGAGATTAAAAAAAAATTAATAGAATCCATTATGTTTGGCAATTGTTAAAAAAGTCATTCATTTTCTTAATATTTTTGTCTTTTGTTAAAAAAAAATATTTTTGTTAAAAAATTTATTATTTAAGTCCATATAGTTTACAAGGATTTAAAAAATAAAAAAAAATTATAAAATTGAAAGAAAAAAATGAGAAAAAATAAAAATATAAACTTTTAATAGCGATTAATAATTTGAATACATGTATTTAATAACATATTATGTTTAGACCCATAATATTATAACACATCATTATGACATATGTGAATATTGATATCATTCGAATTGTAGTAACATAATTTAAAAAAGAATTTAAATTTAAATTTTATTTTATAATTTAATCAAGAGATGCATAAATTAAGGAATGTATATTGATCTTATTCTGGTAACATAATTTAAAGAAGAATTTAAATTTAAAATTTTATTTTAAGAATATAAAATTAACTTATAGACCAATCATATTGTGACACATATTAACAAAAATTAAACAATCTAAAATAAAATAAAAGAATTGTAAATTTTAACTTTAATAAGATGACAACGTTTTGTAATTATAATAGTATATAGATTTTGTATGAGATTTTGAAACTCTCATAATATCTCTTTAAAAGCATCCTTTTGTAAAATATATAAATATATAAATAATCTCAACGTCATTCTTATTGTTCCTTAATACAATAATTATGATAATTTTAATTTGTATTTAAAACTTATAAATCATAGGATAGATCATTATCATTTTAAATTTATATTATGCTAAATTTAAATTTAAATTAATAAATTACTTTCCATATTTAGTGATTCTCAAATTTGAATTTTAAAATGAATTAGTATATTTTATATTTTTTTTTATATTTGATATACTTTCTATTTGAAAGTCGTAAATTAAGGGAAAATATTAATATTATATATTAATATTAATATTATTATTATTATTATTCTTGAATAAGAGCTAGCCAATAAAATATTTCTTTAATTTTTAAAAATCAAAAAATTATGAAATTTTGATTGGAAATTTGAAACTCTTAGAGGTCTTATGAGTTAGAAAGTCTCTTTTGCTTATATAATATATAGATGTAGATTCTCATGGATTAATGATATCATTAGGAAGATGAATGCCATTTATCATGAATTTTTTCTTTAAAAAAATTATTTAAAAGTGAAATAAATGTATAATATATATTTTAAGTTAGTAAAAAGTTAGCCACATCAGAAATAATTGTGGATCATCAATGTACATATTTTGAAGAAGTTGTAATACTATTAGTGGAGAAGTTATTAATTGATCTTGGAGTATTACTAGATATTATTTATTGAGGAATAGGTATCTTATTATTTTTTAAAAAGAGACAAAAATATAATAAGTCCCATGAATTTAACCAATAATAAGCAAGTTGAAACACTACCTCAACTTGCCCCTAGAAACAAACAATAATTTTCCCAATTATTGTATACACTCCTAATATTTACTTTTAACTATTTGGTGTTTGGGGTTTATTCTTTTTGTTGACTTTTTATTTTTAGTGAACATTTTTAAAAGAAAAATTAAAATTTTTTAAATTTTTTTGGATACTACTTGATTAGACAAACGGAAAAGTAAAATAAATATAAAATTTTGAAAAACAAGTCTAGGGAAAATTTATAGAAAAGGCATAAATAATTAGCTTTTCTTGTTTTTCTATTTGGATTTTTCAAAAAATAAAATAATTTTTAAATTCGTCTATCCTAGATAGATTAAAAAATTTCGACATAATTAAAAAAAATTACTAAAAAAAAATTAAAATTAAAAAATAAAAATATAACTTTTTTTTAAGGTATATATGCCTAGGACTGGCCCTAAAACATTTGCCATGTAAAGCAACCACTAAAAATGAAGCTTTTTACATTTTAAAATTTTTTTGTTAACATTTTTATTGAAAATTTATTTGTCTAACTTTTTGAGGTCTTAATTTTTCTTATGACATAACTGATTTAAGGTAAAATTTTATCAATTTTAATTTTGGATAACTTTTTTCTTTTTCTTTTTTTTTTCTTTTTTTTTTTATAATTATTACGAGGAAACAACAATTACAAGTATTCTTAATAATATTTTGTAAGAAACACATAAAATCTAATCATTTTATCTAATTTCGTACATCGATTATAGTGCTTTCTTCATTACTTTGAGGAAAAAAATAGTTTGAAGAAGAAAAAAAATGAATATTACTTTTTTGTTGGACAACGAAAAAATAATATCATTTTTATATTAGTAGTCTCTTATGTGTATGGTGTAAATAATTTTATTTTATTTTATTTTTATTTTTATTTATTTTTTTTAAGTACAAGTCTTTTCTATATGTTAGACTTGCCGGCCAAAAAAATTCTACCTATAGTATAATTATTTTAAGACTGTTTCACTTATTTATAACTTAAAAAAAAAAAAAAAGTGATGGAATAGAGAGAATAGGTTAATTTTTTAGGAGAAGATATCTAATTAATATTTAATTATCTTTAATTCATCTTATGTCTCTGCTAAAAATCAAGCAAGTAATAATTTCCTTACATACTGTATGGGGAGCAAATATCCGATACTGCCCGTACTTCTCGCGTCCAAGCTCCGCTTCGTTCCGATTAACCTGCGAACACAACGGCGGTGAAATACCCGACATTGAGTTGTCGGAAAATTTCTCTGACGATCAAGTTAGCACACCTTTAGAGAGAGAAAGAGAGAGAGAGAAGAGAGAGGTTACGATGTGGTAGTTCAGTTTTTTCACCATGCCTTTGTATGGAGATGCAATCTTGTTTATATGGTTTCTACGCGCGCTTTCGTGCCCATTTCTCTCGGGATGCGTGGACCTGCTCCCTTCTTACATTTCCCCACGTGTCAACGGTAAAACTGCTAAACACCACCTAACAAAAACTGCCAAATTGAAATAATGTACAATCTACAGAACCTCCTTTCCGTGATACCGTGCAACCACGCAGCATTTCCAACCGGGCTACTATCAACGTGGCACCACGACCTACTGACGCAACCGTTCCTCTTGATCGGTTTCCTTGATTAGTTCCCACCGCGTAGTACTTCCACCGAGCACCTTGATTCCGACAGCTCTCCTGCCCGGTTAGCACAAACTTGGAAGTCCTGTCTAACTCACTAAAATGCGGTATCCCACCGGGCTAGTGGACTAAAGTCAATCCAGCTCAACCAAACCGGGATCCTTAACCCAAGGTGCCCGCTGATCATACAGACTTAGCTCGGCCCAACAAGCTTGGCCCACTCAGCCCAGCCCAAACGAGTTCGGTCCAAAGTCATATTAAGGAATCCCCCTCTCAATTATCCCTTAATCATGTCCGTGTCAGTGTGACTAGGATTACCTTCTTCGCCAGAAATCACAAATCAGCTCGGTCAACGTTCCAACGTCACTTCCTGCCTCTTCAATTCTGACAATGGTCTTATCACAGCCACGTGTCTCTTGCCAATTGGCCTTGTTGAGCCAACCCAGCTGCCTCACACTGTCTCTTCCGTTTCAAATTTTGGTGCCTCTTCTGCCTTCATAGGCACATTGTATGCCCCTTCACTCTCTCCCTCTACTGCACATTTTCTTCCTTATACAACCCTGTGGTCCAGAGCTACAACGTAACCATACTCGCTTTCCATATCCCTTGCCTACATCGAAGCATCCTCCTAGTGGATTTGGACTCCCCATCGTCGCGTGGAAGGATCTCCCATCTCTGAATTGGTAAGTTCTTCTCATTCCCTGCGTGGTTCCTTCAATTCTTCACATTCTTAAGAATCATCTCACATAAGTAAGTCTAGGGCATGATGAGTGTGGGTTTTAGGGCGTCAAATGAGGTTAGGCTAAGGCTCCACTCCACTTGTAATCGCAAAAACCACCTTTGTAATTGTTTATCATCTTCTGTGATGAATGTGCCAAAATCTGGGACCGACTGAGCTCCAGGTCTTCAGTTTGATCCCAAAACATAATAGAACCGAGCAAGTTACAAGTTTGTAGGACTTAGGTGGGAACCGAGCTAATAGAATGCTAGGCCTGCTGGGCCGGGCTAATATCTGGTCCGCTTGAGCGACCGAGCTGCTGTTGCTCTTCCAGTGACCGGGCTAAAGTTGAACTCGTTTGCGCGACCGCGCTATCACTTAAACTTGGCTTTTACTGCAGAGTCTTAGGAGACAAGACACCAACACTAGGGCTCTTAAAGGCCAAGAACCTATCGCTCGAAACTTTACCAAACCAACACTGCTGTGCTGAAACCAGCCGACTTCACATGGGACGTTACCGCTTCCTTGTTAACACGCCGGGCGCACCAGCCGTGTTCCGAGAGGAGTATGGTGTCCCTGAAGATGTCCACCTTGAGCTCGGTGTAGAAGACACCACCCATTGGGGCAGACTGGATCAATGCCCTTTCACTGTGTTGTCTATAGTCGTGGGAGGTCTACGTTTCTCAGTTCAACCTCCTGATGTGTGAGTTCTTGAGGCGTACCGGGCTAGCACCAACACAAGTTTCAACAAACACCTTTAGAATAATAAACGGGGTGGCCGAATTGAACCACCGGCTTGGCTTGAACCTAGGACTGGCCGAGATTATGTGCCAATACACCCTCGGGCATACAGCCAACGGGTTTAACTATTATTTGAAAATTCGGCTGGGCAAGGAAAAGCTGGTAACCGGCACCGGATAAAGATATGCACGATGATGACTTCTTTTGGGTGTTCGGGAATTACGAGACGGCTGATGTGCCTGGCTGGTACATCAGCAAAAACTTCAATTCGACATGTAAGCTGCGCTCAGTAACCGGTCAATTTACCTTCCTTTACTATTCTGTACTAATCGCTTTTTTCCTTGTAGCTATTGAAGCCTTGCAAGCGAATTACTTCAACCCAAATGAGGCTGCCATCAGAGCTGTGCTGCAGTATCGTCACTGAGACTGCCACGAGCTTCTCGGTTACGTACCAAGCTACCGATACACGGCTCCTCGCAGAAGTAGGGTTACAGACTTTCTGCGAGCACCATCCCTATTGCCTGATCCAACATTTCCAGACGTGCCCCTAATCCGGCTAACTGAGAAGGAGGAAATGGCCAAACGAAGCCGAATTAAGAATCTCATCACCGCCACATCCACCGAGGTGCCGAGCATCCCCCCTCGCGCCTCTATTGTCGGTCAAACATCAGGGACCGTGATCGTACTGGCGTCAACCACTGCGACGCAAGCCAGTAAAGAAAGTCATCGAGCTAGGAAAAGGCTCCGATCTGCCGATCTAATAGCTGAGCTCGTCGCCGAGTTGAGCACCGAGCAACCGGTGGAGGGGTCTGAGCCAACGCCCTCATGGCAGCCATAATTGAAACACCGAGATAAGGAGATCCCGGCCACCGCGTCAGTCAAGGGCGATAAAGAACACCTCTTGGCTTTTGATCTTTCAAAAGCATTACTTCTACCAAGCGACATAACTAGCAGCGACCATGTGCTTGACACCCGCCTCGTGAAGTCCACGGTTAAATCCATGACTAGGGTAAGAGTTTTGCGAATTAGTTCAAATTTGTTCAAGTGTTTTCACGGTTAATTTTCTTATTTGAACTCTAGTACTTTCTCTTACAAGCCATCCAGAAATAGCACTTCGTGATGGACCAGATTCATAAACTCCAGCAAAAGGTAACCGATGCCATCAATCAGGTCAAACATTTGGAGACCGAGCTGGGGAGGTCCAAGACTTCGCTGGAGATGGCCAATGCGGACAACACCAAATTGCTTGGCCAACTTGGATCTGCCGAGAAGGAAAGAGACGCTCTTCGGGCTGAGCTGGAAGAGTTAAAGAAAGCTAGGAAAGATGAAGTGGACGTGGCAAACAATCTCGGCTTCAAAGAGGCCGAAGAGAGCTATACCAAACAGGTCGAGGCCACCAAGGACATATTCTTCAAGTCTGGTTGGAAAGCTGCCTGTGAACAGCTCGGCCAAGAATCTAGAACCAAGGTGTTTACCTCTCCCTCCTCTGCCTTCCTGCTAGCCTACATGGTGCTGTACGCAAACAAAGTCTTCAATGCACTACAAGAGGAGGCCGAGGAGGATGCCGAGGAAGAGGGCTGCCAAAAGAAGACTGGCCAGGAGATGACCGGTGTCAGAGAAATTCCCTCTACGATTGATCTGGAGGCTGCTTCGGAGGGGGTTGAGGACGACTTCACCGATCTCTCCTCCCTAGTTCAGTCAAGAGTTATTCACCTCCTTTTTTTTTTTTTTTTTGTATGTAACCGGGCTACCTGCCCCTCCTTTTGTACTGAAATTCTCAATTAATGCAAAGCTGTTCACATTTCACTCGTACTCTTGTAATGTATGTTGCAGTTTCATTTCACTACTGCGCCAGAAGTGCCTGGCATGTTACCCATAGATTGAACCAAGGAACTTATCTCGGTCCTAAGTGACTAGAACCAAACATCCACTCCTCATTGACTTGTAATCAAGCAAAATCATCTTGGCTAAGATCCAAGAGTTGAATAATTTGTTAACTTCTTTGGCCGAGCAAAAATCATTTTGGCTAAGGACTTAGTGCTTGGGCCAATCATCCGCCCTAAAGGCCGAGCAAAATCATCTCAGCTGAAATCACTGAATTTGAACAAATCGTCAACTCTATTGAGTGAGCAAAAACCCTTCGGGCTAAATCCTAGAGTTGCACAAAACATCAATTTTTTTAGCTGGTATAAAATATCTTGGCTAGAATCCCAGAGTTGATCAAATCATCAACTCAAATAGCTGGGGTAAAGCATCTTGGCTAAAACCACAGAGTTGAACAAATCACCAACTCTTTTAGACAGGGGTAAAGGCATCTCGGCTATAAGTTGAACAAATCATTAACTCTTTTAGCCTGGGTAAAACATCTCAGCTAAAACCATAGAGCTGAACAAATCATCAACTCTTTTAGCCGGGGTAAAGCATCTCGGCTAAAACCATAGAGTTGAACAAATCATCAACTCTTTTAGCCAGGGTAAAGCATCTCGGCTAAAACCATGGAGTTGAACAAATCATCAATTCTTTTAGCCGAGATAAAGCATCTCGGCTATAAACATAGAGTTGAACAAATCATCAACTCTTTTAGTCGGGGTAAAACATCTCGACTAAAACCATAGAGTTGAACAAATCATCAACTCTTTTAGTCAGGGGTAAAGCATCTTGGCTAAAACCATAGAGTTGAACAAATCATCAACTTTTTTAGCTGGGATAAAACATATCGACTTTAACCTATAGAGTTGAACAAATCATCAACCCTTTTTAGCCAAGGATAAAACATCTCAGCTTTAAAGGCGGTTGCCCCTCGTTCACTACATTACTTCAAACACAACAAACTTCCTATGCAAAAATAATTCATTTCTATTACATTGGCAAATAGAGTATTACATTGGTAAATAGAGGGGAAACTTGTCCCTTTACAAAAAATTGCACATGATAGACAAAGACTAAAAATAGTATAGCTTGAGATTGGCCGCATTCCATGCCCGGGGTACACTTTTTCCATCCAAGTCCTCTAGGTGGTATGCCTCCCTGCCCGCCAGGCCGATTATCTTGTAAGGCCCTTCCCAGTTTGCCCCTAGCTTTCCTTCGCCCGGCACCAGTGTGTTGCTCATCACCTTCCTTAAAACCCAGTCCCCTACTTTAAACGATTTGGGGTGCACTATTTTGTTGTATTTTTTGGACAATTCTTATTGATATGCGGCCACGTGGATTAACGCCTTTTCTCGACGTTCGTCAGCTAGGTCAAATTCTAGAGCGATGGCGTTAGAGTTCAGTTCGGGCTCAAAATTTTCGCTACGGATGGTGGGCATGCTGATCTCCAATGGGATGACTACCTCCATGCCATATGCCAAGGCAAAAGGAGTCTCTTCGGTTGAGCATCTCGGAGTTGTCCGATATGCCCAGAGGACACTAGGAAGTTCCTTGGCCCACTTGCCTTTGGCTTTCTCCAGTCTTTTCTTCAATCCATCTAGAATGGTCTTGTTCGATACTTCAGCTTGGCCGTTGGACTGAGGGTAGGCCGGGGTGGAATTGTAGAATTCTATCTTCAATTCCTCACAAAATCCTCTAAACAACTGTTCATCAAATTGGGTGCCATTATCACAAATCCAAGCCTTGGGGATGCCAAACCATGTAATCACATTCTGCCAAACAAACCTCTTGACATCCTTTTCCTTGATAGTCGCTAAGGGCTCGGCTTTAACCCACTTGGTGAAGTAATTTGTCGCCACAATGAAGAACTTCCGGTTGCCCGGCGCTGTTGGGAGTGGTCCCACTATGTCCAGTCCCCACATTGTGAAAGACCAAGGACTGGTGAGGGGGAGAAGTTCTCTGGCCGGCTGGTGAATTTGGTGGGCAAACTTTTGGCATTTTTCACATTTTCTAACATATTTTTGCTCATCTGCTTGCATGCATGGCCACCAGTATCCTTGCGAAATAGCGCGGTAGGCTAAAGATCTCCCCTCGATGTGACTTCCGCACATGCCTTCGTGGATCTCGTAAAGGAAAGCTTCCACGCTGTTTGGATGAACACACTTGAGGTATGGATCGGTGAATGACTTCTTATATAAAGCGCCAGATGGAGAAAGCCAAAACCGCTTTGACTTCACCCGGACTTTGTGTGCTTCCTTTTTGTCGGCCGACAGGGTCCTGCTCTTTAAGAAAAAGGATGATGGGGTCCGTCCAAGAGGGACCAAGCTTGGTGTAGAATACTTTTGTCTGCTCTGAAGTCCTCAATGCTGGGTCTTGGGAGAAACTCAATCAGGAGAGGGCTGGGAGTTGATCTAGTTGAACATGGAAGCTAGGCCAGCCAACTCATCTACTTGGTCGTTATCTTCACAGCCAATTTGTTAGACCTTTATTGCTTAGAATTTTTTAATGTGTTCTCTCACTAAAGCTTGGTATTTGGCCATTCTGTCATCTTTGGCTTCGTACTCTCCAGACACATTGGTTTATAACAAGTTGGGACTCGCTGTAGACTATCAGCTCGGATGCGTGCAATTAGAGCACACTTTTAAGTCCGGCCAGCAGTGTTTCATACTCAGCCTCGTTATTTGACGTGGGGAATCTGAGTGTGATAGAGTGTTCGATAGTTAGTCCACCTAGTGAGATCAAAACTATGCCCAGCCCAGCGCCGTGCCAGGTTTGAGGTGCCATCTGTAAAAAGTTTTCATATTTCGCCAATGAAAAGTTTCCAGCATTCTGAGGGATCTTGGGATTGGGATTCTTGAAGGTTGAGGTGATCACTGGTCGCTTGACTGCTCGGCTATTTCTGCTACAAGCTCGTCACTGACAATTACAACAGACGTGTCTTCATCTCTCCCTCGGTGATGCGGCGTCGGATCCAATAGGTTGACTTGTTATTCCCAAATCCAACGTCGCATTGCCGAGCTGAAGTACACCTCCTGACTGATGGATTTGTGGACGGGCATGCAAGTTTCCGCATCACCAATATCACTCTATTGTGCAATTTCCGTCGTGCTTACCCCATTTACCCCGGCTGTCACGGTAAGATCCACCAGGCATACGGGGTGAATTCCAGGTGAGAATTCAGCAACAAAGCCGGCCAATGCTTGGGCTTTGATGGCGGTTCAAGGTTGAAACTTGACGTCGAATTGCCCCAATTCGACTGCCCACTTCAGAATTCGGCCGGAGAAATCCGCCCGCTCAAATAAGGCTTTCAAAGGGAATTCGGTCAACACCACAATTGTGTGAGCATGAAAGTAGTGCGCCAATTTCCTGGAGGCCATCATTAGCACCAAAGCAAGTTTTTCCAGTGGCAAGTACCTCGACTCTACCGGTAACAAGGTTTTGCTCACGTAAAAGATTGGGAGATGTTGGATGCCTTCTGCCCGGACGAGCACCGCACTAACTGCATGTTGAGAAACAACCAGATAAAGGTAGAGTTCTTCACCGTGCTTGGGTGTCACCAAGAGTGAGGCAGAAGAAAAATATGTCTTTAGCTCAGCCAAGGACTTGTCACATTCTTCGTCCCATGAAAACTTGGACTTCAAGGCTCGAAAGAAAGATCGGCAACGATCTGATGACCGGCTTATGAATCGATTAAGCGCGGCTTGCCGTACCGGCAAGATGTTGTACAGTCCTTTGCCGAGTTGGGCTACTTCAATTCTTGTATGGCTCTAATTTGTGAGGGGATCTGCCTCGATGCCTTGGTTGGTGACTAGGAAGCCCAGAAATTTCCCTGACCCCATGCCAAAGGCGCACTTTGACACATTCAGGCGTAGCATGTGTTGTTTAAGAATGACAAACATCTCGGCTAGGTCGGTCAAGTGGTCGGTTTGATGTTTTGCTTTTGATCACCATGTTGTCGATGTAAGCCTCCATCGTGCGGTCGAGTAGAGGGGCGAATATCTTGGTCACTATCCTCTGGAAAGTCGCCCCGGCATTTTTCAAACCAAAAGGCATGACTCTATAGCAGAACAATCCCATCGGCTGTCGTGAAAGAGGTTATCTCGTGGTCGGGTTCATGCATGGCGATCTGGTGATAACCACGATAGGCATCTAAGAAACTGATTTGGTTATGTCCGGCTGTAAGATCCACCTAGCTGGTCGATTCTAGGCAAAGGAAAACTGTCCTTAGGGCAAGCTCGGTTGACCAGTCTTGTAATCAACGCAAACTCGCCAATTTCCATTCTTCTTGGGTACCGTGACCGTGTTTGAAACCCACCGAGGGTAGTGCACTTCCTAGATTTCCCTAGCTTCCAGGAGGTTTTTGACTTCCTCCTGCAACTACCTCAGCTTGATGAAGGGCTGATCTCCTCGTTCTTTGAATGACAAGACGTGCGTCCAGGAAGACATTGAGTTGGTGGCAAGTAAAACTTGGATCAATGCCAGGCATGTCATATGGCGTCTATGCAGATACTTCAATATTCGCCACCAAGAACTCCACCATCTTCCACCCGTTCTTAGGCGGTCAGGTTAGATCCCAGCAAAAAGAACTTGTCAGGATTCTCTGTGCCAATCCGCACCTCCACCAAATCTTCAACATCCTTTTCCTCAGCCCTAGTGGCCACATCATCCAGGACACTTTGATCTTTCAGGCCTTCGATCATTTGCACTGAAGCCTTTGGCTGCTCAGCTCCCATTCACTGCCACAAAACACTGCTTAGCCATGACTTGATTGCCCCAAATCTCCTCAACTTCCCTTGTAGCCGAGGGGAACCTCATAACCTAGTGGTAGGTCGATGCCACCGCCTACATGGCGTGAAGCCATCCCCTACCTAGGATCAGATTGTACAGTGGATAGCACCTTCAACACCCAGAACTCCACCTGCTTGACAATGGATTCGGCTTTGATCGGTAGGATTATCTTTCCCATTGGCCACTCCGGTTGTGAGTTAAAACCAACTAGTGACAAAGTTGCCAGAAGCCAAGTCTGTATCTCTGAGTTTAAGCTGCTTGAAGGCGTCGTAGTACATGATCTCGACCGAGCTTCCTTGGTCGATCAAAATGCACTTAACATCAAAGTCCCTGACGTGAAGGGTGACCACTAGAGCGTCATTGTGCGGTGTTTGAATGCTGCTCAAGATCCCTGCTTGAGAAGCTAAGCACATTCTTCTCCTCGGTCTTGCCTTTTTTTTCCACGGGCTGGGCTGACAGAACTTCTTCATATGTTCCACTTTTTTGATCATCCCTCGATGCTCACATACCCACGCTGGCTCAACTATACCGTGGATCACATTTGACCACTCCTTGGAGGGGGCGTTTCTAGGGCGTCTAAACCACTTGGCTCAGCCGGAGCATAGTGTACAGCCTTGACGCCCCCTGTCGATGTGACAGTCTAAGTGACCCGCGGCGACCAACTCCTCCAAGTGCTGCTTTAGGGGCAAATAGTCCTCCATCCTGTGCCCTCGCTCCCTATGAAATGTGTAGCGGTACTGCGAATTGAAGCCCTTCTGTACATCGCCTAACTTAGCCGAAAACCGGACGTAAACATCGTCGCGAATTTCACTAAGTATGTGGTAAATTGGGATCTTGAAAACCGTAGTGATGCCCGTTCGAGCATTCAACTTTCTGTTTGCCTCTGCCGCGTCATCGCAGGAGATAATCTGCTCGGTCATTACGACAACCTTTACCTTGATTTCTGCAATCCGGACCACGGTCTTATTCCCTTACGCGGTCATTTGGACTGGTTTGCCTCCTGTCCGACCGTGTGGACTTTTCCAGCCACCCTATTGTCCGTTGCCACTAGATTGGTCTTCACGTGGTGGCCGCAATCGCATCATTCTCTACTCGGATGTGCTCGTTGATACGCTGCATCAAAAGCTCCATGGAAGTTGGTTGGTTCATCGTGAGCGAGTCCCTTAGTCTATGTCCAATCGGGAGACCCGTTTGTAGTTGGGTGATGGCCAAGGTTGGTCGGGCAATCAAGGATCTCGTTGAAAGTTTCCAAATATCTGGCGTTATATGCTTTGAGGGAGTCGCTCGGTTCCATCTTGACACTTAGGAGGTGGTCAACTTCCTTTCGCGTTTTAGTGTTTTTCTGAATCGAGTCACGAATGCTTCCGCCAACTGCTGCCACCTTTTGATGCTTTCCTCCGGAAGCCTCTCATACCATTTCAAGCCTAACTCACCCAAACTCGACAGGAAAATAAGGCACATGAGAGCATCATTACACCTGTATCCAGCCATAACTTGCCGGAAGTGGCTTATGTGCATGTACGGATCGGTTTTTCCATCATAAAGTGTAAATTTGGGTTGGTGAAAGCCCTGCTGGGAGCGGTGTGGTCTCTATCTCAAGGGAGAAGGAGGGTGGCGCTCAGCCTTGCCAAATCTTTGTCCAAAGGGGCAGGTACGACTAAACGGGGTAGGCGGCATTACTGACCTCTTCACTGGCACAACCTCCGTAGGATAACTGCTGGAGCGCCGGCACCCTTTGAGCCTCTCAGTCAGGTGCGCTCATTCCTTCAAGACATCCCTCAAGTCCTCCGAACGAGCGGTGTAGAATACCTCGACGTTGTCGGCGGACGTAAGGGACGGTAACTGCTATCTTGTGCGCAAGACTTCTCTGCCGACAGGGTCAGAGTCTCCAACCCCATAGCTTCTGGTGATGGAGGGAGAGGGCATGTGTTGTTACTGCTTGAGCGGCGGGGTTGGGTGCGCTCACTATGGTCACCTACTCCAGCAATACCCTTCCCTTTAACTTGCTGCTTGAGAGCTTCCATCTCCGCCGCCATTCTCTAGATAACAAGCGTCTTGGTCCCTCAATTTGTGCTCCAGGCGTTGATCGTGCGACCCTCTTCGCCGCCAGTGCCCGTCTGGACTCCGCGAGTGCTCAGTGCTCCTGGCGCGCTTATCTCGCGCATCTCTAGAGAGTCCTCCTGGTGAGGTCTCTAGGCCTGCCATGTTCGGAATGGCAGGAAGTCCGTCTCTCCGTCGGACTGACTTTGGGGTAATACCGTGGATGGCAGACAATGGTACTTCGTCGTTGTTTGCCATGAAAGATGATCCGATGAGCTTGGAGGACAAGGTTGTGTCTGTTTCAAATTTCCACAGACTGACACCAATTGTATGGGGAGCAAATATCTGATACCATCCATACTCCTTGTGTCCAAGCTTCGCTTTGTTCCGATTAACCTGCGAACACAACGGCGGTGAGTTACCTGGCGGTGTGTTGCCTGGAAAACCCCTCCGATGATCAAGTTAGCACACCTTTAGAGAGAGAGAGAGAGAGAGAGAGAGAGAGAGAATAGAGAGGTTACAATATGGTAGTTTAGTTTTTTCACCATGCCTCTGTATGGAGATGCAATCTTGTTTATATGGTTTCTGCGTGTGTTTTCGCACCCATTCCTCTCGGGACGCATGGACCTACTCCCCTCTCACATTTCCCTACGTGTTAGCGCTAAAACATCTAAACACTACCTAACAAAACCGCTAAATTGGATTAATGTACGATCTGCGGAACCTCCTTTCCGTTATGCCGTGCAACCGCGCAGCACTTCTAACCAGGCTACTATCAGCGCAGCACCACGACCTGCCGATGCAACCGTTCCTCTTGACCAGTTTCCTTGGTTACTTCCCACCACGCAGTACTTCCACCGAGCTCCTTAATTTCGACAGCTCTCCTGCCTGGTCGGCCCAAACTTGGAAGTCTTGTCTAACTCACTGAAGTGTGCTATCCCACTGGGCTAGCAGACTAAAGTCACTTTGGCTCAACTGGACCGGGATCCTTAACCCAAGGTGTCCGCTAATCACACGAACTTAGCTTGGCCCACTTAGCCCGGCCCAAACAAGTTTGGTCCAAAGTCAAATTAAGCAATCCCCCTCTTACATACATTGTTACATTTGTATGTTGTTGTTGTTGTTGTTGTTGTTGTTGTTGTTGTTGTTATCATTTTTTTATATTTTTTTTCCTTCTTCAATTTCACATTACATCAATAGTTTGATAGAAAATATACAACAATTGGGAGGTTTTTCCTGAGTTAGTGGGCCTGTTTCAACCAATATATATGTACATATATATATTTTAGGGGTGGCCATCAACTCAATGACCCGTCTTACTCAGCTCGATATCTTTAGGGCTTGGGAAAATTTTTTTTTTGCCTATATGGTTGAACTAGACAAAATTTTGAACTCACTTAATTTTCGAACTGAACTAGGGATAAAGAGTTTCAGCTTAGCCCAGCCTAACCTTCCCATTTCCCAAAAAGGGATATTTAGCCAAAAGTCCCACATTGATCCCTTTAAAGTGAAAAGGACAATCCAAACTTTTTTAATTTATTAGCCCCTTGGAGAAGAATCACCTCTTTCATCAAGGACAAACATATTTGTTTTCATTTTTTTATGGACAATCATATCCTTAGTAACTACTTTTATATTTCAAATTTTAAAATGATATAACTTTTTATCTATACATTAGTTTTTAATAAAATTAGTAGTTTTAGAATTTTCTCGTCAAGATCTACTAAACAATTTTCATGTTAACTATGAAATTCTTTTAAAAAATTGTATTTTTTTTTTTCATGTTGAAACTAACGTCTACTGTAAAATTTTACTCTTAATTAAAGTAAATTTTATCGTGATACAGAGTAAAATTTTATTGTTTACGTCAACTACAGTGGTAATTTTTTATTTTTATTTTTATGAATTTCATAATCAACCTAAATATTGTTTGATAGATTTTGAAGAGAAAATTCTAAAAATATTAATTTTATTAAAATCCGACATCTAAATTAAAGTTATATTATTTTAAAGTTTAAAATATTAAATTAGTCAATAAAGATATTTTAGTAATAGTTGTGTGTGCTGAACTTTTCAAGAAAAACTTTTTGTCATTATCCTTAATGAATTAAAATTTTATTATGGTGGAGCTTTGACCAAATCTCCTATTAAAAATTATTAATATTAATTTTAATTTTTGTATTATTTAGTTATAAAAACAAATTAGAAAAATAATAAAAGATACATATATATAATTCTTTCTATAACTTAAACTAAAATGCTTCTTAAAAGATTTATTTATATTATAATTGGTTTTATTAATATTTAATTTTAAATAATTATTAAATGGATTTAAATAATTTAATAGATCTTTAAGACGAAAAAATAAACAAATCAATAATTCATATTTATTGGGTTAAGTGAGTGGGTTTGGGATTTAGATATTTTTTTAAGTTGGGCTTAGAATGACTAGATTAGACTCGATGTCGAATCAGGCTGAATTTAGAATGACACATACTCTTACTATATAATGTTGATCCGACTCGAATTTGACCATGCTCGATGTTTGTCCACCCATAATATATTGGCCTATTTTAGTAATTGGGTTAAAAGTTAAAAAGTTGAGCTTTTAGCTTTATTCCGTCATATCATTTCTCTATTTTTATAAAATATTATTTTAAACAAAAAATTAAAAAATTAACTTTTAATTTGCTTTTCAAAATAAGGGCCTTTACATTACACTAATAAAAGATTGGGGCCTTTCAAATTCAGGAGCAGCTTTGATTGCTTTATGCTTGAGCCTCTGTATATTCCAAACACCCAATCAGGAGTGCGAAAATAGCCTGTGGCCCGTGGGCTATCCGAAGTCTGTCCGCGGGCTGGGGTGGGCCTAGCTCGAGGCCTTAGACCTAGGCTTGGGCCATCGTTTTGAAGTTCGGCTCGGCCTGTGGGCCTGACTCGCCTGGCCTGGTCCATCGAGCCATCGGCCCATTTAAGGCCCACTCAAAAGCCCGGTTTGCCCAAGCCTAAGCCCGCCTAAAGCCCGAGCCCAGGCCCGAGGCCTGGCTCACCGGCCCGCCCAAAGCTTAAATACCCTTAGGCCTGGGCCTAATTTTTGGCCCATGGGTCGGCTTGATTTTTGGTGGGAGCCTGCAAGGCCCGACATGGGCTGGGTCAGGCCAACTTTACACCCCCACACCCAATGGCATGAGAGAGGGGGGAACAAGCAACTGTAACAAAAATTATTTGGTGGTCTAGACGCTACATGACAATATCTCTTATCAATCCCCAACAGACATGTTATATGCTATTTTTTTATAACCCAAACTCAAAATCATAAGTGTCATTCTTTCCACTAATCATAACACACTTGAAACACCACACCATCATGCATGCCCAAGACCATCAAATGACTTCTTCAACTCCAATCAACAAATGTCACATCAGTTACTCTTTTGGGTCGAATTTCCTAAAGCAAAAATATAGAGAATAAAGCTTCATTGAGGAGCAATTATTCATTGCCCCCAAAAGCACTGACGCAGAGCAACAAGAAAAGAATTATTAAAAAAACAAGCAAAGCTTGGTTTGGGAAGTGAGTTGGCTTTTTGGCTTTTTTGGCTATTTTAGCTTGGGCTAAAAAGCTTGGTTTGGGGAGGGCTTTTTTGCTTTTTTTGTGAGAGAAGAGTGTAATGATTATGGATTGGATGTGATGTTTTATTTTTTGTGGCTAAAATAGCATATTTTGTCTTTTGTGGCTAAAATAGCCAAAAAAAGCCCCAAATAGCTCTTTCCAAACGGATCCCATTTTACACGTTTCAAAATATTTTTAAAATAAATTATACTTTGCATTCCTACATTTTATATCAAATTTCACTTTGACCCCTACATATAAAAACATAACAGTCAACCTCCTACATTTCTGGTCAAATCCTACTTTGGTCCCTATATATAAAATTGTGACAGTCAACCTCTTGTACTTTTGATAAAATCTCACTTTGGTCCCTATAAGTGTCAATATCTCATTTCTGTTACTCAATTTTTTAAATCTTTAACAGAATTTAGTCATGAGATAAGAATGTGACTACGACATAAGGATAAGAAAGGAAAATCATCTACATTTTCCACCAATACACACTTTATCCTAAAATTTATATCAAAATATGATTGTATTAGGCTAAAACAAATGCAGATTGTGAACAATTAAAAAGACTTTGAGGTTCACAATAAATACCGCATTGTAAAAATACGACTGTATTTATTGTTAGGGTAAATTATACTGACACAATTTGAGGTTTATTTTAATATAATTTTTTTCCTTACATTTTAGAAATTATATGTCCCCTCAAATTTATATTCGCATTACGAATTGTCCCATCTATTAATTGATTGTTAAATAATTAATATATGTATATATATTTTTTTTTGCTAATGTCATCATTTTAATTTTTTTTTATAGCGGCTTTCAACAGTAAACCCCTCATTAACAAATTTTAATCAAAAGAAGAAACATATATTCACTTTGTTGGAATAAGGACAATCTACATGCCTTGCTCACAGAATTCATGCATCACCGACCGAAATGCCTTTTTACAAATTTTTTTTTATTGGCATTGGGATATCCAAATCAAAACCCAACTAATCCTCAGGGGTGCACAGACCCTCGGTAAAGAGTTTCCCGCAAATGCATCATGGTTAATTCAAGAGTTTTTTCCCAGTCTGATGGTTCCAAGAAATTGTTAGCACCTAAGAGGTTTCGATCCCTGAATCTTGGAGGGAGCGCACCCTCAACACCCACTGATTTTGTCACCAAGCTAGCCCCTTAGGATTGCCCTTTTACATTTTTTTTTAACTTTACAACTCTTTCATTTGTTATGTAGATGCATATTTTTCATAAAATTAGTATTTTTAGAATGTTCTTGTCAATATCTATCCAACAAGATCCATGTTGACTATAAAATTTTGAAAAAAAAAAAAAATCAAACAACAAAATTTTACTGTCAAGTTAATATTAACATAGTAAAATTTCACCATGTTAACATATTTAAACAGCAAAATTTTAACATTAATAGTATAATTTTTCCATTACAATCACTAACCACCACACTCACTATCACTATTACCATCTGTAACGCCCCGAAATAATTCAACATGAACTACCATACTAATGAACAATGGCTAATCTATGACAATAATCCTTCCACCATCTCATATATCATAAATGGACTAAATAAAAAAGTTCCACTTGCGAAATACATTCAAACGAATTAAAAGAATACATGAACCTATAGCATATGAAACATCTAAAATTCAAAACAAATAACTGCCCTTATGGGCTTACATCTTCCAAGGCAATAGCCCGATTACACAAAATGGTCTCTCGGACCCAAACACATTAGCCCTTGGCTCATAGAAGATCGCAACAAAATAAGAGCTATGTACTCTTTACAACTATCCACACCTTCAACTTGGCAGGATCACCTTGTCGTTACCTGCACCAAAATCCCATAGAGGTGAGCATAATGCCCAGTAGAGAATTCTTTAACAAAGTATATACATTTATGTAATATACCCAATATTAAATGCAAACGCAATGCCGTGCAATGCCATTTCAAATAATTACATGTGATGTCTTTCTTGAAGATCATCGTGCTTCATTAACAAAATTTCAATCTCATCAATTTCCAAACATCCAATTTTTAAACATAAGGGGCGGTAAATACAACACTAGTAATCCCTAGATTGGTGTTTGCAAGTAGACTCTGCGAGTATTGCCAAACTGTCATTTTTACCGATATTAACCAGAAAGCTCAGCACCTATCCGCGCGGTTTTCTGGTCTTTCACCACGGACACTCAGGCCAACTTATCAAATTCATCTAGACCCCCTAACCGGGCTAAGCACCATATTTACCCCATAACACAACTCATAGTTCTCATTACAACATCATTTTGTTTCATGAAATAAATACCCTCATTCGAAATTTACAATGCAAAAGTAATAATTGAATGAATATGCAATGCCATGGTCTTTCCACATTTTCAACCACAATGATTCATTCTCAATGAAGTTTCAAGTTTCTTTTCAAAAACAATTTCATGATATGCATAACTTAAGTAATGCCAATACAATACTTACCCGCATAATTACATGCCTCTCTACATGGTCCATAACTACTACTAACCCTCCACAGAGGTTCAAAGTTTACATTTTTCCTCTTTCCATGCCATTCCATCATTAGCCAAGCAATCATTATCAAATACCATGTACAACAATAAAATCACATTTCATGCTCTTTCAACAATTTAACTATTTCTAACCACAACAATGTAGAAACATCACCTCCATTTTTCCAAAGTCTTTCATATGTTAAGAATTCCTTAATCAATGTAAATATGTATATATATATATATCTCTATGTATTCATTTGCATACCATCTCACCTTTCTCATTCTCTTCATATAACATGGTTCACAACATGGCCTCCATAAATACGTACATAAATGTATGTATATGTATATATGTGTCAATATTAACCTCCATCTCCTTTCATTTAAGAAAACCCCCAAACTTCTAGGTTTTCACAAAAGAAAACAAAAAAAGCTGGCATCACCCACATTTTTGTAAAACCCCATTTTACTCCTTATTCTTAACCCAAGTTTGTTCAAAAGTCAAGAACTCATCTATATAAGAAAACAAGATAGAGGTTATTTCACCAACTCATCTATTTCTTGAGCCAACGAAACCCATTTTCGAAATAATAGTGGAAGCTCACAAAATCAACACAAATTTACATAAACATATATATAACTCAAAGGAAAACCCTATCTCAAGCTTGATGAAGAGAGAGAAAAGATGAAACCCTAGCTTTGATGAAAGATTATTCAACTTTTCACAACACCAAGAGGAGTTCAAGCTTGATCTTCAATATTTAGAGAGAGAGATGATGATCTAGACCCAAGATTTGTAAGAATCAAAGTGTTTTGGGTGTTTGATGATGTTTTCTAGAGAGAAAAAAGAGAGAATAGGGTTTAGTGAGAGAGAGAGAGAGAGAGAGAGAGAGAGACCCAAAAATGAGATACAATTCGGCCAAAAAGAGAAATAAAAACAGAGCCTTGGATCTGGGCCTTTTCCGCACGTGCGGCAAGTGCCTCCTGTACATGTAGCTATCACTCCCGCATATGCGGCCATCACTCCCGCACGTGTGGCACCTCCCCGCACCTCCTCACGCACGTGCTTTTTCAGCAGTGTGCAACCCATTGAAAAATCCCCCCCGTACGTGCGGCTTGGCCTCCGGACGTGTGGCCCTGGCCTAGTAGTCCAAAGTTCTCCGGTTCGGCCCCCGAGCACCTCGGACTCGATCGCACCCTCTCCAGAATGGGTGAAATTCAATCACCGAACAAAAAACAAGAATGAGAACTTTATTTGAGTCCGACCTCCGAACGTTCCGAACCTAACGAGCTAAAGAACGAAGTGAAGAGGAAAGAAAAAGAAAAAGGGGGACAGGACTCAGTCGCTATAACCTCCCCATCATAGGAAATTTCGTCCCTGAAATTTAAATACACTCACCAATCAGCAGAGTTCCAACAACTATAATCATTCTAACAACATTAACAACTTGCAATAACTTACTATATTCAATCAGCATTTGCCATTCTTCTCATCATCATTTCATCAAAGCTATAATTATTTACACTAGACATATGAAGTAAAATCATCTTTTAGTAAAATATCGTTTGTACACAACTTCATGCTTGGATAACAATACACATAACAATATGTGAGCAACAATTTAACACCCTCCCCATCATCACTAGGGAATACTACAATTAAAATAAAACAATCAAACATGCTCAAATAAATTCGGATACTTGGAGCGGACTTCCGCCTCCCTTTCTCAAGAGGCCTCCTCAATCCCATGGTGCCTCCACAACACCTTCACTAACGGTATGGTCTTACCCCATAGCACTTGTTCCCGAGTATCTAGGGTTTGAACCGGTCACTCCTCGTAAGAGGCGTCCTCATCTACCTCCAAGTCAACCCAATCTAACACATAAGAAGGGTCGGGTTCGTACTTCCTAAGCATACATATGTGAAACACATTGTGGCGATAAAACTAATCGGTATGCCACTTCCCCAATCCTCTCCAACATCTATAAAGGCCCAAAGAACCTCGGAGACAACTTACCACTCTACCGAACCTCATCAAACCTTGCCTAGGTGAGATCTTGAGGAACACGTGATCACTTACTTTGAAAGATAAAGGTCGTCTCCTCTTATCGGCATAACTTTTCTGTCGGCTTTGAGCCGTAGCTAACATCTTTCGAATGACAGCAACTTCTTGGTTGTCTCTCCAACGATCTCCGGACCCAACAACGATGCATCTTCCACCTCGGCCCAATAAACTGGTGACTTACGAGGTTGGCCATACAAGGCCTCAAACAGTGCCAAGAAGACCTCCCAACCAACCAAGGGAACACAACTCCAACTTTCGGTGACACCCAAATTTGGAATACTACCCTGACTCTATGAACGCCAAGGATACCAAATTAGTCAAGAACATAAGAAAAGGGTCACAGACTTCCTTTCGTTTCACACCACTAACTGGGTCTATGAGACAAGAACAACAAACAACCACAACAACCACACGCATCCCTGGGTATCCACTACCATTAGCCCAAACACCCTCCATGCTTAACACTCCAACAAGATTGGGAACTAGATTTTCACCACAAGATCCTTGGTTACCTCATTTAAGAAAAAGGTTACAACGAAACTCAGCACAAGACAAGACTCCGGTCTAATAAGTTCTTACAACGCCCAACAATTCACATAACCGAACGTACAAAGCTCAAGATTTAGAAATACAATTATTGTGATTACACCATCACAACCATAAGAAATACAATAATTAACTATTCAATCCCATAAGAAAATTTCATTTTTTTTCTCAATTCTTGGTAAAAATCTTTTCTTTACATGCAGAACATTATTTTTTTTTTCTTTTCCCAAAGGTATTCCAACTCACACTAGTCACAAGTCAAAAATGCATTTTCCTTCCTTCAAGCAAAATTCCAAAATTTCGTTCATTTTAATTTCTGCTCCGCCAGTAACAACCAGGCGAATCTCTACCATTAATCAACGACACCCATCACCTATATGGTGATGCCACCGCCGTTACCACATAACATAGCATTTCCATAGTATTAATTAACCGAATACAACAATTATATCATTACTGTTCGACCAATAACATTATTATTACCACGTAAGTTATTATTCATGCAAGATAACAACATGATCACATGAACTAGTTAAAATAAGAATTGTTCTTGTCATCTTGAAAGAAAAATCTTTCTCTTATTTATACATTTTCTCCAAAATTGTACATTGAATTCGTGCCCCCCCCCCCTTTTTTTTTTATTAGGATTTGTGTTAGAGTAAAAGCTATTTATTTTGTAATTATTTTCCCAAAACAAGCTTTAAAATCTCACCCAAAGGGTTTTAGTTAAAATAGAAATGCCATGAAAGTTTTCAAAAACCAACAATCACTATCAATTTATCTTCCCAACAAACAACCGGTGAATCCCAACTATCACCCAATCACATCCATCACACCTACAGTGACTTCCAGAATACGACAATTACATTTTCATAACAACAACAATTTGAAATAACCTGGTGCTAAAAGGAATAGTGTAACACACACAACTTTCCAAACTCCAAAAGTTCCATACCAACACAAACGTTAACCAAGAAGGACCAACTATGCCCGAAGACCTATGAGTATTCCCAATCAAGAAGCTAACACTCTAACTTGATTCACGGGCTTCAAAACTTACACAAAGACGCACACACCGATAACCACACACAAGCGCAAGGCCCAACTCCCTAGGCACAACCCACGGCACCACACCGCCTTCTAGCCAAAATGTACTAATTTTCCAAAAGATCAGCTTTACAACCCACATCTAAACCATTCTAATGTGAGTATTTGTCACCGACCTTGATACCACTCAACTTAACTAATTACCAGAGAGTTTCCGCTCCTGGTCTTCAAACACCTACATACCATCCCCAATGGAATTCTATTCACACGCCTAGATGGCCAACACACTCTTATACCCAACACAAGATCGAGTAGGTCAACGGCAATCACACAATCTGGGTTACCCAAGACAATTCTTACCAATGGTACGCTTGTTACCTAAAAACACCAACCATTCATTACTCCACGAGATGCGAATCTCACACTCCCTAGACATTCCCACATCACTTCCACCAATCTTCGCAAAACTCTAAGGTCTCACACTTCCTCAAACTTAGCACAATAAAGCTTTTAAAATTTTTGCCCTCATCTTAACACTACATTTGTCACAAAAATTCCGTAGACTCCTTAATCCTCATCAACAATTTCTAAACTAATCAAGAATTAAAGGCCATCACAAAATTTAATAGTTGATATACAAGAATACTAGGATCACCAATTCCATTTACACATACTTGACAAGGAAGTCAAGTTTCATTAGCAAGCCTCAACACGTAAGGGTAACAAACAACAATATATACACAACACCTAACCATGGTGCCTTAGCATCCTACAACACACTGATCAATCACAAGAGTTTCACAATTTATAACATAAATCTCTAAAACAAAGGTCCCTCTCAAGGGTGGTACTACTGCACTGGTTTTAAATGTCGACCCTTGCGAAGCTTTTGAAGCCTGGCATGTTCGAGTCTGATACCGATAACGTCCTCGACTAAACTGATGGGACAATGTCCGACTAGATTCTGAAACATCGGAAGGATCTACACTAAAAGGGAAAAAACATCTAACTTGGCCCTGCTGACCGCAATTGAAACAAACAACAACCTCCCGACTCTGAACCTGATTTAGAGCCTGAACCTCACTGGATCCCCCAACGGATGAGCTTGAAACCCCTAATGAAAACTGTAGACACCCCATTTTTGACCGCCCTTAAGACTTGGGCGTTACTGATGGTTTACTTGGTAATGAAAGGTGTGCAGTGCAAAGGTTCGATTTCTCAGGCAAGGAGAGAGTCAAATCCCAACCTTACACCCCATTTTGGACCAAAGCCATTTTGAATGGTTTTTAGACCTTAAAACTCTCTCTTTCAAAATGTTTTTGAAAAGAAATTTCTACGATGTTCCGAGGCTCGCATTTTGTCAAATGTTGCGCTTTTCGGTAAACCGAGCGAGGACAAAGTGGAAATGAATGAAAGAGAGTTGAAATCTTTGAAAAATATTTCAAAGCACCTTTTTTAGGGGTTTGGAGTTGAAGAAAAGAGGAGAAGAGGGAAGAAACCTGGTTGAGGAAGAAGATGGGCATGAACCGTTAAGAGAGAGTCGAGCGGTCCTCACTAAATCAGGCCTTTCTGTCTATGCACTTGGATTTAAGCAATAAGGCCACCACCATTGGAAATAAGACTTTCGGGGCTTCATTTTTCATTCAAGAATCTCTTCAAACCGAGTTCGGTGGGAGAGATATGGTTGGTTGAAGTTGGGCATCATTCCGGTTGGACTGAAACTGAGAAGTCTTCACTAAAAGAGGCATAACTTTTTACAAAGTTGGCATTTTTATGCAAGGTTGCCACCATTGAAAAGCTTACGTCTGGGGCTTCAATTTGGACACAAGAATGACCTGAAAAGGAGTTCATATAAAGGATTTATGCCCATTTTAAGTTGGGTCTGAAAACTAGATTTCGTTGGCCGATCGGCCAAAAAAGTAGCAAATAAGTGGCAGATCGGCACAAAAGATGGCCGATCGTCCAAGAGTGACGCAAACTCATATTTTTTGAAGATATTTCATCTCCAGCTATTCCACACAACCTCCAGCTGTCCCATATTTAGATATTTTCAACCAAAAGCTTTGAATTGCTATATATGAAGCCAAATATCTCATATTCAAAGGGAGAGAACTTCTTGAACAAGTTTGGGAGCTTCTCACACTAAAATCTCTCTCTCTCTCTCTCTCTCTCTCTCTCTCTCTCTCTACAATTTCCAGAGCAAAATCTCTGCCTCTCTCTCTAGTTTCCTCTCTCTCTTGCTCTTTGGTGTATAGAAGTGCATAGAAGTAGAGTTTGGTGCATAGAAGTAGAGAAATACTTCTATTTTTCCCAGGCATCCTTCATCAAGGTTGCATATCTATGGGCTGAGGTCCCTTGGAGCTTATTTTTGGACTGATAGAAGGTCATTTGAGCCAAGAAAGAGGCCATTTTGCTACTGTGCTCCAAAGGTAATCACTTACCCCTTTTAGCTTGTTTTGCATACTAGCTTTGCCATAGTTTTCAACTACTTTGGGGCTGTTTTTTTGAGGGTGGTGTTGAACTACAAAAACTGATGTTTTTCTTATGTTTTTCAGTTCTAAAAGTCTTGGTTTGTGCCTTGGTTGGCTAGGGGGTTGTCCTCCATTTTGCTCTTTGGCTTATAAGGCCTTGTGAGCACACTTTCAAACTTTTCAAACAACTTCTTTTTGGCCTTAGAACCAGTAAAAGTCAGAGGATTTTTAGTGGCAAAAACCCCATTTTGAGGGCCCAAATAGGAGAGGGTGGTCCGCTCTCCTCTTGTCTTGCTTACAAGTGTTGATGGCCAACCAAATAAGCATGTGTTTTTACTTCTTTATGGCTTTGTTTAGGCTGATTTTGTGACTTATCTGACCTGCCATAACTCTATTTTTGGCTGTCTTGGTCACCTCTTGCATGCTTGTTGCACTTGTAGTGTAAATCCTCTTTGCTAGCCTTGTTAGCCTTACAAAGTAGCATGCTTTTATAGTTTGAATTAGCTTAGTTCAAGCATGTTTTTGGTGTTATTTTGACATGTTATAACTCTGATTTTGATTGGTGGACTCACTCCTTGCACGGTTTATACACTTGTAGTGTATTTCTCACAAACAAGTCTTGTATGCATCATGAAGTGGCATGCCTTTCTAGCATGATTTGATTCTATTTCAGCATGTTTTTGGTGATGTTTTGCCATGTCATACCTCTGTTAAGGTTTGGCTTGGTTGGCTCTTGCATGCTCCATGCACTTGTAGTGCAATTCCATGAATTAGCCTAATGTGTATCATGCTTTAACATGTCATTCTAGCATGATTTTGGCTTAACTCCAAGAATATTTTGGTCATGTTTTAGCATGCTTAAGCTCTGATTTTTGTTTTTTTGATCATGCATGCCATGATTTTTATAGCTATGGTTCATCCTAGCTTGTTAGCTTTGTGCATCAAGTCCACCAGCATGCATTGCTTGACCTATTTGAATAATTTGGCATCATTTGTTATGTGATTTCAGAGCATGTTTCATTGCCATGCACTCACATCTTTCACTTTTTCAATGCGTTGAAGGGTTGGTCCTTTATGCCTTGAACATGAGCCATTGTGTATGCCTTTATGCCTAAGCTTGTGAGCTATCAGTTCAATGTGTATTTGGGGTTATTTTTCCATGATATAACTCTGATTTTTGTTTGCGAAGCCATCTCATGCTTGGTCTTGATAGGTGTAGTGTAATCCACCTTATTTACCTTGCATCCATTATGTCTTATGCCCTTCATGCTAGCATATTTTGGCTTCATTCTATACATGTTTTAGACTCATTTTAACATGTTTTAGGATTGTTTTGGGTTGCCCTTGCCATATGCTTCATGTTTTGCATAGTTATAGTACAAGTGCCTTGCTAGCCTTAAGCTTTGGGCACCATAGCATGCTTCATTTGTATCATGTACATGATTTGGTATCATTCTGCATGATATTTTAGAGCATGGAGCATTGCCATGTTCCCACTTCATTCACCCTTTGAGTGCCTCTAAGGGTTGTGCCTTTGTTATCTTGTTTATGGCTTAGTGTGTATGCATGCATGCCTAGGCATTTGTGCCTCAATCTTAGCATATTTTGATCTTTGTTTAGACCTATTTGAACTTTGTCCATGATTGGTTCATGCCCTTGTACCATGTATTGCAAGCCTCATTTGTAGTCATCTTTGGTAGCTTTATGCTTTAAGGACCCTAGCATGCCATGCTTATACTGATTGAATGATTTGGCATCATTTCACATGATATTTCGATGCTTATAGTGTTGTCACACTTCCACAGTTGTCACTCCTTGAGCATTTTTGAGAGTTGTGCACTTATGCTTAATTAGTGAGTCAATGTATGTGCATGCATTTTCTTGATTTCATGCTAGAATTTCATAGCATTTTGGCCACTGTTTTGGACATGATTAAGGTCTGTCCATATCCGGTTTAAGTCCATCTTGCATATTGTTTGCATAGTTGTTGGCATGTTCATGTTGCATTAGCTTTGTTTGTGTGCTTAGGTTGCATTACATTGAGTTGGCATGTCATTGGCTTTGATAAGTAATTCATGTTGCATTACATTGTTGACATGCCATTAGTATTACTAAGTCAATCATGTTGCATTGCATGGTGCTTGCATACTCATATTGCATTGGCATTATTTGCATCCCATTAGCTTTGTCAAGTTTTGTGTGCATTGCATTGTGTTTGGTTTGGGTGTTAAGCCAAACACGAGAAACGAGGGACGTTTCATACTTGAAGTGATGAAACGTGCCTCAATTCTTGGTTGCCGACCCTCTTGATCATGCATGATACAGGTTATGGCATTTATGTGTTTTTGTGCATTCATGTAATATTGATTTGTGCAACTTGGCCTCTTTGGCCATCATGCATCGGGGTGCGTGATTGACGGCTCGAGAACCAAACACTACACACCTTTGAGTCTTAGACTTGATAAGGGGTGTAGTTGCATACATATTTTCTTGCAAATACATTGCCATGCCTCTGTTTGTGCTCTGTTGCAGCAAAAGGGACAACATGCAGGATGAAGATGGCCGATCGGCTATCTAGTGTGCTGATCGGAAAACAATATTTGGCTGATAGCCCCAAAGTTGGTCGATGACCCTTTTCCTTTGGCCGATGGCCATGTTTTTGGTTGATGACCTCTCAGCATGCTCATGGGGTGAATCAGAAGTGTGTTGGAAATTTGTGCAGTTTTCAGAAGTCTAAGACTAGTACAAACAGAGGCAACATGAGGCATGGCGAATGGATTTCCGAGCGAAGCCGACCGAGCATGCATCTCTTCATTGCCCGCGAGGCCATTTTAGTATTCATGATTAGTTCGTGTAATTTAATCATTTAATTGGATTTGTAATATTCATTTAGCTTAGTGTAGCTATTTGTTTCAATTTGGAATGTAATAATTAATTAGCTTGTTAGTTAATTAGTTTTGGTGTTGTAATAACTAGTCTAACTAGATTTTTAGATTAGTTACTTAGCCTAGCGTAGCTAGTTTGTATTATTCATTTGGACACTCCGTTGAGAGGCCAAATTTTGTAATAAGTGTTCGTGAGTGTGTGAATGTTTTCCAACCCCACGTTTTTCTCCCTTTTAGTTAACCGCTTACGATGGTTAGTTCTAGGTCATATTTCAATAAGCATTCTTATGCCTGCATCTTTGCATTCATTCATCTATATTGCGTGCATCGGGCTCGGTGCATCATACTAACCACATTATATTTCAATTCCTACTTGAATACATGATTATCGAGTTGCATCTCATATGCCACCTTAGAATAGCCGAGCCTATTTCTAGTTGCATTTTTGCATGTGTTGCATTAGCCATCTTAACATAAACTAGGATCATGCATGATTTCTAACTAGTTGTTGTTTTGGCTCGGAGTACTAGGTAAGCTTTTATGCTTTAGCATACTGCATGTGTGTTAGTGTTGACATGACAACATGCTTGCCATGAGGCTATTTGCTTAAGTGTTTAACTGTCTGGATGCCTGTGGGTGAAGGTTGGACTGCTTGAATTGGAACTATTCATTGATTGTGAGTTTTAAGCCCACTTGAAGTGGCAAATCATCATGTTTTCCTAAAGCCCACTCGAGGGTGGCAAAATCCACGACTTAGCCTACTTGCGAGTAGCACTTCTAAACCGTTTTCAATCAAATGAACATGAAATGTTTTGCTCCAACTTAGGCGATCTAGTCTATACTTGTATGCTGTGCGCATCATATAGTAATTCTTGGTTAATAACCGGAATAAGAACACATGTGTCTTCAAAAACAAAATATCATGTTAGTAAAGGCCGATCTTTGATTGGGAGAGAGGGGGTGCTCATTGCATGACCTTCCCCTCTCGTACCCAAGTTCCCGAGTCGAGGCAACTTTGGTGATGACGGACACGTGGCCTTAGGCATGAGTCAGGGTTTCCTAAATTCTCCCCAAAATAAAATATTTAGGTGGCGACTCTGTATCTGGCAAAGCAATCCATGTTTGGCATTTCTTTATAAAAATCAGTTTTCCAAAATGATTTGCTGGATTTGGACTCTTTGGTGATTTATCGGTCTTGCATTGCACTTTGTGAGATTAGATTCAGAACCGTGACATTGAGTTCGAACTGTAGTAGCTAATGAACAAAATGGATTTTCGCGTGCGGAGCCGTGACATTCGGGCACGTCTACAGTTTCTGGCGACTCTACTGGGGATTTAGAGAACTTGTCTCAAACTCATGATATCTTGTTTTGTTTACACTTATGTGTTTCTTTGCATTACATGTACATTGGTGCGCCTAGGACACCGTGTTTTCCGTATGCTATTCCTGAACGGTTTGTCGGAGGCTTACTTTGAGAAGCGTACCATAAGGCTGACTGGTTGCGGGCTCTGCCACGACGGGAACACAAACCTCAGTTTTTACTGAGGCACCCTTTTTGACCATTCGACCTAGTGCATATCGAAATCCGTAGTGACCATTCCAAATTAGGACAGGTTGCTTACCTGATTGTAGGCTGTTTGAAACCGCTGTGTGCGTAATGAAACCCTAGCTGCTGACGAAAATAGGATAGGGAAACCCTACCCCTCCATAGGGGTGTTTTTGGCTCTCACTTGCTTGCTATGTGCTTTTAGAGTGTGCCTCTACAGGAATGCATGTATCAGTTTGCAAGTTTGAGTATCGACCTGAGGGTATCAGTTTACGGGCAGAATTTTGGGCAGAATTCAGTAAAGAGTACAGTTCCTCAGTTGTGCTCATATCTGTTTTGGTGAAATCAGGCTGAGATGCTGTCTGTTTTCTCTTTTGCAAGGTAGTCTTGGAACCGATAGCTTCAGAAGGCTCCAATATCCCCCGAGTACACCGGACTTGTGTTGATAGACTTTGTCAAGTCAGAGATTCAATTCAAGGGCAACCAGTGTTCCTTCGCTGAGGCAAGGCAAAGAAAGGCCAGTCAGGGCTCACCGGTTTATCTGATCTCAACACTCACCAGTCACATCATTAGCAGACTCGTGATGGAGGGTTCAAAAGAATTTGTGGCTGTGATAACAGCATTAAATTAGGGAACTGCCATGCAGGATGAGACCAATGCTAAAACGCAACGCCCATCTGGGGCATCTACCACACATCCAACTTCGGGAGCCCCAATCGAACTTTGACCCACTTCTGCCAGCTGAAGATTTGCAGGGTCCGGATCCCCAAGAAGGGTTGGCTCAAGCTCGAGTTATCAGACCCCTGATACAACCTAATGGGAGGCTTTATCCCCTTGATGTCGATGAGCTTGATTCGACCGCGGTGAAAATTGCTAACCTTGAGAAGCAATTCAAAAAGGCACAGGGCCTTAACTCAATTCCCGACATTGAAGATGGGTACATCGAGGCTGCCGTACGGCTCCCAGACATATTCAAAATGCCATACCTTGACCGTTTCGACGGGTTTGGAGATCCTATGGTCCATATCTGGCTTTTCTTGGATGTCCTGAAACCAATGGGTCTGACTAAGCCGCTAGAAACTCTCTCTGTATGGAAGAACCCTGTCGGGCATAGCGGCCACTTGGTATGCCAAGCTGGAGGATTCAGTGAAGTAGAACTGGGGAAAATTGGCTGAGGCCTTTGTTGATCAATATTCTTACAATATCTAAGTGGAAATGACCACCCAAGAGCTTGAAGCAACCCACTAGAATCCTGCCAACCCTTTTGTGGAATTCGTTGCAAGGTGGAGAGCAAAGGCAACACCGATGACAGATCGCCCTTTTGAGAGGGATCAAGTACGGATAGTGGTACGAAACCTCGAGCATGATATGTTGCAAAAGTTGATAGTCGCTACACTATTCACTTTGAAAAGTTTGCATGAACTGGGGGTTTAGATCGAGAATGCGTTCAACAGTGGGATCATTCCCAAAACAAGTGATCCAACAAGGAGGGTGTTTTCTGGGAGTACTAATGCTGAAAGTAGCACTATTCCCGAACCCACTGAAATCAATACAGTCGCCACAGCCGATCCTTTTGCCAAACCAAGCCTACAAACTGCCGGCCTTACCCAAGCTCAGGGTAGAACTTTCACTCCCCTCTATATAAGCCTAACCAGCGCACTAAAAGTCTTGATGGAAAGAGGGTATCTCAAACCCCTTGATTCTTAACCTTTGCTTGGCCCACTCCCTGCCAGACATAACCCCACCAAGTACTATGTGTACTATCAATAGCACGGCCATGGCACTGATCGTTGTTACCGCCTTCGTCATGAGGTCCAGAATCTCATGGACAACCGAACGATAGCTCCACCTCCAGACCCCAACGACCAAATATCTCCTGCCTACCTCAATCTAATCCATACATTGCCATCTTCTTACAGCCCCAGCATATACATCACCCCAGCCCATCTACACAAGCCTAATGTGTTTATCCCAGAGAGCCTAGACTTATGCATGATGAATACACTTGAACCTCAATCATCTCAAACCCATGAACCCACCACTTCTGAGCTGATAAGAATGATCGAAGATCTTCAAAGAACCGTGGTAGATCTGGCCTTTGGAATATTGGCTCCGTCATTGACCACATCACATACCAGAAAAGGCTCTCCAATCTTGGGGCAAGCTGCATTTGAAATTGAAAATGGCCAACCTAAAGCCATCTCAGATCTGGGTGGTGGTATGTCGACAACAACAAGGCTTCGCTCTGCTATAGCGACCCAGTCCCTTAACAAAGTGGAGGCAAGTGTAAAGAACAAGGTAGGGTCACGCATTGATCCCTATGAACACCTTCTGTGGGCTGTTAAGGCTTTGAAAGCCGAGGGACTGAACAAACAGCAAGTGATTGCAGTTGTTGCAAAGACTGTGGATGACACTTTCGCCACTCAAGTTGGGGGCTGTTTGAATAAAGAGGCAAGCCGGGAGAAGGGCTGTCATACCAGGAAGGTTGCTTTCAGCTCTAATCCTACACTCGGAAGAGATCAGCAAACCCAGTCAGTGCCTATCAATCCCTTTGCTGGTGCATCCAGCAAAACTCCACAAACCTCAAAGTACCCACGCTGAGGCCAGAGGGTCTTCAATCCTCTCTACATGACTTTGTCCAAAGCTTTCCAAATCCTTATAGGACAAGGCCATCTCAAGCCCTGGAGCCGCGGCCATTACCAAATAAACTTCCTCTCTCACATGATCCGGCCAAGTACTATGCATTCCATCAACAGGCCGACCATGACACTGACATGTGTTTTCGTCTTCGCCATGAAATACAAGATTTGATTGATAACAAGGTCATCGCCGCACCAAGTCCTACAAAGTCTATCGGCACTGGATCGATGAATGTGGGGGATAATGTGATTATGTGATCGGGGGGATGAACCACCTGCGGCTAGTCGCTCAGTTTACTCCGGATGTGGCTTGTGGCACGCACTGTTTTGAGCATTATGCAAATGCTAGTTTTCGTGCTTTCTGACTTGGGTATTGAGTTCAGTTCTGTTGTGTTATTTTGAGTTCGTCTCGTTGTTTTGAGTAAATCTTTTTGTTTGGGGTCTGTCTTGTTGTATCAAGCTGGTCCCTGTTTTGTTAGAGTCGGGTGATTTCGGGGGTATTACCCTGGACATCACTACTTTGTTTTGTGTTTGTCTTTTACACTCTTTTGAGTCTGTTTCTGCCAGTGGAGCCCGTTACACCAAAAGATCTGAATGAAACAGCAGTGGTTTTCATGCTTTTGTGTTTGTTTTTGCCTTGAGCCTAGTTGTGCCGGAAGATTTGATTGAGACGACAGTGCTCTTCACTTACTTTTTTGTGCCTTGAAATCGCTACATTGACCTAAGTTTTTCAAAACTTTTTGAATACTGTGTTGAAAACAAAGAGGGAGGAATTCCTTGGGATTTGCAAAAATTTGATCAATTGAGAGAAAGAGAGGCATGCTAAGCCCTTAATGAATGAGATCATGTTTGTTAATGTGAGTACTGAGAAGGATCCTGGCTTGATCCAGATTGGTTCTACACTGTCTTCACGAGCGACTAGTCGCTTTCTTAAAAGATTTCAAAAAATGTTTTGCAGTGGTCCTGTGAAGACCTGTTTGGAATCGCTCTTGAGATTGTGCAGCATAGGACCGCTCTCAGCCTCGAGACTCGACCCCTTTTTGCTTTCAAACCTTGAACTTGGATTCAGAATGTTCAATGGCCACCCATCAATGTGCGGCCTGTCAAGCCAGATTTGAAGCAGTCCTCGAACTAGGGGCAAGAAAGTTAGATCAAGAAGGTCAGACGTCATCAAAAGAAGCTTGCAAAGCTCGATCAGAAGCAGCCCTTGAAACTGGGAGACAAAAAATGTTAGATGTGCTCGAAGAGTCAAAAATTGGGACATTTCTCAAGATAACGAAGATCGGCAAGAATGCCAAATCCCAGAAGGGAGAAAGAAGAAAGTATTGCTGAAAGACAACCAAGTTCCTATCTGCAACACTAGGGGCAAAATTCAGCCCCCATTGGATGGACTTCTACATCATCAGCGAACAGCAGCTATTCTCCTGGATTCAAATGGCTTCAAGATCCTAAAACCATTTGACATAGACAAAGCTACACTTTTACGCTTAAGAGGCTCGCTGGGCCGAAAACCCCGAAGGCGACCCAGGCAAAAGTTAGAGCAAGAAAAAGAAGATAAAGAACGAAAAAAAAATGACAAAGAATGAACAAAGATGAAAAAAGAAATGAAATGAAAAGAAGTGAAAGAAAAAAGAACAAAGCTCGCAAGGTTGAAAACCCAGAAGGGCGGCCTTGGCAAAAGTTAGAGCGTAAAAGGAGAGGTTAATACCCGAGTGTACCTTAATCCAGGAACTACGTTAGGCTTGATTCCCATCTTTGGAATACGTAGGCAACTTCATTCTAAAGTCCTAACCGTAAAACACTTCAAATTCAACTGTCCTGTCTATGAGATTGAATGGATCATCTTTGTCTTCTCTGTATCCGAGAGTTCGGTGGTGATTGTCACCTTGAGGACTGATTACAATACGTTGTGGTGCCATTCAGACAAGGGGCAACTTTCTGTTGCGATGCAGTGCCTATTCAGACAAAGGGCAATTTTCCATTGTCTTGGATCTGAGGTTGTGCATCTCAAGAGTAAATTCCGTGTTGGTCGAGCAGCGGCCATTTGCAAAAACATTTTTTGAGAATTTTTAATGAGGTTGACTAATTTTCTCTCGAAAATTATTCATTTTTCCAAAACTGGACCATATCTTGGACCCAAAAAAGGAAAATTTTCCAGTGCTCATAGCCTGACTTGCATGATTTCAAATCAGAAAGTTGAACAAGTAGGTTAATCGAACTCTCATAATTGGTCAAAATTGTTTTAGTAGAAAGCCAAAACAAAAAATGGTCAAAATGATGAACTAGGGGCGCAGTTGAGTCAGGTTTTCTGTCTTTTCTCCATTGTCATTCTATTTGCCATAAAGGGCACTCTGCCTACCAGAAAAAGGCACAACTGAAATTAGCAACAAAGGGCTGAAAGCTCTCTCAACCTCCAAGCAGCGAGGTCTTAAGCCAAGTGCGAAGCACAAATTGGAATGAATCAAGAGATTCTACTCCCTTATCTGGACGGGTCTGAACACATCCAAACTGGCCAAGGGCATCATCAACTGATGTCAATGGCAGATCTGCTCCACATCCAGTCACATCACAACCCCTCTACGGCAGAAGCTCACTGTTTTGAGCAGAAGAATAAGAATCTAGCTAGAATGCTAGGGGCAAGAGCCCACAACTTCTTGTTTATCCATTAACCACCCAGGGGAGAGGATAAAAAATGAGAGATTGAAGAATAGAGAGATGTGCATGGAGAGAAAAAGTAAGAAAAGGGCTTTTCAGAAAAACTAGAGCTTGAGGGCCGAGTGATGTGAGAATCACAAATAAGGAAGGGTGGGAAAGAATACCCGGAGAAACAAGCTCCTGTGCACATTTCAGTCTTGTGTTTTGTTGTGTTTTTGTTTGTTTCGATTCTTGTTTTGAGTCGTTTTGAGTGTCAATAGATGTGTTTAGGTTGTTTACCTTGTCTTTTCCTCTGAGTTGAGTCGTTTTGGATGTGGTCAGTCGTAGGCTCAATACCCGGTCGAAAAACTCATTTCAATTTTCAAATCGTTTTGTGTTCAGAGTGTTGTGCCATTCTCTACATTTGTGCAAAACAAGATTATTTCTTTCATGAACTACAGGGTTCAACCCAGGTTATGTGAGAACAATAGAACAGGGACCTATCTGAAACTATTTAGGTTCCGAACTGCAAAACAAAAGAAAAGAGGGAAAATGTGAAGCATCTTAGCATGTTTCAACTCCAGCAAATTCCGAGACTGCATTCCAGGTGCACCTTCTCAGGCCTCGCCGTTTCTCTAGAGTATGAGTGTATCTCGATCCCCAAGCTTAAGCCTTCTTCAAGTAAGAATGGCAGTCCAAGCAGCACCTGTGGTTTTTACATGCAGATGTTATCTCTCACCAATATAGACAGGGTGTACCCTTTTCAAGCTGAGTGTGTTGCAAAGCCCTCCGAGAGATAAATCGGAGGCACCAGAGTACATGTTTGATGCCCTTCTACTGCATAGAATGTGCACTTTCATATACACTTCTGTTGCATGCGTGCCGCGCATCGTTATGATTCATGCATAGAATATGCTTTCAATATTGCATAGAATATGCTTTCAATGTTGCATATAATATGCCTGTCTCTTGCATAGAATATGCTTGCTTTCAATTTTGCATAGAATATGCTTGCTTTGTCTCATGCATAGAATATGCTTTCAATACTTGCATAGAAAATGCTCGTATCTTTTGCATAGAAAATGCACTCTTCCATACTTGCATAGAAAATGCTTGTATCTTTCGCATAGAAAATGCACCTTACTTGCATAGAACATGCATTTTATCACACTTTCTTGTGCATTGTATCCCATTCGCACTGTCTTGTGCATCTTGTGGTTGTGTTTCACTCGCACAATCTTGTGCATTTCAAATCACTCGCGCTGTTTAGCGTATCGCACTGTTTAGTGCATTTCAAATCATTCGCGTTGTTTAGCGCATCGCACTGTTTAGTGCATTTCAAAATCACTCGCGTTGTTTAGTGTATCACACTATCTAGTGCATTTCAAATCACTCGTGCTCTTTTGTGCATCGCACTATTTTGTGCAGTTTACACTCGCGCTTTCTTGTGCATCGCACTGTTTTGTGCAGTTTATACTCTCGCTTTCTTGCGCATCGCACTATCCTGTGCATTTCATTACATGCTCTCATCTTGCATAGAAAATGCTTGTATCTTTTGCATTGAACTTGTTCAGTGCCTTCTTGTGCATCTTACCTGCACTTGTTAGTGCATTGCATTGTTCGCGCTTTCTTGCGCACCTTACCTGCACTTGTCAAGTGCATTGCATTGCGCTATCTTGCGCACCTTACCTACACTTGTTAGTGCATTGCATCGCGCTATCTTGCACACCTTACCTATACTTGTTAGTGCATTGCATCGCACTGTTTTGTGCATTTAATCTTGCATCGCACTGTCTTGTGCACATTGTATTTTTGTATCACTCGCACTGTCTTGCACACTCTTTGGTCTAGGAGACCTTAAATCCTCTGAAGGTGCAAATCCTTTGGTGTTTGTCGTACCCGAACGACTTCCAGTGGTCTGGTATAGCCACCTGCCTGTGTTTGTTTTGAGTTCCTAAGAGATCAACTGAGATGGTGGAAACTAGAGTTCGAATGGCCGACGCCTAGAATGCAATGGTTCGGATTTTCGAGACTAAAGTCTGGTTTAAATACCCAGGGGTGTATCCCCGACTTAAAATCTGTATGGAAGCCCCATAGATTGAGATAGCATGTGTGCGCCTCAATTCTGGATATTGCACCAACCTAGTTTGTCACCGTGTTGGAGAATAGGGAAAGCTGTGACCATGGCCAGGGAGAAACATAGTATCTATGGTTCAACCAAGAAGAAGCAAAAGATGCCCAGCAGCATGAGGTGAGTTATCACCAATTGCCCCTGTAAGGTACTTTCACTTCCCAGCTACATTGCATTTTAGCTATTACATTGCATTGTGCATAGCATTTATCGCATGCATTTACTACATTGTCCATTGTACCGCTTGCATCCTTTCCATGTTATGCTTAGTCTGGCAGGTGCCCATACTTTTTGCGTTGAAGCATGGTTCTATGATTATGTGTACGCGCCTATTCCACTAAGAGAATTGCTGGTCTGAGGGTGTTGGCACCTTTTCTGGGTTAGACTGTGGTTTGTTTTGTGTCTATGCCTTTTCTAGGCAAAATGTGGTTTGGCCATGCGCCTTGTTCACTTCATCCATTGTATCCATTGCATTGTAGTTTGTTTTGTTGCATTCAGTATGTAGGATCACTGATCTTTCCTCAGTAGATCACCCCTCACTTATATCATGCCACCCAATTACTTGTATTCTTTCTGCAAAACACATAGTTTTGCATGTGCATGCACCTATTCCACTAAGAGAATTGTGGTTAGAGCGCTCTAGGCACCATTTCTATGTTACACGTAGTTTGATTTTACATTTCCATCCCTTTATGATATTTGTGTGGTTTTGCACTGCATTTGGTTTGATAATTCAAATACATTGTATATTATTACATTGTTTCGTAATATTGCATATCATTTTGCATCCTGCCCCCGAACTACGCTGTTTTGATTCCTTGCAAAGGGATACGTAGGTAGCCTACGAGGCGCAACCATTTATTTATCTATATTTTGTTTGTTTGTCCAAGTCTTCGGCCTTGTCAAAAATGGGTCGTCTCTGAGCTTTGACATTCACTCACATCATTTCATAACTTCGAGCTTTGTCAAAGAGGGGCAACTGTAGACAACCCATTTTTGACCGCCCTTACGACTTGGGCGTTACTAACGGTTTACTTGGTAATGAAAGGTGTGCAGTGCAAAGGTTCGATTTCTCAGGCAAGGAGAGAGTAAAATCCCAACCTTACACCCCATTTTGGACCAAAGCCATTTTGAATGGTTTTTAGACCTTAAAACCCTCTCCTTCAAAATGTTTTTGGAAAGAAATTTCTACGATGTTCCGAGGCTCGCATTTTGTCAAATGTTGGGCTTTTCGGTAAACCGAGCGAGGACAAAGTGGAAATGAATGAAAGATTGATGAAATCTTTGAAAAATATTTCAAAGCACCTTGTTTAGGGGTTTGGAGTTGAAGAAAAGAGGAGAAGAGGGAAGAAACCTAGTTGAAGAAGAAGATGGGCATGAACCGTTAAGAGAGAGTCGAGCGGTCCTCGCTAAATCAGGCCTTTCTGTCTATGTACTTGGATTTAAGCTATGAGGCCACCACCATTGGAAAGAAGACTTCCGGGGCTTCATTTTTCATTCAAGAATCTCTTCAAACCGAGTCCGGATGGGAGAGATATGGTTGGTTGAAGTTGGGCATCATTCCGGTTGGACTGAAACTGAGCAGTCCTCACTAAAAGAGGCATAACTTTTTACACAGTTGGAATTATTATGCAAGATTTCCACCATTGGAAAGCTTACTTCTGGGGATTCAATTTGGACACGGTAATGACTTGAAAATGAGTTCATATGAAGGATTTATGCCCATTTGAAGTTGGGCTGAAAAGCAGATTTTGTTGCCCATTCGACTAAGAAAGTAACAGATAAGTGGCAGATCGGAACAAAAATGGCCGGTCAGCCAAGAGTGACCCAAACTCAGATTTTTTGAAGATATTTCATCTCCAGCTATTCCACACAACCTCCAGCTGTCCCATATTTAGATATTTTCGACCAAAAGCTTTGAATTGCTATATATGAAGCCAAATATCTCATATTCAAAGGGAGAGAACTTCTTGAACAAGTTTGGGAGCTTCTCACACTAAAATCTCTCTCTCTCTCTCTCTCTACAATTTCTAGAGCAAAATCTCTGCCTCTCTCTCTAGTTTCCTCTCTCTCTTGCTCTTTGGTGCATAGAAGTGCATAGAAGTAGAGTTTGGTGCATAGAAGTGCATAGAAGTAGAGAAATACTTCTATTTTGCCTAGGCATCCTTCATCAAGGTTGCATATCTATGGGCTGAGGTCCCTTGGAGCTTATTTTTGGACTGATAGAAGGTCATTTGAGCCAAGAAAGAGGCCATTTTGCTACTGTGCTCCAAAGGTAATCACTCACCCCTTTTAGCTTGTTTTGCATACTAGCTTTGCCATAGTTTTCAACTACTTTGGGGCTATTTTTTGGGGTGGTGTTGAACTACAAAAACCTCTGTTTTTCTTATGTTTTTCAGTTCTAAAAGTCTTGGTTTGTGCCTTGGTTGGCTAGGGGGTTGTCCTCCCTTTTGCTCTTTGGCTTATAAGGCCTTGTGAGCTAACTTTCAAACTTTTCAAACAACTTCTTTTTGGCCTTAGAACCACTGAAATCCAGAGGATTTTCAGTGGTAAAAACCCTGTCTTGCTTACTAGTGTTGATGGCCAACCAAATAAACATGTGTTTTTACTTCTTTATGGCTTTGTTTAGGCTCATTTTTTAGACTTATCAGACCTTCCATAACTCTATATTTGGCTGTCTTGGTCACCTCATGCCTGCTTGTTACACTTGTAGTGTGAATCCTCTTTGCTAGCCTTGTTAGCCTTACAAAGTAGCATGCTTTTGTGGTTTGAATTAGCTTAGTTCAAGCATGTTTTTGGTGTTATTTTGACATGTTATAACTTTGATTTTGATTGGTGGACTCACTCCTTGCATGGTTTATACACTTGTAGTGTATTTCTCACAAACAAGTCTTGTATGCTTCATGAAGTAGCATGCCTTTCTAGCATGATTTGATTCTAATTCAGCATGTTTTTGGAGATCTTTTGCCATGTCATACCTCTGTTAAGGTTTGGCTTGGTTGGCCCTTGCATGCTCCATGCACTTGTAGTGCAATTCCATGAATTAGCCTAATGTGTATCATGCTTTAACATGTCATTCTAACATGATTTTAGCTTAACTCCAAGAAGATTTTGGTCATTTTTTTAGCATGCTTAAGCTCTGGTTTTTGTTGTTTTGATCATGCATGCCACGATTTGTATAGCTGTGGTTCATCCTAGCTTGTTAGCTTTATACATCAAGTCCACTAGCATGCATTGCTTGAGTGATTTGAATGGTTTGGCATCATTTGTTATGTAATTTCAAAGCATGTTTCATTGTCATGCACTCACATCTTTCACTTTTTCAATGCGTTGAAGGGTTGGTCCTTTATGCCTTGAACATGAGCCATTGTGTATGCCTTCATGCCTCAGCTTCCGAGCTATCATTTCAATGCGTATTTAGGGTTATTTTGCCATGATATAACTCTGATTTTTGTTGGTGAAGCCATCTCATGCTTAGTCCTGATAGGTGTAGTGTAATCCACCTTATTTACCTTGCATCTATCACGCCTTATGCCCTTCATGCTAGCATATTTTGGCTTCTTCCATACACGTTTTAGACTCATTTTAACATGTTTTAGGACTATTTTGGGTTACTCTTTTCATATGCTTCATGTTTTGCATAGTTGTAGTGCAAGTGCCTTGATAACCTTAAGCTTTGGGCACCATAGCGTGCTTCATTTGTATCATGTGCATGATTTGGCATCATTCCACATGACATTTCAGAGCATGTAGCATTGCTATGTTCCCACTTCATTCACCCTTTGAGTGCCTCTAAGGGTTGTGCATTTGTTATCTTGTTTGTGGCTTAGTGTGTATGCCTGCATGCCTAGCCATTTGTGCCTCAATCTTAGCATATTTTGATCTTTGTTTAGACCTATTTGAACTCTACCCATGATTGGTTCATGCCCTTGTACCATGTATTGCATGCCTCCTTTGTAGTCCTCTTTGGTAGCTTTATGCTTTAAGGACCCTAGCATGCTATGCTTGTATTGATTTAATGATTTGGCATCATTTCACATAATATTTCAATGCTTATAGTGTTGTCACACTTCCACAGTTGTCACTTCTTGAGCATTTTTGAGAGTTGTGCACTTATGCTTAATTAGTAAATTAATGTATGTGTATGCATTTTCTTGATTTCATGCTAGCATTTCATAGTATTTTGGCCACTGTTTTGGACATGATTGAGGTCTGTCCATATTCGGTTTAAGTCCACCTTGCATGTTGTTTGCATAGTTGTTGGCATGTTCATGTTGCATTTGCTTTGTTTGTATGCTTAGGTTGCATTACATTGAGTTGGCATGTCATTGGCTTTGATAAGTCAATCATGTTGCATTACATTGTTCACATGCCATTAGTATTACTAAGTCAATCATGTTGCATTGCATGGTGCTTGCATGCTCATATTGCATTCGCATTATTTGCATCCCATTAGCTTTGTTAAGTTGTGCATGCATTGCATTGTGTTTGGTTTGGGTGTTAAGCCAAACACGAGAAACGAGGGACGTTTCATACTTGAAGTTATGAAACGTGCCTCAATTCTCGGTCGCCGACCCTCTTGATCATGCATGATAGAGGTTGAGGCATTTATGTGCTTTTGTGCATTCATGTGATATTGATTTGTGCAACTCGGCCTCTTTGGCCATCATGCATCGAGATGCATGATTGATGGCTCGAGAACCGAACACTACACACCTTTGAGTCTTAGACATGATAAGGGGTGTAGTTGCACACATTTTCTTGCAAATACATTGCCATGCCTCTGTTTGTGCTCTGTTGTAGCAAAAGGGAGAGCATGCAGGATGAAGATGGCCGATCGGCTATCTATTGTGCTGATCGACTAACAATATTTTGTCGATAGCCTCAAAGTTGGTCGATGACCCTTTTCCTTTGGCCGATGGCCATGTCTTTTGGTCGATGACCTCTCAGCATGCTCATGGGGTGAATCAGAAGTGTATTGGAGATTTGTGCAGTTTTTAGAAGTCTAAAATAGTACAAACAGAGGAAACATGAGGCATGGCAACGGATTTCCAAGCGAAGCCGACCGAGCATGCATCTCTTCATCACCCAAGAGGCCATTTCAGTATTCATGATTAGTTCGTGTAATTTAATCATTTAATTGGATTTGTAATATTCATTTAGCTTAGTGTAGCTATTTTTTTCAATTTGGATTGTAATAATTAATTAGCTTGTTCGTTAATTAGTTTTGGTGTTGTAATAACTAGTCTAAAGAGATTATTAGATTAGTTACTTAGCCTAGCGTAGCTAGTTTGTATTATTCATTCAGACGATCCGTTGAGAGGGCGAATTTTGTAATAAGTGTTCGTGAGTGTGTGAATGTCTTCCAATCCCACGTCTTTCTCCCTTTTACTTAACCGCTTACGATGGTTAGTTCTAGATCATATTTCAATTAGCATTCTTATGCCTGCATCTTTCCATTCATTCATCTGTATTGCATGCATCGGGCTCGGCGCATCATACTAACCGCATTATATTTCAATTCCTACTTGAATACATGATTATCAAGTTACATCTCACACGCCACCTTAGAATAGCCGAGCCTATTTCTAGTTGCATTTTTGTATGTGTTGCATTAGCCATCTTAGCATAAACTAGGATCATGCGTGATTTCTAACTAGTTGTTGTTTTGGCTCGGAGTTCTAGGTAAGCTTTTAGGTTTTAGCATACTGCATGTGTGTTAGTGTTGCAATGATAGCATGCTTGCCATGAGGCTATTCGCTTAAGTGTTTAACTACCACGATGCCTGTGGGTGAAGGTTGGACTGCTTGAATTGGAACAATTAATTGATTGCGAGTTTTAAGCCCACTTAAAGTGGCAAATCATCATATTTTCCTAAAGCCCACTCAAGGGTGGCAAAATCCACGACTTAGCCTACTTGCGAGTAGCACTTCTAAACTGTTTTCAAACAAATGAACATGAAATGTTTTGTTCCAACTTAGGCGATCTAGTCTATACTTGTATGCTATGCGCATCACATAGTAATTCTAGGTTAATAACCGGAATAAGAACACATGTGTCTTCAAAAACAAAATATCACGTTAGTAAAGGCAGATCTTTGATCGGGCGAGAGGGGGTGCTCATTGCATGACCTTCCCCTCTCGTACCCAAGTTCCCGAGCCGGGGCAACTTTGGTGATGACGGACACGTGGCCTTAGGCACGAGTCAGGGTTTCCTAAATTCTCCCAAAATAAAATATTTTGGTGGACGACTCTGTATCCGGCAAAACAGTCCATGTTTAGCATTTCTTTATAAAAATTGGTTTTCCAAAATGATTTGCCGAATTTGCATTCTTTGGTGATTTATCGGTCTTGCATTGCACTTTGTGAGATTAGATTCAGAATCGTGACATTGAGTCCTGAACTGTAGTACCTAATGAACAAAACGGATTTTCGTGCATTCGCGCGCAGAGCCGTGACGTTCGGGCACGTCTTCAAAAACAAGGACCAAGTCTGGGAGTGAGCATGCACTCGCCTCCACCTCTTGCTAAGTCTAGTGTGCTTATGAACTATAGGAGTTACCGAAGTGGCCTCCTCCCCAACTCGACGAACACTACCAACCCTGGCCTCTACATGAGCCGCTGCCTCAACTAGATCCAAATAATTCTTCCACATAAATCCAACCACCTTCTCCCAGATATCATCACGTAACCGCCTCTCAAACTCATAACAACGATGCTCCTCTGTTGCCACCAATTCTGGAGCAAATCTCGACAAACTAGTAAATCTCATCTCAAACTGAGCCAAAGGAGTAACATCTTGACGCAACTCAACAAACTGTTTCCCCTAACCTTTCCCAAGCAGAAGGAGGGAAAGATTTGGCCATGAAGGCCTCAGTAAACACAACCCACGTGGCACCTACGGTACCCTTCACATACTTCCACCAATAACCCGCATTCCCCTTCAATTGGAAGGTCGCCAAAGAAACCCTCAACCCCTCATCCTCCACTCTGAGCATGTCAAGAGTCTTGCTAATCTGTTCCAACCAACTCTCTGCTTCCTAGCAGTCTTGCCTCTCCCAAAAACTCCGGTGGATTGGAGTGAAGAAACTCCTTAATAAGCTTGATGGTATGCCCGTTGTGCCCCCTTATTGCGAGCTAGAGCATCTAGCACCGCTCTCACAACCTCGTGTGCAAATTCCTCGTCGACAGTCCGATGATGTAACAACAGGTGCTAGGGGAACCGCCATGTCCCTACCGACACTCCTGTTACTCATCCGTCCTCTATTTCCCCTTGTTTGAATCCTTTCCGACATCCTAAGGAACAAAAGAGATAACTTAGCACATAATTCCAAATGTGCTTGCAACTTACCTCACACGTCAAACTAATGCAATTATATACATTCTAACACACAAACAATTCAATTCACTCCATATAAGCACGTAGTCATGTAAACACATACGAATTATCCTTTAGTGATGCAATTCGTCCCATGAGAAATCAAGAATTCTTAGTAGAATGAGTATTGATCAGGTACCCTTCTAATAAGACCTCAAAGAAATCTAATAGGCGCAAATAACATCCCCAAAGTCTAATCCCATACCCACATAGTCACATAAGCATGTTATCACATAATCACATAGGCAAGACATTTCCTAATCATGCGAAATGAACCCATTGTGGTATGGCAACCACTTCCTATGAGCCCCAAGTATTCAAATCTGGTAGCTCTGATACCAAGTTGTAACGCCCTGAAATAATTCAAGATGAACTACCATACTAATGAACATTGGCTAATCTATGACAATAATCCTTCCATCATCTCATATATCATAAATGGATTAAATACAAAAGTTCCACTTGTGAAATACATTCAAACGAATTAAAAGAATACATGAACCTATAGCATATGAAACATCTAAAACTCAAAACAAATAAATGCCAGTTATAGGCTTACATCTTCCAACGCAATATCCCGGTTACACAAAATGGTCTCTTGGACCCAAACACATTGGCCCTTGGCTCACAGAAGATCACAACAAAATAAGAGCTATGTACTCTTTCCAACTATCCATACCCTCAACTTGGCGGGATCACCTTGTCATTACCTGCACCAAAATCACATAGGGGTGAGCATAAAGCCTAGTAGAGAATTCCTTAACAAAGTATATACATTTATGTAATATACCCAATATTAAATGCAAATGCAATGCCGTGCAATGCCATTTCAAATAATCACATGTCATGCATTTCTTGAAGAGCATCGTGCTTCATTAGCAAAATTTCAATCTCATCAATTTCCAAACATCCAGTTTTTAAACATAAGGGGCAGGTAAATACGACACTAGTAATCCCTCGGTTGGTGTCTGCAAGTAGACTCTGCAAGTACTACTAAACTGTCATTTTTACCGGTATTAACCGGAAGGCTTGACACCAATCTGTGCGGTTTTCTGGTCTTTCACCATGGACACTCAGGCCAACTTATCAAATTTATCTACACCCCCTAACCGGACTTACCACTATATTTACCCCTGTAACACAACTCGTAGTTCTCATTACAACATCAATTTGTTTCATGAAATAAATACCTTCATTCGAAATTTACAATGCAAAAGTAATAATTGAATGAATATGCAATGCCATGGTCTTTCCACATTTTTAACCACAATGATTCATTCTCAATGAAGTTTTAAGTTTCTTTTCAAAAACAATTTCATGATATGCATAACTTATGTAATGCCTATACAATACTTATCTGCTTAATTACATGCCTCTCTAGATGGTCCATAACTACTACTAACCCTCCATAGAGGTTCAAAGTTTACATTTTTCCCTTTTCCATGCCATTCCATCATTAGCCAAGTAATCATTATCAAATACCATGTACAACAATAAAATCACATTTCATACTCTTTCAACAATTTAACCATTTCTAACCACAACAATGTAGAAACATCACCTCCATTTTTCCAAAGTCTTTCATATGTTAAGAATTCCTTAATCAATGTAAATATATATATATATATATATCTATGTATTCATTTGCATACCATCTCACCTTTCTCATTCTCTTCATATAACATGGTTCCCAACATGGCCTCCATAAATATGTACATAAATGTATATATATATATATATATATATATGTATCAATATTAACCTCCATCTCCTTTCATTTAAGAAAACCCCCAAACTTCTAGGTTTTCACAAAAAACAATAAAATAAAAAATAAAAAAAGCTAACATCACCCACCTTTTTGTAAAACCCCATTTTACTCCTTATTCTTAACCCAAGTTTGTTCAAAAGTCAAGAACTCATCTATATAAGAAAACAAGATAGAGTTTATTTCACTAACTCATCTATTTCTTGAGCCAGCAAAACCCATTTTTCGAAATAATAGTGGAAGCTCACAAAATCAACACAAAATTTACATAAACATATATATAACTCAAAGGAAAACCCTACCTCAAGCTCGATGAAGAGAGAGAGAAGATGAAACACTAGCTTTGATGAAAGATTCTTCAACTTTCCACAACACCAAGAGGAGTTCAAGCTTGATCTTCAATATTTAGAGAGAGACATGATCATCTAGACCCAAGATTTGCAAGAATCAAAGTGTTTTGGGTGTTTGATGATGTTTTCTAGAGAGAAAGAAGAGAGAATAGGGTTTAGTCAGAGAGAGAGACCCAAAAATGAGATACAATTCGGCCAAAAGGAGAAATAAAAACAGAGCCTTGGATCTGGGCCTTTCCCGCACGTGCGGAGCCCACTCCCGCACGTGTGGCAAGGGCCTCCTACACGTTCGACCATCACTCCCGCACGTGCGGCACCTCCTCGCACCTCCTCATGCACGTGCGTTTTTAGTAGTGTGCAACCCACTGAAAAATCCCCTCTCCCCACATGTGCGGCCCCCACCCCGCACGTGCGGCCTAGGGCCCCGTACGTGCGGCCCTGGCCTAGTAGTCCAAAGTTCACCGGTTCGGCCCCCGGGCACCTCAAACTCGACCGCACCCTCTCCAGAATGGGTGAAATTCAATCACCGAACAAAAACAAGAATGAGAACTTTATTTGAGTACGACCTCCGAACGTTCCGAACCCAACGAGCTAAAGAACGATGTGGAGAGGAAAGAAAAAGAAAAAGTGGGAAAGGACCCGATCGCTATACCATCACCATCGGAAATATTTGAATGAGCAAAAAATCCGATGTTATAGAGTAAAATTTTACTGGCTAAGTTCAACACATAAATAGTAAAATTTCATTACAATCAGCACAATTAATATCACTAATACTATTCATAGTTGAAATTTTAAAGGATAATTTTATCAAATCTGTGAAATTATACATTAAAATTTTAATGTGTTAATGTCAACAAGTTTGATTTTAACCTATAAAATTGTTAATGTTAGCTAGTCTGAGTTTAACATTTAAAAAATGAAATTTAACCTACCCATCATAAGAAATTTATCAAAATTGTGAAATGGCTGCCTTTATGCAATAAAACTCTACTGTGTTAATGTTATGACAATTCCCTTTACAAGCTTTGATACCACTTGTTGGTGGGAATGTGGTGTAAATCACTTGTGATTCACAAAGAGAGAATTAACACTGAATCAAACTCAATTTAAATTCACTCAAATATTTTAGAAAAACAAATAGAGCATATATTACAAGCTTCTCTCTTTCTTATTTTCTTTCTCCCACACTCTTATCAAACTACTAACGACACAATCTATACATAGGCTAAACAAACAACATAAACAAACAATCTGAACATACGAAAAAAACAAGCAGCAGCTAATCAAATTCAAATTGAACTCCTCAGTCCAAGAGCTTCTTTAATCTTCATTCCATAGACTTCTCTTCAACTTTGATTTTGTAGCCTCCATTCGAACAGTAATGAAGCTTCATGAATTCTCCTACCCTCTCTAGATGGTGAGATATGATCAGTGGTGAATCGAGCTTACTATTTCAACAAAGCTAATGGAAATTGAAAGTGGAAGGACTAAAGTGAGATTTTAGTAAAAGTGTACGGGTGTTAATGAAACAACAAACATGTTGCATATGTTTCAAATGACAAGTTCTGTTAACTTTGTTGACAGTAAATAGATGGAAGGATAAGATTGCAACTTGACTTAAAATTTAAGGGGTTGACTGCTACAACTGAAAATGAAGGGACTAAGGTAAAAATTTGGTAAAAGTACATCGGAGCTAAGTGTAATTAACCCTAATTTTTATTAACCAATATAATATCAAATTAGACCTTTGATGTGAATTAGGTACTACAAGTTGGTATTTTACAATTGTTCACAAAAAAATTAAAAGGTTATTTGTTTGTCAAATGCATTTCATTGTATCAGGATTGGACAAATAAATTCTAAAGTACAACATACTAGTAAAGATTTAAATACTTGTTAAACATATAAATTACAAATTACGTTGTATGTACTACCTAAATAACAATAAAGAAATATTTACTAAAAGAGCTCCAATTTCACAATAAGAAAATGATAAATAAAAAAGCAATTTCATGTCATAAATGCAAACAAGCTCACTTGTCAAGATCATCGACTCTTTTTGGATGCCAAGAGCATATGAGTGGAAATGAAAACAACAAAGAAAAATAATACAAATATGAATATGAAACAACCAAAAGAATTCACTCTTTTTCTTCTTTTCCATCGCCCTAACCATAACTTGTGCAAAGGGTACTAATAGAAATGGCATAATCAGTAACTAATAACCTCTACTCAAAGTTGGCATCATCCAAGTTAGACAAGAATAATAACTAGGTGTAGCTCGTCTTTTCGCGCTACCTTTCGGAAGAATGAAATAGCCCTTACAATTCGGACTCCACTTGGGTGTTGGTTTTGATTCTGATTTCACAAGTGTAATGTGAAACTGTGGAAACACAAAAAGAGTCCAAATCCAGCAAATTCGTTTGGAAAATCGATGTTTGAATCAAATGCCAAAAATGGACTGCTTTGCCAGATATCAGAGACGCCACCAAAATATTTATTTTGGGAAATTTAGGAAACCCATGACTTGTGCCAAAGGCCATTAGTCCGTCGTTACCAAAGTGTCTTGGTTCGGGAACTTAGGTATGAGAGGGGAAGGTCAATAATTGAACACCCCACTCACCCGATCAAAGATCGGCCTCTACTAATCATAATGTGGTTTTTATGTACAGTATATGTTCTTGTTCTATATGTAACATACAAATATAGACTAATTTCACGAAAAGTTGGAACGTTTAATTTCATGTTTGTTTTGACAAAAGTGTTTTGAATATGTATCACTTAAAATAGTGATCTCATATATACATGAATCAAGTATCCCAATTCAAGTGATTAGCCTTCATCCACAGACATTCAAACAGGTATATCAAATAAGCAGTTAGCCTCATGGTAGTATGTTTGATATGACAGCAATCACACTTATGCAATATGCTAAAGCATAAAAACTTACCTTATGTCCGAAGGCGAGTCAAAAGAAAGTAAATAGTTAGAAAAAATGCATGATCCTAATTAGTGCGATATGGCTAATGCAACACATACAACGTGCAAGTAATAAGCTCGGCTACTAGCATGGCATGCGAGTCAACTCAAGGCATGTGATAGGCATGTATTCAAGTAAAGAGTTTGAATTTGACATTTGAACAATATGATGAGCCGAACTTTTATGCATGCAAACAAATGGATGCAAATCATGGAAAATGCTAATTAAACATGATGTCCCTAATCTAACCATCATAAGTAGTGAAATAAAAGGGAGAAAGAATGGGGGTTGGAAGACATACAACTTATTACATATTTGTCCTCGCGAAGGAGGGTCCGAATGTCCAAATGCGCCCTCACGGAGGAGGGTCCGAATGTCCAAGTGTCCGAATAAATAATTATTACAAAACCGAATGAATAATAAATAAAAAGGGCTGTCTAATTTATTACAATAACTGATGTAAGGCAAGCCTTGATACAATAAATTCAGTATAACGTCCGACCGAATTCAATTAATCATATTGGTTCTTTATGTTGGTTGTAATCCAATTTTAACCAATTTTATTAGCCTTTTTTATTACCTGTCCATTTCTTTATCTTTTCTCCTGTTTGTGCAAAAGTGATATTTGCGTCTATTAAGTCCAAAATGCAATAAAGAGAAACAAGCATCAACTTAACCCAAGCAAATTTTCTTCGGGGGAAATTAAAAAGGAAGAGTCAAACTTATTTACAAGCAATAAGGAATTCCAAGTCAAACTCAAGATGTGCAACAAGGACTAGTCAAACTTAAAAGAGTAATAATGACTTAGAAAAACCCAAACTTGAGTGATAATGATTTGAAATCCAAACTTGATAATAAGTGATAATGACATTTTCCTTAGTGTTTTCCAAGGGTCAATTAGTCCCTTAAAAGTAAACACACTGATGCATAAAGAGAAATGAAAAATAAAAGATTGTTCTTTAGTATAAGAACATGTATACATTTGGGGTAGTGAACCTCCAAAGAATTTAAACCGTTAAGTATAGAATATTTTATGCTTTTGGTAGTAAATCCCTTAAGAGATTAAATCAGTAAGCATAGAACATTGTATACTTCTGGTAATGAACATTTTAAGCATAAAACGTTTTATGCCGTTGGTAATGAATCTCCAAAAAAGATTAAACCATTAAGCATAGAGCGTTTTATACTTTTGATAGAACCTCCGAAGAGATTAAACCATTAAGCATGGAAGAATTCCTTTCTTATACTTGAATCACAATCTTAATTTTTCACAACTTTTTAATCGAAATAAGCAAAGAATGGAGGGAGGTTGCAGAGATGATTATGCGACATTGATTAATTGGTTAGTACAAACAAACTTGATATTTAAAACATAAATCATTAAAATAAATTAAACAGCCCCCTAAATAGCATATAATAGTGCTGGAATTAAGCTGTAGAAAGTGAGCAAAATTAAATAGCCGGAGGTACTATTCACCGCCGGGATAAATTATTTAAAGTAATAAATTACAACAATTTATATACAATATTTAAATTACAGCAGATATGTGGGTGCTGCAGCCATCCCATTAAAAAAAAAAGTTATAAAACGAAGTAAATAAAGTATTTAAACAAATTATATCACAATTTTAAATTAAATGAAAATTTGCGAAAACTCACTTTTTGGGAAAATGATGAATTTTCTGAGTCACAAACTTTCTTTTGACTACTCTCAAGTCTGTGGAATGTGTTCTCAATTCTCAATCCAAAATTTGGAATTATAACTTTAGTGGTTGGTTTTTGATGAAATGGAAATAAAAATATCAAAGAAAATATTTTATTTTCCCTCTCTCTCTCTCTTAAAAAAAAAAACTAATTTTTTTTTTCTTCTCCCTTTTTTCTTCCCCCAGAATCCTTTCTGCTCCAGAATGCTAAGCCTCTCCCTGAATTCCCCCCTTAAACTCCTACATAATCATTGCCTTATATAGGCAAATGTAATAGTAATAATAATAATATATAATATATATATATGCAAAGTTTAACAAAGATGTTGACATGCCGACATCAAAGTTTTGTTTTATTATGATATATTTTTTTATAATATATAATATATATATATAATATATAATATATCTAAAATATATAATTTATACCAAATACTAAACATATAATATACTAATATATTTTTATATAAAATACTAAACATATAATATAATAATTTTAAACACATAAGATAATTTGTTTTATTATTTTCTTTTATATAAAATACACCAGAAATATGAACAAATACATAAAATTATGAAAAATTACAAAAATATTAAATTAACGAAATATTCAGTATTTTAAAATAATTTGGCCATAATGGTGAAGGTTGGGATTAAAGTTCAAATTACATCTCTTTTACTGAGAATTATGCGAGAAACACATTATAATTGTCATCATCAGGTAATCAAAAGAAGGTGCCCAAGTCTTAGGGTCGGTCAAAATGGGGTGTCTACAGTTGCCCCTCTTTGACAGAGCTCGAAGTCATTTTATGACATGAGTGAATGTTAAAGCCCGAAGACGACCCTTTTGACAAGGCCATAAGACTTGGGCAAACAAACAAATGTGCAAATGCAAGTGGTTAAACCAGAAGGTTGCCTACGTATCCCGTTTGCAAGGAATCAAACCAGCATAGTTCAGGGACAAGATGCAGAATGATATGTAAAACATAACTTATGATTATGCAATGAAATGCAAAACATAACTTATGATCATGCAATGAAATGCAAAACAGGACAATGATGTGACACTGAATGAATGCATAAATGTTGGATGTAGTGCATGTGAGATCCAAACGCTTCGTCCGCGAGAAGAGGAAAGTGAACTTGAGATCCAAACGCGTCCTATGCGAGAGGAGTATGTGAACTTGAGATCCAAACGCGTCTTACGCCAGAGGAGTATTTGAGATTGAGATCCAAACACGTCTGTCATACGCGAGAGGAGTATTTGAGATCCAAACGCGTCTGTCATACGCAAGAGAAGTATTTGAGATCCAAATGCGTCTGTCATACACGAGAGGAGTATTTGAGATCCAAACGCGGGGTACGCGAGAGGAGTATTTGAGATCCAAACGCATCTCTCATACGCGAGAGGAGTATTTGAGATCCAAACGCGCGGTACACGAGAGGAGTATTTGAGATCCAAACACGTCTGTCATACACGAGATGAGTATTTGAGATCCAAACACGCGGTACGTGAGAGGAGTATTTGAGATCCAAACGTGTCTGTCATATGCGAGAGGAGTATTTGAGATCCAAACGCGCGGTACGCGAGAGGAGTATTTGAGATCCAAACGCGTCTGTCATACGTGAGAGGAGTATTTGAGATCCAAACGCGTCTGTCATAAGCGAGATGAGTATTTGAGATCCAAACGCGCGGTACGTGAGAGGAGTATTTGAGATCCAAACGTGTCTGTCATATGCGAGAGGAGTATTTGAGATCCAAACGCGCGGTACGCGAGAGGAGTATTTGAGATCCAAACGCGTCTGTCATACGCGAGAGGAGTATTTTAGATCCAAACGCGCAGTACGCGAGAGGAGTATTTGAGATCCAAACACGTCTGTCATACGCGAGAGGAGTATTTGAGATTCAAACACGTGGTACGCGAGAGGAGTATTTGAGATCCAAACGCGTCTGTCATACGCGAGAGAAGGTGGCATGGTGTAAACAGACAGGTGCACCTGCTATTTTTAACCGATTTGCAATCCAAACGTGTCTTACACGAGAGGAAAGGGGGAAGGTTTTAACTAGGTAAACATCAAATCTAGCATCATTCATATGAAAGGAGCGAAGGTAAATTCGAAATCCAAACGCGTCTTACGCGAATGGAAGAAGGTATGGTAGAATGATTTCTTGCTGACAAGGGGTAACCTTCACAGATGCCCCTTTTCTTCCTGATCATATTCACAACTTTCCCTATTCTCCAACGGGGTGACAGACTAGGTTGGTTTAGTATCCAGAATTGAGGTGCATATACGCTACCTCAACCTATGGGGCTACCATACAGATTTCAAGCCGGGGATACACCCCTAGGTATTTAAACTAGACTTTAGTCTCGGAAATTCCAAACCTTTTGCGTTCTGGGCTTTGCCATTCGAACTCTAGTTTCCACCATCGCAGTTGGTCTCATAGGAACTCATTGCAATCACAGGCAGGTGGCTATACCAGACCACCTGAAGTCGTTTGGGTACGACAAACACCAAAGGAATTGCACCTTTAGAGGAATTAAGGTCTCCTAGACCTGAAAAAGAACACCAAGCGCACCTGCTATTTTTTTAACCTATTGAATGGCCATGGATGCCACTTTACTTCCTGATCATATTTACAACTTTCCCTATTCTCCAATGGGGTGACAGACTAGGTTGGTTCAGTGTCCAGAATTGAGGCGTATATACGCTACCTCAACCTATGGGGCTGCCATACAGATTTCAAGCCGGGAATACACCCCTGGGTATTTAAACTAGACTTTAGTCTCGGAAATTCCAAACCTTTTGCGTTCTAGGCTTTTCTATTCGAACTCTAGTTTTCACCGTCGCAGTTGGTCTCCTAGGAACTCATTGCAAACACAACCAATATAATACACAAATATTTACATATCAATACACACTTATACATATACAGACAACATACAGACAGATATATACAGATATATACACAGACATATACAATATATATACAAGTATATACGACACAGACATATACGGACCTATACACAAACATATACGGATATATACACAGATGGAGAATATTCCGTTTGCAATCGTCAGCGGGAAGATGCCGTTACTGAGAAGGCATATTCCGTTTGCTGACGTCAGCACACGTACGCAAAACACGTAAAAAGAAAGGAAAAACAAAAAATGTATGGATGTGGGGATGGGGTTTTGAACCCCTGACCTTAGGCCTGGTCTTCGAGTCCTCAACCACTGAACCACGCCACTCTTGTGACAAGATATGCAAACAAATATATATACATATACGAGACATATATACACAAAATCAAAGCAAAAACAAAGAAACATTTGTTGTGGGTTCGAACCTCTGACCTTAGGCTTAGGCTCTCCGAATCCTCAACCCACTAGGCCAAACCACTGAACCTAAGCCGCACCTATGACCCAAATGTTCAAACAAATATATATATTACATAGCTATACAATACATATAGATATATATATATACAACTTTCCCGCCTCTCTTTCTGTTTTTGGCTTACTCTCTCTTCCTATTTTTGTCTTACTCTCTCTTTCTTCATCTTCTTCAAGCGTCGTGTCTATCGCGCGATTTCAACAATCGCGGCGCCTGACCGATAGGCTATCCAATCCTGCCCCAATTGTCAATGATCGTCTCGAGCCTTCCTCCCTCTTTGTCTTCTTCTTTGGCTTCATCCTCTTCTTAAGTTGAGGCCTGCGATAGAGAGAGGCAGAGCGAAAGCCTGCAAACTTTCTCTGCCACCACTCTGCAACCTCTCTCTGCCACCACTCTGCAACCTCTTTCTTTTGCATTACTCTTCTTTGCTATGGCCTCTTCACAAGGTTCTCTCACTCTTTTTCCAGACCTAAACGAGTCCACGATAGAGATGACCAATTCTGACTCCCCTGAACCTGAACCTCAACCACGGGCTCCTCCTCCTTCCCCTGTTTTCAACTTTCTAGCGATGTCAATTGAACAAATCATGCGGCACAGTATGACATCGAAGCAAACTCGTATACGCTGAGATCATGTGTGGAGACCGTAACAGCGGTCTCCAACTTGTCTCGTCGACTACAGAACAGGACGTGTGAAGTACATCAGTTACATGCACAACTCTCCCTCCTTCAACATATGTACAAAGACGCTCGAGTAGAAATTAGTGCGCTGAAAAAGCAGAACAAAGAGCTAAAACGACTGACGACCTCCGTGACTCGATTCGGAGTTTCTTCACACAACCAGTTTGATGGCCGGCGAGGAATAATCTCCTTTGGAAGCTCTGCCTAGGCCAAGGTAGAGTCTTCAAAAGCTTCGAAGGAGTAAAGATGAAGCGAGGCAGCTGATGGTAAAGTTAAGCAATGAAACTGTGTGCAAATGAAGCCAGTTGCAATGTTCGCCGTCGGGCTACTGCCGGAGAAGAAAGAAGAAAAAAATCCCTTTCTCTTTCTTTGTTTTTGTTTTTTTTGTTTGTTTTTTTTTTTTTTTTTTTGTTTGTTTGTTTTTTTTTTTTTTTTTTTTTTTTTTTTTTTTTTTTTTTTTGGATTCTCTGTAATCGGGGATGTCCTCCTCTGACTTTAATAAAATTAGTTTTTTTTTTTTGCTCATCACTGGCGTGACTGGCATATCACGTTGAGCTTGAAAACAATTTGTTTGATTGAATTTGAGAATGATTGAATTTTGAATTCTGAGTTGAACATTGATTCTATACTGATTTCAATCAAAGAATGACTTAACGAAAGAAGAACGAAGCAAAACGTTCCAAACACACTTATATACACTGACTAGTATAAATACACCGACTGGTATAAATATACTGACTGGTATGAAAGGAACACCCTTATATACACTGACTGGTATGAATACCCTGACTGGTATCAATACACTGACTGGTATGAATATCTTGACTGGTATGAATACACACTTATATACACTGAATAGTTGACTCGAGCGGTGGAGAAGACAGAATGTCTAACTCGACTATGCCCCTAGTTCATTGCCTTGACCCTTTGATTTTTTTTGTAAACATATTTTGATCAACATAAGAGTTAGATTAGCATACTTCTTCCATTTTCTGTTTTGAAATCATGTAAGTTAAGCTGTGAGCATTGAAAAATTTTCCTTTTCAAATCCAAAGACTGGTCCAAGTTTTGCAAAAATGGAATAATTTTTGAGAAAATCAGTCAACTTCATTCAAATTAATCAAAACCTATTTTTGCAAAATGGCCACTACCCAACCAACATGGAATCAATCATTGAGGTGCATAGCCCTAAGCCAGATAACCCCGAATTGGTTCTGTTGTAGCAACGATGATAACCGAACCGAGCCGATCTGAATCGAATGAAACTGAGCAGAACTGGACCGAATTGAACCGCCGAACCGAACCGAACCGAACTGAACCAAGTTGAATCGAACCAACTAAACTGAGTAGATCAAACATACACCAATCAAATATAAATAAGACAACCAGGTTGACTAAAGATACACCAATCAAACATGGACGAAATGAATGAGTTAACAAAAATTATTGGGGCCGAACTTCAAGATGAAGCTACCTACGTATCCTCAAGATAGGAATCAGGCCATCGTAGTTCCGGCCAAGGTTCACTCGAGTATTGACACTCTCTTTTTGTGCTCTAACTTTTGCCAAAGCCGCCCTTTCGGGTTTTCAACCTTGCGAGCTTTTGATTTTTTTGATTTTTCTATATATTTTTTTTGTTTTTTTTTTTTTCATTTTGTTCATTTCATTTTTTTTTTTGTTTCTTTTGAGTTTCTTTTTTTTTTGTTTTCTACTCTAATTTTTTCCTAGGTCGCCCTTCCGGGTTTTCAGCCTAGCATGTTGATTGGGTGTGAAATCTCTAGGCCATCTATAAGAACGACTACTACACTTGACCAGTAGATGTGATGATGTAGGGACTAGGCTAATTGGGTCCGAATTTGCCCCTAGTGTTGCCCCTAGTGTAGTGGATAGGAACTCGACTATCCTTCAATAATAAAATTCATTCTTCCAAATTCTGGGTTTTGCCTTTCTAGGCGGTCTTCATTGGGAAACGATTCAATTTTAACTCTTTGATCACATCCAACCTTTTGCCCCTAGTTCAAGGGCTGCTTCAAATCTAAATAACATCCGACCTTCTTGCCCCTAGTTCAAGGGTTGTTTCCAATCTGAATCACAGGTCCTGCATAGTTCTGGCTAAGGTTCACTCGGGTATTGACACTCTCTTTTACGCTCTAACTTTTGCCAAAGCCGCCCTTTTGGGTTTTCAACCTTGCAAGCTTTTCATTTTTCTTTTTATTTTTCCTTCTTTTTATTTTTTTTTTATTTTTTATTTTTTTGTGCTCTAACTTTTGCCTGGGTCGCCCTTCCAGATTTTCAACCCAGCGAGCCTCTCAAGGGTAGTACTTTATTGCCCCTAGTTCAAGGGCTGCCTCCATTTCAGCTATGCAAGCCTCACACTTTTGCCCCTAGTTCAAGGGCTGTTTCAAATCGAAATCACATTCTCTGCCCTGAGTTCAAGGTCTGTTTCCAATCTGGATCACATCATTGCCCCTAGTTCAAGGGCTATTTCCAATCTAAATCATATTCGACCTTATTGCCCCTAGTTGAAGGGCTGCCTCCATTTGAATCACATCATGGCCCCTAGTTCAAGGGTTATTTCCAATTCGGCTATGCAAGCCTTACACTTTGATTGATCATGGGATACTTCAAATCATGGTTTGAAAGCTAAGGAGCTAAGGAGGTCGGACCACGAGTCAAGAAGGATCCTATGCTGTATAATCAATTTCAGGCATGTCTTCGTAGGACCATGCAAAAACAGTTTTTGAAATCTTTTCACAAAGTGACTAATCACTTGTACTTTTACGAAGATAAGACAGAACCAATTTGGACCAAACCAAGATCCTTCTCAATACCCACATTAACAAAAATGATTTTATTCATCAAAGGCTTAGCACACCTCTCTTCCTCTCAGTTGATCAAAATTTGTAAATCCCGAGAAAATTCTTCCTCTTCAGTTTTTATCAGAGTTTTAGAAAAAGTTTTGAAAAACTTTGGTCAATGCGATGAATTAAGGCACAAAGAAGTAGGCAGAAAAAAAATTACTGTCATTTCATTTGGATCTTTTGGTTCAACAACTGAAACAAACTCAAAGGAAAGAAAGAAAAGTCAAGACCAAAAACAAATAGGACAGTGATGCCCAGGACACCCCCGAAATTACCACACTCTGACACAACAAGACTGACTCAACACCCAGTTCAGAAAGTAAAATAAAAATTATTTCCAAATTGCTAAAATCAGTGCGTGCCATCCATCATGTTTGGAGTAAAATGTGTGCCATCAGTAGGTGGTGTATCCCCCGATCACAGGATCAGTCGTCCTATCCCCCAAGTTCATTGATCCAGTGCCGATAGACTTTGTAAGACCTGGTGGAGTGATGATCTTGTTGTCAATCAGGTTTTGAATTTCATGGTGAAGGTGAAAACAACCAGTCAGTGTCATGGCCGGATTATTGATGGAAGGAACAGTACTTGGTAGCATTATACTTAGCTGGAAGAGGATTGGGGAGAGGCCGAGAGTCAAGGGGCCTGAGATGGCCTTGTTCTATGAGGATTTGGAGAGTTTTGGACAAGGTCATGTTAAGGGGATTGAAGGTGCGGGGGTTAGCAGTCCTTGAGGGATTGACAGAGGGGCCAGCAGGTGTTGACTGGGTTTGATGATCTCTTACGAGTGTAGGATTGGAATTGAAATGGGTATTTTTGGTATGACATCCCTGTTCCCGGCTTGCCCTTGATTCAAAATGCTCCAACTTGAATGACAAAAGTGTCATCCACAGTTTTTTTCAACAACTGTAAGCACTTGTTGTTTGTTCAACCCTCTGACCTTCAAAGCCTCAATGGCATACCAGAGATGTTCATGGGGATCAATGCTTACTCCAACCTTGTTCCTACCACTTGTTTCAATTTTGCCAAAAGATCGGGTGGTTATATCAAAACGAGGCCCATTCATTGTTGGCATGTCATTACCCAGACTTGAAATTACTTTGGGTTGGCTATTTTCAATTGCACCTTGCCTCAAGATTGGGGAGCTTTTTGACGTGAAATTTCTGGCATGTGATGTGGTCGATGACGGAGCCAAGATCCCAAAGGCTAAATCTGCCACAGTGTTTTGAAGATCTTCAATCATGCTCAGCAACTTAGAAGTAGTTGGTTTGGCTATTGGTGCCTGTGAAGTATTTGAACCGACTTGGTCCTGGTGAACTGGTTGGGCCAGGCTCTTTGGAGTGGTTTGGACTGGGAGTTCAAATTTTGGAGGTTGAGATGATTGGGGTTGTGGTGCATCCATCATACATAAGTCCGTGTTTTCTAGAATGAACATCTCAGGCTTGCGTAAATGGGTTGGGGTGATGTATATGCTAGGGTTATAGGTGGATGGCAATGTGTGGATCAGGTTGAGGTGTGGAGGTGATGGGTTAGTGGTGGCATGAGGTCTTTTTGGTGGAGCTATGATCTCTTCATCAATAAGATCCTGAATCTTATGACTGAAGACGGATGCAATGGGTCATATCATGTCCGTGTTGTTGATGATAGACACAGTATTTATCGGGGTCATGTCTTGGTGGAAGAGGACTTGGGAGGGGTCGGGATTCTAGGAGCTCTTGGTGCCCTTTTCCTGGTAGAATTTTCAAGGCTTGAGAAAGATCCATGTAAAGATGATGAAAATTTCAGGCTTGGGGCCGAGTTCTTAGGATATTTTCAGTAAAAGGGTTTTTGATGGGATTGGTTTGTGAGGTTGTGTTAGAAAATAGATCTGCTATCTTGGCTGTTGTCCTAGCAATCTTGATCAGAGTTGGATCAATCTCATTGATATCAAAGGGAGGGTTTCCCACAGGGGGCTGTGCCATAGGTTTGTAAGCTGGAGCTGATGCGAAGATCTCCTGAGGATCCGGGAATTGGGGGTTCTCAACCAGTGGAGATGGATCAAAATTTGGCTGAGCAGCCAGGGATTGGGTGGACAATGGATGCAGATGCCCCAGATGGGCGTCGCAGATCGGCGATGATTTCATCATGTGCGGCCATCCTTTGATTTGTGGTATCCATGGTTCTCTGAAATGCTGCCATCATAGTAACAACTTTTTCTGTGTTCTGTGCCATCACTGACCCGAGTGAGTTAGGTATTGGTGAACTGAATGGGTGGGAACGAACAGGTGTTTTCCGAGTGTTGTGTATTGGTGTTACTGACTGTATTTTCCTTCTTCGTCGAGTAACTGGTGGAAGTGAGACTAACACTAACTGATTGTCAACAAGATCTTGAATTTTGCAAAGTCTACCAGAATGAGTCCACACAACTTGGGGGATATCGGGTCTTTCTGAAGCTATGATGATGAATTACCTTTTAAAAGCAAGAAATAAAACATAAGCAAAATTGGACAGCACTTCAGCCCCAATTTTCAACAATGACAACACGCAGCTAAACTGTGATCCCCACTGAACTTTGTTTTCAAACTGATTACTCAGTTGTAACCACATTATGAACCACCCTGTATATTTCACTGTAAAAGCACATACCATATAAAAAGAACCAAAACACCCCTATGAGGGGGTAGAGTTACCCTGTCCTAGATTTTGACATGATCTAGGCTGCACTATTTCAAGCAAGTGGTTTCATAACATCCTATACGGGTAGCATCATGTCCTAATTTGAATGGTCAATAGAGCGTACTATATGCATTAGGTCAAATAGTCACAAAGGATACCTCAACAAGATTACCAAATATACCTCTCACACCTAACACCGAGAAGTGAAAGGAGGATCAAACGGTACAGCGGTAATCTAGATCCAAGGGTTGTGTTCCCAACTTGACAGAGCCCATGACCGGTCAGCCTTTTGGCAAGCTTTGTAGGCAAGCCTCCGGCAAACCTGTCCAGGAATAACATATGGCAAACACAAGGACTTAGGCGCACCAATGCAAATGCAATGCAAAGAACATATAAATGTAGACAAAAATTCACATCATAAAGTTCAAGTCAAGTTCTCTAAATCCCCAGCAGAGTCGCCAGAAACTGTAGCTCGGCTTTTCGCGCTCCCTTTCGGAAGAATGAAATAGCCATTACAGTTCAGGACTCCACTTGGGTGTTGGTTTTGATTCTGATTTCACAAGTGTAATGTGAAACAGTGGAAACACAAAAAGAGTCCAAATCCGGCAAATTCATTTGGAAAATCGATGTTTGAATCAAATGCCAAAAATGGAGTGCTTTGCCAGATATCAGAGTCGCCACCTAAATATTTATTTTGGAAAATTTAGGAAACTCATGACTCGTGCCAAAGGCCATTAGTCTGTCGTTACCAAAGTGTCTTGGTTCGGGAACTTAGGTATGAGAGGGGAAGGTCAATAATTGAACACCCACTCACCCGATCAAAGATCGGCCTCTACTAATCATGATGTGGTTTTTATGTACAGTATATGTTCTTGTTCTATATGTAACATACAAATATAGACTAATTTCACGAAAAGTTGGAACGTTTAATTTCATGTTTGTTTTGACAAAAGTGTTTTGAATATGTATCACTTAAAATAGTGATCTCATATATACATGAACCATGTATCCCAATTCAAGTGATTAGCCTTCATCCACAGGCATTCAAACAGATATATCAAATAAGCAGTTAGCCTCATGGTAGTATGTTTGATATGACAGCAATCACACTTATGCAATATGCTAAAGCATAAAAACTTACCTTATGTCCGAAGGCGAGTCAAAAGAAAGTAAATAGTTAGAAAAAATGCATGATCCTAATTAATGCGATATGGCTAATGCAACACATACAACGTACAAGTAATAAGCTCGGCTACTAGCATGGCATGCGAGTCAATTCAAGGCATGTGATAGGCATGTATTCAAGTAAAGAGTTTGAATTTGACATTTGAATAATATGATGAGCCGAACTTTTATGCATGCAAACGAATGGATGCAAATCATGGAAAATGCTAATTAAACATGATGTCCTTAATCTAACCATCATAAGCAGTGAAATAAAAGGGAGAAAGAATGGGGGTTGGAAGACATACAACTTATTACATATTTGTCCTCGCGAAGGAGGGTCCGAATGTCCAAATGCGCCCTCACGCAGGAGGGTCCGAATGTCCAAGTGTCCGAATAAATAATTATTACAAAACCGAATGAATAATAAATAAAAGGTACTGTCTAATTTATTAGAATAATTGATGTAAGGCAAGCCTTGACACAATAAATTCGGTATAACGTCCGACCGAATTCAATTAATCATATTGGTTCTTTATGTTGGTTGTAATCCAATTTTAACCTAATTTTATTAGCCTTTTTTATTACCTGTCCATTTCTTTATCTTTTCTCCTGTTTGTGCAAAAGTGATATTTGCGTCCACTAAGTCCAAAATGCAATAAAGAGAAACAAGCATCAACTTAACTCGAGAAAATTTATTCGGGGGAAATTACAAAGGAAGAGTCAAACTTATTTACAAGCAATAAGGGATTCCAAGTCAAACTCAAGATGTGCAACAAGAACTAGTCAAACTTAAAAGAGTAATAATGACTTAGAAAAACCCAAACTTGGGTGATAATGACTTGAAATCCAAACTTGATAATAAGTGATAATGACATTTTCCTTGGTGATTTCCAAGGGTCAATTAGTCCCTTAAAAGTAAACACACTGATGAATAAAGAGAAATGAAAAATAAAAGATTGTTCTTTAGTATAAGAACATGTATACATTTGGGGTAGTGAACCTCCAAAGAATTTAAACCGTTAAGTATAGAATATTTTATGCTTTTGGTAGTAAATTCCCTAAGAAATTAAATCAGTAAGCATAGAACATTGTATACTTTTGGTAATGAACCTTTTAAGCATAAAACGTTTTATGCCGTTGGTAATGAATCTCCAAAGAGATTAAACCATTAAGCATAGAGCATTTTATACTTTTGATAGAACCTCCGAAGAGATAAAACCATTAAGCATGAAAGAGTTCCTTTCTTATACTTGAATCACAATCTTAAATTTTCACAACTTTTTAATCGAAATAAGCAAAGAATGGAGGGAGGTTGCAGAGATGATTATGCGTCATTGATTAATTGGTTAGTATAAACAAACTTGATATTTAAAACATAAATCATTGAAATAAATTAAACAGCCCCCTAAATAGCATCTAATAGTGCTGGAATTAAGCTATAGAAAGTGAGCAAAATTAAATAGCTGGAGTACTATTCACCGTCGGAGGTACTATTCATCGTCGGGGTTACTATTCACCGCCGGAGGTACTATTCACCGTCGGGATAAATTATTTAAAGTAATAAATTACAACAATTTATATACAATATTTAAATTACAGCAGATATGTGGGTGGTGCAGCCATCCCATTAAAAAAAAAGTTATAAAACAAAGTAAATAAAGTATTTAAACAAATTATATCACATTTTTAAATTAAATGGAAATTTACGAAAACTCACCTTTTAGGGAAATGATGAATTTTCTGAGTCACAAACTTTCTTTTGACTACTCTCAAGTCTGTGGAATGTGTTCTCAATTCTTAATCCAAAATTTGGAATTATAACTTTAGTGGTTGGTTTTTGATGAAATGGAAATAAAAATATCAAAGAAAATATTTTATTTTCCCTCTCTCTCTCTTAAAAAAAAACTAATTTTCTTTTTTTTCTTCTCCCTTTTTTCTTCCCCCAGAATCCTTTCTGCTCCAGAATGCTGAGCCTCTCTCTGAATTCCCCCCTTAAACTCCTACAGAATCATTGCCTTATATAGGCAAATAGAATAGTAATAATAATAATATAATATATAAATATAATATATATATATGCAAAGTTTAACAAAGATGTCGGCTTGTCGACATCAAATTTTTGTTTTATTATTACATATTTTTTATAATATATATAATATATATAAAATATCTAAATATATAATTTATACCAAAATACTAAACATATAATATACTAATATATTTTTATATAAATACTAAACATATAATATAATAATTTTAAACACATAAGATAATTTGTTTTATTATTTTCTTTTATATAAAATACACCAAAAATATGAACAAACACATAAAATTATGAAAAATTACAAAAATATTAAATTAATGAAATATTCAGTATTTTAAAATAATTTGGCCATAATGGTGAAAGGTTGGGATTAAAGTTCAAATTTCATCTCTTTTACTGAGAATTATGCGAGAAACACATTCTAATTGTCATCATCGGGTAATCAAAAGAAAGCGCCCAAGTCTTAGGGTCGGTCAAAATGGGGTGTCTACACTAGGGTAGTCCACACCAAAGAAAAAAGGTTCAACGGTTTCCATCCACCATACAATACATGCCGACATCATGTTCAATAAAACTCGCATTGTATGATCACCATTGTTCCACTGTATCAGCAATAAAATAAATTTTATTGTGTTTGCAATTGAAAACATTAGATGAAGAAACAAACATCGAATAGTTGTCACCAACAAATAATGCCATATTGCCCAAGTCCTTAAGCTTTGTCGACGCATTTGTAGTGGTAAACAATCAAAATATCCATGGATTATTCCACCAAATATAATTGCTCCTAAGCCAATTAGTGTGGTGGTGGAGCAATATATAGCACCCTTAGAGGCCTAGGGGCATTGATATCAACAACCACAAGATTTCCAATGTAACAAAGGAAAAAAAATTTGATCGTTAAAGTGCACAACATCTATGAACCTAAAATAGGATAAGTCTTCGACCTTAACCCTAAGAATTGTATCCTGGCCTTGAAAAGGCCAAATGCAGATAAGGACCTTAAATAGAGATAATCATAAATTTTTCTTCGATTGTGTAAGATTCATTTTACTTCTTAATTATAATTGCTTTGTCTATGAACTGATACCATTATCTATAAAAATCAAATTGGATCTCAAATGTAGGTTGTGGTGGGAGATTGATACGAGACCTAGAAAGGGGTTCAAAAGGTGGATTTCAAGATCACTGCCTGTGGTTAAAATCCATCCATGAGGTGAACCCCAACATCGCCTACCATGAGCCTTAGGTAGTTCTAATTGATATCCCTTGTTCTTATATAAACTAAAGAAACTATTAATGTCACTATTTTCATTATTGGAGAGCATTAGCTGTGGAATCTGAGGACCAAGAGTCCAGCTTTTGGTTAAATAAAATGATCTCCATAAGTGACAAACAAAAGAAAATGCAAGCAAATCTTCAACAACGTGCAATCTAATTGCAATCAATTAAATAATATCGTAGGGAAGTTGGGACCGGTCATCCATCATCAATTTTTCTAATAAGAAAATGCAACAATATTAAGTTCATGATAATTTGATTTGTTCAATCATCATTTGAAAATTGATTCAATTGTGAGTTTTAAATAAATCATGTAAGGAACACTAAAAACTTAAGGGGTTTAAGGGATATGGAATCAGAGGATAGCTCAATCGAGTGTGATTGTGTCGATCTATGTTTGTGTGGAAATCTTGGTACACCACGATTGCAATTGAATGTGGAAATGCAAACTTCAACTGAGCAATCATCAAAGCAGCATCAAACACCTAATGCATGGAACACACCAACTAGAGTACTAAATGATCTTGAGCAGTGGCCAAAATTGGCCATTGTTTCCCCACTGGTGGCAAATGAAATGAGAATGTCAAGTAAACTTGGCTCACCCAATGCTGATCAAAAGAGAGAAGTAATTGGCACCAAGCAACAAAAGAGTGTTGAAAATGTGCGAGCTTGTAGACATAAGGATTTGGTTGAACTACATATGGAAGACACACAATCTAGCAAGAGTGAATGTCTTAATGGTGATACAACTGCTATATCAGGTAAGCCTCTACAAGCTTGGAGCTCTTTACTTAAAGAAGAGATTAACAAGGTGTCAAAACTGAAGTATAAAATAGGTGCTCATAAGATTGAGAACCTAGTAGATGGCCTGTACAATGTCCCTATAGAGATCTCAAAAAAAGGCTTTTCTCATTGGGAAAATGCCTTGGTTGGATACTTCATTGATAAAATATTCTCTTTCCATTATGTGAAAACTTGGGCAGAGAAACTTTGGGGAAATTTACTTGAAGATGTTGTCTCCATTGATAATGGGTTTTTTATTTTTAAAGCTAAAAGTGAAGAGGCTATAGAAAAATTTTTGGAAGATGGCCCCTATTACGTTGGGGTTAGATTGATTGTCGTTAAAAAATGGCAACCTGGACTAAAACTAACAAAGTGTGAATTATGAAGTGTGCCGTTGTGGGTGAAGTTGTATAATGTTCCTTTGGAGCTTTGGACTGAAGAAGGTTTGGGTTATATTGCTAGCACCATGGGAACTCCTCTTTATTTGGATGAACCTATGTTCAAGAGAAGCAAACTTACATTTGCGAGAATATATATTGAAGTGCCAGCAAATAAAAGATCCCCGAGTCTTTCAAAATAAATCTTGGTTATGGTGACCCATATGAGATTCAAGTTGAGGTTCCATGGAAGCCTCAAAGATGTGATGTTTGTAAGACTTTTGGTCATACCACTAATTTGTGCCCTTAGAAGCCAAAGACCTTGAACCCTCCATCTTCCAAACAAGAGTGGAGAGTCAAGGAGACTAACATACAAGTTCCAACTAAGTGGGAAGTGGTAAAGAAAAAAGGGAGAGATGGTGGGCAAGGTTCAACAACAGTGATAAACAAAGAGTGAGAGACGCAACGTTTCACCCCATCAACATCTAATGCTTTTTATGTCCTTGAATCATGTGATATGGGAGAGTTGGCAGAATAGAGAATTAAATCAAGAGTTGTTGTGTCAAATGATGAGCCTAAAAAGTAGAGGGAGTCCATCTCCAAGTGATCCCATTAATGGGGAGACTATAAAGGAGGATAATAGAAGAAAACTCAAAGCGAAATTTCATTACTTGAAGAGTGCTAGAGGGAAATTTTAAATCCTTTGATGTGTATGCTGTGTTTGTCGTCTATAGGCTTAGTTTGTTTCTTTTGAGGGAGTAGTTTGTTTTTTTGTTTATGTTTGTTCTCCCTACAAAACATGTGCATTGAACTTCATTGTATATCTTTCTTTTTGGTTATAATATGACTTACTTATCCAAAAAAAAAAAAAATACTAAAAACTTAAAATGAAATTTGATTCAATTGTGAATTTTAAATAAATCATGTAAGGAACACTAAAAACATAAAATGAAATTGTATTCTATAGTTTTGTTGTCAATAGAAATCAACTCATGGAGATAATAAGGCAAACACCAACATTGCTAAATTAACTATCATTTGGTTCTATATTCATTTAAACAAAATGCATACCTTTTATTATTATTATTATTATTATTATTATTATTATTATTATTATTATTATATCAACGAAAGTCAGTTGTTAGTTATTAGATTAGTACCCATGAGAGTTAGCCACTCCACCCTTGCAAAATACTAAGTGTTTGCCTTCTCATTCGATTCCCCTTTGAGAACTCATGACCTCTTCCGTGGAGCTAGGCCCTTCGAAGAGTTATGGTGGCCAACTAAACTAAACTTAGTTTAAATAAAAATGCTTACTTAATTGGCTACATGCAACCAAAAAATCATTTCTTCTTCGAATTTCAAGTTTCCCATTCATTACCACATGGTTTTCTAGAACTACCTGCGAAATATCTAAAGAGGAAAAAATAGAGATAAGCTTTAAATATTATTTTTTTTAAAAATTGTCACTCAACTTTTTGCAATAATGTGCACAAATCTCTCTATGCCAATCCATACCCCTTTTGGGATGTTTCATATGTTTCTTACCTGCCAAGCTCAAAAAAACTCCACATCCCAAAAGTCTTTGTAAGTTTCTTTTTCAAACATATCATTTTTTTTACTTGTTTCTTTCAAAAAAAAAAAAAAAAACTTAATAGGAATATGACAGCAACCAAGTGTTGGATAAATAATAAACAAACAATGTGTTTACTGGCTGTGTGATTTTGTACTCAACAAACAAAAATTAAATTTTCCATCAACCAAATACACAAAACCAAAAACTAAGAAAATCAACATACAAACATAATGCGAAATCCTAATAAACACGGTTAGATAATGAATATTGTAATCGAGACCTGTGTTAGACAGAGTCGTTAAGACATATTCGTCTTCCCATGGTGGTTCAGATTTAATAGACATCTATCTCTTACAATACAATTATCTAAACCTTTCAAATGCAGCACTACAACTGTAAGCCTAACGAACCAATGCAATGTGTGTACTCTCTCTTTTACATTAGACATAATGTATGAATACAAAATCATATATTAAATGAATGCTATGGAGATAGTATTTATAAAAATATTTGTGACCCTTCTGAAAGGTCATAACTATTTAAAAGTGAAGGGTCGCATCTTTTAATCAATAGAGACACCATAAAAAGTTGCATCATTCTATTCGAATGGAGTCAATTCTTATTTATTTCTAAAATTTTCCAACATAGAGAAATAAAATGAACCATAACAAAAAGTATAAAGGTCCATCCAATCCTAACTCCATATGAACATAGTATTACTATTATACCTATATCATAGTGATTATGGTTATACACCATACAAACCACCCAAGCCGCCTCCTTGGCGTACCACCTAGGTCACCCCCTTGGCGCACTCAGCTGCCCCCTCTGGCGTATTATACCTGTATCATAGTGAGCATATCATACATACCAAAAATTACTCAACACAACATTCAATTTAATTTAATATTTCTCTCTCTTTCTCTCTTAGATATTTTAACATGGTATCAGTGCTAAGTTAAGTACATGGTAATTTTGCTTCACCGGCAGGCGACAGCCTTGCCTTGGCCACCTACCAGACCTTAACCCATTCTGCTGTCATATTTTTCTTTCAATATCGCTTCGTGGTAATTTCTTTCTTTGTTTGCTGGTTTATTCCTACTCCAAATATCTATCATATTTTATATTTTTTTTTTACTTGCGATTCTTTTTTATTATTTTATTTTTTGCTCCACTCTATTTTTCCCTCTGCTTCAACCTCAAATAGGTTTCTATTTTCAAACCTATTTGAGTTTGAGAGGGGATGGGCTATTATACCTATATCATAGTTAGCATGGTTATACACCATGCAAACCAGTTAAGCCGCCCTCTTGATGCACTACCTAAGTCACCCTCCTTGGCACACCACCTAAGCCGCGCTCCCTGGCGCACCACCTAAGTAGCCCTTTAGGCACACTCCCTAAGCTGCCTCCTCTAGCACACTCTTCAAGCCTTCCTCTCTAGAGTACCACCCAAGTCCCCCCTTGGCACACTACCCAAGCCACCCCCTCTGGCACACAATCCAAGCCGCCCCTCTAGCGCACTTTCTCATAAGTCTCCCTCTCTGACACACAACCCAAGCTGCCCCCTCTGGCGCACAACCCAAACCACCCCAAGGCACACTTTCTCATAAGTCGCCTCCTAGCGCACAATTTTATTTGTTGCTATCACCATTCAGTACCACGTCATAAGTTGCGTGTGTGCCACGTTTTCTGGTTCAACATCTGGTTCTTCTCCATCGGTCCGGCACAACCTTAAACTATTCCAGCATTTGTTTCTTCCATTTTTTACAACGGTCCTGGCATAACCTTAAACTGTCCCAGCATTAGTTCCAACTAGTTCCTATAACGGTCTGATACGACCATAAACTGTCTCTCGGCATTAGCTCCAATCATCTGATCTATCTCAAGCGCTATTGCAACTCCCGTTTGGACTTTGCAATCTATTTGCCTTTTATTTTATTTTTCAGTTTTATTTCATGCTTTAGTTTCTCTCTCCAAACTCAAGTTGGTATCCCTACTTGAGTTTGAGGGGGTGTTGAATATAGTAACTATATATTCTGTCTATCTTACATACCATATTATATATATTACCATATTTAAAATTACCACACTTTGATTTCTCTCCTACTATAGAAAGGAGTCTTGTATATATTGTTATAAAAATTATTCAACACAACATCCAATTTAATATAATATTTCTCTCTTTTTCTCTCTCTTAGATATTTTAACAATTATTGTTAAAAATATTTTTTTTTTCTTCTATCTATATACGCAAAAAAATATATATAGTCGTAAATAAACAAGATATTAAGGAATTGTTCATACTTAAAATCATAAATATTGATACAAGTTTTTTTCCCATAAAAAGTGAATCTTACATTACATAAAAGACTCCCTTAGAGCATTCATAGTAATGTCTAAAAACAAGAAATGACATCACATAAATTAGCAACAAACACTGCAGCAGTTAATTGAGAGAAATTTTATAATACACACTTCAAAAATGGTGTGTATTATATATTTAATTTTGATTTCTATGATATTTGATTATGATCCATTTGTGAAGTTGGTTATGACTATCATGATTATTATTTTAGTTATAACCGAAAAGGTAGTTAGTTATACATTAAGGCCATGTTTGTTTGGGTCTTTGGGGAAGAGGATTGAATTAATAGTATGTGAAATCCATTTAAAGAGTGTTTGGTTGGAAATATGAGTGTGGGGGTTAACTATCCCCTTAAACTAGTAATCCCCTCCATTGGTAGGACTACCAATCCCATGGAGGAGTTGGGATTAGAAATTGAGTAACGAGATTAGTGAATTTTTAAATGATTTTTAAGCAAAATTTATATTTTTTAGATCCAAAAAATAAATTATAATATTATAAAATTACTAAAAATTTAAAAAAAAATAGTTATCTACAGTATTATTAATCATAAACCAACACTCTTTATCCTAAATCTCCAATCTAATACCATGACACTAACAATCTTCTCACTTAATCCCTCCATACTATTAATCCCCCTCATCCTATGGAATCAAATAAATCTGGTCTGATTGGTGTTTGGTTATGGCTTATTTTATTTTATTTTTATTATGATTGAAAATGATTTTTAGTTATGACCTTTGTAATATCAACATCACAAATGTCATAATTTGCATACACAACAAAAAGAGTGTATTATAGAATGACATGAGAAAAAATTACAGAGCAATATGATAATTTTGCAATTGCATATTAACGTTTGGATTATCATTATAGCCCCCATAGTAAATGAAATATGAACAAATATAGACGATAGTGGTAATGAAGAGAGCAACTCCAGATCTAGAAACGGGTTTTATTATACTCCAAAAATATTTCGAGCGCTTAAAGAATCTATGTCCCAAATGCTACCAAGTTACTGTTTTTGAGAGATTTTTGTTTCCTCTTTTATTTTATTTTATTTTTGAAATTTTGTTTTTTTTTTTTAATTTTAGATGCATATAAAAAGAAAAATATTTACGAAAAATTTTAGAAAAAACTATAGCAAATATTTGTAAAAAAATTCAAAAAAAAAAAATATTCACTAAAAATTAAAAAAAAATTAAGCACGTGTAAGTAGTTTTTTATTTTTAATGAACTTTTTCAGATTTTTCATATATATTTTACCTTTTAGATATATCTAAAAAAATTATTTTCCCAAAGTATGGATATTAAAAAAAAAAAAAAACACACTAATATTTAAAAAAAAATCAAAATTAAATTTCAAAAACTAAACCAAACATTAATTTTTCCCCATCAATCCCAAAACTATCTAATTTTTAAGTCTACTGGTAATTTCTTTTAAAAGGAGAATTTACACTGATTAGGGTTGGCCTTCTTTCTTACATATAACATACATATCCCAACACTTTCTGTCTATTTATTAAGAAGGTTATCGAAACATATATGTGTGTGAAAAAATAAAAAAGAAAAAGAAGATGATTTTGGTTTTGGGGCAAGTGATGAGAGATAGGAGAAAGAGTTGAGGGTCTGCCTGTAGAGTCTCGTAGTTGTTGTTGCCTTCTCACATACTGAGTTGGTCAACTTCAATCATCTTTACATTTTGGTGCAATTACTTGGTTGCTTCTGAGTTAGACTATTGTAGTTGTTGGATTAAGATAATCTACTTGCATAAGATTATTTGACAGTCACTAAAATTTAAAATCAACAAGTTTAAACCAAACCAAACTAAACCAAGTCTTAAGTCCCATCAAATGAGGTCGGCTACATGAATCATTCTTCTTCATGCGGCCCTATCAAAGGCCATTTCGTTAGTCAAATTAAGTAGATCTATATCTCTATTTACAACGTTAGCCAACGTTAATCTAAGCCTACCCCGTCCCCTAACACTCCCTTCTACCGTTACAGCATCGCATCTCTTCACTACTGCCTCTGTTGGTTTCCGTTGAATGTGACCAAACCATCTCAATCGATTCTCTCTCAACTTATCTTCTATCAGTGCTACTCCTACCCATTCCTGAATACACTTATTCTGAATTCTGTTTTGTCTAGTCTTGCTACACATTCACCTTAGCATCTTCATCTCAGTCACACTCATCTTATCTACATGTTGTTTCTTGGTTTCCCAACACTCTGTCCCATACAACATCGCTGGTTTAATAGTCATTCTATAGAACTTACCTTTTAGTCTAGTGGGTATTCTTTTATTGCACAGTACCCCAGATACACTTCTCCACTTACACCATCACGCCTTAATCCTATGGGCCACATCCGCATTAATCTCCACCATTGTTGTGATAATCGACCCTAAATAACGAAAATGTTCACTCTTAGGCAATTCTTGGTTCTCAATCTTCACTTCTCCTCTGATTTCATTGTTACTGTTACTAAATTTATATTCCATGTATTCTATCTTATTTCTGCTTATCCGGAAACCTTTAGATTAAAGAGCTTTTCTCCAAATCTCCAACTTTGTATTAACTCATTCTCTAGTCTCATCTACTAGCACGATATCGTCTGCAAAAAGCATACACCATGGCATGTTGTAACAAGCCCGCGAGGGACCTCGCTACAGTTCGGACTCGATTTTGTTGCGGTTCCAAATCTTGAACCAAAGAGTCCAAATCCGGCAAATCGTTTTGAAGGAAAACATATTTTTTTGAAAGAAGTGCCAAACATGGACTGCTTTGCCAGATAACAGAGTCGCCACCTAAATATTTTTAAAATGGGAAATTTAGGAAATCCTGACTCGGTGCCAAAAGGCCACGTGTCCGTCATCACCAAAGTTGGCTCGGGAACTTGGGTACGATTAGGGAAGGTCACATCGTGAGCACCCCCTCTCGCCCGGTCAAAGACCGGCCTCTACTAACCATGATATCTGTTTTTGAAAACTTTGTGAGTTCTTATTCCGGTTATTAGCCTAGGTTACTATGTGATGCTCGCAGCAAACAAGTATAGACTGGGCCGTCTGAATTGGAACAAAACATTTCATGTTTGTTTGTTTGAAAATGGTGTGATGGTGCTACCCGCAGGTAGGCTAAAATGCAGATTTGCCACCCTCGGGTGGGCTTAGAAAACAGTGATGTTGCCACTATCTAGTGGGCTTAAAACAAGCATTTGATGAATTATTCCAATTCAGATAACTCAACCTCCACTCACAGGCATTCAAGGCAGTTATATCACATAAGCATATAGCCTCATGGCAAGCATGCTATCATGGCAACACTCACACGTATGCAAGGATGCTAAAGCATAACCACTTACCGAGTACTCCAAGCCAAAACAGAAAACTGATTAGAAATCATGCATGATCCTAAGTATACAGAATTGCCTAATGCAACACATGCAAAGATGCAAACTATAGCAGGCTCGGCTATTCTAAATATGGCATATGAGATGCAACAGCTATCAAGTACTCAACTTGGGATTGAAATACAGATGCAGTTTGTATGATGCGCCGAGCCCGGTGCGTGCAAAACAGATGAATGATGCAAACATGCTGTCATACTGTATGCTAATTGAAATATGCCCTATATCTAACCATCGTAAGTAGGTAAATAAAAGGGAGAAAGAAATGGGGGTTGGAAGACATACATCACACTCACACACCCTTATTACAACATTGCCCTCGCGCAGAGGGTCCGAATAAATAATAATACAGACCCGAATAAAAGAATATTACAGTCCGAAATAATATACAATTTCCTAATTAATTAACAAATTAAACTAAGAAAGCTGTAAACTAGCGCGCAGGCCAGGGGGCTGCCTTGCTATGATGAATAGTGCCTGCTGGGCTGCCTCGGGCGGAAATCCACTGGGATGCCCCAATTAGCCTCTGTTTGCAGTATTTCTCGAAATGCGCGCCGGACTCCGAAAAGTTGTTGATCCTTAATTTTGCTGCAACAGAGAGCAGAAAAAGGGCATAGCAATGTATTTCACGAATATATGCATGCCTCGATCCTCGTGCCATCAATCACGCATATCGATGCATGATGGCCGAGGAGCCGAATTGCACAACTCAATATAGGATGAATGCAGATGAATGCTACAACAAAACCTAACTCCATCATGGGTAATCCGGAGTATCGGTGACTTGGGAATTAAGACACACTCCGTCACTCGGAGTACGGAATGTACCTCGTTTCCCGTGCCCGGGCTAACGCCTATCCCGAACACGATGCAATATGCATGGTATGCATGAAATGCAGCAAACATGTGATATAGCATGCACAATGTCATGAAAATGAGTAACCTCCAAATGCGTTCACACGGGCACGCAAACCAAGGTAATGCATGAATGCAATCTAAGATACAACCTAGTATGCACAATTCGGATGGAAATGAGATGAAAATAAGATGCCTCGAAAAGCGTGCACACGGGCACGCAAACCGAGGCGCTGATGAAATGGAAATCGAATAAAACCGAAGTGCCTCGAAATGCGTGCCCACGGGCACGTAAACCGAGGCGATGATAAAATGAGAAATCGGATAAAGCCGAAGTGCCTCGAAATGCGTGCCCACGGGCACGTAAATCGAGGCGATGATAAAATGAGAAATCAGATAAAGCCGAAGTGCCTCAAAATGCGTGCCCACGGGCACGTAAACTGAGACGATGATAAAATGAGAAATCGGATAAAGCCGAAGTGCCTCGAAATGCGTGCCCACGGGCACGTAAACCGAGGTGAGGCGATGATAAAATGGAAATCGGATAAAATCGAAGTGCCTCGAAATGTGCGCCCACAGGCACGCAAACCGAGGCGATGTTGAAATGCAAATCGGATAAAACCGAAGTGCCTCGAAATGCGCGCCCATAGGCATGCAAACCGAGGCGATGATGAAATGCAAATCGGATAAAACCGAAGTGCCTCGAAATGCGTGCCCACAGGCACGCAAACCGAGGCAATGCACTAAGGCATGAAATGACATGGAAAGTGATATGCAAACATGCAAAACAAATTTCAGCAGCTAAATGAAGGGGAAAACAGCCCCGAAATGATACGAAATGACAATCAACGCATGAAATCATCCCGAAATGTGATTTTAAGTGCCCGAAATGGCCTACGGCTATGCTAAACATGCAAAATTGGCACATGACATCAAAAACAGTAGCAAGGCAGCCCTAAAAATAGCATCTTTTCAGTACAAAACATGGCCAAATTGTGAGCATAGATATGCCAACAATGGCATGCAAAAATACGGGAAAAGAGGGGAATTACAAAGCAAGTGGTATTTACAATGCTCAAACCCAAAAAATCAGTTCTACAAAACTAAAGAGGGACCAAAAATATGTACATTTACAATAGATGACAGCCTCCAATTCAGTGTGTAGATATACTAAATATAGCATGCAAAATTTGGGCCAAAAGAGGGCTATAAAGAGAGGTATCATAAGCAATGACCAAAAAAACTTAAGACCTTTAATAAAACTTGAAGAATGGACCAAAACAAGACACTTTCTAAGCCTGATGAAGGCTGAAATCCGAAGCTAAGAAAGCCTAACAAAGCATGCAATTTTACGGAAAATAAGAGGGATACAAAACAAGTACCAAAACCAATCATCAAATGGCCTAAGACCCTTAACAAAGCATGAAGAATGGGCCAAAAAAAGACACTTTCTAAGCCTGATGAAGGCTGAAAACAGAAGCTAAGCAAGCCTAACAAAGCATGCAATACATGGCCAAAGAGAGGTACAAAGGGAGGCCATTCATGGAGGCACCAAACAAGATTGGTCCCTTCTACAATGTTTTAGAGGGACACAAAATAAGCCCATAATCAGTTTATAGAATACTCCAAAAATAAATGCATATAGGCTAAAAGTAGCATGCAAGTTTACGGTAAAATGGAAGAATTTCAAAGGAAGTGCATGCTAGAATCACAAAACATGGTTGAGCCCTTCTTCAATGTTGAAGAGGGGCTCAATATAAGCCCACTAACAGTTTACATCAGTCTCGAAATCAGATTACTCATAAGGCAAATAAAGCATGCAAAACAATGGCCTAAAGAGTGATATTGAAGGAAGTATATCATGGAGACACCAAATGAGGTTGAGCCCTTCTACAAAGTTGTAGAGGGGCTCAAAATAAGCCTAAAATCAGTAGGGGTCGGAGCCCAAAACAAAAAGGAAATAGGGTAAAGAATTGATGAAAAATTATGCTCAAAAAGGGGAATTAGTAACTTACCCTTGAAGACAAGTCTTTTGCTTCCTCTTGCCTTGATGAAAGTTGCTTCTAAGCCTCTGAGGAACCCCTCCTTGCTGCTGGAATGGAGGTGGTGATGGTGGAGCTTAGGGTTGGTGAAGGAATTAGCTAGGAACTTGAAGGTTTTTTTAGGATTTTGGAGATGAAGATGGAGGCTATGGGAGATGAAGCCTTGAGGTGAATTCTTCTAACCCCCATAAAGAAGGAGGCCAGCCCTTTAAATAGGCAAGAAAATGGTGTAAAAGGGGAGGGAAAAACACCCAAGCTTTCCCTCCCAAAATATCCCCCGGATGCCCAGGATATTTTGAAAAATATCCGGACAGCTGGAAAGGGCTGGAAAGCAGAAAGCTGGCCGGCCAGGTAACTTTCTGGGAGGTGGCCGGCCGGCCACCCCACCTGGTCGGCCAGCCACTCACCCTGGCCGGCCGGCCATGGCCCCAAACTGAAGTCCAAATTTTCTGGCCGACCACCATGCAATGGTGTCCTCCCAGATGTGTAGAATAAGGCCCCAAGGTCGGAATCTGGCAACTCTGAAGCAGGAGTCACAACATAGGACTTGAAGGAGAGGCTCAAAAATGAAATCCACAATTGCTGGCCAACCACCAACTTTTAGGGTCCTCCCAGATGTGTGGAACAAGGTTCCAAGGTCGGAAATTGGCAACACTGAAACAGGAGTCACAACATAGGACTTGAAGAAGAGGCTCAAAAATGAAATCCACAATTGCTGGCCGACCAGTAGTTTTTAGGGTCCTCCCATGTCCCCTCATCACAAATATGTAGCTTTGGTTGGAAGAAAATATGCCCAGGGTGTTCAACATTGGCCTGGAAGTGAGCAAAACGGGCGCCGGAAGAGCGAAACTGGTTATCTGGGATAATTGCTGGCCTCCCAACCCCTAGTGATCTTCCTGGTGTTGAAATAGAGGTACCTGCCAAATTTGAACAAAAACTAATGAGAAATGAACGCTCGGAGCCAAAACCGGGCAATTCGGGATCCCGAAAATGGGCTGCAGGTGTCGGAAGTGGTGTTCAGCAGCGAAGTGGGCATCTGCGACCCCAGTGTCCCTCGGAATGACAAAACAGAGGTTCCTGCCAAAATCAGAGAAAACAGATGCAAAATGAATGCTCGGGGCCCAAACCGCGCGATTCGGGGTCCCGAAAACCGGCTGTAAGCACCGAAAGTGGTGTTCGGCCACGAAGTGGGCATCAGAGGCCCCAGTGTTCCTCGGAATGATAAAACAGAGGTGCATGCCAAAAACCGGAGAAATCGGAGATGGTTGAGCGGTCCCGAGCCGAGGCACACGACCTGACGGCTCCGATCCGAAATGGGCAAAACGGCCTACGGCCACAAAAAGTAGCTCACGGCCACCGAGAGATAGCCTACAGGACCACTCTCTTCCCGCAGGAAAGAAAACAGAGAAAACCGAGCCTGGTTCGCAAACCGAGACAAGGCACAGAAGAGAGTTCGGAAGTCCGGAGGCAGGGCGCACGGCCGCGACTCTGAGACTTCTGAACGAGCACAGTATGCAACATCACCGAGCGCTCAACCGGTGACGTCTGAGTCTTAAGGTCGGTCAAAAATGGGGTGTCTACACATGTCATCCTGAATATTTCTCGTCAACTCATCCATAACTAAAGCAGAAAGATAAGGGCTTAAGGTAGATCCTTGGTGTAACCCAACAGTGATAGGAAATTCATTTGTCTCTCTAGCAGGCGATCTAATAGTGGTCGCCACCCTTTCATACATGTCCCTAATCACATCAATGTAACATTTTGTCACCCCTTTCTTCTCTAACACCCACCATATTATATCTCGGGGCATTCTAACATATGCTTTCTCAAGGTCATTGAACACCATATGAATGTCTATTTTCTTTTCTCTATACTTTTCTATTACTCTCCTCAAAAAATAAATCGCTTCCATTGTTGACCTGCCGGACATAAACCCAAATTGATTATCTGACACCTCTGTTATATCTCGCAATCGACGTTCCATCATCCTCTCCCACACTTGCATTATATGGCACATTAGCTTGATTCCTCTATAGTTGTTGTAAATCTGGACATCTCCTTTATTCTTATATATTGGCACAAAAATACTCTTCCTCCACTCATCTGGCATGTTCTTAGTCAACATAATTTTGCTAAACAACCTAGTCAATCAAGTAACCCCCTTTTTACCCAAGCACTTCCAAGTTTCGATAGGGATATCATCGGGTCCTAAAGCCTTATTTGATTTCATCTTCTTAAGTGCAATCTCCACTTCAAAGTTCCTAATCCTGCGATAAAACCTATAGTTTTAGTTTATCGTATTACTAGCCATTTCTTCCCTATTGCCGTACCTCCATGTTTCTCATTTAATAGTTTCTCAAAATAGTTCTTCCATCTTTTCTTAATCTCTTCATCCTTCACCAATACCTTAGAATCCTCACTCTTGATACAATTAACTTGATCAAAATCTCTTGTTTTCCTCTCCCGTATCTTAGCAAGTTTGTATACTCTCTTCTCTCCTTCTTTACTATCTAGTCTAGTGTATAGGTCATCATAAGCTTTCAACTTAGCCTCTCTCATTACTTTTTTGACCTCCTTATTAGTCAATTTATAGCTCTTAAGGTTTTCCTCAATTCTATCCTTCTATCACTTTTTAAAGCACCATTTCTTTGCCTTAACTACCGTTTGAACCTCTTCCCTCCACAACCAAGATATTGATACATAATCTCTTTTACAACATATATGATTATTGTGTGTGCTAAAATTTGACCACACAATCAAATCTAAAAATATTACCTCATCCGGAATATCTCAAAACGTTGTTGGTACTTGCGATGATTCCAAACGTTGCCCATACTTGAGATAAATCCACAGAAAATCTGTAAGATGGAGAACTATTAGTGTCCTATCCGGTCTTGACTTTCTCTCTATACAGAATACTCAATGACACAAATCCTACTAGAACATACGTACCTCAATCCATGGGGGTGTGTTATTTATATAGGACTATTTGGCTCATGTTAGGTTTCCCTTTCTATCTAGGGCTCTACTTGCCTAGCAATTATTCTTTATCTAAAATTACTTTTTCTAATTGGGTTGAGTGTGATCTTCTCAATAGTCTCATTCGTACCCAACTGATCAGGATTCACATCCTTATTGAGATTTCACCACTTAGGAGTCTTACCCAACTCAAGAGTGACATCCTTATTGGGCATTCACCACCGATGAGTCATAGTCACCTACCATTGAGTCATATTCTTACTGAAGTTTGACTAATGTCATAACCTTGACCAGTATTATCACATCACATGGCATCTCAGCCTGACCTAGCCAAGAACTTAGATCCATGTAATCCTATTAAAAAAATAAGGGGACTTACACGTCCTAATAAGTAGACTTATTGTTCAATAGGTCTTACGAGAATTAATGACATTTTTCATCAAACACTACTAAAAAATGTCACTAATTGTTAAGTTTTCAGCGAAAGTTTGAAAATTTTGTCACAAAAAATGTCACTAATTATAAACTTTAACGATGGTTTAAAAAAATCGTCACAAAAAAATATTATTAATTTTTAATTAATTTGAAAAATTCGTTATAGAAAAAATCACTAATTGTAAGTATTAGTGACAATTTATAAAAATCATGATAAAAAAGTTACTAATTGTTAATTTTTAGCGATAGCAAAAATTTGTTAAAAAAATTAGTTTTAGCAATAATTTTATTAAGATTTATTTTTAATAGGATTTAATAGGAATTAAGTCTAAGTATTGTCACCAATTGGTAGTTTATCCTAAAAAATACATCCCCACAATTGTGTAAGGGTGTTTTATGTGACGAAGTGTTCGATTCAATTACTAATATGCAACGTTAGTTCAAGTCAATATAACTATCAGTCAGGCTATTATGTCTTGGGAGATACAAGTCAATAGGAGATGTTTTGTCGCAACGGGTCTGAAGGTTTGTTCAACCAAGAAGAGGTTGAATCTCGTTAAAACAAAGCAAGATTACCACCTCTCAGTCTGAATCATTGTGTATATCATATATGTAAAAATATGATGTATCATTATTATTGTAGTGATAGTGAGTAATGTGTAAACACATGGAATATATCAGTGGATGTAAGCAGAGTTTCTTGAACCATGTTAATTTTAATATTTTCTCATGGTGATAATTCTTGTCCAATATTCTTATTTTAACTCCATTAATTAATTAATTTTAATTATTACACCAACAACGCCATTAATTCATAGTTGTTGCCTCGGCAAATCCTGGGTTGGTCAACTTCAATCTTCTTTAAAAATTCGCTATTTTTTAATTGTCAACACACTTTGGCCTCATTTTTGGTGTAATTTCTGGATTGCTTATGAGTTTTGACTTCTTTTTCTTTATTTATTTATTTTCGTAATAGTTCTAATTAAAAAAAATTAATAAGTAAATTTAAGCTGGAAAGAGGGGATTATAACTACTTAGGAAATGAACCAGATGGGATTAGATAATGTTTCTGAATTCTATCTGTGATTAGGGTTAAGGGTGGCCATTGTCAGTCCAAACCGGTATTTTTAAGATTCGGAAAAAAAATTAATTAGTTAGAGCTTATCGATTCCATAGTCAAGATTGGTGTTTGAATCTTACTACCAACTTCTATATTATACTTTTACATATAAAAATATTCAAAAAATAGTAAACAAATATATCACAATTTATAGATCGATTTAAAATCAGGAATCAAAACCTATGTTAATAAAAACTAGACAAAATTGACGATTTGGACCAAACTAGATCGATTTACTGGTTTTACCTATTATTTGAAGATATAATTGTCGAAAAGTCCAAGTTAAGGATGATATAAGATATTAAGTTTAGTAGATATATTTTAAAGAATATTTTGTTTTTAATTTTTATCCCTTAATTTATCGGTTGACTTTCGCGAACTATATGTTCAAATTTATATGTATCTGTTAAAATTATTTTCTATCTGTTCAAAATTTTTTATGTATTTGTTTAATTGTTTTGGCCTATTTGTTGAATTGTTTTTATCTGTTCAATTTTTATAATTTATTATTTCTATCTATTCAGAGTCACACCATTTTTGAACTTTCTCTCTATATGTTTCTCTCTCCACCTCTATTTCTCACTCTCTCTCTCTCTCTATTGAAAAATTTCACTATTTCTGTTTTATCTGTTGAAACGACTCTTTTTTCCTCATCACACCACAACCTGACATCAATCTGTATGAATATTTTTTTTATAAAAAATTTAAACTTATTTGTTTAAATTGATCTGTTCAAATATTTTATGTGTAAAATTTTTTATCTATTTAATTTTTTTTAATTCTTTTATCTATTTAAGTTTGTTCAAATATTATTATCTATTCAAATTTGAACATATCTATTCTATTATCTATTTCTTCATCATCAACATCATCAACAACAACATATTAGAAAAAAAAATTCATCAATACATACACACAGCAACATATATGAAAAAAAATATCTTTCATCTCTTCTTTCTCATTTTCATCTTACTAAACCCAAGAGTCACACATATTGCAATATGTTTTATCATCATCATTATCATCATTGAGAGCGGAGTTTTGACCGTGCAAAAGGGGTCGAGCTGTTGATATGATGGACTGAGCTTGGCTTATCGCTTTGCGGTTAGCTGGGCCAAACTGAAGGACTTTGAATCCGCCAAACAGAGCTGACCAAGCTTCTCCATCTTGGCCGAAGTAGTCTTCTGGTAGATTGGGCTGAGCTCACCAAGCTGTGGTGGGCCAACAAAATTGGGTCGTTGTTGAGGGCAATGACAACGCTTGTATGTTTCCAATCGAGCTGATAGCTCAGTTGAGCTTTAGATGGCACCACGGCGCAGGTCTCATGGTAGTGATCGTCACGGTCCTAACCAAGCTATTGCTAGCTCGGCCAAAAGTGTCTCGGTTAAGTGCTTATCGTGCCCCAACAGTTTGTGGGGGACAAATAGTGACTTGTCCAAGTTAGTGTTGTCCCTGACAAGTACATGCGTACAAGGGAATAATGGAACATAATGTTCTTGCCCCAAGACAATGGGGATAATGCATACAACATAGAGGAATGGGACTAGTTGTTTGTATAAAAGCCCTAGACTTCAGTGTGGAATGCATGCAATTTGAGATACCCGAAAAATACTCTCATTCTCTCACATTCTTTGAGGATGCTAACTAGACCGTCAGAGTTGTTTTCTAGTGAGACATCCGCCTGGTTAGCTCACCTCTGTTGTGTTTGTAGGAGAAACGACGTCGTTAAGTGAACAGATCGCGGAGGCAAGGAGTACGCAAGTGAAGATTATTTACTTCCCGTACAATTGGTGTCGTCTGTGGAAAATCTTGATAGACAAAACCTTGCTCTCTACGATTCTTTGGTCGACTAGAATGGAGAACGACGATGACCTTCCGATGTCGGTCGTCGACGGTTTAACACCAGAATATGTTAGGAGGTGAGACGACTTGCCCTCCGTCCCAATGATGGTGAATCCTTGCACCCTCGCGGGCGGAATTAACCAACGAAGCGCGAGATAAATGCGCAAGAAGCCCAGAATACTCAAGAGGCCCTGAAGTACGACGGTAGCGTAAGGAGTCGCACACCCAGCAATTTAAAAATTGATTGAAGAGCCAAGATGCCATTATCTAAAAGATGGTAGCAGAGATGGAGACCATGAAGCGACAGTTAAAGGGAAAGAGCGTAGCTAGAGTGGGAAACCACAGTAAGGGCTCTCATTCCCATCATTTAGATGATTGGAGGAGTGGAGAAGTACCTGTGTTCTCCGTAACTAGAAGCTTCAGAAAAGATAACTCCTCATCACCTACAGAGAGGTCTTATACTGAGGACAGCATCTATCGCCCATCATAGCCCACTACAACATCTAGGTACTCATACTCTGCTTGTTTTGAAGACCTAAGAGATGTCCTAGGAATGAAGAGCAAAGAAGAAGGAGACCCAAAGGGTGCCGGTGCCTATAAGACTACCACCAAGATCCTATCAGAGAATAGCAGCTGTTATGTTGCCACTATGAGCTGCCGCGTGCATACTCGCAGATTGGGACTTGGCAAGGCTGAATGCCACCCCTTTTTCTCCAAAAATTGAGAATGTGCCACTCCCCACAGGCTTCCACCAGCCCAAGTTCAACCTTTATGATGGAAGGACTGACCCTTACTTATACATAAGTCATTTTTGCTATGCCATGGCTATTCACAGGTGTAGCGACACCCTCATAGTGCATGTTATTCTCATCAAGCTTAGGCGAGCTAGACCTCAAATGGTTTGAAGGAATGCCAGATGGGAGCATTCATAGTTAGTGACAGTTGGCCAAAGCATTTGTCACCAGACTTGAGACAAATACAGCGGCGCCAAAGAGGTTGACCATCTTCTTAAAGTAAACATGGAATAGGAAGAAACGTTGAAGGCGTACAACGCTAGGGACTGAGAGACATTCAATGAGATACATGATTGCCCAACCAACCTAGCTATCACTCAGTACAAGCAGGGTCTACTAGTTAGGCAAAGGAAATTCCCTCATGATGATTCAACCCCCAACGTTGGAGTTATTGATGTAAAGGATCAATGAGCACAAAGGGTTGAAAATGATGTGACTGCCACTACCGTGAAGAGAAATCCAGTAGTAACGGACAGAAAGACCGCATGAAAGGTTCATGCTGTCGGATATAAGGAAAATCGTCTAAACAACCGTAAGAGAGAGTGGAGCCGCGGTCCCCGTCCTGACAAAAGTATCTACGACAACCAAGCTCACAATCCTCGGGATGAGGAGGAAGAGGGCTGAGCGAAGAATAAAAGCTCGAACTGGCATCACTACGGTCTTCAAAATACCCATCTATCACATCTTGAGTGAAATCCACGACGAGCCATATGACTGGTGGCTAGCCCAGCTGGGTGATACTCAGCCGAGATTCAATCCGAGGTTCTGCTGTACCTTCCACAACGAGAAGGAGCATCGCATGGAGGTTTGCGTGCCTTTGAAGCAACATTTAGAGGAATTGGTAGCCGTGGGGCATCTCGACAGATACATCGATGGAGGCGTGTAGTTTGACTTTTTGCGCTCCTTTCAGAAGACAAGAAGCCTAACAGTTCTGACTCTACCTGTGGTTCTGAACACTATTTCACAAGTGCAATGTAAAATAGTGAAAACACATAAAGAGTCCAAATCCAGCAATTCTTCTTAGAAAATCTATGTTTTGAATGAAATGCTAAAAATGGACTCATTTGCCAGATTTCAGAGTCACCACCTAAATATTTTTGAGAAATTTAGGAAATCCAAGACTCGTGCCAAAGGCCATTAGTCCGTCATCACCAAAATTGTCTCAGCTCGGGAACTTAGGTACAAGAGGGGAAGGTCATGAATTGAGCAACCCCCTTGCTGGATCAAAGATCGGCCTCTACTATTCATGATGTGATTCTTATTTACATTATATGCTCTTATTCTGATTATTAGCTATATTACCATGTGACTCACACAAGTATAGATTAATTTACAAAAATTGGAATACTTTGATTCATGTTTGTTTTTTAAAAGAGTTTTGTGAATATGCCACTTGAAAAAGTGGGCTCAAATGTACATTAATCAAACTATCCCAATTCAAGCAACTAGCCTTCATCCATAGGACATTCAAACAGTTTATCATTTAAGCATTTAGCCTCATGGCAAGCATGCTAGACATGGAAACAATCACATTCATGCAAATATGCTAAAGCAATAAAAATGCTCAGCTAGTACTTCGAGGCGAGCCAAAACAAGTAAAATAATTAGAAAACATGCATGCTCCTAATTAATGTAATATGACTAATGCAACAGATGCAATATGGAACTACTAGGCTCGACTACTAACGTGGCATATGAATCAATTTGATGGCATGTGGTCTAAGTACGTATTCGAAGAAGTATTAACTAACAATGCAAGTTAGAATGATGCGCCGAGCCTCAATGCATGCAATACAATGCAAACATGAGAGATGCTAAATAAAACATGATGCTTCTAAACTAACCATCATAAGGAGGTAAATAAAAGGGAGAAAGACATGGGGTTGGAAGACATACACGTTATTACAACATTTGCGCCCTCACGCAGGAGGATCCGAATAAACTAACTAGCTAAGCTAATTATTACGAATTAAAAACTGAATGAAATAATCAACTAAACTAGTTAATTAATTATTACAAAAAATTAACTAACTAATTAATTAATTACAAATTAAAACAAACTAATTAATTACATGAATACAACATGAAAGAAGTGCTAAGCTAGCTATTCTAATTAGTCTGCCTCGGGAAGCGAGGAATGCTCATGCATGCACGGATTTCTACCCTGAAAAAGGCCACTGTCCTACTGCCAGATGCCTCTGTTGCACAGTAGAACATCTTTTCACCTCAGCCTCTGCTCTATTCTGTTCCAAAAAGTTGCTGCTCAATTTGACATAAGTGGCCGGCAGGCCAGAAGTGGTGGCCGGCCAGCGACAAATGGTAACCTGCTACCCAACAAAAGTGGCCTGCAAGCCATTGGAGCTTGGGTCTCCCTACTGCAACAGAAAAGCATACAGAGCACAAAACAGGGTATTCTCAAGGAATGTTTGTACGCTTTACTCCTCTTTATCATCTGACTAGCTCAACGGAGTAGTAGACTTGATTCACAAGCCATCAATCCAACTAATTTCATTGCATGATGGCCTATGAACCAAAGGGTACACTTTCAATAAATGCTCAAATAAAGACTCTCAAACATTCTCCCTATCATGAATGATCAAGGGAAATGGTTGACAATGACTCTTGAACCGTTTTCATCACTAACAAGTATGAAACAACTCAAGACTCAATGGGTTCAATTAACGTCTGATTGAACCCAAGTTGATTTTATTATCTTGCATCACTTTAGTCCAAGTTTTATTATTCCATTTTAATTACCTTTCCATTCTTTAATTCATTAAGTCCAAATGTGAAGATCAAGTCCTCTAAAGGAGAGAAGTGTCAAACCAAGGGTTAGTTTAAGGCATGAGAGAGATGTCATGCCATTGTTAATGAACCCCTAAAAGGGATTAAACCATTAAATACGGACAACCTCTATCTCAAGCTTACAAGAACAATCAGTTTGAAACAACTCTCAAAGAAAATAAAAGCCAAGAAATGAAGGAGGTTGCAGAGATGATTAGAGGTGATCACAAGTAAGAAAAACAAGAAATAAATGTTATTAACTCAAATAGGTTGGTGGCTAAGGCCTAAAACACCAAACCTATGAGGACAACTAAACTACAAGCATGCAAAACATAGCATAAATGCAATGACCACCTAAAACAGTCTTAAAATATGCAAAAGAAGTGCTGGAATTAAGACAAAAAAAAGCTAAAATAGTCAACTACAACATAGAGCTATGTAAGCTAGTGAACAAGACACAAGGAGGGGAGGCTAACCCCTCAAATTTGGACTTCAAAACTTATTTTTAGCCACTGAAATAACTCTAAAATTCAGTATTTAAAAGCTCAAAAAAAGATATTGTAAAGGTGAGAAACACGAGAGCAAAGGCTAGAGAAGCAAGGTGGAAAGAAAGATGAACCACCCTCTCCACCCTTTAAGGCCTTACACCACAAGTTTCAGCCTAAAAATACAGAGTTTATACAGCCCAAAAAGAGTAGAAAAATAGTAAGAAAAGAAGAAACCAAAGCAATGAAACAAGCTAAGCCTTATACCTCTTGAAGAGAAGAACACTTTTAAGTAGCAATTTAACACATACACACCCTCAAGAGCTCAAAGTAGTCTCAAAAGTACCTCAGCTCAAAGATGGCAAGGTTTGATTAAGGGTGTATAGGCAAAAGCTCAAGAAATTTCATAAGAGAGAGAGAGAGAGAGAGAGAGAGAGAATTGTAGAAAGAGAAAATTAATTTTGCTCTAATTTTTCTAACCCTCAAAAATGGAAGGGGAGATCCTCTATTTATAGAAAAATATCACACTCCCTTAGAAACATCCATCCATACACGTGTAGATAGATGCAAACATCTATGCAAACAGCTGGCATAGTTGGCAGAAAATATCTACAAAACACACTTGTGGCCGACAGGCCATTAATTCTAGCCGGCATGCCACACACTTGGCCGACAAGGCACAAGGGTGGCTGCTAGCCAAAAGGGATGGCTGGCAGCCCACACAAATGAGACTGCATGTCCTAGGTTTTTCAGGTTTGAAACTCTGGGGTTTTGGTGTAAAAACAAGGCACAATGTTTGCAGGGTTTTTAGGCTTAAAGTTGTCGCATTCCACTGATGACTTTCGAGCACTTGGTAAGCATATACATTCATCATTGGGTGTGCAAGTGATGGCGCCCAAGTCATAAGGGCGGAAAATAGGGTGTCTACAAGGCGATACCTTTAAGGCAAGCCGAGCCTGATGGCTTGGGTGTCATGGACGCTCCACCCTAGGGACTTATTAATGTGAATCATGGCATTGTTGAGCCAGCGTGGGTATGCGAGCTTAGAGGTATGATTAAGAAAACGAAACATATGAGAAAAGTGTTGTCCGTTCAACCTACGGGCAAAAAAGGGAGAGCCGAAGCGAAGGACATCATGACCTTCTCTAGAAAGGATCTGGAGAGAATTCAAACTCCCAATAATGATGCACTAATCAGCACTTTGCGCGTTTGGGACTTCAACATCAAAAGGATCTTGATCGACCAAGGTAGTTCGGTCGACATCAAATATTATGATGCCTTCAAACAATTAAAACTGGAGGACAAAGACTTGGCGTTGGCAATTTCTCCCTTGGTCTGTTTCAATTCGCAATCGGAATGGCCTTTGGCCAAGATTATTTTACTGGTCAAAGCGGGGTCAATGACCAAACAGTTGAGTTCTGCGTGCTAAATGTTCTTTCCACCTATAACTTGATCTTGGGGTGAGGATGGTTCCATGCCATGAAACAGGTGGCATCGATCTATCCCCAGGTGATACGTTTTCCCTCTACTGCAGGACTAATTAAAGAAGTCTAGTGGGACCAAGTGATGCCCAAACAATGCTTCGTGGCAATAAACGGTAGACGTGTTGCCAAAGGCTTTGTCCAAATGGTGAAAGGGTGAGAAGATAAGGAAGTCTTGGACGACATTGGGAAGTGGGATGAGGAGAAAGCTATAGAGGATTTGGTAGAAGTTCAGATTGACAACGAAGACCCGAGCAAGTTCTTTCTGCTGGGTTCATCCCTATCTAATTGAGAGCGATAGGAAATTGTGAATTTCTGGTTGCTAACTTGGAAGTGTTTTCTTCGAGGCTTTACAACATGCTTGGTGTAGATCCAAGCTTTATTTTCCATTAGTTAAATGTTTTCTAAGCACCCACCCTGTCATACAGTGAGCTCGGTGATCATCCTTCCACCATGCCAAAGTTGTCGTGAAAGAGGTGGAAAGTTTGCTAGATGTAGGGGCAATTCGAGAAGCACACTACCCTAAATGGGTCTCCAATACGGTGGTAGTGCCAAAGAAAGGTGAGAAGTGATGAGTGTCTGTTGGCTACAAGACGGTCAACAAAGCTTGTCCCAAAGATAGCTTCCCACTGCCCAGAATATACCAGCTGGTAGACCTCACGGCCGGTTACACAAGATTCAGCTTCTTGGATGTGTACTACGGATATCTCCAAATCTCGATGTATGAGCTGGATAGGGAGATTACCTCTTTGATAACCCTAAGAGGACTGTACTACTATTAGGTCATGTCGTTTGGGCTGATGAATGCAGGGCAACCTTTCAGCAAATGATCACTAAAATGTTTTCCCCTTTGCTTGGTTGAACAATGGAGGCCTACATCAACAACATGGTGGCCAAAAACAAGCGGCAATCCGACCATCTAGGTGACCTGGCTAAATTGTTCATGGTACTTAAGCATCATAAATTTATCTAGAATGCTTCCAAGTGTGCATTCGGCGTAGGATTGAAAAAATTCTTAGGCTTCTTGGTGACCAACTGTGGAATAGAGGTGGATCCCTTGCAGATCAAGGTGATTCAAGAGTTGGAGTGGCTAAACTGAACAAAAGATATGCAACATCTCATAGAGATATCATCCGCGCTAAATAGATTTATTAGCAAGTCGTCAGATCATTGCAAGCCATTCTTTTGAACTTTAACGTCCAAATTCCTTTGGGATGAGGAATGTGATCAAGCATTGACACACTTGAAGGCATACATGTCCTCCTCTCCACTTGTAGTGACTCCAGAGCCTAGGAAGGATCTCTTCCTTTACTTGGCCATTTCACAACATGCCGTTAGCACAGTGCTCGTCTAGGTAGAAGGAATACAAGCCTTGCTGATCTTTTATGTAAGAAAAACTTTGCTCCCTATGGAAACCAGATACTTGCCGGTGGAAAAGTTCGCCCTAGCACTAGTGATGGCCTCTAGGAAATCGGCATACTATTTCCATACTCACACGATCATTATATTGATCAAGTTCCCATTGAGGACCTTATTTGAGAGAGTAGACTCATATCTTGAAGTGGGCAATCGAATTGGGGTAGTTCGATATCAAGTTCCAGCCAAGAACTACCATCAAAGCCCAAGTATTGGCTAACTTCATTACCGAGTTCTTACTAGGAACGTGTCTAGTTTGCATGGTGGATCTTGCCGACGTGACCAGACAGAAAGGGTAGGCATTGCTAAAATTGCACGGCCCATGCTTTCTCCAAATGATCCCAACCTACCAGCCAAACAAAACGAGGAAGGCGTTGTGAAAGTTGTGCGCCATACCGAACAAAACGAGGAAGGCGTTGCGACAGTTGCGCACCAGAACAATCAAAGTGGGGAAGGCATTGTGGAAGTTGTGCCTAACCGTCAACTTGCTAATTGAAGAGTGACTAGGACCTAGTAATGCGCAGTGGGGTTTGGGAATAACAGGTCAACCTGTTGGACCCAACAACACATCGCCAGATGGGGAAGTGGTCATGCAAATTACGGTCAACAAGAGCGTGCTTGAGGCGAAAATAATTGAGCCACCGAGTAAAAGAAAGAATGATTGTTCATTCGATAATCTCAAGACCCTTCAACATGCTGGAAGTTATTCATCTTCCTTGCATCTAACAACAAGAGTGAGTACGTGGCGTTACTAGCTAGGTTGAAAAGTGTACTTTGATTAAGAGCAGCCGAGCTAATGGTGTACAGCGACTCTCAGCTCATTGTTAACCAAGCATCTAGAGAGTACAAAGCCAAGGATGGCAAAATGGCCAAATACCAGGCCCTTATAAGGGAAGAGCTCAACAATTTCCAAGCAATTAGAATTGAGCAAATTGGTTACGAAGAGAATAGCCGAGTAGATGAGCTAGTTGGTTTGGCTTCCATAGCAGGCAAATTAATACCTAACCCTCTGTTGATTGAATTCTTGCCAATGCCCAGCATTGAAGAACCAGAAGCAGTAGAGTTCCTCTATGTCGAGCTAGGTCCCTCTTGGATGGACTTGTAGATACCCTTATTTTTGACGGCCATTATGACTTGGACGCCATCGCTTGCAGACCCAATGATGAGTCTATATGCTCGTCAAGTACTCGAAGTCCTCAGCGGAATGCCATAGCTTTGAGCCTTTCAAACCATGCACACTTGTTGCCTCATTTTTGGACCAAACCTAGTGTTATTCAAGCCTGCAACCTTTGGTGGCCTGCCGGCCACCTATTTGGGCTGTCGGCCATCACTCTTGGTTGCCGACCACTGATGTGGCCTGCTGGCCACCAATGTCTTTTGCAGATATTTTGTGACAGTTGTGCCAATTGTTTGCACAGATGCTTGCATCTGCTCCCACGTGTATGGTTGGATGTTCTTGAGGAAAATTCATGTTTTCTATATATAGAGGGCCTCCCTCTCATGTTTTAAGGTTAGAAAAATTTTGGAGCAAAATTTTTCCTCTCTCTACAATTCTCTCTCTCTCTCTCTCTCTCTCTCTCTCTCTCTTCTAAATTTCTACACTCTTGCCTACATATCCTTAACCTTTGCCTATACACTCTTAACCAAACCACGCCATATTTGAGCTGAGGTCTCTTTGAGCTTTGTTTGAGCTCTTGATGGTGTGTGTGCTTTGTTTTATTGCTTGGAATTGAATCTTCTCTTCAAGAGGTATAAGACTTTGCCTCTTTACTTGCTTTAACAACTCTTTTTCTTGCTATTTTCCAACTGTTTCTGGGCTGTAAAAACTTTGTGTTTTGGGGCTGAAACTTGGGTTTTAAGGCCAATAAAGGTTGAGGGGTTATTCACCCTTCCTTACACCTTGTTCTCAAGGCCTTTCCCTTGTGTTTCTCGCCCTTACATTATATTTTTCTAAGCTTTTAAACACTAATTTTTAGAGTTATTTTAATGGCAAAAATCATGTTTTGAAGTCTGAATTTAGAGGGGTTAGCCTCCCCTCCTTGTGTCTTGCTTACTAGCCTAGCTTGTGCTATGTTTTAGGTTATTAATCTAGCTTTTTTTGTCTTAATTCCATCATGTTCTAAGACTGTTTTTAGACTGTTTTAGCATTATTTTTGGTTGATAGTTACATTTGAGCTTTGTTTTGCATGCTTATAGTGTAATTGTCCTCATGAGTTTGGTGTTCTAGGCCTTAGACACCATCTTATTTGAGTTGATTGCATTTATTTATGGCTTTCCATACTTATTATCACTCTTAATCACCTCTGCAACCTCCCTCATTTCTTGGCTTTTGTTTTGCTTTGAAAGTGGTTTCAAACTACTTGATTGTTTAAGCATGAGATTGAGATGTCATGCTTAATGGTTTAGTCCCTTTGGGGGTTCATTACCAATGGTATGATGTCCCTTTCATGCCTAAAATAACTCTTGGTTTGAGCCCTCTTTCCATTAGAGGACTTAAACTCACCATTGGACTCAATGAATTAAAGAATGGTTGGTAATTAAAATGAAGTAATTAAAATGGGACTAAAATGGTGCAAGAAAATAATTGGTTTTGTGTTCAATCAGACGTTAATTGAGCACATGGAAGCTTGAGGCATTTCATACTCATTAGTGATGAAATGAATCAAGTTTCCAAGGTCACCACTTCCCTTGATCAATTCATGAAAGGAGGAGGTTAGAGTCTTATTTTGTTGCATTTATTGAACTTGCACACTTTGGTTCATAAGCCATCATGCAATGAAATTGCTTGAGTTGATGGTTTGTGGACCAAGTTTTGTCTCTCCTTTGATCTGTTCATGATAAGGACAAACCCTTGAGAATACCCTGTGCATGCTTTATTTGTTCTCTATTGCAGCAAGATGAACCCTGCAGCAGTGGCCGATAAGCATTCCATGGTCGCTAGGCCATCACTGGTGACCGATAGGCCCTCACTCCTGGCCGGTCGGCCACTAATGCAAAATCTAACAGTGTGTTTTTTTTAGCAGAGTAAAGCTATTCTGGAGGTGGACAAAGGTGTAAGTGTTCTAGTGTGCAATAGAGGCCTTCTGGAAGCAAAACAGTGGCCTTTTCGGGTGAAAACCGAGCACGTGCATCAGCATTCCTCGCATACTGAGCATGTTTAAGTTTAGATTTTTTGTAATTAAATAGTTGTAGCTAGTTAATTTTGTAAAGTGTTGTAATTAGTTAGTTAGTTCACTAGTTGTTAGATTTCATCTTGTAATTATTTTAGTTAACTAGAATAGTTAATTCATTTGTTGTAATAATTAGTTAAGTAGTTTAGTTAATTTAACTTGTTTTGTAATAATTAGCTTAGCTTTAATTAGTTAGCTAGTTAGCTAATTAGTTTATTCAGACTCTCCTTTGTGAGAGCGCAATATTGTAATAACGTGTATGTCTTCCAACCCTATGTTTTTCTCTTTTTTATTTACTAGCTTATGATGGTTAGTTTAGGGACATCATATTCTGTTTAGCATTTTTCATGTTTGCATCCACTTGTATTGTATGCACCAAGGCTCAGTTCATCATTCTAACTTGCATTATTAGTTTAATACTTCTTTGAATACGTGCTTAGATCACATGCTATCAAAATTGCTTCATTTGCCATATTATTAGCCGAGCCTATTAATTGCATATTGCATGTGTTGCATTAGTCATAATTGCATAAGTTAGGATCATGCATTTTTCTAACTTCTTTTTCCTTTTTGGCTTGGGGTACTAGGTGAGCCTTTACTTGCTTTAGCATATTGCATGAGTGTCGATGTTGCCATGTTTAGCATGCTTGCCATGAGGCTAATTGCTTAAGTGATAAACTGTTTAAATGCCTGTGGATGAAGGCTAGTTGGTTGAATTGGAATAATTTGAGTAATGTTCATATGCTATCACTTTTTCAAGTGGTACATATTCAAAACAAACATGAGATCAAGTGTTCCAATTTTTGTAACTTAGTCTATACTTGTGTGTGTGCGCATCACAGAGTAATGCTCGCCTAATAAATCGAAACAAGAGCATATGATGTAAATAAGATTCACATCATGATTAGTAGAGGCCGATCTTTGATCGAGCGAGTGGGGGTGCTTCAATTCATGACCTTCCCCTCTCATACCTAAGTTCCTGAGTCGAGACAATCTTGGTGATGACGGACACATGGCCTTTGGCATGAAGTCATGCGTTTCCTAAATTTTCCCAAAAAATATTTAGGTGGCGACTTTATATCTGGCAAAGCAGTCCATTTTTGGCATTTTTGATTCAAAATTGATTTTCTAAAAAGATTTGCCGAATTGGGACTCTTTGGTGATTATCTATTTCACATTGCGCTTGTGGAATCAGATTCAGAACCGTAGGAGTCCAATACTGTAGGGCTTATTCGACTCCCGAAAGGGGGCGCGAAAAAGTCAAGCTATAGGACCCCATTATAATCTTTCTAAAAGACAAAGCTTTGCAAACTGACAAGAAAGAAGCAAACAAGATATGGGCAAAGTCTGAGTGATTCTGGCTTTCGCCTTCTGGCCACTTGTACAAGAAGTGCTTCACAGGGCCATATTTGAAATGTGTCTATCTAGGCAAAGTCGAAGCCTTTCTTTGTGAAATCCATGAAGGCATGTGTGGAAGCCACGTCGGTGGAAGATCTCTGACTTACTTCGCTATTTCAGAAGAATATTGGTGGCCGTGTATGTAAGCTGATATGCAAAAATACGTGAGAAAATGTAAAAAGTGCCAGAAGTTTGCACACCATATTCATCAACCAGCAAGAGAATTTCTTCCTCTCACAAGCCCTTGGTCATTCACAATGTGGGGGCTAGATATAGTGGAACTACTGCTGACTGCACCAGGCAACCACAAGTTCTACAGTTGCGGCGACAGATTACTTCACCAAATGGGTGGAAGTTGAGCCTCTGGCCACTATTAAGGAGAAAGATGTGAAGAAATTTGTTTGGCAGAACGCAATAACACGAATTTCGAGTCCCCAAGGCCTTGATTTCCAACAATGGCACCCAATTTGATGAAAAACTCTTTAGAGGATTTTGCGAGGGGGTAAAGATAGAATTCTACGATTCAACATCAGGCTATCCTTGTGATATCCCTATTCCGTAATATGCTAATTGGTCCTTAATATGAGCATGACTATGTGTTTAATATGATTTTGTGTGCCATTATGTGAAAATATGTGGTTTTGAATTTTTATCTGTTCACCGTAGGAATATCAGTTTGATTATCTACTTTGGAAATTAAATTGATGGCCCTATCGGCCACCGAAATCGAAATTGATCGCACCATTGTGATTGGCATATTTTTTAGAGCCTACGGTGAAGTTTAATTGAAAAATTGATTCGGATCAGATTAAATTGATTAAATTGATGAATTAGTGTCCAATTATTTATTATTATTATTTTGGTGCTAGTGGGAACTTATGTAAAGAGGCACTATACACTTAATTGATACACTTGAGCTCAAAAATCAGATTTTGTGCCTTGAGAGAGAGGGCCGGCTATAGAAAGAGAAAGGGAGAGAATTGTGTGATCTTGGCTCAAGGTTTGGGAATTTGAAGATTAAACTCAAGATTTTGCGATAGATTGGGAGAATTAAGCCTCTAGGTAAGTGAATTCATGAATTGTAAGTTATCATCTTGTGAATTCAAGTTTGAATAATGGTCAAGAACATGGACTAAATTGATTATGAGGAATTGAGTTGATTTTGTTGTATTTGAAGTCATTAGAGGCATGCATGTAGGAAATTGCTATAAATTTCCATGTTTAAGCATAAATTGTGTAATCCATGATGAATCTTGTTTGAAATCCATGTATTTGATCATCTCTCCACCAATTAAATTGAGAATAATGAATATCTCTCATATGCAAGTGTAGATCATGGAGGTGTGAGCTTTGCATGTTTGAATTTGATGTGTTGGTGATGAGTTTGGGTTAATTTGAGGCATGCATATGAGAAATTCTTGGAATTAAACTTCATAATGTTGAAATTTAGTGTTTATACCATGCTAGTATATATATATGTGAAGTTCGAGCCGAAATCATGAATTTGGAACCTTTGAACATCAAGTTGAAGCTCAAGAATGTGTTCTGGAAAACCCAGAATTTTTGATGTCTGCTCGAGCGGGGGAAGAGACGCTCGAGCGGGAAATTCGTGCTCCCAGTATTTTTGCAGACTTGGATGTTCGCTCGAGTGGGAAAGTTCACACTTGAGCGGGGAGCCATGTAGTGAGGCCTTTCGCTCAAGCGCCAGAGTTCGCGATTGAGTGTAAATTTGACATATCCAGTACTTTTGCAGGCCTCAAGGGTCTGCTCGAGCGGGGAAGTCCACACTCGAGCAGGGACCCTGCTTTCTGAAATTTTGAAAAGACATCCTGTGTGTCGTTTTCTGTTCTCTTTCACTTCTAAGTACTCTTAGGCATGCATGGAGCATTATAATTGAGTTAAAGAGATAAGAATGAAGCCTAAAGAGGAATATGTGAATTTAGAACGGATCGAATTGTTTATGACCCTTTTGTGTTCATGGAATGTGTAGGGTCGAGCTCCAGGGCAAACCAACCAACCAATAACTGTGAGTAATATCGATATTTTGAAGTTGTCATTTGTCCAATTGCATATTTCCTTATAAGCCTTATAAGTTTGCTAGTTTGAAATACGGACAAATGTTTGATATGAATCAATAAATGGGCCAGAGGCCAGTTTGACATCAATGAATGGGCCAGAGGCCAGTATGACATGAAAATCTGAATGGGCCAGAGGCCAGTTTGACATGAAAATCTGAATGGGCCAAAGGCCAGTTTGACATGAAAATCTGAATGGGCCAAAGGCCAGTTTGACAAATGGAAGGTAAATGGGCCAAAGGCCAGTATGTTTAAAACCACAGTCACTTGACTTAAATTGCATATATATATATATATGTTGAATAGAAATATGAATTGGGCCTACGGCCATTTGAAGCATGTTGTTCTACGTACCGTTTGTATAACTCCTTTATTTGATATTATTCACTGGGCTATCGCTCACGCTCATTCATGTTTTTGTAGGTGAGCCAAGAGAAGTCCAAACCCAGCCCCAATGAAGTACGTGTGGAACAACAAAGATTTTGAAGAGTCAGCCCTTGCGTCTCACGCACAAGACTCATCTTCGCCTTTTTGTCATTTTGTTTTATGTTGTCATGTTGGCGAAGTCTTTGAACATGTCTGTATATAGTTTTCATGGGTTAACTTAGTTTTTGATGATCCTGTCTGTACAGAACTTTATGGTACTGTACTTCTGTTGTGAGTTATTAATGTACATATGTATGTTTTGTTATGATGTGCCATGTAAGCACAGCTCTATGGACAAAGTTTTAAATTGCTTCCATTTGGCCCCTGTTAACTCTGTTAAAATACGTTTGGTTTGGTTTGAGGTCGTAGGTAATCTCATGATTACTGGCCAATTATGTCCTTAACCCACGGGGGCAGGTTCGGGTCATGATAGAGTGGTATCAGAGCACGAGTTAATAACTCACACACCTGTCCAAAAGAGCAATAAGCGTCTAGAAAAGATCTAGGATGCATTCATATGATAAGTGTGAAATTGAAAGCATCAAGAATATGCTTAAGTGCTTTGATTTGAACAATTATGTGCTATAAGTTGTGATTTACTTGCATTGCAAATTATTTGACTACGTATGCCCTAGTATATGCATATTTGTGGAATATTTGTATAAAGTATAATGCAAGTTTAATCAGATGGTGAGAACAAGAAGTGATGAGATAGAGGAGTCCTCTACTGCCAGAATAGACCGAATGGAAAGAATGATATAGGAAATGGCAGAAGCTTTGAGGCAACAACAGGAGTGGCAACAGCAGTGGCAGCAACCACATCCGCTACCTCCACCCCCGGCACCACCCGTGCCAGATGATCAGAATGATGATCGGATAATAGCTCTCACCAAAGAATTCAAGAAAATGAAACCAACATAGTTCTATGGTGGATTAGATCCGTTGAAAGCCGAAGCATGGGTCCTCGGCATTGAGAAATTATTTGAAGTGTTCCCGTGTTCGGAGACACAGAAAGTACTTCTAGCCACTTTTATGCTAGAAGACGAAGCAAGAAGATGGTGGGTGTTGATGCGTGAGAATCACAGAGATGTTGACTGGGTGAAATTCCTGGAAATTTTCCATGACAAGTACTTCCCGCAGTGTGTTCGGGACAGGAAAGTAGCAGAGTTCATAGAACTTAGGCAAGACAGTATGACTGTAGCCGAGTATGAGGCCAAATTCACTGAATTGGCCAAGTTTGCACCACATGTGATTGATACTGACTATAAGAAGGCGAGACATTTTGAAGGTGGGCTTCGAAGTGACATTTTAGAAAGAGTGAATGTCTTGAAGTTGGAGACCTACATTGGGGTGCTAGACAGGGCCATCATATCAGAGGCTAACATAGCTAGACAGGCTAAGCCACCAACAGAGTGGAAATGCAACAAAAGACAAGGCTTCTTTTCAAAGAAGAAATTTCTGAAAAAGCAAAACACGAGCTCCTCAAATACTTCGAATTCTTCCCGAGACGCATCTCCCATGTGCAATATTTGTAGCAAAAGGCACTGTGGGGTTTGTTACCGTGTGTCAGGGGCCTGTTTCAAGTGTGGTAAACAAGGGCACATGGTCCGAGATTGTAATCAGAACAGTGGGAAGCTAGTTGTTAGCTCAACTGCATCGATCTTGAAGCTGGGAAATACTTTGAGATCCGCTACCACCAGGGATACCGTGAGACAAGGAAGAGTTTTTGCGCTTGTTCCAGGCAATACACGGAATGCCAAAACAGTTCTCTCAAGGATCATTTCTATATGTAATCAGGATGCCTTTGTGCTAATTGACTCTGGATCAACACACTCATTTGTAACATGTGCATTTGTATCTAGGCTGAACAGATCTTTAGAATTACTGCCATATCTGCTATGTGTGTCTGCTCCATCTGGGGAATCTGTATTGTGTGAATCTATATACCGGTTTTGTGATATGCGTGTTGAGGATGCTACCTTATACGTAGACTTGTTACCCTTGAATTTTAGACATTTTGATATAATTTTGGGCATGGATTGGTTGACCAAATATTGTGCCACCATTGATTGTGTGACAAAACGGGTTTTGTTTAAACCACCAGAACATAAGGAAATTGTGTTTGTGGGTAATAGGGTAGTGCCTCCACCTTATTTGATATCTGCAATGACAGCATGTAAACTGATCAGGAAAGGGTGCTAGGGTTATATGTGCTATGTGTTGTCTGAACAATCTATGAATGTTGAATTGAATGATATTCCTATTGTTAGAGAATTTCCAGATGTGTTTCCAAATGAATTACCGGGGGAATTGGTAGATAGGGAGATAGAGTTTACTATTGAAACTGTGCCAGGCACCCAGCCCATTTCTAAAACTCCCTACAGAATGGCTACTGCCAAAATGAAAGAATTGAAAGAATAGTTGCAAGACTTGCTTGACAAGGGGTTTATTCGACCTAGCACTTCGCCATGGGGTGCACCAGTATTGTTTGTGAAAAAGAAGGATGGAACTTTGCGTTTGTGCATCGATTATCGAGAATTGAACAAGGTAACAATAAAGAATAAATATCCCCTACCCTGTATTGATGACTTATTTGACCAGTTGCAAAGATCACATGTGTTTTCTAAGATTGATTTGAGATCCGGGTATCATCAGCTAAAAGTTAAGGCAAAGGATGTTGAGAAAACCGCATTCAGAACAAGGTATGGACATTTTGAGTTTCTTGTTATGCCATTTGGAGTGACTAATGCTCCGACAGCATTTATGGACTTAATGAACCAAATTTTTAAAACCTACCTTGACGAAATTTGTTGTGGTTTTTATCGATGACATTTTGATATATTCTAAAGATAGACTTGAACATGAACATCATTTGAGAACTGTCCTACCAATAGTTCGGGAAAGGAAATTATTTGCTAAACTAAAGAAATATGAGTTTTGGTTGGATGAAGTTGGTTTCTTAGGGCATGTAATCAACAAGGAAGGAATTTCAGTGGACCCACAGAAAATAGAAGCAATTGTGAATTGGCCCACACCGACGAATGTAACAGAGGTCCGCAGTTTCATGGGCTTGGCCGGGTACTACAAGAGGTTTGTGAAGGACTTTTCGAAATTAGCTGTGCCTCTTACCCAATTGACATGAAAAGGGCAACCGTTTGAATGGAACGACGAAAGAGAAGCTACCTTTCATGAACTGAAAATAAGATTGACCATTGCACCAATTTTGGCACTACCTTCAGGTACGTAGAATTTTGTAATTTTCAATGATGCATCTTAAAAAGGTTTGGGTTGTGTGTTAATGCAGAACGGAAGGGTTATTACTTACGCCTCCCGACAATTGAGGCCACATGAGAAGAATTATCCAACGCATGACCTAGAATTGGCTGCGGTTGTTTTTGCTTTGAAAATCTGGCGGCATTATCTATATGGAGCAAAGTGTGAAGTCTACATGGATCACAAAAGTCTGAAATACTTCTTCACGCAGAAAGAGTTGAATATGCGACAGAGGAGATGGCTGGAACTGATTAATGATTATGATTTAGAGATTCAGTATCACCCCAGGAAAGCTAACATAGTTGCTGATGCCTTGAGCAGAAAATCAATGGGGAGTATGGCTTGTTTGCTTACTAAATAGAAAGAGATCTTGCAAGATTTTGAGAAGTATGAAATTGAAGTGGTAATGTGTGAACAAGGCAGATTGATAGCCGCTATTACAGCCGAGCCGGCAATTATTGATGAAATGAAGCAGAAACAGAAAGAGGATGAGTTTCTCAAAAAAGTGATTGATGAATTTGAGACAAGTCCAAAAACAGAGTTTGGCGTTGTAAATGAAGTGTTGAGATTTCGAAACCGAATGTGTGTCCCAGACATTCCGGAACTAAAGAAGAGGGTTTTAGATGAAGCCCACAAATCATCATTTGTTATGCATCCGGGTGATAATAAAATGTATCGGGATTGGAAACAAACCTATTGGTGGCCTAAAATGAAGAAAGAGATGCAGAATGTGTCCAAATGTCTTCAGTGTCAACAAGTTAAAGCTGAACATTAGAAACCGGGCGGTCTACTACAACCTCTCCTTATTCCTGAATGGAAGTGGGAGCATGTGACTATGGATTTTGTTGTTGGCCTACCTCGGACTTCTCGAGGTATGGATTCTATTTGGGTTGCAGTTGATAAAATGACTAAATCTGCACATTTGCTGCCTGTCAAAACTACGTTTAATGCTTATAGATTGGCTACTATTTATGTTGATGAGATCGTCGGTTTACACGGAGTTCCGGTATCTATTGTGTCGGACAGAGATCCGAAATTTGTATCTCGAGTGTGGAAGAGTTTGCAGGAAGCTATGGGGATGGAACTAAGGTTTAGTACTGCATTCCACCCACAGACCGATGGGCAATCAGAACGAACAATACAGACTCTGGAAGATATGCTTCGGATGTGTGCTTTGGATTTTCAGGGGAGTTAGGAAGACTATTTGCCACTTGCGAAATTTGCTTACAATAATAGCTTCCACTCCAGCATCGGTATGGCACCATACGAGGCTTTGTATGGTAGAAGGTGTAGATCACCAAATTGTTGGACAGAGGTCGGGGATAGAGCTTTACTTGGGCCTGAAATTGCGCAAGATACTTCTGAGAAAATCGAAACTATTCAGCAAAGGCTCAAAATAGCTCAGGATCGACAAAAGAATTATGCAAATGTTCGGAGAAGACCTCTCGAGTATGAGATTGGTGACCATGTGTTCATCCATGTATCTCTGGTGAAGGGCCAAGTCAGGTTTGGGAAGAAGGCCATGTTGTCGCCCCGTTACATTGGGCTGTTTCAGATTCTAGAAAGGCTTGGCCCAGTTGCCTATATAGTTACTTTGCCACCGGGATTCGAACAAATCCATAACGTGTTTCATGTGCCGATATTGAGGGGTTACCTCCGAGACCCGTTTCATGTGATTGATTATCACCAGGTAGCTATTGATGAAAATATGGAATACGCCGAATGGCCGGAATGAATTGTTGATCGGCAAGTGAAACAATTGAGAAGCAAGTCCATCCCAATGGTGAAAGTGGAATGGAAAGAACATTATGGGACGGATGCTACATAGGAAAAAGAGGAAGAAATGTGACTATGCTATCCACATTTGTTTTCCGACGAAGGTAAATTAAGTTTGGAGGACCAAACTTCCTAAAGGGGGGAAGACTGTGATATCCCTGTTCCGTAATATGTTAATTGGTCCTTAATATGAGTATGACTATGTGTTTAATATGATTTTGTGTGCCATTATGTGAAAATATGTGGTTTTGAATTTCTATCTGTTCACCGTAGGAATATCTGTTTGATTATCTGCTTTGGAAATTAAATTGAAGGCCCTATTGGCCACCGAAACCGAAATTGATCGCGCCATTGTGATTGGCATAATTTTTAGAGCCTACGGTGAAGTTTAATTGAAAAATTGATTCGGATCAGATTAAATTGATTAAATTGATGAATTAGTGCCCAATTATTTATTATTATTATTTTGGTGCTAGTGGGAACTTATGTAAAGAGGCACTACACACTTAATTGATACACTTGAGCTCAAAAATCAGATTTTGTGCCTTAAGAGAGAGAGAGAGGGCCGGCTATAGAGAGAGAAAGGGAGAGAATTGTGTGATCTTGGCTCAAGGTTCGGGAATTTGAAGATTAAACTCAAGATTTTGCTATAGATTGGGAGAATTAAGCCTCTAGGTAAGTGAATTCATGAATTGTAAGTTATCATCTTATGAATTCAAGTTTGAATAATGGTCAAGAACATGGACTAAATTGATTATGAGGAATTGAGTTGATTTTGTTGTATTTGAAGTCATTAGAGGCATGCATGTAGGAAATTGCTATAAATTTCCATGTTTAAGCATAAATTGTGTAATCCATGATGAACCTTTTTTGAAATCCATGTATTTGATCATCTCTCCACCAATTAAATTGAGAATAATAAATATCTCTCACATGCAAGTGTAGATCATGGAGGTGTGAGCTTTGAATGTTTGAATTTGATGTGTTGGTGATGAGTTTGGGTTAATTTGAGGCATGCATGTGAGAAATTCTTGGAATTAAGCTTCATAATGTTGAAATTTAGTGTTTATACCATGCTAGTATATATATATATATGTGAAGTTTGAGCCGAAATCGTGCATTTGGAACCTTTGAACATCAAGTTGAAGCTCAAGAATGTGTTTTGGAAAACCCAGAATTTTTGATGGCCGCTCGAGCGGGGGAAGAGACGATCGAGCGGGAAATTTGTGCTCCCAGTATTTTTGCAGACTTGGATGTCCGCTCGAGCAAGAAAGTTCACACTCGAGCGGGGAGCCATGTAGTGAGGCCTTCCGCTCGAGTGCCAGAGTTCGCGATCGAGCGTAAATTTGACATATCCAGTACTTTTGCAGGCCTCAAGGGTCTGTTCGAGCGGGGAAGTCCACGCTCGAGCGAGGACCCTGCTTTCTGAAATTTTGAAAAGACATCCTGTGTTTCATTTTCTGTTCTCTTTCACTTCTAAGTACTCTTAGGCATGCATGGAGCATTATAATTGAGTTAAAGAGATAAGAATGAAGCCTAAAAAGAAATATGTTAATTTAGAACGGATCGAATTTTTTGTGACCCTTTTGTGTTCATGGAATGTGTATGGTCGAGCTCCAGGGCAAACCAACCAACCGATCACTGTGAGTAATTTCGATATTTTGAAGTTGTCATTTGTCCAATTGCTTACTTTCCTTATAAGCCTTATAAGTTTGCTAGTTTGAATTACGGACAAATGTTTGATATGAATCAATGAATGGGCCAGAGGCCAGTTTGACATCAATGAATGGGCCAGAGGCCAATTTGGCATCAATGTATGGGCTAGAGGCCAGTTTGACATCAATGAATGGGCCAAAGGCTAGTTTGACATCAATGAATGGGCCTAGAGGCCTAGTTTGACATCAATGAATGGGCCAAAGGCCAGTTTGACATTAATGAATGGGCCAGAGGCCAGTTTGACATCAATGAATAGGCCAAAGGCCAGTTTGACATGAAAATCTGGATGGGCCACAGGCCAATTTGACATGAAAATCTGAATGGGCCAAAGGCTAGTTTGACAAATGGAAGGTAAATGGGCCAAAGGCCAGTATGTTTGGAACCACAGTCACTTGACTTAAATTGCATATATATATATATGTTAAATAGAAATATGAATTGGGCCCAAGGCCATTTGAAGCATGTTGTTCTACGTACCGTTTGTATAACTCCTTTATTTGATATTATTCACTGGGCTATCACTCACGCTCATTCATGTGTTTCTAGGTGAGCCACGAGAAGTCCAAACCCAGCCCCAGTGAAGTACGTGTGGAACAACAAAGATTTTGAAGAGTAAGCCCTTACGTCTCACGCACGAGACTCGTCTTCACCTTTTTGTCATTTTGTTTTATGTTGTCATGTTGGAGAAGTCTTTGAACATGTCTGTATATAGTTTTCATGGGTTGACTTAGTTTTGGATGATCCTATCTGTACAGAACTTTATGGTACTGTACTTCTATTGTGAGTTATTAATGTACATATGTATGTTTTGTTATGATGTGCCATGTAAGCACAGCTCTATGGACAAAGTTTTAAATTGCTTCCGTTAGGCCCCCATTAACTCTGTTAAAATACGTTTGGTTTGGTTTGAGGCCCTAGGTAATCTCATGATTACTGGCCGGTTATGTCCTTAACCCACAGGGGCGGGTTCGGGTCATGACAATCCTCAATCGAATGACCAAGCTAAAGCGTCAAACAAGACCATCTTGGACGGATTAAAGAAAATGCTGGAGAAAGCAAAGGGAAAGTGGGCCAAGGAACTTCCTAGTGCCCTCTAGGCCTACCGAACAACGCTTAGGCTATCGACAAATGAGACGCCTTTTGCTTACGACATGGAGGCAGTCATCTCGCTTGAGATCAACATGCCTACCATCTAGAGTGAAAACTTTGACCCAAACTTGAACGCCAGAGCCATCGCCCTAGAATTGCAACTCACCGAAGAACAGAGGGAAAAAGGTGTAAATCCACGTCGCATATCAACAAGAGCTATCCAAGAAGTACAACAAGACTGTGTATCCCAAACAGTTCAAGATTAGGGATTGGGTATTGTGAAAAATAATGGGCAACACCCTAATTCCAGGCGAAGAAAAATTAGGAGTAAATTGGGAAGGACATTATAAGATAACCGATATGACAGGCAAAAAGGCATACTACCTGGAAAATCTAGATGACCAAGCCAACAATTCTGAAAAAATCAACACAGCAAATCTATTATATTGCCATCGACAATGGGCAACAAGTCGCTGAGCTGATTTTGCTCAGCCACTTGAATTGATGATTTGTTCGACCTCGAAGTTGATTGCTGAGCTGATTTTGCTTGGCAGGTTGGGTTGATGATTTGCTTAACCCCGAAGCTTATTGTCGAGCTAATTTTTCTCGGCAAAATTGGGTTTATGATTTGTTCAACACCTAAGCTTATTACCGAGTTGATTTTGCTTGGTAGGTTCGGTTGATGATTTGTTTAACCCCTAAGCTTATTGTTGAGCTGATTTTGTCGGCAGATTGGGTTAATGATTTGTTCAGCCCCAAAGTTTATTACCGAGCTAATCTTGCTTGACAAGTTAGGTTGATAATTTGTTTAACCCCTAAGCTTATTGTCGGGCTGATTTTGCTTGGCAAATTGGGTGGATGATTTGTTCAGCCCTATTTTGCCTGGCAAGTTGGGTTGATGATTTGCTTAACTCCTAAGCTTATTGCTGAGCTGATTTTTCTTGGCAGGTTAGGTTGATGATTTGTTCGACCCCGAAGCTTATTGTCGAGCTAATTTTGCCTGGCAAATTGGGTGGATGATTTGTTCTGCCCTTAAACTTATTACCGAGCTGATTTTGCTTGGCAGGTTGGGTTGATGATTTGCTCAACACTGAAGCTTATTGTTGAGTTGATTTTTCTTGACAGGTTGGGTTGATGATTTTTTCAACTCTTAAGCTTATTGCTGAGCTAATTTTGCTTGACATATTGGGTTGATGATTTGTTCAACTCCTATGCTTATTGCCACGCTGATTTTGCTCAGCATGTCGGGTTGACGATTTGTCCAACTCTAGACTTATTATCGAGCTAAAATTGCTCGACAGATTAGGTTGCTAGCCCGAGGTGTTTTTTCTCGATTTTATAAAGACAAATATGCATCAATTTGGAAATTGAAGATGGTAAAAACTTGGAAATTCCCATCGATAGTTAAAGTTGAGTACAAAAGGTAGGGTAGATAACCAGGTTGTAATGTCTAAAAAACAAAGAAAAGGAAAAAAAATGAAAATAAACAAGTCAAACAAGAAAAGGGACATGTCATCAACAAAATCATCGCCAGCAGTAGCTTATTTTTGCTTGGTTACAGCGACCTTTTTGTCCTTACCAAGCTCGGCCAGTGCAGCTTCCACCTCTTCTTTAGCTTTCTCCTCTTATAGGGCATTAAAGACATTCTCAGCATAAGGAACCATGTAGTCCGAATGGAAGTAAGGGGGAGGAGAGGTGAAAACCTTGGTTAAAAAATAGTAACTGAGCTCTCGCAAGCCGTTTTCCAGCTAGATTGGAAGAAGATGTCCTTGGTGGTCTCGACTTGCTTCGTATAGCTGTTCTTAGCCTCCTTGAAGGGTCTTCGGTTGCCTTCTTGGCTTCATTAATCTGTATCTTCAGCTCTTCAAGCTTGACACAGGTAACTTCCCGCTCCTGGTCAGGCGCTGCTAAGTTAGCCGAGAAGTCTGGCATTGTCTACATTGGCTATCTCAAGTGAAGCTTTGCCTTGCTTAACTTGGCCTCAAGATACTTCCCTTGCACGGTGGTGTCAACCACCTTCTACCGCAGATTGACTACTCGGTCCATCACTAGGTGGGTCTTTTGGATCGCCTGCAAGATGAAAATGATTAGAAGGCAAAAACTGAGCAAACAATTAAACAAATTATGTAAGAACACTTACCTTGGCCATGGACTTCACTGCAGACTTAACCATCTGAGTGTCTGGAATGTGGTCACTCCCAAGCATGTCGTCGGGCAATAGTAGGGACTTCAACAAATCAAAGGCAAGCAGGTGCTCCTTGTTCTCTTTGATAGAAACATTGGCCCAGATGTCCTTGCCCTAGTGCTTTAACTTCGACTGCCAAGCAGGAGCGGGCATAACCTCTACAACATGCTCGTTGCTTAGCTCGGCCATGAGATCGGTTGAAGGATCAACTAAGCAAACCCTTTTGCCAGCCTAGTAAGATTTGATGCAGTTGGATGGAGTGACGGTGGAGGCCAAGGCCAGTACGGTTGCTGAACTCTGCCTGGCAGGTGGCGCGGGCTGTAGAATCCTCCTCGGTAGCACGAAAGAGGTAACGGTGATGAGGTTTTTGATCTAGTTTCTCTTTGTCGTTTCTTCATTTTCCGTTAACCAAATTAGAGAAATATCAAGGAGGGATGGATTTGGAGGAGGAAACGGCTCTAACAGGAAAATCTGTCACTTTGCTTTTCTGCTATGCCGAATACCAGTAGCTCAGTGTGTAATCAAGTAGATCGTGGCAGCTGCACTTTTTGTATCGCAACATGGTTCATATAGCCTCTTTGTTGGGATGAGGATATAGTGCTTGTATCTCGGCTATACCTGTAAAAAAAAAAAAAAGCTTGTTAGCTCGGTAGAACATGACTAAATTAAATTAACTAATTTTAGAGTTTGGCTTACATACTAAGCCCTTCTCTTTGCTAATATACAAACTGGGCACGTCAGCAATTTCGTCATTGCTGATTACTCAGAAAACGTCATCGTCGTGAAGGTCTTCTGATATGTCCGTTGTCCTTACTGCTTTTGGGAGTGGATCATGAATGAGAATAGGACTTAGCATGAGAATAGGAACTGTTGAACTGTTGCCTCCATAATAGGAATTAGTTGTAGATTATTTTCAATAATGGTTGTAATGGTTGCTTATGCTTCCACAATTCGTGCCACGTTTTTATTTATGGTTGTTACATCTTGTTGTTGGTGTGTTCTCATTTGCTTTATAAATGGCCTGGGAACTTTTGGAATAAAAGGGCAGATAGTTACAGTCTCAAAAACCTCTCTCTCTCTCACTCCAGTCTCTGTTCTTCTAAGCCTCTGTTCTCTTCTTATACAAAATTCATATTATTTGGTATCAGATCCAGGTTACATGGATACACGGGCCAAAAGCAACGCTGAGTTTCATAGTGAAGTCAACGAAGCATTAGCTCATCACAAATCCAACTTCAACCAAATCCATGGCACCCTCCAAACTGTTTTGACAGAACTCCAAACCATGTGAGTCTCGCAAAACACCCCTTCCATCGATAACCCATTTGCCCCAACCGAAACCTCTCGTAACCAACCCCTTTTCACTACCCACAACACTCCAAACCGAAATCGTAACAACACCCCAGACCGAAACCACTCACACTTGAAGCTATCATTTCCTTAATTCAATGGAGACGATCCGACGAGCTGGATCTTTAAGGCTGAACAATACTTTGATTTCAAGAGTGTTGCTCCTTACCAACAAGTTCAGCTTGCTTCTTTTCACCTCGAAGGCATAGCTCTCTAGTGGCTTCAATGGCTAACCAAGTTCAGAGATCCATTCATTTGGAATGAGCTAACCAAGGCCCTTTTGCTCCGTTTCAGTCCCACCGATTATGAGGATCACTCAGAAGCCTTGACCCGCCTCAAACAAACTTCGACAGTGGCTACCTATCAAGCAGCCTTCAAGATGCTCTCACATCGTGTTGATGGGTTGCCCGAAAATTACTTGATTGGCTGTTTCATTGCAGGACTTTGTGACGACGTACGCCTGGATGTCAAACTCAAGCAACCCCGCACCTTGGCCGACACCATTGGAGCGACATGGCTAATTGAAGAGCGCAATGCTCTACAAAAAAAAGAGAATAGCTCCTTTCGTCCTCACGTGGCAGCCTTCACCCCATAGTCTTCTCCAAACAACATAGCCTGTGCTCTAGGACCCCTACCCACATCGAAGGTAGGTCAAACCTCAGCCAATGCTCCAGTTCCAGTCCGACGAATTACCAGTCAAGAGGCACGTGAACGTCGCGAAAAAGGGCTGTGCTATTATTGCGATGAGAAATTCACTCCGGGTCACTGCTGTCAAAGACCCCAGTTGTTTATGATTGAAGAGTCACCAATCCTCGAACCTACCGTTGCCATGGACCCTCCCGAAGAACCCGATATGGCCGAGCTCCTCCCTGAAATCTCATTCCATGCAATAGCTGGGACGACACATCCTCAAACATTCCAGGGTGGTAGGCAAATTACAAAATAAAGCAATAACTGTCCTCATTGACGGGGAAAGCACCCACAATTTCATTGATCAAGCCATAGTCACGAAATTCGGGTTACCCGTAGCACGCAATCAGAAGTTGCAAGTAATGGTGGCCAATCAGGACAAAAACGACTACGATGGACAATGCCTTGGGCTCACCCTCCTCGTCCAAGACTTTCCAATTCAAGCATATTTTTATGTTCTACCTGCAGCGGCCTGTCAAGTGGTCTTGGGAGTTCAGTGGTTGGCCACCCTGGGTCCAATCGAGACTGATTACAACCATCTCACAATGTCCTTCCAGCAAGGAGGAAAATCTTGTATGTTTCAAGGCCTTAAGCAACCAACACCCACTGCCTTGAGTGAGAAGAAACTACTCCACCTCAATGGCATAGCCTTATTCTTTCAAATCATTCCAAGCCACGAACCAGCTTCAGACAAGGACCACCCCGCCGACCTCGCCCAAATCCTCACTGAGTTTGAGCATGTCTTTGCCGTCCCCAATACCTCACCACCAATACGAACCCATGATCACCACATACCATTACAACCAAATCAAGAACCAGTGAGCATCCGACCCTACCGATACCCTTATTATCAAAAAGTAGAAATTGAAAGGATGGTGAAGGAATTTCTTGACTCAGGTTTGATTCGGCCCAGTACCAGCCCATTTTCTTCACCGGTATTGCTCGTCAAAAAGCGGATGGAGGTTGGTGGTTTTGTGTTGATTATCGAGCCTCTCAACAATATTACAATCAAAGATAAGTACCCGATCCCAGGTCATAGATGAACTCGACGAATTACACGGGTCCAGGTATTTTTCAAAACTTGACCTCCGCGCCGGATACCATCAAATACGGGTTTAAGAGGCTGATATACACAAAACTGCTTTTCGCACGCATGACGGACATTACGAATTTGTTGTTCTGCCCTTCAGCCTGACAAATGCCCCCTCCACCTTCCAGAGTTTGATGAACGACTTGCTACGACCTTACTTGAGGAAATTTGTTCTGGTCTTCTTTGATGACATCTTGGTGTATAGCAAAAATTGGGTTGATCACCTTGGGCACCTCCGTGCAGTCCTTCTTGTTTATCTAGCAATCAGTTGTTTGCCAAACAATCTAAATGTTGTTTTGGCGTGTTACAGGTGGCATATTTGGGACACCTTATTTCATTTGCACCTGGCAAAATCAGTTCAGTTCTCGAGTGGCCAACTCCCACTTCCACCTGAGGTGTTCGCGGCTTCCTTGGCTTAGCCGAATACTACCAAAAATTTATTAGTGGTTTTGGAGGAATCACTGCGCCTCTCACTCGCTTATTATCCAAAATGGGTTCTATTGGACTTCTGAGGCCGCCGCCGCTTTCTCACAAGTCAAACAGGCCCTCACATCTCCTCTAGTCCTACGTTTACCAGATTTTTCACAATCCTTTGTGATTGAATGCGATGCTTATGGGGTGGGCATCAGGGCTATTTTGTCACAACAAGACCAACCCATAGCCTACTTCAATGAAGCACTCAAACCGTCGGCCTTAGCTCTATCAACCTACGAGAAGGAGATGCTAGTAATAGTGAAGGCCATCCGCAAGTGGAGACCATATTTAATCGGTAAACCTTTCATTGTCCGGACGGATCAAAGGAGTTTAAAATATTTGCTAGAGCAACGGATCACGACACCGGCACAAACACGGTGGTTACCGAAGATCCTTGGCTATGATTATGTCATTGAGTACAAGAAAAGAAGGGAGAATTGTGATGCGAATGCTCTCTCACGGCTTGGAGAACTAGAGTTCCTCGTCGTGTCCCTGCCCGTTGCCGATTGGTGGGCCACGATCCAATGTGAGGTAGCCAACGATCCATTCTATAGTCAATTATTGGAATCAATTCCATCACACCTCTAGCCGCAGTACTTTTTATGAGATGGGGTTCTTTTCAAAGGAGAGTGCATCTATTTAAGTCCTACTTTGCCACTACTTCCAGCAATTTTGTCAACACGTCACTCGTCTCCAAGTGGTGGACATTTTGGCTATCATAAAACATTAAGCCGCATTAACGCATGCTTTACTTGGCCTCACATGCGAACTGCAATAAAGGAATTCATCAAAAATTGCGATGTCTGTTAATGATGCAAATCTAATCGCTTGCGACCCGCTGGCCTATTACAACCATTGCCAATACCAGCCAAAGTATGGACTGACATTTCCATGGATTTCGTAGAAGGGTTGCCGCTGTCCCACAGTAAAACTGTCATCATGGTGGTCGTGGATCGCTTGACCAAATATGCACATTTCATTCCACTCAAGCACTCCTTTATTGCCATCACTGTGGCTAAAGCCTTTATCAAACAAATTGTTCGACTTCATGGCATGCTGGCATCCATTGTAAGTGATCGAGATAAAATCTTTATGAGTTTATTTTGGAAAACTTTATTTCAGATCCAAGGTACAGCTCTTTGCATGAGTTCTAGTTATCACCCACAACCCGATGGTCAAACGAAAGTGGTTAATCGCACGCTCGAGTAGTATCTTCGGTGCTTCACACATGGGCAGCCAAGAAAATGGATGGACTCGGTTGCATGGGCTGAATATAGCTATAACACTTCCACTCACTCGTCCACCAAAATTTCCCCTTTCGAGGCCGTGTACGAGGTACCTCCACCCACTTTACTTTCCTACATTCTAGGCACAACAAAAGTTCAGGCCGTTGATGACCTCTTGCACAACTGAGATAACATCCTTAGTGCATTGCGTCGTAACTTGACTATCGCTCGTGACCGAATGAAATCCCAGGTTGAACGACATCGACGAGAGCTTGTTTTTGAGGTCGGTGATTTTGTGTACCTCAAACTCCAACCATATCGGCAGAAATCAGTGGCTTTTCGCAGCTCTATGAAGCTCCCACCTCGGTTCTTTGGTCCTTATAAGGTTTTTACTAGAATTGGTCCAGTGGCGTACAAGCTCGAGCTGCCAGAAGGTTCCCAAATCTACAATGTTTTTCATGTTAGTCTTCTTAAGAAACATGACGGTCCCATCACCATTGTTTCCCATCAACTTCCGCCAGTTTTAGACACATCCGAGATCCTTCCTCAACCTGAAGCCGTGTTGGACACCAGTATTGTTCAAAAGGAACGTTACTGCCCCAAAACCGAGATTTTGGTTAAATGGATTGGAGTGCCAATTGAGGATGCAACCTAGGAGAATCGTTGGCCTTTTTTGAAGACTTACCCTGCCTTTATCCTTGTGGACAAGGATAATTCCAGGGGGGAGGAATGATATGTCCGTTGCCTTGCTGCTTTTGGGAGTGGGTCATGCATGAGAATAGGACTTAGCATGAGAATAAAACTGTTGAACTGCTGCCTCCAGAATAGGAATTAGTTGTAGATTATTTTCAATAATGGTTGTAATGGTTGCTTATGCTTCCACAATTCGTGCCACGTTTTTATTTATGGTTGTTACATCTTGTAGTTGGTGTGTTCTCATTTGCCTTATAAATGGCCTGGGAACTTTTGGAATAAAAGGGCAGATAGTTACAGTCTCAAAAACCTCTCCCTCTCTCTCTCACTCCAGTTTCTGTTCTTCTAAGCCTCTGTTCTCTTCTTATACAAAATTCATATTATCTTCGTTTGGAAAGTCGGTCACTGGATGTTCGCTGCCTAGTCTTATCCTTAAGTACTAGTTGAATCTGTTGCTTGTGTGATCGAGCGTGTACTGACGTAGTATCTCTGCCATGCCTAAGTTCAAGTTGAGCCGGTGATTTAGCTCGGTAATTCCATTTATTATGCGGAAGGTGTTGGTGGACACTTGTGTGGGGCACAACCTGGTGCGTCTTAAGAACTTGCATATCAAAGGTTGTACTTGGAAGCGAAGCCCCCATTCGATGATTGATAGCTTGGTGAAGGGACAAGCATTCTATTTGCCTCATAGAATGATCTCTTCCTTGCAGAGCTCGGAGTGCACGTCAGCTGGGATGCCGTACTCCTCACAGAACTCAACTGATGCTCTCGGTATGTTTACCAGAAAGCGATGTCACCCTATCTAACCAAGTGTGATCTGCTCGGCAGAGCATGTTAGTCAAGTTATGCAGCGACTGCTTAGCCTTTGAGAATGCTTGTGTTAGTGTGCTCGGTCTTCTAGGATTCTACATAATAGAAAATCACAATTAAGTGCAAGTGACAATGCGGCTGCTCGCATGAGCACGGTTTTAGCTTTGTTTTGCAGATAAGCTGGATATTAGGTCGACCGCACAAACGAGCTGGGTTTTAGCTTGGTTGACAAATGACCCAAATTGTAGCTCAGTTTTGTATTAAGAAAGGGCTTAGCTCGGTCCCATGAACGTGTCTGGTTTTAGCTCGGCCGCGAGAGCAAAATAGATATTGCTCGGTCGCGCGGCCTCCAAAGTTACTTTGTTCATAGTTTGGTTTCTTCAAACTTTGCAACCGTGAAGTTTGCTCGGTTGGGTTATGATTTTGGATCAAAAGATTGTTTTTTGCCCAGTTCAGCCCAGTTCTTTCTTTGTTCATCCCAGAGGATGAACTGTGCAATGGAAAATCATGGCAGGGACAATTTAACACTAGAGATGACCAAAAACTCTTGTTTAGTCCAATTTTTAGTAGTTTTTGTGTTATATTATTATCTTTTACATGCGAATAATACAGTAAAAGCTCAAGAACATAAATAATTTCATAGAGGGCGACGAAGAACACTTACTAGAATGGAGAGCTTGTGGGGTTAATACTCCAATCGGTGGGAAATGCTTCGCTGATGGAGATGAAATAGGACCTCCAATGGAAATGCTTTGAGTTGGGCATTAGAAGCAAGAAACCAAGGTTGTTTGCACTGGTTCGCTGGATATTCTGTCTGAAATGGCAATGAACAGTGGAGAGAAGTGGGGAGACAAGGACGGTATATATGTCTTACGCTCAAAGAGGTGCCAAAATTTGAAAAGTTTCTTGCGAAATCACGCCCATCATTACGGTAAGACGGCGCGTATTCCCTTGAGAAGATGTTATATCAGTGTAGTAGAGTGGACCGTGCTCCTTGAGGCGTGAGATTCGCACCATGCTCCTTGTGGCGTTAGATTTGAACCATGCAGTTCCTCCAGCTGGGTAGAGTATCTAGCTCGGCTAGTTGTGGTAATCTACTTCATGTTGTAGTAGAATAGATTAAGGTGCAATTGAGAGAGGAGTTTTTCCTGTGCAGAAGGGGCCGATGTCACGACCCAAACCCGCCCCTATGGATTTAGCATCATAACCGACTAGTAATCCTTGGATTGCCGAAGGCCTCTGAATAAAATAACATATATAACAGCTGTTGCGGAAGCAAATATACAAACCTACATAGTCCATAGAGCTGTGTAGACATACATGGGATAGGAAATTTAAACTTTTCATATACATATATACGTACAGACAGATGTAGCATCGAAAATACAGTAGCCTTATATCACCCAAGCCATTTACACTAGATTTCAAATGTGTTCAGGCCAGTCATAGACATTTAGAAAGTACAAAAGTACAAAATCTTGGGTAGATCTCAAAAGGGAACCTCCACGGGAGGCGTGATGGTTGGCTGACACCAAAACTCGCCGGGCAGCATCTCAAGCCTGGTCACATGCTTGCTCACCTACATACATACAAATAATACAGTGAGCTATAACCCAGTGAATAATAACTAGGTAAAGGGTTTTAATGAATGATGTCCGGCACAGACTTAGAATTCAAAGTTTATAGTAAAAACGTATTCTTATCGGAAATAGAGTCTTAAGCATATTCAGATTACAAATCAGAATTGGATTCAGATACATGCTCATATTCAAATTCAAATTTTGCATAAGTTCATACGTGGTACACCCATTAGCTAACATATCAACTTGGTCCTGAGACCCACATGCATAGTCGGTACCGACGACCATAAAGGTCCATATCTTGTGCGCAAGTAGCCGTGGTCTTGTTATCCCCAGGCGAGGGCCACGTGAATATAGGCCTTGGTATTGTTACCCTCGGGCATGGGCCACGTGAATATAAGCCACAGTATTGTTACCCCTGGGCAAGGGCCAAGTGCATATTGGCCACAGTATTATTACCCCCGGGCGAGGGCCACGTGAGCTAAGGATGCTACAAATATATTTTAGAAAAATGGACATTCATTCATAATTCATAAAATAGCATTTCAGAAAATAGATCGTATCATACCAGTCAAAAAATACTTGTAATTAAACATAGCTTTACAGAGTTATTACTCACAATCAATAGATGGCTCCAAGTAAAGAAGTACAGTAGGCATTCACTTATTCTGAGGGACGTGACCTACATAACATGACAGTGACATACATTGAAACACATGCTCGAATTGCACATAACACATGTTCTTGTCCTAAGTGTGTTTCTAGCCTTTATCCTCATTATAGTGTCTTAAACATGGCCTAGAAACGCCTAGGATGGAATGAGGATGCAACAATGCACTTGAAAACATTTTTCAAATTTTGCTAAAAATAGGGTCCACGCTCGAGCATGGCTTTCCTCACTCGAGCGGACATGCAAGAAGTGAAGGTTCGCTCGAGCATGACTTCTCTCGCTCGAGTGGACCATAAACTTTCGAAAAAGTACTGGTTGTTTGCTTTTCACGCTTGACAGACGGTCAATCAACGCTCGAGCGTGAGACTTAGACCCTCGCTTGAGCGTGACGTCTGTCGCTCGAACGTGCTGTAAAACATATGAACTTCTGGATACATGCATTTCACGCTTGAGCGAGCTTCCAATCGCTCGAGCGGAGGTGCACGCACTCAGAGTGCTCGCTCGAGCGTGAACTTCTACGCTCAAGCGTGGATGCAAATTCTGGAATTTCCAAATTTGATCTTCAAGCTCAAAACTCAAATTCAACACTTCAAAACTCATCCTCTTGGGCCAACATTCTGGGAATCATTTAGAAACTCACAAAATATCATGATTTAAAGATTATTTCATGAAACCAAGGCCCAAAAACATGCCAATTGTTCAAAAATTCATCTTGAAATGGATGAGCATGATGTAATTATGCCATGCATGTACTCATTTGAATTCATAACTTCCAAAACATGCTCACATGAGATATTCTTTCCCAAAACATGGTGAATTCTCAGATTACAACTATAATACGAACATGCATGTGAGAATTCTCAAGAAAACAACCTCAAAACTCCATGATATGGACATGCATGCATGAATTGATTCTTAAATCTACTCTTTAAGTTATTTCTTGACTTTAATCTCTAATTTCCATGAACCCATACATTAAACAACTCCATTTCACAATTAAAAGGGTGGATTCCTACCTTAAGTCTTGAATTCTCAAGTGTGGTAGCTTAATCATCCAAGTCCTCTTCAATTTCCTCTAGATCTCAAGCAATTTTCTTGGTTTGAGTTCAATTTCTCTCCTCTCCCTGTTCCTCACGTTTGGCTCAAGAATGAGGAAAAAAAAAAGAGTGTCAAAACATGTAATAAGGTGTAGAAGTGGTCTTACACAAGCCGACTTAGTGGCATTTAAGTAGTTGATCTAAATTAAGCTAAGTATTATTAATTAATCCAATTTAATCGTTCCAAACTGAATTTTAATTATGCCTACCATCAAATCCTATAAATCCTAATTAACATATAAATCAAGTCAATTTCTGAATCGGATGCTGATAAGGCCTTCAATTCGCAACCGAAAGAAAAACATGAACCGTTCTTTTCCACGTTAAACATATATAGACACAAATAATGCAACACACATATGCAATTTAATTCAGAATTTCTTCTTAATTACTGATTAGACATAATTAATCATGGATTAACGTTAACCAGGGATCGGGGTTGTTACAGTCTTTCCCCCTGAAAGAGTTTGGTCCTCCAAACTCAAATTACCTTCATTTTGAAAGAATACCGGATTCAAAGGGAATAACTCAGGATATCTTTTCATCATGTCTTCTTCCATTTCCCAGGTTACATAGGTTCCCCCATGATTCTGCAATCAACCTTTACTAATGGGATTTCTTTGTTCCTTAGTCTTTTGACTCTTCGGTTGACAATTTGAATTGGCCGTTCTTCATATGTATAATTATCCTTCAAAAACACGTGAGTTGGCTCAATCACATGTAGCGGATCTCTCAAATATTCTCGAAGCATAGATATGTGAAAAACATTGTGCATATGCTCCATCACTGGAGGTAGGGCTACCTGATACGTCATGGGATTGATCTTCTCAAGAATCTCATACGGCCCAACATACCTTGGTGCCAACTTGCCTTTTACTCCAAATCGCGTTTGCCCCTTCATCGGAGTTACCTTGATAAACACATGATCTCCGACTTCATATTCCCTATCACGCCTTTGAATATCAGCATAACTCTTTTGCCGACTCTGTGCGATTTTCGGTCTCTGCTGAATCAGTTTTACGTTTTCAGTTGTTTCTTGCACCAGTTCCAGTCCCAACAATGGTCTGTTGCCTACCTCGGCCCAACATATCGGAGATCGGCATTTTCTTCCATACAAAGCTTCATAAGGAGCCATTCCAATACTTGAATGGTAGCTGTTGTTATACACAAACTTAGCCAATGGCAAATAAGTCTCCCAATTTCCTTAGAAATCTAACACACATTCGGAGCATATCTTCTAAGGTTTGACCGGTTCGCTCTGTCTGACCATCAGTCTGTGGATGATAAGCACTACTTAACCTCAGTTCTATTTCCAAAGCCTGTTGTAAACTTTGCCAGAATCTTGATGTGAACTTCGAATCTCTGTCAGACACAATAGATACTGGTACACCTTGTAACAGCACAATTTCATTCATATACATGTTGGCTAACTTACCCACATTATAAATGGTTTTGACAGGCAGGAAATGGGTAGATTTAGTCAAATGATCAACTATAACCTAGATAGAATCCATACCTCAAGAAGAGCGAGGCAATCGCACAATGAAGTCCATGGTAATGTGCTCTCCTTTCCATTCTGGTATTGGAAGCAGCTTTAGCAAACCAGCGGGTTGTTGATGTTCAGCTTTAACTTGTTGGCAGTGTAAACACCTAGCCACATAATTTGCAATATACTTTTTCATTCCAGGCCACCATAAATTCTGTTTCAAAGCATGATACATCTTTGTATTTCTCGGATGCATGGAAAATTTTAAATTGTGAGCTTCAATCATCACCTGTTTTCTCAAATCGGAGGAATTTGGTACACAAAGTCTATTTTAGAATTTCAACACGTTGTTCTCAATCACAAACCTTGGCCTTGGTTTTGAGTTAAATTCTTCCACAATCTATTTCAAGTACTCGTCTTCGAGTTGTTTCTCCTTAATTTCTTCAATGATTGCAGGTTGCACGGAAATGGCAGCTAGAATTCCACCTTGTTCTCGCAAAACAATTTTGATCTCATTCCTTTCTAGGTCACAAAGTAATTCTTTCTGACCAGTAAGCAAACATGCTAAATTTCCTATGGATTTTCGACTCAAGGCATCTGCCACAGTATTAGCTTTCCCTAGATGATACAAAATCTGCAAATCATAATCTTTAATTAGCTCTAACCACATTCTTTGTCTCATGTTCAGCTCTTTTTGGGTAAAGAAGTATTTGAGGCTTTTATGATCAGTATACACTTCACATGTGGCTCCATAAAGATAATGTCGCTGTAGACACCCCATTTTTGACCGTCCTCAAGACTTGGACGTCACCGCTTGAACACTCGGTGACTATCCATGTTTGTGTTTTGTTGGAGTTCCCGGAGTTCTCGGCTACGCACCTTGCCTCAGGACCTCCGAACTTGACTGTTTTGTGTCTGGTTTTGCACCAAACACTTGTGTTTTGCCTTGGAAGGGCAGGGGATGCTTTGTGAGGCACCCCCACATGGCACCGGCTGTGGCTAGAGGCCACCGGCTGGCTGGTGTTGCCATCGGCACTATATTGTGCCGGTCGGCACTATTTTGTGCCGGTCAGCACTCTTTTTGGAAAAATTACCATTTTGCCCTGCCGACCACTTTACAGCTGTTTTTGGAGATATTTTCAGACAACTTTCTGGTGCTGGTTTCCCCTCCATACACGTGTATGGAGGGATGAGCCCTTGGATGCCTTAACTTGTAAGTTTTGTGCCTATACAAGAGAAGGCTCTTCTCTTGGCTCAAGAGTTAGAATTTTTGGAGAGTTAGACATTTTAGGAGAGGGAGAAGCTCTGGTTTTAGGTTAGGTTTTGTGTATCTATCCTATCTCTCTCTTTCTTTCTTGTTTTGTACACTAGGTGTTTGTGCCTTACTATTGCACATCAACACCTAGTGTTTCACCTTCCTCTTGGAACTGAGGTGCTAAGGGCTTGTTCTTAGTGTTCTTGACTGGTTTGGAGCTCAAGGAACCAACAACTTCAACATTTGTGAAGAAGATCATCAAGGGTAAGAAACTTGTTTTATTTACCCCATTTTTGCATTCCATTTTTGCCTAGTTTAAAACAGTTTTTGTGCTTAGTCTATAACACATAAAAGTTCTGTTTTTTAAGCCCCTTTATTGTTTATTAAGAGTGCTTGGTGGTTTGGGTAGGTTTGACCACCCTTAGGCCTTGAAAAGTGCCATTTTTAGGCCATTTTGTGAGAGCTCCGAGACATTGGTGCTTGGGCCTCTCCACCACTGAAATCTTGAGGGATTTCAGTGGTGGAGATGGTGCCATAAAGTCTCCAAAAGGAGAGGGCCACCCCCTCTCCTTGATGTCCTTGAAAAGGGAAAGATTTGGCCTCCAAAGGAGCACCATGTTTGGTTGTGTGTTGAACATGTTTTGGCTGTTTTTCATGCTTATATTGTCATGATATAACATGTTTCTAAGTTGGTTTTAGTACTCCTTGCATGTTTTGCATGGTTGCTTTGTAATGCCTTAATAGTCCCTTAACATGTCTAGGTTGTATGCCCTAGTTTGAGCATGTTTTAGGCTTAAACTTATGAATGTTTCATGCTTATTTTGCCATGTTTTAGCTCTGTCCATAGTCATTCGGGTCAATCTTAGCATGCCTAATATAGCCCCTTTGCATTGTAGCTTGTATGCTTCAAGTAGGTGCATGTGTAGTATGCATTGATTCCATCTCTTCAATGGTTTGGAACCATTTAGCATGTTATTTTAGACCTTTTGGTGTGCTTGTATGCTCACCTTAGTTGCCTCTTGAATGCTTTAAAAGCGTATGTTGAATGCTTCATCCATTGGTCATGTTGCATGCCTTTATGCTTAAGCCTCTTAGATGCCATCTAAGTAGCCTTTTGGCTTTGTTTTGACATACTAAAAACCTGTTTTTAGTTGTTTAGTGCATGCCGTAATCGCCTTGCATAAGTTTGGTTCAAAGCCTCTTTGACTAGCTTTAAGCCTTAGACCATTTGCATGCTTTGTTTGGTCTATCTTCGACTTGGTTTGGCACCATGTTTTGCATGTATTTCAGAGCTTTACAATGCATGCTCATTGTCTATGTTTGGTCTCTTTAAGTGTGCTTGAGAGTTTCCATGTTCATGCTTAAGGTTTGGATCATAATACTTGCATGTGTGTGTGTGTGTTTAGTCTTCATTTCTAGGCACTTTGGCCACTGATTTTAGGCCAATTAGGAGTAGCCTAATTCATGTTTTAGTCCACTCCATTGCTTGGCTTGTATGCCTCTTTGCTTAGGTTGCATACTTAACATGTTTAGCTTGCTTGCATAATCCATGTTGCATGCTAGATAACATGCTTAGAGTTGCATCATATGAGCATGCATGCTTGGCCTCTTGAAGTGAAATGTGATAGAGGTTAGGCACTTTTGTGTGTTTATTTGGTTGCATTGCATTTGAAACTAAAGTTGCATACTTGGTTCTCCGGGCCATCATGCATGGAAATGTGTGATTGGTGGTCCGGGAATCGAGGCACTGGCCCCTTTGAGTCACTAATATGATAAGGGCTGTGTTTGGTGCATACATGCTTTGAATTGCCTTGCCATGCATGTTGTTCCCTTCTGCTGCTGTGAGTTGCAGGTTCTGCAGGTGTTAAGTGCCGGCCGGCACTATTTAGTGCCGACCGGCAGTCAATTGCCAGCCGATAACTTCATCTAGTGCCGGTGGGCTCCTTCTTCAGCCGGTGGTGCTCTACCCCAGCCGGTGGTACTCCCCAGTGCCCTGAGAGGCACTCCTGGGACTTTGGCAATTTTCAAAGGAGGATAGCAGGGAAAACAGAGGCAATCCGTGCATAGCAGTGCGATTCTGAGCCAGTCCCGAGCGCGTGCTGAATTCGGACCTCATCCCGAGGCGGTTTACTGTTTAATTAGATTAATTATTTTATTTAATTAATTTAGTTGATTTGTAATAATTAATTAGCTTGTGTAGTTAATTAGTTATTCAGTTTTGTATATTCTTTCGGTCCTTCCGAGTGAGGGCAAAGTTGTAATAAGTGTGGGTGAGTGGGTGTATGTCTTCCAACCCCCATTTCTTTCTATCCCTTTTATTTACCCGCTTTCGATGGTAGATTAGGGCATACTTATTTTAGCATATCTTATGCAATGCATGCGTGCATTCATGCATTTGTTTACATGCACTGGGCTCGGTACATCATACAAACTGCATAGCAATTTTCAATTCCAAATTGAATACGTGCTACTCGCGCATTTCACATGCCATGTTTAGGGTTAGCCGAGCCTACTCTAGATTGCATCTATGCTTGTGTTGCATTAGCCACTTAACATGAACTAGGTCATGCATGTTTGCTAACCGGGTTATTGTTTTTGGCACGGAGTACGATGTAAGTTTTTTATGCTTTAGCATATCGCATGCGTGTGAATGTTGACATGACAGTAGGCTTACCATGCGGCTAAATGCTTATGTGTTATAAACTGCTTGAATGCCTGTGGGTGGAGGTTGGATTGCGTGAGTTGGAACAACTCATTGAAATCCGTATTTTTAGCCTACTTGCGAGTAGCAAAAGAAAACAACACGTTTTTCGAGACAAAACGGATATGCAATGTTTATTTCCAAGTTAGGCAATCTAGTCTATACTTTTGTGTTGTGCGCATCACATAGTAATTCTAGGTTAATAACCGGAATAAGAACGCATAAAGTTTTCAAAAACGGATATCATGGTTAGTAGAGGTCGGTCTTCGGACCGGGCGAAAGGGGGTGCTCATAGCTGACCTTCCCCGATCGTACCCAAGCTCCCGAGCCAAGACCACTTTGGTGATGACGGACATGTGGCCTTCGGCACCGAGTCAGGGTTTCCTAAATTTCCCATTTTAAAATATTTAGGTGGCGACTCTGTAATCTGGCAAAGCAGTCCATGTTTGGCACTACTTTTTCAAAAATCTGTTTTCTCAAACGATTTGCCGGATTTGGACTCTTTGGTTCAGATTTAGAACCGACACGAAAACGAGTCCTTGAACTGTAGAGAGAAGCCCACGGGCGCGTCTACAGTTTCTGGCGACTCCGCTGGGGAGTTTAGAGAGCTTGACTCGAACTCGTGATATCCTGTTTTGACTACACTTATGTGTTTCTTTGCATTGCATGTGCATTGGTGCACCTAGGACACAGTGTTTGCCATCTGCCATTCCTGAACGGTTTGCCGGAGGCTTGTCTTGTCAAGGCATGACCATAAGGCTGACCGGTTATGGGCTCTGACAGCATGGGAACACAAACCTCGGTTTTACTGGGGCACCCTTTTCGACCATTCGACCTAGTGCATATTCGGATCCATAGTGACCATTCCAAACTAGGACAGGTTGCTCACCCGATGTTAGGTTGTTTGAAACCGCTGCGTGCGTAGTGAAACCCTAGCTCCTGACAAAATAGGACAGGGAAACCCTACCCCAACATAGGGGTGTACTGGCTCTCATTTACCTGCTATGTGCTTTTAGAGTGTATCTCTGCAGGGGAACGCATGTATCAGTTTGCAAAGTTTGAGCATCAGGCCTGAGGGTACTAGTAGTGGTATTGTTGAGAATCAGTTGTATCTGTGGGTATCAGATTCAGTATTTTGAACAGTGGTTCTGGGGGACAGTGTTCAGTAATAGAGTACAGTTGTCCGGCTACACTCGTGTTTGATCAGTTTGGGGCTGAAATACTGCTTGTTTTCCGTTTCAGTTCAAAAATTCAGAGAGTTGAGCCAGAATAGCTAGTGTCCTTTTCTCGCTGAGGTAGAACTGAACATGACGCAGAACTCAGAAGAAATTGTGGTCATGACGGCCGCGCTGAGTCAAGGAACCACCCCACAAGATGAAACCACTGTTGACATGCCGCATCCACCTAGGTCGCCTGCCGCACATCCAATTTGGACTCCTCATCTATATCAGGCTCGTGAGCCTACTACTTTTGAACTAATGGGGATGATAGGCGATCTCCAAAGATCTGTGGCGGATCTTGCATATGGAATGCCTGTTTCACCACCAGCTGCATCGTACGCCGGGAACTTTGTACCCCAGGAGCCCCCACTACTGGGGCGAATTGTAATTGAACTCAGCCAACCGGAGATGGCCTCCAACTATGGCAACGACGCAGCAAACCAAGTTCTAGACCAGGCTGAGGCCAGAGACAAAGGTAAGATGAAAGCAGATGCCGACCCTAACGAACAACTGCTGTGGGCAGTAGAGGCTTTGAAAGCCGGGGGAATGAACAAGCAACAGATATCCGCAGTCACGACAAAAGCTGTGGAGGATGCTTTCCCTACTCCGCCTGAGGGCAGTTCCAGCCAATCAGAGAATCGGGATAGGCCCCGTCATGCCAGGACCGTTCTTCCCGTTCCCAGCCTTGCATCCGGAAAAGATCAGAAACCCAAGGCCGCACCCGCTGACCCGTTCGCTAGTGCATCTAGCAAGAGTGCTCAGACTCCGAAATACCTGCCTCGAGGGCGCAGGGTCTTTCATGCTCTATATATGCCATTGTCCAAGGCATTGCAGATCCTTGCTGAAAGGGGACACCTTAAACCCCTGGAGCCTCGGCCGCTCCCGAAGAATCTCCCGGCCACACATGATGCTTCCCTGTACTGTGCGTACCATCAGCAGACTGGCCATGCCACTGATAATTGCTTTCGCCTCCGTCATGAGGTACAAGATTTGATTGACAACGAGGTTATCCTCCCGCCTACCTCAGCAAAGTCCGTCACCACTCAATTGTTGGATTTTGAGGATACAGATACCGCAAGTATGTAATCAGAAGGTGAACCGCCTGCGGGCAGTGTCTGGTACATTTTTGGATGTGGCGTTTGGCACGCATTTTTGAGCACCTGCCAATGCTAATTTTGTAAATCCTGACTTGGGTGTCGAGTCAGTCTTTTGTTTTGTTTTTGAGTCTGTCTCTCTGTATTGAGTCAGTCTTTTGCTTATAGAGTCTGTCTTGCTGTAACAAGTCAGTCCCTTTTGTATAGTATACCAGGTGATTTCGGAGTTGTTGCCTCAAACACCGTTTTGTCTTCCAAATAGTTGTTTTTGCTTTTTGAGCCTATTTGCTGCCGAGGAGCCAGTTATGCCAACAAATCTGAATGAAACAACTGCGGCTATCACGGGCCGAATTTGTTGTTATTCGAGCCAGCCGTGCCAGAGAATTCGGATGGGACGACAGTGCATTCCGCCTACTCTCTTGTGCCTTGAACATCGTTGTAATGACCTAAGTTTTTCATAAAACCCCCTTTTCGAACACTGCGGTGATAAAAACAAAGAGGAAGGAATTCCTCGGGTTTTTGCAAAATTTTTGATCAATCTGAGAGAAAGAAAGGCATGTTAAGCTTTTAATGAATGAAATCATGCTTGTCAGCGTGAGTACTGAGAAGGACCCTGGCCTGATCCAGACTGGTTCCACACTATCTTCAACACGAGAGATTTGTCGCTTTCTTAAAAACTTTCCAAAACAAAATATTTTGCGTAGTCTTGCGAAGACCGGTGTGGAACCGCTCTTGAGATTGTGCAGCCCAGGATCGCTCTCGGTCTCAAGTTTCAATTCATCTGTTTCAAACCCGGGATCGGTTCAAAACATTCAGTGCCATGAAACGCCTGTGTGGCCCAATTTGAAGCAGCCCTCGAACAAGAGGCATCAACGTCAGATCAAGAAGATCAGATCCTACCAGGCAAGGCTCGTGAAGCAACCGTGATGGACCTTTCTGCAAATCAATACAACAGCCACTCTCCTGGATACAGAGGGCTTCAATCTCAAAACCATTTGGCATGGGCTTGCTACACTTTTACCCTTTGAGAGGCTCGCTGGACCGAAAACCCGGAGGGGCGGCCCAGGCAAAAGTTAGAGCAAAGAAAAGAAAAAAAGAAAGATACAAAAAAAGAAAAGCAAAAAGAAAAGAAAAGAAAAATGCAAAAACAAAATATATATATATATATATATAAAAGAAAAGAGAAAAAAGAATGAAAAAGAAAAACAACGCTCGCAAGGTCGAAGACCTGCAACAGGCGCCTTGGCAAAAATTAGAGCCTAAATAGTGAAGGTTAAAATACCCGAGTGTACCTTAACCGGAACTACGTAAGGCTTGATTCCCATGTTTGGGATACGTAGGCAACTTCATCTTGAAGTCCAGCCCCCAACGCTTCCATAGCGTCTCAGTCCATGTCATGGTTTTGATCACTTTTGCCCTCTCCGAATCCAATGTCTCGATTGCAGCAACCCGGAACTACGTGATTAACTTCCTCTTGAAGCCAAACCACCAACACCTTCCAGGTGACTGTGTCCATATATTGATTCAAACCGTCTTCGACTCCTCCGTGTCCAAGGGTCTGATTGTCATCAACAAGGACTGGTTTACAAAATGTCGCGGCATCACCCAAACAAGGGGCAACTTTCCGTTGCCATGTATTGCCATAAGTTGCCCTGAGTTACCGTCCAAACCAGGGGCAACTTTCCGTTGCCTTACCCCCCCTTTAAGCCAGGGGTAATTTTCCATTGCCTCCGATCCGAGGTTGCATATCTCGAGGGTAAGTTCTACGCTCGTTTGAGCATTGACTGTTTGCAAAAATAGTTTTTGAAAATTTTCACTGAGGTTGACTTATTTTCTCGAAAACTCTTTCATTTTCAAAAATTAGACCATGTTTGGACCCAAAAAGGAGAATTTTTAGTGCTCACAGCCTGATTCGCATGATTTTCAAATCAAAAATTGAATAAGTGTGTTAATCCAACTCTCATTTTTGATCAAAACTGTTTTAGAAAATGAAAAAATGGTCAAAATGACGAACTAGGGGCACGACTGAGTCAGGTCCTCTGTCTTCCCCCCGTTAATATGCTTGCCGACAAGGCACTCTATCTACCAAAAGAAGTGGCTGCAAGCTAGCTGAATCGGGCGTGAACCCACAACCTCTCGTTTACCCATTAACCACTCTGGGGAGGGATGAAAAAGGAGAGAATAAAGAATAGAGAGATGTGCGATGAGAGAAAAGTGAGAAAAGAGTTTTGAGAGAAAAACTGAGCCTGAGGGTCGAGTGATGTGAGTATCACAAATCAGAAAGGGTGGGAAGTATACCCGGAGGAACTGGCTCCTCGAAATTTGAGGTCTCTCCTTTTGTAAACACGTCCGTGTGTCGTGTCTTTTGGATTGTCGGTCTCAATTTTGGCTTTGAGTCTTTTCCAAGTGTGTCTCGTTGTGCTAGGTCGTGTGCCTTTTGTTTCTTTGCTTGAGTCTGTCTCGTCGTGTTCTGTGTTAGGCTCGATACCCCGGTTGAAAACCCATCCTCTTCCAAAAAGTAATCGCTTGTGCTCAGAATACTGTGCCATTCTCTACATCCGTGCAAATCAAGAGAAGGAAAGGGAAAATTTGGGACATCCGAGTGTGTTCCAACTGCAACCGTGTCAGCTTTGTGATCCGTCTCGTCAGATTTGGGCTATTTGTTCAGGGTTTGCTGTGTGCAGAATAAACCAAATGCTGTGTTATGGGTTGCGTACAGGCCAATCCCCAACAGATTAGTCCCTAGCAGAGTATGGGCTGTGAACCCAGTTTCGAGCAGTGGTTCGTATGTGTTGTGTTGCTGTTTAGTTGGTTGGTTATCTGATTATTACAGTGCAAGTGTTCAATTGTCAGACAACAGATCAATATCATTTACATTTGAGGTGTAATATGATGCAATGCAGTGCAGGATATGAAATATGCATATAAATACAAATGTAACACTCTTTTTTTTTTTTAGACCAAAAGGTTGTTCCATTTCATAATCTTTTCAAGTACAACGTTTGAGAAAAGCAAAAACCTGCCTACGGCAGTACATAGTACTCTATCTACCAAAAAAGAGAAAAGTACAAGAAAAGAAAATGAAAGAAAAACAGCAGAAGTCTGTAATCATCATCAATGGCCTCGCGCCGGGGGATCCATCCTCGCCCTCTTCCTGGGCAGAAGCACAGGAGCAACGTCAGAAGTGTCGCTGTCGGAGCCCGAGCCCGAGCTGCCCCCGGCCTTCTCCTCAGAGGCCTCCGCCTCCGACTCGCCATCCCCTGCAACTGGAGCCTGTGAGCTGCTCCCCACATGGCCACGCCCCCCTCTGGTGCGGGGGAATATCCTGCCATCCCGAGTAGAAATGGGAGGTCCAGATGGAGCGCCGCCACCTACGGGAGGAATCGGGAAGGGAGGCTAAAAAATACAAAAGGAAAATGCATCAGTACATATGAAGCAGTTTATCAATACAGAGAGTACAGTGTGCAGAATGCCGTGAGCAGTTAATCAGTGCAGAATGCAGTGTATGAGTACAGTGTGTGAATGCCGTGAGCAGTTTATCAATGCAGAATGCAGTATATGAGTACAGTGTGAGAATGACGGGAGCAGTCTATCAGGTCAGAATCCAGTGTATGAATACAGTGTGCCAAGTGCCGTGAGCAGTTTATCAGTGCAGAATGCAGTGTGTGAATGCCGTGAACAGTTTACCAGATGTTGTGTCGTGCATCAGATTATGCGAAGCAGTTTGTATATAGTTTGAAACTATGTCAGAGAAAACATACCGGAAGGCCGTAGAAGGCTAAGAACTCAAAGGTCCGCTGCAACATCCCTGCCATGGAGGCATTCAGCTCCAATGACTGCCGGGTGTACTCAGAGGAAGCCTGCAAAAGTAGTAGATACATCAATATTCTGTGGAATATCAAATGAACTGAACTGAAATGACAATGCAAGATGCAGAAATAAAGTGGTACATATCGGAGGCAAGTCAGGAATGCCAACAAACTCATGACTAGCCGGGGGAGGAGCAAAAGGGATCTGGTAGGTCTCCCCACTCTGCCCCCTGTACGTCAGCACGGTAGGCAGAGCGGGCCAGCCCGTCCCTCGTCCCCTGTGCACTCCCCTCCTGCCACGAGCTCGAGCTCTCTGTGACGATCTCGCTCCTGCTCCCACCTCTGCCCTAGCCGCCGGCGCCGCAGGTCTCTCTGGCTCAGCTCAGCGACCACCGCTCAGCGGCCGCGCGATAAAGGTCTGGACGTACTCTGAGTAGTCGCCCTCGCCTCTGAAGCCGTCTGCCTCCCAGCCGATGGTGTAGTCCGCCATCTGCTCAGCGGTGAAACGCTCGGTGTCCCTCATATGCTCAGGAGGATGCTCCGGGACTATCTGCTCAGGTAACCCTGAGGTCTGACGCAAGAAGCGCTCACCCAGGTACCATGCCCGACAGACCGGGCCCTCCAGCAAAATCCGGTAACGCGAGGTCTCGATCGCGCCGGCAAACCGATCCCGCACTATCGCTGGCAGAGGAGCCCATGGCTGCCAGGTGATCTGAAATTGAAATACAGTTTATTGCCTACTGGTACTGCAAATATACAGTGGAAAAGTGAAGCTTAAATGAACTGCAAGTAAAACATACCTCGGCGGGGGTGATGGTGTCAAAGTAGCGACGGAAGAAGCTGAAAGTCTCCCGCGGCCGCCGTGTGCACCTCCCGTCGTAGCGGCGTGAGAAGGGAACGACCAGAGGAGTCTCCGTCTCCGGTACTGGCTCTAGCCTGGGAAAGTAGGCATAGACCCACAACTGCAAAACAGATGTCAGAACATTTATCAGAAAAAGCAGAATACAGAGTAAAGCAGAAATAGCAGGGCCGTGTGTTGTGCAGTGTATTGAGCAGAGTGTACAGTGTGAACAGTGTACAGTCAGTATAAAGCGGGAGTATGTGTGTGCCGTGTGTACAATATACAGCAAGTGTAAAGCAGACTACAGTGTGTGCAGTGTGCGGAGTACAGAAAGTACAGAACAGAAATGTAAAGCGGAAAAAGAAGACGTACCTCCCAAGCTCGCCAGTAGCCTCCGAGCAACTGCCCGCTGCCGCGGGAAACCGAACTCATATACCCGTAAAGAGTAGCCAGAGCCGCGCCACCCCAGTCATAGCGCAAGATGTCCCGGACGTCCACCAGTGCGCTGAGTAGGCAGAGTGGCACGGTGTTCGCCCGGTCGGCGAATAGGGTGGTCCCCAGAAAAAACATCAAGAAGCCGCGCGCATACTGCTCTACGGCCACCTCGGTCATCGGAGCTGCGTCAACAAGAAGAGGCTGCACCCTGAACTGCACCTCGAACCAAGAATAGCGGATAAAGCCTGAACGTGCAAGAGGCGGAGCCGCGCCAAGTAAATGGATCTGAGCGGCGGTCCACTCGTCCATGTCGGTGTCGAAAGGAATCGGATCACCCCCTACCCCGATGCCGGTGAGCACCGAGAAATCGTAGACCGGGCCCTCCAGCAAAATCCGATAACGCGAGGTCTCGATCGCGCCGGCAAACCGATCCCGCACTATCGCTGGCAGAGGAGCCCATGGCTGCCAGGTGATCTGAAATTGAAATACAGTTTATTGCCTACTAGTATTGCAAATATACAGTGGAAAAGTGAAGCTTAAATGAACTGCAAGTAAAACATACCTCGGCGGGGGTGATGGTGTCAAAGTAGCGACGGAAGCAGCTGAAAGTCTCCCGCGGCCGCCGTGTGCACCTCCCGTCGTAGCAGCGTGAGAAGGGAACGACCAGAGGAGTCTCCGTCTCCGGTACTGGCTCTAGCCTGGGAAAGTAGGCATAGACCCACAACTGCAAAACAGATGTCAGAACATTTATCAGAAAAAGCAGAATACAGAGTAAAGCAGAAATAGTAGGGCCGTGTGTTGTGCAGTGTATTGAGCAGAGTGTACAGTGTGAACAGTGTACAGTCAGTATAAAGCGGGAGTATGTGTGTGCCGTGTGTACAATATACAGCAAGTGTAAAGCAGACTACAGTGTGTGCAGTGTGCGGAGTACAGAAAGTACAGAACAGAAATGTAAAGCGGAAAAAGAAGACGTACCTCCCAAGCTCGCCAGTAGCCTCCGAGCAACTGCCCGCTGCCGCGGGAAACCGAACTCATATACCCGTAAAGAGTAGCCAGAGCCGCGCCACCCCAGTCATAGCGCAAGATGTCCCAGACGTCCACCAGTGCGCTGAGTAGGCAGAGTCGCACGATGTTCGCCCGGTCGGCGAATAGGGTGGTCCCCAGCAAAAACATCAAGAAGCCGCGCGCATACTGCTCTACGGCCACCTCGGTCATCGGAGCTGCGTCAATAAGAAGAGGCTGCACCCTGAACTGCACCTCGAACCAAGAATAGCGGATAAAGCCTGAACGTGCACGAGGCGGAGCCACGCCAAGTAAATGGATCTGAGCGGCGGTCCACTCGTCCATGTCGGTGTCGAAAGGAATCGGATCACCCCCTACCCTGATGCCGGTGAGCACCGAGAAATCGTAAGGGGTCATCGTCATGTCCCCCGCCGCGGATAGGTGAAATGAATCGGTGGTGTCCCACCACCTCTCCGCCAAGGCAGTTAAAAGAGGCCTGCAGGCAGTGAGTCGGGTCAGACCCCTGCAGAAGGAACCGAAGCCCGCCTCATCAACGATGTGTTGAACCGCCTCGGGAAGCTCTGAGTACCAATCTCGAGCCGAAACATTCCCATACCCGCGGATGGTATGGGAATCTCCTTGTTTACAAACAAATGGTTGCAAAGCAATATGAAATGTACAGTTCTGAGGAAACATGTTAAAGCCGATACAAATCTAGCATGCGTGCACGTTTTTCAGATTCAAACAGAAACCGGGTGCCGGTGTGCTTACAGTAAACTACAATATGTGATGCGTCAGTGTGTTTTTGAGTGATGCAGTGTGAACATGGTGCACGTGTGTACGTTTTTCGGATGCAAGCAAATGTTAGGTTTCAGTGTGCTGCGGTGGACTACGGCCTGTGATGCGTCAGTGTGTTTGTGAGGGTCAGCATACAGATATGGTACATGTGTGTACATTTTTCAGATTCAAACAGATATCGGGTTATAAGTGTACCAGTAGGTGGACTACGGCCTGTGATGTGTCAGTGCTCCTGTGAGGATCAGTGTAAATCTAGCATGCGTGCGAGTTTTTAGATTCAAACAAGTACCGGGTATCGGTGAATTTGCAGTGAAATACGGTGTGCCGTGTTTGGGTGATTCAGGCTAGTGCAGTGTGTGTGCATGTGTGTCAGTCCTAAGCAGATATCAGTTGTGAAGTTGTCTACAATCAACTACAGTACAGTGTATCAGAGCTAAGCAATTAAGGGTTGTAATCAGCTATGGCAGTTGACAGTTTACAGTTCTACGTTGCAGAAAGTAAAACAGAGAAAAGGGTTACCTCGGAAGCGCCGAAGGATAGGTGCGAGGTCGGCTCGCGCAGCAGAAGCTCCGGGTCCAAAGCCCTGTCAAAACCGCGGAAGTGGCGGAGTCCATCTGGCGGAAGCACGTGAATGGTCGGGGGGTAGGTCGCCGGGTCGAATGGTCGCTCGCTCAACGGGAGGAGCTCAACCCCGGGATCCATCTCATGATCCGAGGGAGTCCCGACATGTGGAACATCGTCTGCCATAGCAATGGTGGTGAGAAAATGGCCGGAAAAGCCGGAATATGAAAAGTCAACCGAGAAGGTCAACCCCAAGAGGGCCGGAAATGGCCGGAAAAGCCGGAAGGTGAAAAGGCACGGAAATGAAGAGAAAGTCGAGGGGAACAAGTCCTGAAAAGGAGGAAATGGCAAGGGATGCACCGAAATGAGATTTTGTTCGGTTCAAAATGTCCGAAACGCGGTGAACTTCGCGAATCGGACGACGAAAATGGCGCGAAAGCTCGAGGAAATGAGCGAATGAGGAGGAAAGGAGGCTCTAGAAAGAAAGGGCAAAAGTTTTCGGCGGTATGGAAGTGAAGAAATAGGGTTTCAAGCCCTATTTTATAAGACCTGAAGCAAAATGGCAAAACTGCCCCCGATCAGGCACTTTTGGCCGGTCGGCACTATTTTGTGCCGGTCGGCACATTATTGTGCCGGGTAAGAAGTTTAGGCAGCCGGTGACCTCCCCACCCAGCTGGTGGTGTTCCCAAGGCCTTGTTTTGGCAAAATGAGGAGTTTTGGGTCTTCATAGCTCAAGAAAGTGCAAGAAAATGCACCCCCGATGCTCAACCGGCCTCCGTTTTGACTTCGGACCGTGTCTACTGTGCGTAACACTCAAATTCAAGCAAAGACTATATCCTTTTTGTATCCTTTTGTCTTTTATAAAATTCAAAAGTTGCTTCGTGTGCATTACACACATTCATCGCATTGTCTAGTGCGTCGCGTCGTGCCGTCTTGCACGTCCCTTGTGACTTGCACTGTCTTGCATTTTTCGTGTGACATGCGTGTCACACTTGCATTCCATTTTCCATTCAAATGAAGTATGCGTGCCTCATTTTGCATTTCATTGCATCTCGGGGTACGTGTGCCTCGTTCTGCATTTCATTTTCCATTCAAATGAGGTATGCGTGCCTCATTTTGCATTTCATTGTATCTCGGGGTACGTGTGCCTCGTTCTGCATTTCATTTTCCATTCAATGAGGTATGCGTGCCTCATTTTGCATTTCATTGCATCTCGAGGTACGTGTGCCTCGTTCTGCATTTCATTTTCCATTCAATGAGGTATGCGTGCCTCATTTTGTATTTCATTGCATCTCGAGGTACGTGTGCCTCGTTTTGCATTTCATTTTCCATTCAATGAGGTATGCGTGCCTCATTTTGCATTTCATTGCATCTCGAGGTACGTGTGCCTCGTTCTGCATTTCATTTTCCATTCAATGAGGTATGCGTGCCTCATTTTGCATTTCATTGCATCTCGAGGTACGTGTGCCTCGTTTTGCATTTCATTTTCCATTCAATGAGGTATGCGTGCCTCATTTTGCATTTCATTGCATCTTGAGGTATGCGTGCCTCATTTTGCATTTCATTGCATCTTGAGGTACGTGTGCCTCATTTTGCACTCCATATCTCATTTGTATTGGCATACGCATCCCATGTGCTTTACCTTATTGTCCCGCCTGGTCTGACGAGAGCTTAAACACGTACGGTCTAGGAGACCTTAAATCCTTGGAGGGTGCGAAACCTTCGCCTTATGTGCACGGTCTAGGAGACCTTAAATCCTCGGGAGGTGCAAGACCTTCGGTGCATTAAGGTGCACCTCATTGCATGCATGCATTCCATAGCGTTGTTTTGCGCACCTCATCAGTTGCCCCCCCGGGGTCTGGCGAGACCTTAAACACGCACGGTCTAGGAGACTTTAAATCCTTGGAGGGTGCGAAACCTTCACCACATTTGCATCCCGGTCTAGGAGACCTTAAATCCTCTGAAGGTGCAATTCCTTCGGCGTTTGTCGTGCCCGAACGACTTCTGGTGGCCTGGTAAAGCCACCTGTCTATGTTTGCGGTGAGTTCCTAGGAGACCAATGGGGACGGTGAAAACTAGAGTTTGAACGGCTTATGCCTAGAACGCAAAGGTTTAGGATTTCCGAGACTAAAGTCTGGTTTAAATACCCAGGGGGTGTACCCTCAGCTTGAAATCTGTATGGAAGCCCCATAGGTTGAGGCGGCGTGTTTACGCCTCAATTCTGGATACCGAACCAACCTAGTATATCGCCCCGTTGGGAGAATAGGGAAAACTGCAATCGCAGCCATTGCATTATACTGCATTTCATGCATCATTTGTAAATATTGCATATGTCATGCATTTCAAAAACCAAAAACAAAAAAGAACATGCATATGTCATGCATCATCATTGTAGTATAGTGCATATGTCATGCATTTTCTGTAAATATCCATTTCTATTGCATTGTAGTTGCATGCATCCATTGCATCGTCTTCCATCTATGGCTTGCGCCTTTCCTTGTTCAGCTTGGTCTGGTACGTGCCCTTACTTTTCACGTCAAAGCATGGTTCATGTGCATCGCGCCTATTCCTTGATGAACTTGGTTTGAGGTTGCGGCACCTTTTCTGTGTTAGACATGGCTTGTACGTGTGCATGCCTTTCCTAAGCGAAATACGGTTTGGCCCGCGCGCCATAATCGCATATTGCGTTATAGTATAATTGTTGCATCCAGCATTAGGATCATTGTTCTTTCCCCAGCGGGTCGTTTCCCCACTTATGTCATTCCACCCAATACTTGTTCTTGTGTCCGTCTACATCACTCATAGTTCAGACATCGTTCTATGGTAGACGAACTTGCTACTTCCATCAATCTACTTGACATTTGTGTGGTTTCGAACTGCTCATGACTGAATCATGATTCGATTGCTCTGCATGTAGTTTGCATTGTTTCAATTGCATTGCATATCATTTGCATTATTCATACATCATTTTGTATTTATTGCATACCATTTTGCATTTCACATTGCCATGCATATGGCTAACAATATTGTACCTGTTAAGTTTACTTTCTTTGCAGGCACGATATTGTATGTACGGCTCATTTGAGGCCGGCGCAACCGGACGAGCCGCACAGGTATGGTATCCTCCAAGTGAGACGTTTTGAGAATTACATAATTCTCTTACATCCTTTCTGCATTGTAGTGTAGATTGGCGTATGCTAGCTTATAACTGTTGCATGTGTGCTTCATTACAGCTTCCTCTGCATGATCATAAGTTATGCTCGGCTTCTTGCATCGTCTTGAATTTTGCCCCTGCCTTCGGGCGCATACTTTGTTTTGTCTTGCATGTTTGTCCAAGTCTTCGGCCTTGTCAAAGATGGGTCGTCTCTGGACTTTGACATTCACTCCCGTCATTGTTATGACTTCCGAGTTCTGTCAAAGAGGGGCAACTGTAGACACCCCATTTTTGACCGTCCTCAAGACTTGGACGTCACCGCTTGAACACTCGGTGACTATCCATGTTTGTGTTTGTTTGGAGTTCCCGGAGTTCTCGGCTACGCACCTTGCCTCAGGACCTCCGAACTTGACTGTTTTGTGTCTGGTTTTGCACCAAACACTTGTGTTTTGCCTTGGAAGGGCAGGGGATGCTTTGTGAGGCACCCCCACATACCACCGGCTGTGGCTAGAGGCCACCGGCTGGCTGGTGTTGCCATCGGTACTATATTGTGCCGGTCGGCACTCTTTTTGGCAAAATTACCATTTTGCCCTGCTGACCACTTTACAGCTGTTTTTGGAGATATTTTCAGACAACTTTCTGGTGCTGGTTTCCCCTCCATACACGTGTATGGAGGGATGAGCCCTTGGATGCCTTAACTTGTAAGTTTTGTGCCTATACAAGAGAAGGATCTTCTCTTGGCTCAAGAGTTAGAATTTTTGGAGAGTTAGACATTTTAGGAGAGGGAGAAGCTCTGGTTTTAGGTTAGGTTTTGTGTATCTATCCTATCTCTCTCTTTCTTTCTTGTTTTGTACACTAGGTGTTTGTGCCTTACTATTGCACATCAACACCTAGTGTTTCACCTTCCTCTTGGAACTGAGGTGCTAAGGGCTTGTTCTTAGTGTTCTTGACTGGTTTGGAGCTCAAGGAACCAACAACTTCAACATTTGTGAAGAAGATCATCAAGGGTAAGAAACTTGTTTTATTTACCCCATTTTTGCATTCCATTTTTGCCTAGTTTAAAACAGTTTTTGTGCTTAGTCTATAACACATAAAAGTTCTGTTTTTTAAGCCCCTTTATTGTTTATTAAGAGTGCTTGGTGGTTTGGGTAGGTTTGACCACCCTTAGGCCTTGAAAAGTGCCATTTTTAGGCCATTTTGTGAGAGCTCCGAGACATTGGTGCTTGGGCCTCTCCACCACTGAAATCTTGAGGGATTTCAGTGGTGGAGATGGTGCCATAAAGTCTCCAAAAGGAGAGGGCCACCCCCTCTCCTTGATGTCCTTGAAAAGGGAAAGATTTGGCCTCCAAAGGAGCACCATGTTTGGTTGTGTGTTGAACATGTTTTGGCTGTTTTTCATGCTTATATTGTCATGATATAACATGTTTCTAAGTTGGTTTTAGTACTCCTTGCATGTTTTGCATGGTTGCTTTGTAATGCCTTAATAGTCCCTTAACATGTCTAGGTTGTATGCCCTAGTTTGAGCATGTTTTAGGCTTAAACTTATGAATGTTTCATGCTTATTTTGCCATGTTTTAGCTCTGTCCATAGTCATTCGGGTCAATCTTAGCATGCCTAATATAGCCCCTTTGCATTGTAGCTTGTATGCTTCAAGTAGGTGCATGTGTAGTATGCATTGATTCCATCTCTTCAATGGTTTGGAACCATTTAGCATGTTATTTCAGACCTTTTGGTGTGCTTGTATGCTCACCTTAGTTGCCTCTTGAATGCTTTAAAAGCGTATGTTGAATGCTTCATCCATTGGTCATGTTGCATGCCTTTATGCTTAAGCCTCTTAGATGCCATCTAAGTAGCCTTTTGGCTTTGTTTTGACATACTAAAAACCTATTTTTAGTTGTTTAGTGCATGCCGTAATCGCCTTGCATAAGTTTGGTTCAAAGCCTCTTTGACTAGCTTTAAGCCTTAGACCATTTGCATGCTTTGTTTGGTCTATCTTCGACTTGGTTTGGCACCATGTTTTGCATGTATTTCAGAGCTTTACAATGCATGCTCATTGTCTATGTTTGGTCTCTTTAAGTGTGCTTGAGAGTTGCCATGTTCATGCTTAAGGTTTGGATCATAATACTTGCATGTGTGTGTGTGTGTTTAGTCTCCATTTCTAGGCACTTTGGCCACTGATTTTAGGCCAATTAGGAGTAGCCTAATTCATGTTTTAGTCCACTCCATTGCTTGGCTTGTATGCCTCTTTGCTTAGGTTGCATACTTAACATGTTTAGCTTGCTTGCATAATCCATGTTGCATGCTAGATAACATGCTTAGAGTTGCATCATATGAGCATGCATGCTTGGCCTCTTGAAGTGAAATGTGATAGAGGTTAGGCACTTTTGTGTGTTTATTTGGTTGCATTGCATTTGAAACTAAAGTTGCATACTTGGTTCTCCGGGCCATCATGCATGGAAATGTGTGATTGGTGGTCCGGGAATCGAGGCACTGGCCCCTTTGAGTCACTAATATGATAAGGGCTGTGTTTGGTGCATACATGCTTTGAATTGCCTTGCCATGCATGTTGTTCCCTTCTGCTGCTGTGAGTTGCAGGTTCTGCAGGTGTTAAGTGCCAGCCGGCACTATTTAGTGCCGACCGGCAGTCAATTGCCAGCCGATAACTTCATCTAGTGCCGGTGGGCTCCTTCTTCAGCCGGTGGGCTCCTTCTTCAGCCGGTGGTGCTCTACCCCAGCCGGTGGTACTCCCCAGTGCCCTGAGAGGCACTCCTGGGACTTTGGCAATTTTCAAAGGAGGATAGCAGGGAAAACAGAGGCAATCCGTGCATGGCAGTGCGATTCTGAGCCAGTCCCGAGCGCGTGCTGAATTCGGACCTCATCCCGAGGCGGTTTACTGTTTAATTAGATTAATTATTTTATTTAATTAATTTAGTTGATTTGTAATAATTAATTAGCTTGTGTAGTTAATTAGTTATTCAGTTTTGTATATTCTTTCGGTCCTTCCGAGTGAGGGCAAAGTTGTAATAAGTGTGGGTGAGTGGGTGTATGTCTTCCAACCCCCATTTCTTTCTATCCCTTTTATTTACCCGCTTTCGATGGTAGATTAGGGCATACTTATTTTAGCATACCTTATGCAATGCATGCGTGCATTCATGCATTTGTTTACATGCACTGGGCTCGGTACATCATACAAACTGCATAGCAATTTTCAATTCCAAATTGAATACGTGCTACTCGCGCATTTCACATGCCATGTTTAGGGTTAGCCGAGCCTACTCTAGATTGCATCTATGCTTGTGTTGCATTAGCCACTTAACATGAACTAGGTCATGCATGTTTGCTAACCGGGTTATTGTTTTTGGCACGGAGTACGATGTAAGTTTTTTATGCTTTAGCATATCGCATGCGTGTGAATGTTGACATGACAGTAGGCTTACCATGCGGCTAAATGCTTATGTGTTATAAACTGCTTGAATGCCTGTGGGTGGAGGTTGGATTGCGTGAGTTGGAACAACTCATTGAAATTCGTATTTTTAGCCTACTTGCGAGTAGCAAAAGAAAACAACACGTTTTTCGAGACAAAACGGATATGCAATGTTTATTTCCAAGTTAGGCAATCTAGTCTATACTTTTGTGTTGTGCGCATCACATAGTAATTCTAGGTTAATAACCGGAATAAGAACGCATAAAGTTTTCAAAAACGGATATCATGGTTAGTAGAGGCCGGTCTTCGGACCGGGCGAAAGGGGGTGCTCATAGCTGACCTTCCCCGATCGTACCCAAGCTCCCGAGCCAAGACCACTTTGGTGATGACGGACATGTGGCCTTCGGCACCGAGTCAGGGTTTCCTAAATTTCCCATTTTAAAATATTTAGGTGGCGACTCTGTAATCTGGCAAAGCAGTCCATGTTTGGCGCTACTTTTTCAAAAATCTATTTTCTCAAACGATTTGCCGGATTTGGACTCTTTGGTTCAGATTTAGAACCGACACGAAAACGAGTCCTTGAACTGTAGAGTGAAGCCCACGGGCGCGTCTACAGTTGCCAAATTTTTAAGGCAAACGCCACTGCTACCAATTCAAGATCATGCGTCGGGTAAGTCTTTTCATGTGGTCGAAGTTGTCGAGAAGCATAGGCAATTACCTTTCCATTTTACATTAGTACACAACCCAACCCTTTATATGAAGCATCACTGTAAATTTGAAATACATCCGTACCATTAGGTGAAGTTAAGATTGGTGCAGTCACTAATCTGGTTTTCAATTCTTGAAAGGCTGATTCACACTGATCATCCCAATCAAACTATACATTCTTCTGTGTTAATTGTGTCAATGGCATTGCAGATTTTGAGAAGTCTTTCACAAATCTTCTGTAATAACTAGCAAGTCCCAGAAAACTTCTAACTTTTGTCACATTTGTCAGTCTAGGCCAATCCATAATAGCTTCAATTTTCTGAGGGTCAATTGAAATACCATCCTTGTTGATTACATGCCGCAGAAATGCCATATTGTCAAGCCAGAACTCACATTTGGACAATTTAGCATATAATTTCTTTTCTCTCAAAGTCTGTAGAGCAGTTCTCAAGTGATTCTCATGATCTTCCCTACTTTTGGAGTAAATCAAAATGTCATCAATAAATACAACAACAAATACATCCAGAAATGATTGAAATACTCTATTCATAAGGTCCATAAAGGTAGCAGGTGCATTAGTCACCCCAAATGGCATTACCAAAAATTCATAATGTCCATATCTAGTTCTGAATGTAGTTTTCTCTATATCTTATGTCCTAACTTTTAACTGGCGATACCCAGATCTGAGGTCAATCTTGGAAAACACTTGGGCTCCCTGAAGTTGATCAAACAAATCATCTATTTGGGGCACAGGGTATTTGTTCTTGATGGTTACTTTGTTCAATTCTCGATAGTCTATACATAACCTTAGAGATCCATCTTTCTTTTTAACAAATAAAACCAGAGCACCCTAAGGTGAGGCACTCGGACAGATGAATTTCTTATTGAGCAGTTCCTGAAGTTGAGTTTTTAATTCTTTCAGTTCTGAGGTAGACATTCTATAGGGGGTCTTGGAAATAGGTTGTGTTCCCGGGATTACTTCAATAGTGAATTCAATCGCTCTATCAGCTAAGTCTCCAGGCAAGTCATTCAGAAACACATCGGGAAATTTACAAGCAATAGGAATAGTTTCCACATTAGTACTATCAGATGATGTAGTTAGTATACAACACAAGTAGCCCCTACATCCCTTCCTAAGCAATTTAACAACTTTCATGGCCGAAACCAAGCATGGGGAGGAACTACCCCATTTCCAGTAAAACTAAATTCAAACATACCCGATGGTCTAAACACAACAGATTTACTTGCACAGTCAATAGTAGCACAGTATTTAGTCAACCAGTCCATACCAAGATGCAATCAAAGTGGTCAATACTCAAAAGCAGCAAATCAATGTATAACGTCATTTCACCAATCAAAACATCACATGCCGGATATACATAAGCACATACCATAGAACCCCTAGATGGCGTAGATATAGACAATAAATAATTCATGGATTCTAAGGGTCTAGTTAGTTCCCAAGAAAAAGCATGCGATACAAATGAATGTGTGGAGCCAGAATCAATCAGCACATAAGCATTCTTAGCACATATAGAAATTATACCTAACACCGCAGATTCGGTGTTCTACGCATCACCAGGCACAAGTGCGAACACCCTCTCTTGCCTCAACGTTTCATTGTTAGTGTCACCTCTAGCATTCGTTCTTGCATTGGTTCTTGCTACAGAAACAGACTTGGCTAAACTTGACACAGGACGGCTAACCTCATTGGATCTCATCAGGCAATCCCTAACCATGTGGCCAGCCTTGCCACATTGAAAACATACACCTAATGTTCGGTAACAAGCACCTTTGTGCTTCCTTCCGCAGTCGGGGCTGTTTGGAGTAGATCCGCTACTTTGACTAGAGCTACTGGAAGATCCTGTATTTTGCTTCTTCGAAAATGACCGGCCCTTCTTGAAATTAAATTCGGTTCTCTTTCCTTTGCATTCGATTGTTGGAGTTGTAGTTTGTTTCTTAGCTACTATTATGGCTTCTGCCATCAATGCCCTGTCGAGCACCTCTACATAAGTAGGCAATTTCAGGACACCCACTCGATCAAATACTTCCAAGTCCAGTCCTCCCTCAAACATTCATGCTTTCTTGTAATCAGTGTCTACCATGTGCGAAGCAAGACGAGCTAGTTCAGTAAACTTAGCTTCATATTCAGCCACAGACATTCTGCCTTGTTTGAGTTCTTGAAATTCAGAAACTTTTCGGTCCCTGAAGCATTAGGGAAAGTACTTGTTCTACAATATCTCATTGAATTGTGCCCATGTCATGTCCCCATTGTTATTTCGAACCAACAGCCACCATCTCTGGGCTTCATCCTTTAGGGTGTAAGTAGCCAAAAGGACCTTCTGAGTTGTAGAGCAAGGAAACACTTCAAATAACTTTTCTCTTTCCAATAACCAAGTTTCTGCCTTCAATGGTTCAATACCATCCAAGAAGGTCGGCGGCTTCATTTTCATAAATTTTTGAGTCAAATTGATGATGTCATTGTTGTCCGGTTCGACTAGTACTGGTGGAGGCAGAGAAGGTAAAGGTTGTTGTCTTTGTTGTTGCATCATAGCTTCAGTCAACACCGCAAGCATCTGTTCCATTCGGCTCATACAAGCCTCTGAAGATTTGCTTACATCATTTCCCCTTGCATTCTTCATATTGCTATAGAAACACCAAATAATAATAAACATAGGAATAGTTTCACTCAGATTTACATTCAGTTTTTCATTTCCATTTGGATTACCGCACACTCACATATGCAGATAGAATGCCCCTGCTTCTTACTAGGACATCATAAGCTCATATAGACTTGTACGTGTGGTATAACTCATGCTCTAATACCACTCTATCACGACCCAAACTCGTCCCTATGGATTTAACATCGTAACCTGCTAGTAATCCTTGGATTACCGAAGGCCTCTAAATAGAATAATATATATAACAGGGGCTGCGGAAGCAAATATACAAACCTACATAGTCCATAGAGCTGTGCAGACATACATGGGACAGGAAATTTAAACTTTTCATATACATATATACATACAGATGTAGCGTTGAAAATACAGTAGCCTTACATCACCTAAGCCACTTACATAAGATTTCAAATGTGTTCAGACCAGTCATAAACATTTAGAAAGTACAAAAGTCCTAAGGACACAAAATCTTGGGTAGATCTCAAAAGGAAACCTCCACGGAAGGCGTGATGGTTGGCTAACACCAAAACTCGCCAGGCAGCATCACAAGCCTGGTCACGTCCTTGCTCACCTACATATATACAAATAATACAGTGAGGTAGAACCCAGTGAATAATAACTAGGTAAAGGGTTTTAATGAATAATGTCCGGCATAGAGTTAGAATTCAGATTTTATATTAAAAATGTATTCTTATCGGAAACAAAGTCTTAAGCATATTTAGATTGCAAATCAGAATTGGATTCAGAAACATGCTCATATTCAAATTTAGATTTTGCATAAGTTCATACGTCGTACACTCCTTATCTAACATATCAACTTGGTCCTGAGACCCACATGCATAGTCGGTACCGACGACCATAAAGGTCCATATCTTGCGCGCAAGTAGCCGTGGTATTGTTACCCCTAGGTGAGCGCCACGTGAATATAGGCCTCGATATTGATACCCCCGGGCAAGGGCCACGTGAATATAAGCCACAGTATTATTACCCCTCGGCGAGGGCCACGTGCATATTGGCCACGGTATTCTTACCCCCAGGCGAGGGCCACATGAGCTAAGGATGCCACAAATACATTTTAAAAAATGGACATTCATTCATAATTCATAAAATAGCATTTCAGAAAACAGATCGTATCATACCAGTCAGAAAATACTTGTAATTAAACATAGCTTTACAGAGTTATTACTCACAGTCAACATATGGCTCCAAGTAAACAAGTAGAGTAGGCAACTCACTTATCTTGAGGCGCGTGACCTACATAACATGACAGTGACATACATTGAAACACACACTCGAATTGCACATAACACATGTTCTTGTCCTAAGTGTGTTTCTAGCCTTTATCCTCATTATAGTGTCTAAAACAAGGCCTAGAAACGCCTAGGATGGAATGAGGATGCAACAATGCATTTGAAAACATTTTTCAAATTTTGTTGAAAACAAGGTCCACGCTCGACCGTGGCTTTCCTTGCTCGGGCAGACATGCAAGAAGTGAAGGTTCGCTCGAGCGTGACTTCTCTCGCTCGAGCGGACTGTAAACTTTGGAAAAAGTATTGATTGTTTTCTTTTCACTCTCGGCGGACGCTCGATCTACGCTCGAGCGTGAGACTCAAACCCTTGCTCAAGCATGACTTCTGTCGCTCAAGCATGCTACAAAACATCTGAACTTCTGGATACATGCATTTCACACTCGAGCAAGCTTCCAGTTGCTCGAGCGGAGGTGCACACACTCAGAGTGAGCGTGAATGCAAATTCTGGAATTTTCAGATTTGATCTTCAAGCTCAAAACTCAAATTCTACACTTCAAAACTCATCCTCTTGGGCCGAAATTTTGGGAATCATTTAGAAACTCACAAAATATAATGATTTAAAGATTATTTCATGAAATCAAGGCCCAAAAACATACAAATTGTTCAAAAATTCATCTTGAAATGGATGAGCATGATGTAATTATGCCATGCATGTACTCATTTGAATTCATAACTTCCAAAACATGATCACACGAGATATTCTTTCCCAAAACATGGTGAATTCTTAGATTACAACTATATTACAAACATGCATGTGAGAATTCTCAAGAAAACAAGCTCAAAACTCCATGATATGGACATGCATGCATGAATTGATTCTCAGATCTACTCTTTAAGTTATTTCTTGACTTTAATCTCTAATTTCCATGAACCCCTGCATTAAACAACTCCATTAATTAAAAGGGTGGATTCCTACCTTAAGCCTTGAATTCTCAAGTGTGGTAGCTTAATCCTCCAAGTCCTCTTCAATTTCCTCTAGATCTCAAGCAATTCTCTTGGTTTGAGTTCAATTTCTCTCCTCTCCCTCTCCCTCTCCCTCGCGTTTGGTTCAAGAATGAGGAAAAAAAAATAAGAATGTCAAAACATGTAATAAGGTGCAGAAGTGGTCTTGCATAAGCCGACTTAGTGGCATTTAAGTAGTTGATCTAAATTAAGCTAAGTAGTATTAATTAATCCAATTTAATCGTTCCAAACTGAATTTTAATTAAACCTACCATAAAATCCTATAAATCTTAATTAACATATAAATCAAGTTAATTTTTGAATCGGATGCCGATAAGACCTTCAATTTGCAACCGAAAGAAAAAACGTGATCAGATCTTTTCCACGTTAAACAGATATAGGCACAAATAATGTAACACACATATGCAATTTAATTCAAAATTTCTCCTAAATTACTGATTAGGCATAATTAATCTTGGATTAACGTTAATGAGGGATCGGGGTTGTTACAATTGAGCTATTGATATGATGGACCAAACTTGGCCCATCACTTTACGGTTAGCTAGGCCAAGCGGGCCAAGCGGAGTTCTGCTGTGGTTGAAGGCAATGACAGTGCTTGTATGTTTCCAACCAAGCTAATAGCTCAGTTGAGCTCTGAATGGCAGCACGACACATGTCTCATGGGTAGTGATCACGGTCCTAACCAAACTATTGCTAGCTCGGCCAAAAGTGTCTCTGTTGAGTGTTTTTTGTGCCCCAACAGTTTGTGGGGGACAAATAGTGACATGTCCAAGTTAGTGTTGTCCTTGATAAGTACATGTATATAAGGGAATAATGAAACATAATGTTCTTGCCCAAAGATAATGGGTATAGTGCGCACTACATGGAGGAATGAGACGAGTTGCCTGTATAAAAGCCTTGGACTTCAGTGTGGATGGTATGCAATTTGAGATACACGAAAAATGCTCTCATTCTCCCATTCTCCGAGGGTGCTAACTAGACTATCGGAGGGGTTTTTCGGCGAGATACCTGTCGATTAGCTCACCTCTGCTGTATTTACAAGAGAAACGACGTCGTTAAAGTGAATAGGACGCGGAGGCAAGGAGTACATAAGTGAAGATTATTTACTCCCCGTACAATCATCATCAAGCCCAACAACAATAATAATATCATATCTAAACTTACATTTAAAATAATAATAATAATAATAATAATAATAATAAACCAAAACTAAGAGAGAGAAAGAGAGAAAGAGAGAGAGTTGCAAAAATCTTAGAGGTGGCAATTCATATCGAAGAAGATAAGAGATGAGAGAGAAGAGAGAAGAGAGAGGTAGATCGGAGATGCAACTGGCAGCAAAATCGACATAGATCGGTAGAGGAGTAGTGGCGACGTCCCTTTTTTTAAATCTGGAGAGAGGGTGTTGACGATGGTGATCTAGTTGTTATTGGCGGTGATGATGGCAGTGAGAACGAGTTCAGATAGGGTAGGGAAGTTAGTTTTAGCCTTGTTGCCATGGAACTCCCTCGCCACTGTGTCGTACACTTGCGCCATCTCCTCAGTAGTGTCAAAGGTGTCAAGCTAGACGCGACTTTTCTTGCCAAGATCTAGGATCTCGACGGCATACCTTCCCCATGGCCTCTTCCCCATGCCTTTGTAGCAAGTCTTCTTGCCGTTGACAACTTAGCTGCTGTTGACAGCGTTGATGGTGGTGGAGGTTTTATCTCTCAGAACCATGTTTTGGTTTGGAGTTTGGAGAACCCTAGAGGTCTCTTTCTCTTTACTCTCTCTCATGGCATCGATCTCTCTAGTGTCAACCTGAACCGGCGATGCTATCATATTGCAGTGGAAGTGGTGATAAGCAAGAGAGAGAGAGAGAGAGAGCGTTAGAGAGAGAGAGAGAGATGCTTGGGTTTGCGTAATGGATTCAATAGATAAATTTGTAGGAATACGTAATGGTAATGGGTATTTTGGTCATTCCGAATTGTCTTGTCCTTATGGACATAATAAAGTAGCATCTGGACCTTTGGATAAAAGAAATTCAAATTTTGACTTTTAAACTGAGTGCCCTTTCTTGAACACCCCTAAAACTCATAATAGATATAGGGGTTCAACTTGAGCGGATTGAGAGGTTGTCCAAGCCCATCTCAAGTTGTGCATAGTGCTGTTGCCCAAGCTCGACCAAATTAAGCCCAAATTGTTCCAAATCTGCTTAAAATTTTGATTTTTATTTTTTTAAAAATATTTTATAGTAAGGTTGATTAATTTGTTAAAATTAGACATTGAGAACATATTTTTAATAAAATCATTAATAACCTCAAAATAAATAATTCATATGATGTGAGAGAGATGGGGAGATGAGAGAGGAGAATAGAGGAACAAGTATCATGTTGCGGCGGTCTTTGTAATTTGTGAGTGAGAAAATATTTTGTATTGTATTACTTGTGTAATAAATATGGTAAACTACCAATAGGTCCTAATAGTTAGACTTAATTCTCATCAAGTCCTATTGAAAATAAGTCTTGGTAAAATTGTCGCTAAAAATAATTTTTTTGTGACAATTATTTATATATGTCGCTAAAAATTGAAAATTAATGACTTTTTTTTGTCATGATATTTATAAATTGTCACTAAAACTTACAATTAGTGACATTTTTTTATAACAAATTTTTATATTAGACAATAAGTTCACTTTTTAGGACCTACACGTAATATGGTTCAACGATTTAAATTATTTTAACTTCATCAAACGGCTAATAATTTAAATATATTTAATATTTATATACAATTCGAAGATTAGGTTGTTGGTGTCTCTGCCCGGTCAAAATGTAATTCACACTTCTAAATTTCTATCCAAACCCACAACGATTTCAAAAATAAATTATTGAAGCTCTAAATTTTTTTGGATTACTTGAATTGCTCAAATTGAATCCGTCCAAACAACAAACTTAAATTGATTCAAATTGCGTAAATTGAGACCGTCCAAGTTACAACTCTAAATAGATCCCCGAAGAAAGAGCAAGAAAGAAAGAAGAGGGGTGGTTAGAGTTTCATCAAATGAAGAACATATTGGAATTTCATGTACATATATATTTTTTTTTTTTTAAAACAGGAAAGTCATGTTCTTGGAGCCAAGGACCAGAGATAAAAAAAGAAGGGAAAAAAATACTGTTCATGCTTTTCGTTCTTCTTCTTGTTGAATTTGTTTTTGGACAAAATACGGGGCCAAAAGTAAAGACCTAAAATTAACCATACAAGACAAAGGTGTCCTACTCAGATATACAATTTCTATTATCCATATTAACCACATTAACAGAAGGATTACACTGTAACTTGATTAAAAGTATAAAAAATTGATTGTTATATTTAAAAAATTAAGAATGAAATTAAGATTTTGTGTTGCAAAATGAAATTTATTCAAAATATTTATATACAAATGACCCCTCTGCATTTTTATAATTGATACGAGTCACAATATATGAATTCATAGATAACGAAATAAAAATATATTCATTGAAATAGTGTCTTTTGTAGCTAACGCAAGAAAATAACCGGTGATGAGCAAAGATTTAACGGGGGATTGGCCAATCATATATTTTGCAATTCCCCTCCTGCAGGATATAACCATTTCAGCACATGCCAATTTTTTTTTTTTTTTTTTTGTATGATGTTGTACAAACTTTACCACTATACTTATTAATAATTCACTTATGTTTGATTGCGAGATTTGGGAAGATATTTGAAAAGAAAAGGAAAAAAAACTAGGTAAAATGTGAATAAAATCTATATAATAAGGGAGGACTGTTTTTGAAAATGTCCCAGATACAATTGTCCTACTAGGACATTTCAACGGCTGAGATGACTTTTAATAATAACATCAAACGCTTAAAAATGTATAAACTAATCTAAGAATTTTAGATTCCCGCCCAAACACACTCTCCCACTCTCCCACCTACCCACGTCTCCTTCCCCATTCCATCTTTATCTCTTCTCTACCACTGTTGCACGTCTCCTCTCCCATTGCCTCCTTATCTCTATCTCCCTCTTTGTTCCTCTTCTTTATCTTTCTGATTCTCTGCCTTTCCCCCTCTCCCTCCACCCGATCTCTGCCTCGCTGCCTCTCCCCCTCCACCTAATCTCTGCCTCTCGCTGCCTCCCCCCCTCTCCCCTCCTCTCCCCCCACCCTTTCGTATCCCGATCTCTGCCTTTCCCCCTCCACCCGATCTCTGCCTCTCGCTGCCTCTCCCCCTCTCCCCCCACCCTTTCGCAACACCGCGATACCAAGGTAATAGTTCTGAGTTCTATTCCTCACCATTATTGATTTCTGTCTCCAATAACTGCTGAATGGTTTTCCTGATTCATCAAATCACCCAAAACTGCAAATGGGTTTTCTTCATTTGTTAAATATAAAATTTCATTTGTAGGCTTGCGGAGAAAGCAGATTCGCAGATTCGCCCTCCCACTTTCATCGACTGATCAGGTCTTATATGCATATGTGAGTTCCTCTGTCTGTGTAGTTCTGCATCACCCGAGTGTCCTATCTAATAACTCCAATAACTGCTGAATGGTTTTTCTGATTCATCAAATCACCCAAAACTGCAAATGGGTTTTCTTCATTTGTCAAATTATTCAAAAAATAAATATAAAATCTTATTTGTAGGCTTGCTTTCAACCACAGATTCGCAAGGGTTTCCGATTATTCAAGAATGATATTATGATAATAGCGTCCCACTTTCATCGACTGATCAGGTCTTATATGCATATGTGAGTTCCTCTGTCTATGTAGTTCTGCATCACCCGAGTGTCCAATCTAATAACTCCAATAACTGCTGAATGGTTTTTCTGATTCATCAAATCACCCAAAACTGCAAATGGGTTTTCTTCATTTGTCAAATTATTCAAAAAATAAATATAAAATCTTATTTGTAGGCTTGCTTTCAACCACAGATTCGCAAGGGTTTCCGATTATTCAAGAATGATATTATGATAATAGCGTTTTTAAAACTACACAGCATAATGATTTTGTTTTTGTTTTTAAGCAATATGTCACTGCCTTTTCACCATGAAATACTTTCAACAGACGCAGAAGGAATTAGCGCTGAAGGTGAAGATATCTAAGCCAGCAACTGCAGGTGAAATTCTACTCATTTTGAGGAGGATAGGAGTTTTGGGTGTGTTGCATATACATATATACATGTATTGATAAGATTTTGGTATTCAATATTTGGGATAGCTACCACTTGATAGATCCTGTTTAGGATAATACTTGAGGTCAACTATCAACCAGATTAAATTGTTTCTGTTCTCTGGTCTGACCAGTGAATACGTAACAGTTCTGCAAGTGATATGGAAAAAAACTGGGACGAAAATGTTGATGTTTTGTTGTTATGGTTAGGCCTGACATGATTTATATTTTCCCTCCTCATTTTATAAATTTTGCAAGGATGATGAATTTCCATCGTTCTTTTGGCAGGGACCTATTTGAGTGTTTTTGATTTCTGCTCTGGGAGATGTCGCCATAATTCTGAAAGTGTGGTACGTAGTGATCTGTTGGTTCCAGTTCCTGCTGTTTCTGTTTCAAGTTGCTTATTAATTTGACAAATGGGTTTTCTGTCTCTATTAAAACTTATGAGTTCTGAGTTCTATTCCTCACCATTATTGATTTCTGTCTCCAATAACTGCTGAATTGTTTTCCTGATTCATCAAATCACCCAAAACTGCAAATGGGTTTTCTTCATTTGTCAAATTATCAGGTCCCCTTGAAATTTTTAGCAGAAGTAGCCACTTTTGTAGATGTAAAAAACTTTCAGGATTGTTAAATTTACCATGTATGCTAAAATCAATACTGGGAACATCTGGCGATGATTTGTGTTCTCAACATATATAGAAGTAAATTATCAAATATCAATTTTGAATGTTTTGAATGTTTAGAAGTAAACTTTCAGGATATTTTTATTTTGAATGTTTGATCTATTTTGTCTTCCTCACAGAGGTTGAGGCTTAATCTGTTGTTTTCCCTGTGCTATTAATGTTACAGAGAGTGGTCAAGGAGAAAAATGCTCTTGCAGAAAGATTGAAGAGTGCTGAAGCTGCACGGAAAAGATTTGATGAAGAACTGAAATGCCATGCCACAGAAAAAGTGACTCGAGAGGCTCTCATGGAGGTCTCTCTGATCTCTCTAATTTCTATTTTTTGGGTTTATGAAAACGAATTAAACTAACATTAGGCCTTATATTTCTGAGGCTACTGTTATTGTGAGAGCTGTGAGTTATTACAAAAACAATAATAACTATCCAATGCCTTGGGGAGGGAAGGAGGTGGCAGCAGTGGGTGGATGGTGGTGTACAGGGAATGGGTGTTTGGGCCGCTATCCATCTGGAAAAGTTAGTATTTGAACATATATACATTTCAATCACATATTCTTTCAGTCTACTGCATCTATTGTGCCACAGTTGTGGCAGCCTTCAACTGGGGCTCTTATGACTAATGATTCCAGTGACACTAAACTAGCTGAAGAGTCAGCTGCATGCATTGCATTATCTAAAAATGATTCTTATGTCATATCTGCCGTGGGTGGGAAGGTCTCTTTGTTCAACATGATGACATTTAAGGTTAGCTATCCTTATTAGTGCGAGTATCTTAGAGTTTGTTCTCCATTGTTGCTTGGTTCCAGCTTGCTGCTGGCTCTGCTACTTTTGATTGTTGATGTGTTACTAAATGAAATCAGTAATTTCTGATCAGGTTATGACAACTTTCATGGCTCCACCTCCTGCAGCAACCTACTTGGCATTCCATCCGCAAGACAACAATATAATTGCCATAGGAATGGAGGATTCTACCATTCAGATATACAATGTTCGGGTTAATGAGGTGAAACACCCATCTTTAACAAGTCAAGGAGCTAACAATTGTACCTGAATTAAAGGATTACAATCAGATGTTGCATATGCTGATACTGGCCATAGTCGTATCATTACTGCCTTTTTTCTTTTCTTTTTTTACGGTTGAAATAATAATATACAACACTAGGATATGCGGTGGCAAGGTTGTGGGGATGGAATTTGGCTTTGGTTTGGAATTATTTGACTTCTAACTTTTTCACTGCCATATAATTTGTCATGCAGTTTGTGAATATCAACCAACCATCAGCTGTGTGTTTTTATTTAAAATGTAATTTGGTGATTAAGCGTAATTGGGTTTTGTAGATCAGTGATTGCTCAAGGACAATATTACTCTTTTTAATTTACTTTTGACACCTTTGCAGGTAAAAACGAAGCTCAACGGTCACCAGAAACAAATCACAGGGCTTGCATTTTCCAAGAATCTGAATGTACTGGTATCATCTGGGGCTGATGCGCAGGCAAGTGTTAGATTCAATAAGATTTCTTTTTTCCTTGCAAATTTATGCCTTCGTCTGGAATCATTTCTGTGAATTACCCTAAGATGAAACACCATATTTTATTGGAAGAGGGGAAAATGATGAGTGTATTTTATTTTTCTGGTTATTTTGCATGATGTTGCACCACCTACATTATTACATTACAATATTTGATGCTTGATTTGAATTGCAGCTCTGCGTCTGGAACATTGATGGATGGGAGAAGAGGAAAGCAATGCCCATACAAGTACCAACTGGCCACCAATCTCCCCTGGTTGGAGAAACTAAAGTTCAGTTCAATAAGGATCAAACCCATCTGTTAGTGGTCCATGAAAGCCAAATTGCTATTTATGATAGCCAGCTCGAGTTGTTCAGTAAGTTTGCCTCATTGTTTTTATGTTCATGGAGTTTGTATATCAGTTTTACTCTGCTTTATTGAAATTCACAATTATGGATCTATTGACTTGACAATTTGCTAAACACTTGATGGTTCGTTCAACCACCACAATCAATTGATTATCAATTAATAAATCTATAACTAGATCTCAACCAAATTGCATGTAATTAACCCAATTCATCATACAAAGGCACAAATCCCAAGTTTATATCAATGGTTGAGATCAATAGATCTGCCGCCCAAGACTTCTCTCCCTAAGCATCATTGTCTTTCCCACCTACCCACGTCGGCCTCCCCACCTTCCCTTTCTCTGGGAGCTTGCATTTTAAGATTAGTATCCAAAGTTTGGTAATGAGGTGCGGTGTTGCCTTTTAGTCAAACTTGGTTCTAGATCATGACACAATGCAATTATACAATTGAATTTATTATTTTTATAACTGTATTTTAATCTTAATATTATTTACACCGTGCCTTTAGGCACGGGCATACGCTAGTATACTTACATTTCACACACATTTTTTTTCTTTTCTTTTTTTTCTTTTTTTTTTTTTTCCAAATCTCTCAACTATACACAACGTTAGTTTCATTTCATGAGGAAAAATAATTTACAAACAGAATTATCCTTAAAGAAAAAATTAACTACAATGACGAGGTATTGACAATACTGAAATTATAAGTCATAATAAATGGTGTTTTAAATGAAAATAACGATAATTATACATTTTGAACACAATTGACAACATCATTTATTTGCTGATACAATTAATGAATTATTGACGAAAATGAACCTAACTGTTATTTGATACATCAATAAGATCTTTTTTGCTGATTGAAAAAAAAAAAAAAAAAAAAAAAAAACCTATCATTTGAATTAAAAATTTTAGAAAAATCACTGTAATCATATCAAAAGTGTAGGGTTAATTGTATTTTTTTTTTTTCAAATATCAAGGGAGGTAAGTGTAATGAATCCAAACAAAAAATACAAGCACATGTAAGTAATTTTTTATTATTTTTTATTTTTTCTCTTTAATGAACTTTTTAAGATTTTTTAATAAATATTTTTCCTTTTAGTACATCTAAAAAAAATTATTGCCTAATATATATATACAATAAAAACAACGAAAAGACAAAAAAAAAATTAAAATAAAAATAAAACTGAAAATTAAATCTCAAAGCTAAACTAAACATGAATTTTTTCCCATCAATAGCATGAAGAAAGATTGTTATAACCAACTGGGTCTAGTTTAATTGGTCACTATAACTTTCTTAAATGCGTGTCTTTGAGGAGATCATGGGTTCAATTTTCTTTAGTGAAAATTGACTTAAGGTGGCAAACATTCCACGCTTTGCAAAGAATGAGAAGTCTAACGTCCAAAAAAAAAAACAAAAAAAAAAAAAACAGAAAGACTGTTATTCAATGAATGATTGATTACAACTTTGTAACTAATCCTGAGTTAAGTATTAATTCTTGAGCTTAACCAGAATTATTTTGGATATGATTTATTTTTTAATTTATTATAAAAAGACATCCAAAAAATTAAAACGATAATATGATTAAAATAAATTAATAAATTAATAAGTCACTTATTTATTGCGCCCCCAAACAAGCTTAAGTAACTACATAGTTTCAACTTACACTAACTAATTATTGCTATAATAGAATTTGTTGCGTTGAGTAATGTTCCTCTGTTCTGTTAGGACTGCACTTTGGTGTGGACTAGCAGAAAGCTAAAGCTAATCATATGATGAGCTGATGTTGAGCTGGAGGCTTTATCCTTTACCCTTTGAATACCAAAAATAAAAAATAAACTGTAAATAATATCGATAGTTTTTATATTTTGTCAGTTGTATTATTTTAGTTATTATTGTGGGGGCTGAGTTTGAGATGCCGTATATAAATAGGAGCCGTATATAAGTCGGCTCATAATGGCTTTACCCTCGGGATAAGATTGTCGAGAAGACGAGTGAAGTGGGTCGGTCGTGGCCGAATAGAACTAGATTGTGGGCCGAATAGGCCATAAATCCTACCGAATGACTAAGGGCCCAGCTGTCAGGGCAGGGTGTCCATAATAAGAAAGTGGGCCCCAAGAGAGTAATACAAAAAGGAGGAGCATCAACCAAAAAGGAGGTATGTGAAAAAAAAGAGAACTTGAGATATAAGAAAAACTTTAGGGAATACTGACTTGCCCTGTCGGAGTGCTAATTTTGGCACCCCCGACCAGATTGTCCATTCCCATTTCAAGTACAAACTCTAGGATCAAGAGAGTCTACCTAGGCGAAAGGGTATTTCCAAACCACATCTCCACAATTGGTGTCGTCTGTGGGAATACTCAAACGCGTTTATGGCAGACTTAACAGATGATCCTTCACTCGTTGCTGACAATGTTACACCAAGAGATGATGTTACACCAAGAACCATGCTTGGTCGAGAGAATATCCCAGCGCAAAGGGCCCTGAACTTCGACCCAGTAGCTCAAACTTCGCCTTCGACCTCAATGTAGGAAACCATGCAGACGATCATGGATCATGCAAAACAAAACGAACAACGTCTGGAAGATATGGCGGCAGATAACGAACGTTTAGGTAAGGAGCTGGCCTTTGAATTAGCTAAATCCTAACAAATCGCACCGCATCATGGCTGGGGTCGGTCGCCAGAAAAGAATAAAGATCATCGATGACGTCAACATCGGAAACATGATAGTAGCAGTGCTTCCGATTCGTCATCTTCGGAACCCAAGAAAAAGGGGTGAGTTGACGTATCTAGTTCATCCGAGGGAAGTCTGTATGTACGGCATAAGCGAGGAAAATGAGATGTTTCGGATGCAGAGGATAAACACGATCCTTCCGTACGATGTATTGTAAAGGCCACACTGCCAAAAAAGTTCAAAGCACCAACGTTTACCCTGTATGATGGTAAGTCAGACCCTACGGATCACATTCGTTATTACAAACAAGAGATGACATTGCATGCTGATGATGAAGCACTTATGTGCCGAATGTTTCCGAGTAGGTTGGGGCCATTAGTCGTCAGATGGTATTATAAACTAAAGCCGCCCTCAATAAAAAGTTTTCATCAGCTCCAAAAGTCTTTCAAGGAAAGATTCATCACCAACGAGGTCTAGCCGAAGTAAGCCGACTCTCTTTGGGCAATGCAAATTAATCCAGAAGAAACACTTCGTGAATATTTGGCGCGCTACTGGGAATGTTTCAACTTGGTAGACGATGCTTGCATTGACTCCATGGCCATCACTGCCTTTAAAATGGGGTTACAACCTGACAATCCTCTCAGAAGCTCGTTGGCTAGACGGCCTCCTAAAACAGTCTGGGCGCTAATGAAGAAAGTTGAGTATTGCAAGGTAGAAGATGATGCCCTTCACGTGAAGGCAGGAAAAAAAGTCGTGAAGACAGCATCATCCGGTCTGGTTCAACCGACAAGCGTCATACCCCCAGGGAGCCCTGAACCGCAGCGCCAATCAAAACGCGACAATCGACGAGATTCATGTCGGTCAAGCGAACTGTGTTCACACTATTCGAACAAACAATATGAAGTGGATAGCAGGCGCCCCAGAGGTTCGAACAAAAAGTACACAGAGTTGACAGAGCCAATCAGCAAGTTCCTACCTAAAGTCCAGCATCTACCGTTCTTTAAATGGCCATCCAAGATGATTGGACCCCCTGATACTAAATGAAGGGATAAGCGGTGTGAATATCACAAGGATCATGGCCATGAGACTGACAGCTGTTATGCATTGAAGGACCATCTGGAGGAGTTGGTGCAAGACGGCTGACTGGCACAGTATGTCCGAAAGGGCAATCCACCAAGCATGGTGGCTCTATGTTCAGATTCACTTCCACTTGGTGTGATTCACATGATATACAGTCTACCACCGCCAACTCAGGTACATACGATCTAGCTACAACCCAGCTCATCCAAGCCGTACACACCAGCCAAACTATCTCATGAGACCGGCAAAATCAGCTTCGACGACACCGATCTTGAAGGGGTAACACTCCCCCACGAAGATGCCCTTGTTATCGAGTTACGCGTAAATAGATTTGTTGTAGAACGCGTTCTACTCAATCGAGGGAGCTCCTCAGAGATAATGTATCACAAGACATTCATTAAACTCGGCTTCACTAATTTGGACTTGCTACCGGCCGAGTATCCCCTGTTCGGTTTCAACGCCAACCCCAAGTACCCTTTGGGCAAGATCGTACTGCCAGTGCGTTCAGGTACCAAATCAGTGGACATGGAGTTTCTAGTCGTCAAATTTCTTTCACCATACAATCTCATCACGGGAAGAACCTGGTTGCACGCGATGTAGGCAGTGCCGAGTACCTACCATTAGCTACTCCGTTTTCTAACACAACATGGCATTGAGCAAACTGGAAGTGAACTCGATTGAAGTTTCAGATCAAGAAAGCCTTCAGGACGTAGGAAAAATCCCTAGTGATAAGGAAACCGAAGACCTCGATCGGATCTGCATCGAAAGGGAACCTGACAAATTCTTCATGATCGGCACCTCTCTGAATGCAACTGACTGACAAGAGTTGGTTTCTTTATTACTCAGCAATATCGGCGTATTTGCCTGGATGCCGTATGAGATTCAGGGGTGGATCAGAGCATAACCCAACACTGTTTAAACGTTGACCTAAAGGCTAAACCAATTATTCAAAAAAGTCCACGGTCGGCTGCAGAGCATACTTCGGCTATTGTTGACAAAGTCGACAGGCTGTTGGAAGCCGGGGCAATTCGTGAAGTAACTTATCCCACCTGGCTGTCCAATACCATGGTCGTCAAGAAAAAAAATGGATCTTGGCTTGTTTGTGTAGATTTCACGGACTTGAACAGGGCCTACCCCAAGGATTGTTTTCCTCTTCATCGAATTGACAAACTTGTGGACGCAACTACGCATCACCAACTCCTGAGTTTCTTAGATGCTTACCGGGGTTACCACCAAATTGCCATGCATCCAGAGGACCAGGAAAAGACCTCATTCCTCACCCCACGGGGGACGCCCGGCATTTCATATGGAGTCCATGCAAATACATCAAGATTATTGAGCAGGAAGGATACTAGCTGCTGTCTGTCGGTTTGATTCAGGGAGGCGCCGACCATGAAGAATCTCTCTGGATTGCCGTCAATCTCAATTCGGTCTAAGTCTTCCGTGGCTTTCTCATTCGGGAGCCGCCCGACATCGTCGAGGCTTTCACGATCCGGAACCTCGATGGAATTAACTTGCAAATCCTTTGGCGTCTTTCCGGAGAGGAGATAGCATGCTTGTGCCGATTGCTGGGAACCACGGATCTGCTCGATGCCGTATTCTGTCGGGAAGTGCAGAAGCTGATGATAGGTGCTTGGGACAGCCCGCATAGTATGCAACCAAGTTCGCCCCATGATAAGATTGTACGGCGAAGAAAGCCTGATGACCAAGAATTCCACATCCACTGTTCGGGAGCCTGCTCGGACGGGTAGTATGATTTTCCCGAACGGATATTCTGGATTTGCGTTGAAGCCGAATAACGGATAAGGAGCCGGAGACAAGTCTGATTTGTTTAAGCCAAGTTTGATGAAGGTCTTGTAATACATAACCTCAGAGGTACTTCCCTGGTCTATGAGAACGCGCTCGATAGTAAATCGGTTGACACGTAGTTCAATGACCAGTGGATCAATGTGGGGCACTGTTATGCCGATAAGATCAGAATCGTCGAAGGTGATACTCGGAGCTTCATGCGGCCGTTTCGCCGGCGTGAGTTGCTTCTGGGATACAGGGTGTGTTTGAATTGTATGCACGGCTGAGGGCGTTGGCAGGCTGTATATCATATGGATGACTGCAAGCGGAGGTGATTCCTGCCGAAGTACAATCGGTCTGGTTGCGCACGTTTGGGCATGTTGCTAGGGGCTGAACATCTCGGACCAACTCCTGAAGGTCTTTCATAGCATAGCTACTGTCACGATCGTGATCTTCGCGATATTCACACCGCCTATCCCTTCTTGTCGTGTCGGGAGGTGCCACCGCTTCTGATGGCCTGGTGTAGAACTGAGGGGGCCCACTTTATATGCGGACTTTTTGCGGAGGGACTGAGAAACTTCAGGTCGTCCATCCTTTTTGGGATCCGGGGATAATAAGTTCGGAGCTGCTATCGGTGTCTTGAAGCCGGGCTCGAGGTCGTCGATCACCTGCTTTCAGAGGTCGCTTGGGATTTTGGGGCACGGCTTGTTTGGATTTTGCTATCTCCAAAGCCAAATCCTGACGGAGGCGCTCGTTCTCAGCGATCAAGTTGTCCAACCTCTGCTCATTTTGCTTGGCCTGCTCCATGATCGCTTGCATTGCCGCATGTTCTGGAGTCGAAGGTGAGGCGAAGTTCAAAATGCGTCTTGCTAGGATAAGCCCCGGTCCATGCGTGTTTGTTGGAGTGAAAACGTCTACCTGCGTGTTGTCATCGGTGACTATTAGAGGATCCTTCGTCATGCCCGCCATGGATATGCTTGAGTATTCCCACAGACGGCGCCAGTTGTGGGGAAGTGGTTTTTGGAAATACTCTTCCGATCCTGGGGGGCGCTAGTGATCCACCGATAGGCACCTGAAAGGAAATAAACACTCTGGTCGAGGGTGCCGGAATTAGCACTCCGACGGACAAATCAGTCTCTCGTTCTAGATTACTTGTATTCTAAGCTAAGCACCACAATTATCACATACCTCTTTCTGGCTGATGTCTCTTCTATTTATATCTTTTCTTCTTTGGGTCTTGGGATTAATTCCAAATCCAACCTCCTATTCAGCATGTTTTGTAATAAACAGATCTTCACTCGGCCCTTTGCTTAATCGGCTATCTAGCCAAATAAAGTTGGGTCCGAATTTCCATGGTAATGGCCGAATGTTTATAATCTTGATTTCTTCAATGTTCGGCTATCCGGAATCTCTACGACATCCAATATTCGACCCCCACAGAGGTCACAACTCGTGATCTCGAGACAACTAGGCAAGAGCCGAAGCAGAGTTTCTCTGATTTTGTGACCCAATGGAGGGCCAAGGCCTCGATGATGACGTTAGGCCTGTTGATGAGGACCAAATACGGATGGTTGTGCGCAACCTCCAACCCAAGCTTATGCAGAAGATGATCGTCCTCCCCCTACCTACCTTTGCAGACCTCCATGAGATTGGGGTGCAAATCGAGGATGCCATGAAACAAGGCCTCATTGATAATGAGAAAGAGCAGCCCAAGAGGGCATTCAACCGCAGTTCAAAAGTAGGCACAAGCAGTGCTGCAGCTGCCAGAGCTTCAGATGTAGGTATGGTTACCACCACCAATACCCTAAGAACCCTTGCAGCTACACCATTCACCGATGCATCCGGAAGTAGCTCACAAACAACCAAATATCCACCCCGAAGCCAAAGAACCTTCACCCCACTATACATGCCCCCGTCCAAAGCTCGGGCGGTTTTGATCAAGAAAGGGCACTTAAAGCCCCTAGAGCCGCGGCCACTACCAAGACAGACTACCTACTTCCCATAACCCAGCCAAGTACTATGCCTTTCACCAATAGCATGGTCATGATACCGACCAGTGCTTTCGATTGTGCCATGAGATTCAGGATCTCATTGATAACAGGATAATTGTGCCTCCGAAAAAACCAAATGTCACAACCAACCCTCTCCCACCACACAACCAAGCTCCACCTCCCAAACGCATCAATCTGATCCAAACTAGGGTTGTGTCATACGACCCTAGCATGTATATCACCCCCTTTCACCTACCCAAGCTGGAGGTGTTCATTCCTGACAGCACTGACCTGTGCATGATGGACATCTCCCAAACCCGACCTGAGATAGTGGTGGTGACTACCGAAGATAAAATTGTGTCGACTGTGGAGGTAGATCAGAATGATTGTACAGAACCTGAGGGGTCTGCCAGCTTCAAGTACAACCCGAGCGGTTACATTACATTAGCTGGCTAGGCTAGGCCGAATGTGGAATTGGTAGTTGGGACAGAGATTTGTGTAGTATGATAGGATGGACCAAATCAAGGGCTAGATGACCTAGCAGATCTGAAAGAAGACCTTGTAAATCAGCAATTCCTTGAAAAGCAGGATTCAAGGGACATGACAGTCAATTGGTTTGATGGGTCAGCAGAAACTACTGGATGGCTTGACGACCAACCAGATGTTGTGGAACAACCTTAGTTAGAGCAGAGTCCGCCAGGGACGGAGACATCAACAATGGCCGAAAGGGCCGGGAATCAGAATGCACCGCTAGAGATCACCGGTGATAATAATTTTGCTCAGGACCAGAGCATTTCGAGTATAGAGGACATTGAATAGCAAGCTGCACTGAAACAGTTCGAGCGAGAAAGGACCGAGGATTCTGAAAGAGTCAGGAAAGCCAAAGCCCCTGAGGGGCAGAACGTGTTGTGAGCACAGGAACGGAAGGTACTGTGGGTATAGGAATAGTTGTAACGGAGCCGGACAGGTGTTTGTCGATTGCCGATGGCATATGGTGGGTAGATGACGACCAATGTCTTGCCCACACAGATGACGACTAGGGACAAAGCCAGCCAGATGATACCTAGTATGTGGGTGAAGTAGACCACATGACTAGGAGCGGGCGGTATTTTAAGCCCCCGTACTTAGATCAACCAGAAACGTCCGGGAAGGACAAGGAGGTGGAGAAGCAGAAAGAAAAGCTGCTCGAAGAAGAGGCTGTGCTGAAACAGCTGAAGAAGATACAAGCAGATGTAGACGTCCCCGAACGTCCCAGGGGGAATTCCCCCGTTTTGTTCATTTGGGCTCACTACAGTTTGGACTCAACGTCACGGTCCTGTATCTAATCTCGCGGAGTGCAATGCAAGACCGAGGAATCATCAAACAGTCAAAATCCGGAAAATCGTTTTGAAAAACCGATTTTTAGAAAGAAGTGCCAAACATGGACTGCTTTCCCAGATACAGAGTCGCCACCTAAATATTTTATTTCGGGGGAATTTAGGAAACCCTGACTCATGTCGAAGGCCACATGTCCGTCATCACCAAAGATGCCTCGGCTAGGAAACTTGGGTACGATTGGGGAAGGTCATTTCATGAGCACCCCCGCTCACCCGATCAAAGATCGGCCACTACTAAACATGATATCGAGTTTTGAAAACATTATGTGCTCTTATTCCGGTTTATTAGCCTAGAATTACTATGTGATGCGCACAACACACAAGTATAGACTGGATTGCCAAAGTTGGAACAAAGCATCGCATATCCGTTTATTTTGAAAATGGATTGAAGTTTGCTATTCTCAAGTAGGCTAAAACACGGGTTTCGACGAATTATTCCAACTCAAGCAACCCAACCTTCACCCCTAGGCATTCAGGCAGTTACATCACATAAGCACATAGCCTCATGGTAAGCATGCTATCATGGCAGTCACTCACATGCATGCAAGGATGCTAAAGCATAAAAACTTACCGAGTACTCCGAGCCAAAGAAAGAAGCTAATTAGAAATCATGCATGAATCCTAACTATGCTAAGAATGCCTAATGCAACACATGCAAAAATGAAACTACAATAGGCTCGGCTATTCTAAGATGGCATATGAGATGCAACAATCGATACATGTATTCAACTTGGAATTGAAATACAATGCAGTTAGCATGATGCGCCGAGCCCGGTGCATGCAAGACAGATGAATGAATGCAAACATGCGAACATAAGGATGCTAATTGAAACATACCCTAAAACTGACCATCATAAGCTGGTAAATAAAACGAAGAAAGACGTGGGGTTGGAAGACATGCATCACACACATGCACACTTATTACAACATTGCCATCTCTCCATGGGTCCGAATAATACAAAACCCAATGAATAATGAACTACAACTAATTATTACACGACATTAACTAATTAACAAACTAGCTATGTAAGCATGTAAACTAAATGAATGTGACTGCCTCGGCTCTGTTTTGGATGACAATGGATGCATGCATGCTCGAGTCGCCTTGCCGAAAAATCCAACACGATGCCCCGATTTGCCTCTGTTTGCAACTGGTTTCAGAACACTGTACAAAGCTCCAAAAGGCTGCTGACCTGTTTTTGCTGCTGGTTTCCGGTGTGCTGCGATAGAGAGTGAGAAAGGGGCATGGCAAAGTATTTTCAACATATGTGTGCATGATCACTCTCCCCGTCATTGCATAAGCTCTAGGGAGTGTAGTCCTCGATCCTCGTGCCACCAATCACGCATCTCGATGCATGATGGCCGACGAGTTGGATTGCACGACTCGATGTAAAATCAATGCACATATAAACACAACAAGGCCTAAGCTCCATCATGGGTAATCTGGAGTGTCGGCGACCGAGAATCGAGGCACGTTTCGTCACTTAGACTACGAAACATCCCTCGTTTCCCGTGTTTGGGCTAAACCCTACCCCAAACACAATGCAATACACATGGCATGCATGAATGCAACTCTAACATGCAACCTAAACATGATGCCACTAAATGATGCAAACATGCAGATGATGATATGCAAACATGCTACTAGCATACACAACGCTATGGAATAATCAATGGCATACTCAATGCACACGAAAACTAGATGGCATACACAATGCACACATAGAGACTAACAATGAAATGATCAAGGCATACAAAATGCAATGGTCAATCATGCAACAACATGGACTAAATGGCATATACAATGCAAGATGGACTTAAACCAAGATAGGTGAGCCTCAGCCACACCCAAATCAGTGGCCATACATGATGAAATTAGGCAACAAAAACACATGCGAATATGCACAAATGCAAGGGACCGAACCCAAGGCATCAAATGCCACTCTACCAAAGCATGGCAGGGGATGAAATATGGCATGCAATCATACATTTTCCAGCTCTGAAATATGATGCAAGATGGTCCCGAATCATGCAAACACTTCACACAATGCATGCTAGTTGGCCCGAATACTGAAACTAGTGAAGCGCATTACACTGAGGTACACAAAGCAATGCACAAATGGCAAAACCAGCCCCAAACAGACCCTAGGAAGGTCCAAGATAGTGGGAATATGGTATAAAATGATGGCTCGAAAGGCATGGAAATGAAGCTCATGTAATGGTCCAAAAACGAGGCATTTATGCACAACTCTCAAACGCATTTAAAGAGTGGAAAATATAGAAATATGGCATACATATAAACTCTGAAATATGATGCACAATGGCCCCAAATCATGGAAACACCTCAACACAAGCATACAATAGGCTCCAAAACTCAAAACTAGGCAAGGGTATTGAACTATAACCATGCATAGAAAGCATCATTCGACCATAAGACATAAAAACATAGCTAAGGCAATAAAAAGCATGCACAAAATCACTTCAAGGCATGGGTAAAAAGTGCTAGAATCAAGGACCAAAATAACATGCAATACAAGCTAGTGAAGAGGGTATACCCTACAAGTATATAAAGCATTCAAGAGGACACTAAACCAGCAAAATTTAGGTGTATGAAATGCCAAATAAAGCCCAAAAACCCACTGAAATATGGTCTATGCATGCAAGAATGATAGGCTCCTTTGATAGGCTATGAAAGGGATTGCTCTACACATGTAAGAGAAAAGCAAAAGGCGACCAAACCAGCCATGGATAGAGGCTAGGAAGGTCCCAAAAGTCACCAAAAAGTGCCTGAAATAGGCCTCCAAATGATACAAACATATGCTCCCTTGATATGCTATGAAGAGGGTTGTTCTACACATGCAAGATAGACACCTAATATGGAAAAATGGGCTCTAGAAAGAGCCTATGAAGGTCCTAAAACCCACCAAACATGGCCTAAAACATGGCTTGGAAGCATGCAAATAAGGGCACCTTTGTTAGGCCAAATATGCTAGTAAACAAAACAAGGGGTGAGAGGGTCACCCCTCTCTGATATTGGTGCTCAAAATAGCATGCTAGCCACTGAAAATCCACTAGATTTTAGTGGCTAAGAGACCAAACAAAGGTCAATGCAAAGGCCCTAAGGCATGGCTCAAAATAAGATGAAATGAAGCATGCAAAGGGGGTAAATGACCCCCAACAGAAAAATGTTCTTAAACAAACATGGTAAGGACCTCAAAATAAGACTTTTTTTAGTTTATACCAAAGCCCAAATATGCTTTCAAGTATAGATAAAAGATGAAGTAAAATAAAGACCAAAAGAGGGAATTGGGTGTTACCCTTGAAGCTCAAGCACTCCAGCAGCTTCTAGGCCAAAACAGCAACTCCTTAGTTTCTGAAAACAAGCTCCAAGGTGCTTAGGTTGATAGTGGAGTTTTTTTTCTTGGAGATGGTATGCAAAGGGGTCAACAACTTCAACCTTTCAAGGCCTAAAGTGAGAGATATAGAGGGATATGTATGTATGAGCCTCAGCCAATTCTAGAACCCTTGCAAAGGAAGAGGAGCCCTTCCTTTATAGAGCCAAGGGTCCAAAGCTTCTCCTAGAAGCTTAAAACGAAGAGTGAAGATCCTCCATACACGTGTATGGAGGATCCAGTCTGTGCCCTCCAGTTGGCACAGCTGGAATCAACTCAGTGAGATAGAAAAGGAGGAAGTTGGCCGACCAGTTCAAGTGTCTGGCTAGTGTCCAAAATGAAGCCCCAGAAGTTAGCTTTCCAATGGCGCCATCCTTGCGTTAAAATTCCAACTGTGCAAAAAGTTATGCCTGTTTTGGTGAAGCCGCGCAGATTCGGTCCAACCAAATTGATGCCCTATTTCAACCAACCATATCTCCCTCGTCTGGGCTTGGCTTTTGGAGATTCTTGAGTGTAAAATGAAGCCCCGGAAGTCTCATTTCCAACGTTAATGTCCTTATATCTTAAATCCAAGTGTACAAATGAATAGGCCCGATTCAGGGAGGGCTGCTCGACTTTCTCTTAACGGTTCATGCCCATTTTCTCCCTCAACTGGATTTCTCCCCTTTTCTCCTATTTTCCTCAACTTCAAACCCCTAAGCAAGGTGTTTTGAAATATTTTTCAAAGATTCCATCTCTCTTTCATTCATTTCCACTTTGTCCTGGCTTGGTTTACCGAAAAGCGCGACTTTAACAAAATGTGAGCCTCGAGACATTGTAGGAACTTTATTTCAAAAAAATTTTGAAAAAGAGGGTTTTAAGATCTAAAATCTTTTGATCAAGAAATGGGGTGTGAGGTTAGGGTTTGACTCTCCTCTTGCCAAAGAAATCGAACCTTTGCCCTGCTCAACTTTCTCCACCAAGTAAACCATCAACAGTGCCCAAGTCTTAAGGGCGGTCAAAAATAGGGTGTCTATAGTTGCCCCTCTTTGACAGAGCTCGAAGTCATGAAATGACATGAGTGAATGTCAAAACCCAGAGACGACCCATTTTTGACAAGGCCGAAGGCTTGGACAAACAAACAAAATATAGATAAATAAATGGTTGTGCCTACAGGCTGCATACGTATCCCTTTGCAAAGAATCAAACCAGCGTAGTTCAGGAGCAGGATGCAAAATGATATGCAAAAAGATTTTGATAATTGGACTTATATGCTACGCGAAGCCGGTTTGAAAAATGGACTTATACGCTACACGAAGCCGGTTTGATAATTGGACTTACACGCTTTTGCGAAGCCAGTTTGAAAACTGAGGATTTATGCAATGCACTGTAATGTAGTAGCTAAAATGTAATGTAATAGCTAAGAGGTGAAGGTACCTTACAGGGGCAATTGGCAATGACTTACCTCATGCTGTTGGGGATCTTTCGCTTCTTCATGGTTGAACTAGAGGTACTACTTTTCTCCCTGACTATGGTCGCAGCTTTCCCTATTCTCCAACAGGGTGACAGACTAGGTTGGTTCAATATCCAGAATTGAGGTGCATACATATGCTATCTTAATCTATAGGGCTACCATATAGATTTTTCAAGCCGAGGATGAACTCCTGGGTATTTAAACCAGACTTTAGTCTCGGAAATCCCAAACCTTTGCGTTCTAGGCAAGAGCCATTCGAACTCTAGTTTCCACCGTCTCAGTTGGTCTCCTAGGAACTCACCGCAAACACAGGCAGGTGGCTATACCAGACCACTGGAAGTCGTTCAGGCACGACAAACACCAAAGGAAATTCACCTTTAGAGGATTTAAGGTCTCCTAGACCAGAGAGTGCACAAGACAGTGCGAGTGAAAGTGAATGCACAAGATAGTGCGACGCAGATGTGCACAAGATAGTGCGATGCAATGCACAAACAAGTGCGGGTAAGGTGCGCAGAACAGCGCGAGCAATGCACTAACAGGTGAAAGAAAGGTGCGCAAGATAGCGCGAACAATGCACTAACAAGTGCTACTAGTATTTTCTACCCAAGATGAGAGGGAGCAAGTAATGAAATGCACAGGATAGTGCGTTGCGCGAGAAAGCGTGAGTATAAACTGCACAAAACAGTGCGATGCGCATGAGAGCGCGAGTGTAAACTACACAAAACAGTGCGATGCACAAGAGAGCACGAGTGTAAACTGCACAAAACAGTGCGATGCGCAAGACAGCGTGAGTGTAAACTGCACAAAATAGTGCGATGCGCAAGAAAGTGCGAGTGTAAACTATACAAAATAGTGCGATGCGTAAGAGAGCGCGAGTGTAAACCGCACAAAATAGTGCATTGCACAAGACAGCACAAGTGATAAACTACACAAAACAGTACGATGCGCAAGAGAGCGCGAGTGTAAACTGCACAAAACAGTGCGATGCGCAAGAAAGCACGAGTGATAAACTACACAAAATAGTGTGATGCGCAAGAAAGCACGAGTGTTTTGAAATGCACTAGACGGTGCGATGCGCTAAACAGGGCGAGTGATTTTGAAATGCACTAAACAGTGCGACTGAAACATAACCACAAGGTGCACAAGACAGTGCGAGTGATATGAAATGTGAAAGTGCACAAGACAGTGCGAGAGAGATACAATGCATAAGAAAGTGTGAGGAAGGTGCACAAAAGAAGTGCGATAAAATGCATCTTCTGTGCAAGTAAGGTGCACAAAAAAAAGGTGCAATGAAATGCATGTTCTATGCAAGTATGGGGGCATTTTCTATGCAACATGGAAAGCAGATTCTATGCAATATTGAAAGCAAACCATATTCTATGTGGAATCGAAAGCAAGCACATTCTATGCATGAATCATAACGATGCGCGACACACATGCAACAGAAGTGTATATGAAAGTGCACATTCTATGCAATAGAGGGGCATCAAACACGTACTTTGGTGCCTCCAATTTATCTCTCGGAGGGCTTTTGCAACACATTCTGCTCGAAAAAAGGGGACACCCTGTTTATATTGGCGAGAGATAACATCTCCTGCTGCTTTAATTGCCATTCTGACTTGAAGCAAGCTTAAGCTTGGAGTAGAGGCACACTCATTCTTCGAAGCACTGACAATGCTTGAAGAGGTATATCCGAAATACAATCACGGCATGTGTCGAAGTCGAAACACACTAAGATGCTTTGATTTTCCTTCTTTTCTTTTGCTTTACAGTCTGGAACCCATATAGCTTCAGATAGGTCCTGGTTTTACTGTCCTCACATGACCTGGGTTGAACCCTGTGGTTTTATGAAAGAACAAATCCTGTTTTGCACAAATATGGAGAACAACACAGCACTCTGAGCACAAAACGATTCATTTTTGAAATTGAAATGAGAAAAGGGTTCTCAACCGGGTATTGAGCCTACAACTGACCATAGCCAAAACGACTCAACAACGGAAAACAAAGGTAGAACAATCTAAACACCATTCAACAAAGGAAAAACAAGATAAAACAACCTAAACACATCTAATGACACTCAAACGACTCAAAACAAGAATCGAGACAAACAAAAACACACAAACACAACACTCAGCTGTGTTACAAAGGCAAGAGACCTCTTGGTGCACGAGGAGCCAGTTTCTCCGGGTATTGTTTCCCACCCTTTCTCATTTGTGATTCTCACATCGCTCGGCCCTCAGGCTCTGTTTTTCTGAAAAAGCCTTTTTTCTCACTTTTTCTCTCAGCGCACATCTCTCTATTCTTCAATCTCTCATTTTTTATCCCTCCCCTGGGTGGTTGATGGATAAACAAGAAGTTGCGGCCTCTTGTCCCCTAGCATTCTGCTAGATTCTCATTCTTCTACACACAGATAGTGAATTTTCCCACAGAGGAGTTGCGACAGGATGTGCAGTAAATCCATAGATGACAGCGGTTGGCGACGCCCTTGGCCAGTATGGATGTGATCATACCTGTCTAGATGAGGAAGTGGAATATCCTGATCCATTCCAATTTGTGCTTCGCACATGGCTTGGTACCTCGCTGCTTGGAGGGTGTGAGAGCTTTTAGCCTTTTGTTGTTAACTTCAGTTGTCCCCCTTTTTCTGGCAGGTAGAGTGCCCTTCTTGGAAAGTATGGTGCCCTTTCTGGCAAATGCATTGACAACGGGGAAAAGACAGAACACCTGACTCGACTGTGCCCCTAGTTCATCATTTTGACCATTTTTTTGTTTTGATTTTCTACTAAAACAATTTTGACCGACATGAGAGTTAGATTAACATGCTTGATCGATTTTCTGATTTAAAATCATACAAGTTAGGTTATGAGCACTGAAAATTTTTCTTTTTTGGGTCCAAGAAATGGTCAAGTTTTGGAAAAATGGAATAATTTTTGAGAGAAAATTAGTCAACCTCAGTAAAAATTCTCAAAAACTATTTTTGCAAATGGCCACTGCTCAACGAGCACGAAATCTACTCTCGAGATGCACAACCTCAGATCCGAAGGAAAATTGCGCCTCGTCTAAATGGCACCGCATGGCAACGGAAAGTTGCCCCTTGTTTGAATGGCACCGCAGCGCACTGTAACCAGTTCTCATAGTGACGATCACAACCAAACTCTCGGATACAGAGAAGACAAAGATGACCTGAACCATTATATGGACATAGTCGATTTGGACGTGTTTGTGGCTGGCCTTCAAAATGAAGTTGCCTACGTATCCCAAACATGAGAATCAAGCCTTACGTAGTTCGGGTTTAAGGCACACTCGGGTATTAACCTCTCCTTTTGCGCTCTAACTTTTGCCAAGGCCGCCCTTCCGGGTTTTCAACCTTACGGGCTATGTTTTTCTTTTCTTTTCATTTCTTTTTTCATCTTTTCTTCTTTCATTTCTTTTCACAATTTTTCATTTCTTTTCCTTCATTTCTTTTTTGTTCTTTTTTTTTTTTTTTTGCTTTTCTTTTCATTTTTCTTTTTTTTCTTGCTCTAACTTTTGCCTGGGTCGCCCTTCCGGGATTTCGGCCCAGCGAGCCTCTCAAGGGTAAAAGTGTAGCTTCGTCCATGTTGATCAGTCACAGGATCTCTAAGCCATCTGAATCCAAAAGAATGGCAGTTGTTCACTGACGATGTAGAAGTCCATCCAATGGGGGCTCAATTTGCCCCTAGTGTTGTAGATAGGAACTCAATTGTCCTTCAGCAATACTTTCTTCTTTCCTCCCTTCTGGGATTTGGCATTCTTTCCTATCTTCATTGGTTTGCAGAATGATCTATCTTTGGCTCTTCGAGCGCATCTGACATTTTTGCCCCCAGTTCAAGGGCTGCTTCTGATCTAGCTTCGCAAGCTTTCTTTTGACGACGTCTGACCTTCTTGATCTGACCTTCTTACCCCTAGTTCAAGAGCTGCATCAAATCTGGCCACATAGGCCTCACATTGTGGTTGACCGTTGAACATTCTGAATCCAAGTTCAAGGTTTGAAAGCAAATGGGGTCGAGTCTCGAGGCTGAGAGCGATCCTGGGCTGCGCAATCTCAAGAGCAATTCCACACAGGTCTTCGCAGGATGGCACAAAACATTTTTTTGAAATCTTTTAAGAAGGCGACCAATCGCTCGCGCTGAAGACAATGTACAATCAATCTGGATCAAGCCAGGATCCTTCTCAGTACTCACATTAACAAACATGATCTCATTCATTAAGGGCTTAGCACGCCTCTCTTTCTCTCAATTGATCAAATTTTTGCAAACCCCGAGGAATTCCTTCCTCTTTGTTTTCAATACATTTTCAAAAAGTTTTGAACAACTTAGGTCAAAGCAATGATTTCAAGGCACAGAAAAGCAGGTGAAAATGCACTGCCGTTTCATTCAAATTTCTAGCACAACTGGCTCAAGGCAGAAACAAACACAAAAGCGTGGAAATCACTGCTGTTCATTCAAATCTGTTGGCGTTACTGGCTCCAAGGCAGAAACAGACTCAAAAGAAAACGAAAAGACAAACACAAAACAAGCAAGTGATGTCTGAGGTAACACCCCCGAAATCACCTTACTCTAACAAAATAGGACTGACTCGGTACAACAAGACAGACCCAACTGACACAGTACAAAAAGACTGACTACAAAACTGACTGAATACCCGAGTCAGAAAGTACAAAAGCTAACATTCGCAAATGCTCAAAATAGTGCGTACCAAATGCCACATCTAGAGTAAACTGAACGCCGCCCACAGGTGGTTCATCCTCCGATCACATGATCACATTATCCCCCAAGTTCACTGACCCAGTGCCGATAGAATTTGCAAGACTTGGTGCGATGATGAACTTGCAATCAATCAGATCTTGTATTTCATGGCGAAGACGGTAGCAATTATCAGTGCCATAACCAGTTTGTTGATGGAAGGCGCAGTACTTGGCTGGATCATGGGAGGGAGGAAGTTTATCTGGCAGTGGCCGTGACTCCAGGGGTTTCAAATCCCCCTTTCTAATCAGGACCCTCAAGGCCACTGATAGAGACATGTACAGTGGGGTGAACACCCTCTGGCCCTGAGGTGGGTGTTTTGAGGTTTGTGGAGTTTTGCTGGATGCACCAGCAAAGGGATTGACATGCACTGACTGGGTTCTCTGATCTCTTCCGAGCACAGGATTAGAGCTGAAAGGAACATTCCTGGTACAATGGCCCTTCTCCCAGCTTGCCCCTTGATTCAGACTGTACCCAACTTGAGTGGCAAACGTATCAGCCACAGTTTTTGCAACCACTGCAAGCACTTGCTGTTTGTTAAGCCCTTTGGTTTTCAAAACCTCAACAGCCCACAGAAGGTGTTCATGGGAATCAATGTCTACCCCTACCTTGTTCTTACCACTCGCCTCGACTTTTCCAAGGGATCAGCCTTCTTCAAATGCAGCCCGTCCTAAGATTGGAGAGCCTTTTGACATGAAATTCCCAGTATGTGGTGTGGTTGATGACGGAGCCAATATCCCGAAGGCTAAATCTGCCACAGTTTTCTAAAGATCTTCAATCATTCTCTTCAGCTCAGAAGTAATGGGCTCACGGGTTTGAGATGATTGGGGTCCAGGTGCATCCATCATGCATAAGTCCATGCTTTCTAGGATAAACACCTCAGGCTTGGGTAGATGGATTGGGGTGATGTATATGTTGGGGTCGTAAGAGACGGCCAGTGTGTGGATTAGATTAAGATGTGGATGAGGTACTTGGTCATTGGGGTCTGAAGGTGGAGCTATCGTCCGGTTGTCGATGAGATTTTGGACCTCATGACGAAAGTGGTAACAACGGTCGGTGCCATGACCACATTGCTGATGGTACACGTAGTACTTTGAGGGGTTATGTCTGGCTGGGAGTGGGTCAGGCAGAGGTTGAGGATCGAGGGGTTTGAGATACCCTCTTTCCATCAAGACTTTTAGTGCGCCAGTCAGGCTCATATAGAGAGGGGTGAAAGTTCTGCCCTGAGCTCGGGCTGGGCCAGTGCTTTGTAGGCTTGGATTGGCAAAAGGGTCGACAGTGGCAACTGTATTGATTTCAGTGGGTTTGGGAATAATGCTACTACCAACATTGGTACTCTCAGAAATCGCCCTCCTTGTCGGTTCACTTGTTCTGGGAATGATCCCACTGTTGAACGCATTCTCGACCTGAACCCCCAATTCATGCAAACTTTTAAAAGTGAATAGTGGAGCGACTATCAACTTTTGCAACATATCATGCTCGAGGTTTCGCACCACTATCCGCACTTGATCCCTCTCAAAAGGGCGATCTGCCATCTGTGCTGCCTTTGCTCTCCACCTTGCAACAAATTCCACAAAAGGCTCTGTTGGGTTCTGGCGGGTTATTTCAAGCTCTTGCATGGTCATTTCAACTTGGGTATTGTAAGAATACTGATCAACAAAGGCCTCAGCCAACTCTTCCCAGTTCTGCTTCACTATATTCTCCAACTTGGCATACCAAGCGACTGCTACACCCGACAGGGTTCTTCCATACAGAGAGAGTTTATGTGGCTTAGTTAGACCTATTGGCTTCAAGATATCCAAGAAAAGCCAAATATGTACCATAGGATCTCCAGACCCGTCGAAACGGTCAATATGTGGCATTTTGAATCTGTCTGGAAGCCGTACGACAGCCTCGGTGTACCCATCCTCAATCTCGGGAATGGAGTTAAGGCCCTGTGCCTTTTTGAATTGCTTCTCAAGGTTTGCAATTTTCACCGCGGTCGGATCGAGATCACTGGCATCAAGGGGATAAAGCCTCTCATTAGGCTGCACCAGGGGTCTGAAAACTCGGGCTTAAGCCAACCCTTCTCGAGGATCTGGACCCTGCAAATCTTCAGCTGGCGGAAGTGGGTCAAAGTTCAGCTGGGGTCCCAAAGCTGGATGTGAGGCAGATGCCCCAGATGGGCGTTGCGTTTTAGCACTGGTCTCATCCCGCATGGTACTTCCCTGATTTAACGGTGCTATCACGGTCACAAATTCTTCCGAACCCTGTGCCATCACGGGTCTGCTGATGATGTGACTGGTGACTGTCGGATCTGATGAAACAATGAGCCGTATCTGACCCTTCTTTGCCTTACCACTAGCGAATGAAAACTGGTTGCCCTTGAACTGAATCTCTAACCTGACAAAGTCTACCAACACAAGTCCAATGAATCTGCGGGATATTGGAGCCTTCTGAAGCTATGGTTCCAAGACTACCTAGCAAAAGAGAAAACAGAGAGCATCTCAGCCTGATTTCACAAGAACAGATATGAGCATAGCTGAATGACTGCACTTGTTACTGATTTCTGCCCCAAAATTCTGCCTCAAATCTGATACCTTCGGGTAAACTAATCCCTCCAAATTACTGATGCTGATGCCCACAGGCCTGATACCCAGACTTGCAAACTGATACATGCATTCCTGTAGAGGCCAACTCTAAAGCACATAACAAACAAGTGAGAGCCAAAACACCCCTATGGAGGGGTAGGGTTTTCCTGTCCTATTTTTTCAGGAGCTAGGGTTTCACTACGCACGCAGCGGTTTCACACAACCTACAATCGAGTAAGCAACATGTCCTAGCTTGGAATGGTCACTATGGATTCCGAATATGCACTAGGTCGAAGGGTCAAAAAGAGTGCCCCGATAAAAACCGAGGTTTGTGTTTCCATCGTGGCAGAGCCCGTAACCGGTCAGCCTTATGGCACACTTCTCAAAGCGAGCCTCCGGCAAACCGTTCAGGAATAGCAGATGGCAAACACAGTGTCCTAGGCGCACCAATGCAAATGCAATGCAAAGAAACACATAAGTGTAGTCAAAACAAGATATCATGAGTTCGAGTTAAGTTCTCTAACTCCCCAACAGAGTCGCCAGAAACTGTAGACATCCCCGAACGTCCTAGGAGAAAATCCCCTGTTTTGTTCATTTGGGCTCACTACAGTTTGGACTCAATGTCACGGTCCTATATCTAATCTCGTGGAGTGCAATGCAAGACCGATCAATCATAAAAGAGTCCAAATCCGGCAAATCGTTTTGAAAAATTGATTTTTAGAAAGAAGTGCCAAACATAGACTGCTTTGCCAGATACAGAGTCGCCACCTAAATATTTTATTTCGGGGGAATTTCGGAAACCCTGACTCATGCCGAAGGCCACATGTCCGTCATCACCAAGTTGCCTCAGCTCGGGAACTTGGGTACGATTGGGGAAGGTCATTTCATGAGCACCCCCGCTCACCCGATCAAAAATCGGCCACTACTAAACATGATATCGAGTTTTGAAAACATTATGTGCTCTTATTCCGATTTATTAACCTAGAATTACTATGTGATGCGCACAACACACAAGTATAGACTGGATTGCCTAAGTTGGAACAAAGCATCGCATATCCATTTATTTTGAAAATGGATTGAAGTTTGCTACTCGCAAGTAGACTAAAACACGGCTTTCGAGGAATTATTCCAATTCAAACAACCCAACCTTCACCCATAGGCATTCAGGCAGTTACATCACATAAGCACATAGCCTCATGGTAAGCATGCTATCGTGGCAGTCACTCACACGCATGCAAGGATGCTAAAGCATAAAAACTTACCGAGTACTCCGAGCCAAAGAAAGAAGCTAATTAGAAATCATGCATGAATCCTAACTACAACTAATTATTATACGACATTAACTAATTAACAAACAAGCTAACTAAGCATGTAAAATAAATGAATGTGACTGCCTCGGCTCTGTTTTGGATGACAACGGATGCATGCATGCTCAAGTCGCCTTGCCGAAAAATCCAACGCGATGCCCCGATTTGCCTCTGTTTGCAACTAGTTCCAGAACACTGTACAAAGCTCCAAAAGGCTGCTGACCTGTTTTTGCTACTGGTTTCCGGTTTGCTGCGACAAAGAGTGAGAAACGGACATGGCAAAGTATTTTCAACATATGTGTGCATGATCACTCTCCCCGTCATTGTATAAGCTCTAGGGAGTGTAGTCCTCGATCCTCGTGCCACCAATCACGCATCTCGATGCATGATGGCTGAGGAGTCGAATTGCGCGACTCAATGTAAAATCAATGCACATATAAACACAACAAGGCCTAAGCTCCATCATGGGTAATCTGGAGTGTCGGCAACCGAGAATCGAGGCATGCTTTGTCACTTGGACTACAAAACATCCCTCGTTTCTCGTGTTTGGGCGAAACCCTACCACAAACACAATGCAATACATATGGAATGCATGAATGCAACTCTAACATGCAACCTAAACATGATGTCACTAAATGTTGCAAACATGCAGATGATGATATGTAAACACGCTACTAGCATACAGAGCGCTATCGAATAATCAATGGCATACTCAATGCACACGAAAACTAGATGGCATACGCAATGCACACATAGAGACTAACAATGAAATGATCAAGGCATACACAATGCAATGGTCAATCATGCAACAACATGGACTAAATGGCATATACAATGCAAGATGGACTTAAACCAAGACAAGTGAGCCTTAGCCACACCCAAATCAGTAGCCATACATGATGAAATTAGGCAACAAAAACACATTCGAATATGCACAAATGCAAGGGACCAAACCCAAGGCATCAAATGCCACTCTACCAAAGCATGGCAAGGGATGAAATATGGCATGCAATCATACATTTTCCAGCTCTGAAATATGATGCAAGATGGTCCTGAATCATGCAAACACATCACACAATGCATGCTAGATGGCCCGAATACTGAAACTAGTGAAGCGCAATACACCAGAGGTACACAAAGCAATGCACAAATGGAAAAACCAGCCCCAAAAAGACCCTAGGAAGGTCCAAGACAGTGGGAATATGGTCTAAAATGATGGCTCGAAAGGCATGGAAATGAAGCTCATGTAATGGTCCAACAACGAGGCATTTATGCACAACTCTCAAACGCATTTAAAGAGTGAAAAATATGGAAATATGGCATACATATAAACTCTGAAATATGATGCACAATGGCCCCAAATCATGGAAACACCTCAACACAAGCATGCAATAGGCTCCAAAACTCAAAACTAGGCAAGGGTATTGAACTATAACCATGCATAGAAAGCATCATTCGACCATGAGACATAAAAATAGAGCTAAGGCAGTAAAAAATATGCACAAAATCAGTTTAGGGCATGGCCAAAAAGTGCTACAATCAAGGACCAAAATAACATGCAATACAAGCTAGTGAATAGGGTTTACACTACAAGTACATAAAGCATTCAAGAGGCCACTAAACCAGAAAATGTCAGGGGTATGACATGCCAAATAAAGCCCAAAAATCCACTGAAATATGGTCTATGCATGCAAGAATGATAGGCTCCTTTGATAGGCTATGAAAGGGATTGCTCTACACATGCAAGAGGCAAGCAAAAGGGGACCAAACCAGCCATGGAAAGAGGCTAGGAAGGTCCCAAAAGTCACCAAAAGGTGCCTGAAATAGGCCTCCAAATGATACAAACATATGCTCCCTTGATATGCTATGAAGAGGGTTGTTCTACACATGCAAGATAGACATCTAATATGGAAAAATGGGCCCTGGATAGAGCCTATGAAGGTCCTAAAACCCACCAAAAAAGGCCTGAAACACGGCTTGGAAGCATTCAAATAAGGGCTCCTTTGTTAGGCCAAATATGCTAGTAAACAAGACAAGGGGTGAGAGGGTCACCCCTCTCTGATTTTGGTGCTCAAAATAGCATGCTAGCCACTGAAAATCCACTGGATTTCAGTGGCTAAGAGACCAAACAAAGGTCAATGCAAAGGCCCTAAGGCATGGCTCAAAATAAGATGAAATGAAGCATGCAAAGGGGGTAGATGACCCCCAACAGAAAAATGGTCTTAAACAAACATGTTAAGTACCTCAAAATAAGACTTTTTTTAGTTTATACCAAAGCCCAAATATGCTTTCAAGTATAGATAAAAGATGAAGCAAAATAAAGACCAAAAGGGGGAATAGGGTGTTACCCTTGAAGCTCAAGCACTCAAGCAGCTTTTGGACAAAAACAGCAACTCCTTAGTCTCTGAAAACAAGCTCCAAGGTGCTTAGGTTGATAGTGGAGGTGCTGTGCTAGGAGATGGTATGCAAAGGGGTCAAGAACTTCAACCTTTCAAGGCTTAAAGAGAGATATAGAGCAATATGTATGTATGTGCCTCAGCCAATTCTAGAACCCTTGCAAAGGAAGAGGAGCCCTTCCTTTATAGAGCCAAGGGTCCAAAGCTTCTCCTAGAAGCTTAAAACCAAGAGTGAAGATCCTCCATACACGTGTATGGAGGATCCAGTTTGTGCCCTCCAACTGGCACAGCTGGAATCAACTCAGTGAGATAAGAAAGGAGGAAGTTGGCCGACCAGTTCAAGTGTCTGGCTAGTGTCCAAAATGAAGCCCCAGAAGTTAGCTTTCCAATGGCGCCATCCTTGCATTAAAATTCCAACTGTGCAAAAAGTTATGCCTGTTTTGGTGAAGCCGCGCAGATTCGGTCCAACCAAATTGATGCCCTATTTCAACCAACCATATCTCCCCCGTCCGAGCTTGGCTTTTGGAGATTCTTGAGTGTAAAATGAAGCCCCGGAAGTCTCCTTTCCAACGGTAATGTCCTTATATCTTAAATCCAAGTGTACAAATGAATAGGCCCGATTCAACGAGGGATGCTCGACTTTCTCTTAACGGTTCATGCCCATTTTCTCCCCCAACTGGATTTCTCCCCTTTTCTCCTATTTTCCTCAACTTAAAACCCCTAAGAAAGGTGGTTTGAATGATTTTCCAAAGATTCCATCTCTCTTTCATTCATTTCCACTTTGTCCTGGCTCGGTTTACCGAAAAGCGCGACATTTAACAAAATGTGAGCCTCGAGACATTGTAGGAACATTATTTCAAAAAAATTTCGAAAGAGAGGGTTTTAAGATTTATAATATTTTGATCAATAAATGAGGGTGTGAGGTTAGGGTTTGACTCTCCTCTTGCTGAAGAAATCGAACCTTTGCCCTACTCAACTTTCTCTACCAAGTAAACCATCAGTAGTGCCCAAGTCTTAAGGGCGGTCAAAAATGGGGTGTCTACAACAGACATCTCCATTTGGGGACTGCTGATGGCTTCAAGAGTACATAGACAAGCTATCCTTTCTGCGATGGGCAAAGCCAAACTTTTAATAGACACCACGCCTGAGCAGCTGGTAGGACTTGTCTTTCTGGGAGGAGTTTCCCTGACGTTGACCTTTTCTGACAAGGAGCTGCCGCCCGAGGGCGCAAATCACAATAAACCACTCTACATTTCTATGGAGTGTAGAAACAAATGTATACCGGTAATTCTTGTTGATACAGGATCTGCCATCAACGTGCGCCCGTTAAGGACAGCATATGCAATCGGGTTGAAACCCGCAAACTTTGTGCCAACTGCCCAAGTGATAAGGGACTACGACAATACAAGAAGAGAGGTGAAGGGAACTGTGCACATTCAGACCCGGGTTGGTTCAGGACAACACGATGTTGATTTTCATGTCTTGGACGTTCCCACAACCTTTAATCTACTCCTAGGGCGGCCGTGGCTGCACCAGGTGAAGGCGGTTTCTTCCACTCTGCACCATATGGTAAAATACCCTCATGGGAAGGGGGTAGCTATAGTTTTCGGGAATTCTTCAATTCATCCACCGCCAGAGGTGTCTACACCGGTTTTGGAAATTGAACATGGCACGGAGGATGTCTTTTTATCAGGATTTACCCTAGCCGAGGCTCGAGTTGTTCAAAACATCTTGGCTGTTGATGAGGGGTTGTATGTCAGGGCACAGTCTGTGTATCTCATGAACAAACTTCAGCACATCCCTGGGATGGGATTGGAAAAAAGTGGACAGAAGGGCATTATTGCATTGGCCGAAGTGTCGCACAATCCACATACCTTTGGCTTGGGTTATCTGCCCACCACAGAGGACTGGTTGAGGAAAGGTAAAGAGATGGCTGGAAGAGCCAAAGCCAAGCGGACCGGGAGGCATTTTGATTTGATGCATCGGCCCATTCAGGGCACCCTGAACGGACGTTTTGTCCGGGAGGGGGAAGACTTTCCATTCTGTGGCTTCCCAGAGCCATGGTTGAACGTAGAAAAGAGGTGCATGCCGGGATTTGAGATCTTCTTCAACTTGCAGTTATCCAGGGATGATGTCGCCGAAGAGCAGACAGGTTCATCAGTTGAGGTTGAGCAATGTAAGGAAGTGGATTCCGAGAACACCGAGTTTGAAATGGGGTAACACTGGCCTATCTGCTATCAGATCCTCTAATCGTACATGAGTGCTTGGGGGATGATCTCTTAGTGTTTATGATTAGGAATGGAACAGCTGTGAGCCCATCTTCTAACATTTTGGATGCATCCGTCGCAACCTCCCTCATCTAGCAGTACGAGGAGGGATTCTTATCGAGCAGCACCGGGTCATGTAGTGAGTCGGAATCTAATTCCACCAAGTCCGTAGGGTCGGAATTAGGTTCCAGCTCGTCTGAGTCTGAGTCCAGTATTCTTGGGGGTGATAACCCAGATGCCACAGTCTTGTCTAGGTCGTCTTTTTCTTTCTCTTTTGAGTCTATTGTAACAGAAGAATCAGATGGACTGGATGAAGTGATTAATGAGAATTGTGTGGCTGTGGCCTTTGATTACTTTTTTATGCCTTTGATTTATTGTATTAATCAGGACTTTCAAAATTTCGACGACAACGACAAGGAAGAAATTCCACCGATTTTGAAATATTTGCTAGAACAAGAGCATGAGAGGTTTGTAAAACCCTTGGTTGATGAAATCACTCAAATTAACATTGGTACTAAAAAGGACCAGCGGCTAGTCCAGATCGGGTCCACGTTGTCTTTGGAGGAGCGCGAGCGCTTAGTCGCTTTATTAAAAGATTTCAAAGACGTTTTCGCGTGGTCCTACGAAGACATGCCTGGAATCGATCCTGAGATTGTACAGCATCGGATCCCTCTTGACCCAAAGGCCTGACCTGTCAAGCAGAAACTCAGAAGGATCCGCCCAGCTTGGGCTATCAAGATTAAAGCAGAGGTCACCAAGCAAATTGACGCAGGGTTCCTGCTGGTATCCGAATACCCAACTTTGTTGGCCAATATCGTTCCGGTGCTGAAGAAGGACGGTAGGATTCGAGTATGTGTGGATTTCAAGGATTTGAATAAAGCTAGTCCGAAGGATGACTTTCCTCTGCCGCATATTGATGAGTTAGTGGATTTTACTGCTGGGCATGCATTGCTCTCACTCATGGATGGCTTCTCAGGCTAAAATCAGATTGTAATGGCACCCGAAGACTAGGAGAAGACTGCTTTTACCATCCCGTGGGGGACCTATTGTTATAGGGTAATGCCATTTGAGCTGAAGAATGCTGGAGCTACATATCAACAAGCTGCGACCACAATATTGCATGACATGATCCACAAAGAGGTTGAGGTGTACGTGGACGACACGATTGTCAAGTCCAAAGAAAGAGAAGGCCACTACACCGCCTTGCAAAAGTTCTTTCAAAGGATTAGAGAATTCTGGTTGCGGCTGAATCCTCAGAAATGTACGTTTGGTGTTACGGCAGGAAAAATGCTAGGCTTCTTGATCACACAAAGGGCCATCGAAGCCGACCCTTCCAAAATCAAGGCCATCTTAGAAATGCCACTACCAAGGACTGAAAAGGAGGTGCGAGGCTTTCTAGGTAAAGTGCAATTCATAAGACGGTTTATCTCAAAATTAACCTTGACTTGTGAACCACTCTTTGGTCTCCTGAAGAAAGGAACGAAGTTCCAATGGGACGGCCGATGCCAAGCTGCTTTTGAACAGATTAAGCAATACTTACAGAACCCACCTGTGCTGTCACCACCTGAGCTGGGTAAACTGTAGATCTTGTATCTTTCAGCGACTGAAACTACAATGGGCTGCATGCTTGCACAAGAGTCTGAGGACAAAGTGGAGAGAGCCATCTACTATCTGAGCAAGAAGATGCTGGATTACGAGACCCGCTACACTCCACTGGAGAAGGCTTGTTTGGCCTTGGTATGGGCTACCAAGAAGCTGTGGCACTACCTGTTAGCTCACTCCATAATACTAGTTTCAAGATTAGATCCCATCAAATATCTCTTCGAGAAACCGGCACTTATGGGTAGGCTAGCTCGTTGGTTGCTTCTGCTGTCCGAATTTGATCTGAAGTATGTGACGCGCAAGTCAGTAAAGGGGAGAGCAGTAGCGGAGTTCCTTGCCGATCACCCAGTTGAAGGGGATGAAGCAGTTGAGTACCTATTCCCAAACGAGGCCATTTTGCGTGTCGAAGACGAAACTTGGACGATATACTTTGACGGAGCGTCAAACCAATATGGGTATGGGATAGGGGTGTTGCTGATAGCGCCCGACAATTCCCGCATCCCTCTAGCATTCAAACTCCGTTTCAAAGTATCGAACAATGAAGCAGAATATGAGGCATCCATTGCTGGTTTAGAAGCTGCCCTAGAACTAGGGGCAAAACAGTTGGATGTCATCAGGGCTCAAACATTGTTGTATCTCAGGCTAAAGGAGATTGGAAAGTCAATGAAGAAAATATGAGAATTTACCATCAGACCTTGGACTTGTTGATTCCTCGGTTTGAGAAGCTGAACTTCGCTCATCTGTTAAGAGAGAACAACAGGTTCACAGATTCACTAACAACTCTATCATCTATGATAGACATCCCTTTTGGAGTCCGGATGCGTCCGATCATCATTGACTAGAAATTTGTACTGGCCTACGAGCTGATTGTTGCCATTGATGAGGTTCAAGATAAGAAACCCTGGTATTATGATATCTAGAACTTCTTGGAAAAAGAGACTTATCCACCAGGGGCAAAATGCCAAAGATAAGAGGGCAATACGAAGACTGGCTGCTCAGTTCATCATTTGCGGGGGTAAACTGTACAAGAGAGGTCATCTGGGAATGCATAAGTTGTGTGTTGATGCTGAAGAATCGAAGCGCCTGATGGAGACCATCCATGGAAGAGAGTGCGGAGCGCACGTGAACGGGGTGATGCTAGCCCGGAAGATCCTCAAACAAGGTTACTACTGGTCCACCATGGAGGAGGATTGTATTGGTTTTGTCCGGCGATGCCACAAATGTCAGATCTATGCAAACCGCATGAACATTCCGCCGTCGAAGCTGTACAACATGACTTTACCATGGCCATTTTCAGTTTGGGGATAAATGTGATCGAAGCTGTCACTCCGAAAGGGTCTAATGGGCATGAGTTCATTCTGGTCGCGATAGACTACTTTATGAAGTGGGTCGAAGCCCAATCTTATGTGGTGTTGAAGGCATCACATGTTGCCAAGTTCGTCAGGAATAACATCATCTGTCGCTACGGGGTCCCGAATGAGATCATTTCAGATAATGGTTCCTACTTCAAGAAGGAAGTGATTGACTTGTTGGACAAGTACAACGTGGCTTTTCACAAGTCATCTACATACCGACCACAGACCAATGGAGCAGTTGAGGCCGCCAACAAGACCATTAAGCATATTCTGCAGAAGATGGTGGAAACCTACCGAGACTGGCCAGATAAGCTGTCATTTGCTCTATGGGGCTACCGTACTTCAATCAGAACTTCTACTGGGGCGACTCCGTATTCATTGGTCTATGGGATAGAAGCTGTTCTGCCTATTGAAATTAAGGTTCTGACTCTGCGTGTATTGGCTGAGTGTTAGATAGCTAAGGCAGATTGGCAGTATAGCAGATTTGAAGAGCTCGTGTTGTTTGATGAGAGAAGGCTGAAAGCACTGTACCATGTTCAGGGTTATCAACGAAGAATCGCCAGGGCTTTCAACAAGAAGGTTAAGTCCAGAAATTTGGAAGAAGGGGATTTAGTGCTCAAAGACAACCGAGCTCCCATTCACGACCCTATAGGCAAGTTTAGACCCAATTGGACTGGCCCTTACATCATCAAGTCTATTTGGTCAGGTGGAGCTGTCGTTCTGATGGACCTAGATGGCCTAGAGTTCTCCCAACCGATTAACATGGACAACTTGAAAAAATATTACCCCTGAGTGGCTCGCTAGGCCGAAAACCCGAAGGGCGACCTAGGAGAAAGTTAAAGTATGAACAATTTGAAATTACAAAAACTGAGCTCGCAAGGTTGAAAACTCGTAAAGGGCAACCTTGGCAAAAGTTCGAGCGCAAAAGGAGAGAGTTAATACTCAGGTGAACCCAAGCCGAACTATGTAAGGCTTGATTCCCATCTTTGGGATACGTAGGCAACTTCATCCCGAAGTCCAGCCATAAACACTTCCTCGATCAACTTTGTCCATATGATCATGTTTGGTCATCTCTATCTATTCAGCATTCAAAAGCTCGGTTGTGATCTCCAGTGCAGTGCTATTCAGACTAGGGGCAACTTTCCAGTTGCTAGGATCCGGGGTTGTACATCTCAGCGATAGATTCCGGGTGTGTCCAATTGTGATCCATATCGAAAATGGTTTTGAAAAGTTTTAATAAAAGTTGATTTTGTTCAAATTAATCTTTTTACAACTTAGACCATTTTTGGACCAAACAAAAAATTTTCAGTACCCACAACCTTCAATTTCATTGATTTCAATATAGAGTTCTCCAACTCTTGATACAAATTGAAGTTGCTTTTTATTACATTCAAAAGAAAACTTAAAAGTACTGATAAAGCAAAATAAATCCAGGACATAGTCAGGTGTTCCTGCGTCCCTTCCAAGAGCTGGTGGAAGCCTCTGATGCTAAAGTAGGCCCAATCTGTGCCTCCTTGGCAAGCCAAACTGAGCATCATTAGAAAGGATGCAACTGAAAATCGGAGCGGGGGCCAGAAGCTCTCTCGTCCTCCAGGCTGTGGCATACCTAGCCAGCTGTGCGCCTCGGACCGGAAATACAGTAGGGTATTCTATCCCATCTTCCGGACAGGTCTGATCATGGCCGAACTGGCGCTGGAATCGGAATGGAAAATAGAACACGCAGTGTGTCAAGCCAATCAATTGAATCCCGGGCTGACGGGTCATACTGTAACTCATTGCCGGTAGATTAAGCCAAGGACAGCGCCAAGCAATGTCTGTAGCGGACAAGCTGTACATCCAGCTGCACCACCATTCCTCATCAGGAGCATCGACTAGACGTTGCCGGAAGAAATAGCTGCGAGCTGAGTATGCTGGACATGAGTCCACAACCTTCAATTTATCCATCAACCACACCTGTGGAGAGATGAAAAATGAGAGATTAAAGAATAGAGAGGTGTACATTGAGAGAAAAGTAAGAAAAGGGTTCTGAGAGAAAAACCGAGTTTGAGGGCCGAGCGAATGTGAGAAACATATGCAAGATGGGGTGGGAAACATTACCTACAATAGTAGTGGGCTCCCCGCTAATCTAGCCATCTCTCGGCAATGAAAAGTGTCCAAGCCCATCAATGTCTCAGCTAAAATCATGGCAATGCAGTTCTTGCCTTCCCTTAAGCCCTCAGCGACCTCAATCAAACGAGTGCTAAACCCTCCAGAGCCTGGGGCCAGCAAGAAATGAGACAACATACACAAGCAAAGCGCATGCCGCCGATAACCTTACCAATGATGGTCGCCGCGGTCACCGGCATCAGAAAATTGACAAATCAAGCTTGGAATATCCAGCTCGCTGTCACGAATCAATGATCGAGCATTCATGCAAGGTAAGGACCACACATCCGTCCCAAGGCTTGGGCGTGGCCAAAGCGGAATTGTGGCCAGATTTCTTCGTCACAGTTCGGATTCCATTAGAGCTTGGAAGTCTTCAAAAGTGGGACACAACTCTTGCCCGCCAAAGCTAAAGACATGCGTCATCAGATTCCAAAATCTTGCCGCGATATGAAGGAACGGGAAACACAGTGGGGTGTGACCTAACATGAATAGTGCATTTATGCCAAAGCCCCAGAAACTCAGCTTTTCCGAGCCATCTAAGTTGGCAATCCAATTTGTGTGGTTTTGGACAAGAAATGCTTCCATATGGTGCAAAATTGAACTGAAATGAAGAGAATCCCAAAGCTGGAACTTATATAGAAGATAAGGTAGTGAGTGGAGAACAGATGTCAACATTTCGAAGAGTCTGCCATCGATGGCCGGCAGTGGCCGGTAGTGGCACACTGATGGCCGACAGGACTCCATCGATGGCCTAGCAGCGCCTCCCTCATTCTCACTGACCTTCTTGTTGAAAACCCAGTTGTTTGTTGCAGAGAAGTCCTGTTACTCGTGTCTTTTAAGGTCTTGTTTTTGTCCTGTTGTGTCTTGTTCAAGACGTTGTTTTTGTTCTAGTCTTCGTTTTTTTTATTTTATTTTATCGAGTTGTAATCATTCTCCTCTCATTTATCGAGTTGTTGTAATTTGCTTATCGAGTTGTAAACTTGTTAAGGCTTTGTTTTGCTTATCGAGTTGTTTTGTTATTAGTTGGTTCACTACCTGATTAGTGCAATTCAAGTGTTTGGTTTTCAAAACAAAGTTCAATCTCATTTACATTGTTGTGTAAAGTGATGCGATGCGACGCAACGCATAGAATGTACATATGTAACACTTTTTCAACAAAAAGACTGTTTCATTCCATCATAGATTCTTTTTACAAAAGAGCATAGTTTTAAAAAGTAAATCTGCCTGACGTAGTACAATTTGCAAAACTACTAGTAAAAAGAAAAGTAAAGCAAAAAGAAGAACAACATTTGAATTAGCAAAATGTCGGGATCGGCGCCAATTGCCTTAAGACTGAGAAGTCCTCCTCGTCCTCTTCCTCGATCAAGAGGACTCTGGAACGTCGCCACCAGTCAGCACGTGACTCTGAACTCGAACCATCCCCAGCTCCATCTCCATCCTGAGACGACTCTGACCGCGGACTCAATGCCTCCTCCTCAGACTCACCATCATCTGGGGCAGGCCCCCGTGAACTAGTCCCTCGTCCCGCTCCCTCTGCTGCTCGGGGAGGTGCTGAAGGACCTGTCCTTGCTCCTACTGAGGCACTGGATGGGCCTGGCATCAAGAAAGGAATCTGAAAAAGGGCAATCCACCAAAATGCATTAGTAATCAAGATGTATCAGATGGCCAAGAATAATGTGTTGTGAGCAGTGAATGATTTGCAGTGAATATATACCGTGAGCAGGTGTATAGGAGCAATATATCAGATCAGTGTAGTGTGCAACTGTGCAAATGATGGCATGTTAAGAAAAGACTGTGTGGCATGAACTGTAGTTTGAAAGAACTCACCAGAATACTGTAAATACTGAGCAGGTCTATGCTTGTCTACAGCATCCCCATCACCGAAGCCGTCATCTCCAGAGACTGACAAGTGTACTCAATGGAAGCCTGCAAAAATGTTGAAGTCATTAGTATTCTGCGGGATATCAAATGAAATTGAATGATTGTACAGAAGAAAAAGTATAGCGCATACCAAGGTCGAGCTGTAAACTCCGACAAGCTCGTGACCAGCTGGAGGAGGAGCGAAGGGAATCTAATAAGTCTCTCCAGCCCACCCTCGGCATGTCATAGTAGCAGGCAACACGGGCCATGCAAGTCCCCTGTCTCTCCTTAGGACCTCTCCTCCTACGAGACCTGGTCACTCTGTCTCTCCCTCTCGCAGCTGGAGCCCTTGCTCCCTCTCCTCCTCGGACACCGGACAAAGGTGGCATCAAATGCGTCCGAATAAAGGCTGCATAGTCGCCCTCAGTGCAGGAAGAAATCCATCTCCAGTCCTACCATGAACTGAATCACCTGGTCAGTGGACAACATGTGTGTCTCCCTCATCGATGGTGGAGGTGCCATCGGTACAAATGGAGCAGGCAATCCCAAGGTCTAATGCACGAAGCGCTCACTCAGAAACCAGGCGCGGCAGATCGGCCCCTCGAAGAGGATGTGGTAATGAGACATAGTCTGGGCAGTGTGGTACTAGTCTCGGAGCCCTAAAGGAATCGCATCCCATGGCCGCCATGTAATCTGGGAAAAGAGAACGAACAAGGTAATCAGTTGTCAAATAACCAAAGTGGGTGCATCAGGTTAATTGAAATAATCTCATTGCAGAATTACCTCGTGCGCCATAACCGTGTCGAAATACTGCCGAAAGAACATGAAGCTCTCTCGGGTCCTACGACGGATCGGACCGTCGTATACATCAGAAAATGGGATGGTCGCCGGGGTCTCCTCCACAGGCTCTGGAGCAAGCGTCGGGAAGTACGCGTACACCCACAGCTATGAGAAAGACGTGGTCAGTACAGTGTATGGGCATGGTGTACAGAAAATGCAAAGCAGAAAGCATCCAGTGCAAGAGCAAATGCAGAGAGTACAAGTGTTGAACAAAGCAAACGTACAAATGCTAAGCAAAGTAATGAAAAGGGAAAACTAGGTTGTGTACCTCCCAAGCTCGCCAGTAGCCGTCGATCAACCTCCCACACATCCGAGAGGTGGAGCTCATGTATCCATAAAGAGTGGTGAGGCCGGCCGCACCCCAGTCGTAGAAACGGACCCGCTGGAGTACCACCAGAGCGCCCAAGAAGTACAAACCCACGGTATTCCACCTGTTCGAAAACAAGGTGGTACCGAAAAGGAATAGGAGGAAAGCCCCTGCCGTACTGCTCTGCCTCCTCATAGTATCGGGATCCTCCCCTTTGTAGTGCTCCTCAAACCAAGTGTATCTAACCATACCCGCTCGAAGAATGGGTGGACGTGCTCCAAGTAGTGCATCCCATGCAACTACCCACTCCTCCACGTCGGGATCAAGGGGAATCGGATCACATCCTACGCCCAGGCCGGTGATCATGCCGAAGTCGAGAGGAGTCATCGTCATCTCTCCTGCAGTGGAGAAGTGGAAAGAGTTGGTGGTATCCCACCACCTCTCCACAAGAGCCCCTAGAAGAGGGCGACTCACTGTAACTTGCATCAAGCTGCAGCAAAATATGCCAAATCTGGTCCCGTCGATGATCCGGCAGACCCTCGAGGGAAACACATCGTACCAATCCCGAGCGGTCGTAGCGCCATAACCTTTGAAGGAGCGGGATCCATCCTGCAACAGTAAATACAGTTCAAATCAGATCAGTGATGTGTTGAAAACACAGTTCAAATCAGATCAGCGGTGTATTGAAAATACAAGTTAAAACGGTGATGTATTGAAAATACAGTTCAAATCAGATCAGCAGTGTATTGAGAATATAGTTCAGACAGATCGGCAGTGTATTGAAAATACAGTTCAAGACAAATCAGCAGTGTATTGAGAATACAGTTCAGTTCAGATCAGTGACGTATTGAAAATACAGTTGCATCCAGAGTAGTGAGTAATTGAAGATACAGTTGAATTCAGAATAGTGATGCCTGAGGTGCGCTCGTATACAGTACATATAGGGCAGTGATGCGTGAAGTATAGTTCAATGCAGAGCCACAATGTATGAAATACAGTTAGGTCAAAGCATGTGATGCGATCAGATTGAAACAGTGTAAGAAATGCAAGTAATTGAAAGAAATACTGCAGAAAAGCAGAGTTCGTACCTCCACAGCAATGGCCGACAAATAAGACATCGGCTCCCTCAATAAGAGGTCGTCTGGTGCACCTTCATCAAAATCGGTGAAAGTATGGATGCCCCCCGCCACCGGAATAATGTGAGTCTCCGGGTGATACCTCGCGGGGTCGAAGGGACGTACGCTCAATGGTAAAGGCTGAGGCTCAACTTCTGGCTCAGCCGCAAAGTCTGCCGCTAACTCTACTGGAGGGAGTGCGGGGAGGCCCTCATCATGTGGGACATCGTCAGCCATCTGAGATAGATGCAAAAATGAGCAAAAATGAGCAAATGATGAAGTTTTGAACAAATCAAACCCTAAGAGAGAGAAAATTCAAGAAAAGTTGAAAACCCAGGGAAAGTGAACTAACCTCGAGAGAAGTTCGGGGGAAATGATCCTTGAATGTGGAAAATGACGAAAGACACCTCGGATTCGATTTCTGATCGGTTCAAATCGAAGAGAACATAGGGGTTTTAATGATTCAAGGTTGTTTAGGGTGTTGGGAAACGCATAGAACGCGCGAATCTAGAGAGAAGGCACACCTAGAGGGCAAGGGAAATGATTTCTATGCAAGGGTTTTGTGAGGAAATTGGTTAGTTTTGGGTCTATTTAAAGACCCATGGCCGAAAAGACCCTTTTGCCCGAATCTGCCATCAATGGCCGGCAGGGGCACATCGATGGCTGGCAGCTCATTATTAATGGCCGGTGGTGGTCTCTGATCGCTGGCAGTTTTCCCTGATGGCTGACAGGCCTCCACCAGCTTTCTCTGCCTATTTTGTCTTGGTATGTGTCCCTGGATTTCAACAATTCTGAGGAATGTTCAAAACTCGATTCAAAATGCCTCCATGGAAACCCGAGAATCATTGTTCTCAATGTACGGTGGTCATCGCCCATCAAAGCGCACGAGATGTATCCTTTTGAACACATCGCAAATCTTCCGAGAGGTAAACCGGGAGTTGCATTCAAGATGTCTTTATCAAGCATCCTTTTGTTGTCACCTAGCATATACTTGTCGCATTAAATATCCATTCTGTATATTTGCATTGTTTTGCATATCTTTGTCATGCATTGTTTTGCATATCTCTATCATGTATTGTTTTGCATATCTCTGTCATGCATTGTCTTGCATATATATATATATCATGCATTGTCTTGCATATCTATATCATGCATTATTTTGCATTCTATCTATCTCGCATTGTTTTTCATCTTTAACCTGCGTTGTCTCGCATGTTCTACTTGCATTATTTTGCATTTTATCTATTTCACATTGTTTTGCATCTTTAACCTGCGTTTTCTCGCATGTTTTACTCGTATTGTTTTGCATGTTTTACCTACATCGTCCCCCTTTTAACTTGCGCTGTTACGCTTGTTAAGTGCGTTGTTTTGCACCCCCCCTTTTAACCTGCGCTGTTACGCTCGTTAAGTGCGTTGTTTTGCACCCTCCTTTAACTTGCGCTGTTACGCTCGTTAAGTGTGTTGTTTCGCACCCCCCCTTTTAACCTGCGTTGTTACGCTCGTTAAGTGCGTTGTTTCGCACCCCCCTTTTAACTTGTGCTGTTACGCTTGTTAAGTGCGTTGTTTCGCACCCCCCTTTTAACTTGCGTTGTTACGCTTGTTAAGTATGTTGTTTCGCATCCCCTTTTAACTTGCGCTGTTACGTTTGTTAAGTGCATTGTTTCGCACCCCCCTTTAACTTGCGCTGTTACGTTCATTAAGTGTGTTGTTTCGCACCCCCCTCTAACTTGCGTTGTTAAGCTCGTTAAGTGCATTGTTTCGCACCCCACTAATTTGCGTTGTTTCGCATCGCACCCCCCTTTAACTTGCGCTCTTACGCTTGTTAAGTGCGTTGTTTTGCACCCCCCCTTTAACTTGCGCTGTTACGCTCGTTAAGTGTGTTGTTTCGCACCCCTCTCTAACTTGCGTTGTTACGCTCATTAAGTGCGTTGTTTCGCACCCCACTAACTTGCGTTGTTTCGCACTTATCTAACTTGCGTTGTTTTGCATTTCTCATTACTTGCGCTATTACGCACTTCATCTATCTTGCGCTGTCACGTATGTTACTTATATTGCTATGCACATCTATCTTGCGCTGTTACGCATGTCTACTTCTTTAACTTGCGCTGTCACGCATGTTTTATTTCTTCTATTTGCGCTGTTACACATGTTTTACTTGTTTTACTTGAGTTATTACACACGTCTTACTTGCGCTGTTAAGCATGTCTACTTCTTTAACTTGTGCTGTCACACATGTTCTATTTCTTCTACTTGCACTGTTACGCATGTTTTACTTGTTTTACCTGCACTGTTACGCATGTCTTACTTGCGCTGTTACACATGTCTACTTTTTTAACTTGTGCTGCCACGCATGTTTTATTTCTTTTAACTTGAGCTGTCACGCATGTTTTACTTGCGCTGTTACGCATATCTTTAACTTGCGCTGTTACGCATGTTTTAACTTGCGTTGTCACGCATGTTTTATTTGTTTAACTTGCGTTGTCACACATGTTTTATTTGTTTTACTTGCGCTATTACGCATGTCTTATTTGTGCTGTTACGCACGTGTCTCTATCTTGCGCTATTACGCATATTTTCTTTGCGTTATTACGCATGTTCCACCCGCATTGTCTCGCACCCTCAGGATTGCATTGTCTTGCACCCCTTCACTTGCGTTGTCACGCACTTTTCACTTGCATTGCTATGCATGTTTCTAACGATATTGTACATGTTGAGTCTCTTTCTTTTACAAGCACGATATTATATGTACGGTTCATTTGAAGCTGACGCGACCAGACGAACCGGACGGTATTGTATTCACTCTGCGTGAGACGTGGTGAGAATTGCATCATTTTCTTACGTCATTTCTATTGGAATATGGAGGACTGTTATTCACTTGCTTAAAACTATTGCATTTATTGTATATAATTGCTCCGTTACAGCTCTCTTTGCATAATCATAAGTTATGCTCTTGCATCTTGCATGTCATTTGCATTTTGCCCCAGCCTACGGGCGCATCTCTGCATGGTTATATCGAATGTTTGCTTGAGTCTTCGGCCTTGTCAAAAATGGGTCGTCTCTGGGCTTTGACATTCACTCCCGTCACTTTGTGACTTTCGAGTTCTGTCAAAGAGGGGTAACTGTAGACACCCCATTTTTGACCGTCCTCAAGACTTAGTTGTGCTTGTAGGTACACCCAATAACTAGTTCAATTGCTCACCAAGTACTCGACTTTCACGGCGGAATGTCACAGGTTTGAACTTTCCAAACCCTGTATCCTTCCTGCCCCATTTTTTGGACCTTGCATTGGCCCTTTCTGTATGCTTTGTGGAAGGCACTGCCGGCCCCCTTTTGGCCCTGCCGGCCATGCCTTTGCCACTGCCGGCCATTGATGATGCCTGCCGGCCGTCAATAAGCCACTATCGGCCACCACTGATGGCCAGCAGACCCCTTGTCTCAACAGGTTTCAGGCCAGATCTTTTGAGCCAGCTGGTTTTCACTCCTCTCCCCTCCATACACGTGTATGGAGGGATGAAGCTCTTGCCAAGCTTGTTTAACAAGCTTCTTCTTGTATTCTTCTATATAAGGAAGGAGCCTTCTTCTATATCAGAGGTTGAAGAAAGTTTTGAAGGAGTTGTATCTCTCCCTATATATATTTCTCACACACTCTCTCTCTCTCTGCATATTGCATAGAATAGTGCTCTAAAGTCCATTTTGCTTGCACTTTTTCACTACAACACATAGAGATACACCACCATCTTTGGGCTGAGGTTCTTGGGGGTGTTACTTGAGCTCTGAAACTTGGTTTCTAGCCTCTGAAGTTGCTGGTTTCGAAGGTGATCTTCAAGGATGAGTTTCTTCCCCTTTTTAGCATTTATTTGTACCGCGTTTTGGCCACCCTTGCATATTGTTTTAGGCCTTTCTTTCAACTGAAAAAAGTTCTATATTTAAGTGCTTTTAAAGTTTGTTTAAGGTCTTTTTGGTGTTAGATGTGTGCAACCCTCTTGTTTGCCTTGTTTGGCCTTGTTTTAGGCCATGCCTTAAGGCCTTCGAGGTAGTATTGGTTTGGCCTTTTAGCCATTGAAATCCAGTGGATTTTCAGTGGTAGGAATATGGTTTTGAGGCCCAAAACCAAAGGGGGGTGACCCCCTTCCTTTTTGTTTTGTTTGCTTGAGTTTTTGGCCTATCAAAGGAGCATGTATCCCTTTACTTTTGAGGCTTGGTTCAGGCCCTTTTTTGTGATTTTTAGGACCTGCCTTGACTCTATCCATGGCTGGTTTGGTCATATTTTGCATGCTTCTTGTATGTGTAGTGTAATCCCATTTGTGGCTCATCAAAGTAGCATGTTTTCCTAGCTTATGTTGAGTCCATTTCAGCATGTTTTTGGTGATGTTTTGCCATGACATAACTCTATCTAAATTGGGTTTGTTCATATTTTGCATGCTCCATATACTTGTAGAACAAATCTTGCTTACTAGCTTTATGTGCATGATGTTTTGACTCATCATTCCAGCATGTTTTGGCTTTGCTCTAGCATGATTTTATTCTTATTTTGGGTTGTTCTAGGATTGTTTTGGGCTGCCATGGTCATATCACTCATGTTTTGTATAGCTATAGTGTAAATGCTTTGGCTAGCCTTGGGTTTCGAGGCCCCTACCATGCCATGCATGTGATGTTTCCATGCTTTGCCATCATCTTGAATGTTATTTTAGTCCATGAAATGTGGTCATACACCTGCATTTGACATGCTTTCAATGTCATAGAGAGTTTCTGTTTTATGCCTCATGAATGGATCATTGTGCATGCCTCTATGCTTAGGTCTTTGGGATGCCATTTCAGTGGATTTTCGAGCTTATTTTGACATGCCTTAACTCTAATTTCTTTTAGTTGAGTCATCTCATGCTTGGTCTTAATAGGTGTAGTGTAATCTACCTTATTTGCCTTGTATGCATCATGCCTCATACTCACCATGCTAGCTTGTTTTGACTTATTTCCATACATGTTTTAATATCATTTTAACATGTTCTAGGACTGTTTTGGGTTGCCTTTTCCATATCCTTCATGCTTTGTATAGCTTTAGTTCAATTGGCCTTGCTAGCTTTGTGTTTTAATGCATCATGCATGCTATATTTAAGCTATTTAGATGATTTGGCATCATTTCATACTTCATTTCGGAGCATGTAGCATTGCCATATTCCCACTTCATTCATGCTTTAAGTGTCTTTGAGTGTTGTGCATTATTGCCTAGTTTATGGCTTAGCTTGTATGCTTGTGTGCCTAGGTATTTGAGCCTTCATCTCAACATGTTTAAGTCTTTGTTTAGACCTAATTAAGCTCTGTCCATGCTTAATTCATGCACTTGTGCCATGTATTGCATGCCCCCTTTATGTTACTCTTTGCTAGCTTTCATGCCTTAGGACCCTTACATGCCATGCTTGTGTCATTTCAATGATTTGGCATCATTTCTTACTTAATTTCAGTGCACTTAGTGTTGTTACACTTGCACATTTGTCACTCCTTAAGCACTCTAAAGAGTTGTGCTCTTTGGCCTCTTTGATGAGCCATCGCATTTTGCATGCTTGTGTGTGTTCTGGTGACTTAATTCCATCACCATTGGCTATTGATTTGGGCATAGCTGAGGTCTGCCTATCTCGGTTTAAGTCCATCCTTGCATGTTATCGCATGCTCGTCTTGCATATTGTTGTATGCCTGCTCCATCTTCACATGTTGTCGCATGCTAGTTCCATTACATGTTGTTGCATGTTTATTACATATTTGGTACATTGCATGTTGTCGCATGCTAGTTCCGTTATTTGTCGTTGCATGCTTGCATGCATCGCATTGTGTATGCCATCCTTGCATTGCATTGTTGTTTGGATTAAGTGTTAATCCGAGCATGAGAAACGAGAAACGTTTCATACTTCAAGTGATGAAATGTGTCTCAATTCTCGATCGCCGACGCTCTTGATCACACATGATAGAGTTCTAGGCATTTATGTTTTTATGTGCATTCATTTCACATTGATTTGCACAAGTTGGATCTTTGGCCATCATGCATCGGGATGCGTGATTAATGGTCGGGGATCCAACTATGCCTCCCCCTTGATGTTTTGAGGTGATATGGGGTGGCATAGTGCATACATACCCTTGGGAGACCCTCTATTTTTTCTGTTTTGTGCTTTGCTGCAACTTGGTGTCCCAGCACATCAGTGGCCAGCAGTGCCTTGCAGATGGCTGGTAGCCCCTCATCCTTGGTCGGCAGACATTCATTCTTGGCCGCCAGGTGGTCGACAGCATCTCTCCATGGCCGGTAGGCCACTGATGCATTCCCCAGACTAGTTTTGGTAAGTTCCAGCAGCAAGGTCTCAAGGACACCCTGCAGACAGAGCCTCTAAAGAGCAACCGGAGAGCTTACCGGGACGGAAACCGAGCATGCATGTTCACCTTCTTCAACTTGCCGAGGCAACATTGTTCAATTGCTTACTTGTTAGTTAGCATTTGATTTTGTAATTTAATTAGTTAATTTGTTAATTAATTAAGTTTTGTAATAATTAGTTGTGGCTAGTTATTCATTCGGTTATGTAATAATTAATTAGCTTGTTAGTTAGTTAATTGGTTGGTTTGTATTATTTATTCGGACCCTCCGTCGAGAGGGCGAATTTTGTAATAAGTGTGCGTGCATGTGTGAATGTCTTCTAACCCCACGTCTTTCTCCTTTTTACTTACCTACTTTTGATGATTAGTTCTAGGTCATTTTCAATTAGCATACTTATGCTTGCATGTTTGCATCATTCATCTACATTGCATGCACCAGGCTCGGCACATTATACTAACTGCATTGTATTTCAATACCAAGTTGAATACATATATCAATTATCGCCTCTCATATGTCATCTTAGAATAGTCGAGCCTATTTCTAGTTGCATTTTGCAGTGTTGCATTACCATGTTAACATGAACTAGGATCATGGATTGATTACTAACTAGCTATTGTTTTGGCTTGGAGTACTAGGTAAGCTTTTATGCTTTAGCATACTGCATGTGTGTTAATGTTTCCATGAAAGCATGCTTGCCATGAGGCTAACTACTTAGTTGATATAAACTCCCTGAATGCCTGTGGGTGAAGGTTGGATTACTTGAATTGGAACGATTCATTGAAATCCGCATTTTAGCCTACTTGCGAGTAGCAAACTTCAAACCATTTCCAACCAAACGGATATGCAATGCTTTGTTCCAAATTAGGTGATCTAGTCCTATACTTGTTTGCTGTGCGCATCACATAGTAAGATTAGCTAATTAATCGGAACAAGAGCACATGTGTTTTCAAAAACAAAATATCATGCTTAGTACAGCCCGATCTTTGATCGGGCGAGCGGGGGTGCTCATAGATGACCTTCCCCAATCGTACCCAAGTTCCCGAGCCGAGGCAACTTTGGTGATGACAGACACGTGGCCTTAGGCACGAGTCAGGGTTTCCTGAATTCCCCCAAAAATAAAATATTTAGATGGCGACTCTGTATCTGGCAAAGCAGTTCATGTTTGGCACTTCTTTCTTAAAAATTAGTTTTCCAAAACGATTTTCCAGATTTGGACTCTTTGGTGATTTATCAATCTCACATTGCACATTGTGAGATCAGATTAAGAACCGTGACAATTTGAGTCCAAATTGTAGCATGAAGCCCTCGGGGCGCGTCTACACCTCCTTTTGGTTAAAAACATTTGGGTGCATCCCGGTGTTTGCACCACTCCTTTTCGTTAAAAACATTCGGGTGCGTCCCAGTGTTTACACCTACCTCCTTTTGGTTAAAAACATTTGGGTGCATCCTAGTGTTTACGCCTACCTCCTTTTGGTTAAAAACATTCAGGTGCGTCCCAGTGTTTACACCACTCCTTTTCGTTAAAAACATTTGGGTGTGTCCTAGTGTTTACACCCACCTCCTTTTGGTTAAAAACATTCGAATGCGTCCTAGTGTTTACACCTCCCTTCGGTTAAACACATTCGAGTGCGTCCCGATGTTTACACCAACCCCTTTGGTTAAACACATTTGGGTGTGTCCCGATGTTCACACCACCCTTTTCCTTCTTTCGTGTACAACACATTAGGATTTCGGTTGAGACCTCGGGTGTGCCTGACGGTCGCTCTTCCCTTTTCTGCGCGTCACGTAGTTAAGTTTGCATAATTTTCTTACATCTTTTCTACATGAAATATGGTTTGGTTCGTAATTCCCATGTGTGGCGTGTTTACTTACTTACTTTTGTGTTTGAGGTTGTTGTACCTTGTTTTAGTTTGTTCGAATACGGCATTTTCATTACATTGTATTTGCATTTAAATATTTCATTACAGCTTCATTGCATGATCATAAGTTATGTTCTTGCATCGTGCATATCATTTGCATTTTGCCCCAGAACTACGCTAGTTCGATTCCTTGCAAAGGGATACGTAGGCAGCCTGCGGGCGCAACCATTTTGTTTTCTGCCTTGATTGTTTGTCCAAGTCTTACGACCTTGTCAAAATGGGTCAGCTCTAGAATTTGACATTCACTCGCGTAATTTCATGACTTCAAGCTCTGTCAAAAAGGGGCAACTATAGACACCCCATTTTTGACGGCCCTTCAAGACTTGGATGTTCTTGCAGGTACATCCGATGACGAGTCTGGTTGCTCTCCAAGCGCTCAAAGTCTTCGACGGAATGCCACAAGTTTGAGCCTTTCAAACCTTGCATCCATTTTGTTTCCCTTTTGGACCATGTCTTGGTCTCTCTCCCCTGTAGCCTCTAGTGGCTTACCAGCCATCTATGAGGGCTGTCGACCAGGGCTTTTAGCCTGCCGGCTATTGATGTGCCTTGCCACCCATCAATGATGCCTTGTCGGCCATCACTGATGGCCGGCCAGCCACCAGTGTTTTCTGCAGATATTTTGTGCCAGCTGTGCCAGCTGGTTGCATAGAGGCTTGTATCTGCCCACACGTTGAGGGCTGGATCTCTTCGTATGGAATTTATATTTTCTATATATAGGGGGGTTCCTCCCCTATTTTGAGAGGTTAGCAATTTTGGAACAAAATTATCTCTCTCTCTCTCTCTCTCTTTCTCTCTCTCTTTCTCTCTCTCTTTCTCTATATATATATATATATATTTCTCTCTCTCTCTAGCAATTTTATGCATAGTTGCTTGGTTACACACCACTTTGGTCCATCAATCCTTAACAAGAGTTGCTAGTCTTTGGGCTGAGGTAACTTGAGACTTGTTTTGAGCTCTAGAAGGTGGTTTTTGGCTTGGATTGTTGGCCAAGTTGTGTCTTCCCTTCAAGAGGTATAACTCTCTCACTTTTTATACTTGTTTTGTATACTTGCTTTGCCATCTTTTTCAATTGTTTTGAGGCTGATTTTGAACTGAAAAAAAAACTCTATTTTTATGGTTTAAAAGTGTTGGTTTGAGGCCATTTTCAGTTAAGGGGTGGTTCACCCTTCTTGCTTCTTAGTTTGTAAAGTTTTGTACCTTTATTCATCACTTTCAAACCAACTTTTTTGGGCCTTTTAACCACTGAATTTCAGAGGTTTTTCAGTGGCAAAAAACCTCATTTTGAAGTCCAAAATTGGAGGGGTTAGCCTCCCTTCCTTGTGTCTTGTTTGCATGCCTAGTTAGCCCCATGTATTAGCTTAATACTTTAGCTTTTTGTGGCTCAAGTCCAGCATATTTTACACTCTGTTTTGAACTATTTCGCCACTGTTTTGGCTGTTTGGTGCCATTTGAGCCTTGTATGGCATGGTTATAGTGCAAATTCCTTCACTAGCCTAATGTTTTAAGGCTTTAATCACCATTTGTTTGAGTTGGTTGCATGTTTTAGTGCTTTTATCATTCATTTCCAACACTTAATCATCTCTGCAACCTCCCTCATTTCTTGATTTTATTTTTGCTTTGAAAATGGTTTCAAACCACTTGTTTGCCTAAGTGTGAAATGGAGGTGCTACACCCAATGGTTTAATTCCTTAGGGGGTTCATTACCAACAGTGTTATGCCTCTTTCATGCCCAAAGCAACTTGTGATTTGAGCCCTCTTTCCATTAGAGGACACTCAACAATGGACTTAATGGATTAAGGAATGACTTGGAATTTAAAATGTGTAAACAAAATTGATAAGTAAAAGAGGCAAGATAAGCATCCCTTTGTGTTGCATTTCATGTGTTCAAATCGGACGTTAGTTTAAACACAAGGAAAATGGAGCATTTTATACTCAAAAGTGATGAAATGTGCCATTTTCCTAGGTCTCCATTGCCCTCGATCATGCATGATAGAGTGATGGTTCTCGAGTGTTTGGCTTTGCATTTATTAAGCTTGCACACCTTGAAGCATAAGCCATCATGCAATGAAATTGCTTTGATTGGTGGTTTGTGATTTAAGTTCACAATTCCTTGGATTTGTCCATGAAAATGAGGGGTGAAATGTGCATATAATCCTTGGAAAAATCCTCTTTTTGCTCTATTTGTACTCTGTTGTAACATGGTGATCCAATGCATCAATGGTCGGCAAACCCACATTTTTGGCCGACAGAGGGCCGGCAGCAATCATCCATGGCCAGCAAGTCACTGATGTAAACCTCAGTTGATTTTGGTAAGACAAAGCAAAAGGGTTCTAGAAATGCTCGACCCTGCAAACAGAGGCTTTCGAGAGCAAAACGGAGGTCTTTTCGGGCCAAAATCAAGCATGTGCATCTTTCACTTCCCGAGGCAGAGCAGTGGCAGCATAGTTTAATGCTTAGTTTGTGTGCATTTATGTTGTAAATTAATTAATTAGTTTGCTAGTTAGTTAAAGTGTTGTAATAATTAGTAATCAGCTTAGCTAGTTAGCTCTTATTCATTCGGACCCTCCTTCGCGAGGGCAAAATGTTGTAATAAGTGTTCGTGCGTGTGTGTATGTATGTTTTCTAACCCCACATCTTTCTCCTTTTTATTTAATCGCTTTTGATGGTTAGATTAGGGACATATTTCCATTTAGCATACCTTATGCTTGCATCCATTCATCTTGTTTTGCATGTATTGAGGCTCAGTGCATCATTCAAACTGCATAGCCATTTCAATATCTTATTTGAATACTGTGTTTAATCGCATGTTGTTTAAATCGATTCATATGCCTTATTAGTAGCCGAGCCTATTAATTGCATATTGCATGTGTTGCATTAGGCATCTTGTATAGTTAGGAATCATGCCATAGCTTTCTAACCCTATATCTTCTTAGCTTGGAGTACTAGGTGAGTTTTTATGCTTTAGCATACTTGCATGAATGTGAGTGTTGCCATGATTAGCATGCTTGCCATGAGGCTATGTGCTTAAATGCTAAACTGCTTAAAGGCCTGTGGATGAAGGCTTGTTGTTTGGATTGGAACGATTCAATGAATGTGTGTTTTAAGGCCTTTTTGTTGAGTGGCAAATCATGTTTTAAGCCCACCATGTTTGGTGGTAATCCGCAAACCTTAAAACCCACTTAAGGTGGCAAATTCAAACCATTTTCGCAAACAAACATGAGTTGAATTATTTCAAATTGAGCAAACTAGTCTATACTTGCTTGTGCTCATCACACAGTAAAGCTAGCTTAATAACCGGAACAAGAGCAGATAATGGTTATAAAAAATCATATCATAATTAGTAGAGGCTGATCTTTGATCGGGCGAGCAGGGGTGCTCAATTCATGACCTTCTCCTCTCATACCTAAGTTCCCGAGTCGAGGCGAGTTTGGTGATGATAGACATGTGGCCTTTGGCACGAGTCATGGGTTTCCTAAATTTTTCCACAAATAAAATATTTAGGCAGCGACTCTGTATCTAGCAAAGCAGTCCAATTTTGGCACTTTTTGATTTAAAATCAATTTTCCAAAATGATTTGCCGGATTTGGACTCTTTGGTGTTTATCAGTTTCACGTTGCACTTATGAGATTAGATTCAGAACCAGAGGAGGCCAAACTGTGAGGCTTTTTTTTCAAACCTTCCGAAAGGGGGCGCAAAAAAGGCGAGCCACATGGTGATTGCAGCTATGGTCTTGCCTTTTTCAACTTCTAGCTGGCCTTCAAGAATGCCGAGTCATTCCACGACATCATAGTGACGACGATCGATCTCGGCAATCCTTCCAGCCGCCTGACAAAGCAATGAAGCCAAGATTTATTAGTTGGAGTCAAAAATGAAATTTCAGACGGAGTCAAAAGGATCGAAACTTACCAATATGGTTGACTGCGCCACCAAGGTAATTGAGACGACATTTAGTTCGGCGCAGAAAATGGCCCTGTCTGCTGGCAGAGAGAGAGAGAGCTGAAGCCACACTTAGGGCCACAGCGGGATCTTCGATGGCCTACCCACTAGTAAGAACCGGCGCATTCTTTATCCGTGGTTGGACGACAAATGGCTCGGATAAGTCATCTGTGGTAGATGACATCTCTATCCTTGGTCGTTTGTCAATTGGGGTCTCTGATAGATTGGATATGACCTCGGCAAGTCGCTTCTGCCCTATCAGATTGGCTCCCATGACTACTGCTTGCATTTCTTCAAGAACAATTCGACTACTATCATTTTGTGGGCCATTTCTTTTGGAGGAACCTCGCGTGTTGCAGTTACTTGGCTCCCTCCAGAATCGCCAACTTGTCTTCTGGCCGCTATCCTCTCGGCATTCCGTCTTCTGGCAAATTGGGCAAGTGATTTCAAATTCGGCCCCAAGAAGATTCTCTAAGCTGGTGAAAATATCATCTTCTAGTGTTAATAAAGCTACTCGGCCAGAGATGGATGGGTGGTTGATTTGATGGTCAGAGCTGATGTGTCAAAGGCCAAGTCAATTTCTCTGTTAAGTTCTTGGTCCTTTGCACGGCCCTCTAATTGCGCGTCTTTGCCGATTTGTTCGCCGGCGTCTAAACTGTCAACACCAATTTCCCATAGGCTTTTGTAATTAGGGAATATTAGTGTAGTAAGTTGCCGTTCACCACGCAACACAGGGATATGGTCCGCAGTTGAGAAAAAAGAGTGGGTTGGATCGTACCTCAACAGAACATGGGCTGCGCGTCCTTGTCCTTGAAGGTTTGGGCGGACTTTATAATTAAAGACCGCCTTCACTTGTTCAAGAACGACTTGGTCTACTGATGTCAATGCCCTTTTTAAGTCATTGCCTGTATGACAGAAATAATGATCAGTACTCAATATTTTCTCCGAGTAGATGGTTTATTTTAAATATGATAGTCGGTCACCTAGCTCCCCTTTTTGCCTCGGCACTGGGTCTTGGTGATCTTCTCATTCGCCGAATTCCTAATTACCTCAGACGGCGACCATGACACTGTCAACCTGTTTGCCAGAGCTGGCAAGCATGGTCACCAAGTGATGATCTATGTCTTTGGCTCTCAAAAAGTAACGTCCTTGCCAACCAATTTATTTCGCCATGATGTAGTAGTGCCGAATAGCTAGGATTCCTAGGTTAAGATCTAGTCGCCTATTCAATTCTACTATACCCATGATTATTCGGTAGAAATTTATGTTAGGTTGGGAAGGAATCAGACCCCAATAATGCAGGACTGTCCTAAGAAGGAAATGGAGGAGGAATCGGACTCAACCCTTAGCAATGGACAAAAGAGAGAAAACAATGGTGTTTGTGTCAGCCTTCTCTATGTCCAATACACTGTCTACAACAAGGGACAGGTGGACGTCCTCTGGAACTGAAAAATGACGATGGAAGACTGTGACTCGCTCCTCTGAGAGGAGGGCTTTCAAATGCCTTGCCATTTCAAATGGAATATGAACAAAATGCGTACTAAAAAAACAAAACACGCAGGGGATTGAAATGAGAACATAATGAAAAGAGAAAGGGAAACTTACAAGTTGAAGGAGAAGATGAACAATATGGAGCGGAATTACAGAGGTTATGATGAAGGTTGGCATGAAGGATGCCAGAGGAAGTGGAAAGCCTTTCGAGCTAAGAATACAATGAGGGACAGTTTTCAAATCTAACATTAAATGATTGTTAATTACAAAGGGGCGGGAAGCTATAATGATTGTAGTATCGTGCCTGTTCTAACGAATCAATACTAAAATGAGTGCAACCGCCGTATTTCTGAATTTCAAGGTTTTGTCCAATTCGTTAGCCTAAAGGAATGCATCAACCAAACATGCCGACCAGAATGGCCTTACTCGGATGTTTGGAGGGCAATTGTGGAGACCAAGTTTGAGAAGTCGTATATAAATAAGAGCCACGTATAAGTCGGCTCATAATGGTTTTACCCTCGGCATATGATTGCCGAGAAGATGAGTGAAGTGGGCCGGCCGTGGCCGAATAGAACTAGATTGCAGGCTGAATAGGCCATAAATCCTATCGAATGACTGGGGGCCCAGTTGTCAAGGCGAAATGTCCATAATAAGAAAGTGGGCCCCAAGAAAGTAACATAAAAAGGAGAAGCATCAGCCAAAAAGGAGGTATGTAGAAAAAAGAGAACTTGAGATATAAGAAAAACTTGAGGGAATACTAACGTGCCTGTTAGAGTGCTGATTCTGGTACCCCCGACCAGATTGTTCAGTCCCATTTCAAGTACAAACTTGAGGATTAAGAGAGTCTGCTTGGGCCAAACAGTATTCCAAACCACATCTCTACAATTATAGTTTCAATTTGTTCAAATTTGACCATTAATTTTAGGTTTTAAGTCAATTTAAGGTCATTAAAATTTTTCATTCAAAATGTTCTTTGAGTTAGTTAAGGTTAAGTCATTAAATTGATCAAGTTTATAATTCTACTCTTAAAAATTTAATAGGTGTTGTTAATGTGCACATTTGCCATAAAAAATCGTAACAATTGGAATCAATTAGACCAATATGAGTGTTGCACCCTTTAAAATTATATATTGTATGAGTGACTTTCTTTACATTCTCTTCACTAACATGAATTTCAGCTTATCTATCTAAGAAGAATAGTCTTTAATGGAGAGGTTTGAAAGTATCGTGTATTAAGTAGGCCAAGATAATAGAGGGAGGATGGATACCAGTGGTGTGAAAACATGGTGGGCAAGGTAATAGGAGTAAAGGACTAAGGACTGATATTCGTACGGTTTTCGTGGATAACTTACCAGAATCTATGGATCCAAAAGGTTTGTATGGTATATTTACTAAGTTCGGGGTAATAAGGAATGTGTTCATCCCAAACAAAAGAAGGAAGATGACACGATCAAGATTTGGCTTTTTGCGCTATAACTGTCTAGTGGCAGCAAGAATGGTAGTCCAAAAAGCTCATGGACTCTAGTGCGACAATAGAGCATTGAAAGTAAAAGAAGTAGATTTTGTCAAAGGTAAGGAAGTAAAGCAGAGGCCATCAAAGATACTAACTAGAAAGTGGGACATAAGAAGTACTAGTGGGGTTCCAGCTATGATACAAGTGGAAAAGTTATATGCCCAGGCTATAAGTGGAAGACAGTTAGTAGAAAACACTAGTATAACCATGAATGCTTTCAAGGAAGCAAATGGATGGCTGTATAATAGTGTAATTATTAGACTTAAGCCACTAAGCTATGTGGCTGAGTTTAAAGAGGAACTGAAGATTAGAGGAATGAAAGAACTATAGGTTTGAGATGGAGGAAGTAGAAACATAGTCCTGACTTTTGAATCAATGGAGCGTATGAAAGATAAGTTGGCTATAATAGAGGGGCGGATTTATGAGTGGTGTAAGTGGATTAAGGAATGGAAACAGGGGATGGCCATTGAACAAGAAAGGCTTGTCTGGCTTACTTGTTATGGTATGCCACTGAATTTATGGAGTGTTAAAACTTTAAGTAGCATTGGGAAGTTATGGAGGGAAGTTATTGGTTTGGATGATGATACATCCAAAATGAACTCGTTACACTGTGGAAAAGTGAGGATAGCCACTAAGTGTATGGAATCCATTAATAAAACCATTATTTTGTGCTGCAATGGAATGCTTTACCCAATGAAAGTGTGTGAAGAACAAATGGTTATCTCAGAGGTGATCCACAATCAATGCAAATGTTACATTTTATAGAACACGGGAGACAATCACAGTTCCAATGGTGAAGACAAGGAGCAGATGCCTAAAGTGGAGAGCAAAAAGGATGAAGATGATGCTGAGGTGGAGGGCTAGATTTGTGATGAGCTGGCCAAAGAGAATGACATGGTGGAAGGAGGATCTGAGAAAATGCTTGATAGTTATTGTGACAAGGATGGACAAGGTAGTTGGAAAAATGTATCAGTGGTTCAAGAATCCGACACAAACATTGGAATATCAGAATTTGGGAACGCATGCGGGGTTAGGATTAATGAACCAATGGTGAACTCTATGCAAATTCAAAATGAAGGCAGCCAAAGAGTTGAGGATGAAGTTGTTACTCCAGGCTTCGTGAGGAGTGTTACTAGGTCTGAGATGAATAGGCTTGGGCTTAATATTGAGGTAGTAGTAAGGCCCATGATTTAGAGTGTGGAAATATGATGGGCCAAAGGTTATCTGAGGTAAGTGACCCGGAGACGCAGCCCATAAGGGACAATTTTATTCAAACTAACAGTGGAGAGGAAGCCCAGAATAGAATTGATAAGGGAAATCACTGTGTGGTCGTGAATAAGACTACACCAACAGCTCAAAAAAGGAAAAAAAAAAAAAAAACATGAAGGTGAAAGCTAAAGGAGCTGCAAGATTCCACAAGAGAGAGAGAGAGAGGGAGAGAGAGAGAGAGAGAGAAAAAAAAAAAAAAAAAAGGTCTCCAAATGGGAGTGGGATCTTCTCTAAATCTGAAGAAATGAGCCATCTTAAGGTCAACTGTTGCCGCAATTTCACTTTTAATGGCAAGTAAGTCTAGTAGTGGACAATTACTGCCTAACGAGGCTGAAGCATCACTCCAAATAGGGAATGTTCTTGGGCTAAATTATGATGGTAATGAGGATGAAGTGTTAAGTAAGTTAGTGGAGCTAGAAGGAAAAAGAGAAAATGATAAAGAGGGATGGAGATGCAGATTGAGCTGTATTACCCTGGTGACTTGGAGATTCAAAATATTTTATCAATGAAGTTATTATCTTGGAATGTGAAAGGGTTAGGTAAACCTTCTAAAAGAAGTAACATAAAGAAGCTATTTTCTAAAAGAAATGTGAAGATGGTGTTTGTAACAAGCCCGCGAGGGACCTCGGCTACAGTTCGGACTCCCCTTTTTTGTTTGTTGCGGTTCATAATCTGAACCAAAGAGTCCAACTCTGGCAAATCGTTTTGAGAAAAACAGATTTTGAAAAGAAGTGCCAAACATGGACTGCTTTGCCAGATACAGAGTCGCCACCTAAATATTTTTTATGGGGAAATTTAGGAAACCCTGACTCGGTGCCGAAGGCCACGTGTCCGTCATCACCAAAGTTGTCTTGGCTCGCGAGCTTGGGTATGATCGAGGAAGGTCAGCTATGAGCACCCCCTCTCGCCCGGTCCGAAGACCGGCCTCTACTAACCATGATATCCGATTTTGAAAACGTTATGTGTTCTTATTCCAGTTATTAGCCTAGTTTTACTATGTTATGCGCACAGCAAACAAGTATAGACTAGATTGTCTAATTTGGAAACAAGCATTGCATATCCGTTTGTTTTAAAAATGCTTTGGAATTTGCTACTCGCAAGTAGGCTAAAACACGGATTTCAACGAGTTTTTCCAACTCAAACAATCCAACCTTCACCCACAGGCATTCAAACAGTTTATCTCATATAAGCACTTAGCCACATGGTAAGCATACTGTCATGGCAACATTCACACGCATTCACACGCATGCTAAAGCATAAATACTTACATCGTACTCCGTGCCAAAACAATAAACTAGTTAACAAACATGCATGTCCTAGTTCATGTTAAAGTGACTAATGCAACACATGCAGAATGTGATTAGGATAGGCTCGGCTAATCTACGATGACATGTGAAATGCTACAACTAACACGTATTCAATTTGGAAATTGAAATACAGATGCAGTTAGAATGATGCGCCGAGCCCGGTGCATGTAAGACAAATGAATGGATGCACGCATGCATTGCATGAGGTATACTAATTTAAACGTGCCCTAATACTAACCATCAAAGCAGGTAAGTAAAAGGGAAGAAAGAAGTGGGGGTTGGAAGACATGCACACCAGTCACCCACACTTATTACAGATTTGCCCTCGCCCGGAGGGACCAAATAAATAATACAAATTAATTAACTACGCAAGCTAATTAAATGTTACAAATTGCCTAATTAATTAACAACTAACTAGACTAGGAAAGACAGTAAACCGCCTCAGGAGGAGAGCCTGATGCAACGCATGCTCGGGTCCTACTCGGAATTGCACTACCATGCAAAGATTGCCTCTGTTTTCCCTGCTCTGCCTCTCTAAAGACTGCCAAAGTCTCAAGGATGCCTCTCTAGATACTGGGAATCACCACCGGCTGAGTAGAATTACCACCGGCAGTGAATTGTGGTCACCGGCACAAAATGAATCCATTGGCTGGTGATTTACTGCCGGTCGGCAATGTATACTGCCGGTCGACAAAGAATGCCTGCAGAACCTGCAACTCACAGCAGCAGAGGACAGAACTTGCATGGCAATACAACTTAAGCAATGTATGCACCAATCATGCCCCCTATCATGTTTGTGACTCAAAGGGGCATGTGTCTCGATTCTTGGACCACCAATCACGCATTTCCATGCATGATGGCCCAAAGAATCAAGTGTGCAACTTTCATGTCAAATGAAATACAAACCAAACAAACAAACCAAGGCCCAATTCCTATCACCAAGTCAAGGAACAAGGCATGCATGCAAGATGCAAAGCAACCTAGGCATGCAAGCTAAGGATGCAACATGGCATGGCAAGACACTTATGCAAGCATACAAGCAAACATGAGGCAATGCAAACTGATGAAAAGGTGGACTTAGACATGATTTAGGCAACTTTAAATAGGCCTAAAACAGTGGCCAAAAACCAAGGAATTGGGATCAAACATACATACACACATGCAAGTAAGTTGGACCAACACTTAGGCATTAAATAAGCAACTCTAAGGCACACTTGAAAGGGCATATCATGGACAATTAGCATGCAACATAAGCTCTGAAAATCATGTTAAAACATGGTGCCAAACCAAGCAACAAGGCAAGCTAAACATGCAACAATGGTCTAAGCATTTAAGGCTCACCAAAAAGGCAATGGACTACACTTAGTACAACCACACATGGCAATACTTGGGCAACCAAAAACAGAGTTTTAACATATGAAACTAAGCCCAAAAGACCAACTAGATGGCATCTAGATGGTTTGAAATTAAAGGCATGCATAAATGCTAAAACATGGAGCATGCAAGGCAAGCTGCCAAAGCTTCAAAGAGGCATCCAAGGCAAACATATGAGCATGTCAAAGGGACTGAAATAACATGTAGGGTGGTTCCAAACCACCAAAATGATGCAAGAAACACATACTACACATTCACATACTTGAAGCATACAAGCTCAAATACAAATGAGCTATACTAAGCATGCCAAGATCGACCCAAACAACTATGGACTGACCTAAAACATGACAAAATGAGCACAAAACCTTCACAAGGCTAAGCCTAAAACATGCTAGAGCAAAGGCCAACAACCTAAGGCATATTAAGGCAATAACAAGGCATTACATGGTAGGTATGCTAAGTATGCATGGTGTACCAAAACCAACATACAACAAGGTTATATCATGGCATAATAAGCATGGAAAACAGCCTAGACATGATCAATACACACTCTAACATGATGCTCCCTCAAGAGGCCAAAAAGGGTCCCTTTCAAGGACAACAAGCAGAGGGGGTGGCCCTCCCCTTTTGGAGACTTCAAGGCACCATCTCCACCACTGAAATCCCTCAAGATTTTAGTGGTGAAGAGGCCCAAACACCAAAGTCTCGAAACTTGCACAAAAATAGCACAAAAAGGAGCCTTACAAGGCTTAGGAGGGGTCAAACAAACCCAAACCACAAAACACTCTTAATAAACAATCAAGAGGGCTAAAAAATAGAACTTTTTTGTATTATACACTAAGCACAAAAACAGCTCTAAGATAGGTAGAAAAGCAATGCAAAAATGGGAAATAAAAGGGAAGTTTCTCACCCTTGTAGACCACCTTCACAAATGATGCTCCAACAGCCCTCCTTGGCTTGAATCCAGCTCCAAAACACCAAAACCAGCCCCTTAGAACCTCAGTAGCCAAAGGAAGGTGAAGCACTAGGTGTTTGTGTGCAATAGTATGGACTAAAACACCTAGAACACAAAGAGAGAAAAAGAGAGATAGGAGAGATGTATGAACCCTAACCCTAAAACCAGAGCTTCTCTCTATGTTTTTCTCTCCAAAATTCTCTAACCCCCCTGCCAAGAGAAGAGACCCCTCTCTTATAGGCAACAAACTTGTAAAGCTTATACAACAAGCTTACAAGGAGAGCATCCCTCCATACACGTGTATGGAGGGGAACCAAATGCCACACAACTGTCCTAAAATATTTGCAAAAGCAGATGAACAGTAGTCGGCTGGCCAAAAATGTCATTTTGACAAAAATGACTGCCGACCGACAACAAAGAGTGCCGACCGGCCACATACATTGCCGGTAGCAACAAAAACCAGCCGGTGGCCTCTAGCCACTGCCGGTGGTGTGTGGGGATGCCTCACAAGGCATTCCCTGCCCCTCCAAGACAAAACACAAGTGTTTGGCGCAAAACCAGACACAAAATGGTCGAGTTCGGAGATCCTGAGGCGGGGCGCATAGCCGAGACCTCCGGGAACTCCAAACGAACACAAACATGGATAATCACAAAGTGTTCAAACGGTGATGTCCAAGTCTTGAGGACGGTCAAAAATGGGGTGTCTACAGTGTTATTACAGGAAACAAAGAGGTCACAAATAAATGAGGAGTTTGTGAGATCATGTTGGCATGGAGAAAAGATGGACTTCATGGTAGTGGACTCAGTTGGTGCAGTTGGTGGACTATTATGCATATGGAATCTAGATGTTTATCAACTATTGGACTGTTATTGTAACAAGAACTTCATCATTTTGTTAGGTACTCTTTTTTTTGTAGTTTTGAATGTGTTATTGTTAATATCTATGGTCCCAATGATAGTACAAATAGGAGGAAGGTATGGAGAATTTTGACTAGACTAAAACATTTGTATGCTAAACCTTGGTGTTTGGGGGGTGACTTTAATGAAATTAGGAATATTTCTGAAAGGAATGGATGTTATTTGAGAGATAGGGGCATGAGTGACTTTAATGATCTAATTGACAATTTCGCAGTGTGTGACATCCAAATGATGGGAAGAAAATTCACTTGGTGTAATTCTCAAGAAAGGAAAAGGTGGAGTAGGATTGACAAGTTTTTTTTAAGTCCAAAATGGATACAAAATTTCAACTTCAAGCTTTGGGGTTTACCCAGACGGTTGTTAGATCACTGTCCTATTCTAGTCATGGAAGATGATAGGGATTGGGGTCCAAAGCCATTTAGATTTCTAAATGCTTGGTTCTTACATCCTAAATTCAAATCCTTTGTGGAGAGTACTTAGGCTTGGGCTGGTTTCAAGTGTTTAAAGAAACTCAAAGCACTTAAATTTGCTCTCAAAAAATGAAATAAAGAAGTTTTTGGAAATATGGAGTTTAAACTCAAGGTTGTTAAGCAGGAATTGCATTTGCTTGACTTGGTAGCTGAAGAAAGACGATTGACTGAAATAGAACTTGCTAGCAGAAGGAAGGCAAAAAGGGAAGCTTGGAAGTTGAACAAAATGGTGGAATGGGTATGGCTACAGAAATCTAGAGTTAATTGGGCATTAAAAGGTGACAAAAACACAAAGTTTTTCCATATTATGGCTGCCTTCAGAAAGAATAGAAATGCATCATGCTCATTAAATGTTGATGAGGCTATCAAGGAAGATCCTGAAGAAATAAGGGCTGAAGTTTTACAGCATTTTAGGAACCATTTCACTGAAACATGGTTCAGAAGGCCAACCTTATCTGGTTCTTTTAAGTCGATTGGGGGTGATGAGATTACGGATGCATTAGAAGCTGAGTTCTCAGAAGCAGAAATTGTAACAACAATCAAAGCCTGTGATGGAAATAAGGCTCTAGGACCTGATGGCTTCAATCTGATGATTTTTCAAAAGTGTTGGCAGACAATTAAGGGTGATGTATTTCAATTCATGAAGGACTTTCATCAAAACTCTAAGGTAGCTCACGGGATTAATAGTTATTTTGTCGCTTTGATACCTAAAAATGATAATCCTTCTTGCCTTAATGAATATAGGCCTATAAGTCTCATAGGCTCTCTGTACAAAATTCTTACAAAAGTATTATCAAATAGGATCAAGCAAGTGATACATATGATTATTAGTGAGTTTCAATCAACATTCATATGGGGAAGAAATATATTGGATAGAGTATTGATTGCCAATGAAATTGTTGATGGGTGGAAGAAGAATCAAATAAAAGGCATTGTCTTAAAACCTAACTTTGAGAAAGCCCATGACTCAATTAATTGGGAGTTTCTTTTCTCTATGTTGTCAAATTTTGGGTTTGGCTCTAAATAGATCAGTTAGATGAAAGAGTGTGTATCTTCAGCCAATATCTCTATTTTGGTTAATGGATCACCAACATTTGAGTTCAGCCCTCAGAGAGGGCTTAGACGTGATCCATTATCACCATTCCTCTTTAACATTGTAGCTGAGGGTTTAAACATCTTGTTGGGCAGAGCTTTGCATATGGGGTTGATTAAAGGGGCAGCTGTTAGATCAAATGATATAAAGATAACTCACCTACAGTTTGCAGATGACACAATATTGTTTTGTGAGGTAGAATTGGAGGAGATTGTAACCAACAAAGGATCTTGAGATGTTTTGAAATATTGTCAGGGCTAAAGATTAACTACCATAAGAGTGTGGTCAGTGGGATTGGGATCAATGATGATCTTACTAAAGAGTTTGTTGGTAAACTGAATTGTTTGCATCAAAGATTGCCACTCAAATATTTGGGATTGCCTTCAGGAGCTAATCCAAGGAGAAAAAGGACTTGGCAACCAGTGATTGATAAATGCAAACACAAATTGTCTTCTTGGAAAAGGAGATTCTTATCATTTGCAAGTAGGCTAACATTGATAAAGTCTGTGTTATCATCTTTACTAATATACTACTTATCTTTGTTTAAGATGCCAAAAGAGGTTGCAAACAAGCTTGAAAAACTTCAGTCTAGATTCTTATGGGGAGGTGATGAGCTTAGAAGGAAAATTCACTTGGTTAAATAGGGGGAGACCAGTCAAAGTAAAAATCAAGGTGGTTTAGGAATTAGAAAGGTTAGACTTTTGAATAACTGTCTTCTATTGAAATGGAGGTAGAGATTTGGAACTAAAGATAACGCTCTTTGGAAACAAGTGATTTGCGGTAAATACAGAGAGGTTGGAAGGGGATGATGACCATTACCTATTGAAAACAACAAGTTGTCTATGATCTTGATAGATATAGTGGGTGTTGCTAGCTTGTGTCCTGAGCTGGTGGATTTCTTCAAAAGTAACATAGTTCTTAACATTGATGATAGAAGGACAACAAAGTTCTAGACTGATATTTAGGTTGGAAATACTTGCTTAAAAGATGAATTTCCCATATTATATTATGTGTCTTTAGGCAAATCTGAAACTGTGGAAGTGGTGAGGAGCAGGGGAAATGATATTGAAGAATGGAAGTTTAACTTCAAAAGAGCTCTGTTTCAGAGGGAAGTGGAGGAGTTGGGGAGGCTGAATATGATTTTACTCAATGCACCAATGCTTAGGCTTGGTAGGTTGGATAGTATAAGATGAAATGCAGACAAATTTGTTTTATTCACTATTGCCTCTGCCTATAAATGGAATGTGCTATCTTCTAAGGATATTAGCAAAGTAGTTGGGTTCGTTTGGAAGAACGTAGCTCCACCAAAGGCTCGGTTTTTTGGTTAGTTATCATGGAAATGGAGAATTAAGGCATCATGCTATCTTCAAAGAATTGGTGTTCTTAGTGGTGGGTCAAATGTGAATTGTATTTTCTATAATAATGATCTGGAAAGTGTCAATCATGTGCTACTATTATGCCTTTTTACCTAAAGGATTTGGTCCAAAATTATTGATTGGTGAGGAGTAAAATGGGCAATGCCTGGGTCTATAGATAGCCTTTTTCTTTGGTGGGCTGGTACTAAGCTCAAAAAACAGGAGATGGTGATTTGGAAAATTATTCCTTTGGCAGTACTCTGATTCATTTGGAGGCATAGAAATGACAATATCTTTAATGGCTCACAGGTGGTCTTTGAAGAGTTGTGTGATGTTATCAAGATTAGGATTGCAATGTGGATTAGATCTTCTTGCCCCTCTTTGAATTGCTCTGTGAATGATATTGTGTATAACTTGCAGCAAGTGAAGCTCTGCATCAAGGGCTGATTTGGTTTGCAGATTGCAGTAGTGTGTGTTGTGGCATGATATGGGTTTAGTGATAGGCTGCTGCGTAGTTTTTTTTTTTTTTTTTTTCTTTTTGTTCTTCTCCTTGGTGTTATATTGGTTTCTCACCGACTTTTTGTGGTTGTACTAGTAGATGATTGGATGTTCTCCTTGGTGCCAACTTAGTTGGGATTGGGGTAGTTTGCTTTGATACTCTTTGCACTTCCACCGCTTTATTGATGTAATCTCAAATGAAATGTATGTTTTTGTCATCAATAAGTTTTTTTTGCTAATCCAAAATAAATAAATAAATAAATAAAATAATTGGACCAATATGAGACAAACTAAAAAATTTATGATCAAAATCAAGCCAGTTAAAATTATGAGGACCAAAATGACATAATGATCAAATTACATGACTAGCAATATAATTTACCCAAAAATAAGATAGATGCCCTCTTTAGAGATGAAAGCTATGCATTTTTATAGTTGATAAAATCAAAATGGGAATGTCTCGGACACAGATTTAGCCACCCAAAATTTTCTGGATGGGTGATTGTGTGGTAGAGATTAACATGTAAGGTAATTTCTGATTAATTTCTGAATTGATAAAGATGTGTTTGCAGTATTAGTCAATCAAAATATATATAATTCATAAATAGAGCTGCTATTCCTACTCCAATTTGCTCAAAATGCACTCCTTTATGTGTTCTTATTATACATAGAATGAAGTGTATGTATTTGGACTAAAGTAGAGTGAAAATAATAATTATGTATAATAAGGATAAAGAAGAAAGTTTATTTAAAATAAAATATAGTTGGAATAGTGACTCCCTTCATAAATGACACGAATAAGATGATTTTGGTTAAAATAATTGATAGGCCTTCGTCTAGTTAACAGAAGAAAGTAAGGTCAAGTTTGGCATGACCTAAATAATACAAAAAATCAAAAAATCACTATCGTATTTAAGTCACATCATCTTATTTAAATCACATCACCTCTCTAACACATCACATCAAATCCAACCCAAACCTAACCCATATAAATCAATAAGTCAAAAAGTGTACTTTTTTAGAACATCCCAAACCAACCCTAAATCTATGATGAGAAAAGATGTAATGTGGGGTTAACCGACTTTTACGAATAGACTGATTGAGTTAGTTGTTGCTTTGATAGTGAGGTTGAAGAATGTTGTTTTGAATATCATGTTTTATGTTTTGTAGCAGTGAAGTTGGAGTTTTTGAATATGTTGCTTTTACTCTCTTGCAAGATATATATGCCATATCATGCCAATATTTTTTATTCTTTTTTGATGATATTGTAGAAAATTTTACCACTAAATTTACCTTGCTAGGGCAAATAATTTACAAACAAGGTTTTCTACCAAAAAAAATAAATAATTGACCAAAATGATGTTTGGGCTCATGCAGCCTATCAAATTTTCACTGTGTTGCTTGGGTTCATGGGGCCTATCACAGGTCTCATTTCAATAATCCTAACCATTCCTTTTTTAGACCACATATAGATCCACTACAACATATAAGAGTTTTAGAGATCAAATGTTTTGGTCTCTAAAGAGAAAATTTTGTTACAAAAGGTATTTAGGGATCAATTTCTATTGTCGTGAAGATAATGGCTAAAAAATTGTCCTGAAAGTCAAAAATAAGGCTTTTAGCAACAAAATTTTGAAAATGTCACTACTAAATAAACTTTTAAGGACAAAATAATTTGGTCTAAAAAAGGTTTATTCTTTGAGACAAAACATTTGGTTCCTATGAGAACCCGAATATAAAAATTAAATAAATAATTAAATAATAATATTACAATCTCAAATATTTTGGTGGTGAATTTTAAGGTGCAAATTAAATATTATTGCGGGATCTTTTAATTAATTTTAAACTTAAAATAAATTTGTGGTGAAAACATTTAATTTAGAGGCAAGATTTATTTTTATTTTTTTTTAAATATTGAGGGCAAGTTCGTAAGTATATTTTGTTATAATAATAGTTATATTTTATTTAATTAATGTGTTAGAAAATAAAGTAATATAAAGATAATATTTTAGGGCCTCTTTGTGTAGATACATATGTAATCCTAGGTTGCCTCATACTATTCATAACAGCAGCAGGAGCCACCATGGGAGAGAGAGAAAGGTTGAGAGAAAAGAAGAAGAGAAAAGAAGGGTTGCAAACAAGGAGGAATTTTTGGGTGTGGTGGGTCTTTATCTTTCTTCTTCCTTTTGGTTTTGTTTTTATCCTTATTCCATTATTATTTTATTCATTCATGGAGGTTGTAGGTTTATATATTTTGTATATATATATACTGTTAAGAAATTTGAGGAGTTAAATTCATGTATAAAGAATGGGTATTATTCTTAGTTAAAAAATTCTGCGCATAATCACGAACTTTAAAAATCAAGAAACCATATCAAACGGATTAATTTTGAACTGAAATTTTTACAGTAGATCAATTACATATTGAATTGCATATCTGAATTTTTTCATAATTTTTGGGAGTCAAAATCCATATAAATTGAGGTATTCAAATCTGTCCAGGAAACCAGTCCGAAACAGTAAATTCGGGAGTGTTGTTCTCTTTGGATATAAATCCAAAAATTATCAAATTAGTGTCATTAGAACCGGTTATGAGTCTAGTTTCGTACGTTTTTTGCCTTGCATTGATTGTTCGTGTATATTAAGAGAACCGTCAATTTCTTTAAAGTGCTGCAGAAAACAACCTGTTTGGATATAATAAATTGTAGATAATTATTTTGATAAGCAAATCAAGTGAAACCGATTGGGTTTGAAACTTAGGATATATTAGTTGATATCTGGAGGGTTTTAGAATTTTTCGAACAACGTGGAGTGGGTTTTTAATTTTCAAAGTTAGCGAATAGATTGGAAAAACTCTGTTTTATCTTAAAGTCACTTTTAGTTAAGTTTCGATCGGAACCTATGTCTTGGGTGATTTTAGACCTTGATGGCGAGTTGGGTTTGAGCCGTGTTAGTGCGCTTTAGTTTGGGGTTACTTAGTTCGTATTCTTTAGTATTTTTAAATTAGTAGTGACGTGTAGTTTTCATATTGGTTCAGGGCACTAGTTAGACTTTTACACTCTATTCAATTCAAGGATTATATTATTTCATTTCAGGTGAGTAGTTTCATGCTACATATTTTTATAAATGTTCCCCTACCCTGAATTGTTGGAAAATTAAATTGTTGTTTCATGATTAAACTGTTTTGATAAATTATTATATTATCAATTGAATCAAATTATTTCTGAAACATGTGTGAAATTGGCATACTGTAAACTACTTGTTTTGGTCTCATGTTTATAATGATGAACTACCATGTTTTGCGAAACTGATGTGTATTGATTATTGGGACCATGTGTGTATTTAGTCCAGGGAAATTATTCCACTGTGTGTGGTGACTCTAGCCACTAGGGAACAGATCCGGGTTGGGCCATGATGACTCTAGTGCTCAACGATTGTAAAGAAAAAACCTTTAAAAACAACTAGGTGACTTTCAATCGGATCGTCTTTGAGAAAAGGCCCAGGTGCCACCCTGAGGATGACTCTTAGTTCGGTATTGGATCCAACAAGGCTTATAGCCTTGAAAACTGTGTGGCATATTATATGTTTTTCTTGGTACCCAGAAAATTATTGGTGTTCATGTTATAATATATTTTAAGTGAAAAATGTCATTTATCATGTTCTTGCGAGACATGAGTATTTTAAGTGTTGAACTGTGGAACCTTCTTTTTGAAACAGATTGTATTTACCAAACTGTGTGCCAATCTAGTTTCTGTGATATATATCTTATTTTGGAATTGAACCCTGTTTTTAAAACTGTATTTACTATCCATGTTGCTACTCATTGAGCTATCAGCTGACTTAGTTTTTATCACTTCCAGGTGTTAGAAGAACTTAGGGTGGACTCATGGCGTAGCTGAAACTCGATTGCATGGACCTCTAGGACATACATTTATTTTGTTTTAGATTGTTATGTCAAGTTTGTGCATACTTCTTTTTATTTTTATTGAGATTCATTTAGGATTATTTTGATATGTGGGCTGTTTATATCCCATAAGTTTGGATGATATTGATTGCGGTTGGTTTTGCCGTTTATACTTGTGGCATGTCACTAGATTGAGTTTAGTTATTTATTACTGGACTTTTGTATAGTTGCTCATTGTGATTATGAATTAGTGGTTAGGCTTACGTGTGCCTTGAGCTGAGTCCCTGTGGGCCACGGCCAGTCATACCCGGATTTGGGGTGTGACAGTTCCAAAAAGATAATAATTCATCACTAATGTCTAATTTTCGTTGCTAAAAATATAATAATTACACTTTTCGCAACAAAAATATTTAGTCCCTAAAAACATAATTTTGTCCCTAAATTTTGATTTCTAAAACCTTAATATTTTGTAGTGATCATTTATGAAAAAAATCAAGTCGGTCCAATAACCGTAGCCACATTAGTTTATAACATTTGTCACCCACAAAATAGTCTAGTTTGCAAATAATATTTGTCATTTTCTTTTTTTTTTTTGGTAATTAAATATCATAAATTAACGTGGCTATAGTTATAGGATCGATCTAAGTTTCTTTATAAATGATCTACGTAGTCTAAAAAATAAACAATCGAGATTATCGAGGTGGACTCGTAACCATATTGATTGTTGACGATGGAAATATGTATATATATATATATGAAAGAACATATACGTGAAATGAAAACAAACACATTCATTAACAACTCATAATGTATGTTATTAAGTAGCTTAAACAATTGAAGAGCCCTTATTCAATGGTCATCATTCAGTACAAATCAATTTACTTACAAACATAGCCACACTTACATAATAAACTATTGGATGGATAAAATCAAACATTAAAAAATGAGATCTAACGATTCTTGCCCTTTATAGTAAAGTGAACAATGTACGGCAAAACATATGTAAGTCACGGTCAGGTAAACTGTGTCTACCAAAATTACGCCCAACACAACACCGGATGATAACAGTGTCAACCAAATAAAGACTTGGACATGGTTCATCGCTTCAAGAACACAGGCTTGGGAACATGCCAGGACGGTTGCAATTAAGGATACGAACAAGGTAAGCATAGCAAAAAAAAATCTCATTGGCAAAGCCATGTAGAAATCACTGCTACGAAACCTTGACAATTGAATTGAAAGCATCATTATCAAAGCGAATAGAGAACAAATCAGAGTCAAAGTAACGTACGAATTGAAGATGGTGAGCTCATCTTCATTTGTATATCTAAGAACTGGAAGACCAGTTGTCCCATTGAAAGCTCCAGGGATAGTAAAAAGTGCTGTGTAGTTGACGGTGCCAATGAGAACAGAAACCACCATTAGACTATTGTTCATATCTTTGAGTGCTTTCTCAGATTGTTCTTTTAGGTTTGAGTGATTTTCTTTAAATAGATCTCTCGCAGTCTTCCCATCAATGTTTTCATGATCTAGGAAATGTTCTAGGAACTTGTGTTCATACAATACACGCTGCAAAAAAAATAAATAAATAAAATAAAATAATGAAAAACTGAAGAAGAATAATCCCAATTGATTAAGTGTATGCATAGAGTAATGATAAAACGACCATATTTATATACCACATTTTAATCATGTGATGTGATATCAGTACATTGGTAATAGATATGAGTAGTAAAACTAATTCAACCAATACAATTGTCACAAATGAGATGATCAACCCATTATGGTATATAAATATGGTCATTGTAACTGTTGGATTTCAACCCAATGTAATGGAGACACCACTAGATAGTGGCTCTCCCATTTGCTCCACTTCACCCACCCCATTAGAGACTAGAGAGTGGTATGGGGTTGGTGGTGGCCAATCACCATTCTTCATTTTGTGTATAAATAGATGGTGATGGTGAAGAGCAAAGACATAACAAGCAAGAGTAACACACGGCTGAGAGAGAGGCACAAACTAGAGAGAGCTTCTGTTTGTGTTTATCAGAGAGTGTGAGAGAGTGAGTTATATAGAGAGACAGTGAGTTGAGAGTGTGTAATCTCCTCCATTTGTTGATATATAACAATATCGCTCCCGTGGACGTAGGCCGATTTGCCGAACCACGTTAAAAGTCTTGTGTTGTTGCTTGTTTGTATCCCTGGTGTGCCCCCGATCCCCAACAAGTGGTATTAGAGCGGGTTGAATCAGTTTTCAGCAAAACAGAGCGCATTTTGCAGAAATGCCCAGAAATCAAAGTGGTCGAAATCCACTTTTGATCACACCAGCTTGAAGTACTCGACGAGACGAGCACAGAGGTGAAAACCGCGTCGAAAAAGGAGGTCAGAAAAAGCCTCACGCGCCACACGCGCCACCTGACGCCGTTCCCACGCGCTCCCACGCGCCGCACGCGCTTCCAGAGGAAGAAGACGCGTGATTTCACGCGCGACACGCGCCGCACGCGCGCGCGCCAGCCCAGCCGAATCTGAGCCGCGTTGACCCAGCCGCAAGCCGTTGACTGAGCTGAGCCGCGAGCCGAGCCGAGCCGCGAGCCGTTGACCGAGCTGACCGAGCCGCTGACGTCAGCAGAACCGGGGGAAGATTCTGGTGCTTCTCAGGCGCACAGATTCTGCCGATCTGAACCATGAAAATTGTTTTGGCTTGATCTAAGCCATTTGAGATCCGATTTTGACGATCCAATAGTGGTTTCTAACTATTTGGAGTATTCTGGACACATCAGTACGGTCAGATTCTTGAATCGAAATTTCTTTAAAAAGGGAAGAAATTTACAGTGGCAGGAAAAGGCGCAAGTTTCATGATTGAGCCATTTAATGGAAATAATGACTTTACCCTGTGGTAGCAAAGGGTGAAAAACATTTTAACACGAGAAGGTCTGGTGAAAGCTCTTCTCAAAAAGTCCAACAAACCGGAAGACATGAAGGATGACAAATGGGAGGAGTTGAGAGAATTGGCAAACAGCACAATTCAGTTGTATCTCGGGAACAACACACTCCGGGAAGTCATCAATGAAGTAGATCCGGCGGAGCTATGGGCAAAGTTAGAGATGAGGTATAAGTCAAAATCTTTGACAAACCGGTTATCTCTGAAGAGACAGCTATATACACTTAACATGCCAGAAGGTGCGAACCTCATAGAACATCTGAACGAGTTCAACAGGATCACAATGGAATTGGACACCCTTGGAGTGAAGACCGAAGAGGAAGATAAAGCTATGATCTTACTGGTCTCTTTACCTTCATCATATGAGCATCTCAGGACTACTCTATTGTACGGGAAGGATGCTCTTGGACTGGATGAGGTGGTTGCTATGCTCATTTCTCATGAGTCGATGAAGAAACAAGAAAGTAGCAAACACCAAGAAGAAAATGCCATGGTTGCATCAGACAATGAGCAAGGCAGAGGCAGGTCCAATGATAGAGGGGGTAGGTCCAATGATAGACGGGGTAGATCCAAATCAAGAGGACGTTCGCAATCAAGGCCGGGCTTCAGGAGAAGGTGTTATTACTGTGATCAGGAGGATCACGTAATAAGAGATTGCCTAGTGAAAAAGGCGGACAGACAAGCCAAAGAGAAGGCTAAGGGACACGAAGGTCCCTCAACTACAGCAGTTGCAGTGAATTACTCTGACGGTGAAGAGGTGCTGCTTACAGTCTCGTCAGAGTTAAAGACACCCAGCTGGATTTTGGATTCAGGGTGTACGTTCCACATATGTGCGGATAGGAAGCTTTTCTCCACTTACCGAAAAGTCAGCAATAGCATTGTCCGGATGACCAACAACACAGTGAACAGAGTTGTCGGCATAGAGACAGTGCGGTTCCTTACCAAGGATGGAAGAAAAGTAAGTTTATCTGAGGTCCGACATGTGCCAGGAGTACGGAGGAATCTAATCTCCCTGAGTATGCTAGATCTAAAAGGAAATTGTTTCTCATCTAGTGGCGGGGTTCTTCATGTACACAGAGGTGATAGAGAAATGTTGCAAGGCAAATTATGCAACAAACTGTACAGACTGGAAGGAGAAGTTTTGACAAAGATGAGTGTTGTCACACGCCAGTCGAAGAGTACAAAGAGAGAACATACGCAACCAAAGCGTATGACTGAGCAAGGCTTTCAGCAAGAATGCCGGAAAAGGTGCACGAGAACGCAAGGAGGCAGTTCGAAGGTGCACAGATCTGAGCCAGTGAAGCCAATCTTGAAGAAAGTTCAGAGCAAATAAACCAAGTCTGTAGAGACTATGCCAGTGAAGAAGAGAGTTTCTTTTGCTCCCGTGTTAGAGACATTGTGCAACCTCTCAAAAGATGCATGGAAGGGAGGGATGCAATCTCGAGTCGCAAAGTGAGCTTTGCATGGCACCCCAGTAAGGGGGTGCGAGCACTATGCACAAGGTTGCATAGTGGTAACTTGTACAGACCGGTAGGAGTTGTCTTGGCAGAAGGGCTAACTGTCAAACATTAGTACGGACGTACAAGTAAGATAAGAACCAAACATCAGGGATTGCAGCACAGACAACGAGCGTATATGGAAAGGCTAGGAAGTTGTTCTGAAGTGCAGAAAGCAAAGGCTGGTTGTTCAGAAATAAGCTCCGAGCAAGGAAAAGTGAGGATGATGATGTGTCAAACTCTGAAGTTTTCTAGTTGCTCCCGTGTTCATCATGCAAGGAGTTGCACGGTAATGCAGGGTATCCCGAGCAGGGGGTGCAGGGCATCCAATCAGGGGGTGCTATTGTGGATCACCTCATATGGGTTGAGGGGGTGATTTGTTGGATTTCAACCCAATGTAATGGAGACACCACTAGATAGTGGCTCTCCCATTTGCTCCACTTCACCCACCCCATTAGAGATTAGAGAGTGGTATGGGGTTGGTGGTGGCCAATCACCATTCTTCATTTTGTGTATAAATAGATGGTGATGGTGAAGAGCAAAGACATAACAAGCAAGAGTAACACACGGCTGAGAGAGAGGCACAAACTAGAGAGAGCTTCTGTTTGTGTTTATCAGAGAGTGTGAGAGAGTGAGTTATATAGAGAGGCAGTGAGTTGAGAGTGTGTAATCTCCTCCATTTGTTGATATATAACAATATCGCTCCCGTGGACGTAGGCCGATTTGCCGAACCACGTTAAAAGTCTTGTGTTGTTGCTTGTTTGTATCCCTGGTGTGCCCCCGATCCCCAACAGTAACATTACTCTTATGTTCAAGGATAGAACTTGTACGTAACATTATCATCAAAATCAATTGCTTTGAGGAACATGGTCAACTAGAAATTATTATATTCGCGAGGAGGGGTATCTAAAGTATATAGACTAAAAGTTTGTGTCACTTAAGGAGGTGATGTGGTAAAAATCGTGAGATAAGAGAAGTATGAGCCAGTTTGAGTAGCTAAAAGAGGTGATGTGAGACAAAACCTGAGATGAGATAAACATAACTGAGCTAGAGACTTAGTTCATGAGGCCTTTGATATTATGGTAGATATACTAGTTGGCTTGAGTGAAGGGACAATTAAACTATACAGACCAAATTAGAGTAACTTAGAGAGGTGATGTGGAACAAGTCTGTAACATGGAATTGCACATGCGGGCTTATGCATTAAAAATTAGTAGAAGAAATGGGGAATTAATACCGTAAACCAACATATGTCCCACGTCATCTGGTTTAAACATCCAAGAAGAACTCTAGGAGTAGTTCCGAGGCTGGCTGCAAGATGCAATATAGTGTTGCCTTCATTATCAACATCTGCCAGCATAGCGTTTTTAGAAATAATATTCTCCATGAAGCAGTTATATAGATTTCTATCTTTCTGTTCCACTGCTATGTGGAGTATGTTCTTTCCATTCTCATCATAGCCATACGCAGCGTAAGGGAATTCATCAAGGATTTGGATTACCAACTCATAGATGCCATACTTTGTTGCTTCAATGAGTGGGTTTTTCATTCTATTAAATATCTTTCTTGGTGTCTGTGTTACCTCTGTCTCTGTCTCAGTCTCTGTTTGTGTCTTTGTCAATGAGAGCCAATAACAGGGCGCACAATCTTTAAGTTTATAATCTGTGTAGTCAATCCAGTCCCTTTCATTCTTTACCAATTTTTCTGCCAGTTTAGGTGCATCAGTGTGCTTTTGTTTTGCATTCTGAATTCCACCCAGCCAAGCATGGACTATGTACAAACCAAAAATAAATAACAAAAACGAAAAGCCAAAGAGAGGAATAAGACACATGTATCTATGATAAAGTACTTTTGTTACCAATAAAAAGTGCAGACCTTGTGGTTGCTCCCTCTGTTTTGGATAACTAGATGGAATCCCTGCTTGATGATAGGAGAAAAAAATTATCCGTCTTTTTCATGTCTTTCATGTTTTTCATGTCTTCCGAAGAAAGAAAATATTACAAGAAAGAAAACAAAGCATGAATATTTATCAATTAGGGAAAGTCAAAAAACTTAAACTCAATGCGATGCATCGAACATGCAGCTCAACTATAGAGAACGGTTAGCAAGAAATCAACCAACAAAAACAAAATGATTGACTAAGATGACTATCAATCAACAAATGATTGTCATAAGGTTTCCTCCTTACACCATAAAAAGTCCATGTTTGATTGTTAATTGGACATGACTACTTGGTTGGAATATGTCCATGTGGCAACCTAATCGAGATATTTCCTTTTAGCCATAATGTTGTCTTGCACTTTAATGATTTATTAATTTTTTTTTTATCGGCAAAAGGGAAGATTTTATTGATGATAAACCAAGAAAGCGGAGAATACATCAATAACATTGGGACAAGATGCATCATAGCTGAGCAAGAACATCCTAATGAGATTGGCCCCTTCAAGACAGCCCAATTATATGAAGCCCCAATGAACAACGAAGAAAACAAAGGTAGCAAGGTGCCAACTGAGAGGGAGAAAAAACAAACATAAAGAACAAGAACAGAGAGTAGTAAACACTGATTTATTAATGTCATTTGTTTTGTATTTTTGTGAATTGCATTAATAAATTTTTTTTTTTTAACTGATAAAAAAAATAAAAAATAAAATTGGGCATGGCTAGATCAAGGGTCCAGCTCTTCTTTGGGAAAAGGATGAACTCAGTTGGGAAGTAGTGACGATTGCCTCTTTGTAATTTCATCCAAAAAAAAAAAAAAATTACTATATTAGTATTAGTTATTAAATTTCTCAAACTATATAGCCTTTCACCCCATGTTTTTTATTTTAAAATTAAGTGATTACTTCCACTAGGTTTTTAAAAAAATAAAATGAAATAAAATAACAAATTTAAGTGGTCACCTCTTGTAAATCTATGAAACATGTGGATCAAAGTGGAAAATGATAATTTTGATAATATAGAAGCAATCAAAGTTTTTTTGTTTTCTTTTGTTTTCTTTTCTTTTTTTTCTCCCCCTTTTTTATTTTTATTATCAAGTCGAAAGGAAGTATCAATAAGAGAGGTGGCGCCGACAAAAGACAACAAAATTCAATCTGGGCAGTGGGATTTAGTGTTTAGAAGGGATCTTCGTCAATGGGAACTTGATTCTTTGAATGATCTGTGTGCGTTTTTAAGAAGAGTTAGATTGAATCATGGGGCTGACGATCAAATTTTTTGGAAGGAGATAGTCAAGGTACTTTTTCTGCAAAAACATGTACTCTATTATCAATGAAAGGGGCGGGTCTTACTTTGAGGGTTTTGGATCGCATTTATGGAACAATTTTGCTCCTCTCAAAACACGGATTTTTTGTTGGCAAGTTGTGCAAGGTAGAATCCCATCAAAGGCTTTATTGCACCGTTTGTCCGGTTGTGCCAATACCATATTCATTCAACCGGTCAAACTTCTTACTAAGCGGACCATACTCCTTTCTAGGCTGGTTGGAGTTCATTTCAGGCTTATGTTAGTCCTTCCAGACGGTCAGCGCGTTGGCCAAGTCTATCCACCTAACGCCTATATCAGGCTATCTGTCCAGTCTAATACTAACTGTTTGGCCCTAGTCTTCATGTCAATTAGCCAATCTGCCCGACTGAGAATACAAGCCGACACACACATTGTCCGGTCCAACCTCACGCTATGTTTATCTAATCGACCCATGACTAATGACGCATAAATCTTAGCCCAACCTATTATCATGTTTGTCTGACTAATCCAATTGTTTAGCATAATTTCCCCTCTCAGTGGTGATGCTTTGTGTTCGTTTTGTAGTGAAGGGGAGGAGACCTCTTCTCATCTACTTTTGCATTGCAAGTGGTCATAGAAAGTTTAGTCTTAGTTTATTCATTGGTGCGGGGTTGATTGGGTATGTCCAACAAATTTCTTTGGATTTATTGACTAGTGGTTTCACTCTAAATGCAAGACGTGTGCAAGACAGATTTGGGTCTCACTGTTCTTTGTGATCTTGTGGAACTTATGGCTGGAAAGGAACGCAATGGCGTTCAAAGGTAAGAGTTTTGATGGAATCACTTTGTGCAAAAAAATCAAGCTCAATATGGCAATGTGGGTTAAATCTAAGATAGAAGTTGATTGTTTTTCGGTGAACGACTTCATGACCAATATTGGAACTGTGAGGACTCTCACAATGAAATACTCAAAGCTCAAAATGGGTTTGTAAGGTTGGAGACCTTTTTGTGGCAAGTTTTGTGATTTCATGGGGAAGTTTTTTTTACAGCCGACTGCGAGGGGTTTGTTGAGCTAATTTTAAAGTTTGGGTAGGTGTGGTGCTTGCTAGTGTAGTGTTTAGCTTGTTTCAGTTGGTTACTCACTAACTTGGGGTAGTTCTTAACAAATGATTAGGCGTGCATTTCAGTGTCAACATAGTTGAGATGGTTATGTTCGCTTTAATGCTACGTTGCACTCGCCTCTCTTTATTAATGTTGATCTTTGTACATTGTACCTTGATCCTCATTAACAAACATTTCTTTTTACTGATCAAAAATAATAATTTATCCTCCCATTAATACATTGATTCATCTTTTATTAACTTTATCAATTTCAATGATTGCAATGGAATGTGCTTTTCAACTATTAATTTTTTTAAAATTAGACTACACAATAGGATGCATTATGATTTTCTAGCATTTTATTCATTTACCTTGTGTCACTATATGGCTCACTTTAGTAGATAGATTGAGTTACATACGCTATTTTTTATAACTCAATATAGATATAAAACATGTATATTTTTACATATTTTAATAGAAAAATTCTCCGGTGTGCAAATTTATGCATTTTTTGTAAGCTCGTGAAATTTTACACAATTTTGTGATAGGGTTGCATAGGTTTGCATTGCATATCAAAACATTTTCCATTTCAATATAGGGTAATGCTATGGTACACAATCTCATGCAAGTTATGCCATTTGTGAGTTTGATTACCACAAATGGCAAGCTCAATACTATGGGAGTCATAACTAAAAAAATAAAAAAATAAAAAAACAAACAAACAAACAAACAAAAACATAAGTCATAACTAAACACTACATAAGGTATTACAAAGACTCTTTGATTATAACCAATATAATATCATAATCAATATCACAATATATCATAACCAAATACACAAAAGTTGTAACTAGGGGTGCAAATGTGTAACATAAAATTTCCCTTTAATATACCCCTTTTATGTCAATAGAAAATTATGTTATAATCCATACTCCTTTTTTATTTCAAAATTTTCATGATTAAATTAAAATTCTAGGTTCGTGCCTAGATAGGACCCATGCTATTTCGTTTAGCAGGCCTATATTGTTTATATTTTAAAATCTTGCCTACAGCCACAAGTGCCACCCAACCACCATCAACACCCTACAAATCTCATGCACAGCAACTACTACCATAACAGTCATTGTCACCACCATACCACCACCTTCATACCACCATGGCACCATCACTATCATACTATCACTTAATGTTTTGAAAATCAAACTTTTCAATAAACTGGAAAAATTACCAAGTCTCAAGGGCCATTCAATCATTTAGTCAATTGAAATCAAGTCATGACATTATATAAATTTTAAATAAAATTATAAGTACTAAAATTACTAGAGGAAAGAAACAACTAGTTTAGTTTAATAAATTTTGATACATAACAACAAAATACATAAAATAAATTGTTAGTTTAATTTAATAAGTTTCCTACATAATAACAAACACATAAGATAACTTTTAGATAAGTTAATTTGGGTGGCATTTCGGTTGAGTAAGGATTAAATGGATTTAATCCACAATTGTCCTCTCACGTTTAGGGTTTCTTTCTCTAAGCACGTAGGTTTTTTTTTTTTTTTTTCTCTTGTCATCCGGTGGAAGGTATACCTCTTTGTTTCTTCTCCCTTTTTTTTTTTTTTTTTTGCCATGAATGCTACTATGGAAGAGGTGTCTAGGAAACTAAAACTCACTGAGGATGAGGCAAATTTGGTGGTGTTGGGGGAAGCGGATACCAGGTCTACGGCTTCGGATGTGGGGCTCTGTCTTCTTGGTAGGATTTTCACTAAGCGTGTTATTAACGCTGAAGTGCTGAAGGCAACTCTTATTCTGGTGTGGTGTCTGTCTCAAGGGGTGAATATTACAGTTCTTGGAGAGAACTTGTTTCTTTTTCAGTTTGTTCATCTTGTGGGCAAAAGCAAGGTTCTTTCCTATGGGCCTTGGAGTTTTGATAAACATCTCCTGTTTTGTGAGTTTGATGGCTCTCTAAAGCAATCAAAGGTATCGTTTACATCTGCGTCATTTTGGATTTATGTGTATAATCTTCCTCTTATTAGTATGACTAAATCTGTAGGGATGGTTATTGCAAACACGATTGGCAGTTTCATCGATATGGACTATGGTGATGGAGGGACAACTTGGGAAAATTTCTTAAGAATTCAAGTGTGGTTAAATGTCTCAAGGCCATTGCAGCGTTGTATGTTGATTGCTCTCCAGGAACGTGATCCAGGATGGGTGTCATTCAAGTATGAGCGTCTACCGAACTTTTGTTATTATTACAGAATGTTGGGGCATGATGACAAAGAATGTCATGATAGACTGATGGTTAGAGGGGGGTTGTGATTCTTGTGATCTTCTATATGGCACTTGGCTACGTGTTGTGCACTCAAAACTACGTGGCGTGGCGTGGCGTGGTGTGGCAACTAGGAAGGTTGAAGCTAAAAATGATACGCACAGTGTGGTTCCACAGGAGATATGAGATCATTTGCATCATTTTGAGGCCGTTTTGAATGGTCAGAATGTTGTGGAAGTGGTTGGTCAGACTCCTTCTGGTGAACTTGCTTCGAAGAGGAAATAGAAGAGATTAATGGGGGTGATTCCAAATCCTAGTTTGGGGATTGAGGGAGACTATCAGGAATAAGATCTCCTTTCCTATTTCATCATGCGCTGCTAAGGAAAGAAACCCCTTGTGAGGCAAAGCTAACTAAGTTTGAATCACTAAAGATGCACAAAAAGGGCTTAAGTTTGGAGTTTGGGTTTGATGTCTACGGGCCTAAGGGAAGCAACTTAATGCAAATTGATTCTATGGGGCCTAATAGTGGTGTTGGGCTGGATAAGGTGGGCATGTTAGTTGTTCATTTAACTCGGGTGAAAGACAAGAAAGTGGAGCACCCGTTTAAAAATAATAATGACCTAAGTCCAGGTGAAGGTGGATCTGGCGAAATTCGATTACCAGATGACCCAACTAGGAAAAAATCAAAAAAAGGAGCTCGAGAAGGGTCTTTTGCTCTCAAAGGGGAACTTTTACCTGTGGATGGCAAACCTAAAGAACACTATTTGGGTAGCGAAATGATAACACCGATCGATGGAGATGGAAAGGCTCATTCAGGCACCGGCATTGTTTGATTTCTAACTCTAGTTTCATATGCTTTGATTTATCAACAATATAGGTTATTTCTAGCCTTGCAGACAATGATGAGTCTTCTATGTTGGAACTGTCGGGGGCTTAGGAACCCCCAATCAGTTTAATCTCTTCAATTTCTTTTGAAGGCTGAAGATCCCAGTGTGGTGTTTTTTTATGGAAACTAAATTAGATTCTAGAGCTATGGAAGGTCTTCGGGGTAAAGTTGGGATTTCTTGGAGGTCTATTTGTTGATTGTGTTAGTCAGTCTGGTGGTTTAGCTTTTCTTTGGTCTTTTGATGTGTTGGTTCAAATCAGAAGCTTTTTCGTAAGGCATGTTGATGCGATCATAAAGTTAGGTATGGGGATATAGAAGTGGAGATTTACTGGTTTTTATGGGAATCCGAAGACAGTGAAAAGAAGGGATTCATGGGAGTTACTTCGTCGATTAATTTGTAGGTGTCACTCCTCTGGTTATGTGTAGGGATTTTAATGAAATGATGTTTGACTTTGAGAAGAATGGATGAATGATAGAGGTCGGCCCTAGATGCATGTTTTTTGTAGAATTCTAGGTGATTGTATACTTGTATACTTGGTACATTAACCGGCGGTCTGATGTGGTGTGAACAAGTTGGATAAGGGCACTGTTAATGATGCGCGGCAGAATATTTTTCTTATTGCTAAGTGCTTCAGCCTAGTGTCTACAGCCTCAAATCATTCACCAATTCTTATTTATTGTTTAGGGCAAAGGTGATTGATGGCTACGGCTAGGCCCAAGCAGAATAGAGTTTACCAGTTTGACTTCGAGAGGATTTGTGTGAGCAAGTGGTTCAAGAGAATTGAAGTGGACCTAGGGATGGAGATCCAGTTGATCGACTAAAACGATGCCTAGGCCAGGTGAGTCATGCTCTTTCTGTGTGAAGTTCTAAAAATTTTGGGCTTGTTCCAAAGAAGTTAGCTGCAAAGATCAAGGCACTGGAACAACTAAGGTTTGATTAGGGACACACAAATAGTTTGGGTCGGAGGACTTGAAATTGTGCCAGGAGATTAAAGAACTTCTGAAGCGGGAATCTGTAATGTGAGGAGAATGTGCAGGGGAAATTAACTTAATGATGGTGATAGTAACACTAGTTTCTTTCATGCAAAAGCATCCCAAAGGCATAGAAAAAAGCACATTGTGGGTATTGAGTGTTAGGGAATCAGGGAATCCACAAGCATATAGTAATACCGGCCCAATCCATCAGAGAAAAACTCTAAAAGTTCTTAGACGTCACATCAAGGCCCAAGATATATTGTTTAGCCTATAAGTGGAGAGCCCATGTAATGTATATTAAGACCTATCTATTTTATTCGTTATCCATTGTGGGACTCTATCTTCACACATGCTCTAACAATCTCCCCCCTACGTGTGAACCAAATATTGGGCCTTGTCTTGCTTCCCCTCCAATTTGATCTATCATTAGCAAATTCATCATAAATCATAGTGTTCCCCCTTAAACTTGATCTATAACTTTGTAACATTGTGTCCAATTTGATCCACCCGTACACACTACATCGTGCGCTACCATACTCCATTAGGAGTCACCTTGCCATGATCCAACCTTGCCACGTGCACCAAGAATTTTCTTTACACCATCAAGAGTCACCATAGATTTTTTATGCCTCAGCGAGAGTCTTCATGCAAAGCCCAAGCCTAACAACATTGATGCTCCAAGAGAGTCCGCCCTTAAATTGCTTGCCATTGGCTCTGATATCATCAGTTGTTAGGGAATTAGGGAGCCCACAAGCGTACAACAATACCAACTGAATCCATTAGAGAGAAACTCTAGAGTCCATAGATGCCAACATACATTGTTTGAAACTCATACCCATTTAAAAGTTTAAAGCCCATCTAATGTATATTAAGGCCCATCTATTTTATTTTTTATCCGATGTGGGACTCTACCTTCATAAATACTCTAACAATCAAGGACAGTCATGAGTGTTGAGTAATGGAGCACATTCAAATTAAGCATGTGGCATTAGACTACTTCCAAAGCCTATTTCATACCTCTAATCCTTGTGATAAGGAATAAGTGCTTGATGCTGTTTGGCCAAAAGTCAAGGCAATGAAGTAAAAGAGGGCTCTTTTTTAAATGCATCCTACCAAGTCGCCAGGCCCAGATGGTAAGCCTACTTTGTTCTTTCAAAAGTTTTGGGGAATTGTGGGTAAAGATGTATGTGAGGCTGTTTTGGGTATTCTAAATAGGGTTTAGGATGTTGCAAAGTTAAATGATATGTTTTTGGTACTTATCCCTAAGGTGAAAGATCAAAAAAAAATTTGTCTAGTTCGACCAAATAGCTTGTGCAATGTGGTGTATAAGTTGGACCCAAAATTTATAGCAAACAGACTCAAAGTTGTGCTACCCAGCATTGTTTTGGAAACCCGAAGTGCATTTATTCCAAGAAGACTTCTAACGGACAATGCCATTACAGTGTTTGAAGTATTCCATTGGTTGAAGAAGCAACAGAATGGAGGTGAAGGCAAGTTAGTGATGAAGTTAGATACTATGATAGAGTTGAGTGGTCTTTCTTGCAAAAGATTCTATTAAGGCTTGGGTTTGCCCAACGGTTTACATCTCTAATTATGTACTGTGTAACTTCAGTATGGTGTCCTGTGTCAAAGATTTCATCTGTCTAGGGTTTACGCCAAGGAGATCCAATCAGCCCTTGTTTATTATATGTGCTGAAGCCTTCTTGACTTTGTTGAGTAGAGCAGAGGACCAACATTTGGTAATGGGTGTTGCAGTTTGTAGGTCTAACTTAAGGATATCACATTTGTTTTCACTGACAACAGCCTGCTTTTCACAAGTGCCAATAAGGAAGAGGTGCAAACTTTGATTCAAAATTTTCAACAATATAAGCATGCTTTGGGACAAAAGATCAATTTAGACAAGTCAGCTGCCTACTTTAGCAAAAATGTTCACGAGGATACTCAGGTGGCTATTAAGAACAGCCTACGGTAGGTGCTATGACAATGAATTGGAAGTATTTGGGGATGTTCACTTTTGTGGGGAAATCGAATGCAGAAGTATTTGAATATATCAAGAGCTAGATTTGAAAAGCACCTAATGGTCAGAGAAAGAAAAAAAAAGTTTCTATCAACAATGGGGTGTGAAATTCTGATTAAAGTGGTTGCACAAGCTATCCCTACATTTATCTTGTCATGCTTCTTGTTGCCTGAAGGTTTTGCCACAAGATTAACTCCAAAATTTACCAATTTTGGTAGGGACAACATGAGGTAGAGAGAAAGATTCATTGGGTTAGGTGGCTATGGAGAAGTGGTTTGGAAATACTCTTCTGATCCTGGAGGGCGCTCGAGATCCTCTAGCAGTCACCTGAAAAGAGATAAACACTCCGGTCGGGGGTGCCAGAATTAGCACTCCGACGGGCAAGTTAGTCTCTGCACTCTAGATTACTTGAATTCTAAGTATCATAGTTTTTACCTCCCCTTCTAGAACTAATGATCTTGCATTTATAGTATTCCCTTTGGACCTTGGGGTTTGGCCCAACCCTAATCCTTTACAGGTACTTCTACTCGGCCCTCGCCTCACCAGAAGGAATACCGGCTAGTGTACTCGGCCCTTCAACCGAATAGGGACAATGCCGAATAAAGGTCATGTTCCAGAATGGATTGATCCACTCGTTTTGATCCAATATTTTTCGGCTCCCACAATTGCCCCCCAAACACCCTACCAGCATCAGTTAGTCGGCGTGTTTGGCTTCTAGTCTGGAGGTCAAAAATTCGGCGGTTGCTCCTCTTCCCGATGCGTGTCAGGACGCGTACATGCTTTTTGGTTATTGTAGCGCTTTCCCGCCCCTTCGTACACTGCCTCCATTTAATGCGATTTGAATTTGTCTTTTCGAATGTATGTCCTAAATACTCAAAGATATCTGGCTCGCCTTCTAGTGCAACTCCTACATTCCGCGGCTTCTGCAACCCTTTGTTTCTCGCTCTTTCCTTCGTCTCCTGTAAGTTTTCTTCTCCTTCATTTTTGATCCCCCTTCTTTATCTGCTTTTAGTTTTCCATAATCCTTGGGTTGGCCAAAATGGCAAAACACCTGAAGGAGCTTCTTTCTGCGGATCGAATCTCCGAATTTCGACGCCATTTCTCCATCCCCGACAACGTCCATCTGTCACTTTTGGCAAACAGCATCATTGATATGGAGAGGGAAGATGAGAGCACAATCGTCTTTCCTCTCCTTTCAATTGCTGAAGGCGACGTCCGTTTTCCTCTCCATCCACTTTTGAGGGTCGTTCTTCGGTATTGGGGTCTCATCCCTTCTCAACCCAATGTGAACTTCTTTCGCATCATAATGGGAATTATAGAGATAAATCGGCGTCTTAGAATTAATTTAGGTATTATCGCCATTCGGCACTGTTATGTCCTAGCTAAATCTACTAGTCAGCTAGGACGCTACTTTCTCAGAGCCAAGGATACTGATCATCACTTAGTGAGCATGCTTGCCAGCTCTGGCAAGTGTGTTGATAACGTGATGGTCATTGTCCATGGCAATTGGGAATTCGGCGAAGGTGAATATCGCCTAGACCCCGTGCCAAGGCGAAAAGGCGAACCAGGTGGCCGATCAAATCACTTTGTTTTTGTTTTTTACATATGTATGTATTCGGAACTAATCTCATCTAATCGTTTTGTTTATACAGGCAGCGACTTGAAGAGAGTGTTGGTTTCAGACGATGACGTTGTGCTCGCAGACATTAAGACCACGCTACAATTCGTTGGCCGTCCAGACCTTCAAAAACAATGGAGGGCAGCCCACATTCTATTACGGTACGAGCCAACCTACACGACATTCTCGATGGCAGACAATATTTTGATCGTGCGAGGCAACAACCATCTTACAGCCCTCATCTTCCCCAATTTCAAAAACTTGAGACAGATCGACTTAGAATCATCTAATTCTGAACACGCGAAAGTTGACGAACTAGTTGCCAAAGACCAGGACCGGTTGGCTGCGGAAGTTGGCAAAGCTATTAATTCGGCCTTCGAGGAAGCCGGATTGAACTCCTCTGGCCCTCCGTCTACATCAGGTCGAGGAGACGCATTCGAAGAAATTTTTTCAAATTTGGAAGACCTCCTCGGCAATTATTCTGAAGATATGGCTGGGGAAAGTCACGCAAATTGCACGAAAAAGAAACGCCGAACGCATGGCCGCCCGACAGAAGGCCGTAGCCATCCGTTCTGAACTTGCCCCAACTGAATCTGTTACCCCTACTGTTGTAGAAAAAACAGCTCATGATGTCGTGGCCGATACGGAAAAAGAGGTCGAGCGCCCGATTACGGAAGGGCAGCCAATTACGGGGGATCGGGGCGAAAAATGAACTGCTATGGGCGAGGACGGCTCCGAAGAGGGCCCTATCGAAAAACGGCCATGCTTGGAGGAGTCGGCTGTGGTTATTGAGGCAAGGATGAAAAACATGCTGATCTCCTCTGAAGCGTCAGCTTTGAAAGATCCAGCTGTGGCACTGAGCTTGGCTACCTCAGTCTCCCTGCCGGCTGACATGGCGGCCTTTCATATCGAGCCGGATTTGGTGACAATAGCATTTGCCGCCCAATCGACTCTTCTGGTACGTGACTAGCTTTGGTTTGGTTTGAATTCGATGCTTCTTGGCATATGATGATCCTTTGTTTTGCAAACGGTTGGAAGGATCGCCGAATTAGGACGTCGCCAGCATGACGCTGCTGAAAGGATTAGCCACTTGCAAGCTGAAGTTGAGGGTCAAAGAAGCAAGGCAAAATTTGCGGTAATGAGAGCCGCAATGGAAAGCGCGCGGGCCGAGGCTGAGAAGGAAAGGGCCAGGACTGTTGATCAACTCAGATCTGATGCCGAGGAGAGGGACAAATGCGAGCAAGGAATCGCTCAAGTTAGCCACGGAGGCGCTTGCGAATCTGGAGGCTGAGTTGGGAGAGTTGAAGCAGGCTAAGGAGAAGGCCGACTCTGAAGCTTCGGCGGCGTTTGAGGCTGGGAAGAGCTCTGCACTGAATGACTATGTAGAAGAGGTCCCCAAATTCGAGAATCGGGGATTCAGACATGGCTAGCTCAAAGCCCTTGCTGCCGCTGGAGTTACATTGGCCAGGCCAATTCCATACGCGCAAGTGGACGTTGAGCCGCTTGAATCTGACCCTGAAACTTGATTCGGGAGACATTCTAGTTTTGTTAGGTTTCTCTCAATTTGACTGTATGTTTTTGTTTAGAAGATTTCTGCTAGTTCAAGGTAATTTTCGTGGCATAAATTGGTTACTCTCTGCGCCTAATTTATTAATGAAAATTTTCTTTTCATTTCATAATTCACTGTATGTAGTTTTTGATATAACGAAGAGTTCTGCTTTTGCTTTTCACTACTTTGAATAAGATGATCATTGTATGTTGTGCTTGTTAATTATCGATTTGGTAGGAAATAGGTGTGTAGATTAAATATCCCATTGCATAGTTGTCAATTAGGTAACGGTTTAAATCCGAATAAGTAATCCCATTTTGTGCCGAATAATATTAGTTCATTGGTAATGTACTAGTAAATCGGTTCATAGGACGGCTGGGGCACTCGAGCTGAATAGATTGATGAATATGTCCCTTGCCCCAGCTGGTTCATGAACGTTATATTCCGAATAACACGTACTGATGAAGTACTGATGAATTGATTTGTGGAGCGGCTGGGGCATTCGAGCCGAATATATTGATGAATCTGCCCTTGCGCCAGCTGGTTCATGAACGTTATACGCCGAATAACACGTACTCATGAAGTACTGATGAATTGATTTATAGAGCGGCTGGGGCATTCGAGCCGAATATATTGATGAATCTGCCCTTGCCCCAGCTGGTTCATGAACGTTATATTCCGAATAACACGTACTCATGAAGTACTGATGAATTGATTTATGGAGCGGCTGGGGCATTCGAGCCGAATATATTGATGAATCTGCCCTTGCCCCAGCTGGTTCATAAACGTTATATTCCGAATAACACGTACTCATGAAGTATTGATGAATTGATTTATGGAGCGGCTGGGGCATTCGAGCCGAATATATTGATGAATCTGCCCTTGCGCCAGCTAGTTCATGAACTTTATACGCCGAATAACACGTACTTATGAAGTACTGATGAATTGATTTATGGAGCGGCTGGGGCATTCGAGCCGAATATATTGATGAATCTGCCCTTGCCCTAGCTGGTTCATGAACTTTATACGCCGAATAACACGTACTCATGAACTACTGATGAATTGATTTATGAAGCGACTGGGGCATTCGAGCCGAATAGATTGATGAATCTGCCCTTGCCCTAGCTGGTTCATGAACATTATACGTGCGAATAACATGTACTCATGAAGTACTGATGAATTGATTTATGGAGTGGCTGGGGCATTCGAGCCAAATAGATTGATGAATCTACCCTTGCCCCAGCTGGTTCATAAATGTTAGATGCCGAATAACAGAGATTCGATCGATGTCGGGCTGTTAAAAGGACATGTACTTCGTGAACAAAGGTCTTATTTATAGGTTTTGACAGCAACCCAGTCCAGCTCTTAGTGGAAAATTAAACAAGTGTGAATGTCACATAGACTTTTCTTCAACAGCAGAGGTGAGGAGAAGATGCTGGCTAAGCTAGGAGGAAACATGAATCGAAGTGGTGAACCTTCACGCACGGGCAGTAGGACTTCGAGGGATCGAGAGAGGCACCAATCTCCCTATCGTCAGAGTAGGTCGCCCAAAAGGGACAAGCAGCCACTGCGCAAGTCTCCTCAACTTCGTTCTGGAAGGGAATCCGACGCGACTCCTCGCCCGTTAAATTTTGCGGTCTTTGTGGGTAATAGACCAATGACAGAGGCGGATTCGATCATTCAAGATCCAAAAGTGGCAGTCGAGTTCGCTAGACAAATCTTTCTGCCCAAAGTTCAACAATTGATGGTAGGCCGGCAAGACTTTGAAGTGTTTCGTGAAGGCGTTCACGGGGCGGTGAGGGGACTATACACTGCTTATGAGATTGGCATTCATCTTCGAGCTGCTCGTCGCTATATAGAACAAAGAGATGAATGCATTCGGAAGTTAGAAGCTCGCGTCGAGAAGGCGGAGCGTGAGCTGCGAAAAATAAAATCCATCGAGCCTCAATCGGCTGATCGGATAAACCCAGTTGTAGAAGAGAGGGTTACTCAAAGGCTGATTAGTCATCCGATTGCCGATCGGAACACGGCTAGCATGTTCGCGATCGAGACTGCGAGGACTGCGGCCCATGAAAAAGGCTTCCACGAGGGCAGAAAGGTCGGAATTCAGAATACCAAGGAGAAGCTCACCGAAGAAGTTTGTCGATACGAAAATCGTGGATTTAGGCATGGTTGGATCAAGGCACTTCAGCGAGCTGAGAGTCTCAAGGAAGCAAGGTTGGATCCGGCGTTTCCATTGTACCAACAGAAGGATTTCCCCTTCTCCATTTTCGAAATTGAGAAGAATGATGATGAAGGAGGCGCCAAATCGAAGAAAACCTCGCAATGACTACGTAGATTGAAAGTGAAATTGTATTTATTGGCCAATTTTAATAAAATGCTTATTTCTCATTTTTGTAGCGTACCTGTTATTTATATTAGTACACATTTTATCTCGAATGTGCGTACATTTTAGATTTTCGTTATGCGGCTTGAACAATCTATTGGAACTGTTTGTTATCGTTTGGACGATCTTATTCGGCACGCGCGTGTTTGAAACATTGCATAATCATTGATAATTGTATAAAAAATTGATCGGCATAAGTCGTCTGGAGGCTTTTTCATCCCAAAGACTTCATGCGCCGATGGGGCACCAAATCCGGAGACAGCCCATCTATAATTGCCATTTAGACAATTAGGCCATTTTAACTCCAAAAAGCTAGAAATTAGTACACGGAGTGAGTGTAACCAATATCAATCGGCGTGCATCTTTTGGAATTCAGTATTAATGAAATCGCCTCAAGGTCATTGTAGGGATTAGAAATAAATCGCCTCGATTTAACACAATTTTTGTTGTGTGGGGTTAGATAAGTGTGAATGTCAAATGGGGTTGTCTTCAATAGCAGAGGAGAAGCTCGAACTTTGGCTGAGCTTGATACTGCAATGAATCGCAACAGAGAACCCCGAAGGGAAAAACAGCAATGAGATAAACGTCAGCCTCCAAGTCTTCGAAGCAGATCACCCCGAAGGAAAAACAGCAACGGGGAAGTTCCCTGCGACTGCGACCGAGAAATCAGGCCGATGTAGCGCCGCGACTGTTGAGTTTTACTGTTTTCATGGAGAATTCCTTTCCTGTCCTAGATCTTGGTCTTGACGTTGTCTATGGTGTCAAAACTTCTCACCTCAAGGGTGATTGTCTCGCCGGTATGAACATCGTGGATTCAAGCGCGGTCAGATCAAAGCAGTTCAAGCGGCGGATGCTTTCCTCCGAGCAGCGGGCGTCGATTCGGCACTGCCGCTGTACCAACGCGACCACTTCGTCGCAGACGAAGACGATGCCGTATGAAAAATAGATATTGTAATGCTCGAACGCGAATTACGTTTTTGTGATTACTATTTAATCGAATAAAATGTTTTATTTTAAAAGTTTGTATCTTATTCTGAACTTTTATATGCCTAATTAAGCATCTTATTTCGAATGTTGGCACATTTTGTTTTGTTTATGCGGTTGTGCCGGCTCAACATACATATCCCTACTTCGATGTGTAAATGTTTACTGAAGGGCGCTCTGAATTCGGAATATCACTCGGCGCTTGAACGTCATGTGCCGATGAGACTCCGAATCCGGAGGCTTTTTCGGCCCAAGGACGTCATGCGCCGATGGGGCTCCGAATCCAGAGACTAATTGGCCAATCGTGATATCCACGAAGGGCGCTCCGAATCCGGAGGCTTTGTCGGCCCAAGGACATCATGCGCCGATGGGGCTCCGAATCCCGAGACTAATTGGCCAATTGTGATATCCACAAAGGGCGCTCTGAATCTGGAGGCTTTGTCGGCCCAAGGACATCATGCGCCGATGAGGCTCCGAATCCGAAGACTAATTGGCCAATCGTGATATCCACAAAGGGCGCTCCGAATCCGGAGACTAATTGGCCAATCGTGATATCCACGAAGGGCGCTCCGAATCCGGAGGCTTTTTCGGCCCAATGACGACATGTGCCGATGGGGCTCCAAATCTGAAAACATTGGCCAATCGTGATATCCACAAAGGTCGCTCTAAATCCGAAGGCTTTGTCAGCCCAAAGACGTCATGCGCCGAAGGGGCTCCTAATCCGGAGACTAATTGGCCAATCATGATATCCACGAAGGGCGCTCCGAATCCGGAGGCTTTTTCGGCCCAAGGACGTCATACGCCGATAGGGCTCCGAATCCAGAGACTAGCCAATCGTGATATCCACAAAGGGCGCTCCGAATCCGAAAACTGTTTTAGCCGAGCACTTTTTAACTAGATTTCGCAGTTGGTGGGATTGCAACTTTTCAACAAGAATCCTTGCAGTACAAAAGTGGAATAAGTACATGGAGAATCCTTCAAAACTAGGATCACTCCCCACAAGTCGGGTTCAATGACAGAATATTCGCAAGTGCGTCGAGTTCCAAGGCTGTGGCAGATTCCTTCATGACATATTTCTGAGTCGATATGGAATCTATCCGATAATGGCCGTCTCAGTTAGGACCTGGATCAACTCTTCCGATGTGTAGCGGCGCAGTTGAACGTGCTGATTATACTTGGCAAGCTGCTGCTGGTATCGCCTAGGGCTTCCGTGGCTTTTCGCTAGGAAGCCGTCCGACATCGTCGAGGCTGTTTCGATAACATGTTTGTGCGGATTGCTGGGAACCACGGATTTGCTCAATGTCGTGTTCGGTCGGGAAGCGTAGCAGCTGATGATAGGTGCTTGGCACGGCCTGAATAGCATGCAACCAACTTCGCCCCATGATGAGATTATACGGCGAAGGGAGCTTGACGACCAAGAATTCCACGTGCACTGTTCGGGAGCCCGCTCGGACGGGTAGTGTGATTTTCCCCAACGGGTACTCTGGTTTGGACGTTGAAGCCGAATAGTAGACAAGGGGCCGGGGAAAAGATTCGATTCAGAGAAGCCGAGTTTTGTGAAAGTTCTATAGTACATAACCTCCGAAGTGCTCCCTTGGTCTATGAGGACGCGTTCAACGGTGAATCGGTTTACGCATAGCTCAATGACCAATGGATCAATGTGGGGGAGTGTTATGCCGATGAGATTAGAATCGTCGAAGGTTATACTCAGAGCTTCGTGGGGCCGTTTCGTTAATGTGCGTTGCTTCTGGGGGGCTGACTGAATTGCGTGTACAGTAAGAGGTATTAGAAGGTCGTATATCATATGAATGATGCCGAGCGGAGGTGTATCCTGCCGAAGGTCAACTGTTTTGATTGCGTTCTTTCGGACATGTTGTTGGAGCCGACCATCTTGCACCAATTCCTCAAGGTGGTCTTTCAAAGCATAGCAACTGTCCGTATCATGACCGTGATCTTTGTGATATTCACACCGCCTGTCGCGCCTTCTCATGTTAGGGGGTCCCACCATTTTGGATGGCCATTTGAAGAACGGAAGATGTTAGATTTTAGACATAATTGAGCTGATTGGCTCTGACAGCTCCGTATATTTCTTGTCAGCGCGCTTTGTGCGCCTACTATCAACTTGCAGTTGCTCACTTGCTCGGTTTGAGCATTGATCGCTTGATCGGCGAGAATCTCGTCTCTTGTGTCGTTTAGCCTGCTATCGTGGTTCAGGGCTCTGAGGTGGTACTGAACTTATTGGCTGAGCAATTTTAGGAGGGGCCATTTTGTTGGCCATGTATCCGGCTTTAACTCGCAAGATGTCATCTTCCACTTTGTAGTATTTCTCTACTTTCTTCATCAACCCCCAAACTGTCTTGGGGGTCTTCTAGTCAAGGAACTGCAGAGGGCACTATCTAGATGTAATCCCATTTTGAAGGTGGTGATGGCCATGGAGTCGTTGCAGGCGTCATCAACAATATTAAAACATTCCCAATATCGCGCCGAATATGCTCTTAGTGTTTCTCCTGGCAGGATTTGCATTGCCCAGAGAGAGTCGGCTTGTTTCGGCTGGAGCTCGTTGGTGATGAATCTGGCCCAGAAGGATTTCTGTAATTGGAGGAAGGTTTTGATCGAAGCCGGCTCCAGTTTATAATACCACCTGACAGCCAATGGTCCCAAATTGTTGGGAAATATTCTGCACATGAGGGCCTTGTCGTCTGTATGCAATGTCATGGCTTACTTGTAGTGGCAGATATGATCGGTGGGGTCTGATTTACCGTCGTACAAGGTGAAGGACAGTGCTTTGAATTTCTTGGGTAGCACTGCCTTTGCAATCCGTCATACGAAGGGATCGTACCAGTCTTCTTCATCTGAGCTGTTTCATTTGCGCTTATGCTTTATACGTGGACTCTCTTCAAAGGAGCTGGAAGTTTCAGATCGTCCCTTCTTCTTGGGCTCCGGGGATAATGAGTCGGAGTCGCTATTAGTGTCTTGTTGTCGGGGTCGAGATCGTCGACCACCTGCCCTCATAGGTAATTCCGGATCTTGGCGTACAGCCTGTTTGGATTTCGCCACCTCCAAGGCCGAATCTTGATGGAGACGTTCATTTTCAGCGATCATGTTCTCCAACCTTTGTTCATTCTGCTTTGCTTGTTCCATGATCGCTTGCATTGCTTCATGTTCTGAGGTCGAGGGTGAAGTGAAGTTCAAAGCGCGTCTTATGGGAATAGTCTCTGGTCCAAGCATGTTTGTTGGAGTGAGGTTGTCTCTCTACGTGGTTTCATCGGTGATTATCGGAGGGTCTTCCGTTACGCTTGCCATGGATATGTTTGAATATTCCCACAGACGGCGCCAATTGTGGAGAAGTGGTTTGGAAATACTCTTCTGATCTTGGGGGGGGCTCGAGATCCTCTAGCAGTCACCTAAAAAGGGATAAACACTCCGGTCAGGGGTGCCGGAATTAGCACTTCGACGGGCAAGTTAGTATCTGCACTCTAGATTACTTGAATTCTAAGTTAAGTATCATAGTTTTTACCTCCCCTTCTAGAACTGATGATCTTGCTTTTACAATATTCCCTTTGGGCCTTGGGGTCTGGCCCAACCCTATCCTTTATAGGTACTTCTACTCGACCCTCGCTTCACAGGAAGGAATGCCGGCTAGTGTATTCGGCCCTTCAACCGAATAGGGATAATGCTGAATAGAGGTCATGTTCCGGGATAGATTGATCCACTCGTTTTGATCCAATATTTTTCGGCTCCCACAGTGGCCAAAGTTGTGCTTGCCAAAATGGAGAGGGGCCATGGGATTCCGGAGTCTGATGGCTTTTAAGTAAGGTTATTCTTGGCGGCTTCTTCAAAATTCTAGTTTGTTGGTGGCTCATGTGCTGAAAGTGAAATACTTTCCAAATTTTGATTTCTTGAGTGCTCTGTGTTGAAGGTGTGAGAGGGGTGTATACCGGTTGTGTAGATATAAAAAAAAGAGGAATAAATTGAATAAACACTCATTTTATTCAAACTCAAACAAATTACACAAAATAGAGGAACTCTCTATTAAGTCTCAAACTCTCTACTATCTAGAAATCTCCCACTCCTAGAGATGTTCTCCCACTCTATCTCACACAATCACACAACACATCTACTTATAGATTTCCCAAACCTGTATACAAACTGTGTCTCTCTAGAAGCTTCAACAGTCAACAATGGAGGCTTCACCTTCTCCATTCTTCTAGCTCTTTCTGGCTCTTTTTCTTCATTTTGGCTTCCTTTTCCTCATTCTAGACCTCTCCAGTAACTTCATCTCTTTTTTGGAAATCACCATTTTCAAACTCAAATTGAGTTTGATTTCCAACATCCCCCCTCAAACTTAATTTACTGATAACATCACTGTATGCCATTAGCATCATCTTCTATTTATTCTCTACAAAGTTTATTTGATCTTCTTTCTCCATGCACTAATGATTATAGGGCCCATACCCTCTGCAGTTGTAGCATTACACCTCCTCTGTGTACTCACTTTTGTAGTGGCCATAGTCGTTGCAGTTATAGTAACGTACATGTCCTCTATTAGGAGCTCTTCATCGCGGAACAATCCTCTGTTGTTCTCTCTTGTCAACCCTCTGTTGATTTCTTCCTTTCAAAGCAACCATATGTTTTTGAAGCTGTCAACCATCTGTTGACTTGTGTCCCCCCCTCCTAGGACCATGTCCCTTAGTTCACAACCTCTTGCACCACTACTTTGTGGTGTTCTCCATTGCTCTTGTCTATTCCTCCTAAACGTCACACTCACCTGAAGAGCTTGGTCTAGAGAACTTATAGAAGTCTTCTTGTTTATCCTCTGCCTGTGGATTTCCAATGTTGCTTGCAAGTCTTCAACTGTCAAGTCGTTGAAATCTTTTGATTCTTTTATGGCAACAACGACATGCTCAAACTTCAAACTTAGGGATCGAAGTATCTTCTCAATTACTCGAATATCTTCCATCTTATCTCCATGTCGTCTAATCTGGTTCACAATGGTTAGAGTCTTCACAAAATACTCTGAGATGGACTCATTATCCTCCATTTGCAATAGTTCGAACTCCCCCTTTAATACCTGGAGTCAAATCCTCTTAGTCTTTTCAATTTGGCGATGTGAATTTCAAAGAATATTTCATGCATTTTTGGAAGTAGTTGCAGCTGAGATCTTCTCAAAATTTGACTCGTTAATGCCTTGATAAATCATGTACAAGGCTTTATGATCTTTCCTTCTTGAGTCTCTCAATGCGGCTTTTTGTGTCTCTCTTAGCCATTCTTTATCTTATAGGCTCGCTGGTTCTTCATATCCTTGATCTACTAAGTCCCACACATCTTGTGAGGCTAATAACACTCTCATCGGGATGCTCCAATTCTCATAATTCTCCTTTGTGAGCTTTGGAATAATACTAGGCATACTCAAACTTGCCATAACAAATTTGCAAATTTTTGGTACAGAATTTGCACAATCCAACTGTATGGATATGTCCAAAATGCTCTAAATAAATGACTATTGGATTGTTGTGATAGGACTTCAGAGGACTTAGATTTAGCCAAAATAGATTGGATGTTTCAGATCACCAGTTGCACCTCAACCGTGTCACAATGAATAATTCCCTCCGAATTTCCGTATAGGTGATGTTAGGTGACGTCAGCGGCTCGCAGCTTGGCAACGGGGTTCCTCTCTAAGGCTAGACGCGGCGCGGCTCGGCTCGACTTTGATTTAGCTTCAATGGTTTGTCAAAAAAAAAAAAAATTGAACTTGTGGGTTGGAGGATTCAACCCCTTGCACTATTATTTGAGAAAAAACATTGAACCACTTTCCACAACCGAAGCTTTGCTATGTATTTCTCAAGTTATACCTTTTAACATTACTTTTACTTTGTATACCTCCACTTGTCTTCTTCCTTTGGTTTGCGCGTTAAGTGCGTGTGGCATGTAAAGTGTTTGGAAATAGTGTCAACCGGTGCATGGCAAGCGTGCAGGCTCCTCCCGGGTCGATTTTCGACGGTGCTTTTTCCTCTGTGCTCATCTTGTCCCAAGCTTCAACTTGGTGTCATCCAATTTGGATTTTGACCACTTCGAAATTTGGGCAAATTTTGAAAACACCTCTGTTCGTCCCTATTTTTTGATTTTTTGGCCCAAATTGGCTCTTCTAGCTTTGATACCACTGTTGAAAATGGAAGAGAAGTGTACAGTAGTTGTGTAGATATACAAAGAGACGAATAAATTGAATAAACACTCTTTTTATTCAAACTCAAACAAATTATACAAAACAGAGCAGCTCTCTGTTAACTCTGAAACTCTCTACTCTCTAGAAATCTGCCACTCCTGGAGAAGTTGTTCCCTCACTCTATCTCATACAATCACACAACACATCTATTTGTAGATTTCCCAAACCGTGTACAAACTGTGTCTCTCTAGAAACTTCAGCAGTCAACAATAGAGGCTTCACCTTCTCCGTTCTTCTAGCTCTTCCTCTGGCTCTTCTTCTTCATTTTGGCTTAACTTCTTCATTCTGGACCTCTCCAGCAACATCATCTCTTTTTTGGAAATCATCATTTTTAAACTCAAATTGAGTTTGATTTCCAACACTCCGATGGGTCACCATCTGTTGTTTACTTGGCATAGTATCTAGAGTTGACGATCACTGCTTTAGAATGTGAAAAATCTAGAAACCTCCTAGATGTTGATTTGTGATTATGTATCAATTTTAAGCAGAATATAAAAATCCCAATCAAACAATCCAGAGAAAGAGACACAAAGATTTTACGTGGAAAAACCACAATTGGACACCTTCCAATTGTGATAAAAAACCACGGGCCACAGCCACAAGAACAATCCACTAAGAAGATATAAAGGAATTACACAGGTATCACTCTCAATTATCTAGCGAATTCACAACGCCTAATTGAACCAACCTCTATGTGCCTCTTCCAACTGCATCTTCACCACGGAATTGTCTTCCTGATGAGCCACTCCGGATTCCACCACCGAAGCTTCAGGCTCGAATTCTTCAGAATCCACAACTGAAGAATTTCCTCTCTCTTTTGTGAAACAAACACAAACCTTTGATGTAGTCTTTTTAGATCATGAGTTGAATACTCAATAAGACATCAAAGAAAAAAATAAAATATCCCCAGATATAAACCTTTAAGAACCAAAAAGAAGATCTGGAAGACTTCAATCAATTACTTAGTTTTGGGAGAAAACCAAGTATTTATAGAGAACCAAAAGTAATCCAAGATTGGGAAGAAAACAAACTCCTTGAGAAATCCAACTTAGGTTTTTATTCTTGGCAACACCGTTTGACAAAACTCCTTTCAGATGTATTTTTTTTCGCACTTTTATTTCAGTGAGGCTATGAGTTTATTAGATGCGAATCCAAATCCGAATCAAGCCATGCAGAGAAGTTTGTGATGTTAATGCGTTCAAGATTGCCACTTCGCTGATTATTACGGGGGTCGAGCTGACCGGTCAGCTCGCGGCCGAAGCAAAATTCAAATTTGCATTCAAAATTGCATGTCAGCCGTTGCTCGCTCGAGCCAAGGAGTGCTCGCTCGAGCTAAGGCTTGCTCGCTCGAGCCAAGGAGTGCTCGCTCGAGCTAAGGCTTGCTCGCTCGAGCCAAGGAATGCTCGCTCGAGCCAGGGATTGCGTCCATACAAAAACCTGAAGAAATGTATTCCTCGCTCGAGCCAAGGATCCGTCGCTCGAGCCAAGGGACTAGTAGAAATCATGAAAATTACTCTCCTCGCTCGAGCCAGGAAAGATTCGCTCGAGCGAGCCTTAGAATCCGGATTTTTCAAGAAGTTGGATTTCTCAAGGAGTTTGTTTTCTTCCCAATCTTGGATTACTTTTGGTTCTCTATAAATACTTGGTTTTCTCCCAAAACTAAGTAATTGATTGAAGTCTTCCAGATCTTCTTTTTGGTTCTTAAAGGTTTATATCTGGGGATATTTTATTTTTTCTTTGATGTCTTATTGAGTATTCAACTCATGATCTAAAAAGACTACATCAAAGGTTTGTGTTTGTTTCACAAAAGAGAGAGGAAATTCTTCAGTTGTGGATTCTGAAGAATTCGAGCCTGAAGCTTCGGTGGTGGAATCCGGAGTGGCTCATCAGGAAGACAATTCCGTGGTGAAGATGCGGTTGGAAGAGGCACATAGAGGTTGGTTCAATTAGGCGTTGTGAATTCGCTAGATAATTGAGAGTGATACCTGTGTAATTCCTTTATATCTTCTTAGTGGATTGTTCTTGTGGCTGTGGCCCGTGGTTTTTTGATCACAATTGGAAGGTGTCCAATTGTGGTTTTTCCACGTAAAATCTTTGTGTCTCTTTCTCTTGATTGTTTGATTGGGATTTTATTCTTGGGTTTTTCCAAGTAATTACTTAGTTTTTTTTTTTTTTGGTCTCTGTATGTTTTTTTTTAATGAGAAAAAAAAAAGTGTGCATGTTCGTCTTCTTTGGTTAAGAAAAAAAATAAAAATAAAAAAAAATAAAATATCCCCAGATATAAACCTTTAAGAACCAAAAAGAAGATCTGGAAGACTTCAATCAATTACTTAGTTTTGGGAGAAAACCAAGTATTTATAGAGAACCAAAAGTAATCCAAGATTGGAAAGAAAACAAACTCCTTGAGAAATCCAACTTCTTGAAAAATCCGGATTCTGAGGCTCGCTCGAGCGAAGCTTTCCTGGCTCGAGCGAGGAGAGTAATTTTCATGATTTCTACTAGTCCCTTGGCTCGAGCGACGGATCCTTGGCTCGAGCGAGGAATACATTTCTTCAGGTTTTTGTATGGACGCAATCCTTGGCTCGAGCGAGCATTCCTTGGCTCGAGCGAGAAAGCCTTAGCTCGAGCGAGCACTCCTTGGCTCGAGCGAGCAACGGCTGACATGCAAATTTGAATTATGCTTCGGCCGCGAGCTGACCGGGCAGCTCGACCCCCGTAATAATCAGCGAAGTGGCAATCTTGAAAGCATTAACATCACAAACTTCTCTGCATGGCTCGATTCGGGTTTGGATTTGCATCTAATAAACTCATAGCCTCACTGAAATAAAAGTGCGAATAAAATTACAACTCAAAGGAGTTTTGTCAAACGGGGTTGCCAACAATAAAAACCTAACAGAATGGTTTGAGGTGGTGGGTTGGTAATGGGCATAGTGTGCATGTTTGGAGAGTGAGGTGGCTGCCCGCTCTTCATCATTTAGGTTCTTTCCTCCTGCGACTGTTTTAACTCTTGATAATATAGTGAGTGATATTATTGATGAGGATAGAAGGTGATGGAATCAGAAGATTGTCTCGGCGAACTTTTTTGAGGATGATGCCCAATTGATCACAAGCATTCCACTGTGTTCTCAATTGCCCCCAGATAGGCTGGTGTGGCATTATTCAAAGCATAGGGTGTTTTTGGTAAAGTCTGCGTATGATCTGAGCCTCGTGTCAACAAATGTGGATATACAGGTGGGTGTTTCTAATGCTAATTTCAGATCGTGTGGTTTGTGGAAAGCTATTTGGAAGCTGAAAGTTCTGTCAAAAATCAGAGTTTGTGCGTGGAAAGCATGCTTGGATGTCCTACCAGTGAAGGCTAATATACTCAAAAAGAAAGTCCCAGTTAACGGGTGATTTTCATCTGTGTGATGATGGTTTGGAGACTATTCGACATTGTTTGTTCAAATGTGAATTTCCGGCGGAAGTTTGGTTGGCAGCAAGGTTACAAAATCTATGGGAGTGTGGGTGAAATTGTAGCTTCTTTGATTGAATTTGGCGACTGCTCCTTCACAATGGTGTTGATACTCTGGGAGCTGACACAGAGAGAGAGATGCTTTTTTTTTTCATTGTGTTTGTTTTCTGTTATTTTTTTAGAAAAATATTGTATAAGTAATATAAAGCTGAGTTCGTCGTAGCTTATAAATCTCTTTGAGTGATGTACCTAAAAAAAAAAAAAAATCTCTTTGAGTGTGTCTTGGACTATCATAAATAGTTCGACAAGTCTCCTCCACCAATATATCCCATCTCACTCTCTATCATGTTCTTTCAGTAGGTTTCCCTGGGTTTAGTTTGAAAATTTAAGGAGCGATTTGAAAATAAAAAAAAGAAAGCAAAATATATATGTGAAATGTAAATAAAATATACATATATTTTACCTAATTTCATACACTTTTTCTCTTTCCTTTCCAAATCCCTTCTCGAATTCCTAAACCGAACGCAACGTAAATATAATTGGTGCCTCCACTATCCCAATTATGTGCTGAATTGCTGGCGATAATTTTTTTTAAATAAACAATAAAAATATTTTTGAAAATTCACACTACCATTTCAAATTTGGACCAATCAATCCAAAATTACAAAATTAATGGTCAAATTTGTTACAAATAAAATTATAAAGATCAAATTGACATAAAAGACAAACTAAATCATGAATGTAATTTGTTTTTGTTCATTTTTGTATGCACAATAAGCTTTGGAAAGAAGCACATAGTTATTTGTTGTAAAAATAAAAAAAATAAAAAAATAACATGATGATGAACCCTTTCGAATGGACTAATTAGAATCATTGGATTAGAAAACAAATTGCAAAATTAATATATAAAATTGTTATAATTGAAATTGAGGCAAGGGGTAAATTGAACTGGAAAAACTACTACTAGAATAGAAAAAAATAAATTAATTAAATAAATGCATTGCATTGCATTGCATGGATAAGAGAACAATGTAAAGACTTACACATATATATTAGAATAGCAAGCATCTGGAGGGGAATACAAGACCATCTGCCAAGATTTCTTGGTGAAAATGAGGAGCCACTTCTAAAGGACGATGGTTTTGTGGCCAATAGATTCAATGCTGTCTTCCCATTTTCGTCACGTTTCCAAGCAAGATCCGGGAAAGTATCCAAGATATTCATAGCAAGATCTAGTTCACAAAATATCAACAAAAAACTATTCAGAATATTGTAAAATATGTAACGGTGTGTAACGAACCGTTATGGTTGTTACAGTGCCGCTACGGTCATTACATAATACCGTAACGGCTATTACACATGTGAATTTCCGTAGCAGTGCTATAGCGACAGTAACGGGTGATAGGAACCACCACAACCGTTATGTAACGGTTACAATCACTTTTTAAAACCTTAAGATAAATTATAAATACATCTCTCAAAATTTGCTTAAAATATAAATGTCCCACTATAATTTTGAAAATGATTGAGTTTCTCTCAAGTTTAAAATTGAACTTGACAGAACTTGAGTAGCCTATGGGGCTTACCACGGGGGTCCGGTTTCTATGATCTAAACCTTTGATTTTGTAGGGTCTTCTGTGTATGTTATTTATGAAAAAAATTCAGTTAATCTGGTAATCATAGCATTTTTATATTGGATTTGACTTGTTTCCAGTTAAAAGTTAAACTAGACTAGACAGTTGAGGTCTTTGACCAGGAAGAGTCTTCTATTTAATGATTCTTTCCGATCAGAAATCTCAACTGTATGGGTTCAGTTGAAATTTCAACTACAGACAAGTCATTCCCTTTTATTTTATCATTCACGAAAAATATTAGGTTAATCCGATAATAGACCTTTTTCTCATTGAGTCAATGACGGAGCCAACTAACAATCAAGGGGTCACATGCCCCCCTAAAACTTTGATAATTAGACTACCACTCTTATATATAAAGATTATATATTGTAATAGTACCATTCCTTAAATCATATAAAATTATTTACATTTTTAAAATTTTAAAAATGTTCTATTCTTTTCTTCATTTTTGTACACTCTTAACTGACAAGTTAAGAAAAGAATCGAACCAATTGATAATTTATTTTCATTATGAAATTTGTTTAGTTGGTTATTTCTTTTCATTAGTTGAGTTGATAGTGTTGAACTTTTTAATCGTGAATTTAGTTGTTTGTTTGTCCCTCTTGTCGGGTTAATAGAATTTAGTTATTAATTATAAATTTATAAGTTACGTTGATGTAAACCTAACGACAATTGTAATGTTATATCTCACCAATTGAAAAAAAAAAATTAAATGAAAAATGTACAAACTTAATAATATCTCGTATTGCTTGTTATAGAGAGAAAAAAAAAATTAATATTATGATTAATATGTGCCTCTCTATGTTAAATTTTTTATTCCCCCACTAACTTGGTTCCTCTATGATTAATTTGTGCTATAAATTATAAAATAATTTTTTGATTAGTCAAAAAATTATAAACATGAATAAAATACATAGACTTATAGATTTATATTGAATCATTATCTAGACAGTTATATATGTTGGACACAATAAACAAAAATGAAAAAGAATATGTATATATAAATTTGTTTATAGTAGTTCGTGAGTTTGAGTCACTTTAAGAGGTGAAAGAAAATTTGTGTAGTTAATTTTAGAATTTTAGAATTAGTTATGTGTAAATTGGTCTAAACACTCAATTATTAAAATAAAATAAAATAAAAATTTAATTACTACATTTTCCTATTGGCCACAGCTTCTCTCCAGTCCAAATCTGGACTGGACGGTGTTGTCCGGCCCTTTGGGGCCCACTACGGGTCGTGTTTCGATAATCTAAACCGTTCAATGTGTAGAACTCGTCGAGTACTATATATCTGTAAAAAATCACGTTGATCGGATATCGATAGCTATATGATCAAATCAGTTTTTATGAAAAAAAATGGACGGCGAAAAATAAACGGCTTACAAAAAACGGATTTGATCATATAGCTATTGATATCCGATCAACGTGATTTTTTACAGGCATATAGTACTCGACGAGTTCTACACATTGAACGGTTTAGATTATCGAAACACGACCCGTAGTGGACTCCAAAGGACCGGACAGCACCATCCAGTCCAGATTTGGACTGGAGAGAAGCTGGGCCCTTTCCTATTATGTTTTATTTATCATCTTATATGTTAACATTGTATCAGTAACAAGTATGAGCTCTGAAACTCATTAAACTAATACAATGTTGACACATAAAGTGATAAACAAATTAGGGCTCAGAGTTTGACCCTTGTAATAAAATAAACATCAAGTTTTTTATTTTGTTAATTTAAACCATAATCTTTTTTTCTTTTTCTTTTTTTAATTTCAACCATCAACTTATTTTTGTTAAATAAAACCGACCAGAAAAAAAGTATTTTAGCTATTAAATTTAATGTAAGTGTAACAAAATATCTAAAACATTTTTTTTGGTTAAGTTTAATGATTAAAATACTTCTATCGATTTTACTTAACGAAAATAGACAAATGGTTTATATGGAAAAAAAATCAAAATTTCAAGATTTAAATTGACAAAAATAAAAAATTTAGAGTTTATTTTATTACAAGGGTCAAACCGTGAGATTTTTTTTGTAACTTTTGCGTAACTTAAAGGGTTGCGAAGAGAGTCAAATCAGCTGGAACAAGGCTTGAGCCGAATCGAGCTATTCATTTGTCCCAAACCCAATAGACCATTCCGAAGTGGGTAGAAGGTAGGACCAAACCTAATCGGCCACCCCAAAATGGGTTGAACAAAGAGTCCAACTGAACTCAATGGACCACCCCAAGGCGGGCCAAGTTGGGTCGTACATGCCAAGCACATTAGAATGTCAAGAGCCAATTGAGCTTAGTAACCAAGCTTGGATAAGGTCGAATACTAGCACGGTCCTTGGTGAGCAAAAAATACTTTGCCTCTCTAGAGAGAAAGACACGTCAACTTGGTCATCTATCCTTATCGATATGGATTGGAGAGGATATACAATCGCACAAGGGGATATGGTGCACACCCTACAGGCTTTAGCACCTACAAACAAAGAGGACTCGTTGTCCTTCCCCTCTAATCAGATGCGTTCGCAAAAGAGACAAATGAGAATACACCACTTTTGGAGAACAAGGTATAACTACCTAGATAAGGTACATACTTCCTTCTTGAAGGAGAACCTAGTCCTTAATCCTTAAATCGATACACAAATACTCTCTCTCTCTCTCTCTCTCTCTCTCTCTCTCTCTCTCTTTACATTACCTTCTTCTCATTCTCTCTAAGTCCTTCACTTTAGCATCAGAGGGGTTTTTTGAGCAACCCTCACCAAATCTCTGTCTTGTAGATCTTGGTTCTCGAATAGTCTAGTTCAGCCACGGAACTCCACCTTTTCAATAATGTGGAAATCACCTCTACACAATTGGGGCCATTTATAAGAAATACCATACTGCTTTGTGACGAACTCTGGCAATGGGAACGGGGAAGATACCTCTGTCAGGATTAGAAAGAAGGACTCTGATAATAGAGAAGACAAAGGAAAAGGGTCCAGCACTTCCGAGACTGTCGGAGGACCAAACCAACGTGGAAGAACGAACTCCAGATATAGCAAAGCTCTGCCCTGTCATTACCAACTAGTCATCCCACTACTTCCATCTAGAGAGAAACTACAAGGACAACATTATCGATTCAATAGGAACGGAGATCTTAGAACTCTGATCCCAGCTAAAAAAGTTCATGGATAAGCCAGTAGAACGCATAAAGTTTGGTGGAGAACCATCCCAACAAAGAATAAAGAACCTTTCTCCTGAACTGTCACAATAGAAAATGACCAACCATGGTCTTAACCATAGCAACCGTGGCCGGGCGACTCTGGTGCGTGATGAAGGTGTCCGAAGTCGCACTTAGGACCCTCAAAGGTCCAACATCAAATAGCAAAAGACTACCAGCCACTTGTTAGAGGTCCCAACTCATCATGACAAATGACTCCCAAATCTCTATGCATGCCTAAATAGAAGTAGCAAGACGAGGCGTTGACCCAAAAGCAAGAGATCTAGAGCGCTGACCAGGCAACAAGAGATCTGGAGCGCCGGTAGGACATTATGCCCTAGATCAAGTGGTGTCTTCTTTGTTCTCGCTGGAAGTTGAATCTTTGGAACTTTCAAAAGGACTCTATCCCCGAAGTTCATTCCATACTATGAAGAAACATATCCCCTCATTCACATCCAACCATTATCAATAAATGATGTCACTCCAGAATCGAAATAATGCCTTGACAAACAAAGTATCCTCTTCCAGACTCCCCGTTCAGCCTCCTGAAGAATGAGACAGTGCAACAATATGCATGTTGGTATTAAGAGTAACACAATGATCTAAATGAAAATATGTTAAGCGAACAACTCATCATGGTACCTTATAAGCACGGCCCACCTCCGAAAAAACAAGTCAAGGCATTCTAACCAAGTACCTGATGCCCACCATGGAAGGCCTCCAAGCCCGACTTAAGTAGCACACTCAGGTCGAGGATGACCTAGCCTCAGTCAAAGTATTAGTAATCGAGCAAGCCAACCAAGCTGAGCTTGGAAGAATTTTTGAAGGAATAACTAAAGGAAAAATTGGAGCAACTTCTACCCTAAGCTGGAGTAGACCACGTCCCCAGATTGGTCATTAATGTGATTCACATGATAATAGACCCCGAAAGGAAAAAATGTACTGCAGGAGAGACACAAAAGGCCACCTTCCTCCAGCAGGTCATGTCGGTTGAATTAGCAACGAAGAATGCCTATATTTGAAAAAGATTGGATGGAACCAAGAACTTGAAGTACTCAAGCACCTATTGCATGATTGGGCAATCGATCACATGGAACACTTTCCATGCCACATTTGCTTAGGCACAATGCCTCATGATCAAAATTGGGTATCAAGTTGTATAAATTGATGAAACCTATTGCACGGTTGGGCAAAATGATTACAAGAAATATTCCGAAGTTATATATGCTTGGATGTTAGAATTTGGGTTCCAAGCTAGTATAGCTTGGCGAAGCCCATTGCACAATTAGGCAAAACTGATTACAAGGAATATTTCCCAACCTACATCTGCCTAGACACTCGAAGTTGGGCGCCAATCTAGCTTGGTCAAACCTATTGCACTAGTTGGGAAGAACTGGTTACAAGGAACACTTTCTTAAGCCAGATCTACCTCGAAAAAGTTGGCTACTGAAATGGTATAGCTTGGTAAAACCCATTACACTGTTGGGCAGAATGGTTACAAGGAACATTTCCCAAGCCACATTTACCAAGACTCTCGAAGTTGGCTACCAAGTGGGATTGTTCGGTGAAATCCATTACACAATTGGGAAAAAAGGTTACAAGACCCATTATACACTCGAAGTTAGGTGCCTAGTGGTATAGCTCGGTGAAACCCATTATACACTTGGGTAGAACGGTTACAAGAAACATTTCCCAAGCCATATCTACCTAGACACTTGATCTTACAGGCCAAAGCTAGGTGAAACACATTGCACGGCTGAATAGCCAAGTTACACCCATAGAAATACCTCTATTCAGGCCAAGATTGAGGATTATCAACAATTAGAGAAACTTTCACTCAACGATCCAATCACTTAAGTGCAGTCTTTCCTTAGTTCTGCTCGATCGGAGGGGTAAACTCAACGGTTTGACAACAAAATTCAAAATGGAAGTACTAGATTCGATTAAATAATTGATCATTGTTGGCATTAACAGTGCTCAGCCTAGGCGAAAACATGTCATACATATGCACTGAAACATATACACTTTTGTGAAGATAGAAAAATCTAATCAAAGAAACCTAGTAGTATGACCCTTAAGCTAAGAACTTAACCAAAACAAAGGTTTAGGCAGATCCTAGTCAACCAACCTGATGTGGGCCTAACAAAGGTCTGGATTGTTCCCAACCGACCACCCTGACGTGGGCCTAATAAAGGTCTAGGTCGATCCTAGCCAACCAACGTAACGTGAACCTAAGAAAGGTTTGGGCTGATCCCAACAGACCACTCTCATATGGGCCGAACACAGGTTTGGGTCGTTTCCAACCGACCATTCTGACATGGGCTTAAAAAAGGTTTAGGGTGATTCTCAGCTGACTACTCCAACATGGGCCTAACAAAGGTCTAGGTCATTTCCAGCTGATTACTCTATCATTGGTCATACAACAGACTGAGAATTCAATTCGAACCTCAACGAACTAAGAATTGAATTCAAGACAACAAGACTTGCATAAAATGCAGAACAGCATTACATCAATCCAACTAGCCAAGTTGTTCAATGAAAGCAAAAGGTGACAAAAAGAACAAGACAAGAAATATGCCTCGTATTGAGGAATCAACAAATGTAGGGCCGCATTAGCTACGTTTGGTCATGGGCAAACAAGGTAGTACTTAGACTTGCTGCATCGACCTAACACATGGGCCTAGCACCCGAGCTTTCCACGCCAACTTATCACTTGGGCCTAGCACCCAGATCTACAACTCAGACTTGACACAAGAATCCAACACTCAAACCTAGCACTAGAAAAGAGCATGAACGAACTAGAGCAAATCTAGAGAAACTCCGAAGAAGGTGCACAGACAGAAAGCCTAACAAGAGGACCAAATTTCAATCATCCAATTGAAATAGGGGAATTTTGAAGTAAATGCAAATCAAGCAATGACTATTTCAAGACAAGTTTGGATTTTCTAAAGTTAAGCATCTCAACTTTACGAGTAAAGTTAGCATATTGTGGGACTAATTTGTATCCCTGTCAATGATTTAAACCGTTTATCTCATATGACAAGTTGAGAAAAATATGCATGTAAAAAATTAAATTAATTAGACATAAGTAATAATATAATCAAATCACATATATATTATAACACATGGGTAATATATAAGCCCTATAGATAAAAATGATCTAATAGTATGACAATAGTTAATTTGATTTTTTGCATGAATAATTTTCTTAGTTAGTTGTATAAGATGAATAGTTTAGATTACCAAAGTGAGTTCAAGTCTGTAGTTGAGATCTTCAACTTCACTATGAAGTTGAGATCTTCAACTTCAACAAATCCGAACTCATTTCAAAACTTGAAGACTTGGATTGGAGCCAAGCTAGAAAATATCTCAAAAAGGTTGCCCTGGACTTAAATGAGCTCCTTTAGGACAAGGCCTGGATTGGGGCTGAGTTGAAGAATTCCTCGAAAGGGCACCCTAAAAATGGACAAGACCTAGATTGGAATCGAGTTGCAAAACACTCTCGACGACCATTGGCCGAACAGTCGCCAACGAACCTTAGACAATGTAAGCGCTAAAAATAAAAATAAATAATAAATAAATAATGGCAAAGTATAAATGAACAACTAGAGTTAGGCCAAGCAGCCTAGCAGCCAAGGGCTAACCTAGACAGATCACGCCTACGCAACCTTTGAAAGGATCATGGCTTGGTTATGGATAAGGCCTAAACGAGCACTGTGCTGAAGAGCACCCGAGATTACCCTAGAAGATGGGCAGAGTACATGACCAGACAGATGTGTTAAACTGAGCAGACGAAGTAACTGAGCCATAAAACTAACCGATCACCAAAGTGAAGCCGCAAAGCACATAACGTCCTCCGTTTTCAGTAGCTGAGCAACCAAAGTCAACTGAGCTTAAAAGTAGTGCACCTAATCACATAAAACTTGTCTCCAAACTTAGCTTCTACTTCACCTTGTGAAAATGGAAGCTATGAGGCAAATGAAGAGAATCAAATGAACTAAAGCAAGGCCTGAGCCAAGTCTAGCTATTCAATTGGGCTAGACCCGATGGACCACTTTGAAGTAGCCCGAGCAGAAGGTTGAATCAAATGCAATTGGCTACCCCGAAGTAGGCTGAACAGAGAGTTAGACTAAACCTAGTAGACCACCCTGAGATGGGCTGAGCTAGGTGGTACATGCTATGTAGATACCCCAATTTTTAGAAATTATGTTCTAAACTCTATTTCTGTGAATTCCATTTTAGCATCGATTTTGCCAAACTTTGCAATTTAGTCCAACGGGACCTGAATATTTTTTTTATATGCATTCTTTTAATTATACATGAATAATATTTTTTTACTATCTTATAATTTAAAAATAGTCCGTCCCTAGCACTTAAATTTATTTTATTTTAAAGCCTAGTTTTATTTTAGTTCTTATTGATTGCATTTCTTTTTTCTTTTTCTTTTTCTTCTTTCTTATTTTATTATTTTTCTTGTATTAATTGTTATATATATGTATATTGCACATGAAGGGTAAATTTATGTTGGCTTGGTGGCCAAGGAATAAAATAAAATAAAAAAAGAAGAAAAGAAAATTCAAAAGTCTTCTACATCCCTTAATTTATAGAGACATGTTTGTACCTCGTTCATCCATCAAGTTTCATCCTAACCAAATAAGGGTTAACCCTAATTACACCGTGTTTAAGCATCCTAATCAACCTCCATCTCATTTCATTTCAACCAAATGCAAACTAGCAGCCCCATTTCTTTCTAACCAAGGGTAGAATAAACCTTTTTCCATTTTTTCCCGATAAATATGTGAGGATTTCCCCCATTTCTTTGGGCTTCAAGTTCTCTGATAAAATATCCCTAACTCAAATATCTTTCAAATGATTCAGATCTCACTTTTGTTTGATGTTGTTTGTTCCCTCTTTTCATTTTTAAACTCATACTACCTGTGTTGGAATTTGTTGGAATCTACTATTTGAAAATACTAGTTTTCTTTTAAAAATAAATTCATCTTAAAATGGTTTTTAGCTTTGGAGTTCTTCTATACATGTCTTCCTAACTTAATAAACTACCTCCAGTAAAAATATTATGATCATTGGATTTCATTTGGTATGGATTTCATATTTTTCTTTAAAATCGGTCACTATTAAATTCTAAAATACTTGTATAATTGTGTATTCTTAAGTTATATTATGACTATGACTTGTCTACTATTTGTTTGCTATTATGATATCATTTGTACCTCATTAATAACTCTATTTATTAGTTGATTTGTGTTTCATATCACTAGTCTTTGATCCCTAAATCGATACACAAATACTCTCTCTCTCTCTCTCTCTCTCTCTCTCTCTCTCTACATTACCTTCTCTTAGCCATATTCGAAAAAATGTATGACCCTATTAAGATTTGTGGACTCCACAATTTTAAACTACTCAAAATATGCATTTTGCTCAAAAATCATACTCATGTTGAAATAAATAAGGGTTAAATTCATCTTACCTTGTGATTTGGGATTGGAACACTTTACCCTTCTATTGTTCAAATATAGTCAGAAAAGTTCTCATGTGATTTTAGACTAAAGTATAATCATTAGTTTTTTTTCATCCAAACCAATAGGTGTATTACACACCATTTTTTAGAATGGATTTTGTTTTCTAAAAATTAGAATGAAAATAATACAACAAAAAGACAATTTTATTCTCATTTTCTTCAAATCTAAAATTAGATTAATATGCTAATTAAATTAAAATATAATTAAGAATTGATCTAAAGTATAAAATATAATTAAATAAACAGTAATTAAGAATTGATCTAAAATGTAATTAAATTGACATCAGATTAATGTGGGGGCCGAATAATTCTATAATAAGGAAAGCCAAATTTATTTGAAGTCAGGACAAAGACTATTCGGCTATGACAAAAGAGGGTCCTGAAGACATGTAAGTAAATCGGCCATACAAGGAGCTGAGTAGGAATTGGCATACAACAAAAAGGCCAGATATGCGATCATGCACTGGATTAAGAGTGTGTCTGACCCCTGAGACCAGATACTAGTATAAATAAAAGGAACATCAACCGAAGGAAGGTATGTGAGAACAGATTAAATAACTTGAGATAGAAGCAAACTAGAGAGCATATACTAAGTTGTCTGTCAGAGTGCTAATTCTGGCACCCCCGACCGGAGTGTTTATCCTTTTTCAGGTGGCAATCAGAGGATCATGAACGTCCTACAGGATCTAAGAGTATTTCCAAATCACTTCACCACAATTGGCGCCATCTGTGGGAATACTCAAGCACATCTATGGCGGGCGTAACAGATGATCCTCCGATAGTCGTTGATAACATTACGTGAAGAGACGACATCACTCCAAAAAACATGCTTAGACCGGAGAATATCGCCGCACGACAGGCCTTGAACTTCGACTCAACAGCCCAGACCTCACCCTCGACATCAGTACATGAGACAATGTAGATGATTATGGATCAAGCAAAGCAAAATGATTAGCGACTGGAAAACATGATGGCTAAGAATGAGCGCTTGCGCTAGGATTTGGCCTTGGAAGTGGAAAAATCCCAGCAGGCCACGTGCCAAGACTGGGGTTGACCTTCAGGAAAGAAGGATGGATGATGACGTCAACTTCGGAAACACGATAATAACAGTGATTCTGACTCACCAGCCCCGAAACCCAAAAAGAAGGGACAAGTCAATGTATCCAGCTCATCTAGAGGAAGTCCGTATGTACGACACAAGCGAGTGAGGAGAAGTGATGATTCGGACGAAGAAGATAAGCATGACCCTTTTGTGAGACGAATTGCAAGGGCAATACTACCCAAGAAGTTCAAAGCACTATTGTTCACCCCGTACGACGGAAAATCAAACCCCAGTGATCATATTCGTCATTATAAACAGGCGATGACACTCCATGTTAACGATAAAGCTCTCGTATCGAATGTTCCCGAGCAGTCTGGGACTAGTGGCCGTCAAATGGTACTACAAACTGGAGCTGGCATCGATTAAAAGCTTCCATCAACTCCAAAAGTCCTTCATGGCAAGATTCATCACTAATGAAGTCTAGCTAAAGCAAGCCAATTCCCTTTGGGCAATGCAAATCAAACTAGAAGAAACCCTTTGGGAATACTCGGCACGCTATTGGGAATGCTTTAACCTGGTGGACAATGCCTGCAACGACTACATGGCCATCACCACCTTAAGATGGGATTACATCCTGATAGTCTCCTCTATAGTTCGTTGACCAGATGGCCCCCTAAAACAATCTGGGCATTAATGAAGAAAGTCGAAGAGTATTGCAAAGTGGAAGATGATGCCCTGCGGGTCAAAGCCGGACAGAAAGCCATTAAGACAACTCCACCTGGAATTGTTCAGCCGTTAAGCGTCGTGCCATCAAGGAGCCCCGAACTGCGGAATCGGGCCAAACGAGACAAAAGGCGTGACTCACGTCGATCAAATGATCAATGTTCACATCGATCGAATGAACAATATCAAGTGGATAGCAGGCGCACAAGACACTCAGACAAAAAGTACACGGAATTGGCAGAGCCAGCCAGCAAGATTTTGTCTAAAGTTCAACACTTTCTGTTCTTTAAATAGCCGTCCAAAATGGTCGGACCTCCTAACACTAGGAGAAGGAACAAGCGGTGTAAATTTCATAAGGACCACGGTCATGACACCTATAATTGTTATGCACTGAAGGATCATCTAGAAGAACTAGTACAAGACGGCCGGCTGGCGCAACACATTCGAAAGATTAATCCATCGAACACAGTAGCCCTAAGGCCATATTCGCCTCCATTTGGTGTAATACACATGATATATAGCCTGCCGCTGTCAACCGAGATACAGACAATTCAGTCACAACCTAGCCTTCAAAAGTCGATCACACCAACAAAACGGCCCCGTGAAACTGGGAGGATCAGTTTCAACGACATCGACTTAGTTGGAGTAACTCTCCTACACGCCGATCCCCTCGTCATTGAGCTACGCGTCAACAGGTTCACCATCGAACGTGTTCTCATTGATCAGGGAAGCACTTCAGAAATAACATATTACAGGACTTTCGTCAAACTCGGCTTCATGGATTCGGATTTGTTGCCGGCCGATTGCCTATTATCCGACTTCAACGCTAACCTTGAGTATCCATTGGGCAAGATCAAGCTACTAGTTCAGGTGGGCACCAGATCAGTAGATGTAGAATTTTTAGCTGTCAAACTTCCATCACCATACAATCTCATCATGGGAAGAACTTGGTTGCATACAATGCAAGCTATTCTGAGCACCTACCATCAGTTACTTCGTTTTCCGACTGAGTAAGGCATTGAACAAATTTGGGGTTCACAGAAATCGGCACAGGCATACTATCTTGTTGCCGCAAAGAGACCAAAAGAGCTAGAAGTGAATTCGATTAAGGTACCGGATCAGGAAAGTCTTGAACACATTGGGAAGATCTCTAGTGAAAAGGCAAGAAAAGCCCTGGATCGGGTCAAAATTAATGGGAAACTTGACAAGTTCTTCATGATCGGGGCTTTCCTAAACGAAGTCAACAGGCACGAGCTTGTATCCTTCTTACTCGATAACCTCGACGTGTTTGCATGGTCACCATACGAGATGCCAGGGGTGGATCCATCTGTGGCCCAGCACCACTTAAACGTTGATCCAAAATGTAAGCCAGTTATTCGGAGAAGTCGATGGTCTGCCACGGAGCATACTTCGGCCATTGTTTAAAAAGTTGACCGATTACTTGATGCTGGGGCAATTCGCGAAGTAACCTATCTGACATGGTTGTCCAATACCATGGTTGTAAAGAAGAAGATTGGATCTTGGCTTGTTAACGTGGATTTCATGGATTTAAACAAAACTTGTCCCAAGGATTGTTTTCCCCTTCTCCAGAATAGACCAACTCGTAAAGGCAATGACACATCATCAACGTATGAGCTTCTTGGACGCCTATAGAGGCTACCATCAAATTGCCATGCATTCTGGAGGACTAGGAAAAAATCGCATTCCTCACCCCAAGAGGGACCTATTGCTACAAGGTCATGCCTTTCAAGCTGAAGAATGCAGGGGCAACATTACCAAAGACTAGTTACTGCCATGTTCAAGGAACAGCTCAACCATACCATGGAAGTATACATCGATGATATGGTGGTCAAATCCAAGGAAAAGCATGCCCATCTAGCCAATTTGGTAGTGACATTCGGCATTTTTTGAAAGTACAAAATGAAACTGAATGCCTCGAAGTGCGCATTCGACATCAGATCCGGCAAATTCCTTAGATACGTCGTTAACCACTGCGGAATCGAAGCCAACCCGTGGCAAATCACAACAATTCTAGAACTTGGCTCTCCTCGGTCGGTCAAAAAGGTTCTAAAGCTGATGGAAATGGCTGCCGCACTCAACCGGTTTATTAGCCGTTCCACAGATCATTACAGACAATTCTTTCACACACTTCGGCAAGGTAAAGCTTTTGAATGGACCCCCAAGTGCCAGGCTGCTTTGGACGGCTTGAAAACTTATCTTCGATCAGCACCACTCCTAGCAACACCTTCGGCTGGGAATCAGCTCATTTTGTAACTGGCGATATCCGACCGGGCGGTCAGAGCCATGTTATTAAAGGAATAACTTAGGGAGCAGCGACCAGTTTACTATGTAAGCAAAACAATGGCTGACGACAAAACATGTTATCTTCCATTGGAAAAGCTCATCCTTGCTCTCGTCATGGCTGCAAGAAAACTGATACATTACTTTCAAGGGCATACCATAGGGGTACTAACAGGCTATCCCCTCCGATCAGCGCTCCGTAGTGCGGAAGCATCAGGGCGCGTTTCAAAATGGGCTCTGGAACTTGGCCAGTACGATATCCAGTTTCTGCTCAGAACTTTTATCAAAAGGCAAGTGCTCACTGACATTATAGTCGAATTCACGGGATCCCTCACCGACTTTAAGTCCGATCAAGTGCAACCTAAACCCAACTAGAGAATATATATTGGAGACATTTGGCAGATGTATTGTGACGGGTCATCCAACCAACATGGCAGTGGGGCAGGCGTAGTAATCATGACCCCCAAAAGAGCAATAATCGAGTAGACAGTCAAACTGGGCTTTGATGCATCAAACAATGAGCCCGAATACGAAGGATTGTTAACTAGCTTTTAGAATGCACTTCACCTTGGTGCATGGCAGTTACTTGTCTTCTGTGACTCGAAATTAGTTATCAACTAGTTGAAAGGGGAGTATGCAGCCAAAAATGACCGCATGGCAGCTTACATGAAAACGATGAACTCCTTGCTCGCGAAATTTGACCACTACGAATTGAATCAAATAACCCGGGATCAGAATACGCATACGGACACCCTCGTTTGCCCAGCCTCTTGCCATGAACTCAAAAATCAAACGGACAATCGAAGTAGGATTTATCCCTAAGTTGAGCATTGCCTCTTTTGAATCAGTTCAAATCAACATCATTGAACCTGGTCCAAGTTGGATGGACCCTATTGCTGCATTCCTGTCCTCAGAACAACTCCCAATGGATAAGAAAGAAGCACACAAACTGCGAAATAAAGCCCTGCGATACTACTTGAACCCGCATGGGAAACTATACAAAAAATCCCTTTCTGGGCCGTATTTGGAATGTGTTCATCTGGATAAAGTTGAGGAACTCTTGGCTGAAATACATGAAGGTAGCTGCGGTGCCCATTCTGGCAGATGCTTGTTGGCCCACCAAGCCATAACACAGGGGTACTATTGGCCAACCATGCGAACAGATGCCGAGTGTTATGTCAAGAAATGTAAACAATGCCAGAAGTTTTCCGCCCTGACTCATCAGCCTGTCGAGGAGTTGAACTCTATCACTAGTCCTTGGTCATTTGCTCAATGGGGGCTTAATATCGTCGAACCATTACCACGGGCTCCAAGGAAAAAACGATTCCTGATTGTCGCAATGGATTATTTCACAAAATAGGTCGAAGCAGAGGTGTTAACACATATTCGAGATGTCGACATTAAGCGTTTTGTATGGAAAAACATCATAACACGATTCGGCATACTGAGAGCACTTGTCTCAGACAACGACACCCAATTTGATTGTGGCGTCTACCGAGAATTATGCAGCACGTATGGTATCCGGCCTTACTTTTCTTCGTCGACTTATCCACATAGCAATGGTCAGGCGGAGGTCTCCAATAAGGTCATTATGGACGGCATCAAGAAAAGGTTGGAAAAAGCTAAAGGCAAATGGGTCGAAGAACTGCCTAGTGTGTTGTGGGCTCGTAGCACTACTCCAAGGCGATCGACTGGCGAAACGCCGTTCACCTTATGCTTTGGAAACCAGGCAATTATCCCCCTTGAAAATCGGCCTACCCACCCTGAAATCCAAGGTTTTTGACATGGGCCGTAATGACATGATGTTGGCCTTGGACTTGACTTGATTAAAGAACGGCGAGATCATGCCCTTGCTAGCATGACGCGGTATCAGCAACAGTTTGCTAAATCATATAATCAGCGCATACAGTTACAGTCGTTATACGCCTGGAGAATTAGTTCTCAAGAAAGTGCTTCCAGTTACTAGGAATCCGGCTGACAGAAAGTTAGTCCCAATTGGGACAACCCTTATCAGGTTGATTCAATCGCCAGAACTGGGGCATATCGGCTCAAAGACATGGCTGGGAGAAGCTTGTCGCGCCCCTTGGAATTCCACACACTTGCGCAAGTTTTATCATTAAGCCGACCTGTATGGCATGCTAGCCTGTTTTGAATTTTCGCTGATGTATGAAATTTTGCTGAATATGTATGTATTTCTTTCAAATCCCCAATGCAATTCCCTTTCTTATCCCAGTCTTGTTAATTATGGTTTGATAACGAATAAGCCTCCGAATTTGGATCGCCCTTCGTGGATGTCATGATTGGCCAACATCAAAAGATTTTAAACTTGGAAGCCCCATCTGTGGATGCCACGTTTGGGCCAGATAACTCTCCGAATTCAGAGCGCCCTTCGTGGATGTTACGATTGGCCAACATCAAAAGACTCTAAATTCGGAGCGCCATCTATGGATGTCACGTGTGGGCCGAATAAGCTTCTGAATTTGGAGCGCCCTTCATGGATGTCACGATTGGCCAACACCAAAAGACACCGAATTCGGAGCGCCATCCGTGGATGCCACATTTGGGGCAAATAAGCCTCCGAATTCGGAGTTCCCTTCGTGGATGTCATGATTGGCCAACACCAAAAACTCCGAATTCAAAGCCCCATCCATGGATGCCACATTTGGGCCGAATAAGCCTCCGAATTTGAAGCGCCCTTCGTGCATGTCACGATTGGCCTCAAGTCCCTGGCATAGCTGTCACGTTCGGGCCGAATAGCCTTCCGAATTTGGACTACTTTTCACTTATAACCACGAATGGCCGAATATTCCTCCGAGTTTGGATGGTCCAAATATCGCAATAGAATAGGTATGCATCAGTGTACGATTACCACAAGCATCACAAGCAAAAACAAACATTGATCAAAATAAGATAGAAAATTATTATTTCATTAAATAAAGTCCAAATACATAAACTTTCGACAAACTTAAAGGGTACAGTGCATATCGATATATAAAATTATTTAGCACCCTCTTCATCATCGGTCTTCTCGGCAGTCATAAGCTTCGAAGGGAAATTTGTAATTACTGATATAGAGGTGACGCCGAGTCGATACCCTGCGACCTGTAGGGCCTTCATCCACCCATGCTTAAATCCACGATTTTCGCACCGATATACGTCCTCTGCTAATTTTTCTTTCGTCTTATCGATACCAATTTTCCAGCCGTCAAAGAAGCCTTTATTGTAGGCCTTAGTTCTTATTGCTTCTCTTGCGAACATGCTCGATGTATCTCAGTCGGCAATGGCATGATCTAAGAGCCAATGGTTAACCCTTTCCGCCACGATCGGGTTAACTTGACTTACCGACTGCGTTTCGGAAGCTTTTGCCTTTTTTAATTTGTTCTCAGCTTTTTCTGCACGTTGTTCCAAGCTTCGAATACGACTGTCTTTTTGCTATATCTCCCTTCGTGTGGCACAAAGACGTATGCCAATTTCATAAGAGGTATATATACCCCTCACCGCTCCATGGACGCCCTCTTGAAACACTTCGTAGTCAGGCCGACTGACCATTGATTACTAGACTTCATGCGAAAATATCTGCCGAGCAAACTTGACTACAACATTTGGATCGTGGACATATGAATTTGCTTTAGTCATTGGTTTATTCCCAACGAAAATCGAAAAGCTCAATGGGCGCAAAGCTCTGCTCAGCTCACCCCACGCAGCACTCTGATCACCGGTATGACTCATTGACCCCGCCTCCCGTTGCTACATCCCACTCCTGGACGACTTCACTGCGTCACCTCTTCTAGGGGACCTACTCTGACGTCTGGGAGACCAACGTCTCTCCCTCCCCTCCGTTGCTATATCCCCTATTCTTTGCACTTCACTTCTAACAGTACAATGCATTTTAGTGTCTAGTTCAGCTAAATTTCTTTCTTCTCCTTTGCTATTGAAGAACAACCTCTGTGACATCTATGGCCCAACTCATGTTTTTGCTCTTCCTCCAATTATCGATTATCGTCGACTGTGCCCGCAGCTTCTTGAATATTACATACCTCGTTCATTAATTATGGACGCAGCACTTCCGATGTGCCCAACAGTTAGCCCCATGTCTTTAGCAAGGGCATCACTATATTTTATTCTCAAGTTACAACTTGCAAGGGACACAGGCTATTCGACGTTGTAATAGTATGCCCAAATGAGGGAAGGGCATTACTTTAATCGGCATCTGATGATATAGCCGAATGATAATACATTACCTCATTTGGCCAGACATTTAGCTTTGATCCAAATATTTTATTACCTCATTTGGCCAGACATTTAGCCTTAAGCCGAATATTTTGTTCTCAAGTTGCAACTTGCAAAGGACACAAGTCATTCGGCATGGTAACGGTATACCTAAATGAGGCAAGGGCATTACTTTAATCGGCATCTGATGATATAGCCAAATGATAATACATCACCTCATTTGGCCAGACATTTAGCTTTTAGCCGAATATTTTATTACCTCATTTGGCCAGACGTTTAGCTTTGAGCCGAATATTTTATTCACAAGTTGCAACTTGCGAGGGACACAGGTTATTCGGCATTAACTTGTCCTTGCTAACAAACTAGTCAAGAAATGTATATAATTTGATAGCCGAATTGAGCTACTGTTTTATTTTGACACAAGATAGTTTTAACCAATGAGCTCGGCATACAATTTTATAACTATTACACTCTCAAATTAGCACGCGAAAAATAGGCAAAAAAGATGATTTTCATTAACAAATTGAGTATAATCGGTCATCATTTTATGCATGAAAATTGCCTTACAAAAATCTACAAAAAATTACATACAAGAAAATGCTAATCAAAAAACAAAAATTACACTGCTTATTCCTCAGGGTCAGACTCCAACGGCTCAACCTCTAGCTGCTCATATGGAATTGGCTGCTCCAATACCATATTAGTGACTGCTAGAGCTTTGAGCCAGTAGTGTTTGAATCCTCGATTCTCAAATTTTGCTACTTCTTTCATGTATTTTTCCAAGGCAGCGTTCTTGCCGGCATTGAACACTTTGGAAACCTCGGAGTCGGTAATGTCTTTCGCCTTTTTTCGATTCTTCCAAGTCGGCCTCCCGCTTCATAATCGCTTCCTTGGCTAACTTCAGTTCTTCACTAATGCTCGCTTTATCCTCAGCGGCTATCTTGAGGAGATCTGAGTGTTTAGTCTTCTCTTTCTCGGCATTGGCCTTTACTCACCTCTTCCTCCACCTTCTTGGCTTCAGAGTCAGCCCTAAGAGATGCCACCGCCAGTTCAGCCACCGCCTCCTTCGCCTTGCCCTTTTCGATTTCAATTTCGGCTTGAAGTAGGCCGATTTGCTCAATGGTGTCATAATGATGGTGACCAATCTCTGCAATCTTGCCCGCCGTCTTAAGCAAGGCACACATAAGACAATCAGCATTATTTAACAACAAAATAATGAAATAAATACATTAAGTACATACCAATATCGCCGACTGAGCAACTAGCGCTATCAATACCACGTCCGATTCTGCACGGAATGTAGCCCTGTCAATCGACAAGGATATCGATGAGGCCATACTTAGGGCCACAGTGGGGTCCTTTAAAGTCGATACGTCAGCCGAAATCGGCGTGTTCTTTATCTTGGGTTGGAAAATAAAATGAGCCATTATATCTTGTGATTCCTCCACACATGGCCGTTTATTGATTAAGCCTTCAGTGGAATCGGCTCCAACCTCGGCAGGGCATTTTTTCCCTCTCTGTTCGGCCAGTCGATTGTCCGATTGCTCAATGGCCGACTCATCCACAATGACTTGCTCTGTTTCTTCTACAAGAGTAAGAGAAGTTTCAGCCTCAACCGGAGCCGGAGGAACAGAATCAGTCTAAACAGACAGTTGGGGCTCAGACCTGGCGGCCTCGGTCCTTCTTCGAGCTGCCATCTTGTCGACGTTCTTTCTTCTGGCCATTTGTGTGAGCGACTCCCCGGCCATGTTTTCTGGATCCATATCAGGAAGATCTCCAAAATTGGTGAAAGTATCTTCCTCCAACGATATGTCGACCCACCACGAAGTGTACGGAGAATTAAGGCCGACTTCCTTAAAAGCCAAGTTGAAAGCCACGTCAACTTCCTCCGAGTCAGCCTCGATTGGTTTGGCGACCCGATCATGGACTTCACCTTGCTCCAAATCTGAATCTCCAACACTAATTTCTCTAAGGTTCTTGTAGTTCAGGAAAATGAGTGTCGTGAGCTATTGTTCGCCCTTCGGAATCGGAATGTGATCCGCAGCCAAAAAAGTGGCGTATGTAGGTTCGTAGCGAAACAGTATATGGGTGGCCCGCCCTTGTCTTTGAAGGTTGGGACGACCAAAAAATTCTAGTGCGATTTTGACTTATTGATGTACAACGTCGTTGGCCGAAGCAAGTACTTTCTTCAAATCGTTACATGCACAAAGGGAAACGATTAGTGCGTGGCATTTAAGCTGAATGAGCATCTAAGAAATTCGTGGAAAAATGGGACTACATGGCCACCTAGTTTGCCTTTTTGTCTAGGCACAGGATATAGGCAATCTTCGCCTTCACCGAATTCCCAGTTGCCTCGGACAACGACCATGACATCATCAACACGGTTGGCAGAGCTAGCAAGCATAGTCACCAAATGGTGGTCAGTGTCTTTAGCCCTAAGAAAGTAACATCCCTACCAACCTAGAGGATTTGGCCAAGGCATAACAATGCCGAATAGCATAAATTCCAAGGTTAAGCCTAAGTCGGCGATTTAATTCTACTATTCCCATTATGATTCGCTAAAAGTTTACGTTAGGTTGGGAAGGGAGTAGGACCTTAATAGCGAAGGACGGCCCTCAAAAATGGGTAAAGGGGGAAAACGGACTCCGCCCTCAGCGATTGACAGAAGAGGAAAGATGATCGTACTCATATCGATCCTCTCCATGTCAACTACGCTCTCTGCCACGAGTGATAGATGGACGTCATCAGGAATAGAAAAATGGCGTCGAAAAGCAAAAACATGTTCTACAAAGAGAAGGGCTTTCAAACTGTTTCGCCATCCGAGCCAGAGTAGAAAGTATTCTAAACTAAAAACAAACAACGAAATGGAAGTTGGAATAAAGAAAAGAAGAACTTACAAGGAGTAGAGAGGACAATGGAGAATGGACAGAAGTTACAGAGGTCGTGAAACGAAAGAGAGATGTTAAGAGGCAACCAAGAAGCCTTGCATATTCAAAAAAATACATTTGAAGGACAACACGGTTTCACATCGCATTAAATGAACGACGCATACGAAGGGGCAGGAAATTATAATGATTTCTAAAAGTATGAGCATTCTAACGCTTCAATTTTGGAAGGAGTGCAAGCGCTGTATTTTTTACTTTCCAGGTTTAAAACCAAACAGGTTGACAATAGCATTAATTGGATGCTTGGGAGGGCAATTGTGGAGGCCAAATAATTCTATACTAAGGAAAGCCAAATTTATTTGAAGTCAGGACAAAGACTATTTGGCTATGACAAAAGAGGGTCCTGAAGACATGTAAGTAAATCTGGCCATCCAATCGGCAAGGAGCCGAGTAGGAATCGGCATACAATAGAAAGGCCGAATATGCGATCATGCGCTGGATTAGGAGTGGGCCCGACCCCTGAGACCAGATACTAGTATAAATAAGAGGAACTATCAACCGAAGGAAGGTATGTGAGAATAGATTAAATAACTTGAGATAGAAGCAAACTAGAGAGCATATATTAACTTGTCCGTCGAAAGTCCTAATTCTGGCACCCCCGACTAGAGTGTTCATCCTTTTTCAGGTGACAATCAGAGGATCAAGGAACGTACTACACGATCTAAGACTATTTCCAAACCATTTCTTCGCAATTACATACTACAAATTATAATAAATAATTAAGAATTTAGTCTTAATTGTTATCTAGAATATGATTAAATTAAAATTAGATTAAAAAGTCATTGATTGCAACAAATAGTTAAATATTTATGATTAATTATGATCTAAAATATAATTAAATTAAAATCAGAATAAAAATTTAAGAATTACAATAAATAATTAAGAATTTACAATTAATTGTGATTTAATTGAATTAACAGTAGATATTTTAAATTATGTGTATGAGATATGAGAGAGAAAAGAAAATAACAAAAAATATAAGTTTAAGGGTATTATAGTCATTTTATATCTATAGTTAATGATGTTAACTATTGTATTTTTGTCCAAAATCATATGAAGACATATGACTATTTTAAAAGATAGGAGATAAAGTGCTAACAAGTCAGGTAAAACGAATTTTGATCAATAAATAAATTAATACCATAACATTCCATCTTGACTGCGGTGTGAAGGACAGTGGAGCCATCATTTTTGGTCAGGGCAGCCATAGCGGTGGTGTTGGTGGTATTGTTGCTGCTGCGGTTTCTGCGATTGTATACTTTCCACTTGAGAAAATGGAAAACCTCGACTTTTTCATAGGCAGCAGCAGAATAAAGAGGAGTCTCTCCAAACTTGTTGCGTTCGAAAACCGAACCTGGATTCTTCTCCACCAACATTTGTACGAAATTCATGTGACCCAACTTGGCAGCTTCATGAAGTGGTGTGTCACCTTTTTCATTTCTTGGATTGAGCTCACTAGCGGTGAGTAGCCCGACATCAACAAGTTTTTTCAAGTCCGATGTGTTGTTTTTCATGGCCATGAAATGCAGCATTGTGTTGCCGCTTTCGTCCATCGCTTCCTTACTCGTACCTCCTCTTCCTAGTTGTTGTTGTTGCTGCCTCCAAAACTTGCACAGCACTTCTCCTCCTCCCCCCCTCTTTGATGCTGCTTCATAAGCTTCCTTCAGGCTTACTTGCATGATGTTGTTGTTGTTGCTTCCTATTTTTCTTCTCTTTTTTTTTTTTTTTTCTTTCTAAAGATTCGAACCCTTCTTTTTATACATATATTGATGGATGCGCAGCAATGAACGAATTAATGAATGGCTATTTATAGATATGAAATACTTGTACTGCTCTTTATTCTCCTACCAAGTAAAGAAAAGAATAACATATAGGGTGAAGTACACCGATAGCTTTGTTCTTTATATCGTTTTGATTTCTGTAATTTTAAATTATTCAATTTTTTTCCTGATTTTTTTTATTTTAATTTTCTGTCAATTTCATCTAATTAGTTACAGTGATTTTAAAATGTTCATACTTTTAAGAACAAATTTATGAACTTCACAAATTTAGTGAGTGGACCTTAACAAACTTAGTGATTATTTTCTGTCAAAAACCTTAGCAACGTTATCGATTGGACCAAATTAACAAAAAAAAAAATTAAGGGCCAAAATTGAGTAAATTGAAAGCGTAACGACCAAATAATACAAGTGACAAAATATAGAGACTATCAATATAATTTACCCTTTAATTTAAAATTGTACAATATGGACGAGACTTACTATGTGTTTTCAACTTTTTTATTTTTCGGTGAAGATTTCTAATAAAATTATTCATGTAAAAAATCATATTAATTAAATAATCTTTGTCTTATGATTAACTTAGATTTATCTTTATAAAAACACGTAATATATTCTCAAAATCATATTTATTGTTTATTTTTTAAAATAAATAAATATGATTAGATCATATTATCATAATTATTCCATCAATTTAATTTTTTTTCTTTTTATGAATGATCCGCCTTACAAGTTCAACAATTCGACACATCAAAGTTGACCTCATTGGCCAACCAAATTCTGGATATATAGGAGAGAATCCCCTTTTTCTTGATTAATAAAAAAGTACATAAATAAATTATTAGAGGGGAAATTTTGCTATAAACTTTTAATTATATCATTTTTTAAAATTATGATCAATTTTTTTTATTTAGTTATTATATTATTTTAATTTTAACTCAGGAGATTTTTAGTTAGGTGTTTAGTTATATATATATACTCCATCCGTCTCAAAATATTAGTCCCTTATTTCATTTTTCATTATCCCAAAATATTAGTCCCTATTTAAAAATCAAGTACAAAAATAATATAAATTTTCTATTTTGCCCTTCTTTTAAATTAATAAACAATATAAAAAGTACAATTATGACGTTGATATTCCCAAAAAAATGTACTATCAAAAGGATAATTTTGGAAAATCAACTTTTTTCAAATGCAATAATTGTACTACTAAAAAAAGTTGAATTCCCCAAAAGGGACCATTATTTTGGGACGGAGGGAGTATATATATATATATATTTTTTTTTAGGAGAGGGGGCAAATTACCCGCAACTCCTCTTAGAAAGAGGTGTACTCTATTTAATCTCAAAATATTTTAGATAGACCTAAAAATCCTGCGCATCCTTCCTTCTTCTCTTTATTTCCCTTTGTGATATTCGGTAACCACGTCTTCCTCCTTCTCTTTCTCTTTTTGATATACAGTTATCAACGACCACCATCGATTGGGATTTACCGATAACCACCGACCACCAACTCTTTGCTTTGCCATCATCAATGGCAAAGGAAATGAGTTTCCGAAAAAAGATAAGTAGATCAACTCAGATCTAAGTAGATTTACATTACGTCCCACTAGATCTAAACTAACAATAGTTGTTGTAGTACAATACTCTCTCTATATCTATCTCTCCCCTTCAATTTATCACTTCTTTTTTTTTACTTTTTCTTTACTATACACTTCTCTTTTCCTATTTTAATGGGAATTTTTTTTTATTCTGAACAAGTTGTTTTTGAATTTTAGTTACATGCAGTGAAAATTGTAAAAATTTTTAATTTCGATTATTTTGGTACTGAAATGAATCACGTTTTAAAATTGAAAAATTTTACATTTTCACAACATGCTGTAAAAAAAAAAAAAAAAAATTAGTTTCATAATATGCTTTTACTGCAAAATTTTATAAGTTCATAATATGTTTTTCACTTTAATTAATAAAGATAAATGTTTAATAGAATCATTCTTTAAAACTGTAACAGTTTGATTAATATTGGAGATTATTTGTTTAAACCTTATAAAAATTGAAAAATAACATATATTTTTTCCATTGTTGTTGTTACGTTTTCTTTTCCCTTTCAGTTTATCAATATTTAGCACATTTTACTGTGCTTTTTTGTTCTAATTTTTCCATTTATTTATTTTTTCTAATAACGTTATGAACATTTCGGTGAGTCCCCAACGATATTCTTGACATCTAGCTAACATTGTGGACATTCCAACAACTTCTAATGACGTTCAGAACATTCTGGCAATACTCTAACAAATTTCTAACGATACTCTGATGACTTTCCGGTGATGTTGAACATCTCGGTAAGTTTCCGGTGACCGTCTGATGGAAATCCAACGGTGGTAGAATGTAGCAACATCTTTAAAAATAAATAAATAAATAAATAAAAATTAAATTTTTTTGGTAATAATTAAAAATATGCAAGATTAATTGCATTTGGTAACGTTTACGTTTTCAGTTTATATTTACAAAAATTTTATAAACTGGTTTTTGTTTATTTTTTGTTTATTTTTAGAAAAACACAAACTACAAACGCGTTTGGTAATTGACAAAATGTTTAAAAAAATTTAAAAATATAAAAATAGTGAGAAATGGCAAGTGGCGGCGAAAGACAGTAGTGAAAAGTAGTGACGGTAGGTGGTGGGTAGCTGGTGGTGGTAGGTGGTGGCGGATGGGTGGTGGTAGTGGGTGGGTGGGTGGGTGGATGACGGTGGCGGATGGCAGCGAGTGGGTGGTGGTGGTGGATGGCGGGTGGGTGGTGGTGGTGGGTAGGTGGCGAGTGGTGGTGGTGGGTGGGTGGGTGACGGTAGCGGGTGGTGGTGGTGGATGGGTGACGGTGGTGGCGGTGGCGGTGGCGGTGGCGGGTGGTGGGTGGTGGTGGCAAGTGGGTAGCGGATGGCGGGTGGTGGTGGGTTGTGGCGGGTGGGTGGTGGGTGGGTGGGTAACGGTGGCGAGTGGTGGGTGGTAGTGAGTGGGTGGTGGTGGTGGTGGTGGTGGTGATGGCGGGTGGTAGAAGCAGGTGGGTGGCGGATGGCAGGTGTTGGTAGGTGGTAGCGGGTGGTGGCGGTAGTGGATGGGTGGGTGACGGTGGCGGGTAGGTGGGTGACTGTGGCGGATGGTAGATGGTAGCGAGTAGGTGGTGGTGGTGGTGGTGGTAGTGGTGGTGGTGGGTGGTGGGTGGTGATGGCAAGTGGGTGGCGGGTGGGTGATGGTGGTGGTGGTGGTGGTAGTGGTGGTGGCAGGTGGGTGGTGAGTAGTGGTGGCAAGTAGGTGGCGGGTGGTGGTGGCGTGCGGTGGATGGTAGTGGCAGGTGGTAGGTGGTGGCGGGTGGATGGCAAGTGGGTGGTGGGTAGTAGTGGTGGTGGTGGTGGTGTTGGCGAGGGGTGGGTGGTGGTAGCGAGTGGGTGGCAGGTGGGTGGTGGCTGGTGGTGGTTGGTGGCTGGTGGTGGCGGGTAGTTATGGCAGGTGGGTGGCAGGTGGTAGTGGGTGGTGGGTGGTGGTGGCGGAAGACGGTGGTGGAAAATGGTGGTGGGTGGTGGCTAGTGTTGAGTGGTAAAAAAAAAAAAAAAAACTGAAAACTCAAAATGGAAACACATTTTTTGTGTTTTCATTTTTTAGCCAAATTTATAAACTAAGGCTACTGATTTATAAATCAAAAATTTTACCAAACAAGTTTTTATTTGAGTTTTTTAAATTTTTGTAAATATAAACTGAAAACTGAAAACGTAAGTGTTACCAAACGGCACCTTAATATAAATGTTTTGTTTTGAGATTGGATAGATTTTAAACTTTGTATATAGAACCAACCGATAAGTACTCTTTTTTTTTTTAATTATAACTCAAAAATTATAAAATTATATCATTATTTCCTTTAGGCAGCCTTTTCCATTATATAGACAACTAGCATATCACTCATGTTATGCACGGATTGTGTTTGTAATTATCTATATATGTGAATTGTGATTTTTAAATATATATATATATATATATATTTAAATGTCTTCTTTTTTTCTTTTTTTATATTATATTAAAGTTTAATATTTTGATAATAATCATATGTATTGGACTTTTCAAGGAATTAAATATTTTTTTTTATTATATTATATTAAAGTTTAATATTTTGATAATAATCATATGTGTTAGACCTTTTAAGAAATTTTTTTTATGCTTGTTCTTAATGCATTAAAGTGTTATTATGAGGGATAATAATTATATGTGTTGGGACTTTTCAAGGAATTCATAAGTGTTGGATTTCAAAGAATTTTTTTTATACTTGTTCTTAATACATTAAAGTATTATTATGAGGGTAAGACTTGGGAGTTGGGAGAAGTTAATAAATGCTAAGATTTTTCTTTTTTTTTTAAATCAAAAAATCAGGAAATAGATTAGGAGATTGGAGCTCCCACAAGGCTTGCGATTAAAAACCCCCTTTTACTTAATATATAGTACTAACCTATCACCCGTGCTATGCACGGAATAATTATAGATATTTATATTTATTTTAAATTTTTTAATATATAAATTATGTTTTTTAAGATTTTTTTTCTTATTACTAATCATAGTGTATGGGGAAAATTGAAAAGGGTACTGCAGTAACTATACACGAATTGTATCTATACTATACTATATATTAAGTAAAAGGGGGCTTTTAACCCCAAGCCTTATGGGAGCTCCAATCTCCCAATCTAAATTTCCTGATTTTTTGATTTAAAAAAAAAAAGTCTTAGCATTTATTAACTTCTCGCAACTCTCAAGTCTTACCCTCATAATAATACTTTAATGCATTAAGAATAAGCATAAAAAAAATTCTTTGAAATCCAACAAATATGAATTCTTCGAAAAGTCCCAACACATATGATTATTATCCCCCACAACAACACTTTTATGCGTTAACAACAATCATAAAAAAAATTTCTTGAAAAGTCCAACACATATGATTATTATCAAAATATTAAACTTTAATATAATTTAATAAAAAAAAAGACATTTAATTCTTTAAAAAGTCCAACACATATGATTATTATCAAAATATTAAACTTTAATATAATATAAAAAAAGAAAAAAAATAAGACATTTAAAAAAAAAACATTTAAAAATCACAATTCATATATATAGATAATTGTAAACACAATCCGTGCATAACACGGGTGATATGCTAGTCTATAATTATTTGTATGAGGAGATTTTAAATGCTGATCAGGGGATTTTGACCAAATCAATAATTGCAGGCATGTGGAAAGATATGTGGATTGAAAAAAGTTAATAAATGCTGATCAGGAGATTTTGACCAAATTAATAAATACTAAATTTTTTTTAAATAAAATTTTTTTAAAAATCAGATTGGGATATTCAAACTTCCTATGCCTTGGGGGTTAAAAACCCCCTTTTGCTTAATATATAGTATAGATATAGATAGATAGATAAATATATCTTTTTATTTTTATTTTTATTTTAGTGTGGTTTCTATTCGGGTATTTTTTTTTTCAATTTATTTAAGATGGAGTTGTTGGTATCTTTTCTTTTTTTTTTTAATTTAATTTATCTGTGGTTTCCATTTGTTTTTAATTATTATTATTTAGGCAAATTATTATGTGAGTTAGATATGTGATAGACATGTGAGTTTTATTGATTTAAAATTTATTTAGATAAACTTTAAAGATTCTTTTTTTAATTTTTTAGTTTTTTTTGTTATGTTATAATATAATATATAAAATATAGGTAGATATCTACAACTTTAATAGAAAATATTATCTGATTTTTGGGGGAAGAGGAAATGAATATAAGTTTTAATATTTTTTTTGAAAATTTGTGAGAGAGATTAGGAGGGAGAGATTATGAAATATTTTTGTTATTAAATAAATAAATCAGTTAATAGTTTTTTTTAATCTATTTTGTAAATTAAAAATCAATAATTTTGAAAAATTGATTAATTTATCCCATTAAGTGATTTAAAATTTTGATAGATATACATAAAAAAAAATACATAATTATATTATTAAATCACAATTCAAATTTAGATGTTATATTTTTTTGAGATCTATAGTTAAATTCTTATCTTCTTTTTTTAATTTTTGTGTGTAAGTGTATGGGAGAAATTGAAAAGGGTGTTGCAATAATTATGAGATAAGTCAAAAGGGATTGTGGGTTGGGAAAAGTCAATAAATGCTGAGATTGGGTTGGGAGAAGTCAATAAATGCTGAGGTTTTTTTATTTTTTTTTTAAATCAAAAAATTAGAAAATTAGGATTAGGAGATTGGAGCTCCTATCTGATTTTTTGGGGAAGAGAAAATGAATGCAAGTTTTAATATTTTTTTTTGAAAATTTGTGGGAGAGATTAGGAGAGAAAGATTATGAAATATTTTTGTTATTAAATAAATAAATCAGTCAATAGTTTTTTTTAATCTATTTTGTAAATTAAAAATCAATAATTTTAGAAAATTGATTAAGTGATTTAAAATTTTGATAGATATACATAAAAAAAAATACATAATTATATTATTAAATCATAATTCAAATTTAGATGTTATATCTTTTTGAGATCTATAGCTAAATTCTTATCTTCTTTTTTTTATTTTTATTTTTGTGGGTAACCATAGTTTATGTTTATGGGAGAAATTGAAAAAGGTGTTGCAATAATTATGAGAGAAGTCAAAAGGGATTGTGGGTTGGGAAAAGTCAATAAATGCTGAGGTTGGGTTAGGAGAAGTCAATAAATGCTGAGTTTTTTTTTTTTTTTTTAAATCAAAAAATTAGGAGATTGGAGCTCCCACCTGTCTTGGGGTTAAAAACCCCCTTTTGCTTAATATATAGTACTAGCATATCACCCGTGCTATACACGGATTGTATTTACAATTATCTACATATGTGAATTGCGATTTTTAAATGTCTTTTTTTTTTTAAATGTCTTCTTTTTCTTTTTTTTTTATATTATATTAAAGTTTAATATTTTAATAATAATCATATGTGTTAAATTTTTTAAGGAATTAAATGTCTTTTTTTTTTATTATATTATATTAAAGTTTAATATTTTGATAATAATCATATGTGTTGGCCTTTCCAATAAATTTTTTTTATACTCGTTCTTAATACATTAAAGTGTTATTATGAGGGATAATAATCATATGTATTAGGACTTTTCAAAAAATTCATATGTGTTGAATTTCAAAGAATTTTTTATATACTTGTTCTTAATGCATTAAAGTGTTATTATGAGGGTAAGACTTAGGGGTTGGGAGAAGTTAAGAAATGCTAAGATTTTTTTTTTTAAAATCAAAAAATTAGGAAATTTAGATTGGGAGATTGGAGCACCCACAAGATTTGGGGTTAAAAATCCCCTTTTGCTTAATATATAGTATAGATAGATAGATTATATTAAAGTTTAATATTTTGATAATAATCATACTAGCCTATCACCCGTGCTATGTACGGAATAATTATAGATATTTATATTTGTTTTAATTTTTTTAATATATAAATTATATTTTTTAAGATTTTTTATAAAAATAATTTAACAATCTTATCACTAACCATAGTGTACATGAGAAATTAAAAAGGCTACTGCAGTAACTATGCATGGGCTGTATCTATAATTATTTGTGTGAGGAGATTTTAAATGCTAATCAAGAATTTTGACCAAATCAATAAATGCAGGCATGTGGATTGGAAAAAGTTAATAAATGCTGATCAGGAGATTTTGACCAAATTAATAAATGCTAAGATTTTTTTTTAAATAAAAAATTTAGAAAATTAAGATTGAGATATTAGAACTCTCACAAGGTTTGGGGTTTAGAAACCCCCTTTCTCTTAATATATTTACAATTATCTATATATGTGAATTGCGATTTTTAAATGTCTTTTTTTTTTTCTTTTTTTTTAAATGTCTTCTTTTTTTCCTTTTTTATATTATATTAAAGTTTAATATTTTGACAATAATCATATGTGTTGGACTTTTCAAGGAATTAAATGTTTTTTTTATTATATTATATTAAAGTTTAATATTTTGATAATAATCATATGTGTTGAACTTTTTAAGAAATTTTTTTTATGCTTGTTTTTAATGCATTAAAGTGTTATTATGAGAAATAATAATCATATGTGTTGGATTTCAAAGAATTTTTTTTATACTTGTTCTTAATGCATTAAAGTGTTATTATGAGGGTAAGACTTGGGGGTTGGGAGAAGTTAATAAATGCTAAGTTTTTTTTTTTTTTTAATCAAAAAATCAAGAAATTTAGATTGGGAGATTGGAGCTCCCATAATACTTGGGGTTAAAAATTCCCTTTTGCTTAATATATAGTATAGATGTGTTGGACTTTTCAAGGAATTAAATGTCTTTTTTTTTTATTATATTATATTAAAGTTTAATATTTTGATAATAATCATATGTGTTGGACTTTTTAAGAAATTTTTTTTATACTTGTTCTTAATGCATTAAAGTGTTATTATGAGGGATAATAATCATATGTGTTGGGACTTTTCAAAGAATTCATATGTGTTGGATTTCAAAGAATTTTTTTTATGCTTGTTCTTAATACATGAAAGTGTTATTATGAGGGTAAAACTTGGGAGTTATGAGAAGTTAATAAATGCTAAGATTTTTTTTTTTTAAATCAAAAAATCAAGAAATTTAGATTAGGAGATTGGAGCTCCCACAAGACTTGGGATTAAAAACTCTTTTTTTTTTTTTTTTTTTTTTTTTTTATCAACAAAAGAAAACTTTATTGATGAAGAAAGTATAACATACAAAACTTACATCAACAAAAAGGGAAGAGCAAAAAGCACAAGACCCTAAATTGGTGAGAAACCAATAGAGGAAACAAAGAGAATAGAAAAGAAAAAAAGCAAATTTGGGTATCTTGATACACATTCAACCAGCCCTTCAGCAACTTCACACACCTGAATTAGCCTCCAGCCAAACCAGCAGCAGCATAGAAACAACATACCAGCAACATACCAGCAGCAGACTTCCTTGATTGAAACCTAGCTACACACAGCATAATAGCAGACTTCCTTTATTCATACATCACCAATAAGACCACCATCAGAGCACATTGCGCAAAACTGCAGCTGCCACACACCCTTGCTTCAAGGCGTCAGAAAGTGAACAAACAGATAAGGCTCTCTTAACAGTCCTTAAAGGCACCAACAAGTCACAAAACTACAGTTGCAACACACACTAGCTTCAGGGCACCATCTAAACACAACTAATCAACATATCAGATCCAGCTCAGCTAGTGAAACCAGCCAGCAGACCATCTAAACCGAGCAAGCAGGCAGCATACAGAGCAGACCATCTGCTGATTCCATCAGCAACCAACAAATTGTCCTTAATTGATCCTCAAGGCCCCAAACTGCACCTAAATTGTCCTCAATTGATCCTCAAGCATTGAACCGCTAATGCAGGCCCGCAAATTTGATCCAGACTAGACCACCTCCATGACTAAAGCAAATTGAACCTCAAGCTGCTACACACACTTGCTAACAAGACTGATAAGGCTCTCTTAACAATGCTATAAGGCACCGTCTCATCTAACCCAAATAGCCACCCAAATCACAGCTGAGGAAAAGATCAGCAGCCTTGTGACTTGATACCAGCCAGCAGATTAGATCTAGATTAGTGACCACTAGCAGAGCACATTTCACACAATTGCAGCTTTTGCCAACATCCTCTCACTCCAAGCCAACACAGAACCTAAAACCAGCCCCTCCACCATATACTAACCATTTCCAAACCGAATCTCCTGAATGTTGCAGATAATCTGCTGCACTGAGTAACAGTAATCCTGAATGTAAAATTTGGCCCACAATGCAATCCTTGTCTTGATTAATTCACACAGCTCCTCCAAGTGCATTTGACTTTCACAGAAAACTTTCTAATTCCTGAATTTCCATAGCGACCACAAAACCGCAAATGGTATAATTCGCCAAATCATATTCAGATTATTTCTCCACTTGAAGCCCCTCCACCAATTAAGAATCCCTTCCACTGTTTGTGGAATCACCCAAGTCAATCCCCACCACTGCATCAGATCACACCAAATTCTCCAAGCAAACGGGCACCATATAAGGAGATGAAATACAGATTCAAGCCCTTCATTACAAAGCACACACACAGCAGAGGCTTCTGGCTCCAACACACCAATTCTCTGTAGAAAACTAGTTGTTTTTAGTCTCCCCTTCCATGCTAGCCAAACTAGAAATTGAACCTTTGGGGGAGAAAAATTATTCCATATTAACTTTGTTACCACTAGTCGAGATGAAGGCACAGCCAAAGAATACAGAGATGAGACAGAAAACTTAGCAGATGGAGATGCCAACCACCCAAGACCATCCTCCCTATCCGAGAGGCCAACCAAATTCTGATCCAAAAAGGTACTCAACCTTCTAAGCTCATCATCCTCCCAACCCAATAACCTTCTTCTAGACCTGAAAATCCACCTAGGTGAGGCTTCATTCCTCTGTAACACCACTCTCAGAGACACCTCCTTTTCAGTTGAAAGACTATACAACCTAGGAAACTCATTCTTAACACAGCAAGCCCCCATCCAGTAATCAGTTCAAAACTGAATTCTATTCCCATTTCCCACCACCACCCGACTATTGTCCAGGAAAACACTCAAAAGCTGTGGATTAGATTGACCTATATTAATAATACCATACCAGATTTTTGAATAAGAGCCAGAAAAAGAAGTACTAGGCAATCAATTTCCACCCACTAACCCATACCTGCTACACAAAACTCTTTTCCACAAAGTGTTAGATTCAGCCCCGAACCTCCACCACCATTTAGTCAACAAGCACTCATTAACCATCTTGACTCGTCTAATACCTAAACCCCCATTCTCTTTACTTTTGGTAGCTTCCAGCCAACTGACTAGGTGAACTTTTCTCTTCAAATCAGACCATCCCCAGAGAAAATTTGCTTGAATCCTTTCTATAACCTTAGCCACAGATACAGGGATCTTGAAAATAGATAAATAATAGATGGGCAGACTAGATAACACAGATTTTATAAGTACCAACCTCCTACCAAAAGATAGGAATCGCCTCCTCCAAGAAGCTAATCTAACTCTGCATTTTTCGATGACTGGTTGCCATGTTTTTTTTAACCTGGGACTAGCCCCCAAAGGCAAACCAAGATACATCATTAGAAGCTTCTGGCTTGCACAGTTAAATATAAAGGCAAACTCCATCACCTCTTCATCAGACACACCAATTCCACAAAGGGAACTCTTATGAAAATTAATCTTCAACCCTGAAACCAGTTCAAAACACCTCAGAATTCGTTTAATTACCATGACCTCCTCCATATTGGCTTTACAGAAAATTATTGTATCATCTGCAAATTGGAGATGTGAAACCACCACTTCATCTTTGCCCACTACAGCTTCTTTAACCAACCCCAAAGATCTGGCTCGATCATTAGCATATTCAAACCTTCACCTACCAAATTGAAAAGAAATGGAGACAACGAGTCACCTTGCCTAAGGCCTTTTTCAGGAATGAACTCAGCCGTAGGGGATCCATTCACTAACACAGACACTCTGGCCAATGCTAAACACTCCTTGATCCACCCTCTCCACTTAGCCCCGAACCCAAAATTTTCCATCATAGATAAAAGACACTCCCAACTGACAGAGTCATATGCCTTCTGAAAATCAAGCTTGAGAATCAACCCTTTTCTCCGACTCCCTTTCCACCAATCAACAATCTCATTCGCAATGAGTACGCCATCGAAAATGTTTCTACCTCCCAAAAACACTGATTGAACCTCTCCAACCACCTTAGGCATCACCTTCTTGATTCTATTAGACAAAACCTTAGCTACAATCTTGTACAGGGACCCAATAAGACTAATCGGTCTAAAATTTGATAAACTAGTAGGGCATTCAATTTTTGGGATCAAAGTGATAAAAGAATTATTCACACCAGCCCCAATTTCCCATTTTCATAAAATTCTTTGAAAAATTGAAGAACATCAGACTTCAAACAATCCCAACACTTCTGAAAGAACATCAGATTAAACCTATCAAGACCGGGAGACTTATTCCCATCACAACTCCTAATAGCACTCCACACCTCATCTTCAGAAAAATATGCTTCCAGAATTCCAGCCACTTGATCCTGACCAATAGATTTAAATTGACCCATCAACTTTGGCCTATTCCTCAAATTTTCAGAGAACAGGCCTTTAAAATGCTTTAACACCTCCTGCTTCACCAAAATTGGATCCTCAAAGAGTACCCCTTCCACTGTAATTGAATTCAACATATTCCGATTCTGTCTAGAGGATGCAATGATATGAAAATACCTTGTATTCTTGTCCCCCTTCAAGCTCCAATCTAGTCTAGACTTCTGAAGCCAAAGCCACTCGTTCCTCTTCCTAAGAGACCACACCTCCTTTTTGACCTCCATTCGCCTGACAATCTCAACCTCTGACAAGTCTCTAGCCTCAGCCACCAGATCAAGCTCATGAAGCTCCACCTCTGCTTTTTTGAGGGAGTAGGAAACATTGCCAAACACTTCATCATTCCACTTTTTCAATTCCATCTTGAGATATCTAAGTTTTGTTGCAATGACAAACCCAGCCCACCCAGAGACATTTGAAGCCTTCCACACCTGCTTGACCACATCTATAAATTTAGGGTGTAACGACCAAGCATTTAAGAACCTAAATGGCTTTGGCCCCCAATCCCTTTCATCCTCCATCAATACCAAGGGACAATGGTCAGACACACCCCTTGGGAGACCCCACAGCTTAACATTAAACCTACTCAGCCACTCAGGCACTAGAAGAACTCTGTCAATTCTACTCCAACTACCCCCATCTTCTGAATTACTCCAAGAGAATTGCCTGCCACGCATTGGGACATCAAACAAGGCTAGCCCTTCAATAAACTCATTAAACTCTACCATCCCTCTATTCCTTCTTAAACACCCTTTTCTGTCCCTTATATTTCTAATTTCATTAAAATCCCCTCCCACACACCAAGGTTCTGGAAATCCTAGATTAAGACTAGAAATAACTTTCCACACTTGCCTCCTACTTACTGCATCATTTGGCGCATAGACATTAACCAAAACACACCTAAAATCTGGAAGTAATGTACCTGACAGTAAGAGAAACCTTCTTGAACCACAACACTGAGATAATGAAAACACTGAAGGCTTCCACATGCACAGCAGCCCACCAGCCGAACCATCCACATCTACAAACATATATTCCAATTCATCAACATGCCAAATCGACCGAACCAAATCATCTGACATACCTTCTTTCTTAGTCTCTTGAAAAAAAGGCTAAATCAAAAAATTCCCTTTTACTTAATATATAGTATAGATTCTCATTGATTAACGATATCATTTAGTAGAAGGCCATTTATCATGAAGTTTTTCTTTAAAAAATTTATTTAAAAGTGAAATAAATGCATAATATATATTTAAAGTTAGTAAAAGGTTAGACACATCAGAAATAATTGTAGATCATAAATATAGTACATATTTTGAAGAAGTTTATTATTGTATACACACAACTAATATTTAAAACTTTTTTTTTTTTTTTTTGAGAAATAATATTTAAAACTAATTGATGTTTGGGGTTTTTATTTTTTATTTTTTCACTTTTCATTTTTAGTAAACATTTTTAAAGGAAAATTTAAATTTTTAAGTTTTTGGGTTCAATTTGATTAGACAAATGGAAAAGTAAAAAATAAAAATAAAATTTTTAAGGTCAAGAATCTTTTTTTTTTTTTAAAAGCATAAATAATTGCCTTTTTTTTTTGTATTTCTATTTGGACTTTTTCAAAAAAAAAAAAAAAAAAAAAAAAATCGTCTACACAAGATATTTTTTAAAAAAATTGACACAATTAAAAAAAAAATACTAAAAACCATAAAATAAAAATATGAATATTTTTTAAGGTATATATGCCTAGGACTAGCCCTAAAATATTTGTCACCTAAAGCGACAACTAAAAATGAGACCTTTTATATTTAAAAAATTTTTTTATTAACATTTTTATTGAAAATTTATTTATCTAACATTCTGAGGTCTTAATCTTTCTTATGACACAATTGATTTAAGATAAAATTTTATCAATTTTAATTTTAAATGACTTTTTTATGGGGAAGCAACAACTACAAGTATTCCTAATAATATTTTATAAGAAATGCATAAAATCTAATCATTTTATATAATGGCCTCGTTTGGGAAGTAGCTATTTTAGTAGGCTATTTGGCTTTTTGATTATTTTAGTAGGCTATTTTAATTTTGTGTTTGGGAAGATGAGATAAATTTTTAGTTGAGTTGTTGTCTTGGGAAGTGTATTGAAATGATGTTTAAATTTAAAATGACAAAATTATCCCTAAAAATATATTTTCTTAAATTGATTTCAAGGGGTAAATAAGTAATTTCAGCAATGATGATGATGTTTGACACTTGACAGTGTAGGCCGGCCCTACACTGTCACCTGTGCAGAGGCTATTTTTTTTTTTTTTTTTTTTCTGTAAAAGGTTGCTACAGTGCTTAACTTTTGGGCTAATTTTCTAAAAGTGGCTATAATAGCCTAAACCTCCGTTTGCCAAACACCCCCATTAGTTTGAGGGGAAAAAATGGTTTGAAGGAGAAAAAAAAGGAATATTACTTTTTAGTCGGACAGTGAGAAAATAATCTGATTTTTATGGTAGTAATCTCTTATGTGTATGGTGTAAATTTTTTTTAGGTTTAGTACAAGTATTTTCTGTGTATTAGACTTGCACCCAAAAAAAAAATCTACCTAGAGTATAATTAGTATAATTATTTTAGAACTGTTTCACTTATTTATATATATTTTTTTTAAATAAAAAAGTGACGGAAGAGAGAGAGAAAGAGAATAAGTTAATTTTTTAGGAGAAGATATTTAATTAATATTTAATTATCTTTTAATCATCTTATGTGTATGCTAACGAGAAATTTTTATCCAAAAATAATATTTTCCTTATAGACATTGTTACATTAGTACGTTGTTTTTTTTCTTTTTTTCTTTTTTTCTTTTTTCTCTTCTTCAATTTCACATTACAGCACAGCAGTAGTTTGATCGAAAATATACAACAATTGGGAAGCTTTTTCTGGGTTAGTTGGCCTGTTTCAACATATAAATAATATATATATATTATAGGTGGCCATTGACTTGATAGCCCGCCTAACTCACCTCGATATCTTTAGGATTGGCGAAAAATATTTAGCTTATATAGTCGAGCTAGACAAAAATTTTGAGTACCATTCAGTGTTTGGTTTTTATTTTTTGAATTAAATTTTTTTAAAATTGAATTTTTTGGTTTTAGTATTTTTTTATTTTTAGTGAATATTTTTAAAATTTTAAATATTTTTTTTTTATTTTTTAGATGCACCTCACTTAGATGTATCTAAAAAGTAAAAAAAATTTGTGAAAAAATATTTTTAAAAATTAATAAATACATAAAAATATAAAAAATATACTGAATTCTTGTATTTTTTTGTATTTTTAAAATTTACTGAATTTTTAAAAGGTTTTTTTAATTTTTTTAATTTTTTAGGTATATTTATGTTAGGTATGTCTAAAAATTAAAAAAATTACTCAAAATATTAAAAAAATTCAGTAAAAATAAAAAAACACAAAAAATAAAATTTTTAAAAAATGATAACCAAGCATGCTGGACTAGACTGGGGATAGAGTTTTAACTTAGCCCAGTCCAACTCCTACATTTTCCAAAAAGGGATATTTATCAAAAAGTCCCTCATTGGTCCCCTTTCAAGTGAGAAGGACAGTCCAAACTTTTTTAATTTACCCGGACAAAAAACACTTCTTTCATTTTTTTGTAGACAATCTTACACTTAGGTCTCATTTGGCAATTGTCATTTTTAGTTAAAAAGTCAAAAAATTATTAAAAAAATTAAAAAATTAATAATTCATACCAAAAAATTAAAGATTCTCTTTTATCTTTACTTTTTGCACATCTTTTCGTAAAAAGTCAAAAAAGTCATCCCAAAAATACTAATTTTTTTGGTATCACATTTTAGCTAAAAAGCCAAAAAATTACTAAAAAAACCTATTCCCAAACGAGGCCTTAGTAACCATTTTTATATTTCAAATTTTATTTATATATTAATTTTTAATAAAATTAGTAATTTTAGAATTCTTTCATCAAGATCTATTGAATAATTTCCGTATTTATCTATGAAATTCTTTTAAAAAAATCGTAATTTTTTTCCTATTAAAACTAACGTCAATTGTAAAATTTTACTTTTGATCAAAATAAAATTTTATTATGAAACAAAGTAAAATTTTATTGTTTACGTCAACTACGACAGTAAATTTTTTTTTTTTATGAATTTTATAGTTAACATGAATCTTATTTGATAGATTTTAAAAAGAGAATTCTAAAAATATTAATTTTATTAAAATGTAACATTGAAATTAAAATGTAAATATTAAATTAGTCAATAAGAATATTTTGGTAATAGTTGTGTGTGCTGGACTTTTTAAGAAAAACTTTTTATAATTGTTCTAAATGCATTAAAGTTTTATTATGATGGGGTTTGACCAAATTCTCTATTAAAAAATATTAATTTTTTTTTATTATTTAGTTATAAAAACAAATTAGAAAAATAATAAAAGATACATATATATATATATATATAATTCTTTCTATAACTTAAACTAAAACATTTCTTAAAAGATTTTATTTATTTTATAATTGATTTTATTAATATTTAATTCTAAATTATTATTAAAATGATTTACATAATTTAATAGATCTTTAAGACGAAAAAATAAATTAATTAAAAATTCATATTTGTTACATAAAATGGATAGATTTGAAATTTAGATATTTTTTATGACCGGGTTTAAAATGATATGAATTTGAGTTTTAGATATTTTTTTATGACCAGATTTAAAATGATTAGGTTAAGACCTATATCAGGTTAGATCGAATTTAAAATAACATATACTTATATTATATAATATCCACTTAATCCAAATCCGACCAAGTTTGATGTTTGTACATCCCTAATACATTATATAAACTCCATATTACACTAATTAAAAAATGGCCTTTCAAATTTGCGAGCAGCTTCGATGGCTTTACGCTTGTGCCGGCCGGGTATATGCCAAACATCCAATGGAATGACGGGGGAACAAGTAGCTGTACGAAAAATTATTTGATGGTTTAGGGGCGTCACTTAACTATTTAATGTTTTAAAAGTCGATAAAAAATTAATTTTTTTACTTTTTTAATCTATTTTATCTTTTAGTGAATAAAAAATATGAAAAATAATATGACTTAAAATGAATAAAAAGTTAAAAATTAACTTTTTACCTCCTTATCAAAGCATCCCTATATCTTTAAAGTTATGCTAAGGATTTTATATAACAGCAGTAGGGGTGACCCCCAACACCCACACCTCCACGTGGGGGGCTGTCAGACCAAGACTAAAAAAAAAAAAATTTAGACCAATCACATCCCACTGGAGCCTGGCTCTGGGGGTTACCCCAGTGAGAGTCTGCCTCTTTTTCCTTTATATAATTTATTAATTTTTTATCAAATTTTTTACATAAATTTAAAACTTACACACGTGTGAAAAATTTAATAAATTACTTGGAATATCAATCACCAATTGACATCATCGTCTTTTGTTTTTATGACTCATCACAAAATTATGAATCTTATTTTTTTATTAATCATAATGCAAAAGAGGTATCATGCGATCATGTCCAAAATCACCAAACAACTTCTCCAACTCCAATCAATAGATGTCACATCAATCACTCTTTTGGGTCTAAAAAAGATAGAGAATAAAGCCAAGATATTATTCATTGCCTCCCAAAGCACTGACGAGGAGTTACAAGAAAAGAATTATTAAAAAAAGAAGCAAAGCATCAGGACTAAAAAAATGATTCACCGGGTAACTTTGTTGGGTATTGTTAAACTTGTTCTTCTATCTATGGTCACCACATACATTCTGTACAAAATGAAAAGAAAAAATAAATTAACTTTTAAAAATTAATTTTACACATTTCAAAATATTTTATATATCTTACATATACTTTATATATTTATTGTAAAGGTAAATTATAGTGACATCTTTTGAGATTTATTTTAATATAAATTTTTTTCTTACATTTTAAAAATTATATTTCCTTTCCTCAGGTTTATATTCACATTATAAATTGTCCCATCTACTAATTTATTGTTAAATAATTAATATTTTTTTTGCTAATGTCTTTAATTAAATCTTTTTAAAGGGGTTTTCAATGGTAATCCCTTCATTAAAAAAATTTAATGAAAAGAAGATAAATGTATTTACTTTGCTGGAATATGGACAATCTACACACCATGCTCACAGAATTCATGTGTTACTAACCAAAATGCCTTTATATATATATATATATATATTTTTTTTATTTTTTTTTTTGGATTGGCACGGGTGTATCCAAATCAAGACCAGACTAATTTTTGGAGATACACAAGTTCTCAGTATGGAGTTTTTCATAAGTGCATCATAGTTAATTCAAGAGTTTTTTCTCAGTCCGATGACTAAGGAATTATTCGAACTCAAGAGGTTTCGATCCTTAAGCCTTGAAAGGAGCATACCCCCAACATTCAAGACTTTGTCATCAAGCCAACCCCTTAAGATTGCCTTTTTACATTTTTTTTAACTTTACAACTCTATCATTTTTTATGTAGATGCATATTTTTCAATGTTCTTTTTATACATATATTGATGGATGCGCAGCAATGAACGAATTAATGAATGGCTGTTTATAGATATGAAATACTTGTACTGCTCTTTATTCTTCCACCAAGTAAAGAAAAGAATAACATATAGGGTAAAGTACCCGATAGCTTTGTTCTTTATATCGTTTTGATTTTTGTAATTTTAATTTATTTAATTTTTTTCTTGAATTTTTTTTATTTTTTGTCAATTTAATCTAATTAGTTACAATGATTTTAAAATGTTCATATTTTTAAGAACAAATTTATAAACTTTATAAATTTAGTGAGTTGACCTTAACAAACTTAGTGATTATTTTTTGTCAAAAACTCAAGCAACATTATCAATTAGATAAAATAAATAAAAAAATAAGAATAATTATACAAATAATCCTTGTAATTTACACGATGTGTCAATTTGGTCTCTATTATTTCAATTTGCTCGATTTTACCCCTTAATTTAACGGATTGTATTGTTTTAATCCAATAAATAATGGTTGTTAAGTTTGGTGGACGGAAAATCAAACTATGTGTCAATTTGGTTCTGTAATTTATACAATGTGTCAATTTGGTCCACATTAAAATCGAGCAAATTAAAGTAGTAGGGACCAAATTGACACATTATATAAACTACAATGGCTAAATTGATAAATTGTGTACACTTTCCGTCCACCAAACTTAACAACCGTTTTTTATTCGACTAAAATGACACAATCCATTAAATTAATTAGCGAAATCGAGCAAATTAAAACAATAAGGACTAAATTGACACATCGTGTAAACTATAGAGACCATTTGCGTAATTTACCTAAAAAATAAAATAAAATTAAGAGTTAAAATTGAATCAATTAAAAGTATAGGGACCAAATGACATAACCGATAAAACATAGAGACTACTAATGTAATTTACCCTTCGATTTAAAATGGTACATTGTGGAAGGGACCTACTATGTTGTTTCCAACTTGTTTTTTTTTTTTTTTTTTTTTGAGAAAAAGATTTCTAATAAAATTATTTATATAAAAATTAAATTGATTAAACAATCATTGCCACATGATTAACTCAGATTTATCTTTAAAAAAATTCATGATATATTCTCAAAATCATATTTGTTGTTTACTTTTTAAAAATGTAAATATGATTTGATCCTGTTGTCATAATTATTTGATTAATCTAATTTTTTTTAATGAGTAATCTTCTTAAATGCCATACAAGTTAAATGATTGGAGACATGAAAGTTGATCTCATTGGCCAACATCACCCGCCAGTTGGATGGAAATTTTGAATATGAGAAACCCTTTTTTCTTGATTAATAAAAAAGTACATAAATAAATTATTATAGGAGAAATTTTACTACACATTTTTAATTATGTCATTTTTTAAAAAATTGTGATTAATTTTCTTATTTAACTATGTTATTATTTTAGTTATAACTCATGAGATCTTTAGTTAAGTGTTTATTTATGATTTTTTTTTTTTTTTTTTTTTTTAAGGGGAGCAAATTACCCGCAAGTCCTTTTTAAAAAATTTGTATTCTATTTAATCTTAAAATATTTTGGATAGACCCAAAGATCTTGTACGCCTACCTTCTTTTCTTTATCTCTCTTTCTGATATTGTTGGCTTTTTGGCTTTTCGAAGGGTATATTTGTAAATGCGAGCGTGCCAGCAAGGATCAATCAGTCCTTACAGAAATTATAATTGCCAATCAATTATCAGGCGACTATGTTTTAGTTCTTTCAGCCTCAATGAAGAGGACTTTTACTGGTGGCTTGACTTTTAGGAGAAATTAAGAGAAATAACAATTAATATGAAGAGCAATTGAAGTATTTCATTAACATAAACACTTACAATTGTCCAAACTCAGCCTTGAGGAAGTTTACAGCAACGGTTTACTTGAATCTACTTGAAAACTACTCCTATGAATTGAAGTACAATGCAGGTATTTAAAGAACAAGTATTTAAAGTACAGGAAAGGTAAAACTGGAAAGGAAAAATACGAAGTAAAACTGGTTTATATGATCTGAGTCTGGGGGTCTTTTCTGGGAACTTCCTTGCTATTTATACTTGTTAGAGATGACCTTCGAACTGTACTTCGAACCGTCGAACTGCTCCTCCATGATCGCTGATCATGTTACCTTAGAAATAGTTCCACTATGCCATCACTTGCAGTTGGACTTCCCTCCTGTTTTTGAATTTGAATATAGGTAACCGTTGAAGCCACGTCACCTTGTATCTCATTCCTGATCTAATGCTACTCAGACCACTTGAGAACCAATATTTATTGCCACGTGTATGGTTGAGATTTAAGATTAAAATCATCTTCCAATAATACCCTCATCCTGCTACGTGTCGAATTGTAATTCGCTTTTACAAAATATGTAGCCAACATTACCCCCCGCACTAATATACCCAATACTTGGAAATATTAGTGAATCAAAAACTTTTCCCTCGCTTTTTTGGAACGTGCATAGAATCTATTTTCAAGAAACACAACCGTCACCTATTTTGATCTCTTAACTTTGTTGGACGTTCCAATACCTTCAGCATTCGAACGGATTATGACTCAATCACCTTCTCACTCTAAAGAACGAGCATACGAAGAGCCATTGAGTAATGCTGTTTTCCCTCGAAAGAATCTCCACGCATTTATTAGCCACCTTTACCCGCCTTTCTATATTCAGGTCATGGAGGCTTTCGCAAAATATCAACCTTTGGACTACGAACACATTGCCCTCAATCCTTCGGTTTACGAACTCGTTGATACAAGAAGTTCTTCCTCTGAATTCCCCTCACACTTTGACCAAACAACTTTCAAGCCTTTGCTTCAGCAAATTGCAAATATGGAATTAGGAAATTCTTCTTCACAACCTTCTGCTTGGGATGAAGTTACAACTTCTTCATCTTCTGGGGTGACGAACTGGTCTGCACCTGAGTCCTGGGACTTGAGGGAACGGATCAATCATCATTTTATTGAGTTCACTGACCCCTTGGATTTTCCTTCCTATGCTCGAAGCTCGGTGGTTTATCCTTACGTGCCCATCGACTTTCGACGCAGTTTAGAGGAGAATTTGCTTGTAGCTTGGTATACATCCTCCATGCCCACAGGAGTAATGCACCCTGCCCGGTGCTTGGAAGAAGCACAAGGATATACCCCTTCATTTTTAGCCAAGAAAGCACAGATTTGTTCTTCTGACTGGCTTAACTATATTAATGCCTTTGTTCCTCCCATCCCTGTGTCATCTCCCCCAACCGAAGCGACCACTTCTTCTTCTCCATCTTCTGAAATGGAAGCATCCACACCTTCTTCATCCTTCGAAATAGAAGCATCCACACCTTCTCCATCCTCTAGACTAGAGGCATCCACACCTTCTTTTTCTTTTGAAGCAGAACCATCTACTCCTTCTCCTCCTCCCACTCTTTCTTGGATAGAGAAATTAAAGCTTGCTCTTCCAATGGACAAAACCTTCCCTCCTTACAAACCTCCATCATCTCCAACTCCATTTGAGCGGAAAGAAGCCCAACTTCTGCTCGCAGCTTTTTCTCACCTACCCTTTAATGTTCTTGAGGATGACATTCCTCTTAAGAACTTCCGATGGGCTTGTGATATTCTGACCAGGGGCCATATCCTTAATCCTATCGCCCAAGCAGAACTTCACCTGTTCCTGGATCAACTTCCAGTACTCCTCCATTGGCATCGAAATTCCAAAGTCACCACTCAGTCTTTGGATCAACTTTCATCTCTTCGAATTCATGCTCAATACGAAGCAGAAAACTTCATTGAAGACTTTGAAGACTTCAAAAATAAGGATTCTGCGTATTGGGATGATTTAGTTATAGATGAATTGGAACAAAAATTGAGGGAGGAGGCTTTCGAAGCAAAGGCTGAAGAGCTGTATTATGAAGTGAGAGCACATCAACTCATGCAGCCAACTTTGGAAGAGATGGAAGACATAATAAAGAAAGAACAAATATTCATTGATCATTGTTGGACGAAATTTCATGATCTTGTAATTTATTCTATTCCTTATTTTTATGAGCTTGAATTTGTACCAAAATAAGATTACTTAATGTAATTGTCTTGGCTCTAATGAAAGCAAAGTCTTCTGTACTTGACATGTTTGACTCTGTTTCCTCTTACTTTTAAAGGCCAACTTATAGACTTAAATTAAATAATCTCATCCTTTGAATTTGGACTCACTTGTCTTTAATGAAACACTAAAAGAAACCAATATGTCTTTTTCCAACTTATGGAGTAAAAATTGACAATTTTGGCCAATATTATCTAAAATTAGTGCTTCGAATTTAACAACTTTACTTTTCAAAGCTAATTATAACCAATGCATGGTCATGGCTACTATAGTCAATCGATTTTAAGTTGACCATTTCTTGCTTTGAAAAGTAGCTTGTGCTGTTCTGATTTCAATGAACAGTCTTCTCTTGCAAAAAACCAATGATTGGTTTTGATGTACCTTAAAGAATTCTAAATTTTGCTTTAAAGGTCATTACTTTCAATAATGTTCATTAAATAGGTCTTTGAACCTTTTGAAGTAGACCAATACTCAAGCATCTTAGCGTCATGTAGTATATTTCGAAGCCGGATTCTGTATTTCGAAGCCATTATTATTTGATTTTTTGGTACCAGAATTGGCTTCGAAGCCAAATACCCCACTTCGAAGCTGTTGTCGACATCCGAAATATACTTTTCCCTCCAAAACCATTAATATCGGGAAAGGCTCCTCGTATTCGTACTTTTAGTACTTAACGATTTACGCCCTATATTTTCAGACACGAAACTTTTAAAAAGGCCCCTTTGTTTTATGTTCTGAAATCACTTGCTCTTATCATACAAACCCTTATCAGTCTTCAATGGCTTCTTCCTCATCAAAAGTCCCAACCATAGAGCGTCTAAGCCCATCTGTGGTCTTGAAAAGGCTTATTGACACAGAATGTGAGAAATACAAGGCTGGGCAGAAAAGTGCTATCGATGGGCGTATCTTTGTCCCTCGTCGTCATGAACAGCAAGACTACGTGCTTGGGCCAATATTCAAAGAGACTCTTACTGAACTCCCTGCACTATATCCCCGCCTGGAGGATCAACGTCTTCTTTACAAAAGTAATCTTGACTGGAAAAGCTGGAGAATCAATCGTCCCCACCGATGTTGGCCCACGATGAGACCAGAATGGCAGGAATGGTACGATCGAGTTGTCCCTGCCAGGACGCTAGACCTTCAAGAGCTTCGTCTTCTCGATGCTCTTCGATTATCCAGGGTAACTATCCCAGAAGACCCTTTCTTAGTTCCTGCTGCTTTATGCTTTTGGAACCCTATCTTTAATTTCTTTCAATTTAGGTGTGGGATGATGGCTCCTACCGTTCTTGACATTTGTCACCTTCTAGGGATATCCCCTATTGGCACTCCCATTACCCCAGATTTCCCCGATTTAACAGTTCCTTTCTCCCTTCCCTCTCTTACTTCATCTTACAGTGATTTTGTTAAGACTGAAAACAAAAGGGAAGGTCCAGTAACTGATAGGGAACTCTTCTCATTCTTATTATATGGCTTTGCAAATTCATATTCTGTACTTCCTCCCAAAGAATCATGCCTGAATTTGCTCCTCTTGCCAAAGCCTTTGTTTTACAGAAAAGAGTAGCCTTAGCTCCATATGTCCTAGGCCACGTTTATAGAGTTTGCTCCCTCTTCTGTGAGAAACCTTTAGATGCCAATCAAGGGGGGCCATTCTGGATCCTTCAGCTTTGGCTTTTTGCCTATTTCACTGAATTACAATCCAAATGTCTCAAATTTCATGGGTTACACTCTTTCACTCATGGCATAAGACTGGCCAATGCTTCACTTTATCCCTCTACTTTTGCCTTTTATTTCTCCTTCTTCTATCAGCTGCCAACTGCCCTTCCTAATCATCGTTTCCGTCATTTCGAAGCCAGTGTAGGCCCAACTTGGTTGAGTCACTTTCTGAGTGACAGGCTCTGTACCTTACCCATTCATAAAAACATATGGGCTTCCATTCTGATTCCTAGAGAACTGTTTATTGGAACCATGAACCCCAGGGCTTATAAATGCATAGCTGAGCCTTACTGTCCTGCTCAATTTGCTAGACAGTTTGGTCTTACACAAGGAGTTCCAATACCCCTTTGTAGTAACACCAACTTAACCCTTACCAAGAGAGATTTGAAGGTTCGAAAATCAAGGCTAGAAGAGGCAACTGTCAAATTTATAGATGACTTAGCCAATTTTGAATACACCCCTTTCATCCCTCAAGGCACTTTTTTGAAGAGATACCAAAAATGGTGGGTGAGCAATATGGAAGTGTACTTAGCCATTTCTCCTCAAGATCGACTGAAAGTGTTGGATGTGTCCCGATCCAAAGGCACTGAAATTATCACTTCTTCCACTGTTCCCCCTACAACTCAATCTGTTCCTGTTACTTCAACTCCTCTCAGAGTCACTCGAGCCTTGATAAAGAGGAAAAAAGTGGCTGATTTGGTTCATGAGGAGACGGCTGTTAAAGGATCAGAAGAAGAGTTTCCTTCTGGGGAATCTGAATCTCAGGTTGAAAGAGCTGAAAAGACAATTGATGAGCAGACAATGCTGACTCAAAGAAAAAGGAGAAGAAAGATTACTGTTTCTTCTTCTGATTTTGATGCCTCTCCTTCCGATTCTGACGAGGATTCTGATTCTGAGACACTTGCTCAAGTAATAGGAAAGAAAAGAAAAATGACTGCTTCAACTACTGACTTGATTGAAGATCCCATTCATGAGACATCTGTCAAGGTAGTAGAGCAGGAACATTCCAAAACAATAATTGTCTTCGAGAGAGCCGAGAAGAGACGGCAACAACAAATTTTAAGGGAAGAAGCTGCTGCTGTTGATGCATTGCAAAGGGAAATAATGAGAAAGCATCAAAGTGCCACACATCATTCCCTCCGCGACTCTCTCATTAGTGCCAGTGCTTCTGAAACAAGTAATTTCTTTCACACTTCCACTGTTTTTCCTTTTGCCATCTTTTACATACTGAATTCTAACAATCTTTTGTACTTCTTCCTCTTGCAGCAACAGCTACTGCTTTCATTTTTCCGGCGAGGTCTCCTTCGATTTCAGTTGAAATTGACCAAATGCAACGTGTGAAAACCATCCAACTCACGCTTCCTCTCTCTGAACCTATATTCGATATGCCTTCTTTGAATCTAAGCATCCCTGCTTCTCTTTTCCTTGGCTTAGAGCCATATATTCCTTTTTTAACTTTTGATCCGCCTCAGTCCATTTCTTCTTCGAGCCTTGCCCTTCTTCCTTCCTTCACGGAGATTTCAGTTGCCCCTCCATCTCTGATGGCAATTAATTCTTCCACAGAGAGTGCTGGTAGTTCCCCAATTCATGGTTCACCACCTATGCCTATTTCCAGCCCCTCTTCACTTGATTCATTGGTGGCTAAGACTATAGAAGCTGCCAAAGATGCTCCATCCATTTCTCCCATCCCCATGCAGCCCTCTGTGTCTTCCACCACAGTACTTTCTATGCCCTTCATGTCTAGGGATGAAGTAGACATCTTCGAAGGAAGACTTGCTAGTCTTTTTGATGTACCTTCTACATCTCCAACATTTAGTGCTGAAGCTGAGCCATTAGTCTTGGCTGACTCCTTATTGGAGATTTTTGAGAATTCTTCCTCCAGCAACAAATCTTCTGTGCCTTCAATAGACATAGATACATGTCTAGAACTGCTAAATTCCTTTTCGAGGATTCCCTTTGAGGCTCTACAAAGGCCTACTATCAGAAATGGGTTCCTTCAGTGTTGTAACATTGCTGAGCAATCTGGCCTGAATGTCTCAAGTCATCTATCTCAGGCAGCAGCCACCATCGATTTTTACCTCAACATTTGTCAAGCTGCTAAGGTTGCGGATGAGAAACTGACTAGGGATCAGAGTTTTGTTTCTCAAGTGCATACCGAAGTATCAGAACTCAAGGAACAACATTCATCTGATTCCAAGTTTCGAATCCAACTGCTAGAGAAGAAGGCCCAACTGGAGGAGGAATTAGCTGCAATAAACCGGGCCTTGGGTCGAACTGACACCAAATTGCAGATCACTAACCAAGAATTGGCTGATCGTAAAAGGGACATGGCTACAGCTATCAAACTGTTCCCATCACTTAGCAATAGGAAATCCGTTGTACAAAAACAATTAAGACATTGTAATGACTTCTGGGCCAATCTATGGCATAATGTATTTAATTCTTTATAAAAGAACAAATGTTGACCATCCTTTGAGTAGTCTCATGTTTTTGTATTTGATGTTTATTCTATTCCTTGTGTTTCCCAAATGGTTGGAAAATAAGGCTTCAAATATCTTCCATTAATCTTTTTGGGATGTACATAGCCATTCAAATTTCTTAAATGGTATGCCTCAAAAGGCAAAACTCTGTGAACTTGATATGGTCCTTCCCAGTTAGGTGACCATTTGCCAAACTTATGGCTTTTAATCCCTATTGGGAGTATTGTTTTCCATACCAAATCACCTTCATCAAAGCCAATATGCTTGACTTTCTTGTTATAATTCTTGGCTGCTTTCTTCTTTTGAAAAAGAATGCTATTTAACGCCAAAATCCTTGCTTCATCTATGTCTTCCAATTCCAAGCACATGCTTTGATGATATTGCTCAGATTCTAATTGATCTTGACATCTTACCCTCAGAGATTTAACATTAATTTCCACAGGTAACACTACATCGTGCCCGTATACTAAGGCATAAGGAGTGACTCCTGTACTCGACCTTGGGGAAGTTCTGTAAGCCCATAAAACATCCAACAATAGGTTATGCCAATCCCTAGGATTATCTTCCACCATCTTTTGTATTCCTTTTTTCAAGGATTTATTAGATGATTCAGCTTGACCATTGGCCTGTGCATAATAGGGAGTGGAATTAATAAGGCTAATCCCAAACTCTGCCACAAAGGATTTCACCATTTTCCCATCAAACACAGTTCCATTATCAACTGTTATGGTTTGTGGAATGCCAAACCTATGGATCAAATCTTTAATGAACCCAATGACCTCTGTCTGGTCTACAGCCTTATATGGCTTGGCTTCGACCCATTTAGTGAAGTAGTCAGTAGCCACTAGAATGAAACAATGATGTTTCGAAGAAGGTGGATGAATTTTACCTATCATGTCCATGGCCCATCCTCTGAATGGCCAAGGCTTCACTACTGCATGTAGGTCAGTTATGGGCACATGTCTTATTGTGCCATGTTTTTGGCATGCCTGGCAACCTTTTGCATATTCTATGCAATCTTTAAGAATAGTTGGCCAATAATAGGAATGCCTTCGAAGCAACCATCTCATCTTTACACCAGGCTGATGAGCACCACAAATGCCTTCGTGAACCTCAGCCATAGCTGTTAATGCTTCTTTTGGACCTAAACACTCCAATAATAAGCCATCTCCTCCCCTTTTGTATAGAGCATTATCATATACTATGTATTGCATAGACTGCAATTTGATTTTTCTGCTGGCTTTTGAAGATGGACCAGCCAAATACTGCATAATTGGATGCCTCCAATCCTGTTCTTGTGAGTCATTATGATTGACTTCCAAGATCACATTCCTTTTATTCAAAGGTTGTATTAGTCTCTGATATGTTGTTTGGCTTATATCCCTTTGGGTATTATCCCTTCTCTTGAAGTTTGAAGCCTTTTGAGCCACATCATTAGCTCTACTGTTCAAGAATCTTGGAACATAGGTTACATTTGCTATTTGAAACTGAGAAAGCAGATGTAATGCAACAACATAATATGGTAGGATGCTTATGCTTTGACACTTGAAAATCCCTTTTACTTGGTTAACAACCAATTGAGAGTCTCCAAATATGTCAACTGCATGTACTTGTAACCCAATAAGGATTTCTAGTCCTACTATTAAGGCTTCATATTCAGCCTGATTATTGGAACAGCTAGCTTCATCCACTCTGAAACCATGTGTGGTTTCTACCCCTTGTGGAGACTTAATCACAATACCAATTCCAATTAATCCATTGGCTTTCGATCCATCGAACCACATTTGCCATGGTTCAACACTAGCCATACCAAGTTCCATTACCTCTTGGTTCTCTGTTTGAGATGGATGATCTGCTAGAAAATTGGCTAATACTTGCCCTTTTACTGCCCTTTGAGGGACATATTCTAAATGAAATTCCGATAAGGCTAATATCCATTTGCCAATTCTTCCCCTCAACATAGGTCTAGATAACATGTATTTAACCAAATCTGTGGTTGCAATTACCAAGACAGTTGTAGGTAAAAGATAATATCTTAATTTCATTGCAGCAAAATACAAAGCAAGACACAGCTTTTCAACAGCTGAATATTTACATTCACAAGAATTTAAAAACCTACTAAGGTAATAAACAGCTTGTTCCTTGCCTTCTTCATTGTCTTGGGCCAAGAAAGCTCCCAATGAATCTTCTGCTGCTGCTATGTATAACTTCAAGGGCTTATTTCGTTTTGGTGGCATCAGCACTGGAGGATTGGCCAAGTAGGCTTTGATACCTTCGAAAGCAGTTTGATGATCTGCTGTCCACACGAATTCCTCTTCATCTTTCAGCCTTAACAAGGAAGAGAACACTTTAGTTTTCCCTGCAGTGTTAGAAATAAACCTTCGAAGAAAGTTAACCTGCCCAAGGAACCTTTGTAATTCTTTCTTCCTTGATGGAGGCCTAGCTTCAATGATGGCTTTGGCTTTATTCTGATCAATCTGTATTCCTTTCTTATGCACCACATAACCCAAGAAATTTCCAGATGACACACCAAAAGCACATTTAAGAGGGTTGAGTTTCAACTTGAACTTCCTCATTCTTTCAAAAGCTGCTTCTAAATGAAGCAAGTGTTTCTCCATGGACTGGGATTTTACCACGATGTCATCAATATAACATTCTAGATACCCTCCAATAAGGTCATGAAAGATGGTGTTCATAGCCCTCTGATACGTAGCTCCAGCATTCTTCAGACCAAATGGCATCTTAACCCACTCGAAGGTGCCAATATTCCCAGGGCATCTGAATGCTGTCTTGTGGATGTCTTCCTCTGCAATGCATATTTGATTATAACCAGAGTGGCCATCCATCATGGACAAAACTTGATGCCCTGCTGAACTGTCCACCAACAGATCCACTATAGGCATAGGGTATTCATCTTTAGGAGTTGCTAGATTTAAGTTCCTGAAATCGATGCATACCCTCATTTTGCCATTTTTCTTAACTACAGGCACAATATTAGATAGCCATTCAACATACCTGGCTGTCCTAATAAAGTCTGCCTTAAGTAGTCTAAGAATTTCTTCCTTGACCTTCTGAATTACATCTGGACTCATCCTTCTAGGTTTCTGTTTGTATGGCTTGAAATTAGGCTTCAAAGGGAGCCTATGTTCCACCAATGATCTATCCAATCCTGGTAGTTCATTATAAGACCATGCAAAACAATCTTTATATTTCTTTAAAACAACCAACAACTGGTCTCTGTCCAGAGCATTCAAACAGGTACTTATATAAGTGGGCTGCTGCACAGAACCTTCCCCTAAATTCACTTCTTCCAAGGGGTCCTGCGTCTGAGAATTCATTGAAGCTTTCTCTTTGTTTTCTTCAACCTTTGAAGCAATCTTTTCACCTTGTTCTGCCTCTAGGTTCTCTATTTCGACATTTCTACCTTCTTCCTCATAGACAAAATCTGTCCATAAGGCGTCTTCTTCTTGTATTTCCTGGACTCTTGTTTCAATGTCCAATGCACAATATTTCCCAAAGGTCAATCTCCTGACCTGTTGTTGTTCTTGTTTACAGCCAATTATCATGGCTTCTCTCTCTTGTTTCTATACCTTCTGGACTATTGCTTTTACATCCAATGATGAGAATTTAATCAAAGCCAATGAATTGGCTTCTCGTTCTTCACTTCTTTGCCTACAACCAGGCATCGTTGTCATCTTTCGCGGCAACCTCTTCATCAGCACTTTCCTGGACTAAGTGCTTCAGATGTGTAACTTCCTCATCAGCCGTCACTTCGGCTGAGCCATCAGCTTTTCTCAATATACTGAGTGGAGTTACCCCTTCAATATATAGTTTGGCCTCTGCAAAATCCGCACAGGCTATGAAAGGTTGAGGATCTGCATCAATCTCCTCTGTCTCTCCATTACCCAGAGCCATCATGATCTTCTGATGCAAAGAGGAAGGTACACACTTGTTGGTGTGAATCCAATCCCTTCCAAGTAAGGCATTATATTTAGCATTGCTATCGATCACGAAAAATGCTGTCATACAATCCCTAGTTCCCACACTCAAATTAATAGGCAGAATACCTTGGGCCATCTGCTTATCTCCAGCAAAGCCAGCAATGGTTGTACTGGTTGGGATCAACCTTGGATTCTTCTTCCCTAATTTCTTCAAAGAAGATTTCGGCAATAAATTAACCGCCGCCCCATTGTCTACTAGGACTCGGTTTAACTGTATACCATCAAAGAAAGCCTTAATGTACAAAGGCTTGACATGTTGGGTCATGGAATTCGAGGGGTATTCAAAAGGATATGAGAGGTTGATGCTCACCTCCTCCTCGCTTTCGCACTCAACTTCCATAGGAATAACCATTTCAGGAGCATCCAGTACCATGCTCACTTGTGATTCCTCACTAGAAACAGGAATTGGATCCATGTCTTGGTCCTCCTGATCCTCAGCCTGAAATTCATGAGGTAGTATATGTACCATGTTGACTGATACAGGTGGGAATGAGCCAAACTGGATGGCTGGTTGTACCTTCTTCCCCTCTTGACTACCTTGTTCAGTATCTTCAGCAGCGTCCTCCATGCTGCATTCTGGTATTTCATTGATGACTGATCCCTTCGAAGGATCCTTCTCAACTAAGCTTTCAGTCAGAAATGTTTGTTCAGCCATGAAGGCTTCGAACATTTCTTCTTCTGCCATTTCCTTCTTTTGGCTCATGCCAATCTCATCTTCTATTTCACTATCACTTTCCATCAGAGCCTTCTCCAATCCTGCCAAACTGGACTTTTCCCTGGCCTTTAGTTCAGAATGAACTTGGGCCAATTGTTCCCTGCTACAAACCACTTTACTCTGCAGCGTCGGTTTTGGAACATGGTCTGACTTCGAAGCTTTCTTTTCTTCTGTCTTGACATGTGAAGAACTCTCTTCACTCTCTTTCAGATTTTGCTGGTACTGGGTGTACCTGCGCTGAATTTTCCTCCTTTGTGATCTGGAAATAACCGGAACCATATTTGGCTCCTTTGTCTTTGGGTGCTTCAGCAATACCCAGTTGTTTGGGGCCACCAAAGGAGGCTTGACCATTCTGCCTGTGATTCCAACATCTCTCCTGTCAGGCAATTCCCTAGGTTTGTTTTGCATTACAAACCAATCTGGGACTCCAGGCACCCAAGAGCTTACTGATTCAGACGTTGAATCACCCTTTTCCACCTTCGAAACCATCTTTGAAACTGGCCGTGGAGGTAAGTGCTTGGTTCTGGTCTCATGTTTCGAGCTTGATTCTGGCATTTGTTTGAGATGGCCATTTTCTGTTCTGTGTGAAGTTGATCTGGGGGGCCAATCTCTGGCTTTAGTCCCATAACCTGAACTCCTCTCTAATCTTCTTTCAGAATGTCTACTCTCCATTTTATAGTAGTTAAGTGGCCTAGACTCATACAAGGGCCTTTTGCCTTTAGCATTCAGTCTGTCAACTGCAGGCTCAACCACCACTGGTCGCTGCCTGTCACTAGCCGGGTACGGCCTTTTGTTGTAAGCGTTGGTTGTTCTAGGACGTCTCTGAACATCCTTATAGTATTGCTTCCCATCAATTGGAAGCCCCTTCAACCACTTGTAGCTTAGTCTACACCTTGGACACATCCTTTGCATTACAGCTGCTTCCAAGGAATCGTCGTCCAGTATTTCTTCATCAGAATGTTCCTTCTGATGTGAGAGACTCTGACCAACAACTGGTGAACTCCTGGTCTCTTTCTTGGCAGCTGTCTGGTTGGCAATATGCATTTGCACATTGACTTCTTCCAATTCCTGCAGAGATAGATTCTGAAAATTTGGAACAACCACATTAGCCGCGCTTTCTCCAACTTCTGGAAACGGGTTACTGTCAATTCCCATGGCTTTCTCTGTTTTGTTTGGGAACTTCAGGCTTCCTTTCCGGATTTGCTCTTGGATCCTGTCTCGAAAAACAATGCAGTTTTTAGTTGAGTGAGACCAAGAATTATGCCATTTACAGTACACTTTTCCTTTAAGTTCATCAAGAGAAGGCAGTTTTACTCCTTTTGGTAACTTAAGGAAATTAGCTGCGAGCAAATGATCGAAAATGTCATCTGCTTTTGTTAAATCGAAAGAATACTTTCTGTGAAAGTCTTTCTTCTTAAACTGTTGGTCGATAGTCGTATCCTTATGAATTAATGCTTCACAGATTACGGGTTCTTTGCCCACAATCTCTGCTGCATCAATCTCGTAATTGGGATCTTTATAGTATGTCTTATATGAAGCATTGTTTCGATCTTGTTCTTCCTCTAGTAATGCTTCATATCGTGACACCTTATAGGTTAATTCGACCAAATCCCTGAATTCAGTTGAATCAAACTTCTTTCGAAGCCTGAACTCTAAACCGTTTTGAGCCAATCGTACAAATTCTGGCTCTGGAAGGATGACTCTACATTTATTTCGAGCCCTTTTAAATCTTGCAATGAATTGAGTAGCCTTTTCTTCAGGCCTTTGACTCAATCTTGCCAAATCTGCCATGGATACTTCTGGCTCTGATTGGAAAAATTGGGAATGAAATGCCTCTTCCATCTGTTGCCAAGTTTGAATGGAGCCAGGTGTAAGGTTGATATACCATACAAACGCTCCCCCAGTTAGAGAGTTTGGAAATAATCTCAATTTTATGTAGTCATGATTAGCGAATTCACCACACTGAGCAGCGAATCTAGCAATATGCTCTACTGTTGATTGATTTCCAGTTCCATAGAATAGGGTGAAATCTGGTATTCTAAACCCTCTTGGGTATTCATGTACCCTATCAACCCACTCTGGATATGGTTTTCTGTATACAGGAGTCTGGACCCCCCGAGCCATTGGTCCACATAGCTCCCTAACAATATCAACAATTTGGTCCCTAGGGACCATATTTTGGGCTTGCTGAACCACTACTGGAGGAGCAAACACAGGGTTTGGTGGACAAACTTGTGCCTGTGGTCCTCTTGGTCCATACAATGGTACATTTGGGACTGGTTGTCCCTGTGGTGCAGGTTGCTGTTGGGGAAATGGATAACCCCTTTGAGCCTGTCCTGCTAAAGGACCTGTGAAAGGTGTTGGAATAGGTATTGTGTCCCTTCCATTTGTAGGCAAACCTTCCAACCCCCCGGGTATAAATTCAAATAAGGGATTATTATAACCCCTGGTGCCAGGTATGGCTTCGAACATGGGATTTGCCACCATTCTTATGCCAGTTTCTTGTACTTGGCCAGATCTACCAACTGGTGTGGCTTCACTGTTGAGTATTGTGGTATTTTGGCCTACTACAGGCCTCGGAATGGGTTCATACCAAGACTGAGGTGATGGTCTTTCATAGTTTTGAGTACTAGTCTGACCATTAACTTGTCCATTAACTTGCATAGGCTGTTTTTCTCTAGCCAATCTTTGTTGATGAACATTTAAAATTTCCTCTGTATGTCTTGTATTTGTTGGTTGGTGGTTGTTCATTCGATCCAAAAAGGATGTTGCCCACCTTTCCATTGTGTTCATTAACTGTTGTCCCATAGCATCTACCAAGCCATCCCATGGATTTGTTGGCTGAGAAGATGGAATGGTGGATGGTCCAATTCCTTGGTTTCGTCCAACATTATGAACATATGGTTCTTGTCCAGAAGTACTGGTCTGTTCGACCAAAGGTTCTGATAACATAGGAGTTTCCACAGAGTGTGTTACCACATTCTCCTCTGGATTAGGTATTTCTACCTCTCCTTCTACGCCTTCTTCTAAGCGTTCATTTTCTCCTTGTCGTCTTCGTCTAGCCATTTTTAATTAGTCCCACTGGGCGTGCCAAAAATATATGTTGGCTTTTTGGCTTTTCGAAGGGTATATTTGTAAATGCGAGCGTGCCAGCAAGGATCAATCAGTCCTTACAGAAATTATAATTGCCAATCAATTATCAGGCGACTATGTTTTAGTTCTTTCAGCCTCAATGAAGAGGACTTTTACTGGTGGCTTGACTTTTAGGAGAAATTAAGAGAAATAACAATTAATATGAAGAGCAATTGAAGTATTTCATTAACATAAACACTTACAATTGTCCAAACTCAGCCTTGAGGAAGTTTACAGCAACGGTTTACTTGAATCTACTTGAAAACTACTCCTATGAATTGAAGTACAATGCAGGTATTTAAAGAACAAGTATTTAAAGTACAGGAAAGGTAAAACTGGAAAGGAAAAATACGAAGTAAAACTGGTTTATATGATCTGAGTCTGGGGGTCTTTTCTGAGAACTTCCTTGCTATTTATACTTGTTAGAGATGACCTTTGAACTGTACTTCGAACCGTCGAACTGCTCCTCCATGATCGCTGATCATGTTACCTTAGAAATAGTTCCACTATGCCATCACTTGCAGTTGGACTTCCCTCCTGTTTTTGAATTTGAATATAGGTAACCGTTGAAGCCACGTCACCTTGTATCTCATTCCTGATCTAATGCTACTCAGACCACTTGAGAACCAATATTTATTGCCACGTGTATGGTTGAGATTTAAGATTAAAATCATCTTCCAATAATACCCTCATCCTGCTACGTGTCGAATTGTAATTCGCTTTTACAAAATATGTAGCCAACAGATATCTAGTGACCATGTCTTTTTTCTTCTCTTTCTCTTTTTGATATACAGTTACCAGCGACCATCATCGATTGAGGTTTATGTTGGGGAATTTTCAAAATGTATAGTTTAATTTTTAGGTGTTTTAAAAAACCTTCCATGTTTTCTTTGGAAAGTATGAAATAAGCTTGGGAACTTTGTCCCATATTGGAAAGAGAGCAAAACACGGAGCACTTAATAAAGTGTTACATGAAATATTCTTTTGAATATGGAATTATGGAATGAAAGCTAGTGTGCATGCACCCACACCGCAAAGCATGGGCAGTGGGCTGTGTGGCGTTTGATGGCGCACTTTGCACTTTGCATAGACGCATCGGCGCAAGGTGTCATGAAGGCGCTTTCCTATATGCATCGGACAGGTTGGAACGATGACGTGGATCTGACGTGGAATACAGTCAACTTCACAAGGCAGTGACGTGTCGTTCGCTGGCAATGAGTCAACCAACCGATCAAATGGTTATGTGTCCAATCTGAAACGGGTTGATCATGGCCGTTGATTGGAGATGCCTATGATCTTATGGATAAAATGGCACCCAATCATGATCAAGTGTGAATAGTCAAGGCATCTATTCGGTGTCAGAATGATCTGCACCATAAATCATCGATCCAACCGTTAGATCTGATCGGATGCAACCAAGGGACATGATCATTCGATCAGATCCATTAAAGCCTATAAATAGGCTACGAAATCAGCCATTTCATTCCATCAAAAATCCAAAAAAACATTCCTACAATTTTCTCTCTCTCTCCCTCTTGATTTTGAATTTTCAATCAAGAGTTTCCTAAGTAAATTTCTGTTTTTCTTATTAATAATCAAGTTCTACAGATTTGATTATCAGTGTCTTGGTTTCTTGATTATATCAAGAGTGTTCTGATCTATTGTCGTCAGTGCAGACGCCGATAGACTAGATCTTTATATCAAGCTTCATTGTATCTTGGAGCCAAATGTGTTCTAATCTCCTGCACACCTTTTGGTAGGTACAAATATTGTCTTTAGGAAAGCGACTTAGTAACGCGACTTAAAGCACTAATTTTCTATTATATATAGACAAGATCATTGCCAAATTTTGAAGACCCGGAGACCACCATTTGAAGAATTCAAAACCCTTTGTTCCAACAGTTTATCAACAACCACCGACCATCGACTTCTTACTTTGCCCTCACCGACGGCGTAAAAGATGAGTTTCTGACAAAAAAGATAAGCCGATCTACATCAGATCCGGTTAGATCTAAACCAAAAATAGTTGTCGGAATATAATCATCTTTTTATATCTGTCTCTCTCCTTTGATCTATCATTTTTTATACTTTTTCTCTGCTATATACTTCTATTTTCCTATTCTAATGGGGGGGAAAAAATCAAGTTTTGAACAAGTTGTTTTCGAATTTTAGTTATAGACGGTGAAAACTGTAAAATTTTTCATTTTTAATTTTTTTATTGCTAAAAATCATGTTTTAAAACTATAAAATTTTAGAATTTCATAACATATTTTTCAATTTAATTAATGAGGATAAATGCTTAATAAGAATCACGCTTTGAAATTGTAACAGTTTTACAGTTTCAAAGCTTGCTTTTTAGTTTGATTAATATTAGAAATTATTTGTTTAAACCCTACAAAAATTAAAAACTAACATATGTTTTTTTTCATTGTTATTGTTTATTGTTTTTATGATTTTTTTTCCTTTCAATTTATCAATATTTAGTACATTTTGTTATATTTTTTGTTCTAATTTCTCTATTTATTCTTTTTCAGGCAATATTCTGGACATTCTAGTGAGTTTTAGACGATATTCTTGACGTCCAACTAACGTTTTGGACATTCTGACGACTTCCAGTGGTGTTTAGAGCACTCCGACAATATTCCGATGAATTTCCAACGATATTCCGACAATTATCCGATCATGTTAAACAATCCGGCTAGCCTCTGGTGACCATCTGATGGAAGTCCAGCAGTGGTAGAATGAAGAAACATTTTTTTTAAAAAAAAATTAAAAAGATTTTTAGTAATAATTAAAAATATATAGGACTAATTGATACAAGTATTTTGTTTTAAAATTAAATGAATTTTAAACTTTGTATATGAGACCCACCAATAAGTACCATTTTATTTTTAATTATAAGTCAAAAAATATATAATTATATAATTTTTTCTTTAATTATGTTTTCAATTACGTAGACAATTCTCGTTGACTAACGATATCATTACGAAGAATGCCATTTATCATGAAGTTTTTCTTTACAAAAATTATTTAAAATAAATTTATAATATATATTTAAAATTAGCAAAAAGTTGGCCACATCAGAAATAATTATGGATCATAAATATACATATTTTGAAGAAGTTGTATACACACACCTAATATTACTATTTGATGTTTGGGAATTTTATTTTATTTTATTTTTTATTTTTTTTTTACTTTTCATTCTTAGTGAAAATTTACAATAAATAAAAAAAAAAATTAAGTTTTTGTGTTCTACTTGATTAGACAAACAAAAAAGTAAAAATAAAAATAAATTTTTTTTAAAAAAAAAAAGTCCAAAAAACAAATTTTAAAGGCATAAATAATTGGCTTTTTTTTTTCTATTTGAATTTTTTTTTAAAAAATTAATTTTTAAATTTGTCTAAACAAGACAGAATAAAAATATTTGACATAATAAAAAAAAGAAAAATGATTTTGTGCCCGAAAAATTCTCCCCTGAATGGCTGAAACGACGTCGCTGTTCTGCTCTGCTGCTCTGCTCAGATCGTCGCCGTCGCTGTTCTGATTGTCGCCTCCGCCCCTCATCGACTCTGCCCCACTCGTCGCCTCCGCCCCCTCCTCTCCCATTTTTAGGCCCCCTCCAGTAATTCCTCCCCCTCCTCCTCCTCCTCCTCCCCTTCCCCCCTCCTTCTCTTCTTCGTCTGCTGAAAAAAAAAAAATAAAAAATAAATAAATTTAGTGGCATTCGGGGGTCCCGTTTTCGAGCCCCCAATCACAGCTCTAAAAAAAATTACTAACAACAAAAAATAAAAATATGACTTTTTTTTTTTTTTAAAGGTATATATGCCTAGGACTTCCCTAAAACAATTATCACCTAAAGCAACAACTAAAAATGATGCCTTTCACATTTTTAAATTTTTTTGTTGACATTTATATTGAAAATTTATTTATTTAACTTTTTGAGGTCTTAATCCTTCTTATGACATAATCAATTTAAGGTAAAATTTTATCAATTTTAATTTTGAATGACTTTTTTATGGGGAAACAACAATTACAAGTATTCTTAATAATATTTTGTAAGAAATGCATAAAATCTAATCATTTTATATAATTTAGTACATCAATTAGACTGCTTTCTTCATTAGTTTGAGGGGAAAATGGTTTGAAGAAGCAAAAAAAAAAATTAGTATTATGTTTTATTTCGACAGTGGGAAAATAATCTCATTTTAATGGTGGTAGTTTCTTATGTGTATTGTATAATTTTTTTTTTATGTTTGGTACAAGTCTTTTTTGTGTGTTAAACTTGCACCAAAAAAATATCTACCTATAATATAATTAATATAATTATTTTAAGACTGTTTCACTTATTTATAATTTTTTTTACAAATAAAAAAGTGTCAGAAGAGAGAGAGAGAATAGGTTAATTTTATCAGAGAAGATAATCTTTTAATCATCTATGTCTCCACTAATAAGAAAATTACGTCTAAAAATCAAGTAGGTAATATTTTCTTTAGTAATGATACATAACTCTAAAATAGTAGCTATAATGGGAGTTCTAATGAGGTGTGAGAGAGAGAGAGAGAGAGAGAGAGAGAGAGAGAGAGAGGACTGTGGACCCATTCTTCACATGGACACTCTTAGCATCATTAAAGCTGTATTAGAGCTCTTAAATTACAGCTCCCAAATATTATTCTAATTTCCTTATATACATTGTTACTTTAGGTCATGTTTGATTCACAAGATTAATAGTGAAGTATTAATAATCATATTAAATTAGCGTGGTATTCACTATCCAATAGGATTAATATTCATTGGATTAATAATCCCACCCTTACCCCATTACTAATAATCCTACAAATTTGTTGGATTAATTATCCATTGGATTAATAATCCTAAACCAAAATGTTAAAACAAACATAGGATAATTGAGCCTACGGATTAATAATCCTGATCCCATACTCTAATCCACCCAATCAAACATGCTTTTAGTACATTGTTTTTTCTTTTTTCCCATTCTTCAATTTCACATTACATCCATAGTTTGATAGAAAATATACAACAATTGGGAGACTTTTTCTGAGTTAGTGTGCCTATTTCAACTTATATATATATTATAGGTGGCTATCGGCCTGATGACCCACCTAACTCAACTCGATATCTTTAGAACTTGCAAAAAAATTTAGCCAATATGGACAAGTTAGACAAAAAAAATTAACCCATTTAATTTTCAGACTAGACTAGAGATAAAAAGTTTTATTAGCCCATTTAATGGATATTTGGCCAAAAGTCCCTCATTGGTCCCCTTTAAAATGAAAAGGGCAGTCCAAACTTTTTTAATTTATTAGCCCTTGGAGAAGAAGCACCTCTTTCGTCAAGAACAAACAAATTTGTTTCTATTTTTTTTTTTTAAATGGTAATCTTCACTTAATAACAACTTTTATATTTCAAACTTTAAAATGATACTCCGATGATTTTTTTTATCTATATATTAATTTTTAATAAAATTAATAGTTTTAGAATTCTCTCGTCAAAATCTATTAAAACAATTTCATGTTGGTTATGAAATTCTTTTTAAAAAATCGTATATTTTTCCTATTGAAACTAACGTTAACTGTAAAATTTTATTTGAATCAATGTAAAATTTTACTGTGAAACAGAGAAAAAGTTTATTGTTTATGTCAACTACGTTGGTAAATTTTTTTTTATGAATTTCGTAGTTAACTTGAATTTTGTTCGATAGATCTTGAAGAGGGGATTTCAAAAATACTAATTTTATTAAAATTTGACATCTAAATAAAAGTTATATTATTTTAAAATTTAACATATCAAATTCGTCAAAGGATATTGTGGTAATAGTTATGTGTGCTAAACTTTTTAAGAAAAACTATTTGTGATTATGCTTATTGCATTAAAGTTTTATTATAATGAGATTTTGACTAAATCCCCCATTAAAAAATATTAATTTTAACTTTTGTATTATTCAATTATAAAACAAATTAGAAAAATAATAAAAAAAATACATATTCTATAACTTAAACTAAAACACTTCTTACAAGGTTTTATTTATTTTATAATTGATTTTATTAATATTTAATTCTAAATAATTATTAAAAACATTTAAATAATTTAATAGATCTTGAAGATGAAAAAATAAATTAATTAATAGTTCATATTTATTTAATTAAGTGGGTGGTGTACGAGCACGGAATAATATCTCATATAATCCTATTAATCAAGTTTGCACTCCTCCAAACATCATCGCTTTACTACCTGAAAGCACAAACGTAAGCTAGTCAGTGGGTGTATGCCGGAAACCTCTTCGATGCCTAAATCAGCAAAATAGACAAGAGACACAAAAGCTCTGTGTATTTGAGAGTCAGAATTGCAATGCCTGTGCATAGGTCCTATCATGAGCTTTTATAGATTCCGCCAGGCACAATTCTAGTAGGACTCTACCTCTCCTTAGTAAATTCCTCCTAGAAATCACACACCTAGAATAATGCTTATCCTTGAAACACCCTTTTCACTGCAAGACAAGTGAGATGGCCTAATACTCTACTCGGCTGACTATACTTAAACCGAGCTATCTTGTGCTTCTACTCCTTTGACAGAGCTGTGCAACCCCAACAGTTTATGCGTCTATCCAGCCAGGCTATCCCTAGCTCAGCCATCGCACCACTCCGGTTTATGTTGTAAGCTACACTCGAATAGCTAGGCCCAAAATCTATAATCGAGCTATTTCCAGCTTGGCCCAACAAGCGGCCCGTCCTAAGAAGACATCCTCACCTAGCTTGGCCCAATTCTTCTACAAATTACCCTCTCAATTCCCCCTTAATTCCATCTGCAAAACATAATTGGGATTATTATCTTCCAAAGCCAAGCTAAATGTACTCAATTCAACCGAGCTAAAACTATTAGTTCACTCTTACAATCTGCTCAGTTCTAACGTGTCTCATCAATCACTTAGCACGTTCTCTACCACCTCTTAAATCATGGGACACATGGCAGGCCTCCACTAGTGTCGTACCTACAGTACAGCCGTCACCCACCACCAAAATTTGAAACGGCCCCGCCTTTTTACATTTTCCAAATATGTAAAGTCAATTTCACTATTCATCTTTACACTCCCACTGTTCATCTTCATTCCCTCTCACACTCGAAGCTGCATACTCCCCACTGTTCATCTTTATTCCCTTTCACACTCTGAGCTGCTCAATAACGCCTCATGTCTGCCGCTGTTGCTGGAACTCCATTTGTTGACCAATACCAGACGTTTTGCTCAAAACCCGTAAGTTCCTCGCACTTTCTTATATTTTCTATGAAAATGTTCAAGTTGTTCTTCAAGTTCTTGATGCTTGATTACCGAACCTAATCATAAGCATAATAAAATGACGTCATCTTAGCTAAAAAATGGCTATAGCACCCCCCAAAACTCCATACTCTAGGAAGACCTACTATTAGAACTGAAACCAGATAAGAATTGTCATTTGGATCAAAATGATATAGTGATCAAACTAAGAACTTGTTTGTGACCCATCCGAAAAACAAGGACCGAGCTGAGGCTTGTTGTCCATAACTGAGATAAAAAACTTGGCCCTCAGGCCGAGCCGAGCAAAAACCTTACCCACTCGTTAACCAAACTAACATATGCTCTTGCCATAGCCCGATCAATCACTGGGGTGTAATACTTTTATTTCTCACTTTGCAGACTAGGTTGGCTAGGCACACCTTCCCCATACCACCTGGTGGTGCTGCTCAACCATGCTATCAACCTTTCTAGTTCAACCGAACTACGTCTTTTAAGTTATTTCTGATAGACCGACTCCCATGGGCAAGTATCGCTTCTTGGTGAGTTCGCCTGGCTCCATAGCTGAGTTCCGAAGGGACTACAACATCCCCGATGACGTACAATTCGAGCTAGCTGAGCTGGACATCATGCCCTGGGGCAAACCAGGCTTTGTCCCATTCACACTACTATATATTGTAGAGGGTAGACTCCGGTTCCCAGTCTAACCCCTTATCTGCAAATTTCTTAAGCAAACCAGACTATGCCCTACTCAATTATCCACCAATACGTACCGAATAATAAATGGCATCGCCGAACTCAATCTCTGCATTGGTCTCAACCTCGGACTGGCCGAGCTTTCCACCAATATTCGCTTGGCCAAAATGACGACGATTGGGTCTATTACCTTAGAATCAGAAAAGGCTGAGAGAAAATTATCAAGAGAACACCAAACAAAGACCTCAACGACGACGACTTTCTCTGGGTGTTTGGAAATTTTGAAAACCAAGAAGCCCAGATACTAGGCTACAACATCAACTGGAATAAAGGAACAGTTGGTAAAGATAGTCCGGTTTCCTTTTCTTTGCTATTTTAACACCAGCCGCACTAACCCTTGTATTTTTCTTCATTGATAGATTTGAACTAACTTAAAGCAAATTACGCTTATACCGATCAAAACGCCCTTCGAGCCACGCTTCGCTACTGCAACCGAGATTGGACTGGGCTCTTAAATTTCGAGCTGACCTATCGTTATAGTGGTAAAAGGAAGACCAAGGTCACAGACTTCGTCCTCGAGTCATCACCTAAGCTAGATCCAAATCTCCTCCAAATCAATCTCATTTCTCTTACTGAATAGCAAGAAATGGCCAAAATGTGAGCTATTCGTGCCCTGATCACCGAACAGACCTCAACTTCCAACACTGAGGTCTACACCAAAAGTGTCTTCCTGCTAGCCGACAAGAAGTGACACAAAAATCTAACTGAGCTGAAGGCGATTCGCTCCGCGACCAAGTCCCTGATATTGGTAAAGTCTGAAATTCCTTCTACTCAATAATTTTTATCAATCTTTATGTGTGGTTTTAGCTAACCATTTTAAATGTTGCGTAGGCCGTGCAAAAAAACCAAGTGGCTCACAAACGTGTCCTTGAGCTACGAAAAACGGCTAGGGTAGCTATTGTAGAAACAAGCTCCAAAGAGGCTGAGCTAAACGCCCTAAAGACAACTCTAGCCAAGCTAACTGTCGAAAAAGAAAGGCTAGCTGAGTTGGTCAATGCGACCGAGGCAGACAAACAAAAAGCCCTGGCCAAGAAAAAAGACCGCTACTTGCGTGAACTCGCAAAGATAGAAAAGAAAAAGAATGCCGAGATCCAAGAGCTGAAGAAGAATATGGAAGACGCGGAGGACCAGGGTTTCAAGGAGAGCAAAAAACCCTACGTCCAACAATGTAAAGCGGCCAAAGACATCTTTTTTAAGTGTGGCTGGAAGGCTACAACTGAAAAGCTCAGCCCCAGGCGCACGACTCTCCTCCTCCCGACTTTATACCGAGCTACATGACGGACTACACCAATGTCGTCTAGCAGAAGTCCCGTCAAGAGGAGGAGGAGGAGATCCCAAATCCAATTGACGCTCCTCCCACAAACACTGACCTCAGTCGCTAGGCTTCATTGCTCATTCGGGTGGATCTGCCCAACCAAACCGTGCCATGTTTGTTTGACGGAGAGGCTGTGACCGATCTAACACAAGAAGATGAAGAGGCCGGCCTGCCAAATAGTGAAGTCCATGGTGACTTGAATGCTGAGCTAAATGACATTTTTGCCTGATCATGATGGAACTTGTCCTCTTCTATTTTTGCTATGTAACAGGGCTATATGCCCCACCTTTTGTAATCAACTTCCAAGTAATGAAAAATTTCTCTCTTTTTGTTCGGTTACTGTGTTTCTACTTCATTGTTGTGCATCTTTTTGACTGCATGTCTAGCCGAACTAATTGGCTCGGCATTACCTTATCTTACCAACCTCTTTGGCCGAGGTAAACATCGCAGCTAAAGAGTCTACAAAAGTGTTGGTCAAACCTGCCAACCTTCATTAGCCTAGATCCTAATCTTGGCTAAAGAGTGCAAAAAATTTATGTCGGTCAAACCTGCCAACCTTCTTTACCCTAGATCTTTATCTCGGCTAAAGAGCACAAAAAATTTATGTTGGTCAAACCTATCAACCTTCTTTAGCCTAGATCTTTATCTCGACTAAAGAGTACAAAAAATTTATGTTGGTCAAACCTACCAACCTTCTTTAGCTTAGATCCTGATCTCGGCTAAAGAGTACAAAAAGTTATGTTGGTCAAACCTGCCAACCTTCTTTAGCCTAGATCTTTATCTCGAAAAGAGTACAAAAAATTGTGTTGGTCAAACCTACCAACCTTTTTTAGCCTAGATTCTGATCTTGGCTAAAGAGTACAAAAAATTTATGTTGGTTAAACCTGCCAACCTTCTTTAGCCTAGATCCTAATTTCGGCTAAAGAGTACAAAAGTTTTGTTGGTCAAACCTGCCAACATTCTTTAGCTTAGATCCTTATCTCGGCTAAAAAGTGCAAAAAATTATGTTGGTCAAACCTGCCAATCTTTTTTAGCAAGATCCTGATCTTGGGTAAAGAGTGCAAAAAATTTATGTTGGTCAAACCTGTCAACCTTCTTTGCCCCCCAGTTGGGCAAAGAGTCCAAGAAACAATACAAATAGAAAATTGTAACAAAAAAAAGGTCTACATGTTTTATTGAATGTTTAAAGAAAATTACAAGAGTAAAAAGGTAGAAATAAAATACTTTGAGATTGGTCGTGTTCCACAGCCTTGGGATAGCTCGGGCGTCCACGTCTTCGAGGTGGTAAGCTCCTTTTCTAGCTAAACCCACCACTTTGTATGGCCTCTCCCAGTTGGGCCCCAGTTTGCCATCCTCATGCACCAAAGTGTTTCCCATTACTTTGCGTAGCACTCACTCTCCCATCTTGAATTACCTCAGATGCAACGCCTTGTTATATTTTCTAGACAGTTCCTATTGATATGAAGCGATGTGGATCAGTGCCCTTTCTCTTCTTTCTTCGGCAAGATCTAACTCCAAGGCTATGGCCTCTTTATTCAAATCGGGATCGAAATTTTCGCTTCTAATAGTGGGGAGGCCAACTTCCAGTGGGATCACTGCCTCCATGCCATAAGCCAAAGAAAAATGCGTTTCGCCAATCGATCGGCTAGGTATAGTTCAGTACGTCCATAAGACGTGAGAAAGTTCTTCAGCCTATTTCCCTTTTGCTTTTTCTAGCCTTTTCTTTAAACCATCTAAGACTACTTTGTTGGAGGCTTCAGCCTGGCCGTTGGCTTGGGGGTAGGCCGGCGTGGAGTTGTAGAATTTGATTTTATGCTCTTCACAAAAACTCCTGAAGATTCTTCCATCAAATTGAGTGCCATTGTCAGATATCAAGGCCTTGAGAATTCCAAACCGGGTTATGATATTTTTCCAGACAAACTTCTTTACATCCTTTTTCTTTGATGGATGCAAGCGCCTCAACCTCCACCCATTTTGTGAAGTAGTCTGTTGTCGCAATAAAGAACTTTATGTTGCCCGCTGCGGTTGGGAATTGTCCCACTATGTCTAAGCCCCACATTGCAAAAGGCCAAGGGCTGGTTAAAGGTAAGAACTCTCTAGTTGGTTAATGGACTTGATGCTCGAGCTTCTGACATTTCTCACATTTCTTGACAAACTTCTTTGCGTCTACTTACATGTATGACCATCAATACCCTTGTGAAATAACTCGGTAGGCTAGAGATCTCCCTCATTGATGACTTCCACAAATGCCCTCATAGATTTCAAATAAGAATGTTTCAACCTTGCTAGGATGGACACACGTCAAGTACGATCCTGTAAAGGACTTTTTGTTCAATGCTAGCGATGGAAAGATCCAAAATCACTGCTGTTTCGCCCTAATCTTGTTGGTCTCTTTCTTCTCCTCTGGTAAAATACCATCTTTTAAGAACACCATGATTGGGTCCATCCATTAAGGGCCTAGCTTGGCACAGCATACTGTAGACATCTCATTTTTGACCGACCTTAAGACTCAGACGTCACCGATTGAGCGCTTGGTGATGTTGCATATCGTGCTCGTTCAGAGGTTTCAGAGTCTCAGCTGCGAGCCTTGCCTCCGAACTTCCAGACTCTTGCATGCTTTGCCTCGGTTTGCGAACCAGGCTCTATTTTCTCTGTTTTCTCTTCCCAAAGGAAAGGAGAGGTCTCATAGATCATCTCTCAGTGGTAGTAGGCTACGTTTCGTGGTCGTAGGCCATTTTGCCCGTTTGGAGCCCGGTTTTCGATTTTTTTCGGAGCCGTTGGTCGTGTGCCTCGGTTCGAGACCGCTTAACCCCCTCCGTTTGCTCTGGTTTTTGGCACATACCTTATTTCCTCCCTTTTGAGGGACACTGTGGTCCGAGAGACCAACTTCGTGGTCGAACACCACTTCCGGTGCCTAACAGTCAGTTTTCGGGGCCCCGGGCTGCACGTTTCGGGCCCCGACCTTCATTTTGCATCGTTTTGAGTTCATTTTTGGTGGAGAGCTTATTTTCACTGTTAGGAAGGTCGTAGAAGGGTGGGAGGCCAGTAATTGTTCTGACAACCAGTTTTATTCCTCCATCGCCGTCCGTCGCCCATTTTTCTCACTTGAAAGCCAATGTTGACCACCCTAAAGCCACTTTTTCTAGCCCTAAACCACATATTTGTGTTGTACACACCTGGAAGACCACCAATATCACATGGCCGGCCAGTAATTGTGTGTGACCCTTTTGAACCCCTCCTAAAAGTGGCCTTTTCTCTCTCCTGGTTCACTTTCTCCAGTTTTTGACCACATGGTTGTGTTGTGCACACATGGGAGGCCCTCTTTTTGGCATGGCCGGCCATTAATCTTCATTGACCCTTTTGACCCTTGGCCGGCCGGCCATGGGGAAGGCCGGCCGGCCACCTAAACCCTAGAAAAGTAGCCGGCCATAATCCCCACCCCCTGTTCCTTTCAAATGTACCCTCTGTTTCCCCCCAGATTTTGTATCCGGGGGGGCCAACTTTTTGGGGGGAAATTTGAATTCCATTTCCCCCCCTTTTCTTCTCCCTTTTTTGCTTATATAACCAGCACTCCCAGCTGTGTTTGGGGGGCTGGAAAAATTGCCTAAGAGCTTTGCATACATACACCTTCCTCTCCCTCTCTTCCAACCTTCAAACCCTCAAGCCCTACACCCTTTACTCTACAAGCCATAGCACCATACCTCCAACCTCCATTCCAGCCACTTGGAGCTGTTTTCCAGAGCTGAGAAGCAACATTTCTTGGTCCAAAGGCAAAACAAGAATCAATAGCCTTCTGAAGCTTGGCACGCATTCCAAGAATAAGTGCAAACAGAGGCTAACTGGGGCATCACCATGGATTTCCGCGCAAGGCAACCCGGACATGCATCATTCATCATCTGGAGAAGAGTCAAGGCAGTCCCTAGCTTGCATGCTAGTTTATTGCTTTCCTTAGTTAATTTGTTAATTAATTAGGGATTTGTACATATTTGGACTGTATTATTCATTTGGGCTGTACTATTCATTTGGGACTGTATATTATTTTATTCGGACCCTCTGGGCAAGAGCATAATTGTAATAAGTGTGCGTGAGTGTGATGTATGTCTTCCAACCCCACGTCTTTCTTCCCTTTTATTTACCTGCTTATAATGGTTAGATTAGGGCATGTTTCAATTAGCATACAGTATGATAGCATGTTTGCATTCATTCATCTATTTTGCGTGCACTGGGCTTGGCGCATCATACTAACTGCATTTGTATTTCAATTCCAAATTGAATACTTGATAGCTGTTGCATCTCATATGCCATGTTTAGAATAGCTGAGCCTGCAATAGTTGCATTTTTGCATGTGTTGCATTAGGCATTTCTGTATACTTAGGATCATGCATGGATTTCTAATCGGTTTCTGTTTTGGCTTGGAGTACTCGGTGAGTTTTTATGCTTTAGCATCCTTGCATGCGTGTGAGTGACTGCCATGAATAGCATGCTTACCATGAGGTTATGTGCTTATGTGATATAACTGCCTGAATGCTTGTGGGTGAAGGTTGAGTTATTTGGATTGGAACAATTCATCAAATGTTTGTTTTAAGCCCACTAGATAGTGGCAAAATCATGTTTTCTAAGCCCACCCAAGGGTGACAAATCCACGTCTTAGCCTACCTGCGGGTAGCACCATCAAACCATTTTCAAACAAACAAACATGAAATGTTTTGTTCCAATTCAGGCGACCCAGTCTATACTTGTATGTTGTGCGCATCACATAGTAAATCTAGGCTAATAACCGGAATAAGAGCACACAAAGTTTTCAAAACTAGATATCATGGTTAGTAGAGACCGATCTTTGATCGGGCGAGTGGGGGTGCTCACGAAGTGACCTTCCCTAATCGTACCCAAGTTCCCGAGCCGAGGCAACTTTGGTGATGACGGACACGTGGCCTTAGGCAAACGAATCATGGTTTCCTAAATTTCCCAAAAATCAAATATTTAGGTAGCGACTCTGTATCTGGCAAAACAATCCATGTTTGACACTTCTTTTCTAAAAATCTGCTTTCTCAAAACGATTTGCCGGATTTGGACTCTTTGGTTCAGATTAAGAACCGTGACAAAAATTGAGTCCGAGCTGTAGCGAGGTCCCCCCGCGGGCTTGTCTATACATACCTTGGCTGTTTCTGGTTCCTCAATGCTTGATCTTGGCAGGAAGTCCACTAGCAATGGGCATGGGACAGATATATCCACCATTGACGCGAAACTGGCCAGTTCATCTGCCTTGCTATTTTCTTCTCGGCCGATTTTTTCTATCCTCACCACTTCGAACTTCATGATCTCCTTTTTGACCAACTGTTGGTACTTGGCCATTCTATCATCTTTTGCCTCATAATCGCCCGAAATTTAATTCACTACTAATGAGGAGTCCCTGTACACCACTAGCTTGGTGGCCTTCATTTGGCAAGCTGACTTCAAACCAGTTAACAATGCTTCGTACTCCACCTCGTTATTGGATGCTGGAAAACCGAGGTTGATTGTCTATTCAATGGTTAAGCCATCTGGTGAGATGAGGACTATCCCAAGTCTAACCCTATGCCTATTAGACACTCCATCCACAAAGAGTTTCCACATCTCCTACAATCAACTTCCAGCATGTGGAGGGATCTGAGGACGCTTTAGGATTAGGGATGTTGACGATGCCTTCTTTTTTGCCTTTGTTCGTCGTTAGGATTTGATCATCTCTGCCTGGCTATCCCAACACTTCACTTTCAGGCCCCTCCTTGCTTATAGTAGTGCGGCTTTCCCTCTTCCCTCCTATAGTAAGGCTAAATGATTCGCTGTGCAGTTCAACGACTTGCTGAGGGGGCTACGCAATTCCTATAGCATTTTCCTCCATTTACTCGGTTGCCTCAGTCAAGTCAACTGGGCAAACATAATGACTTCTTGGGGCAAACTCGGCTACGAAGTCTGCCAAAGCTTGGGCTTTTATGGCGATTCTTGGCTGAAACTTGATGTCAAAGTATCCTAACTCCACGGCCCACTTTAATATTCGCCTCAAAAAATCCGTCCTCTCAAACAAGGCTTTAAGGGGAATGTTGTTAGTATCATCACAGTGTGCGCATGAAAGTAGTGTGACAATTTTCTTGAAGCCATCATCAAGGCTAAAGCCAACTTCTTTACTGGCAAGTATCTCGTTTCGGCACCTAGTAAGGTTTTTCTCACATAAAAAATGGACAAATGTTGTATTCACTCGGCCCGCACCAATATTGCGCTAACTGGGTGTTGAGAAACTACTAAGTAAAGGAAAAGCTCCTCTCCTGGCAATGGGGTTGCCAATAGTGGTGGAGAGGTCATATATTCTTTTAAGCTCTCCAGAGCTCAGTCGCATTCGTCGTCCCACTCAAACTTGGCCTTAAGTGCTTGGAAGAACGATCGACACTGGTTTGACGACCGACTCATAAATCGATTTAGCGCGACAGCTAGACCCGTGAGATGTTGTACTTCCTTGGCTATGTTGGGCCTCTCCAGATATTAAATGGCTTTGATCTGAGAGGGGTTGACTTTTATACCTCAGTTGGTTACTAGAAAGCCAAGAAAATTGCCTGACCTTACGCCAAACGAGCATTTGGATGTGTTCAGTCGCAGCTTATGGGTTTTCAAAATTTGAAACATCTTAGCTAAGTCCTTAAGATGGTCTCCTTCACTCTTTCTCTTGACTACCATGTCGTCTATGTAAGTTTCCATTGTTTTGCCTAACAATGGCTCGCACATTTTTGTGACCATTCTCTGGAACGTTGCCCCTACATTCTTTAGGCCAAAGGGCACGACCTTATAGCTATACAATCCCCTAGGTGTTATAAAGGAGTGACTTCCTAGTTCGGTTCAAACATAGCGATCTGATGATATCCACTTGGGATAGTAAACATCTCTGATTGCCCCTACCTCCAGCAAGTTTCCCACTTCCTCAGCCACTATCTTCGCGTGGTGATGTGTCGATCGATGCGTTCACTGTATTATTGATCTGGTCGTCGGGTGGACATTGAGTTAATAGTAGATGAAAGTTGGGTCAATGCAAGGGATGTCATATGGTGTCCAAGCAAAGACCTCGATGTTAGAGATCAAGAATTCCACGATTAATGTTCTCTCGGTGCTGGACAAAGATGAGCCAAGCAGAAATTACTTCTCTGGGACCTTTTCGTCTACTCTGACCTCCACCGAATCTTCTATTGCTTTTTGTTTGGCTTCTTTGCTGACGTCAACGAATAACCCAGTGCTTTATGGCTCTTCTACCATTTATACGAACCTTTTGGCAGCTTGGGTATCGTACACTGTCACGAAGCATTGCTGGGACATGATTTGGTCTCCTAAGACCTCCTCAATCATTCTGGCTTTGTTAGGGAATTGCATCACTTGGTAGTAAGTTGATGCTACTGCTCACATGGCGTGCAACTATGCTCTTCCCAAAATTATATTGCAAGTGGAAGAGACTTTCAACACCCAGAACTTCACTTGCTTTGACATCATTCCAGTTTTGACCGGCAAAATTATCTTGCCAACTGGCCATTCTGGCATTGAGTTGAAACCGACCAAGGGAGATATTGTAGGTGCTAAATCTTTGTCCTCCAATTTGAGTTGCTTAAAAGTCTCATAGTACATTATCTCGCACGCTAACCTTGATCTATCAAGATCCGCTTAATATTAAAATTCTTGATGCGCAAAGTAACCACTAGTGCATCGTTGTGAGGGCTTTGCAACCGTGCTAAGTCCCTGTCGGAAAAGGTGATGACGTTTTTCTCTTCGATATTCCCTTTTTTCACAACAAGTTGTACACTTTGTATTTCCCTCATATGCTCTACCTTCTTTATCATCTCTCTCAGTTGGCATTCTCATTCAGGCTCAATGGTCCCATGTATCACATTGATTACGCCTTGAGGTGGTCTGTCTATGGGCATCCCATCTAGCCTATTCTAGTTCTGGGAAGCTGGCTGAACTCCTTTTTCAATATACTGGTCCAAGTGGCCTGCGGCCACTAACTCCTCCAGATATTGCCTCAATGGCGTACAGTTTTCAGTTCGATGCCCTTTTTCATCATGGAAGGTGCACTAGTATCTGTCGTCGTAGCCTCTCTGCGCTTCTCCTAACTTGGCTGGCCGCCGAACGAAGGGTTCATCACGTATCTAGCTAAGAATTCAATAGATATGCTTATTGAACACCGTGGTTATAGCAGTGCGAACTCTCAACTTTCGTGTCTAGGAGTCCTCACCCTTTGGTCATCTACCTCGACCATTTTTGTTTGATCATCCCTCCTGGCCAACCGTGTTAACTTTTGTCGTGGATATTCTATCCGACATTATTGTTGTGCCGGACTTTGCTTTGGCCCGCGTGCTATCTTCATCTACCTCGATATGCTAATGCACTCTCTCCATCAAGGCTTCCATTGTAAGGGATGGCGTCATTGTCATTGAATCCCTCAATTTATTGCCCACCGATAAACCTCGTTTATACTGCGCGATAGCTAGGTTTGTAGGGCAATCTCCGATCTGATTAAAAGTCTCCCAATATCGATTGTTATAAGACTTTAGCATTTTTTTCTCGCCTATGTCGATGGAGAGCGGCTAGTCTATCTTCACCGATGTCTTGGTGTTTGTCTTAAACATCGTAACAAACACCTCTGCAAGTTGCGCCCATGAAGCTATGCTGTCTTCTAGCAACCTCTCAAACCAAGTCAAGCCCAGATCACCTAAGCTTAAGGGAAACAGGATACACATTATAGCCTTGTTCCGTCAATAAATGGCCATCACCTGGTGAAAGTGGCGAAAGTGCATATAGGGGTCTGACTTTCCCTCATAAGTTGTGAACTTAGGCTGGTGGAAGCCTAAGGATAATGGTGCGTTCTCTATTGCTGAAACGAACGGCGAACTCTACAACCTTGCGAACGCTTTACCTGCTGGTTTGTAAGAAAGGCGCAGCATTGGCATTCCAACCTCGATACTTACATGTGTCCAAGGTGCTAGCCGCTGTAGAGAAGAAATCCTTTGGGGGTTGCGTGCTTGGGTGTCTTCTCTTCTTCGAGCCCTTTCTTCCAGCACGGTCAACAAGTCCGCAGACGTAAGTAACTCGATGTGCTGAGAGGTCGTTTGATGCGTATGCAAGGGTCGATAGTTGCTTCCCTCTGTACAAGACCTTTCAATCCTCATTCTCTCAGACCTAGAGTAATGAGTCTTGGAGGTTCTTGATTGTGTATCGCCTATCTTGAGGCTTCTGCTTTCATATTGTGATGGTGTGACTTGCTTGTTACGATCTCCTGAGTGGTGAGAACGCGTTCTACCTTCGCGAATCTATTCTCTGGCTACCCCTTTACCCGTCATCTGGTGATTCATTGTCTCCATGTCATCGCCATTCTCTGTATCAATTTGTCTTGCTCTTTCACGTGATCTTCCAGAACCTGAGGATCTGTGATACCCCTGTTCTGTAGTATGCTAATTGGTCCTTAATACGAATGTGATTATGTGTTTTGATGTGATTTTGCGTGCCATTTGTATAGATATATGTGGTTTTGAATTTCTATCTATTCACCGTAGAAATATCTATTTGATTATCTATTTTGGAAATTAAATTGAAGGCCTTATCGGCCACAGAATCCAAAATTGATTACGCCATTGTGATTGGCGTAATTTTTAGAGCCTACGGTGAAATTTAATTGAAAATTGATTCGGGTCAGATTAAATCGATTAAATTGATGAATTAAGTGTCCAAATATTTTATAATGAAATAATGTGTTGAGTGGGGCTAAAAAGGGGCCTTATTATAATCAATTCCTCTCCCTTATATCATTTTGGCTGATGCTAACTCAAGAGAGACAGGAAAGGGTCGACCTTAGAGAGAGAGAGGGAGAGAATTGTGTAGTTTTGGCTCAAGGCTTGGAAATCTTGAAGATTAAGTCCAAGAATTGACTAGAGTTTGGAAGATTAAGCTCCTTGGTGAGTAATTCATGTATTTTAGTTATCATCTTGTGATTCAAGTTTGAAAGAGGGTCAAGAACATAGATTAGTTTGATGATAAGGAAATTGAGTTGAATTTGTTATAATGAAGACCCATATGTGCATGTATGTGTGTAATTGCTTTGAGTATTGCATGTTTGAGCTCAAAGGGTATGATCCTTGTAAATTTGTAGTTGAAGCTCATGTTTTGATTACCTTTTCATCATCTAAGTTGAGAGTAAGGGTTATATAGCACATGCATGTACAATTCATGAGAATATGTGCTTGAATGCATGAATTTGTTATGTTAGAAAGAGTTTGATGGAAGATTGGGGCATGCATGTGATTTATTTGTGAAATTGAGTTTCATTGGGTTGTAATTTGGGGTTTATACCATGTTAGTATAATTATATTTGAGATTTGAGCCATTGCATGCAAGAAATGTTAGCTTGAAGGTCAAATTTGAGCTTAAGAACACAATCTAGGAAACCCAGAATTTTGATGTCCGCTCGAGCGGGGTAATGGCCGCTTGAGTGTGAAAAACGTGCTCCCAGTACTTTTTGCAGACTTGGTGTCCGCTCGAGCGGGGGAGCTACGTAGACAGGCCTTCCGCTTGAGCGCCCTATTTCACGCCCGAGCGTATTTTTCATGCAACCAGTACTTTTGCAGGGCTTAAGGGTCCGCTCGAGCGGTGCAGTCCACGCTCGAGCGGAGACCCTGTTTTCTGAAATTTTGTTTTCACATTCAATGTTTCGTTTTCCGTTCTCTTTCACTTGCAAGCACTCTTAGGCATGTGTTAAGCATTGTAAATGAGTTAAAGAGATAAGAACAAGGCCTAAAGAGGAATATGTGAAATAAGGAACGGATTGAATTGTTAATGACCCTTTTGTATTCATGAAATGTGTAGGGTCGAGCTCTAGGGCGAACCAACCAACCGATCACTGTGAGTAATATTTTATCAAGATATCTGAAATATACTGTTGTCTAATTGCTCACTTCTATGTAAGTTTTATAAGTTCGTTGATTCAATTGGTGGACAACGTTTTGACATCAATGAATGGACCGAAGGTCGTTTTGACATAAATGAATGGACCGCAGGTCGTTTTGACATAAATGAATGGACCGCAGGTCGTTTTGACATAAATGAATGGACCGAAGGTCGTTTTGGCATAAATGAATGGACCGAAGGTCGTTTTGGCATAAATGAATAGACCGCAGGTCGTTTTGACATAAATGAATGGACCGCAGGTCGTTTTGATATAAATGAATGGATCGAAGGTCGTTTTGACATAAATGAATGGACCGCAGGTCGTTTTGACACAAATGAATCGGCCAAAGGCCGTTTTGACATGAATGAATGGGCCAGAGGCCGTTCTATCATGAATGAAAGTCTGAATGGGCCAAAGGCCAATTTGTCATTTAAATGGGCCAAAGGCCAGTTTGACACGAGTGATAGTTTGACATAAATAATAGTTTGACACGAATGATAGTTTGATATAAGTAATAGTTTGACAAGAATAACAGTTCGATCTGAATAATAGAATGAATGGGCCAGAGGCCGTTTTGACATGAATGAATGGGCCAAAGGCCATTTTGACATGAACGAAAGTCTGAATGCGCCAAGGGCCAGTTTGTTATGGAAAGATAAATGGGCCAAAGGCCAGTATGTTTGGAACCACAGTCACTTGACCTAAATTATGTATATATATGTTAAATAGAAATACGAATTGGGCCCAAGGCCGTTTGGAGCATGTTGTTCTACATATCGTTTGTATAACTTTTGTATTTGATATTATTCATTGGGCTATCCCTCACGCTCATTCATGTGTTTGTAGGTGAGCCAAGAGAAGTCCAAACCCAGTCCCAGTGAAGTCTGTCCAGAATAACAAAGGTTTTGGAGAGTCAGCCCTTGTGTCTCACGTACGAGACCCGTCTTTGCCATTTTGTTATGTATTATATTTTGTCATGTGGGCGAGGACTTTGTGTATATCTGTATATAGTTGAGATGGGTTGACTTAGACTCGAATGATCCTGTTGTGCAGAACTTTTTGGTACTATGTTTTTGTTGTGAGTTATTAACGTGCATATGTATGGTTTGTTTTGATGTGCATATAAGCACGGCTCTATGGATAAAGTTTAAAATTTTTGCTTCCGTTGGCCCCTATACTTTGACGAGTTACGTCTGTTTTGGTTTGAAGCCGTAGGTAATCTCAGGATTACTGGCCGGTTATGTCCTTGACCCATAGGGGCGGGTTCGGGTCATGACAGGATCCATCATCTGTCTCTGGTTATCAGGACTTTGAAAGCGATGAGGACTTGAGCCCCGTCTTTCTCGCACGTCTCTCTGTGGGTTCTGTCATTGGAGATCCAATTTGCTATGGGTGAGACAAAAGCCAAACCCTCACGCCTCTTGTCCCCTTCCGGGTTTGCCCATCAATAACAGAATGTGGCGAGTCTTCGTTATGCATCATTGAAATTAATTGAAGGAAAACTCAGTCAAAAGGCTTATTCTTTGTCGTGTTCCCACAGACGGCGCTAATTGTACGAGCATGGAATAATCTGTCTCGTATAATCCTGTTGACCAAATTTTCACTCCTTCGAACGTCGTTGCTTTACTATCTGAAAATACAAACGTGAGCTAGCCAGCGGGTGTGTACTGGAAACCTCTCTGATGCTTAAGTTAGCAAAATAGACAATAAACACAAAAACTATGTGTATTTAAGAGTCGGAATTGCAATACATGTGCATAGGTCCTATCATGAACTTTTATAGATTCTGTCTGGCACAATCCTAGTAAGACTCTAACTCTCCTTAGCAGAGTCCTTCTAGGAATCACACACCTAGGATAATGCTTATCCTTGAAACACCCTTCTCACTGCAAGCCAAGTGAAATGGCCTAATACTCTGCTCGACTGACTATACTTAAACTGAGCTACCTTGTGCTTCTACTTCTTTGACCATGCCGTGCAACTCCAACAGTTTATGCGTTTATCTAGCTAGGTTATCCCTAGCTCGGCCATCGCGCCACTCTGGTTTGTATTGCAAGCTACACTCGGATAGTTAGGCCCAAAATCTATAACCGAGCTATTCCCAGCTCGGCCCAACCCGCGGCCCGTCCTAAGAAGGCATCCTCACCTAGCTTGGCCCAATTTGTCCACAAATTACCCTCTCAGGTGGATATGGGATTTAGACTTTCTTTTAAGGTCAGGCTCGAGATGGCTAGGTTAGACTCGATGTCGAGTCAGACCGGATTTAAAATGACACACATACTCTTACTATATAATGTTGGCTTGACCCAAATCTGACCAAACTTGATATTTGTCCACCCCTAATATATTATATAGACTATATATTACACTATCAAAAAATTGGGGCCTTTCAAATTCGAGAGCAGCTTTGATGACTTTATGCTTGAACCAAACGAAACACCCAATGGAATGAGAAAAGGGAACAAGCAACTGCAAGAAAAATTATTTGGAGGTCTAAGGGCGTTACTTGACAATGTCTCTTATTAATTATTAATTGACATGTCATTTGTTATTTTTTATAATCCATCACAAAATTATGAGTCTCATTTTTTTACTAATCATAACACACATTAAAACACCAGCAATGATTCAAAACACTAATTTTAGTGTTCTAATGGAGCACTAATGACAAGGCAAGGAGAAAAAACAAACAAACAAACAAGTAAACTAAGACCAAAACATCACATCACAGTGGGTGGGGCTCACTGCCAGCTTAATAGAGTTGGCTTTAAAGCAAGAATTAGAGCTCCAAAGTATTTTTCTTAAAACACAAACATGTCCAAAACCACCAAATAACTTCTCCAACTCCAATCGACTGATGTCACATCAGTCACTCTTTTGGTCGAATTTTGTAAAGCAAAAAGGTAGATAATATAAGGGTCCAGCTTGTCTCATGTTTGAGATCAAGACTAGACCGTCTAGTCTGGCCTATGGGCTTATTTTAGGTCTCGTTTTGATAATTTAAACAGTTTAATATGTAGAACTCGTCGAGTGTTATATTCCTGTAAAAAATTATGTTGATCGAATGTCGATAGCTATTTAATCAGATTAGATTTGTATAAAAAAAATAGATAATGAAAAAATAAACGGTTGATAAAAATCTAATCCAATCAAATAGCTATCAATATCCAATCTATGTGATTTTTTACAAGGATATAGTATTCGACGAGTTCTACACATTAAACGATTTGGATTATCAAAACAAAACTAAAAAATGGGCCCATGGGCCAAACTGGACGGTTGAACCTTAATCTCAAACATGAGACAAGTTAGACCCTACATAAAGCTTAGTTTAAGATCTGATAAAATAATAATAATAAAGCTTAGTTGAGAAGCAATTATTCGTTGTCCCCAAAAGTACTAATGCGGAGTTGAGGTGTTGGTGATATTGCAGATTCTATTAATTTTTTGAATGGAAGATAGTTTAGGAGTAAATTGGGAAGGATTACAAATATAAAAGGTCAAAGTGGGAAAAATTGCAAATATGAAGGGTCAAAGTAGAAAAAATCACTTAAATGGCCAAAGTGAAAATAATTACAAATATGAAAGGTAAAAATAAGAAAAATTAAACTTAAAAAATCAAAATGAGAAATAAATGAAATTTTAGAGGGACAAAATATAATTTACCCTCACAAGAAAAGAATCATTAAAAAATGAAGCAAAGTCATAACAACAACAAAAATGACTCGCTGGACAACTTTGTTGGGTGATGTTAAACACGATCTTCTATCCATGTGCACCACATCTACTCTATACATAATAAATTAACTTTTAAAAATTAATTTTACACGTTTTAAAATGTTTTATATATTTATTGTTAGGGTAAATTATACTGACCCCTTCAAAGTTTATTTTAATATAAATTATTCTCTCATATTTTATGTGTGGGAAGTTTTTCTGATCACACTGCCCACCTTAGTAATTCAGCTGTAGAACACAGGCAGAATAGATGGCACAAATAATAACACAAAGAATTTAACGTGGTTCGGCCAAATTGCCTACGTCCACGGGTGGCAGATTCACTATATTGAATAAACAGTAAGAATTACAATTAATTCTCTGTAATTCTCTTCCTCTCTAAGCTTGTAACTGTCAGCCTTCTTATTAGCTTCTTCTCCCTTTCTATATATACACCAAAATAGAGATGGAGAGGCCATCAACTTTTAAGCTGGCTTGCCCGCCCATTGTTGCGCTTTTGGCAGCTTTCCAGATAAAAGCTCCCATTGTTGCGCTTTTGGCAGCTTTCCAGATAAAAGCTTTTCATTACATCACATGGCTTCTCGTGGCCTCATGGCCAACTCACATGGCCTCAAGGCCAGCTAGTTGGTGAGGTGCTGGCCTATAGCTTTCTTCACATGGCTAGACATCCATTCGACCAAGATAATATTATCATATTATATAGGCAGGTATGGTCGATCTAACAGTTACCTCAGCTCAACTCTTCTGCGGGTAGCCCAGCCTTTGCATGTTAAGCTGAGGTAAGAGAAAGGAGAGGCCGTTATCCGCTTATCCCGAATTAAGATATCTTCGGAGATAACCTCGGCAAATCTTAGATTACCTCAACAAAACTTACCGCGACACGTGGCACCTCAGCTGACACGTCGGCATCACCTTGCCACGTGTTGATACTCAGAAATATAACCCCACAACTGCCCCCTAAGTTCTATTACCTCGGCATACTGAGGTGATGGAACTTACATTGAACTTTCTTTCTCGTACGTCGGCTTAAAAACTTTCTAGCCGAGATCATCCATTTCAGGCCGACATGTCTTCCTCCAAGAGCAAGAATTCAGATCAATACTCCTACGCACATGAGCTGTCATGCACCATTTTTCAACCGTACCACTGACGCGTTTTTCCCTTATTGGTCTGTGCTGGTGACGCGCCTGCTGGCAGTCTTTTCTCTACTTGCGCCGTCTGATGCATGCGTTAACCCAGGCGCAATAATTGCTTTTGTTTTGCCGCCGTTTCATGTTTTGGACAAAAACGTTTGCCTCTCTCTTTCTCTTCACTTTTGCACTTGAATACTTTACATTTTCTCTCTCTAAAGCTTTCTCTTCTTCGAATCTACCATTGCCCCAAGCTCTGAGCTCTGCAACCATCTCCATCTACCATTTCTGCGAAGCTTTCGCCACTGTTGCCTCCGTCGTCTGACCTCGGCGAAGCTCATTCCGGCCTCACCTTTTCTGGTAAGCAACTGGCTTTTCTTCTCTAGTTCTTGATTATCCCTGAAATTTCTTGCCATTATTGTTCTGCTCCAGTATTTAATTTGCGAATCATTCACCTGAATGCGTCTTTATTTCTTGATTTTACATATGAACATTTGCACTGTTTCTCCTCTATTCTTGGTCTTCCACCCTTTGTGTTCTTGAATCTGAGACTCCTTTTTGTTTTCTGCTTTGTTGTATCTTTTCCAGATCTGTGCCTTCGACCTTTATCTTCGTAGCTCTTAGGTTTGGGATTTGCCTATAGAACCTTCAATTTTTAGGAAAAACTGAAACCATCTTTACCAATATACACCTAGGTTTAAGCCGAGGTCCCAAGAACCCTTTAGAAGTACCCTGTTTCTGTAGTCAAGTACTTGTATACCAAAACCATGGGTATGTGGAGAAATAGGGTTAACACCCCAACCAAACTAGAATTTTTTAGGCAAGAGTTCTCCATCCCAGAGGATGTCCATCTAAGACTGGCTGGGGAGGGTGACTCTATTATGCCCGAGGATGATACCATGCCTTTTCCTGTTGTAGCCTTTGTCGAATGTGGGCTTCGGTTCCCTCTAGATCCCCTTTTTTGCAAAGTCCTTCATTACTATACCCTGAACCCTATGCAACTCACCATCAACGCCTATAGAACGCTCAATGGTATAATAGCCTTAGCTCGGCAGGAGAGTGCCAGGATCACTCTTGCCAACATCCAATACTGTTACACTATGCGTGCCCTCAACCTAAAAGAAAAAGGTTATGTGTATTACCTCAAGCCGAGGTCCACCGAGTTTAAAATCGTAGCCGACCTTCCTGACTCCAACAAAGGTGCTGGAGATGACTATCTTATTGCATCTGGTAATTGGGAGTTTGGCCCAGATGAAGAAGTCCATCTTTTCCCTCTCCCCCGAACAGTAAAAGAGGGCAAGGGTAAGAGCCCAACGTCAACTGCTTAGCTGTTGCTTTCTTCAAGTTTTCCAAAAATTTTATCTGTTTCTGATGTTATATTCTGTTTTGCAGACGTTCGCAAGCCTCCCAAGGACTTTCACCAGTCCTATTTCCCTGGGAAAGGCCTGAAGAAGCTCCTGGACCTTCCAATCCAAAAGCGCAAAGCTCCATTGGTGCTGAATTTCATCCCAACATACAGATCAACTCTTCCCGACGTTCCCAAGAGGAAGAAGAAAAGCTCCTCTCCTCCTTCTGCTATCACTCTGCTAACTGCATCAACATCTCGGGCTGATCAAGGGTCAACCTCTGATCCAGCCGATCTACCATCGACTTCTGCCCAATACCTAATCCCAGTAACAGAAAGAAAGCGTCGGCGACGTCTTGTAAAAACTGCCGAAATGGTCCGCCCAAAGCCCGTTGTTCAAGATCTCCTCTCCGACCTTCCAGCCGACGTCGACGCTGTACCATCCCAAACAGTGCCTCCGCCAAAACCAAAAAGAACCAAGAAGGCCCAGCCAAAGGCCAAGGCGACTGAGGCTGACGCCGAGGCTGAGGATGCCATGCCTATCTTCAAATTGGCTGAGAACAAGAAGCCCTCCTCTGCACCTGCCAAAAGACCTGCTGAAGCCCAGCCATTAGGGTCCACTCCATCGAAGAAACAGAAGTCATCCTTTGGGACGACCTCGGGATCCAAAGTCCCAAAAGTTCCTTGGGCGCCTCAAATTACCCTTGAGAACAGGCCTGTCTATGCCAATGAGAGCGCCGCCGACGTTAACATCGGCGTGGCGCTCAGTACTGCAGTTCTCCTTGAAGGCGATCTTGAGTGCAATGCCAAGATGAGTGAATATGAGAACTACACCCTTATGCTGCAGCGCTCTGTGCAAGTAAGTTTTTGAATTTGATAACTTTTCTTTCTGCCACTTTCTTCATACTTGTAAAGTCTTGTAATATTTTGTAATAACCTTTGCCTTTGTGAACTTTCAGGCCATTCAACACGCCCACTCCTTCTCCATGCAAGCTTTTGAGACGAGGGAGAAATTAGCCGATGCGAGGAGGGAGGTGGCTGCCCTAAAAAAAGAGAACAAAACTTTTTTGGCAAAAATGAAGAAGCTTGAAGACTAGGCTGAGGCTGCCACAAAAGCCCAGTCCTTAGCTTTAGAAAAGGCTGAATCGGCCGAGGCAATTAAAACGGTTGCTGAAGCCCAAAAGAGAGAGGCCGAGGAAAGGGCAGCCCAGGCCGAGAAGGAGCTGGAAGATGCCTTGGCCACTAAGGAAGCCGAGATAAAGGCTGCCGATGAGAAGGCCTATAGTTAGGGTATGGCCGACGTCGTGGAAGATTATAAGCTACAAGTTAGGGAGGCATGCAACAGGGGATTTTCCCTAGGTTGGAACTCTCTGGCCAAAAAGCTTGATCTTCCTACCAACTCGCCGTGGCGCAAGACCGAAGCCATTCGTCTTCCCTTTCCTCCTCCTCCATCTTCAACTCAGGTTGAAGAAGAAGCTGATTCTGAAGCCGAGGCTGAAGATGAGGATGAAAACATTAATGATAAAGAGGCCTTGGTGAGAAAGTCTAAGGATGCTGCTAAGGTCAAGTCTCCTCCTCCAGTTGAGCAGATCCTAGACTTAACCCAAGATGAGGAGGCTGAGAAGGTGCCCAAGGAAGCTGGCATAGGGAAGCTTTCCTCTGACTTGCTTTTGGCTGAAAGGAGTCTTGGGAAGACTTTGGCCGAGATTGACGCTGAGATTGCGGCAGATAAAGAGGCCGAGGTTGTGGCAGAAAAGGATGCAGATGCTATGGTGGAAAAAGATGCCGAGGTTGTTGTTCGAAAGACTTCCGAGGTCCTAGCCCAACCTGCTCCTGAAGCTGAAGAAACTTGAATGTCTTTTGTTTTTTTTTTTTTACTTTGTTTCTTTTCTTTGTTCTTTGTTGATGTCCCCTGAACAATGTAAGCTTCTTCTTTATGGCCGATGTGCCTTTCTTTGTTTCCTGTGAACGATTGACTTGCTAGGCCATAGTGCCTTCTTTATATGCAACTGTTTCTCTCTGAATGCTATAGTCTTTAATTTCTCTTCATTGCTTCTGTTTGATTCTATACTTAGAATATTTTGCATGAGCTGCATAGTTCTTCCTTTGCATAATCTTCTCGGGGTTACATACCTTGGGTACGATAACTTCAAGTTTTACGTCGGCAAGATACTGACCTGCAATCTTTTCATAAATTTCAACAAGTATAAAACATATACTATTCAATGTTAACTTTGCAAACTTTTCTCAAGTTTCAACGAGTGTTTAAACAACAATCTCAGTCTGACCTACTTGTAGATTGCTACAAATTTCAACAAGGATTAACATAAACAGTAAACTTTACTCGAGTTTTAACAAGTGTTAAACAATGATCTACTTGTAAATTGCTGCAAATTTCAACAAGGGTTTAAACAATATACTTAACCTTTAGTTCAACCTGTAAATTGCTGCAAATTTCAACAGATGATAACATGTCGGCTTAACTTCAACCTGCAATATCAGTCCAGCCTACTTGTAAATTGCTGCAAATTTCAACAAGGATTATTATATACAGTAAACTTTTCTCAAGTTGTAATCAAGTGTTAAACAGTGATCTACTTGTAAATTGCTACAAATTTCAACAAAGATTAAACAATATACTTAACCTTTACTTCAACCTGTAAATTGCTGCAAATTTCAACAGATGATAACATGTCGGCTTAGCTTCAACTTGTAAATTGCTACAAATTTCAACAAGTGTTTGAACAACTTCTTTGGCTTGACTACCTTGTGGATTGCTATATGTCGGTTAGCAATAGTATCAGCTTCACCCCGACTTGTAAATTGTTACAAATTTCAACAAGCGAGGAGAGTAGTAATCTCGGCTCAACTTCCACTTGTAAATTGCTACAAATTTCAACAAACGAAGCTAAGGAACCATCTCGGCTTAACTTCAACTTGTAAATTGCTACAAATTTCAACAAGCGAAGCTAAGCTTTGTACCGGTTTAACCAACTTGTAAATTGCTACAAATTTCAACAAGTGGCAAACTTTGTATTCGGCCAAACCAACTTGTAAATTGCTACAAATTTCAACAAGCGAAGCTAAGAAACCATCTCGGCTTAACTTCAACTTGTAAATTGCTACAAATTTCAACAAGCGAAGCTAAGCTTTGTACCGGTTTAACCAACTTGTAAATTGCTACAAATTTCAACAAGTGGCAAACTTTGTATTCGGCCAGACCAACTTGTAAATTGCTACAAATTTCAACAAGTGGTAGGCTTTGTATTCGGTCAAACCGACTTGTAAATTGCTACAAATTTCAACAAGTGGTAGACTTTGTATTCGGCCAGACTGTAGACACCCCATTTTTGACCGACCTTAAGACTCAGACGTCACCGGTTGAGCGCTCGGTGATGTTACATACTGTGCTCGTTCAGAAGTCTCAGAGTCGCGGCCGTGCGCCCTGCCTCCGGACTTCCGAACTCTCTTCTGTGCCTTGTCTCAGTTTGCGAACCAGGCTCGGTTTTCTCTGTTTTCTTTCCTGCGGGAAGAGAGTGGTCTCGTAGACTATCTCCCGGTGGCCGTGAGCTACATTTCGTGGCCGTAGGCCATTTTGCCCATTTCGGAGCCCGGTTCCCGGTTTTCGGGACCGTCAGGCCGTGTGCCTCGGTTCGGGACCGCCCAACCATCTCCGATTTCTCCGGTTTTTGGCAGGAACCTCTGTTTTGTCATTCCGAGGGACACTGGGGTCGCAGATACCCACTTCGCTGCCGTATGCCACTTTCGGTGCCTGCAGCCCATTTTCGGGACCCCGAACTGCGCGGTTTGGGCCCCGAGCGTTCATTTCTCATTAGTTTTTGTTCAATTTTGGCAGGTACCTCTGTTTCAACACCAGGAAGATCACTGGGGGGTGGGAGGCCAGCAATTATCCCAGATAACCAGTTTCGCTTCTCCGGCGCCCGTTTTGCTCACTTCCGGGCCAATGTTGAACACCCTGGGCATATTTTCTTCCAACCAAAGCTACATATTTGTGATGAGGGGACATGGGAGGACCCTAAAAGTGCATGGTCGGCCAGTAATTGTGCTTTTCATTTTTGAGCCTCTCCTTCAAATGCAATGTTGTGACTCCTGCTTCAGTGTTGCCAATTTCCAACCTTGGAACCTTGTTCTACACACATGGGAGGACACCAAAAAGTGGTGGTCGGCCAGCAATTCAGAGTTTCATTTTTGAGCCCCTCCTTCAAGTTCAATGTTGTGACTCTTGTTTCAATGTTGCCAAATTCCAATCTTGGGGCTTTATTCTACACACCTGGGAGGACACCAAGCAGTGGTGGTCGGCCAGAAAATTTGGACTTCATTTTTGGGCCATGGCCGGTCGGCCAGGGTGAGTGGCTGGCCGACCAGTTGGGGTGGCCGACCGGCCACCTTCCAGAAATCCACCTGGCCGGCCAGCTTTCTGCTTTTCACCTTTTTACAGCTGTCCAGCTGCTTTTTGAAATATCTCCCCCACCCGGGGGATATTTTGGGAGGGAAAGCTTGGATGCATTTCCCTCCCCTTTTACACCTTTTTTTTGCCTATTAAAGGGGTTGGTCTTCTCCTTTGTTAGGGTTAGAAATTTTGATCTCACAAACCTCTCTCCCAAAACCTCCATTTTCCTATTCAAAAATCCTAAAAACCTTTGAGTTCCTAGGCCAATCCTTCATCAACCCTAAGCCTCACCATCACCATCTTCATTCCAGCAGCAAAGGAGTGCTTTTCAAGGGCTAAGGATCAACAATTTCAAGTCAAGAAGCCACCAAAGTTGGATCTTCAAGGGTAAGTCACTAAATCCCTTTTTCTAGCATTTTCTTGAATCAATTCTTTACCCTATTTTATTTTTGTTTTGGGCTCCGACCCCTACTGGTTTTAGGCTTATTTTGAGCCCCTCTACAACTTTGTAGAAGGGCTCAACCCTGTTTGGTGTCTCCATGATATACCTCTTTCAATACCACTCTTTAGGCCATTAATTTGCATGCTTTGTTTGGCTTTTGAGTGATCTGATTTCGAGCATACTATATACTGTGAGTGGGCTTATTTTGAGGCCCTCTTAAACATTGAAGAAGGGCTCAACCATGTTTGGCTTCTCTATCATGCACTTCCTTTGAAATTCTTCCATTTTACCGTAAAATTGCATGATTTATTTGGCCTATTTTTGATCTGAGTTGGAGCATGCAACATACTGATATTGTGTTTATTTTGAGCCCCTCTTCAACATTGAAGAAGGGCTAAACCTGGTTTTCTTGCTCTACATGCCACTTGCTTTGAATTCATGTTCTATTCCTATGTTGCATGCTTCTTTAAGCTTATCATGCTTCTGATTTCAGCCTTCATCAGGCTTAGAAAGTGCCTTATTTTGGTCTATCCTTCATGCTTTATTAAGGGTCTTAAGCCATTTGGTGATTTCTTTTGGCACTTCCTTTGTATTCCTCCTTTTTTCCGTAAAATTGCATGCTTTGTTAGGCCGGCTTAGCTTCTGTTTTCAGCCTCCATCAGGCTTAGAAAGTGTCTTTTTTTAGTCTTTTTTTCTAGTTTTATTAAGGGTCTTAAGTTTTTTGGTCATTTCTTATGGTACCTCTCTTTATAGCCCTTGTTAGCTCATTATATTACATGCTATTTTGAGCCTATCTACATACTGATTTTGGAGTTGTCATTCACTGAAAATATGCATATTTTTGGCTCCTCTTCAAAGTTTTAGAAGGAAATTTTGTGGTTTGAATTTTCTATATACTTCTTGCTTAATAAATCCCCTCTTTTCCCCATTTTTGCATGCCATCGTTGCCATATCTATGCTCACAATTTGGCCATGTTTTGTACTGAAAAGATGCTATTTTTAGGGCTGCCTTGCTACTGTTTTTGCTTTCATGTGCCAATTTTGCATGTTTAGCATAGCCGTAGGCCATTTCGGGCACTTAAAATCACATTTCGGGATGATTTCATGCGTTGATTGTCATTTCGTATCATTTCGGGGCTGTTTTCCCCTTTATTTAGTTGCTGAAATTTGGTTTACATGCTTGCATATCATTTTCCATGTCATTTCATGCCTTAGTGCATTGCCTCGGTTTGCGTGCCGTGGGCACGCATTTCGAGGCACTTCTTTTTTATCCGACGGCAACTTATGTGAGTGCGGCTGAGGTCCTCTCATGTTGGCGTAAGCCCAATTTGCATTCCGTATGCCATTTCATTCCATTTCATCATCGCCTCGGTTTACGTGCCTGTGGGCATGCATTTCGAGGCACTTCGGTTTTATCCGATTTGCATTTCATCATCGCCTCGGTTTACGTGCCTGTGGGCATGCATTTCGAGACACTTCGGTTTTATCCGATTTGCATTTCATCATCGCCTCGGTTTACGTGCCTGTGGGCATGCATTTCGAGACACTTCGGTTTTATCCGATTTGCATTTCATCATCGCCTCGGTTTACGTGCCTGTGGGCACGCATTTCAAGACACTTCGATTTTATCCGATTTCCATTTCACCATCGTCTCGATTTGCGTGCCCGTGTGCACGCATTTTGAGGCACTTCGATTTTATCCGATTTACATTTCACATCATCGCCTCGGTTTGCGTGCCCGCGTGCACGCTTTTCGAGGCGCCTCATGTTCATCTCATTTTCATCTCATTTTCATAGCATTGTGCATGCTATATCACATGTTAGCTGCATTTCATGCATACCATGCATATTGCACGGGAAACGAGGCGCGTTTTGTACTCCGAGTGACGGAGTGTGTCTCAATTCCCAAGTCAACGACACTCCGGATTACCCATGATGGAGTTAGGTTTTGTTATAGCATTCATCTGCATTCATCCTATATTGAGTTGTGCAATCCGATTCCTCGGCCATCATGCATCGGTATGCGTGATTTGTGGCACGAGGATCGAGGCATGCATATATTTGTGAAAATACATTGCTATGTCCTTTTCCTTCTCTCTGTTACAGCAAAACCGAGGATCAACAACTTTTCGGAGTCCGGCGCGCATTTCGAGAAATACTGCAAACAGAGGCTAATTGGGGCATCCCAGTGGATTTCCGCCCGAGGCAGTCCAGCATACACTATTCATCATAGCAAGGCAGTCCCTGGTTTGCATGCCAGTTTACAACTTTCTTAGTTTAATTTGTTAATTAATTAGGAATTTGTATATTTATTCGGACTGTATATTTCGGACTGTAATATTCTTTTATTCGGACTGTATTATTTACTCGGACCCTCTGCGCGAGGGCACAATTGTAATAAGTGTGGGTGAGTGTGATGTATGTCTTCCAACCCCCATTTCTTTCTCCCTTTTATTTACCTGCTTACGATGGTTAGATATAGGGCATATTTCAATTAGCATACAGTATGACAGCATGTTTGCATCATTCATCTGTTTTGCACGCACCGGGCTCGGCACATCATACAAACTGCATCTGTATTTCGATTCCAAATTGAATACTTGATAATTGTAGCATTCCACATGCCATCTTTAGAATAGCCGAGCCTGCTATAGTTTGCATTTTTGCATGTGTTGCATTAGGCATTTCAGTATATATAGGATCACGCATGATTCCTAATCAGTTTTCTGTTTTGGCTTGGAGTACTCGGTAAGTGGTTATGCTTTAGCATCCTTGCATGCGTGTGAGTGTTGCCATGATAGCATGCTTGCCATGAGGCTATGTGCTTATATGATATAACTGCCTTGAATGCCTGTGGGTGGAGGTTGAGTTATCTGAAGTGGAACAATTCATTGACCGTTTGTTTTAAGCCCACTAGATAGTGGCAACATCATGTTTTCTAAGCCCACCTGAGGGTGGCAAATCCAAATTTTAGCCTACCTGCGGGTAGCACCATCACACCATTTTCAAACAAACAAACATGAAATGTTTTGTTCCAATTCAGACGGCCCAGCCTATACTTGTTTGCTGCAAGCATCACATAGTAACCTAGGCTAATAACCGGAATAAGAACTCACAATGTTTTCAAAGATAGATATCATGGTTAGTAGAGGCCGGTCTTTGACCAGGCGAGCGGGGGTGCTCACGATGTGACCTTCCCCAATCGTACCCAAGTTCCCGAGCCAACTTTGGTGATGACGGACACGTGGCCTTTCGGCACCGAGTCAGGGTTTCCTAAATTTCCCATTTTAAAATATTTAGGTGGCGACTCTGTTATCTGGCAAAGCAGTCCATGTTTGGCACTTCTTTCAAAAATCTGTTTTTCTCAAAAACGATTTGCCGGATTTGGACTCTTTGGTTCAAGATTTGGAACCGCAACAAAATCGAGTCCGAACTGTAGCGAGGTCCCTCGCGGGCTTATTACAGTTTCTGGCGACTCTGCTGGGGATTTAGAGAACTTGACTCGAACTCATGATATCTGGTTTTGACTACACTTGTGTGTTTCTTTGCATTGCATTTGCATTGGTGCGCCTAGGACACCGTGTTTGCCATATGCCATTCCCGAACGATTTGCTGGAGGCTTGTCTTGTCAAGTCATGTCCGTAAGGCTGATCGGTTCTGGGCTCTGACAGCATGGGAACACAAACCCCGGTTTTACTGGGGCACCCTTTTTGACCATTCGACCTAGTGCATATTCGGATCCATAGTGACCATTCCAAACTAGGACAGGTTGCTTACCCGTTTATAGGTTGTTTGAAGCCGCTGCGTGCGTAGTGAAACCCTAGCTCCTGACAAAATAGGACAGGGAAACCCTACCCCAACATAGGGGTGTTTTGGCTCTCACTTATCTGCTATGTGCTTGTTAGAGTGCGTCTCTATAGGGAATGCATGTATCAGTTGAGTTTGGGCATCAGGCCTGCGGGCATCATTCAGTGTCTGAGAATCAGTTGTCTGCGGATATCAGATTCAGTTTAGGGGAACAGTGATCAGTGGTTGAGGACAGTGTATTTCCAGCTTATCCAACTGCGTGTTGTATGCCCGACTGTGTGTTGTGTGTATTTAAATTAAGCTGTTATGCTGCCCGTTTTTCTGGTCATTTATTTCCTTTTTGCTTTATTATCTTTTTTTGCTAGGGCAGTTTGTAGCACGATTGCTTCCGAGCCAGTCGATACTCCCCAAGCAATTTGGACACGAGGTCGCCGACTCAACCGATCCGAGGATCTAGTTGACGGACATCCAGTGTTCCACTCTTTACCCCCAGTCACTAGAAGAAGGCCGAGAAGGCACAGTGTGTCAGAGCACGGATCACCGGAACAGCAGTCTACTCTAGTGTCAGACAGTCGGGTTGAGATTCCTGTTTCTGCTATAGAGATACACTTGCCGGTTATTCAGATGGAACAACAGAATCCAACAATGGAGGCGATGATGCGCCAGATGAATGAGAGCATGAAACAAATGCAAGATGATGCTATCCGCCAGGCGGAATTTTCTAAACAGCAGGCCGCTGTCATGGCCCAACAGTCTGAGTTGATCACCAGATTACAACAGCAGAACGTCGCATCTGCTTCACACCAGCTCCCTCCTCCACTAGGGGCGCATCAGGTTCCTCCTCCACCCGGGGCCCCATTACCTGAGCAGATATCTACTGGCCAGAATGCTCTTCCAAATCCCCAGAATACCCAGAACACTCAGAATACCCTCCCAAATCCACAGAACGCTCTGCCAAACTTCCAAAACACCCAAGAGGACATGGGTCTTCCAACGGGGCTGGCTCCGCCCCCGCTTCTGCCGCAACTGTCCAAAAATATTACACCCAATCACCCGGACTCTCCATTCGAGTTCGAGGTAGACCAGACAGCTCTGAAATTGAGCAAGTTGGAAAAACTCTTCAAGAAGTCACAAGGGGTGAAGGCCATCCCAGATATTGAGGACGGCTATACTGACGTGGCCGTGACTTTGCCGGACAGATTTAAGATGCCCCAGATCGACCGTTTTGATGGGTCTGGGGACCCCATGGTTCATCTACGGCAGTTTTCAGATATCTTAAGGCCAATGGGCCTAACCAGACTGCAGAAGCTCTCGCTTTTTGGCCGAACCTTGTCAGGAGTGGCCGCCAACTGGTATGCAAAGTTGGATAATGATGTCAAGAGGAATTGGGATGAGATGGCTGGGGCCTTCGTTGCACAATATTCATATAACACACAGATCGAGATTACCACTCGTGATCTCGAGACAACAAGGCAGGAACCCAAGGAGTCTTTCTCTGACTTTGTAACCCGGTGGAGGGCAAAGGCATCGATGATGACCTTGAGGCCCACAGACAGAGATCAAATTCGAATGATTGTGCGCAATCTCCAACCCGGGTTAATGAAGAAGATGATTGTAGTTCCCTTCCCCACCTTCGCAGATCTGCATGATATGGGGATGCAGATTGAAGATGCGATGAAGCAGGGTCTGTTCGACCAAGACCGGGATCAGCCCCGGAGAACATTCAACCGTAACAACAATGCGGGCCCGAGCAGCTCTACCAATGCAAGAACTTCAGAGGTCGGAATGGTCACCACCAATCCCCCTTCCCAACCAAGGCCCGCAGCGGCCACATCTTTTTCTGATGCATCTGGGAGCAGTAACCAAGCTTCGAGATACCAATCTAGGGGTCAACGAACCTTCTCTCCACTACATATGCCTTTGACCAAAGTCCTCGAGGTTCTAGTCAGAAAAGGGCATCTGAAACCCTTGGAACCGAGGCCCCCTCCAAATCCACTCCCCCCTTCCCATAACCCAACCAAATATTGCAAATACCACTAGCAGCATGGTCACGATACCGACCAATGTTACAGGCTGCGTCATGAGATTCAAGATCTCATTGACAAAAACATCATTCTACCTCCCGAGCGACCCAATGTTACAACCAACCCACTCCCAGTACATAACCAAGATCCACCCAAAAGAATCAATCTTATCCAAACTGGGGACGTGTCTTACGACCCTAGTATCTACATTACTCCCTCCCACTTACCCAAGCCGGAGGTGATCCTACCTGACAGCACTGATTTGTGCATGATGGACACCTCTACAACCCAACCTGAGCCAAAGGTGGTGACCACCGAAAATGGAATTGGGCAGGCTTCCGAGGAGAGCAAAGTTGTTAAGTCCGAGGTGGAGCAGTCTGAGAATTTAGCTGGCAGAGCTTATGATCCGAGTGGATATATCTTGTCAATGAGCCAGTCTAAGCTGAGTGTGGGGCCGCCAGAAGAGGTCGAGTTGTGTATGATCCGGGGGGACAAACTTGAATCAGTAGGGGATGATTTGACAACAATGGAAAAGGACTTCGCCAACCTCCAATTTTTCAATGACCAAGAATCAGGAGACGCATCGATTAACTGGTTCGAATACGAGGAGTCAGCAGAAGTCGTCGGGTGGTTGGATGATCAGCCAGATATTGTACCATTTGTGGCCGGAAGGGCCGAGGGTCAGATTGAATCGCCGGAGAGCGCCGGTACGAAGAATTTCGCTCAGGAGCAAGACATTTTGAAAACCGAACAGTTGACACTGGAGGAACAAGAAAAGAAATGAGATTCTGAGAGGATCCGAAAAGCAAAGAACCATGAGGAGGTTGAGAATGCTGTGAGCACAAAAACGGAACATGCTGTGAGCATGTGGGAGGAAAATGCTGAGAGCGCAAACAAGCTGGAACCAGACAGGTGCCTGCTAGATGCTAATGAAATGTGGTGGGAAGATGACGACTTGTATCTCGCCCACACAGACGAAGATTGGGCGGGTGGCCAACCAGACAGCACATGGTACCTCGAAGAGGTGGACCATATGACTAGAAGTGGGCGGTATTTCAAGCCCCCACACCTTGATCAACCCGAGGCATCAGGGAAAGATAAGGAAGCGGAGAAGCAGAGGGAGAAGCAAGTTGAAGAAGAGGCTGTACTGAAACAGCTAAAGAAAATACAAGCAGACATCTCCATCTGGGGACTGCTTATGGCTTCAAGGGTGCACAGACAGGCTGTCCTCTCTGCTATGGACAAAGCCAAACTCTCTATCGAAACTACGCCAGAACAACTAGTTGGGCTAGTCTTTCCGGGAGGAGGTTCCCCGGCATTGACCTTTTCAGATAAGGAACTGCCGCCTGAGGGCGTGGATCATAATAGACCCCTCTACATCTCTGTAGAATGCAGGGACAAATGGATTCCGGTGGTACTTGTTGATACCGGGTCCGCTATCAATGTCTGCCCGGCCAGAACAGCGTATGCAATTGGGTTAAAGCCTGCGGACTTCACACCGACTACTCAAGTGATCAGAGCCTACGACAATACAAGTAGGGATGTCCTGGGGACAGTAAAAATCCAAACCAAGATTGGGCCTGGACAACAAGAGGTAGATTTTCATGTCTTGGAGGTCCCCGCATCTTTTAACATGCTTTTGGGGCGACCCTGGTTACATCAGGTGAAGGCTGTCTCATCTACTCTACATCAAATGGTGAAATACCCCTATGGAAAGGGAGTAGCCATTGTTTTTGGGAATTCATCAATCCATCCTCCTCCAGAGGTATCTACGCCAGTCCTGGAGATCGAACACGGCATGGAAGACATGTTCATATCAGGATTTACTTTGGCTGAGGCCCGGGTGGTGCAAAACATTATGGCTGTGAATGAGGGTGTGTATGTCAGCGCTCAAGCCGTCTACCTCATGAACAAGTTACAACATATCCCCGGGATGGGATTGGGAAGAAGCGGCAGGAAAGGAGTCGCAGCGTTGGCCGAAGTGCCACACAATCCACATACCTTTGGATTGGGTTATCTGCCCACCAAAGAAGATTGGACGAGGAAGAGAAAGGAAATGGCCGGCAGAGCCAGGGCGAAGCAGGCTGGGAGGCCTTTTGATCTAATGCACAGGCCCATCCAGGGTACCCTGAACGGACGCTTTGTCCGGGAGGAGGAAGACTTTTCATTTTGCGGCTTCCCAGAGCCATGGTTCAACGCGGAGAGGAAGCGCGTACCAGGTTTTGAAATTTTCTTCGACCTGCAACTATCCGGGGATGACGTTGCCACAGAGCAGACAGACCCAACAACTGAGGCTGAGCAGAATAAGGCAGAGGATTCTGAGGGCACGGAATTGGAAATGGGGGTAGCACTGGCATGTCTCCTCTCTGATCCTCCGATCGACCAAGATTGCTTGGGGAATAACTTCATGGTTTCCATGATTGGGGATGAAACGGCTGCGAGCCAACCAGCAGCTATCTTGGATGCATCAATCGCACCCTCTCTCACTTGGCAGTACGAGGAGGGATTCTTATCCAGCAGTTCCGGGTCAGGTAGTGAGCCGGAATCTGATTCCACCGAGTCTTGTGAGTCGGAATCAGATTCCAGCTCGACTGAGTCTGAGTCTGGTACTCCTGGGGGTGTCAACCCGGATGCCACAGTCCTGTCCAGGTCGTCTTTTTCCTTTTCATTTGAGTCTGTTGTAACCGATGAATTGGATGATTTGGATGTGCCTAATGAGAATGAACTGCCTGTGGTTTCCGAGTACTTTTCTGTGCCCCTAATTTATTGCATTAATTCAGACTTTCAAAATTTTGATCAAAACGACGAGGACGAAGTTCCTCCGGTTTTACAACGTCTAATTGAGCAAGAGCAAGAGAGATTTGTTAAGCCATTAATGGATGAAATCATTTTTGTGAACATTGGTACTGAGGAGGACCCGCGGCTGGTCCAGATCGAGTCCACGTTGTCTTCGGAGGAACGTGAGCGCTTAGTCGCTTTATTAAAAGATTTCAAAGATGTTTTCGCGTGGTCCTACGAAGACATGCCTGGAATCGATCCTGAGATTGTACAGCATCGGATCCCCCTTGACCCCGAGGCCCGACCTGTCAAACAGAAGCTCAGAAGGATCCGCCCGGATTGGGCTCTCAAGATTAAGGAAGAGGTCACCAAGCAAATTGACGCAGGCTTCCTGCTGGTATCTGAATATCCGACTTGGTTGGCCAACATTGTTCCGGTGCCGAAGAAAGATGGCAGGATTCGGGTGTGTGTAGACTTTAGGGATTTGAACAGAGCTAGTCCGAAGGACGACTTTCCCTTGCCACACATTGATGAGTGAGTGGACTTCACGGCAGGGCATGCATTGTTCTCATTCATGGATGGCTTCTCAGGATACAACCAAATAGTGATGGCGCCAGAGGACAGGGAAAAGACTGCATTCACCACTCCGTGGGGGACATACTGCTACCGGGTAATGCCGTTTGGGTTGAAGAACGCTGGGGCTACTTATCAACGGGCCGCAACCACAATACTACATGATATGATCCACAAAGAGGTTGAGGTGTACGTGGACGGCATGATTGTCAAGTCTAAGGAAAGAGAGGGCCACTACACCGCCTTGCATAAGTTTTTCCAAAGGATCAGGGAATTCCGGTTGCGGCTAAACCCTCAGAAATGTACATTTGGTGTTACAGCGGGAAAAATGCTGGAGTTTCTGATTACGCAAAGGGGTATCGAGGTCGACCCTTCCAAAATCAAGGCCATCTTAGAAATGCCACCACCGAGGACTGAAAAAGAGGTGTGAGGCTTTCTGGGTAAAGTGCAATTCATAAGACGGTTTATTTCAAAACTAACCTTGACTTGTGAACCACTTTTTGGTCTTCTGAAGAAAGGAAAGAAGTTCCAATGGGACGGCTGGTGTCAAGCTGCATTTGAACAGATTAAAGAATATCTACAGAACCCACCCGTTTTATCACCAGCAGAACCAGGGAAACCGTTGATTTTGTATCTGTCAGTAACGGAGACCACGATGGGCTGCATGCTTGCCCAAGAATCAGAAGATAAGGTGGAAAGAGCCATCTACTATTTGAGCAAGAAGATGCTGGAATATGAGACCCGGTATACGCCGCTGGAAAAGGCTTGCTTAGCTCTGGTATGGGCTACCAGGAAGCTGCGGCACTACTTGTTAGCTCACTCTGTAATGTTGGTTTCGCGACTTGATCCCGTCAAATATCTTTTCGAGAAACCAGCGCTTAGGGGTAGGCTAGCTTGTTGGTTGCTGTTGCTCTCCGAATTTGATCTCACATATGTGACACGCAAGTCAGTGAAAGGAAGAGTAGTGGCAGAGTTCCTTGCCGACCACCCGGTCGAGGGGGATGAAGCAGTTGAGTACCTATTCCCGGATGAATCAATTCTGCATATCGACGAGGAAACTTGGACAATGTACTTTGACGGAGCGTCAAATCAGCATGGGTATGGGATAGGAGTGTTACTGATAGCACCCGAAAATTCCCGTATCCCTCTAGCCTTCAAACTCCGGTTCAAAGTCTCAAATAATGAAGCAGAATACGAAGCGTGCATTGCTGGTTTGGAAGCAGCCCTGGAATTAGGGGCAAGACGGCTGGACGTCATTGGGGATTCGAACCTTGTTGTGTCTCAAGCTAAAGGAGACTGGAAAGTAAAAGAGGAAAATATGATGATGTATCACCAAACCTTGGATTTGCTGATTCCTCGGTTTGAAAAGCTAAATTTCACTCATCTACTAAGAGAGAACAACAAGTTCGCAGATTCGCTAGCAACTCTATCATCTATGATAGACATCCCGTGTGGAGTCCGGATGCGTCCAGTCATCATCGACCAGAAATTTGTACCTGCCTATGAGTCGCTTGCGGCCATAGATGAAGTTCAGGACGAACACCCCTGGTATTACGACATCTGGAACTTCTTGGAGAAAGAAACATACCCGCCAGGGGCGAATGCCAAAGACAAGAGGGCAATCAGAAGAATGGCAGTTCAGTTCATCATCTGCGGAGGTAAACTGTACAAACGGGGTCATCTGGGAATGCATAAACTGTGCGTTGATGCTGAAGAGTCCAAGCGTCTGATGGAAGCCATCCACGGGGGTGAATGTGGTGCACACATGAATGGGGTGATGTTAGCACGGAAGATCCTTAGACAAGGTTATTACTGGTCCACCATGGAGGAAGATTGTATTGGTTTCATCCGGCAATGCCATAAGTGTCAAATTCATGCAAATCGCATGAACATTCCGCCGTCAAAGCTGTACAACATGACTTCGCCATGGCCGTTTTCTGTCTGGGGAATTGATGTAATTGGAGCTGTTACGCCGAAAGGGTCGAATGGGCATGAGTTCATCCTTGTAGCGATAGATTATTTCACAAAGTGGGTTGAGGCCCAATCTTATGCAGTGTTGAAAGCTTCACACGTTGCAAAATTCATCAGAAATAATATTATCTGTCGCTACGGAGTCCCAAATGAAAGAGTTTCAGACAATGGTTCCCACTTCAAGAAGGAGGTGATTGATTTGTTGGAAAAATACAATGTGGCTTTTCATAAGTCATCTACTTACCGGCCGCAAACCAACGGAGCAGTTGAGGCCGCCAACAAGAACATCAAGCGTATACTACAGAAGATGGTGGAAACCTATCGAGACTGGCCAGATAAGCTGCCGTTTGCTCTGTGGGGCTACAGGACTTCGATCAGAACTTCTACTGGGGCGACTCCGTACTCATTGGTCTATGGGATGGAGGCCGTTCTGCCAATTGAGATTGAGGTCTCGTCATTACGAGTATTGGCCGAGTGCCAAATAGCCGAAGCAGATTGGCAGCAAAACAGATTTGAGGAACTCATGCTTTTCGATGAAAGAAGGTTGAAAGCACTGTACCACGTCCAAGGCTATCAACGCAGAATCGCCCGGGCTTTTAATAAGAAAGTTAAGTCCAGGAACCTGAAAGAAGGAGATTTGGTACTCAAGGACAACCGAGCTCCCATCCACGACCCAAGAGGCAAGTTCAGACCCAATTGGACTGGACCTTATATTATCAAGTCAATCTGGTCAGGTGGAGCTGTGGTTCTGATGGATCTAGATGGCTTGGAGTTTTCCCAAGCGATCAACATGGACAAGTTGAAGAAATATTATCCCTGAGAGGCTCGCTAGGCCGAAAACCTGAAAGGCGACCTAGGCAAAACTCAGAGCATAGAAAATTTGAAATTATAAAAACTGAGCTCGCAAGGTTGAAAACCCGCAAAGGGCGACCTTGGCAAAAGTTAGAGCGCAAAAGGAGAGCAAAAAAAAATACCCGAGCGAACCTAAGCCTGAACTACGTAAGACTTGATTCCCACCTTTGGGATACGTAGGCAGCTTCATCTTGAAGTTCAGTCACAATCTTTTCCCCGATCAACTTTGTCCATTCTGATCATCTCAGTCATCTCTATTCATCAGCATTTATTGTGATCTCCGGTATAGTGCTATTCAGACTAGGGGCAACTTTCCGTTGCCATGAAGTGTTGCGGCATCATCCAGACCAGGGGCAACTTTCCGTTGCTATGAATTGCCGAGGCACTTTTCAAACTAGGGGCAACTTTCCAGTTGTTGGGATTCGGAGTTGTGCATCTCAGTGACAGATCTCAGGTGTGTCCAGTTCTGATCCATATCGCAAATAGTTTTGAAAAGTTTTAATGAAAGTTGACTTTGTTCAAATTAATCTTTTCACAACTAAGACCATTTTTGGACCCAAAGTGGAGAATTTTCAGTACCACAACCTTCAATTTCATTGATTTCAAAACAGAGTTCTTTTGCTCTTGCATACAATTGAAGTTGTTTTTTATTACACTCATAAAGAAAACTTGAAAGTACTAATAAAGCAATAAATCTGGGGCATAGTCCAGTCAGGTGTCCCTGCGCCCCCTTCCAGAGCTTGTTGAAGCCTCAGATGCCAACCTAGGCCCAACCTGTGCCTCCTCGTTGAGCCAATCCCAGCACTCATCAGATAAAGTGCAACTGAAAATAGGAGCAGGGGCCAGAAGCTCTCTAACTCTCCATGCTGCAGCCTGTCGAGCCAACTGTGCGCCTCGAACTGGAAATGTAGCCGGATACTCTATCCCCTCCGGTGGGCAAGTCTGATCACGGCCAAACTGGCGCAGAATACGGAAAGGGAAGTAGAACACACAGTGAGTCAAGCCGATCAGTCGAATCCCGACCTGTCGGGACATGCTATAACTCATCGCCGGGAGATTGAGCCAAGGGCAGCGCCAAGCAATGCGATCTGCTGACAGGTTGCACATCCATTCAAACCACCAGCTCTCATCAAGAGCATTCACTAGGCGTTGCCGAAAGAAGTAGCCACGGGCTGAGTAAGCAAGACAAGAGTCCACAACTTGCAATTTATCCATCAACCATATCTGGGGAGGGATGAAAAATGAGAGAATAAAGAATAGAGAGATGTGCGATGAGAGAAAAGTAAGATAAGGGTTTTGTGAGAAAAATCGAGCCCGAGGGCCGAGAGATGTGAGTGAATATACATGTGAGCTTGGGTGAGAAACATTACCTGCAACAGTAGTGGACTCCCCGCAAACCTGGTCGTCTCCCGACGGTAGAAAGCATCCAAGCCCATCAGTGTCTCGGCCAGAGTCATGGCGATACAGCTCTTCCTATCCTTCAAGCCTTGAGCGACTTCAACCAAACCGATGCTAGCTCCTCCGGAGCCCGAGACAAACAGAAAATGAGATAGTAGGCACAAGCAGAGGGCGTGCTGCCGGAAGCCTTGCCAATAGTGGTTGCTGCGATCACCGGCATCAGAGAATCGGCAAATCAGGCTCGGGATATCCAACATGCCATCACCAATCAGAGATCTAGCATTATGCGCATTAAGACCGCACATCCGCCCTAAGGCTTGGGCATAGCTAAAATTGAGCTGGGGCAGAATTTCCTCGCCTCGCTCGGACTCCATCAAGATTTGAAAATCTTCAAAAGTAGGACATACCTCTTGCCCGCCAAAGCTAAAGACGTGCGTCACCGGGTTCCAAAACCTTGCCGCGGCATAGAGGAAAGGAAGATGCAGTGGAGTCCGGCCTAGCGTGAATAGTACATTCACGCCAAAACCACGGAAGTTCAACTTCTCCGAGCCATCTAAAGAAGAAATCCAAGATGTGAGATTTTCTGTGAGAAATGCTTCCATTTTTTAGACGAAATGTGATGAAATGAATGAGTTCCAAGGGTGGGGCTTTTATAGAGGGGCAAAACACTATTCAAGGGACACTTGTCAAAATTTTGGAGGTTGTGGGGGAAGTGGCCGGCCGGCCATCTAACCTAGTAGGCCGGCCACCCTCTAATTTCTAGCTACAAAATGATTTCGGCCGTGCGTTGGTCCTGTTTTGCCCGCCGGAAGGAAGTTTTGAGGTACTTTCATCCATCAAGAATGATGAAGGCCTCCATTTCTATCAGTTTTGGATACGTTCCATCATCCAGATCGTCTGTCTGAAATACATTTTGTTGTGTTTTTGCTTATCGAGTTGTTGTTTTGTTTATCGAGTTGTAAGTCCTGTCGAGCTGTCGCATTTTATGTTCTGAATTGTTGCTTTTTGGTTATACAATTTTGTTAAGTCTTGTCTATTGAGTCGTTAACATTGTTGTACTTTGTTTATCGAGTTGTAAACTTGCTAAGATTCTGTTATTTCTTAGTGAGTCGATTTGTTTTAATTTGTTGCGTCGGTTCACTACCTGACCCGATAAATACATGAGGCACATTTCCATTCAATTCCATTTTTGTGCAAAATGATGCGATGCGATGCTAAGAATTTCAAATACAAACATCTTTTCAAAAGCTGTTTCATTCCATCATGTTTTACAACAGATAAAGGTACAAGTTTTACAGAAAATAAAACTACCTAACAATGTGCAAAGTGCTACAAACTACTAGCCAAAAAGTAAAATAAAGCAGGAAATAACATCAGTATCCTCGGGAACGAGAATATGGAGGCCCTCTCATCCTCTTCTGTGGGATAACCTCTGCACCATCATCACCATCTGGATCAGAGCTGTCATCCTCCGGATCCCCCTCAAGCTCGTCTCCGCTCCCGGAACCAAGACCGGAACCTCCCTCCCCAGGAGATGTCTCTGACACACGGTCTGCGACCTCCTCCTCCTCATCCTCGACAATGGGTGCCCTGCGTCTGCGAGACGACCCTGCTCCTCGAGCTCCTCGGTGAGGCCTGGATGGCCCAGCTCCTCGGGGCCCAGTACCTCGAGTAGGTCTAACACCTCGACCTCTCTGGGAAGGCCTGGGTGGCCCACCTCGTGTCGAAGCATATACGGGAGGCATCTGAAAAGGAAAAGTGCAATACATCAGTTCAGACATAAAAGCAGGCGCAAGTACAGTATGTGAGTGGGGTGTGTGCCAGATGTGTTCTACACAACCTATCAGTGCAGCAAAATGTTGACAGAAATATGATAAATGCAAGAGAGATGAAGGGTACCTGGAAGCCCATGATGGACATCTGTGCCTCTCTACGCAGGACCATCCCCTCAAGTGAGGCCACCACCCCGAGCATCTGATCTATGTACTCCCGAGGTGGCTGCAGATACAAGCTCAAGTCATCAATAAGTAAGCAACTGCCAAAATGTCTGTGTGATAAATGAAAAATGGTAGAACATACCGGTGGTGAGTCAGGATCACTGACATATCTGTGACCAGGCATCGGAGGCTCCATAGGGATCGGAATCGGAGAAGTAGTCCCATACTGCCAACTCGTCAACTCAGTCGGCATATCTGGCCATCCAGGATGATCGAGAGTCGGAGGGATAGGAGGAATCGAACTGCCTCTACCTCTAGATGCACCAGACCTGCTAGAAGAGGGGATGTCTGCAGCACGAGCACGACTCGAAGATGATGCGCCGGTAGGCCTCAGTGGCGGAACCCGCACTCTCGTCAAGGGGGGCATCAGATATATGCGGCGATAGGTGGCGTAGTTCCCCTCAATGAGATGTAATAAAGCATCGCTGCCCTGCATATCCCTAATGACCTCCTCAGCAGATAGCCTGTCGGCAGTCCGCATAGTAGATGGAGGCACAGCAGGAGGGTCCTGGGAATCATACCCCCACACCTGACGCTGAAAGCGTTCCCCCAGGAACCAAGCCCTGCCGACTGGTCCCTCGAGCAGGAATCTATACTGGGAACTAGTCGACCCTCCGGGGTACTGATTCTCGAGATCGTCGCCAAAGACTGCCCAGGGTTGCCAAGTGATCTGCGGATAACCAGTGCATAAATCGATTAGAAACCAGGAAATACAAGGCAGATCAAAGATGAAAATGAAAAGAACTGAGAGTTCTGAAATACCTCTGTCGCCCGAACAGTATCGAAGTACTGTCGCAGAGAGAAGAGAGTCTCTCGAGGCCTCGATAGGTGCTCGCCCTCAAACATCAATGAAAATGGAGTCATAGGAGGTCCTGCCACCTCCATCTCTGGGGCTAATGTGGGGAAATATGCATATACCCATAGCTGAGAAAAGCAGTGCGGAATGTGAATACAAAGTGCTAAAAGGCAGAATACAGAATGCAAAGTGCGCCGTGTGTGCGGTGAACAAGTAATGAGGAGCAAAATATAAATCAAGAGGACAGAATGTACCTCCCAAGCTCTCCAGTAGCCGCCGAGTAAGTCCCCCCGCGTGCGAGAGACTGCGCTCATGTAGGAGTAAAGGGTAGCCAGGCCAGCGCCACCCCAATCATACTGACCGACCTGTGATAGGTCTACCAGAGCGCTCAGTAGATACAACCCGACCATGTTCCCTCTATCGGCAAACAGAGTGGTGCCAAAGAGGAACATGAGGAAACCACGGGTATACTGCTCGACCTCCTCGGGAGACTCAGGCTCCATCTGTGGCCGCCGGAAATGGGAAGAAAACCAAGTATACCGAACCATCCCGGTACCTCTGTCTACAGGCGGGCGTGCCCCCAATAGATGCATCCAAGCAGCCTCCCACTGACCCATATCCTCGTCGTAGGGAATGGGTCCACCGCCTAGGTCTAGGCCGGTGAGCATAGCGAAGTCCAGTGGGGTCATGGTCATATCCCCGGTCGCAGAAAAGTGGAAAGAATTGGTGGTGTCCCACCATCTCTCCGCCAGAGTAGCAAATAATGTCCTACTGATAAGGCAGTGTGATAACCCCCTGCAGAATGGTCCGAATCCTGCGAAATCAACCAAGTCCCGGACAGCTTCCGGAAGCTCGGCATACCACTCCCTCGCGGCAGTGGAGCCATATCCTCGCACTGTGCGAGAGCCAACCTGCGTTTAGAATGAATGCGTGTATCAGCAAATGAAATGAAGAAGCTGTGTGCAAATGAAATGAAGAAGCTGTGTGCAAATGAAATGAAGAAGCTGTGTGCAAATGAAATGAAGAAGCTGTGTGCAAATCAGTGGGCTGTGTGTTCACTTCAAATCTGGGCTGCGTGTTCAGTAAATCAAAGTTTAGGGCTGTGTGTTCTACTCTTAATCAGTGGGCTGTGTGTTCGCTTCAAATCTGGGCTGCGTGTTCAGTAAATCAGAGTTTGGGACTGTGTGTTCTACTCTTAATCAGTGGGCTGTGTATTCGCTTCAAATCTGGGCTGCGTGTTCAGTACATTTGAGTTTGGGACTGTGTGTTCTACTCTTAATCAGTGGGCTGTGTGTTCGCTTCAAATCTGGGCTGCGTGTTCAGTAAATCAGAGTTTGGGACTGTGTGTTCTACTCTTAATCAGTGGGCTGTGTGTTCGCTTCAAATCTGGGCTGCGTGTTCAGTATATCTGAGTTTGGGACTGTGTGTTCTACTCTTGATCAGTGGGCTGTGTATTCGCTTCAAATCTGGGCTGCGTGTTCAGTACATCTGAGTTTGGGACTGTGTGTTCTACTCTTAATTAGTGGGCTGTGTGTTCGCTTCAAATCTGGGCTGCGTGTTCAGTAAATCAGAGTTTGGGACTGTGTGTTCTACTCTTAATCAGTGGGCTGTGTTTTCGCTTCAAATCTGGGCTGCGTGTTCAGTACATCTGAGTTTGGGACTGTGTGTTCTACTCTTGATCAGTGGGCTGTGTGTTCGCTTCAAATCTGGGCTGCGTGTTCAGTAAATCAGAGTTTAGGACTGTGTGTTCTACTCTTAATCAGTGGGCTGTGTGTTCGCTTCAAATCTGGGCTGCGTGTTCAGTAAATCAGAGTTTAGGGCTGTGTGTTCTACTCTTAATCAGTGGACTGTGTGTTCACTTCAAATCTGGGCTGCGTGTTCAGTACATCTGAGTTTGAAACTGTGTGTTCTACTCTTAATCAGTGGGCTGTGTGTTCACTTCAAATCTGGGCTGCGTGTTCAGTAAATCAGAGTTTAGGGCTGTGTGTTCTACTCTTAATCAGTGGGCTGTGTGTTCACTTCAAATTTGGGCTGCGTGTTCAGTAAATCAGAGTTTAGGGCTGTGTGTTCTACTCTTAATCAGTGGGCTGTGTGTTCACTTCAAATCTGGGCTGCGTGTTCAGTACATCTGAGTTTGAAACTGTGTGTTCTACTCTTAATCAGTGGGCTGTGTGTTCACTTCAAATCTGGGCTGCGTGTTCAGTAAATCAGAGTTTAGGGCTGTGTGTTCTACTCTTAATCAGTGGGCTGTGTGTTCACTTCAAATCTGGGCTGCGTGTTCAGTAAATCAGAGTTTAGGGCTGTGTGTTCTACTCTTAATCAGTGGGCTGTGTGTTCACTTCAAATCTGGGCTGCGTGTTCAGTACATCTGAGTTTGAAACTATGTGTTCACTTCAAATCTGGGCCGCGTGTTCAGTAAATCAGAGTTTAGGGCTGTGTGTTCTACTCTTAATCAGTGGGCTGCGTGTTCGCTTCAAATCTGGGCTGCGTGTCCAGTAAATCAGAGTTTAGGGCTGTGTGTTCTACTCTTAATCAGTGGGTTGTGTGTTCACTTCAAATCTAGGCTGCGTGTTCAGTAAATCTGAGTTGGGGACTGCGTGTTCTACTCTTAGTCAGTATGTGCTGTGGGCTCATGTTCAACTTCGGGCTGTGTGTTCGGTGAATCAATGTTTGAGCCGTGTGTTCAATTTCTAACTAATGAGTACTATACATTCACAATCAGGCGATGTATTGTGCGTTCGTGAAATTCAAGTGGTTAAGTCACATGTTCGGGATGCAAGTAAAGTACTGTGTTGTAAGCTAAACTGTGTGTCTAAGTATGGCAAAGGTACAAAATGCACGAAAGATACAGAAAATAACGTAACATACCTCTGCATCGTAGGAGAGGTGTTGCTCCGGTTCTCGCAGAAAGAGATCCCCTGGTACCCGATCGTTGAAATCGGTAAAATGACGAAAAACGGCTCGTGGAAGCCTATGTACCGCTGGGGCATACCGCTCCAGAACAAAAGGGCGAACCCTCGGGGGCAATGTCATGATGTCGAAATCATCTCCGGCGCCGGGAAAACCTCCGTCGTGAGGAAAGTGACCCGCCATGTCGAGAAATCTGCAAAGAGGAGCAAAAATGAGCAAAACGAGCCAAAATTGGAAAAAGTCAACAAAAGTCAACTCTCGGGAAATGAAAAAGTCAACAAAAGTCAACTCCCGGGAAAATTTTCCAAATATTGAGACAAAATTACCTCAAGTAATGAAAATGAGAAGAGAAGCCCCGAAGTCAAAATTTAGTCGGCTCAAAGTGCTTAAAACTGGAAGATTTCGTGAAAACAACTTGTGTGGAAGGCCGGAGGGCACGTATAAAATGCAGATCTGAAAGAGAAAATAGCTTAGAGAGCAAGAGGAGGAATTTTTGCAGCCTTGGGTGTGATTTCGGAGGCAATGGAGGTGTGTATATATAGAAATGGCCGAAAAAGACCAAAATGCCCCTGCTTTTAGGCAGTGGCCGGCCGGCCACCTAACCTGGCTGGCCGGCCCCTCTACTTTTTCCCCCTGGCCGATGGCCTCTCCTAGGGCAGTGGGCTGGCTGACCATGCTCCCCACCCCCTCCCCTATCTCTCTGCAAATTTTGAGGAAAATCGGAGTTCCCGGGACCTGAAAAAGTTTAAGAAAAGTGCACTTTCTGGCGCCGAATTGCTCCATCGGAACTTCAATTGCAATTTCTGACATGTGTCTCATCATTATTCATCAAAATCAGAGTGTATCCTTTTTAAACATGTTGTGACCTCTCCGGGAGGTGAATCAGAGGCCGCGATCGAGTTGCCGTCGCCGAAATGCGCGTTTCCCAGCTCGTTGTTGCGCAACAAACGGGCATCCTGAGTTGTGCTCGTTTTGCATTATTTGGCTCATAATTTACATTCTCATGAATGTTTTGCATTGTCATGCGTGATTTCTTGGTGTACAGTACTTCTATGCTTGAGCATGCGTTGTCACGCATTATCTTTTCTCGCATTGTGATGCATCCACTCGCTGACACTGTGTGTGTCAAACTTTTCGAATCATAGGAATCGCATTGAATATATGTTGTTAGCGTATTGTTCTTGTTGAATTTCTCTATTTTGCAGGCACGATATTGTATGTACGGTTCATTTGGGGCTGGTGCGACCAGACGAATCGCGCAGGTATCGTATCTTTTCCGTGTGAGACGCGACGAGAATTAAATAATTCTCCGCATTCCTACCTGCATGAAATGTAGTTGTTGCCTTGCATTCTTGCTTAAAACTGTTGCATCTATTTGTCAATACTTGCTTCATTACAACTTGCTGCACTTGCATAATCACCTAGCTCCGTGCCTATCATTTGCATTTTGCCCCCTTTTGCCTGAAGGCACACCTGCGGGCACACATCTTTGTTCATCTTGTATGATTGCCTAAGTCTTCGGCCTTGTCAAAAATGGGTCGTCTCTGGGCTTTGACATTCACTCACGTCACTTCTTGACTTCCGAGTTCTGTCAAAGAGGGGCAACTGTAGACACCCCATTTTTGACCGACCTTAAGACTCAAACGTCACCGGTTGAGCGCTCGGTGATGTTGCATACTATGCTCGTTCAGAAGTCTCAGAGTCGCGGCCGTGCGCCCTGCCTCCGGACTTCCGAACTCTCTTCTGTGCCTTGTCTCAATTTGCGAACCAAGCTCGGTTTTCTCTGTTTTCTTTCCTGCGGGAAGAGAGTGGTCCCGTAGACTATCTCCCGGTGGCCGTGAGCTACATTTCGTGGCCATAGGCCATTTTGCCCATTTCGGAGCCCGGTTCCCGGTTTTCGGGACCGTCAGGCCGTGTGCCTCGGTTCGGGACCACCCAACCATCTCCGATTTCTCCGGTTTTTGGCAAGTGCCTCTGTTTTATCATACCGAGGGACACTGGGGCCTCTGATGCCCACTTCGTGGCCGAATGCCACTTTCGGTGCCTGCAGCCCATTTTCGGGACCCCGAACTGCGTGATTTGGGCCCCGAGCATTCATTTTGCATTGGTTTTCTCCGATTTTTGGCAGGAACCTCTGTTTTGTCATTCCGAGGGACACTGGGGTCGCAGATACCCACTTCGCTGCCGTATGCCACTTTCGGTGCCTGCAGCCCATTTTCGGGACCCCGAACTGCGCGGTTTGGGCCCCGAGCGTTCATTTCTCATTAGTTTTTGTTCAATTTTGGCAGGTACCTCTGTTTCAACACCAGGAAGATCACTGGGGGGTGGGAGGCCAGCAATTATCCCAGATAACCAGTTTCACTTCTCTGGCGCCCGTTTTGCTCACTTCCGGGCCAATGTTGAACACCCTGGGCATATTTTCTTCCAACCAATGCTACATATTTGTGATGAGGGGACATGGGAGGACCCTAAAAGTGCATGGTCGGCCAGTAATTGTGCTTTTTATTTTTGAGCCTCTCCTTCAAATGCAATGTTGTGACTCCTGCTTCAGTGTTGCCAATTTCCAACCTTGGAACCTTGTTCTACACACATGGGAGGACACCAAAAAGTGGTGGTCGGCCAGCAATTCAGAGTTTCATTTTTGAGCCCCTCCTTCAAGTTCAATGTTGTGACTCTTGTTTCAGTGTTGCCAGATTCCAATCTTGGGGCTTTATTCTACACACCTGGGAGGACACCAAGCAGTGGTGGTCGGCCAGAAAATTTGGACTTCATTTTTGGGCCATGGCCGGCCGACCAGGGTGAGTGGCTGGCCGACCAGTTGGGGTGGCCGGCGGGCCACCTTCCAAAAATCCACCTGGCCACCCAGCTTTCTGCTTTTCACCTCTTTACAGCTGTCCAGCTGCTTTTTAAAATATCTCCCCCACCCGGGGGATATTTTGGGAGGGAAAGCTTGGATGCATTTCCCTCCCCTTTTACACCTTTTTTTTGCCTATTAAAGGGGCTGGTCTTCTCCTTTGTTAGGGTTAGAAATTTTGATCTCACAAACCTCTCTCCCAAAACCTCCATTTTCCTATTCAAAAATCCTAAAAACCTTTAAGTTCCTAGGCCAATCCTTCATCAACCCTAAGCCTCACCATCACCATCTTCATTCCAGCAGCAAAGGAGTGCTTTTCAAGGGCTAAGGATCAACAATTTCAAGTCAAGAAGCCACCAAAGTTGGATCTTCAAGGGTAAGTCACTAAATCCTTTTTTCTAGCATTTTCTTGAATCAATTCTTTACCCTATTTTATTTTTCTTTTGGGCTCTGACCCCTACTGGTTTTAGGCTTATTTTGAGCCCCTCTACAACTTTGTAGAAGGGCTCAACCCTGTTTGGTGTCTCCATGATATACCTCTTTCAATACCACTCTTTAGGCCATTAATTTGCATGCTTTGTTTGGCTTTTGAGTGATCTGATTTCGAGCATACTATATACTGTGAGTGGGCTTATTTTGAGCCCCTCTTCAACATTGAAGAAGGGATCAACCATGTTTGGCTTCTCTATCATGCACTTCCTTTGAAATTCTTCCATTTTACCGTAAAATTGCATGATTTATTTGGCCTATTTGTGATCTGATTTGGAGCATGAAACATACTGATATTGTGTTTATTTTGAGCCCCTCTTCAACATTGAAGAAGGGCTCAACCTGGTTTTCTTGCTCTACATGCCACTTGCTTTGAATTCATGTTCTATTCCTATGTTGCATGCTTCTTTGAGCTTATCATGATTCTTATTTCAGCCTTCATCAGGCTTAGAAAGTGCCTTATTTTGGTCTATCCTTCATGCTTTATTAAGGTTCTTAAGCCATTTGGTGATTTCTCTTGGCACTTCCTTTGTATTCCTCATTTTTTCCGTAAAATTGCATGCTTTGTTAGGCCGGCTTAGCTTCTGTTTTCAGCCTCCATCAGGCTTAGAAAGTGTCTTTTTTTGGTCTTTTCTTCAAGTTTTATTAAGGGTCTTAAGTTTTTTGGTCATTTCTTATGGTACCTCTCCTTATAGCCCTTGTTAGCTCATTATATTGCATGCTATTTTGAGCCTATCTACATACTGATTTTGGAGTTGTCATTCACTGAAAATATGCATATTTTTGGCTCCTCTTCAAAGTTGTAGAAGGAAATTTTGTGGTTTGAATTTCCTATATACTACTTGCTTAATAAATCCCTTCTTTTCCCCCATTTTTGCATGCCATCGTTGCCATATCTATGCTCACAATTTGGCCATGTTTTGTACTGAAAAGATGCTATTTTTAGGGCTGCCTTGCTAATTTTTTTGCTTTCATGTGCCAATTTTGCATGTTTAGCATAGCCGTAGGCCATTTCGGGCACTTAAAATCACATTTCGGGATGATTTCATGCGTTGATTGTCATTTCGTATCATTTCGGGGCTGTTTTCCCCTTTATTTAGTTGCTGAAATTTGGTTTACATGCTTGCATATCATTTTCCATGTCATTTCATGCCTTAGTGCATTGCCTCGGTTTGCGTGCCCGTGGGCACGCACTTCGAGGCACTCCGTTTTCATTCATCGGCATCTTATGTGAGTGCGGCTGAGGTCCTCTCATGTTAGTGTAAGCCCGATCTGCATTTTTCATGCCTGTACATCACCGCCTCGGTTTGCGTGCCCGTGTGCACGCATTTCGAGGCACTTCTTTTTTATCCGACGGCAGCTTATGTGAGTGCGGCTGAGGTCCTCTCATGTTGGCGTAAGCCCAATTTGCATTCCGTATGCCATTTCATTCCATTTCATCATCGCCTCGGTTTAAGTGCCTGTGGGCATGCATTTCGAGGCACTTCGGTTTTATCCGATTTGTATTTCATCATCGCCTCGGTTTACGTGCCTGTGGGCATGCATTTTGAGACACTTTGGTTTTATCCGATTTGCATTTCATCATCGCCTCGGTTTACGTGCCTGTGGGCACGCATTTCGAGGCACTTCAGTTTTATTCGATTTCCATTTCACCATCGCTTCGGTTTGCGTGCCCGTGTGCACGCATTTCGAGACACTTCGGTTTTATTTGATTTACATTCCACATCATCGCCTCGGTTTGCGTGCCCGCGTGTACGCTTTTCGAGGCGCCTCATGTTCATCTCATTTTCATCTCATTTTCATAGCATTGTGCATGCTATATCACATGTTAGCTGCATTTCATGCATACCATGCATATTGCACGGGAAACGAGGCGCGTTTTGTACTCCGAGTGACGGAACGGGTCTCAATTCGCAAGTCACCGACACTCCGGATTACCCATGATGGAGTTAGGTTTTGTTGTAGAATTCATGTGCATTCATCCTATATTGAGTTGTGCAATTCGGCTCATCGGCCATCATGCATCGATATGCGTGATTGATGGCACGAGGATCGAGGCATGCATATATTTGTGAAAATACATTGCTATGCCCTTTTCCTGCTCTCTGTTACAGCAAAACCGAGGACCAATAACTTTTCGGAGTCCGGCGCGCATTCCGAGAAATACTACAAACAGAGGCTAATTGGGGCATTCAGTGGATTTCCGCCCGAGGCAGTCCAGCATACACTATTCATCATAGCAAGGCAGTCCCTGGCTTGCATGCCAGTTTACAACTTTCTTAGTTTAATTTGTTAATTAATTAGGAATCTGTATATTTCGGACTGTACTATTCTTTTATTCAGACCCTCTGCGCGAGGGCAAAATTGTAATAAGGGTGGGTGAGTGTGGTGTATGTCTTCCAACCCCCATTTCTTTCTCCCTTTTATTTATCCGCTTATGATGGTTAGATATAGGGCATATTTCAATTAGCATAACAGTATGACAGCATGTTTGCATCATTCATCTGTTTTGCATGCACCGGGCTCGGCGCATCATACAAACTGCATTTGTATTTCAATTCCAAATTGAGTACGTGTTAGCTATAACATCATCATATGCCATGTTTAGAATAGCCGAGCCTGCTATAGTTGCATCTTTGCATGTGTTGCATTAGGCATTTCAGCACATTTAGGATCATGCATGTTTCCTAATCAGTTTTCTGTTTTGGCTTGGAGTACTTGGTGAGTTGTTATGCTTTAGCATACTTGCATGCGTGTGAGTGTTACCATGAATAGCATGCTTACCATGAGGCTAACTGCTTATGTGATATAACTGCCTTGAATGCCTGTGGGTGGAGGTTGAGTTATCTGAATTGGGACAATTCATTGACTGTTTGTTTTAAGCCCACTAGATAGTGGCAAAATCATGTTTTCTTAAGCCCACCTGAGGGTGGCAAATCCGCGTCTTAGCCTACTTGCGGGTAGCACCATCAAACCATTTCCAAACAAACAAACATGAAATGTTTTGTTCCAATTCAAGACGGCCCAGTCTATACTTGTTTGTTGCAAGCATCACATAGTAATCTAGGCTAATAACCGGAATAAGAACTCATAATGTTTTCAAAAACAGATATCATGGTTAGTAGAGGCCGGTCTTTGACCGGTCGAGCGGGGGTGCTCACGATGTGACCTTCCCCAATCGTACCCAAGTTCCCGAGCCGAGGCAACTTTGGTGATGACGGACACGTGGCCTTTTGGCACCGAGTCAGGGTTTCCTAAATTTTCCATTTTAAAATATTTAGGTGGCGACTCTGTTATCTGGCAAAGCAGTCCATGTTTGGCACTTCTTTCAAAAAATCTGTTTTTCTTCAAAACGATTTGCCAGAGTTGGACTCTTTGGTTCAGATTTACAACCGCAACAAAATCGAGGCCGAACTGGAGCGAGGTCCCTCGCAGGCTTGTTACACAGACCAACTTGTAAATTGCTACAAATTTCAACAAGTGGTAGGCTTTGTATTCAGCCAGACCAACTTGTAAATTGCTACAAATTTCAACAAGTGGTAGGCTTTGTATCTTCTCTGCCCCCAATGTGAACCTGAGTTCCACTTAGGTTCTCATTTGTCATGTCTTCCAGCATCTTTATCAGTCATATGTGTTTATTGATGACATCGGCCAAGAATAAGGACCTTCTCAATGATAGAAAAATTTCAAGTTACAAGTGTTCCAGGGTCTTGGCAATGCTTTGCCCTCATTGTCCTCAAGCCGATAAGCTCCATTACCTAACACCGAGGTAATTCTGTAAGGTCCTTCCCAGTTTGGGCCAAGCTTGCCCTCTCTGGGATCTTTCTTGTTGCCGACCACTTTTCTCAGGACTAGGTCGCCGACTTGAAAATCTCTTGGGTTGACCTTCTTGTTGTAAGCTCTGGCAAGCTGTTGCTGGTATACTGCAAGCTGAATTGCATCCTTCTCTCTTCGTTCTTCTAAAAGATTCAAATCTCGGGCTAAGAGTATATCATTAGTCCCATTTTCAACTCCCTGGGTTCGGATCCCTGGGATGCCGACTTCCAGTGGAATGACTGCTTCTGTGCCATAGGCCATGGCAAAAGGAGATTCCCCTGTTGATCTTCTCGGCGTAGTCCGATATGCCCAAAGCACGTTGGGCAATTCGTCTACCCACTTCCCTTTTGCTGCCTGCAACCTCTTCTTTATTCCATCCAAAATTACTTTGTTGGATGCTTCTGCTTGCCCATTACTTTGGGGGAAACTTGGTGTTGAGAAGTAATTCTTGATCTTGAATTTGGCGCAGAAGTTCTTGATAAGTTTGCTGTCGAACTGCATTCCGTTGTCTGCCACGATGGCTCTAGGAATGCCAAATCTTGTGATAATGTTTTTCCATATGAAGTTCTTGACGTCCATATCTCGGATTTTAGCAAGAGGTTCTGCCTCTATCCACTTTGTGAAGTAATCTGTTGCTACCAGCAAGTATTTTCTCTGCCCAGTTGCTTGGGGAAGCTGTCCAACCAGATCCATGCCCCATTGGGCAAACGGCCAAGGGCTGGATACTGGATTCAGGTCAGCAGCTGGCTGATGAATCAAAGGTGCAAACCGTTGGCAGGGTTCGCACTTCTTCACATATGTTTCTGCATCCTTTTGCATGTATAGCCACCAATACCCCTGGGTAATGGCCCTATGGGCTAACGATCTGCCCCCAGTGTGGCTTCCACAAATCCCTTCATGAATTTCATATAAAAAATCTTCAACTTGTAAAGGGTGTACGCACCTTAGAAGGGGTCTAGTGAAGGACCTTCTGTAGAGATGTCCGTCCGCAGTCAGGCTGAATCTTGCCGACTTCAGTCTGACTTTGTGTGCCTCCTTGCGATCTTCTGGCAGTTTTCCTTCTTTCAGGAACGCAACAATTGCATCCATCCAGCTCAGCCCCATGTCCACACACATTGCTTCTTGCTTTGCGTTCCGTGATTCTATGCTCGGGTCCGACATGTAGTCAATCATAATTGTTCGTGTCTTTCCTGTCTGCATTGAACTCGCTAGGTTGGCCAACGCGTCGGCGTGGCTGTTATCATCTCGGCTAACTTGAAGAAGTCGGCAGTTCTGGAATAACTCGGCTAATCTGATTACCTCTTTTGCATATGCCGATATCCTCTCGTCCCTGGCTGCAAATTCTCCTGTTGACTGGTTAACAATTAACTGTGAATCACAAAACACTATTACCTCGTCTGCTTCTGCTGCTGCTGCCAGTTTTAGTCCTGCAATTAAAGCTTCGTATTCAGCTTCATTGTTTGAGGCCTTGAACCCCAAACGGATGGATTGTTCTATTATTTCTCCATCTGGGGATATCAGCAGCACTCTTGCCCCCGCTCCTCGTCGATTTGAACTTCCATCGACAAAGAGTCTGAATGAGTCGCCGATGTAGATGCTGCAAGGCCTGAGCTTTTTCTTCCTTGGCTCTTTTGCTTTCGACTGGGATTCTTCTTGCTTGCTAGGACCTCGTTCATCTTGGCTCAACGGAGCCCGACGTTCGATGGACTCCGGCATGAATTCTGCCACAAAGTCGGCCAAAACTTGGCCCTTAATTGCTGTTTTGGGCCTGAACTCTAGGTCATACTGGCCCAAGGCCACTGCCCATCTTGCAGTTCTTCCTGTTAAGTCTCCTTGTTGTAACAGGGATTTCAATGGGTGTTCTGTTAGCACCGCAATCTTGTGTGCTTGAAAGTAGTGGTTCAACTTCTTTGAGGCCATGACTAAGGCCAGCATTAACTTCTCCAGTGGTAAGTACCTTGTTTCAGCGCTGGCTAAGGTTTTACTTACATAGTAGACAGCCTTCTGTTCTCCCTGTTCTTCTCGGATTAGTACTGCGCTTACTGCGTGCTCTGACACGGCTAAGTACAAAAACAACTCCTCTCCAGGCTCAGGTGTTGAGAGGACTAGAGCCGTGATCAGATACTTTTTTAGATCGGCCAATGCGTCCTCACATTCTTCAGTCCATAGGAAGTCTGCAGTCTTTTTTACCAGGTTGAAGAATGGTTTACACTTATCTGAACTTCGGCTTATGAACCTGTTTAGGGCTGCGGCTCTGCCAGTGAGCATTTGAACCTGTTTCGCCGAGGTTGGGCTCTGTAGGTCTAGGATGGCCTTGATCTGATCTGGGCTGGCCTCTATTCCCCTTCTTGTTACTAGGTACCCTAGAAACTTACCAAATCCAACCCCAAACGCGCACTTTGATGCGTTGAGTCGGAGCCGATATGTTTTGAGTATGTTAAATACTTCTGCTAGGTCGGCAAGATGATTCTCTGGCTCCTTGGTCTTTACGACCATGTCGTCGATGTAGACTTCCACTGTTTGGCCTATCTGGTGCTTGAACATTTTGGTTACCAGCCTTTGGTAGGTTGCTTCTGCGTTCTTTAGTCCAAAAGGCATCACCCTATAACAGTACAGGCCTTTTGGGGTGATGAACACTGTCTTCTCCTCGTCTGGAGGGTACATGGCTATCTGGTGATACCCCCTGTATGCGTCCAGGAAGCTCATTCTTCCATGTCCAGATGTAGCATCCACCAGCTGATCAATTTTTGGCAAAGGGAAGCTGTCTTTGGGACAGGCTTTATTCAGGCTTGTAAAATCTACGCATACCCTCCATTTACCGTTTTTCTTCTTTACTACCACTGTGTTTGATAGCCATGTTGGATAATTGACTTCTCTGATGGCCCTGGCTTCTAGAAGTTTGTCAACTTCTTCCTCCACTGCTTCGACGTGTATCAACGTCGGTCTTCTAGCTCGCTGTATCACAGGTTTAGCCGACCTGTCGACGTTCAGTCTGTGACATGTGACCTCGGGGTCAATGCCAGGCATTTCATAAGGTGTCCAGGCGAACACCTCTATGTTCGTTCTTAAAAAGGCTACCAGTTCTCTTTCCTCTTCTTCGGCTAAGCCTGAGCCGAGAAGAAAAAAGCGCTCCTCATCGCCCTCCTGGACGAGGATTTTCTTTAGTGTTTCCTCACTCTTCTCGGCCGGCTCCTTGCCGACATCGTCCAGGACTTCCGTGTCCTCGTCTTCAATTTCTGCCTTGGCTGGTTCTCGAACATTGCAGGTAGTCTTCATTGTTGCCATGGAGCAATTCTTTGCCTGCAGTTGATCTCCTCTGATTTCTTCAATCTCATGCTCTGTTGGGAAGCGCAATAGTTGGTGCAATGTTGAGGGAACTGCCCCCATTGCATGCAACCACGGCCTGCCCATGATGATGTTGTATGGTGAAGGCGTATCAATTACAATGAATTCGGCCTGATCTTCTTAGTGCCTGCTTGCACTTCCAAGTTTGTGGCACCCAGTGGCCAAGTCGGCGTTCCATTGAAGCCGACCATCGGGCCATTCGATTGCTCCAGGTCGTCAGGGTGAAGGCCCAGCTCCTTGTAACATCTAACGTACATGATGTCACAAGAGCTGCCTTGATCTATCAGGATGCGTTTCAGTTGGCACTCCCCAACCTGGAGGGATACTACCAAGGCATCCTTATGCGGGTGCTGGACCATCTCTAGGTCTGCCTCGGTGAAGGTTATCATCGGACCCTGGCAATCTTCCGGCCGAGGTCTTTTCAATCCGACCTGGTTCTCGTACTGCAAGTGTTTTACTCTTTGGGTTTTCCCCCGAATGTCGTTTTCATTCACCTTGGAGTGAATCACATTTACTACCCGAGGTCTTTCTGCCCGGGGTTGCGGCGGTGGTGGGGTTGCTTCAGCCTGAGGTAGTCTTGCCTGCTCTTCCCTCGTTCTGGTTTCATCGACAAGGTCTCTGAGGTGGCCTTGCCTCACCAGATCTTCCAAGTGTGCTTTGAGGGCTCTGCAGCCGTGTGTTGTATGTCCGTTTTCATTGTGATAAGTGCAATGTCTGTCCATGTTTCTTCCCATAAACTCCCCGGGTTCCCTTGCTGGTGTTCTGAAATAGGGCTGGCTCCAAATTTTTCCTAGGATTTTTTGGATTGGAATTCGGAACACAGTTGTCACCGCTTGTTTAGCCCTTAAGTCTACTTCTGTCTTGCTGAATCCGTTGTTAATTCGGCCTCGCTTTGGCGAGCTGTTTCCTTCCTGTTTGACCTCTTTTGGTGCCGATGTATCCTCCTCGGCTCTAGCATACTTTTCGATTCTTGCCATGAGTTCCTCCATGCTCTTTGGCAATGTCTTCGCCAAAGATTTCCGTAGTGAACAATCTGCTTTCAGGCTGTTCTTGAAAGACACGACCGCTACCTCCTGGTTGCATTCAGGTATTCGGTTGAACACCTTGTAGTATCTTTTTGCATAGGCCCTAAGGCCTTCATCCTTACTGATCTTCAAAGCCATTAGAGCGTCCACCCTTAGTGGCTGTAGCTTGTTTGTCACGAACCTGGCCACAAACATCTCGGCCAGGCCTTCCCAAGTCTTCACGCTTCCCTTTGGTAACTTATGGAACCAATCTGATGCAATTTCCCCAAAGGACGAGGGGAACACCTTGCATAGCAAAGGCTCGTTTCCACTGTATAACGCCATTGAGTTTAAAAATAGTCCAACGTGGAAGTTAGGGTCTGACTTACCATCGTATATTTGAAACCTCAGCATGTTGAATCTTTTAGGTGCTTCAAATTTGTCCAGTTCTACCGAGAACAGAGTCCTCGGCTTGACGAGTGAGGTTACCTCGGCTTCAGCGTTCTGTTCCCTCCTCTTGAGGTAGTTTCTTAAGTCTTCTCTACTCCTCCCCGGAGCTCGGCTATCTTTCGATTTTAGTCCCTTTGGCACACTACTCTCGGCCTTGTGGTGTGCCCGTTTTGATCTTTCTCCATGGGTTGTATCGAAACAGAGAGCTTGCTTTTGTACATGCTGATGTTCCCTGGGTTCCTGATCCGATGTATGATACGTCCTCTGGGACTTCTCTTGTCTGGGTTCCTCTCGCCCGACCTCCCCGGAGGGCGGATGAGAATGCCTCTTGCTCCTGGAACGTTGTGATGCTTCAGAAATTATCTTCCTTCCTCCATTCTGAGCTTTAACTGCTGGGATTGGCGTCTCTTGTAGTGGGTATGGTGGCTGCATGACATTGTTTTGCATCATGAAGTTGACGACCGACTGCAGGTCTGCCAACTTGTCTGCCAGGTCCTTGACTTCCTCATCCCTTCATAGGCACCTATCCCTCTATACCTGGAGGTTATCCTCCTTGTAGTATCTGCCCTCCTGGACGACGTCTTTTCCCCCGTGCCCCTGGTCACGGGCTTTGTCGTTGTGGTTGTCTCCTTCGACGTCAAGGTCAGCAGGCCTGCCACTTTCAGCGGGGGTGTCGCCCCCAACCTTCTCGTTTTGTGCGTTACTGGCCATCTACTCGTCTTACCTTCCCACAGACGGTATTTAACGTGGTTCGGCCAAATTGCCTACGTCCACGGGTGGCAGATTCACTATATTGAATAAACAGTAAGAATTACAATTAATTCTCTGTAATTCTCTTCCTCTCTAAGCTTGTAACTGTCAGCCTTCTTATTAGCTTCTTCTCCCTTTCTATATATACACCAAAATAGAGATGGAGAGGCCATCAACTTTTGAGCTGGCTTGCCCGCCCATTGTTGCGCTTTTGGCAGCTTTCCAGATAAAAGCTTTTCATTACATCACATGGCTTCTCGTGGCCTCATGGCCAACTCACATGGCCTTAAGGCCAGCTAGTTGGCGAGGTGCTGGCCTATAGCTTTCTTCACATGGCTGGACATCCATTCGACCAAGATAATATTATCATATTATATAGACAGGTATGGTCGATCTAACAGTTACCTCGGCTCAACTCTTCTGCGGGTAGCTCGGCCTTTGCATGTTAAGCCGAGGTAGGAGAAAGGAGAGGCCGTTATCCGCTTATCCCGGATTAAGATATCTTCGGAGATAACCTCGGCAAATCTTAGATTACCTCAGCAAAACTTACCGCGACACATGGCACCTCGGCTGACACGTCGGCATCACCTTGCCACGTGTTAATACTCAGAAATATAACCCCACATTTTAAAAATTATATTTCCCTTTTGCAGATTTATATTCGCATTACGAATTGCCACATTTGTTAATTAATTATTAAATAATTAATATTTTTTTTTTGCTAATGTCATCAATTAAGTTTTTGTAAGGGTAAATTATAAATACACTCCTGAGATTTGCTTAAAGTATATATTGCCTCATGTGATTTAAAAAATTACAAATACCCCTTGTTAGAATTTTTTATTTAATAAAATTAATTAAAAAAATAAAATTCATAGTTACTCTTCTATACAATAATAAATTATCTAAATTATTAATTCAAATATATTTCTAACATCATTAAAAACTGTTAATTTACTTGATGATTTATTAATAAAAGGGCAAATTACATATACCCCTTCGAGGTTTAGCAAAATTATAGATATCCCCCTAAGGTTTGAGAAATTACAGATACCCCCCTGAAGGTACTATTTGCATAACAAATTAGGGGGCAAATTGTTATGAAAATATAAACCTCATGGGGCAATTTGTTATGAAAATATAAACCTCGGAGGGTATCTGTAATTTTCGAAATCTCAGGAGGATATCTATAATTTAGCTAAACCTCAAGAGAGGTATATGTAATTTGCCCTTAATAAAATGGATGATTTGTTACGAAACTAAAAATCTCAAGCGGTGGAATGTAATTTTCAAAATTACAAAAGACGATTCATATTTTAATTAAATCTCAGGTGGTATATTTGTAATTTATCCTTTTTTTAAAGGGTTTTCAACAGTAACCCATTCATTAAAAAAATTTAATGAAAAGAAATACGTATATTCACTTTGCTAGAATAAGGACAATTTGCATGCCTTGCTCACAGAATTAATGTGTCACTAGCCAAAATGTCCTTTTATAAATTTTTTTTCATTGGCACTGGAATATCTAGATCAAATCCCGACTAATCTCGAAAAGTGCACAGCCTCTCAGTAAGGAATTTCTTATAAATTCATCATGGTAAATTCAAAAGTTTTCCCCTAATCCGATGGATCTAAGAAATTGTTAGCACCCAAGAAGTTTCAATTCCTGAACCTTGAAGGGAGCACACCCCCAATACTCAAGGCTTTGTCATCAAGTCAGCCCCTAAGAACTTCCCTTTTACATTTTTTTTAACTTCATAACTCTATCATTTTTGATGTAGATGCATATTTTTCAATGTTCTCATCAATATTTATCCAACAAGATCCATGTTGATTATAAAATTTTGAAAAAAAAACAAACAAACAAACAAACAAAATTTTATTGTCAAGTTAGTATTAACAGAGTAAAATTTCACTATGTTAACATATTTAACCAGTAAAATTTTAACATTAATAGTATAATTTTCCCATCACCATCACTAACCACCACACTCACTATCACCGTTACCATCACCATTGGAATATCTGAATGAGAAAAAAATCATATGTTATAGAGTAAAATTTTACTATCTAAGTTCAACACTCAAAGAGTAAAATTCATTACAATCACCACAATTTATATCACTATTACTATTCATAGCTGAAATTTTAAAGGATAATTTTATCAAATCTGTGAAATTGTAACATTAATACATTAAAATTTGAATGTGTTAACGTTAGTAAGTTTGATTTTAACATATAAAATTGTTAATGTTAGCAAGTCTGAGTTTAACATTTAAACAATGAAATTTAACCATCCAATCGTAAGAAATTTATCAAAATGGTGAAATGGTAGCCTTTACGCAATAAAATTCTACTGTGTTAATGTTAGTTTGAATAGTCAAATTTTACTGTCTCACTTTAATATCTAAATAATAAAAATTTTATTGTTACCCCCGTTACTATGACCATCACCATTGCCATCACAATTGCTTGCCTTCCTTCTATTTTTAAACAAAAATCCTTTTATTTTTATACAAAAATATAAAAACACGGAATCTTATTCCAAAGACAATTGAACAATTCTTTAGATAATAATACAAATAATAGTGGACACGTCGACTAATGTGTCAAATGGAGCCAAAACAAGAAGCCTTCAATATATATATACATATATTTTCAAAAATGTTACTGATCCTTAAAAATTATCAAAAAAATTTACGAAATATTCACATGGTATGTGAGTCTCATATGGTATGGTTCCACACCATGTAAGTATTCTATATAATTTTTGATAAATTATTTAGAGTACCAAGCATTGCTTTTTCTTTTCTTTTTTTTTGGGCTAGTGGCAATCCACATGTATTTCCATGCCAAGTATTACCACCCATCCCCGTCCCCCCCCCCGGTTGGGTCCTTACGCTATTACAAGAAGAAAAAAAAAATAGAAAAAATGGGTCATTACATGGAATTGTTGATTGCATAAGAAGGGGGCAACATGGTCCAAAATTTGAAAAAAAGTCATTGCGGAGGTCTTCACACTCTAAAGAAGTACTTGTGGAGTTTACGCAATAGACGTATTTCATAAAGGGTGTTTCTATAGCATCTCAGGTTAAGAGCAGACCCTTTTATACTCTATGATTTGGTTTTTGGTATTTGTGGGGATGTATTTTCTGAGTACCAACACGTGGCCGAGGTGACACCGAAGTGTCAACCGAGGTGCCACATGTCGTGGTAGTTACACCGAGGTTATCTCAGAGTTGCCGAGGTTATCTGCGAGAATACAGGAATCCGGGATAAACGGATAAGGGACAGGAGTCCTAGAATGAAGAAAGACTACAAGACGGATAAAGGTAATACTCTCAGGGAGTCTATCCTTATCTCACGAAGAGTCCAAGGTAAATCCGGAATTGGAGTCCATAGAAGCCAGACTTCTAGTGGGACTGGGAGAGAGTTAAGCTATAAAAGAAGGGCACCCCCGGCGGGTCTAAGGTACGCAATTTTGAGTCTTGAGCAGTAATTTAAGCACTTGTATTATCTTTGAGAGATACTGACTTGTTCGTCGGAGTGCCCCCGGGTGGAAGAACCACCGCCGGAGCCTTTTCTTTCTGTGCAGATTACAGGGTGCCATCTATTCTGCCTGTGTTCTACAGCTGGATTACTAAGGATGGCAGTGTGATCGGAAATTCACTCACACAATTTGGCGCCGTCTGTGGGAACGAAAGAAGAGTAGATGGCCAGTAACACGCAGAAGGAAAAGATTGGGGACAACACTCCTACTGGGAGTGGAAGACCCGTCGACCCTAACGCTGAAGGAGGAGACCACAACGAAGAAAATCGTTATCAGAATCACGCAGAGAAAGGCGTCGGCCAAGATGGCGACACATCAAAGAAAGCGGACCAGGGCAAATACTATAACGAGGACGACCTCCAGACCTGGAAAGACAGATGTCTGAGGAGAGATGAAGAAGTAAAGGAGATGGCAAACAAGTTGGCAGACCTTCAATCGGTCGTCAACTTCATGATGCAAAATAATGTCATGCAGCCGCCATACCCGCTACAGGACACGCCAATGCCAGTAACAAACGCCCAGAAGAAGGGGCAGAAAGAAATCCCCGAAGCCCCTCAGCACACGAGAAGTGGAAGGCACTCTCACCGACCCTCCAGGGAAGTCGGCCGAGAAGAGCCGAGAAGAGAAGAGTCCCGAAGGACATATCACGAGAAGAAGGCAGACCCTAAAGAACATCGACATGTTCCGGGGCGAGTATTGTGCTTCGATGCATCCTGCGGGGAAGGATTGAAAAGGGGCCACCATGAGGCCGAGAGTAGTGCGCCGAAAAGGCTGAAGTCCAAAGACAGCCGGGCTGCAGGAAGAAGTAAAGAAGACTTGAGAGATTACCTCAAGAGGAAGCAGGAGAATGCCGGAGCCGAAGTAACCTCCCCGGTTAAGCCAAGGACACTATTCTCGACGGAATTGGACAAATTCGTCACACCGAAAAGATTCAGTATGCCGAGGTTCCAGATATATGATGGTAAGTCAGACCCTAACTTCCATGTTGGATTATTTTTGAATTCAATGGCATTATATAGTGGGAACGAGTTGTTGCTCTGCAAAGTGTTCCCTTCATTTTTCGGGGAGATTGCATCGGATTGGTTCCACAAATTACCAAAGGGGAGCGTGAAGAATTGGGAAGGCCTGGCCGAGATATTTGTGTCTAGGTTCATAACAAACAAACTGCAGCCATTGAGGGTGGATGCATTGATGGCCCTGAAAATTGGCAAAGATGAAAGCCTTAGGGCCTATGCAAAGAGGTACTATGAGGTGTTCAATCGAATACCTGAATGCAACCAGGAGGTGGCGGTCATGTCTTTCAAGAACGGCCTGAAGGATTACTGTCCACTGCGGAAGTCTTTGGCAAAAACCCTGCCAAAGAGCATGGAAGAGCTCATGGCGAGAATCGAGAAGTATGCCAAAGCCGAGGAAGATACATCGGGGAATAAGGAGACAAAGCCAGAAAAAGGCAACGGCTCGCCGAAGCGAGGCCGAGGTAACAATGGACCTAACAAACAGGAGACAGAGTTGAGGGCTAAGCAGGCAGTGACAACGGTGTTCCGAATTCCGGTCCACAAAGTCCTTGATCAAATTCGGAATCAACTCTACTTCAGGACGCCGGCAAGGGCACCAGGAGAATTTATAGGAAGAAACCTTGGTTGGCGTTGTGCTTACCACAATGAGGAGGGGCACCCAACTCAGGGTTGCAGAGCACTTAAGACACACTTAGAAGATTTGGTAAGACAAGGCCACCTGAGAGACCTTGTGGATGAGGCCAAAACAAGGGAAGAACAGGCATGATTGCCTCAAGCACCAGCAGCCCCACCACCCCCAGCGCAGCAACCTCAGGCAGGCGGACCTCGGGTGGTCAATGTGATCCACTCAAAGGTGAATGAAAACGACATACGGGGGGAGACACAGAGGGTAAAACACCTGCAGCACGTCAACCAGGTCGGACTAAAAAGATCTCGGCCTGAAGAGTGCCAAGGACAGATGATAGCCTTCACAGAAGCCGACCTAGATATAGTTCAGCACCCACACAATGATGCCTTGGTAGTATCCCTCCAGGTTGGGGAGTGCCAGGTGAAACGCATCCTGATTGATCAAGGCAGCTCCTGCGACATCATGTATGTCAGATGTTACAAGGAGTTAGGCCTTCACCCTGATGGCATGGAGCAGTCAAACGGCCCAATGGTCGACTTCAATGGAACGCCGACATGGCCATTAGGCGCAACAAGCCTGGAGGTACAGGCTGGCACGAAGAAGATCAAGACAGAATTCATTGTGATTGACACGCCCTCGCCTTACAACATCATCTTGGAGAGGCCGTGGTTGCATGCAATGGGGGTAGTTCCCTCAACATTGCATCAACTGCTACGGTTCCCAACAGAACATGGGATTGAGGAAGTCAGAGGAGATCAGTTGCAGGCGAAAAATTGCTCCATGGCAGCAATGAAATTAACCTGCAGCATTCGGGAACCAGAGAAGGCAGAAGTTGAAAAAGAGGACATGAAGGTCCTAGATGATGTCGGCAAGGAGCCGACCGAGAAAAGTGAAGAAGCACTGAAGAAAATCCTCGTCCAGGAGGACGATGAAGAACGCTTCTTTCTTCTCGGCACAGGATTAGTCGAAGAAGAGGAAAGGGAGCTGGAAGCCTTTCTGAGGAAAAATATTGAGGTGTTCGCCTGGACACCTTATGAAATGCCTGGCATTGACCCCGAGGTCACATGTCACAGACTCAACGTTGACAGGTCGGCCAAACCTGTAATACAACGAGCCAGAAGACCGACGTTGATGCACGTCGAAGCAGTGGAGGAAGAAGTAGACAGACTTCTGGAGGCCAGGGCCATCAGAGAAGCCAATTATCCGACATGGTTATCAAACACCGCGGTAGTAAAGAAGAAGAACGGCAAGTGGAGGGTCTGCGTAGATTTTACAAACTTGAACAAAGCTTGTCCCAAAGACAGCTTCCCTCTGCCAAAGATCGACCAGTTGGTGGACGCCACATCTGGACATGGAAGGATGAGCTTCTTGGATGCATATAGGGGGTATCATCAGATAGCCATGTACCCCCGGATGAGGAAAAGACAGCGTTTATCACTCCCAAAGGTCTGTATTGTTACAGAGTCATGCCTTTTGGGTTGAAGAACGCAGGAGCAACTTACCAAAGGCTAGTAACCAAGATGTTCAAACACTTGATTGGCCGAACCGTAGAAGTCTACATTGATGACATGGTCGTGAAGACCAAGGAACCAAAGGATCATCTTGTTGACCTAAAAGAGGTCTTTGACATACTCAAAACATATCGGCTCCGACTAAACGCATCGAAATGCGCGTTTGGAGTCGGATCCGGTAAGTTCTTGGGATACCTGGTGACTAGAAGGGGCATTGAAGCCAGCCCAAATCAGATCAAGGCCATTCTGGAATTACAGAGTCCGATATCGGCAAAACAGGTTCAAATACTTACTGGAAGGGCCGCAGCCCTAAACAGGTTCATAAGCCGAAGTTCGGACAAATGTAAACCTTTTTTCAATCTGGTGAAAAAGGCCACGGATTTTCTATGGACAGAGGAATGTGAGGCCGCTTTGGCCGACCTGAAGAAATATCTTACCTCGGCTCCAGTCCTCTCAACACCTCAACCTGGGGAGGAACTGTTTTTATACTTAGCAGTTTCAGAGCACGCAGTAAGTGCTGTGATAATCCGAGAAGAGAAGGGAGAGCAGAAGGCTGTTTACTATGTAAGTAAAACCTTGGCCGATGCAGAAACAAGGTATCTACCACTGGAGAAATTAATGCTGGCCTTGGTAATGGCCTCAAAGAAGCTAAACCATTTTCAGGCTCATAAGATAGTGGTTCTAACAGAGCACCCACTAAAATCCTTGTTGCAACAAAGAGACTTAACTGGAAGAATAGCAAGATGGGCCGTAGTTTTGGGCCAATATGACCTGGAGTTCAGGCCGAGAACAGCAATTAAGGGCCAAGTCTTGGCCGACTTCGTGGCCGAGTTCTCGCCAGAATACATCGAACATCGGGCTCCGTTGAGCCGAGATGAACGATGTCCAAACAAGGAAGGAGAAGCCCAGCCAAAGGCTAAAGAACCAAGGAAGGAAAAACTCAGACCCTACAGCATTTACATCGGCGACTCCTTTCAACTTTTTGTTGATGGGAGCTCAAACCAGCAGGGGGCAGGGGCAGGAGTAATGTTAATATCCCCCGATGGAGAGATATTGGAGCAGTCCATTCGACTGGGGTTCAAAGCCTTGAACAATGAGGCGGAATATGAAGCATTGATTGCTGGACTGAAGCTGGCAGTAGCAGCAGAGGCAGATGAGGTAATAGTTTTTTGTGACTCACAACTTATAGTGAATCAAACTACAAGAGAGTTTGCTGCCCGAGATGAAAGGATGTCGGCATACGCAAAAGAAGTCATCAGGCTGGCAGACATGTTTCAAAACTGCTGACTTCTTCAGGTTAGCCGAGATGATAACAGCCACGCCGACGCGTTGGCCAATTTAGCAAGTTCAATGCAAACCGGAAAGACAAGGACAATAATGATCAATTACCTATCAGGCCCGAGCATAGAGTCACCACACACAATGCAAGAAGCATTATGTGTAGACATGGGACCAAGCTGGATGAATGCAGTTGTTGCATTCCTGAAAGAGGGAAAGCTGCCAGAAGAACGAAAAGAAGCACACAAGGTCAGATTGAAGTCGGCAAGATTCAGTCTGACAGCAGAAGGACATCTCTGTAGAAGATCCTTCACTGGACCTCTTTTAAGGTGTGTACACCCTCTTCAGGTCGAAGACTTTTTGTATGAAATTCATGAAGGAGTTTGTGGAAGCCACGCAGGGGGAAGATCATTAGCTCACAGAGCCATTACCCAGGGGTATTGGTGGCCCTATATGCAAAAAGATGCAGAGGCCTATGTGAAGATGTGTGAACAATGCCAGAGGTTTGCACCTTTGATACATCAGCCAGCTGCTGACCTGAACCCGGTTTCCAGCCCTTGGCCATTTGCCCAATGGGGCATGGATCTCGTTGGGCAATTGCCCCAAGCAACTAGGCAGCGGAAGTACCTACTGGTAGCAACAGACTACTTCACAAAGTGGATAGAAGCAGAGCCTCTTGCCAAAATCCGAGATGTGGATGTGAAGAACTTCATCTAGAGAAACATCATCACCAGATTTGGGATTCCAAGAGCAATAGTTGCTGACAATGGAACACAGTTTGACAGCAAACTTATCAAGAATTTTTGTGCAAAATTCAAGATAAAGAATTACTTTTCAACACCAAGTTTTCCCCAAAGTAATGGGCAAGCAAAAGCATCCAACAAAGTAATCCTAGACGGGATAAAGAAGAGGCTGCAGGCAGCGAAAGGAAAGTGGGTAGACGAATCGCCCAATGTACTCTGGGCATATCGCACTACGCCGAGGAGATCAACAGGGGAATCCCCCTTCGCCATGGCTTATGGCACAGAAGCAGTCATTCCATTGGAGATCGGCATCCTAGGGATCAGAACCCAGGGAGTTGAGAACGGGACTAATGATGTGCTCTTAGCCCGAGATCTGGATCTACTAGAAGAAAGAAGAGAGAAAGCTGCAATCCAGCTTGCGGCATACCAGCAACAGCTTGCCAAAGCTTACAACAAGAAGGTCAATCCAAGGGATTTTCAAGTCAACGACCTAGTCTTGAGAAAAGTCATCGACAATAAAAAGGATCCCAGAGAGGGCAAGCTTGGCCCAAACTGGGAAGGACCCTACAGAATTACTTCGGTGTTAGGAAATAGGGCATATCGGCTCGAAGATAATGAAGGCAAAGCATTGCCTAGACCATGGAACACTTGTAATTTAAAGTTTTTCTATCATTAGATGCCTGTTTGATTTTTTGCCGATATGATCAATAAAATCTTAGCAGAATTTTTCAAAACTTATAAAACTATGCATGATGTTATTTTTTGGATAATGAGAACCCAAGTGGAACTTAGGTTCATATTGGGGGCAGAGAGAAGACAGTAGTAATGCTTAGCCGAAGTTAAGCCGAGATTATGTTTAACCATGGTTAATCTGAGATAAAGTTTAACCGAAGTTAAACAGAGATTATGCTTAACCGAAGTTAAGCTGAGATAAATTCCTTATCTTTATTTGTTGAAATTTGTAGCAATTTACAAGTTAAAGTTAAGCCGAGATAAATTCATTATCTTTACTTGTTGAAATTTGTAGCAATTTACAAGTTAAAGTTAAGCTGAGATAAATTCCTTATCTTTACTTGTTGAAATTTGTAGCAATTTACAAGTTAAAGTTAAGCCGAGATAAATTCATTATCCTTACTTGTTGAAATTTGTAGCAATTTATAAGTTAAAGTTAAGCCGAGATAAATTCCTTATCTTTACTTGTTGAAATTTGTAGCAATTTATAAGTTAAAGTTAAGCCGAAATAATTATTTATCTTCACCTGTTGAAATTTGTAGCAATTTACAAGATAAAGTTAAATTAAGTTTATTGATTCAGTCCCTTGTTGAAAACTTGAGAAAAGTTTGTTAGTTAAAATTGTATATGCTTTATACTTTTTGAAGTTTATGGAAAATTTACAGGTGAAGTCCTAGCCGAGATAAACCTTCAGATAAACATACCTGAGGTATTTTTCCCCGAGGAGATTGTACAAACTAGGAGACTCGCAAAATGTTCTAAGTATAGAATCATGCAAGGGCAGTCAAGAAAAATTAAAGATTAAAGAATTCAGAGAAAAACAGTTGCAGTTGTATATAAGGCACTATGGCCTAGCAGAAGTAAATTGTTCATGAGTAACAAAGAAGGGAACATCGGCCACGAAAGAAAGCTCGCATTGTTCAGAAAAGAAAACAAAGTACAAAGGATAAAGGAAAAAAGCTATGATTCTTCAGCCTCAGGAACATTCTGGATCTGGACCTCGGCAGTCTCTGGAAGAACGACCTCGGCATCTTTTTGCACCACAACCTCGCCCTCCTTGTCTGCCACAATCTCGGCATCAATCTCAGCAAGAGTCGTTTCAACACTTCTCTCAGCCAAAAGAAGGTCAAAGGATAGCCTACCGATGTCAGCTTCCTTGGGCACTTGTTCAATGTCCTCATCCTGGGTTAAGTCCAGGACTTGATCACCCCCAGGAGGAGACTTGGTCTCACTGGCATCCTTGGGCTTCCTTATTAGGGCCTCGTCATTGCCTTCAACCTCATCTCCAGCCTCGGATTCAGATTCAGCTTCTTCCTCAGCCTGACTTGGAGGGGGAGGAGGAGGGAACGGAAGAGGAATAGTTTCAGCCTTGCGCCAGGGTGAGTCAGCAGGAAGATCAAGTTTTTTGGCTAAGGACATCCAACCCAGGGAAAATCCCTTATTGCATGCCTGCCTGACTTGAAGTTTGTAATCTTCAGTGACATCGGCTACACCCTGGGCGTAAGCCTTTTCGTCAGCATCCTTGACTTCGGCTTCTTTTGTAGCCAAGGCTTCCTGAAGTTCCTTCTCGGCGTGGGCCACTTTTTCCTCGGCCTCTTTCTTCTGCGCCTCAGCAACGTTTTTTATGGCTTCAGCAGCTTCAGCTTTTTCTTCAGCCAAGGATTGGGCTTTGGTGGCAGCCTCGACCTGATCTTCCAACTTTTTCATTTTAGCTTGAAGGCCTTTATTGATCTTTTGAAGGGCAGAAAACTCCTTCTTCAAGTCATTCAACTTCTCCCTAGTCTCAAAGGACTGCATGGAAAAGGAATGTGCATGCTGGACAGCCTGAAAGAGCACAAAGCAAAAAGTTATTACAGAATTTTACGAGTATGGAGCAATAAGGATAAAACAAGTTATCAAGTGAAGGCACTTACTTGAACGCATCGCTGAAGCATGAAAGCATAATTTTCATATTCACTCATCTCGGTGTTCTTCTCAAGATCGCGTGGGAGAAGGAGGGCTGTGCTTAGTGCAACACCAATGTTTATGTCATCAGCACTGTCACTAGCCAAGACTGGCTTGTTTTCCAAGGTAATTACGGGTGTCCAAGGGACGTTGGGCACTTTGGACTTCGAAGACGTCCCAGATGAAGACCTCGGCCTCTTTGATTTCTGGGACTCTGTTGGTTGAGTTTCGGCAGACCTTTTTGCCGAGGTGGAAGCAGTCTTCATATTCTCAGCCAGTTGTGAGATAGGCACAGAATCCTCAGCCTCAGCCTCAATAACTTTGGACTTTGGCTGAGCCTTCTTTATTCTTTTCGGTTTAGGTGGGGGCATCGTTTGGGCTGGAATGGCATCAACATCAGCTGGTAGGTCAGCCAGGAGATCTTGGGCAACAGGCTTTGGGCGGACCATGTCGGCTGTTTTAACAAGCCTACGTCGGCGTTTTCTTTCAAGAATTGGTACCAAGTACGGTGCTGAGGTGGAAGGCTGATTGGTTGGGTCAGATGTGGATCCCTGATCAGTCCGAGATGTAGAGGCAGCCTGGCTTGTGGTGGTAGATGGAGAGAGGCTCTTTTTCTTCTTCTTTGGGACGTCAGGAAGAGTGGATTTATACGTCGGGATGAAGTTCAGCAGGAGCGGAGCTTTGCGCTTATGAATTGGCAGGTCTAGGAGTTTCTTCAAATCCTTGCTAACAACAAAGGATTGGCGAAAATCCTTTGGTAGCTTACGAACATCTGCAAAAAAGAGCAAAACATTAGAGACAGGCAAAGTATTGAAAACCTGAAAGGAAACAACTAAATGTTGACACTGGACTCTTACCCTTGCCCTCTTTAATTGTTCGAGGAAGAGGAAAGAGATGGGCATCCTCATCAGGGGCAAACTCCCAGTTTCCTGAAGCAATGACATAGTCCTCTCCACCTCCCTTGTTGGAGTCTGGGAGGTCGGCTACAATTTTGAATTCAGTGGACCTTGGCTTAAGGTAGTACACATAGCCTTTTTCTTTCTGATTCAGGGCACACATGGTATAACAGTACTGAATGTCGGCTAAAGTGATTCTAACATCTTCCTGCTTGGCTAAGGCTATGATACCGTTAATTATTCGATAAGAGTTAATGGTAAGTTGCATAGGGTTCAACTTATAGAAATGAAGAACCTCACGAAAAATGGTAGTAAGTGGCAGCCGAAGTCCACACTCAGTGAAAGCTACTATGGGAAAAGACATGGTATCATCTTCGGGCATAATGGAGTCGTTCTCCCCAGCTAGTCTCAGATGGACATCATCTAGGATGGAGAATTCTTGCCTAAAAAATTCTAGTTTGGTTGGGGTGTTAACCCTATTTCTCCACATACCCATGATTTTGGTATAAGGGTACTTGACTGGAGAAACAAGGTACTCTTAAAGGGTTCTTGGTACCTCGGCTTAAACCTAGGTATGTATTGGTAAAGTTTGTTTCGGTTTTTCCTAAAAATTGAAGGTTCTATAAGCAAAATCCCAAACCTAAAAAACTATGAAGACGAAGATCAAAGGCGCAGATCTGGAAAAGACACAACAAAGCAGAAAACAAAAACGAAGTCTCAGATTCAAGAACACAAGGGATGGAAGACCAAGAACAGAGGTGCAACAGTGCAAATGTTCATGACATGTGCAAAACCAAGAAATAAGACGCATTCAGGTGAATGATTTGCAAATTAAATGCTAGAGCAGAACAGTAATGGCAAGAAACTCCAGAAATAATCAAGAACTGGGAAAGAAAAAGACCAGTTACTTACCAGATACAGTGAGGCCGGAATAAAATTCACCGAGGACAGGCAACAGACGAAACAGTAGCGAAAGCTTCGCAGGAATAGCAGCAGGAAGGCAATTGCAAAGCTTAAAGCTTGAAGCAATGGCGGTTTCGAAGAGGAAAGTTTAGAGAGAGAGAAAGTAAGGAAATCGAATGCAAAGGTGAAGAGCCAAAGGGCAGAGGCAATTGTTTTGTCAAAAACGTGAAACGGCGACAAAACAGAAGCATTTAATGCACCTGGAGTAACGTAGACGTTAGACGGCGCAGACAGGGAAAAGACGACTTACAGGCGCGTCACAGACACGGGCTAATAAGGGTAAAACACGTAAGTGAAACGGTTAAGAAGTGGTGTATGACAGCTCATACGCGTGGGAGAGTTTTATGTAAATTCTTGTTCTTGAAAAGAGGATATATCGGCCTGAAGTGAATGACATCGGCTAGAAAGTTCCTAAGCCGACGTACGAGAAAGAAGTTCAAATATAGGTTCCATCATCTCAGAATGCCAAGGTAATAGAACCTAGGGGGCAATTGTGGGGATGTATTTTCTGAGTACCAACACGTGGCCGAGGTGACACCGAAGTGTCAGCCGAGGTGCCACATGTCGTGGTAGTTACGCCGAGGTTATCTCAGAGCTGCCGAGGTTATCTGCGAGAATACAGGAATCCGGGATAAACAGATAAGGGACAGGAGTCCTAGAATGAAGAAAGACTACAAGACGGATAAAGGTAATACTCTCAGGGAGTCTATCCTTATCTCATGAAGAGTCCAAGGTAAATCCAAAATTGGAGTCCATAGAAGCCAGACTTCTAGTGGGACTGGGAGAGAGTTAAGCTATAAAAGAAGGGCACCCCCGGCGGATCTAAGGTACGCAATTTTGAGTCTTGAGCGGTAATTTAAGCACTTGTATTATCTTTGAGAGATACTGACTTGTTCGTCGGAGTGCCCCCGGGTGGAAGAACCACCGCCGGAGCCTTTTCTTTCTGTGCAGATTACAGGGTGCCATCTATTCTGCCTGTGTTCTACAGCTGGATTACTAAGGAGGGCAGTGTGATCGAAAATTCACTCACACAGTATTTATTAGTATTGTTATCATATATTCTAATCATAGGTCATCTTGGAGTTATGTTGAAATAGGTGGGATTTTGAGTTTTCTAGGGAAGTGTTGGTTGTTTTTGCTTAGGTTCGCTCAAGCAGCGTGTTGGTCGCTCGAGTGTCTTTCATTTCTTCTGGTGTTTGAGTTTACAATATGAACTTCTAAGCGTTTGTATTCTACGATCGAGCGATCTGTTTTGCAAAGTTGATCTTCTAAGCGTTTGGTTTCTTCGCTCAAGCCTATTTTTGATCGCTCGAGCAATGTGTTGTGTCTAACGCTCGAGCGGTATTTTGTTCACTCAAATGGTCTATTTGTATAAAGATGCAAGGAAATATCTTTTTCTCACTTTTTCTGATTCCCTCTCTCTCCTCCATTTTTTGACCCATAAAGCTTTCAAGCTTGGGTTTCATTTATTTCTACCTGTTGTCTACCCCTAGTTCCATATACCAAAACATAGGGCTCGGCAAGGGCTTTCTTTTAATCTAAGCAGATCGTGTTTTCATAGCCATGGGTTTTGCAACTTTCTTTCCTCACTTTGAGAGGTATGGATTCTTTTTTTCCTTTTCAATACCTCATTATAGATAAACATGTGGTAGTCTTATTGCATTAAAAGCATGTTTCTTATGGAATTTTCAAAAGAATAAAAAGGGGTTTAAAGGTTTGAGCTTTTGGAAGTTCTAGTAGCTTGTTTTTAGTTTCTTTGGTAAGTTTGTGAGGTAGCTAATCACATTAATGATGATAGTGGTGAAAAGACTTGATTTGTTATTAAGCGTTTAATAAAACGAAAAGAGGTAAGTTGGGTAATCATTGTGTTATTTGTTATGGGATTGAATTAATGTTTTGGTTGCTAAAAGGAATTAACCAGGTCCTTGTGATTGCTTTGTTTAATGTTGTGTCAAGTTGGGTTGTAGTTTTGTATCATAAATTGGGTTTTATTAAAGGAAAAATGAGTTTTTGGCTAAGGGTTAAAGTTGTTGAATAATTGGAACAATGGGTTTGATTTGGAAGAACAAAATGATATTCGTAACTCTTTTGTGAAATGATTTCATTGAAAATGTTAATGATTTAAAATTGTGGAACCAATTGTGGTTTAATTCATAGAGTTACATACTTAACTATTAGAGGTTTTGTCATTGGTCATCAGTGGAGGATTGCATTGTTGTTGTTGATTAGACTAAGTGTACGTATTACACTCGTATACCTTTATGTGTCTAGCATGTTGTGATATGGTTTGGAGGGTTGTTTCTCTCCAGTTAAGCTGGTAAAGCCAGGCGCCTTGACAAAGGTTCCTCTCCCTTTCGGTTTGTGCTCGATAAAATATGAAATCGAGATCTCCTTCTCTCTGAAAGGCCGATAAAGCATGGTACCTTGAGATAGGTTTCTCTATGTTTTAGTTTATACCCGGTAAAGTGTTTTTGTGCTATGTGGGTTGTCGCATTTGCCATTTATAGCGATTCTGGTTTTGACCCAACTCTTGTGGTATCCCGGACTCAGATTTAATGCTTTCATATTGTTGTTTACCTCTTATTCCCTTTGTATCTCTTTAGAATTCGCTTTCGGATTGTAGTTGTGCATTTGGAACAGGTTGGTTGCTTGTTTTTCCAAACCTTGGTTGCCTAGATTTTGGCTCTTACGCTCGAGCGGGCATTATTGCGCTCAAGCAGGCTTCACAAATTTGCTCCTCCACTTAAGCAGCCATTCTTGCGCTCGAGCGGGATTTGTTAACTCTCAGTATCTTTGCAAACTTGTAAATATTGGAAGAGTGTGTTCAACGCTCGAGCGGCGTTTTTTACGCTCAAGCGAATGGACGCTTGAGCGTCCAGTCTTGTGCTCGAGTGGAGTCTTTTGTCTGTAAAACTTCTGAAAATGTATATTCCACACTAGAGCGTAACCTTCTACGCTCAAGTGGACTACATGTATAACAGTCCGTGAAAACAACATTTTGTATCACTTTTTCATTTCTCTCTCTCTCTCTCTCTAAAACTTTCCAAAAACCTAAATCTTGAGTTTCTCTCTCTAAAACTCACATTCTTTCTTCTATTTCATCTAGATCCATTGATCTCTTCACCCTAGTGGCTTGAGAAAACGGTAGAGTGCTTCAAGATCTTCATTTTCATCCGAACAAACTTGGATTTCGGCGTCTTTAGAGTTTCAACCTTGCTTTGCTCGCCTTCTTTTCTTGAGGTAGGGATTTTCTACACTTTGTTATGGTTTTTAACTTAGTTATTTGTCGTTTGTGTAACAATGGTGGGATTTGGGGTTCATGTGAACAAACCTAGGGTTTTGGTGAAAAATGGAAAGAGGGGTTTTTGTGAATATGAAATAAATGAGTATGAGATTTGAAAATGAGATCATGTTGTGTCAAAATGGTTGATTTTGATGCTTGGGTTGATACTTGAGAAAAATGAGGTTTTTGCCCTAAATGGAACAAATAGCTATTTTGTATAAATAATTAAAATCGACATTGGGAATGTGAAATTGGGTGATTATTGATATAAATGACAGGATTGGATATGTATTATCTCACACCTTTGGAAGATTTGAATAAACTATCTGTCATGAGATTGAATATCTGTCTAGAGATAACTGTATTGGGCTATCAGTGGAGGATAGCTATGATTGTTGTAGAAATTGCATGAGAATTAGGTGAATTAAAACTAATCCATGGATGGTTATCATTGAATATGCTTATGATGTAAATACATTGTATATGTATGGTTGTTTGGGAGGAGAAAAAGGATGTACTCCATAAATGATTATGTGTTTAAATACATTGCATATGTATATTTGATTGTTTGGAATGAGAAAAGGGAGGGACTCCATTATAATTAAGTTGGTCGGAGTATCCTGAGTGAAAGTCTCGAAATTTATACATGGTTTTCGATCCCGCAAACCAAATATCCGTAAAATGGCAAATTGAAATTATACATGGGTGTCGATCCTGCAGACGAAATATTTGTAAAATGACAGTTTGAGGTGTTTGTATGTTGATGATGTGATTGTAGAACCATTAAGTTGTAGTCTCATTTGGGTTATTAAAGAAATAATGAAATTGACTCTTGTATTGAAATGAATGGGAGGAAAATGAAATCAAGCATAGATTTAGTATTCTATGGCTATATAAATGTATGAATGTTTTATTCCGGGCATTGTATATGCACATTGCACCTATATCTTTATTAAATCTCATATATTGTGTTAGATTATTCCTACTGGGCTGTGGCTCACCCTATTTGGAAAAATCATTTTCAGGTAATGATTGAATGCCTCCACCAAGGCAATAGCGTTAGAGGGGTTTTTTGGGAGCAAGAGCTTCTTCACTTTTGATTATGATTTTTTGTGTAAAGCCTAGGGCTTAGAATGTATTGAGCGAAGCTCACTTTTGTTGTGACCAAGTCAAGGCTTGGAAAGGTGTAAGCCAATAGGGTATTTATTTGCGTTAAATACTTTTGTATCATTAACTCTACGTAATGAAAGAACTATTTACTCTGATTTACGCAGTTATTAACATTTGTTTTGAGTTGTATTATTTTGGGAGCTTGATTTACGCAGTTACAAATGTAGAAAGATTTATGTCTTGGTATATTGTTATTGGTGTTCCTTGCCATTAGGCCTATGGTTATGTAAGGTAGTAGATGTATTGGTGTGTAAGTGTATATAGTGTGTTGGAATGTAAAATCGTGTTATGACTAGTATGTGTAAGCGTGTTTTGAAAACAAATGTTTTGAAGAAACTCTTTTATATCAACATGGAAGGTTTAAGTAAGAAAAAAGTGTTGTGATGAAATATTTTTGAATAAAATGGAAGTTGAAAAAAAAAAAAAAAAGTGATTTTGCATTACCTTGTATTAAAGAGGATGGGAAAATGTACTTATATAAGTATATTTTGGGTATAAATTGTCACATTACTTATATATTGTATGTCATAGTACACTTATGATCATAGCTATCTGCATATTGTTACTGTTTAGGAACATGTTAGAATCTCTACTGGATTTTATGTGCATCTCACTAATCTTTTTTTTAGGTACAAGTTGAGAAGTGATTCAAGATCGATGATCTTCATTAATTGTTGGCCACGGCCTCTTATATTTGTTAGCAGAACACCTTTATTGTAAAAGGGTAAGCCCTTTCCTCTTTATATAATAATGTAAGCCTATAGGCATTTGATTAAAAGATAATTCATTTCACATTCTATTTTATATACGAATGAGAGAACTTTCACCTACTTATGGATGTAATGTATGAATAGATTCTGTATGTCATTAATGGAATTGGATTATGTTAATACATATGGTAAGATCATCAGAGTAATAAAAAGTGGGGCATGACAGTTTCACTAATTTTTTTTCAAATACCAATTTTACCCTCAAAGGTAATTCCCACCAAAAATTCATCTTCTAACTATATATTTCCTCAATAGTGTTTCCACTAAAACCTTTCTTTTCCTTAACTCCTCTAACCCTCATAACACAACACAAGAACAAACACTGCCAAACTTCATCCATGATTGGGCCCTGAAACCCAAATTTAACAATTTAATGATCAATGACACTTGCCCAGCAAAGAATAACAATGACCCAAGAATGTCTAGCCAAAAAAAATAAATAGAGGTAAAGAAAACTAATAGGTAACCCACTGCCTCATTAACCAAAGTATCTATAATGAGATTGTAGAATCAACACTTTTTATAAGTAACAATTTTCATCAAACATTTGGTAGGAAATCCACATTTCCCACTGTGATGCCAATAGCAAAAAAAAAAAAAAAAAAAAAAAAGAGATATGAGGCAATGCAATGCCCCTACTCCTCTCCCCAATTAGCCCACCTTCATTACTGTCTTCATCACCATCACCCACTACCAACTATTTCCCTTCTTTCATTATAACTTTACAACTACCATTCACCACTATCGAACCCGACATGTAATAACCTCGTACTATAATATGATATTAAGTATTAATTATGAATGATGATTAAGTGCTTAAGGTGAAATTCTATGTTAATTATGTGTTTCGTATGATATTTGAATTCATATCTGTTAGCCGTAAGAATATCTGTTGTGAATTCTGTCACAATTTGAAAATTAAAAGCCTTAACGGCGTTAGAAACTGGAATTGACTAGGTCAATAGGTTAATTGGAATATTTAGAACCATATGGTAAATTTAATTAAAATTTGATTTGGATCCAAAATAATTAGAATAAATTAATTAGATTTGAGTAGAGTTTGATTAATTAACCTAAGCTAGGTTAATTAGTCTAAGTTAATCCAACTATATAAATAGGCAAAATGAGATCAATGACAACTTATATCATCATCATCTTTGAGTTTAACACTTGTAGAGAGAGAGAGGGAGAGAGAGAGAGAGAGATATATATATATCATCTTTTAGAGAGAGAGAAGCTTAATTTTATAGATTTTGATTAGAGGATTAAGATTTGGAGAATAGGCTCAAGAATTTTGTTAAATTTAGCTTCATTGAAGAATTTAGGAAAGTGAATAGCTCATAATTCTTGTGTTTAAGCCATTAATTATGTGAATTTAAGATAAATAAATAATTAAGTAGCAGAATTGAGCTAAGATGGTGAATTTGGAGTCAATTCATACATGCATACATAATTTATCAATTTTGAGTTTGATTTTCCAAGAATTCTTACATGCATGGAGCTTATACTTGTTGATTGAAGAGTTTTGCATGAAATTACACTCAATTTTGTATGTGTAAACATTTTGAAATGAAAAGGTAGAGTTCATTGCATGCGTAAGTTAATTTTGAAGTTTTGAATTTAATGTTGAAGAATTAACAAGTTTTGAGCTTTGATTTTTGCAAATTGGTCTTGAATTCATAATATTAAAGAGTTTCTAAGTTGAGAATGAGTCGTGCAAGTTTATTGTTTAAAGCTAAGCATTTTGACACGCAACTCTGTTATGGAAATTCCATAATTTTGTCACATTGTTCGATCAAACAATCCATCGCTCAAGCGCACTTTGCATACTCTCAGTATTTTTGCAAGCATTTGCAGTTGGCTCGAGTGACCAAGTGTGCGCTTGAGTGATCTCAGCTTTACATAGCTCATGGCTCGAGGGACCAAAAAGTTGGCTCAAGCCTAGATTCTTAGCATCTGGAAGTTTTGCATAATTTTGCAGACCGCTTGAGTGACCAAATGTGCGCACAAGTGAACTGCTTTGTTTTCAGCATTTTTGAAACACACTTCCAAATGCATACTTTCATCCTCATACCTTCATAAGTATTCTTAAGCAATTATTTAGACAATGATAATAAGGAAATGTGTTAGAAACACACTAAAGGAGGATTGAATTAAATAAAACATTGTTTGGGAATGTGTGTTTCAATGTAGCTCTATTATGTGTTTGTGTAGGTCGCATGCTTATTTTTGCCCAATCTGTCTGAAAAGTCATCTGTGAGTAACAACTCTGTAAAGCTATGTTTGTTAAAAGTATTTTATGAATTACAAAATTATATTATGTTTCTAAACTGATATCTTTTGAATGAATGATTATTCATTTTCTGAAATGTAATCGTGGCATCCTTAGCATCTATTATCTTTTATCTGTTATATATTGTCTATTATCAGAGATCTCTGTGGATTCCAACTCTTCAAACTATCTATTAAACCTTAATGGTTATTTGTATCAATTATGCAAAATCATTTGTCTAATCTGAACAAGTCTTATGAGACCATCCACTCTATTAAGCTAATGGATGTACCATGTATGATTGATTACAAGTTTGAATACATATCTGATTATGTTATGATCTGAAACTTTGATTTCTGGAATTATAATTTGGGACATCATTCATTAAACCTTTACGTTGTCGTTATTCACTAGGCTCCAACTCACCTTTTATATATGTATGTAGGTGATCAAACGCAAGACCAAGCCTGGAGGTGTTTGTCTGGCCTTCTGTTTTGTACCTCACGCCGAGGTTCCAGAAGAGTCAAGCTTTAGACTTCTTGTGTTTGAGGAATTTATTCCTCTTAGTATGTAATTAAGTTCTTTTGAAGAATGATGACAGTGTTTTTATTTACAGGGTTTAACCCTAAACTATGACAATGTTTTGTATATAATATTATGCTTATATATATGAAGATGCAAATTTCCTCTGTCTCATTTAAGTCTACACAGCTCATTTGACGATTTATTTTTGTATGTTTGCTTCTGCAAGCCCCTATAATTATGTGTCTGTTTAAGAAGGCCTTCGGTAATCTCGGATTACTGGTCGGTCACTTCACTAATCCCTTGGGACGAGGGTTGGGTCGTGACACGGCATGACCATCGCTACAATGTGTCATCAAGTCTCATCAAGTGTGTTGTGTCATCAAGTGTTAAAGGCAAGAATGAAGCTCAAAGACAATTATGCCAACAAACTAACTATCTTCCACTTGAGCAGCCATCAAGCTACAGCTACAATAGCAATGGAGGTTAGGAGTCAGTTAGAATAGTTTGCTAGAGTTAGTTGTTAGGAATAAAGCTTGTAAAAATATCAATGTAATGAGTATCAATTAAAATCAATCAAATACCAAGCCATCATCCATGAGAAGACCCCTAACACTGCCAACCATGAAACTCAAGGTAGTGGTAATTTCTGAATGTTGTTCATATAAACTAAATAAACCTTTTATGCATTCATCATCATCATATTCTTTTAGCATTTGCCATGGAACTGTAAGATTTGACATCTAGGTTTTGTTCTAATACATTAATTGCCATAAGCAACAAACTGCAGAAAATAGAAGAAAATCTTCAACATGTAAACAATTGGCAATCACATAAAGGACATCATCGAGAAGTTGGGACCATGCAACCATTGTGGATTGCACAATTGAAAGAGAGATAATCAGGTTTAGTCTTTAATACCATGTCAATTGATCTAGCAATATGTTTAAAAGTCATTCAATAATAAGTATCAAGCAAACCTTGTGAAATTAATCAAAATAATGAATTCTAAGGAAAGCAACTTGCATTCCATATATCAATATCAATGAAATCTAACCTTGCTTCCAAGAAACTAGATATGATGGACACATAATCACAAAAAGAAAAAGTGCAGTATGCATGTAGCTAGTTTTTCGCACTCTTTGGAGGGGTTTAGTCTCCTCGGATGCGATTCTCTACAGTTCAGACTCCCGTGGTTCTGAACCTAGTTTCACGAGTGCAATGTGAAACAAAAGAAAATGAGAGTCTAAATCTAGAAAGTCCCAAGAAAATTCACTAATCGCAAGAGATGCCAAAAATGAACTACATTGTCAAATTTCAGAGTCACCACCTAATATTTTTGGAAAAATTAGGAAACTCGTGACACGTGCCAAAGGCCACTCTGTTCGTCATAAACAAAGGTGCTTCGCTTCGGGAATTTAGGAATGAGAGGAAAAGGTCATGCATTGAGCACACCACTCACCCGATCAAAAATCGGCCTTTACTAAGTCATGATGTAATTCTTATTAACATTATGCTCATGTTCTAATTTATTAATATGCTAACATTATTATGTGAAGAAAGCAAGTATAGACCATGTCACTTACTTTAGAATGCTTTGATTCCATGCTTTTTGAAAGAGTTTTCAAATACATGCAACTTAAAAAAAAGAGTTCATATGTACAACAATCAAAGCCATTCCAATTTAAGCAAAATAGTCTCCATCCACAGGCATTCATAAAGATGTTTCAAGTAAGCAAGTAGCCTCGTGGTAATATGCTAGCTATGGCAAAACGCACACGAATGATATGCCAAAGCAAAAATTCTCACCTAGTACTCATCCGTGGCAAGCCAAAGAAAAAAGAAATAATTAGAAAAAATACATGATCCTAATATGCAAAATGATTAATGTAACACATACAACAATGCAACTAATAAATTTGATTACTAACATGACATGTGAAGCCACCCAAAGCATGAGGTAGCGCACATAATCATTTAGAAAGTAGTAAGAGCACAATATATGATGAGCCGAACTTTAGTGCATGCTAAAATGGATGTGAGGCATGGGAATGATGGAAACGAAAACATGATGCTATAAATAATGATAATAAGCATTTAAATAAAAGGGAGAAAGAAATTGGAGTTGGAATACATACATCGAGTGTTACAAATTTGCTCTCTTACAAGAGGGTCCAAATGTCTTAATTAACTAATTATTATATCACCGAATGAATAATCATCTAATTTATTACATTTACAAATATTACAACAGTAAATATTAAAAATGGACATGAGCCATATGTGCACCGATGAGAACATCCTTCAGAAACTACTCTTGTCTGCCTTCGGGAGAACTGCTCTGTTTTACCCTCAGCCATTGCTCTATTTGTCCACTTTGAGGCCCGGTCGCCCACAATGAGGCATGGTTGGTTCTAATAAAATACAACCGTGTGTAGACGCGCCTGGGGGCTTCACTCTACAGTTCGGACTCGATTTGTGTCGGTTCTAAATCTGAACCAAAGAGTCCAAATCCGGCAAATCGTTTTGAAGAAAAACAGATTTTGAAAAGTAGTGCCAAACATGGACTGCTTTGCCAGATTACAGAGTCGCCACCTAAATATTTTAAAATGGAAAATTTAGGAAACCCTGACTCGGTGCCGAAGGCCACATGTCCGTCATCACCAAAGTGGTCTTGGCTCGGGAGCTTGGTTACGATCGGGGAAGGTCAGCTATGAGCACCCCCTTTCGCCCGGTCCGAAGACCGGCCTCTACTAACCGTGATACCCAATTTTGAAAACGTTATGTGTTCTTATTCCGGTTATTAGCCTAGAATTACTATGTTATGCGCACAACAAACAAGTATAGACTAGATTGCCTAATTTGGAAATAAACATTACATATCCGTTTGTTTGGAAAACAGTTTGAAATTGCTACTCGCAAGTAGGCTAAAATACGGATTTCAATGAGTTATTCCAACTCCAGCAATCCAACCTCCACCCACAGGCATTCAAACAGTTATATCACATAAGCACTTAGCCTCATGGTAAGCATACTGTTATGTTAACATCCACACGCGTGCGATATGCTAAAGCATAAATACTTACATCGTACTCCGTGCCAAAACAAGAAACTAGTTAGTAAACATGCATGACCTAGTTCAAGTTAAGTGACTAATGCAACACATGCAAAGATGCAATTAGACAGGCTCGGCTATCCTAAACATGGCATGTGAAGTGCACGAGTAACACGTATTCAAGTTAGATTTGAAATACAATGCGGTTTGTATGATGTACCGAGCCCGATGCATGTCAACAAATGCATGGATACACGCATGCATAGCATAAGGTATGCTAAAATAAATGTGCCCTAGTCTACCATCATAAGCAGGTAAATAAAAGGGAAGAAAGAAGTGGGGGTTGGAAGACATGCACACCACTCACACACACTTATTACAAATTCGCCCTCGCTCGGAGGGACCAAAATAATAATACAGTCCAAGAAAAATAAACGAATAAATTATTACAAGACCTCTAATCTAATTAAATTAAATGCAAAGAAGAGATGGCCACAGCCTCCGCCTCGAGATGCGCGAATGATGTATGCTTCAGTCCGACTTGCCTAGAAATCCGCACCATGCCACTGTTGCCTCTGTTTCACTTTCCTGCTTCTCTGGAAAATTGCAAAAGTCTTGGAACAGGCTCCCTGAATCCTAAGGATCATCACCGGCTGGATAGAATGTCCACCGGCCGTGTATAAAGTCCACCGGCTGGAAATGAAGCTATCAGCAATAAATACATTGCCGGTCAGCACTCTATACTGCCGGTCGGCACAAAATTCCTGCAGAAGACAGTTTTGACAGCAACAGCAGACCAGCAGTGCAAGGCATAGAATTTCTAGCCCTATCATGTAATGGACTCAAGGGAGCATGGCCCTCGACCCCCGGGCCATCAATCACGCATTTCAATGCATGATGGCCCGAAAGCCAAGTTAGCAACTTTGATATCAAATGGAATGCAAGCACAAAACAAATCAAAGGGCCCCAACCCCTATCATGATTGGTCAAGAGGCAAGGGATGCATGCTCAATGAAATGCAACCTAGGCATGGCGGCTAAGTATGCAACATGAACATGCAAATGAGAAATGTATGCTAGGCTCGCAACCTAAACATGTAAACAAACATGGCATGCAACAACATGCAACGATGGACTTAAACTAACATGGATAACTCGCAAGCATGCCAAAATCAGCGGCCATGAGATGAAAATGAGATGCCTCAAAATGCGTGCACACGGGCACGCAAACCGAGGAAATGGCATACGCAATGCAATATGGACTATGGCATACAAAACATGCAAATTTAAGCAGCAAAATGAGGGGCAAAACAGCCCCGAAACATGGCGAAATGGAACCAAATGCATGGAATCGCTCCCGAAATGCAAAACTAGGTACATGGAATGGCTTATGGCTATATCAAATATGCAAGATATGAACATGAAGTATGAAGACAGCAGCTAGACAGCCCAAAAATAAGCATGTTCATAGTACAAAGCATGGCAAGACAGTAAGCACAAGTGGGACTAACATGGCATGCAAAAATGGCTCCTCAAGGGAGGCAATGAGGCAAGTGATAGATGCAATGCTCAAACAGAAAAATGTCCTTCTAAAACACTGAAGAGGGACCAAAAATATGAACATTTACAGTAGATGAAAAGTTCCAAAACAGTATACACACATGCTCAAAATGCAATGCAAGACTAAGGCCCACAAAGGAGTATAACATGAAGTACCAAAAGGATGCACCAAACAGCCAAATACACTTCATGAGACATGTAGAGGGGGTCAAACTAAGACCCTTTTCAGGCCTGTCAAAGACCCAAAAACAGAAGCATGGTAGGCTAAAAAGACATGCAAAAAAAGGGGACCAAAGAGGGGTAATGAAGCGAGTCATGCATGGAGATCCCAAACAGTGTTGAGCCCTTCTTCAATGTTGAAGAAGGGCTCAAAATAAGCCTACTTTCAGTTTACATCATGCTCCAAAACAGACTATACACAAGCCAAATATACTATGCAAGAAAAATGGAACAAGAGGGCTAATAAAGGAAGTGCTAGATGCTGTCCTAAAACAGCAAGAGGTCCTCAATCAAACATGAAGAGGACCTCAAAATATGATGATTTTCAGTTTGGTTCGGAGCCCAACGGTGCTTGCAAGCAAGGCTTAGATATGAAGTAAGAAAGTGCTAGAAAAGGGAAGTAGATGGCTCACCCTTGAAGACTAGCAAACCAGCACCTCTTGGACCAAGTTTAGGTGCTCCTAAGCTCTGAAGAACAGCCCCAAGTTTTTGGAATGGAGTAAGGATTCCTTGTGCTATGAGTTGATGAAGAAATGGCCCAAGAACAAGGGTGTTTGATGGTTGAAATGGAGAGATACAAAGGGGGAGGGTGTATGTCTCCTCTGGAATTTCAGAACCCTAATTATGGAAGAGGAGGGCTTTCTTTATAGAGCCAAGGGAGTAAGACTTCTCTTAGAAGCTTCAAAACCAAGAGCCAAGATCCTCCATACCTCCATACACGTGTATGGAGGATCCAGTCTGTGCCCTCCAGCTGGCACAGCTGGAATCCATTCAATCTGTAGAATACTCCGGAAGGTCGTCGGCTAGAAAACTTTGCCGGTCGGCCATCTTTTCTGGCCGGTCGGCACTCTATTTGGCCGGTCGGCACTCTGTTCTGGCCGGTCGGCAGGAAAAATCTACTCTGTAGGTCCAACTTCAAACGGGCATAACTTCTTCATATGAACTCCTTTTCAGGTCATTCTTGTGTCAAAATTGAAGCCCCGGAAGTAAGCTTTCCAATGCCGCAAACCTTGCATTAAAATTCCTCCTGTGGAGAAATTTATGCTTGTTTTGGTGAAGGTTGCTCAGTTTCGGTCCAACCGGGATGATGCCCAACTTCAACCAATCATATCTCCGCCATCCGGACTCGGGCTTAAGAGATTCTTGTATGAAAAATGAAGCCCCGGAAGTCTTATTTCTAATGGTGGTAGTCTCATAACTTAACTCCAAGTGTATAGACAAATAAGCTCGATTTAGCGAGGACTGTTCATCCCTCTCTTAGCGATTCTTGCCTATCTTCTTCTCCAACTTGGTTTCTCCCCTCTTCTCCTCTTTTCTTCAACTCCAAACCCCTAAACAAAGTGTTTTGAAGGGTTTGCCTCTCTCCTTGCCGAAGGAATTGAATCTTTGGCCTGCACATCTCTCAACACCGAGCAAACCATCAGTAATGCCCAAGTCTTGAGGGCGGTCAAAAATGGGGTGTCTACACCGTGCTTCGGTTTTCAGCAAAAAACCTGCTTTGTGTACTGAGGTAAAAATAGTGCAGACAGAGTATTTCCAGAAAGTGTTTATCATTTCTACCCTTTCTTATCATGAAGATACTCAAGAGAGGAATAGATTCACTTCTCAAATCATCAACCATCGCAAGGTTGTTGCATGATGATCTTACAAGCAATAGGAAAAGACTTTACAAAACATAAAGCAAAATGAGGCCATTCTTCTTACCTTCTCCCTATCATAGAGTTATTTCAAGGAAGTGGTAGACATGTTTCACAAACCATCAAACATCACAAGATAGTATGTGATGATCGTAGAAGCAACTAAGATAAAAATAAAAATAAAAAATAAAAAATAAAAAGTAACTAAAAATAATTGAAAAAAACTATAACAATTCAAAGATTGTTGTAAACACTTCTCCCTAATCATGGAATAAAGATGAGAGATCCATTTTCAGGCTTCAAAGTGAAACTAGAAAAGAGTCTTCAACACTTTTTGATAAAGAGCTTTATATGAGTAACAATAGGAATAAGAGAGAAACTTAAAAAATCCAACTAATTATCCAAGCTTAAACACACAACTTGCCAAAGTTGTTGACAATTCCTCTTTTATTCATGGAATAAGGATGAGACACCCATTTTCATGTTTCGAAAATGATCGAAAAGAGAGTTTTTCAACACTTTGGCACAAAAGCGATCACCTAGCTTTGAGGTAAACAACAATAATATGAAAGCAAAAGATTTACAGCTAATTAATCGAACTTGTGGCGGGGTGACTAAAATCTAAACCTCCCATGACCACAAGGTTCCAATATACTTAAGAAAAGCTATAAAAATAAAAGAAAAGCTATCAACTCAAACGGATTGGCGGCTACGTCCTAAACACACCAAATCCATAAGGACTTACAACAATACATTTATAATATTCAAAGCATAAATTAACATAAACAACCCACAAACACCACACACACACACACACAAAGTGCTAAACTAATAGAAAGCAAGGGAAAAAAGTAAAAAGAAGCTAAGGTAATAATTAGTAATCAAGCCTAAGGAAGGGTGGCTAATCCCTCCGCTTTTTGTAACTTTTAATCACATATCTTAGCCCTCAAAACAACTCAAAAACAGTATGTAAAATAAGAAAAACAAATGGAGAGAGTAAAAGAGAAGTAGAGAAAAAGATGCAAAGATATAGCTCTTGAGAAGAGAGATAACTTCTTAGTTATCAAACTGCAATCCTAACACCCTTAAGTATCTTAAATATAGCTTGAAACTTTAGTAAAAAGCTTTAAGAACAAACTTTAATAGTGTATGTATTGTGTATTTATAGCTAAAGGTTATATAGAAGTCAAGGAAGCTTCTGTAAAGAAGGGGAGTCTTTTTAGCTTTCAATAACCTTAAAAGCCTTTGGAAATTCTTTCTTACCTTAAATTCTAAAAGGAGAGGGTCTATTTATAGAATTTGAAATGGCTAGTTGGCGAAATCTGGCCAGATATTCTGTCTATCGCCAATGAGACCTGGAAATGCCACAAAATGGTCGGCCCAAATAACCCACGGTCGAGCCTAAAAGTTCCCCCTAGCGTCCTACTGCATGGTTAGTGCAGGTTTGAAGAAATGTTTGAAAATAGGGTTTTAAGGTCTAAAACATTTTGGTCAAAATAGAGTGTAAGGTTGGGATTTAAAACTTGAATCCAAACTTCTTTATTAAGAGTTTCAAAAGATTGCACAGTGTAACTTTCATCATCGAGCGTTCGGAATGAAACACCCAAGTCTCAGGAGCGGTCAAAATAGGGTGTCTACAATGCCACAGGAGATGTGCATTCTAAATATTAGCAACATACAGAATCCATAAAAGACAATCTAAATTTACATAAAGCACTTCTCATATAAGATTGATGAAAGAACGAAATTCAACCATTTCAATATTTCATTGTGTGGTAAGTTACATTAAAAAAATGTAATGTTCGGGTACTGGAAAACAACAACGAAGAATGGAGCAACAAAGAAAAGGAGGATGGATTCCGGTAGTAAGTCAATGGAAAGGTGGTAGAGGGAAAGGCATAGAAGCATCGCACGGACTCTTCTCTGTTTTTGTGGATCATATACCATCAAAAATGGATGCTAAATCATTGTTTAAGTTCTTCTCAAAGTTTGGCATTGTTAAGGATGCTTTCATCCCTTCCAAAAAAAGATTAGTGTCACATTCTAGATTTAGGTTTGTGAGGTTCGATTGTCATGTAGCAGCTGATATAGCCATTCAAAAAGCCAACGGCCTTCTGGTGGATGACAAAGTTATAGAAGTCAAAACTGCAACTCTTGATAGACGAAACAGAGAAGAGCACAACAGGCGAAATCCAGAGGTCATGAAACCTAAGTTCATCAGGAGATCTTTCGAAGCTAACAGATATAGAGGTCATGATTCACCTGCTGGCCAACGATCCTTTGTTGACATCTTGCAAGGGGTGAACACAAACACCTCCATAAAAGTTACTGAGAAGGGCAACGGTTGGCTTTATGGAAGTGCCATAATCCGTTTTAATACAGAATACTCCACTCTCAGTGTTAGTGAAGCCCTGAAAGAGAAAGGACTGGAGCATATTTTGGTCAGAAAAGGGAGTGGAAGGGACATAATTTTAACTTTTAATTCTCAGGATGAGTTGAAATCAAACATTGGCAACCTTAAGGATTGGTTTAAGGATCTGAGTCAATTTGTGGTCGAGTGGAAGTCTAGGAATCATTTTGTCCAAGAAAGATGTGTGTGGTTAAAGTGCTGTGGGATACCCCTGCATGTTTGGAACAGAAACACTCTCACCAAGATTGGTAGCCTATGGGGCTCTGTACTCAGTATTGAAGGGGATTTGTGTTAACCAAAATCTTTCTCCTATGCCAGAATCAGAGTGGCCACTTCAACTATGGAGTTTATTACTAAACCATTAACTCTAGAATGTAAAGGCAAAGCTCATATGATTTTTGTGTGTGAAGATCTCCAACCAGATCTCAGTAGTATGAATCATAATAGTATGTACGAGTTCAGTCTTCTTGAAACCTGTTGTAGTGTGGAGGAAGCAAATTTTCCAGTGGTTGAAGGCAGGGAAATGGGAGAAGATAATAAGGTGGCAGAGGCTAGTGCCATGTTTGGAGCTGAGATTGCTTGTCCACATGAGAAAACTCAGGGAAGACAGCCTATAGACACAGTGGTTAAGGAGACACCTTGTGATGGAGGCGCTACCAGAGGAGGAGGAGCGTGTGTGGAGAAGCCTATGATGGATTTGACGGACAAGTCTGACCATTTTTCAAACAGTAATGATAAAAGACAAAAGTGTGCTGAACAAGTGTTCACACCTGGATACATCCGTTGCTTTAATGAAACTAGTGCTGGAGGTGGACCTGGCATCAACTTGGAAGTGGATTTGGCCCACTTTCAAAAGCAGCATGTAATTACTAGATCTCCTAGCATTCAACCTAATGCAGTAAGCCCAACCATCGTACCTATATCATATACTAGGCTGCACTATTCTGAACCTTTGTCCAACATTGGCCCGTATATGAGGAGCAATTTATCTCATTCATAGACAGTCCATGACTCAATCTCTGCCTCCATTACAGATCAGTAGCGCAATCAGAGAAAAAAAGAGAAGATGAAGGCTCAGATCGAGGGGTTCACTAGCTTTGCTAGGATTCATGCGTCCACAAACAATGCAGCCAAGAAGCACTATGCTAAATCTGTTATCTTCAAGCCTGCTGCTAAGGCTTTAGTACAGTCAAATTCTTCTGTAGGTGCTTCATCTCTGAGGAATCAGATCCTTTCTGAAGCTGCAGCCACTATTCAATTGGTGAAATCACTTGGAATAGATTATCATGGGAAAGAAGACTTTGTGCTCAACAAAATTGTTAACTTAGAATTTAAAGACAACGAGAGAATTGACAAGGAGAGGAAGGCCCAGCAGTAAAGGGCTGAAGAAGGGTCTTTTGAGTGCCTCAATTGGTTTATTATGAAATTACTATCTTGGAATATCAGGGGTATGCGCAAGGTGGAGAAGCAGGGCAGAATCAAAAGGCTCCTAAAGGATAGAAATATAGATATTGTTTTTTTTCAAGAAACAAAAAGGGCAGTTATATCTGATTTTGATGCTAGAAGGTTATGGGGAAGTAAAAATATGGAATTTATGTCTGTTGACCCTGAAGGAACAGCCAGAGGCCTTCTATGTATCTGGGACGCTGCTGTCTTCACACTCTCTGGTTGTTGCTGTCATAGAAGGTATATTTTACTCTCAGGTTCCTTATTCAACTCCTTTAATTGTGTTCTGCTTAATATTCATGCTCCTAATGATGTTGGTGCCAGATCTTCTTTTTGGGTTAATATTTTAAAGCTTAAATCCTTTTTCCCTTATCCTTGGTGCATGGGTGGAGATTTCAATGAAATTAGTCACATTAGTGAAAGAGTTGGTTGCTCTAGGAGAGACAGAGGAATGAAAAATCTTAATGATTTTATTAGCAATAGTGAGCTTCATGATCTACCACTTCATGGAAGGAAATACACTTGGTGTAATGCCGAGGAATCAGAAAAATGGAGCAGAATTGATAGAGTCTTACTAAGTCCTGAATGGATGATCAATTTCTCAATGAAATTGTGGGGATTACCCCGATTAATTTCAAACCACTGCCATTTATTCCTGATGGAAGATGCCAGAGATTAGGGGCCAAAGCCTTTCAGGTTCCTAAATGCATGAACTCTTCAACCTAGCTTTGCTCAGCTTTTTGCCTCAACATGGTCAGGTACCTCTTTTGCTGGCTAGTCTGGTTATATACTCTCTCAAAAGTTAAAGCACCTAAAACTAGTTTTAAAATCTTGGAACATTGAGGTGTTTGGCAATATGGCTTCTAAAATTAAGGGCTTGTTTGGCATAAACTAAAAAATTCAAAAAGTCACTATCCTATTTAAGTCACATCATCTTATTTAAGTTACATCACCTCTCTACCACATTACTTCAAACCAACCCCTATTTCATAAAAAGTCAAAAAGTGCACTTATTTAGGACATCCCAAACCACCCTTAAGTCTTCAGAAGAAGAGTTACATGCTCTGGATATCACTGCAGAGGAAAAAGCACTGATTGCTTCAAAAAAGGCAAGAAGAAGGGAGGTTAAAGGTGAGCTGTGGAAACTCTACAGAATGGTAGAATGGATTTGGCACCAAAAATCCAAATTGAATTGGTCTCTCAATGGGGATAAAAATAGTATATTTTTTCATGTTGTTGCAAGTTCTCGGCAGAGTAGAAATCTGATCAATTCTATTTCAGTAAATGAAGTGTCCATTAAGGATCCTATTGGAGTCAAGAACCAAATTCTACTTCACGTTAAGGCTCAATTCTCTGAATCATGGGTTAAGATGCCTTCTTTGGTAGGGGTGTTCAACACCATTGACTCGGATTATGTCTCTCAACATCTGGTAGCTGAGTTCAGTGAAGTTGAGGTACTAGCAGTAATCAAAGATTGTAACAATAACAAAGCTCCAGGCCCTAGTGGGTTCAACCTACTGTGTTATCAGAAATTCTGGAAGGTTATGAAGCTGGATATAATGCAATTTTTCAAGGAGTTCCACATTGACAACAGGCTTGCATATGGCATTAATAGCTCATTCATCACCCTTATTCCCAAGGTGGATAATCATATTGGTCTATCTGATTGCAGACCTATTAGTCTCGTGGGATCTATTTACAAAATCTTGACCAAAGTCTTATCATTCAGATTAAAATCAGTGCTTCCCTCAATCATTAGTGAAACACAGACAGCATTTTTGGAAGAGAGAAATATTCTTGATGGAGTGTTTATTGCTAATGAAGTAGTGGATGGTTGGAGGAAGGCCAAAAAGCAAGGGTTGATTCTCAAATTGGATTTCGAGAAAGCTTTTGATTCTGTCAACTGGGAATTCTTATTCTCTTTGATGATCAGTTTTGGCTTAGGGGATAAATGGATCTCTTGGATGAAGACTTGTGTCTCTATAACAAGAATCTCCATTCTAGTGAATGGATCACCAACCAAGGAATTTTCACCCCATAGGGGCCTTAGGCAGGGCGACCCGCTTTCACCTTTCCTCTTCAACATAGTGGTAGAAGGCCTTAACATTCTTCTAGTCAGAGCCCTTAATCTTGGCATCCTCAAAGGGGTGGTTGTTGGGTCTAACAATGTTCTTATCTCACATTTGCAATTTGCCGATAACTCAATTCTCTTTTGTGAAGCTGATTGTGAGCAATTGGTATCCATTAAAAGAGTTCTCAGATGCTTTGAAGTATTACACGGTCTCAAAATTAACTATCATAAGAGTGTCGTGTGTGGTGTTGGTGTGGCTAAAGATTGTCTAAATACTTTTGTTTCTCTCCTCAATTGCAAGTTGCAGAGTCTCCCATTAAAATTTTTGGGGCTGCCTTTAGGAGCAAATCCTGGCAGAAAATCTACTTGGAAGCCTGTTATTGATAAAATCAAGTCTAGATTGTCAGGTTGGAAGAGAAAACTACTGTCCTTTGCTCGTAGATTAACTTTAATCAAGTCTATCCTATCTAACTTACCGGTTTACTTCCTTTCTCTGTTTAAAATGCCTGAAAGAGTGGCTAAAGAAATAGAAAGGTTAGAGGCTGCATTCTTATGGGGTAGTAGTGATCTTAAAAGGAAAGTTCACTTAGTAAAATGGGAGGAGGTTACAAAGAGAATTGATCAAGAGGGACTAGGCATTAGAAGAGTCAGAGATGTTAATGTTTGTCTCCTTCTCGAATGGTGGTGGAAATTTGGAAACCAAACCAATGCTCTCTGGAGGTCAATTGTGTGCAGCAAGTATAAAATCAAAAACTCCTGTTGGTTTCCTCCTTTGAGTCCCTCTTATAAGCATTCTAGATTATGGAGTGACATTCTATCAATTGGGACTCTCAATAGGCCTATTTTTAACTTCTTTGTGGACAACTGTGTTATCAAGGTTGCGAATGGTATCAGAATCAGTTTCTGGCTTGACAGATGGTGTGGTGGCCTTTGTTTGAAATCCTCTTTCCCTCTTATTTTTAATCTGTCATCTAATAAGGAAGGTTCTCTTAATCATTATTTTGCAAGGAAATCAAGCCCATCTGCTTGGAACCTTCCCTATAGAAGAGAGCTCTATTCATGGGAATTGGCTGAAGAAGTGAGATTGAATGCTCTTTTATCCTCTGCTCCAACTCTGTGTTTGGATCGTGAAGACTGTCAAGTCTGGTGCACTGATTCAATGTCTAGTTTTTTTGTTTCTGCTCTATATTCTCACAACTCATCTCTTCTTGGCCCTCATCTAAAGGTAAGCAAATTTGTTTGGAATTCGTTACTTGCCCCCAGAGTTTCATTTTTCACTTGGCTGGCTTGGAAATCTAGAATCAAATGTTCAGATTTTCTGCTCAAGATTGGTATCTTGGACAGCAATACTTCACCCCTCTGTCATTTCTACAGCTCCGAGGTAGAAACTGCTTCTCATGTCCTGCTGCATTGCCCATTTTCTTGGTCAATCTGGTCTGCAGCTGTTGAGGAATGGGGTCTCCATTGGTGTATTCCTAATTCAGTTGATAGTCTACTATTTTGGTGGATGAGTGGGAAATTTCATAATTTTGACAGATTAATTTGGAGAGCAATCCCCTTAATTGTACTCTGGTCTATTTGGAAACTCATAAATGAATGTGTGTTTTCTAATGCACAACCCACCTCTTCAGGTCTTCCAGAACTCATCAAATTCAGATCTGCGGTTTGACTCAAAGCTTCCATTAAGGACTTCTCATACTCAGTGGATGATCTAGTCTTAAACTGGAGACAGATCAGGGGTGGAGTTTAGTGTTTTGGAATCTAATTTGCAGCTATCTGGGCTGAAGTAGGCTGACGTATGCTTGTTCTGTGGTAATCTACATTAGCTTTGTTAATCTGCCTCGTCTATCTGTTTGTCTGTCTGATGCTTGGTCTGCAATGCTCCGCAGTGTTTTGGTAGCAATTCTTGGTTTTGTTCAGTGTAGTATTAATGCTCTACAGTGTTAATCTGATGTTGTCATCTGCCCTGGGTGGTGGTTCTGCCTCGGTTAAAGTTTTATGCAATGCTCTGCAGTGTTTTGGTAGCAATTCTTGGTTTTGTTCGGTTCAGTGTAGTGTTAATCTGCTTTGTTCTGCTTTTGCTTCAGTTTTGCTCTTAGCTTTGTTCTTGTTTTTTGTTTTTTCTTTTTGTTTGTCTCTCATCAACTAGGAGGTTTGAGTTTCATCTAACTCTTAGCTCCTCTTTATTGATGTTTTCCATTGTACCCTGTACGTGCTTCATCAATAAAGTTTTATTTGCCGATCAAAAAAAATATTTCATTGTGTGGTGGCAAGCACTTGTTGATCTAATTTTTATTAATCAATATGATATCAAAATTAGACCTTTACTGTGAATTAGGTATAGCAAATTGGTATACACATACTTTTGCAATTGTTTATCAAAAATTTAAAGGTTATTCTTTTTTCAAATGCATTCCATTATATTAGGAATGAACAACTAAAGTCTAAAGTATAACATGCCAATAAAGATTTGAAGACTTGTTAAACATGTAAATTACAAATAATTGTTGAATTTTGGCTCATTGTCCACTCCTAAATTAGTTTGGATTTGAACTGTTCTCTTTCGTATGGACTAGGATTGTGAGAATATATATTTGAATTCGTTTAGATGTTTCCTTATCAATTTTGGATTGGATTATTATGAAATCAAATTAATTTGGAAACTAGAATCCCATTCTTTTGAGGCTTGGATTTTGGGTAGGATTTCTCAACTATAAATATGGGTGGGTTCTCTCATAATTCTAATGTTGGAATACAACTTGGGTTTGATGAGAGATTGAAAGAACTTGATATTGAGTTTGGTGAGTTTGGTTATTTCTAGTGTTTCTTTTGCCACCATTGTAGCTCTTTGGAGCATTTGTTTTATTTGTTATTAGTGGAATTCGTTTTGTTCATGGATGTAGGCTTTGGTTGAACCACATAATTCTTTGTTTTGTGAGTTTGATTGTTTGATTGTCCCTTTTTCGAAATTCATTTATTTTGATTGGTTCTTCATATTCATAATTATCATAAATCTTGGCGTAGTGGGTTTTCTAGGGGCTCTCTGCTGAACAATTCCATCATACGTAGTTCCTAAACAGCAACAAAAAAATATTTTCTAAAAGAATTGCAATTTCATGTCATAAATGCAAACAAGATCGCTTATCAAGATCATCAACTGCTTTTTGGATGCCGAGAACATAGGATTGAAAATGAAAACAACAAAAAAAAAATAAGACAAATATATATAAGGCATGAAACACCAAAATAATTCACTCTCTTCTTTTCCATCTTCTCCTCCATAGGTCAAGCAGAGGGTATCAATAGAAAGGGCATAATCAATAACTGATAACCTCTAGCTTAAAGTTCTTCTCTTTTCTATCATCTTCTCTATAGCTCAAGCTAAGTGCATCAACAGAAACGGCATATCAATAATTGATAATCTCTAGCTCAAACTTGGCATCACCCAAATTGGGCAAGAATAATAACTAGGGTAATCCGCACCAAAGAAAAAGGGTTCAACAGTTCCATCTACCATACAATACATGCCAACATCACGTCCAATAAAACTCTCATTGTATGACCACCATTGTTCCACTGTGCCAGTAATAAAATAAATTTTGTTGCATTCGCAATTAAAAATATTAGATGAAGAAACAGACATAGAATAGTTGTCACCAACAAATAATGCCATATTACCCAAGTCCTCAAGCTTTGTCCACTCTCTCATACTCAAATCAAACTTGTAAACTTCAAACTGTGTCAAACTAGGATACCCAGAAAGCGTGACATATTCATAGCGGTAAACCATCAAAAGATCCCCTGATGATTCCACCAAATATAATTTCTCCCATGCCAATTGATGTGGTGGTGGAGCAATATATAGCACTGTTGGAGGCCCAGGGGCATCGATCTCAATAACCACAAGATTTCCCACGTAACAAAGTGCAAAAATTTGATCATTAAAGAGCACAACATCTATGAATCTAAAATAGGATGAAACTTCAACATTAACCCAAGAAGTGTATCCTGGCCTTGAAAAAGCTAAATCTTGATTAGGACCATAAATAACCATAACCAGAAATTCTTCTTCCATTGTATGCGATTCATTTGACTTCTTAATTATAATTGCTTTGTCTATGAATTGATACCATGCACTATGAAAATCAAATTGGCCATCAAATGTAGACTGTGGTGGGAGATTGATACAAGCCCTAGAAAAAGGGTTCAAAAGACGAATTTCAAGATCACTTCCTATGATAACAATCCATCCATGAGGTGACCCCCAACACCGCCTACCACGAGCTTCAGGTAGTTCTAATTCATAAACCTTGTTCTTATATAAACTAAAGAAACTCCTGATGTCACTGTTTTCATTATCGGAGAGCATTAACCATGGAATCTGAGGACCGGGAGTCCAGCTTTTGGTCAAATAAAATGATCTCCATGAGTGGCACACAAAAGAGAATGAAAGAAAATCTTCAACAGCATTCAATCTTATTGCAATCAGCCGAATAATATCGTATGGAAGTTGGGACCAGTCAACCATCATCAATTTCTGATAAAAGAAATGCAATAGAATTAAGTTCATGATAAGTTGATTTTGTTCAATCATCATTTGAAAATCAATTCAACTATGAGTTTCAAATAAATTGTATAAGGAATACTGTCTCATATTATATCGTTTTGTTGTCAATGGAAGTCAACGCACAAAGATAATAATGCAAACACCAACATTGCTAAATTAACTATCATTCGGTTCTATACTCAATTAAATAAATTGATTACCTAATCAACTGTATCGATTCAAAAACTCATTTCGTCTTCGAATTTCAATATTCCCTTCCATTACCTCTTAGTTTTCTAAAACTACTCGCGAAATCTGTTTTCTGTTAAGATTGTGTTTGGAGCATAGATTTAGATAGAGATTTGAACGGAAAATGGGAAAATGTATTTGAAATATTGGTGAAATGTAATTATATTTTATTCATATTTTACCTACCATTTCCCTTTCTCTTCCTAATATCTATCCAAATCCATCATCCAAACACAGCCTATAGAGGAAAAAAAAAAAAAAAATAGAGATAATAGCTATAAAAATTAACCCAACTTTTTGCAATAATGTGCACAAATCTCTCTCTAAGTTCTAACCCAATCCAAACCCCTTTTGGGTTGTTTCATATGTGTTCCATCCACCAAACTCAACACTGAAGAGCTAGAAAGCTAAAAATCCAACATCTCAAAAGTCTTTGTAAGTTTCTTATTCAATTTGCGACATATCCTTTTATTTATTTGTTTCTTTCTATAAAAAGCTTGACAACATCTAACTACAAGAAAACAAGATAAAACATAACAAATATCAGAGCGATAACATCCTAACTCCATATGAACATAGTATTACTGTTAGGTAGTTTGATAAACATTGTCGATTCCATTTTCTAATAGCTTAGACTTTTGAAAAAATTAGTATCAAAGTTCTAGTTGAAAGAGGTCTTAAATTCAAGTCTCTCTGTTAACATTTGGTATTTTGTCCCCATTTTGTTTCTTCCACTCTATTTGGTGGTTCTCCACATGCAAGACGAGGTTATACGTGTAAGGGAGGGTGTTAGATAGATTGATATACATTGTTGAACTCATTCCTAACAGTTTAGGCTTTTGAAAAAATTAATGACCTAACAATTACTATTAAAAGGCTTGTTTTTTCTTCTTTTTTTTTAACCAATGCACACAAAGAATTTTTTTTTTTTTTTTTAACTGATGCACACAGAATATTTTGTTATTAATGACTAAGACATTGAGGAATTGTTCATACATAAAATCATAAGGTCTTTTCCACATAAAAAGCAAATATTTTGTTAAATAAAAAACTCTATTATTAGGTAGAGCATTTAGTTTGCGCATAATATTAGTGTCCAAAAGCAAGAAGTGACATCGCCTAAATTAGCAACAAACAAAATTTTGAGTTTTTTTTTTTTTTTTTTTAAATATTTTATTGCAAGACCAACAACTTCATTAATGAAATTATTTTGCAACAACAATCTGTAACCAAAAAATTCAAAATCATAATTTCCAGAAAACATATCTTATGAATACAAAGAAAACAGAAAATGCATCCCAGCAATATCTCACACAATTGACAATAAAATTTTAACCCCTAGATTTTTCAATCATGCCAAACCTTTCAACTCTTGGGATTTGAAGAGAAAAAATTAGAACCAATATGGTATGCCCAGAAAATTTTCAATTGCATATTGATCTCAAATGGGTTTCATTATACTCCAGAAATTTCAAGTGGTTAAAAAGTCTATTTCCCAACCTTGTTTGATTTTCAAACTCAACAATTTATTTTTATTTTTTATCTAAGTGAATTTTTTTAGATACAACTAATCTATATGCACTTAAAAAGTACTATTGAAAAAAATAATAATAATTAACTAAGACAAAATATAACCCAAAAAAAAAAAAAAAAAGCACCTTTTTTTATAATCAAACTTTTTCTAAATTTCTTCATAAATATTTTATCCTAAAAGTACATCTAAGTTTTTAAAGACTAAAAAAAAAAATTAAATAAAAATAATTCAAAAATAATTTTCTAACATGACAATCCAAAACTATCTAATTTTTCCCCGCATAATCATATCCTACACTCTATCTCTCCTTATTTAACAGATAATTGAAATATATGTGTGTTGTATGTATACATGAAAAAGGGTAATTTTCTACTAGCAAAAAAAACAAAAAATGGGTAATTTTCGGAGCAGAGTACCTGAAACTGTCTTCTGTAGACTATCTCTCTCTCTCGCGTCCTTACTGCCTTTGCGAATTCTGGGTGGTGTGGTGTGTGTTCACAACACGTTGTCTCCTCATTTTGATGTGTGATTTCTGGGTTGACTTTATGTGATGCAGATGAGATTTGAAGGGATCCATATTTATTATTTTAAACTTATTAATTAATTAATAATATTTTATTTAGTATAGAATAGTTTATAATTAATTTTCTTGTTTTACAAGAATTTCAAATTATTTTTTCTGTTTTCTTGTATCTAATACTTACAAGTATTAGTCTAATATGAATAAGATTGGAAGTCTTAGAGCTATTCAATTTATGTTTGATTAATAAAATCTAAAAGTTCCTTAATATTAGAATATTTTTAGTTTAGATTTGTTCGTGATTTGATCTGATTGTTTACAATCTTTTTGATACGCTTCCTTTTAGAAGGATGCAAATTCTAAGTTAAATAAAAAAATAAAAGGAAAATTTGATGATAAATCCATATTCCCACCCTTATAAGTCATTAAGGATAAAGTCTGAATCCTCTGCCATGGTCTTGTGGTATCCCAAAAGGATATTGTTTTGGGGGGAAAAACAAAAACAAAAGAAACAAAGAAAGAGCAGATAGAGAAGAAGACCCCCTCATTCCCTACACCCACCGGTGCGCCACCACTTTGCCCCTTCTTCGACGATTGGTGTAAATGTGCGATGATGGTGGCTGCTATTTTTGGAATAACTTCAATAACAAACCCACAAAACCCCCAAAACCCCTTCACAAGATTCAACCCAACAACAAATCAATTCTAGTAGACTTCCATTATTGCTCTTTGGAAGAGACAACAATGAAGGTCCCGAAAGACCCAAATCAAAGTAAGTCTCTTCTAGATGCATGTCCCCTTCTTCTTTAACCCCCTAGAAGATACCCATTTCCTCTAGTTTCTAAAAATTCGACTCATTTGTCGAACTCTATTCGACAATCTGTTGATTTAAAAAAATAAAATAAAATAAAAAATTGAAAAAATGTTTCCTTCCCATCTCTCTTCAACCAGTTGCTTCGAATTCGCCACCTAATCTCCACCTCCAGAAGGAGTACTAGGCCTTTTTCATTTCGGCATACCCTTCCTCACATTACTCAAATTTAACTTCAAATTCTCCACCTTAGTCTTGCTAATCGACAGCAAAACTGCTTCCCCTTGAAACGAAACTGACAAGCTCCGAATAGAAGTCACCAGAAGCTTCCTTGCCGCCAATACTTCATTGACCAATCTTCCCGATCATAAGAAGAATGAGGGTGATTGGGTTTGCATCGGAGGGAACCTTGTTGCAGAGTCACCGTCGCCCTCATACTCCTCCATTTCGCCTCTCTTTGTTCTTGCTTCAATAGGCTAGGGTTTCTCAACAATGAAAGAGAAAAGAAAAGAGTGGGAAAGGAGAAAAGAGAAAAAAAATTCAAAATGTCGTTGTTTTGGCCACCATTGCAAGGCGTAAGGATCCTCTAGAGTAACTCTCTAGAGTGATCTCCTAAAGTGGATGATCCGACGGCTGTGGTTAAGCCTCACCAAAACGACGTCGTTTTGGTGAGGATTTTCAAAAAAAAAAAAAATAGATTTTTTGAAGCTCTGCAGATCAACAATGGCTTCACGCTCTGTTTGAAGCTCTTTCTCTCAAATCCATTCTCTCCAACTCCATCACCCTCCTCACAACCCAACAACCCAAATCAGATTAACTCTCTCTCTCAAATCCATTCTCTCCATCACCCTCCTCATTCTCTCTCTCTCCTCCCCCACTCTCTCTCTCTCCATAACCGACTCCACCGCCGTCTCCAGAGCCTAGCGTGCGCCACTTCATCAAACGCCTCCGCCACCCTCTTGAACCTCGCTGCCATTGTTAATCTGCAAAAAAAGCTTCAAAAAATCTGATTTTTTTTTTTTTTCAAAATACTTACCTGATCTGCATATATACATAATACATGAAGCTTTAACTTGATTCTCTTCTTGTTCAGAGCTTCTCTCAAATTCTTTTTCTGTTTCTGTTTGACCTTGGTAAGATGAGTCCTCCAATGGCTGATCACAAGCCTAAATCGTTTCTCTGAAGCTTGGTAAGATGAGTCATCGATTTCATTTTGATGCATATATATATATATATGTTACTGCTGATCATGGCTTGTGATCAGCCATGATTTAGGCTTGTGATCAAAATGGAAGAGGAAATTTTGATGCAAAATGGAAGCAGTAACATAACCGAAGTGGAATGAATGGAAGCAAAATGGAACCAAAATTTCATGATTTCTGCAGATCTGGGTCTGGTTCTAGAGAGAAGGAGGAGACTCTCTCTCTAACCCATTCTTCCTCCTTCCCGATCTGCAAAAAAAAAAAAAAAAAAAAAAAAAAAAAAAAAAAAAAAAAAAAAAATTCAAAAAAATCAAAACCAAAACGACGTCGTTTTGAGGAGGGAACATCTCAACCATTGATTTCATTAATTGGACACGTGTCGCATCGTAAATTATCACTCTAGAGGATCACTTCAGGGAATCACCCTAGAGGATCCGGACGCCATTGCAAGGACCATTACAAGCTACCATAGTAGAGGATCCTGACTCTTGTAGTGAAACTATTTGGGTCATAAGGATAGTTGTTGGAAATTTGTTAGTCAAAAGGACATTTGTTTGTCAAAAAGACATAACCATCTATTTGCTGAATTTTTTATTTTAACCTATCTATTCAAATCTTTTTTTCACTTGTTCAATTTTTTGAACTCATTTGTTTAAATTTGTATTTATCTGTTGAAATTTACCAAACTTATTTTTCCTATCTGTGGAAATTTACTAAGCTTTTTTTCCTTATATGTTGAAATTAACCAAGTCTATTTTTTTCTATCTATTGAAATTTACCAAACAACCTATATATTGAAACTCACCGAGCATATTTTCTTATCTGTTCTAATTTCTTATTTCCATCTGTTAAAATTTTTTTTCTCTTTGTTCAAATTCTCATATACATACACAGATATATAAAGAGAGGGGTATCTATTTAAATTTTTTTAACTTATCTTCAACTTTTTTTGTATGTGTTCAATTGCAATCTGTTTTTCAACAACAACAACAACAATGAAGAAATTAAAAAGCTCTAGAGCCTCTTTAAACGACCCAACTTGTACATACCTGTAGACGTTCCCGAACGCCCCGGGAGGGTTAAGTCCCGTTCCGTTCATATTGGGGGCACTACAGTTCAAGGACTCAAATGTCACGGTTCTTAATCTTGAACCAAAGAGTCCAAATCCGGCAAATCGTTTTGAGAAAATAGATTTTTGAAAGAAGTGCCAAACATGGACTGCTTTGCCAGATACAGAGTCGCCACCTAAATGTTTTTTAATGGGAAATTTAGGAAACCCTGACTCGGTGCCAAAGGCCACGTGTCCGTCATCACCAAAGTTGCCTCGGCTCGGGAACTTGGGTACGATTGGGGAAGGTCACCTCGTGAGCACCCCCGCTCGCCCGGTCAAAGACCGGCCTCTACTAACCATGATATCTGATTTTGAAAACATTGTGCGTTCTTATTCCGGTTATTAGCCTAGGTTACTATGTGATGCTCGCAGCAAACAAGTATAGACTGAGTCGCCTGAATTGGAACAAAACACTTCATGTTTGTTTGTTTGAAAAATGGTTTGATGGTGCTACCCGCAGGTAGGCTAAGACATGGATTTGAAAAAAACATGATTTTGCCACTATCTAGTGGGCTTTAAAACAAACATTTGATGAATTGTTCCAATCCAAATAACACAACCTCCACCCACAGGCATTCAAGGCAGTTATATCACGTAAGCAGTTAGCCTCATGGTAAGCATGCTATTCATGGCAGTCACTCACACGCATGCAATGATGCTAAAGCATAAAACTCACCGAGTACTCCATGCCAAAACAGAAACTCATTAGAAATCATGCATGATCCTAAATATACAGGATTGCCTAATACAACACATGCAAAAATGCAAACTATAGCAGGCTCGGCTATTCTAAACATGGCATATGGAATGCTACAGCTAACATGTATTCAACTTGGAATTGAAATACAAATGCAGTTAGTATGATGCGCCGAGCCCGGTGCATGCAAAACAAATGAATAAATGCAAGCATACTATCATACTGTATGCTAATTGAAATATGCCCTAATCTAACTATCATAAGCAGATAAATAAAAGGGAAGAAAGACGTGGGGTTGGAAGACATACATCACACTCACGCACACTTATTACAATTATGCCCTCGCGCAGAGGGTCCGAATAAATAAGACAGTCCCAAAATGAAAGAATAATACAGTCCAAAATATACAGTCCAAATAATATACAAATCCCTAATTAATTAACAAATTAACTAAGGAAAATAAAACTGGCATGCTAGCCAGGGACTGCCTTGATTCTGCTCCGGATGATGGAATGATGCATGTTTGGGCTGCTTTGCGCGGAAATGCACGGCAATGCCTCGATTAGCCTCTGTTTCGCAATGGTTTTTTTTTGGAAAGTGCGCCAAGCCTCGGAAGACTGCTGATTCTTGATTTTGCTGCAACAGAGAGCAGGAAAGGGGCATAGCAATGTATTTTCACAAATGTATGCATGCCTCAATCCTCGTGCCACCAATCACGCATCTCGATGCATGATGGCCGAGGAGCCGAATTGCACAACTCAATATAGAATGAATGCATATGAATACTATAACAAAACCTAACTCCATCATGGATAATCCGGAGTGTCAGTGACTTGGGAATTGAGACACGTTCCGTCACTCGGAGTACGGAACTACCTCGTTTCCCGTGCCCGGGCTAACTCCTATCCCGAACACGATGCAATATGCATGATATGCGTGAATGCAAACTAAGATACAATCTAACATGCACAATGTTATGAAATGGCATACACGATGTACGAGGTAACATGGCATACAGAATGCACTAATATACAACGTAGCATACACAATGCTATGAAATGGAATGGCATACACAATGCATAATGGACTTACACCAACATGAGTGGACCTCAGCCACACTCACTTAGGAGGCCATAATAATGAAAATGAGACAACTCGGGATACGTGCACACGCAAACCGAGAACCGACCCTCAGGCACCGAAATGCCACTCTAATGAGACATGGCAAAGACATAGAATATGATATGCAAACATGCAAAAATCAGTAGCAAAATGAGGGGGAAAACAGCCCCGAAACAAGGCGAAATGACACCCGATGCATGGAATCTCTCCCGAAATGCAAAACTAGGTACATGAAATGGCTTATAGCTATACAAAGCATGCATAATTAGGACATGAAGTGCAAAAGTAGAAGCAAGGCAGCCCCAAGACAAGAATTTTTATAATTCAAAGCATGGCCAAACAGTAAGCACAAGTGGGACTAAATTAGCATGCAAAAATGGGCCCGCAAGAGGGGTGATGAAGCAACTCACAGCTGCTGGCCCCAAATAGGAAAGGGACCTTCTACAACATTGAAGAGGGGCCAAAAATATGATGCTTTTCAGTAGATGAAAAACCCCAGAAACAGATACAAGTATGGAAAACAATTCATGCAAGAAATGGGCCAACAAAGGGGCAAAGAAGTAACTGATATATGGGGGTCTCAAACAAGTGAGGGGCCTTCAACAATGTTGAATAGGGTCCCAAAATATAGCATTTTACAGTAGATTATCAAGCCCAAATCAGTATACAAACATGCTCAAAATGCAATGCAAGATTAAGGCCACAAGAAGGCTATAACACAAAGTATACAAAATATTCCTCAAACGGCCAAAGACCCTTAATGAAATATGACAAGGGGGTCAAAATATGGCCACTTTAAGCTCTGATCATGGCCTAAAAACAGAAGCAAGATAAGCTAACAAAACATGCAAAAATAGGGCCAAGAGAGGGGTAAAGAGACAAGTAGCAAATGGAGGCCTCAAACAGTGATGAGCCCTTCAAAAATGTTGAAGAAGGGGTCAAAATAGGCCACTTTACAGTTTACAACAGAGCTCAAAACAATTTGAAAATAGGCCAAAAATGCTATGTAAGAAAGGGGGATACAAGAGGGGTAATGAAGCAAGTGCAAGAAGGAAGCCTCAAACAGTGAGAGGCCCTTAATGAAACATGAAGAATGGCTGAAAATAAGCCTAGTTACAGTTAGGGTCGAAGCCCAACTATGCAAGCATAAGGAGCTAAAATATAGACCAAGAAAAGAGCAAAAAGAGGGAAAATGAGACTCACCCTTGAAGACTAGTCTTTCATCAACTCTTGGCTTGAGAAAAGATGCTCCTTGCCTCTGGAAATGGCCTCCGAACTGCTGGTATGGAGTATGGGTTGGTTGGCTTGGAGATGGAGTAGAAAATGGATCCAAGAATAAAGGGTTTTGGTGTTTGGAATAGAGAGAGAGAGAGAGATTGAATGTAGGAGGCTCCAAATAAATTTTTCTAACCCCTGCAAATGGAGAGGGAGTGTTGGTTTTATAGAAGAAAAAGGGCCAAGGCTTCTTGGAGAAGTCTCAAGCAAAGGGTGCAAGCTTCTAAGAGAAGCTAAACCAAAAGGGTCAAGCTTTTTTAAGAAGCTAAAACAAAGGGTGCAAGCTTCTAAGAGAAGCTAAACCAAAAGGGTCAAGCTTCTTCAAGAAGCTAAAACAAAGGGTTCAAGCTTCTTGGAGAAGCTAGAGCAAAAGGTTCAAGCTTCCTCAAGAAGCTAAAACCAAAGGTTCGGCCAAAAAAAAAAAAATGGAAGACCGACCATGCCGACCGACCACCTTGCCGACCGACCTTACCGACCGACCACTTTGCCAACCGACCTCGCCGACCGACCTCGCCGACCGACCATGCCAATGGCCGGTGGCAAGAAAAAAAAACTGCCCAGAAGGTCCAACTTAAAACGGACATAACTCTTTCATGTGAACTCCTTTTCAAGTCATTCTTGTATCCAAATTGAATCCCCGGAAGTTATCTTTCCAATGGCGCAAACCTTGCATTAAAATTCCTCCTATGGAAAAAGTTATGCCCCTTTTGGTGAAGCCGCGCAGATTCGGTCCAACCAGAGTGATGCCCAACTTCAACCAATCATATCTCCCTCATCCGGACTTGGCTTTAGGAGATTCTTAAATGCAAAATGAAGCCCCAGAAGTCTTCTTTCCAACGGTGGTGGCCTCATAGCTTCACTCCAAGTGCATAGATAGATAAGCCTGATTTAGCGAGGACCACTCGACTCTCTCTTAGCGATTCATACCCAACTTCTTCCCCAGCTAGGTTTCTTCTCTCTTCTCCTCTTTTCTTCAACTCTAAACCCCTAAAAAAGGTGTTTTGAAAGATTTTTCAAAGATTTCATCTCTCTTTCACTCATTTCCACTTTGTCCTTACTCGGTTTATCGAAAAAAGCGCATCATTTGACAAAACGTGAACCTCGGAACATTGTAGAAACTTTATTTCAAAAAAAGTTTTGAAAGAGAGGGTTCTAAGGTCTAAAAACCATCCAAAATAACTTTGGTCCAAAATGGGGTGTGAAGTTGAGATTTGTCTCTCTCTTTGCCGAAGAAATTGAACCTTTGCCCTGCACACCTTCCAAAACCATCAGTCGCATCCAAGTCTTAAGGGCGGTCAAAAATGGGGTGTCTACAATACCCAGTAATCATCGTACCCCATGAAATCTCATTCTTCTCTTGCATTTTATCAAACAACTCTCGTACAACCACAACTTGTCTAGGCTTTCCACTATTGCTACAAAAGACAGATATGTTTGTTGATTAGAGTCTCTTTCTCTCTGAAAGGAATTTAGTGTTGTTGCCTCATCAAAGACGTCAATTTCATGTCGATCAACCTAGTTCGCTCCATGGAGAGAGTCATTCAAGTTCGATCGCTTTGACATTTATTATCTCAAAGTGAAATGTTCGGCTAAGAAGTTCGTCGTCATTCAGTTTGGTGTCTGTTTCTTCCATTGGAACTCTTCCAAGAAATCTTCGCCACACTAAGGAAGCACGTGGATCTCATCGTCGTCGACGTACTCTACTAGGTAGATCAAGCACTTGGTTGCTCTTCAAGCTTGGCATTGGTGGCAGAGAGTTGTAGGTGAGCTTCATATCTTCTTATAATGATGGCCATGGCAACCATGTTATCATTTGCAAGAGCTTCAACACCATCTAAATCAACTTCCTAATCATTTTCTGGTATGAGGTCGAAATGTCATATATCAAGATTTGGAAATGCAGCAGAAGCTGCATACTATCGATATCTATGGCTTCTAGAGAGAGAGAGAGAGAGAAATGGATTTGAGACAATGGGTGTGAAACAAGGATGAAAGACAAAAGTGAAGTTAATTTGAACAGATAGAGAGAGAAAAATAGATGTAAGAGAGAGAGAGAGAGAGAGATGGGTTTGAGTATGAAGATAGTGTAATTTGAATCGATAGACACGCCTAAATCTAGGAGTGTAAAAATGGACCGCAGCCCGTGGAGGGCCCGAAGTCCGCCCGCTGCTTAGAGTAGGCCTGGCCCGATTAGGCCTAGTTAGGTCCGAGTTCGAGCCCAAGCCCAGGACCATAGGCCTGGACTATCATTTTGAAGCCCGGTCCATCGACCCGCTCAAGGCCCACTTATAACCTGAGGCCCAGTGTCATTTTTGATGACACAATAGAGTAAAATAATAAAAAATATTCAAGCCCGCCCAGGCCCACTGGCCCGACTCACCCAAGGCCGAAATACCCCCTGGGCCTAGGCCTAATTTTTTTGCCCGTGGGCCGGCTCGGCTAGACCCGAATTTTGACGGGGAGCCCGTGAGGCCCCATATGGGCTGGCTTGAACTCGAGCTTGGATGGGCCATGCCAGGCCAAATTTACACCCTTACCTAAATCCAAACAAATATAAAAGTGTGTGGGCTATCCTTAAGGAGATGAGACTGTCCTTATAGACCCAAACAAAAAAGCACATGGATCTATAAACTTATAAATCTATAGGTCCTATCTATATATAGGACCTATGGTCTAAGCACTCTGATAAATAAAAAGTTTGGAGATGTAATAGATACGTTATTAGTAATACTATGAACTCAAATTTATCAACTCAGAATTATTATTTTGTAGTTTAAATTCATTCTACATACGAATCACACTATATAAATTTAATTTTTATCACACAATCACTCATTCAGAAAAATTTAAGTTGATAAGTCTGAATTCTCAAGCTTATTCTTACATTATTGTGCTTCAGAGTTCTATCTTTAATTTTTATTTTATTTTTCTTTCATTAGGATGACGAATATGGAGTACATGTAATTTCCATCCTAGATATATCAATAATTACTAGGGCTGCGAAAAAATAAAAAATAAAATAAAAATTATAAATTGGTTCAATTCAGACTAAATATAAAAGGGTAAATTATAAATAAATTGTCACAACCTTACCCCAGCACCCATATGTTAGATGTGGCGACTTAAGATTATCAAAGGTCAATTCAAAATTTAACAAATTAATAACACAATAGAATAAAATAAAAATGTACCTAAATATTTATTTTATTAAAAGTATAAATTGGAGTTTTTATTTATTTATATTGTGTCTACTCCACGTCTTGGCCCTATTACTTCCAACTTATGGACAATGGGTTAAAACTCACCCCTAAGACTCATCACTTAAAAATGTTTAACAGCTATAAACACATGGTAAACACATGGTAAAGTGTGAAATATTATATTGAAAGTATAAGCGAATAAAAGTCACTATGAATAATTATTTAAGTCATACATTGAATAGTTTGGTTCGAATAAATAAATCATTTTAAATAATAGTCATATAATACATAAGTTATATAAGTAAAATAATCATAATTATGGTACATAACAGAATAAAACAAAGAGTATAAGGGAATAAAAGTCACCATCGATAATTATTTAAGTTATACATTGAATAGTTTGATTCGAATAAATAAATCGTTTTAAATAATAGTCATATAATGCGGAATTCATATAAGCAAAATTATTATAACTACGGTACAGAATAGAATAAAACAGAGAGTCAATGGATCCATAATAAACAGAGAGTCACTAAATTGACTAATCAAATGGCTAATTATTATTTAAGTCTCCCAAAATATGAGACATCCATAATGGTACTTACAAAATAATTGCTCATTATCAATTATCAAATTTCCAAAATCATATTAAATAAACAATTATATCTATTAGTTTCTTTCTTAAACAAATAAGGTCCATTACAAAAATATTATATTTAAAATGTTAATATAATTTATAAACTGCATATAAAATAATTTGTAATAACTTAAAATATAATATAATTTATCTTAATATTTATTTCAACTCTTTACTTTCTGTTGATCGCAATCCACTAAATGCTCCCAAATTAAACTTGAAACTTTTGATAATAAAAATAATTAGGTCTCGTTTGGGAACAGACTATTTTAGTAATTTTTTGGCTTTTTACGAAAAGATGTATAAAAAAGTAGAGAGGTGATGTGACTAGTTTTAATTGACTTTTTGACTTTTTGACTAAAATAGTCAGCCCCCAAACGAGAGCGCCGAAGAGCCGAAGAGAGAGAGAGTTTTGGAAATTATGGCTGATGCGTGGGCGGCAAGAGACGTGGTCAACAATTTGGGTTGATTGCGGGAGAGAATGTTATGGTTTAGTGTGATTTAGTAGTGTTTTAGGAAGTTAATAGAGAGTTAATTTTTAAATTTTTATTCATTTTGTGTCGTATCATCTCTTATTTATAAAAAAGACAAAAAAAAAATTAAAAAATTAATTTTTTATCAATTTTTTAAATCACCTCTCAATCTAAAGTATCAGAATATTTAGAAAATAATAGAGAAAATTATTTATAAGTCCTATTAGGAAGACTTATGCTACATATGGTCCTACTAAAAAACTTATGTTCTCATAAGTCATGTGGGAAGTTTGTTGACACATTTACCCTCAATATTAGTTGTTAATATCATAAATAATAGTAAAACCATATATAGGAAATTGAATGTTATCATACCCATATCTATATAAACGTAACGCAACGTAACGTGACACCTACATAAACGTAACGTGACACTTATACGTAACGTGACACTTACATAAACGTAACGTGACACATATGATCTATGGTAACATCACTACAAGAAAAATGACTTTTGGCGACTAAATTTTTAGTCGCCAAAAGTCTACTTTTAGTCGCCGAAAGTCCAAATTTCACCTTCCCCGACGAAATTTTTTAGTCGCTATATTAGTCGCATATTTGTGGTCGGCGGAGGGTATTGGCGACTAAAATTTTTTTAGTCGCCAAAAATAGGTCTTTACCGACTAAAAAATTAGTCGCCAATAGTGTTTTTCAGTTTTGGAAATAATACATTTAGCGACTAAAAATTAGTCGCCAATAGTGGTTTTCAGTTTTGGAAATAAAGACTTTTGGCGACTAAATTTTTTGTCGCCAAAGGTGTTTCCGACGGAAAAAAAAAAAAGTCCACTTTTTTTTTGCTTCTGCTGAGTTTCGAACCCCAACCATTCACATTCCACGCTTTTTGGCAACACCCGCCCTCCACTATGACACCACAACTTCACATGTACAAATACGCAATATATATTATTTATATATTATATTATTCGGATTAATATAAAATAATAATATATACAAATATAATTATTTTAATTCAATATAATTAATTAAAAAATATATTATTTATTAAAAAAAAATTCTGGCACTTTTGGCGACTAAAGTTAGGTTTAGTCGGCAAAAGGCCTCCATTTAGCTACTAATTTCTGTTTAGTAGCCAAAAAAAATGACTTTTAGCGACTAAAGTTAGGTTTAGTTGGCAAAAGGCCTCCATTTAGCTACTAATTTCTGTTTAGTAGCCAAAAACAGAACTTTTAGCGACTAAATTTAGGTTTAGTCGGCAAAAGCTCTCCATTTACCTACTAAATTTTTTTTAGTAGCCAAAAATACCACTTTTGGCGACTAAAGTTCGGTTTAGTCGGCAAAACCCTCCATTTAGCTACTAAATTTGTTTTAGTAGCCAATAATCTGCACTTTTGGCGACTAAACCATTTTAGTCGCCGATTGTCCTACTTTCAGCGACTAAATTTCATTTTTTAGTCGCCAAAACCCGATTTTCTTGTAGTGCATGCAATTTCGTATATAGGAAATTCCATGTTACCATAGATCATATCTACATAAATGTAATGTAACGTGACACCTACATAAACGTAACGTGACACCTATGATCTATGACAACATTCAATTTCTTATATATAGGAAATTGCATGTTGTCATAGATCATATCTATATAAATATAACATAACGTGACACCTACATAAACGTAACGTGACACTTATAATTTATGGCAGGAAATAGAATGTTACCATAGATCATATTTATATGAAACGTAACGTGACACCAACATAAACCAGAAACATTTTCACATTCAATTTAAAAAAATAAAAACTCATTAAGTTTGCGAAACGTAACGTGACACGTTACGTTACGTTTATATAGATATCACGTTATATTATGTTTATGTAAGTGTCATGTCACATTACGTTTATGTAGGATCTTGTGGAATACATTCCTATCTAAATAGGACTTGAAACTCTATAAAAAATTACACAGGACTGAGCCTACCATAAGTGTCTGAAAAAAAACTTATAAATAAGTCTCCCCAATAATATGAAGCTAAAAGTATTATTTTTGAATAAATTTTTCAGTATAAAAATATATAGATTATTAAATTTAAAATAATGTGAATAATTATACTAAAAAATATACTATTTTATTTATCAAAATATAAAATTTCACAATCCATATTGAATAATAATAGGGTTTATTACACTTTATACTCCTAAACTATTTCTAAATTGTCTATTTAGTTCCTGAATTATCGATTGAGTTTACTATGTTCGTAAAGTATATAAATCAAGGTCTGTTTAGTTCCTAAACTATCAATTGAATCTATTAAGTCCCTAAAGTATCTAATTCAAACATATTTAGTCCTAAAAAAATTACAAAAATAAATTAGTAAACCCATAAATATTATAAATTAGTTAAAAATTTATTTCAAAATAACCTTAAATTTTTATTCTCTTTGAATAGTGGACATCAGTTTTTATGGTGAATTTCTTTTATAATTACTAATTGATTATTTTTAAGTTTTTCACTAAATTCTTTTTATAACTTAATTACCGCATTATTTTGTTCAATTATTATTTGAAGCAAAATATTATTATTTAAATTATCCAATTCAACTTTTCAATATATCTAATACTCACATAATTTTATTGGCAAGACTGAAAATTAGACTCTAATACTAATTTAAACATACAACGAAATAAAATCTTTTTTAATGAAAAAATACAAATTGAAGATTTTTCTCTTATAAAATCTTAATTTGGTAGAGTCTTTTACTAATTTATAATAATTATAGGTTTATATTTTATTTTTGTAATTCTTTCAGAGACTAAATAAGTTTGAATTAAATATTTAAAGGACTTAGTAGATTCACTTGATAGTTTATGGACTAAATAGACTTTAATTTGTATACTTTAGGGACTAAGTAAATTCAATCGATAGTTCAAAAATTAAATAGACAATTTGGTAATAATTGACAGGTAGAAAGTGTAATAAACCCATAATAATATGAAGCTAAAAGTTTTTTTTTTTTTTTTTGAATAAATTTTCAGTATAAAAATATATAAATTATTAAATTTAAAATAATGTGAATAATTATACAAAAAATTCAAAAAAATATGCTATTTTTATTTATAAAAAATAAAAATACCAAATTTCACAATCTATTTCAAATTTTACTTTTCGTTTTCTAGGCTCTCTCACAATGTTGATTCCCTTTCTCTCATGTTTGCTTTCAACACAGACTCACCTATTTATAGATGATTTAGGACTTGAGTATTAAGATCAACACATTGCCTTATCTGACATCACTCTCATTAATCATCCTTAATCAACTAAGCAGAGTTATCCAAAACAAAGGCAAATTTTTTTTTTTATTTTTATTTTTTATTATTTTTTATCAGCAAAAAAAACTCTTTATTGATGATAACAAACAAACATTACATCTTGGTATACATCAACAAAGAGAGAAGACAAGAGCAAAAAGCATCATTGCAAACCTCTCCAATCCCAACTAGGTTGGCACTAAGGAGAACGCACAATCATTTGCTAGCTCAAGCCACGATGTTAGTGAGAAACCAACCAAAGAGAGAACAAGCAAAACTAAGACAGCAAACTAGTGCAAAAACATATCACAGCAAAACATAACACAACTCTGAATCCAAGTCATTAAGACTCCAACATCAACATCATACAATAGCAGCATACAGCAGCAACATGCACTGATGACAGATATACATAGTAGATGATCACAAAAACACAGACAGATAAACACTCCAAGAGCATCAACCAAATCACAACCTTTGAGCACCCAAGCATAAGCCAACCAGCCCTGCAGCAACACACACAAGAAACCAGTGGCCTTTGACCTTACTAACAAGAACACCACCCAACAAACACTTCCAAATAGTAAAGCAACCAAACATTTGAACTAAGAGCCAACTGGTGGTGCCAAAAACAAAAGAACTAAACAGAGCATCTGTTGCAGAAGCCACCATTCCAGCTACAATACAAAAGCAACAATAACAGCACAATCACAGCAGAAGCCAACCACAAACAACAACCACCTTCCTAAGACTCATTCCTCAACTCCCTTATGTATTCAGCAGCACAAACTAGAACTGCTTCATATAGCAACATACAGTAGCCACAGAGAAGCAACATACAGTAGCAGCATTCAGCAGCCCTAATAGTTCCAAGAGTAGCAGCAACCATTAGTAGCACAGCAATTAGGTTCACTCCAATCCACCAGCAGCCCTAACACACCTCACTTGATGCATCTTCTGATCCAAAAATTTCCAACATCCAATGACACACCAACAGCAAAGTAGGAATACATAGCAAAAATACCAACAACAGAGCATAAATACCAGGGAAAAAAAAAAAAAAAAAACTAGAATTCATCCTTCACCTGAATCTGTGTCTGTCCAGTAACCATCCTCAGCTTGACACCTCCACTACTTCATCCCAAAAGACCACTTAGCAGCATCACAACTTTTCTACTTTATACACTAGTATCCATCACTTCATACATCGCATGATCTGTTGTAAGTTTGAAACAAACTAATTAATTGAATAATATATTCTCACCATATTTGACTTCAACCACATGGCCACCCTAACCTTGATAATCTCACACAGATCTTCACTGTTGGGCTGAACCTCATTGAAGATGACATCATTTCTGTGCTTCCAAACAGACCAAAAAATTGTTACAGGAATTGCTTTCCATATCTGTAATTCCCCTTTTTTAAACTTCCAGTCACTTCCACCACTGAAGAGCCCTTCCACTGTACCAGGCACTACCCATTGCATACCCTACCATTTTATTATGCTAGACCATATATTCCATAAAAAATGACAGTGCAACATTATATGATTTAATGACTCATCCTCTGTTCCACACAGAGCACATAAAAATCCCACTCTTGGATCAACAACCCCAATCTTATATAGAAAATCCATTGTCTTTATTCTCCCTTTCCATACCAACCAAGCAAAGAACTGTGTTTTTTGAGCTAGCTGCATTGTTCCAGATCAAACCAGATAGCCTTTGCCTAGAACCAGTAAGCTGCTCACACCAATTGAAAACTGATTTAACACTGAAACACCCAAACAATCAGCTTTCCACCTGATGTTATCCAAATTTTCCAAGCACAGACTTGGCTCCTGAGCCTAATTCCTCTTTCAACTTTCTTAACTCCTTCCTCCTCCCATGCCAGTAAAAGTCTTCTAAACTTGAAAATCCAATCATCAATGTTACCTTTTCTAACCACCATGTCTTTCAGTGATACCCCTTTATCAGTGGAAATGCTAAACATTCTTGGATATTTATCCTTCAAACAGAATCTGCCCAGCCACGCATCCTCCCAGAACTTAATCCTACTCCCACTCCCAACTCTGATTTCAACATTTTCCATGAAAAAATTAAAGAGCCTAGTATTAGAATGAACTACTGATAATGTATCACTCCAGATCTTGAAGCAATTACAATCAACCATATGAAAAGGAATCATCTGCCACCTTCAGCACCATACTTTCTACAAATCAAAATCTTCCATAGTGCATCATCTTCAACCCCAAACCTCCACCACCATTTGACCAATAGACTCTCATTTACTGTTTTAATGTCCCTGATACCCAGGCCTCCAAGATTCTTACTCACTGTAGCTTCCTTCCACTTCACTAAGTGTATCTTCCTCTTCAGATCAGAGTCACCCCATAGGAATGTTGATTGTATCTTATCAATCTCCTTGGCTATTCCTTGAGGCATCTTAAATAAGGACATGTAATACATTGGCAGGTTAGAGAGCACAGATTTAATTAGTGTCACACTATCAACAAAAGAGAGCACTCTTCTCTTCCAACTAGCTAATTTTGCCTTGAACTTGTCCACCACAGGTTTCCAAAATTGTTTTCTTCTAGGATAGCCCCTAAAGGCATACCCAAGTACTTAAAAGGAAGTGTTTGACTTGTGTAATTTAGTCTTGAAGCAAACTCAGCAATTGTATCCTCATCAATTCCCACTCCAATGACAGCACTTTTGTGATAATTAATCTTTAGAACAAAAACTACCTCAAAGCATTTTAAAATTCTCTTCACATTTGAGACATCTACCCAGTCTGCCTTACAAAATAAGACTGTGTCATCAGCAAATTGCAGGTAAGATAACTTCACTCCTTCGTCACCAATCATGACCCCTTTTATCAATCTCATTTCTCTAGCTCTTGATAACAACATAATCAGCCCTTCAGCTGCGATAATGAACAAAAATGGAGAGATTGGATCCCCTTGCCTCAACCCTTTTTGGGGACATATTTCCTCGGATGGAGAACCATTAAATAGACAAGATAATGAAGTTGAACTTAAGCAAGACCTCATCCATTCCACCCATTTGGTCTCAAACCCAAACCTGCCCAACATATCAAACAAATAACTCCAATTTACTGTATCATACGCTTTTTCAAAATCAAGTTTTAAAATTAGCCCACTTTTCTTGGATCTTTTCCACCAGTCTATCACTTTATTTGCTACTAATATTCCATCCAATATACTTCTCTCACTCAAGAATGCAGACTGTAGTGAGTTAATGATACTTGGTAATACTTGTTTTAATCTACTAGCTAGGACTTTTGATAGAATCTTATACATGGAATTTATGAGACTAATTGGTCAATAATCTTGAATGCTTGTTAGGTTTTCCTTCTTAGGAATTAAGGATACAAAAGAAGCATTTAGGCCCTTCACCAGCTTCTCATTCTCATGAAAATCTGCCATAAATTTGAGAATATCATCCTTCATTATCCTCCATCCCTTTTGGATGCAAATCAAGTTAAATCCATCAGGTCCAGGGGCTTTATTCCCATCACACTTCTTAATAGCAGCCCATACTTCTGATTCAGAAAACTCTTTCACCATCAGCTCCGCTAGACAAGGTGGAATTAGCCTAAAAGCTCCACCAAGCTTTGGTCTAACCCTCCAAGTTTCTACAAATGCCTCTCCAAAGTACCTTGTAATTTCCCGTTTCATTTCTTGAGGATTGTTGTAAAAAGTACCCTTGATTATGATTGAATCCATCAGATTTCTACTCAACCTCTTTGTAGCCATAATGTGGGAATACCTAATATTTCTATCTCCTTTTAAAGCCCAATTTACTTTGGATTTCTGCACCCAAATCCATTCCTTCATTTTTCTCAACTTCCAAATCTCCGCTTTGACCTCTCTTCTTCTGGATATTTCAATATCATTCAAAGGCCTTTCTTAGTAGCCAAGTCTTGTACATGCATTGCATCCTCTGCCACTTTGAGCTTGTATTCAACATTCCCAAACACTTCAATATTTCATACTTTCAAAGCTTCCTTCAAGGCTTTCAGTTTAACCTTTAATTTGAACCCAGCCCATCCATCCACCTGAGTATTTTTCTAAACTGATTTTACCTTATCTAGAAAGGTAGGGTAGAGAACCCAAGCATTTAAAAACCTAAATGGTTTAGGCCCCCAATGCCTTTCATCCTCCATTAATAATATTGGACAGTGGTCAGATAATGACCTAGAAAGCATCCACAATTTGAAACTAAACCATTCTAACCATTCTAGGGCTAACTAAAAATCTATCCAATCTACTCCACCTCTCCCCTTCCTAAGAGTTACACCACGTATACTTCTTCACAATCATTGGGACATCCACTAACTCCAATGTATTTATAAAATCATTGAACTCATTCATCCCACCATCCCTCATAATACAGCCTTTTCTTTCAGCCACTGCTCGAACTTCATTAAAATCTCCCCCAATGCACCATGGTTTGGGAAACTTAGGCTTAAGATTACCCAAAATTTCCCATAAATTCCTCCTCATACACCTATCATTAGGTGCATAAACATTTACAACCACACATTCAATTACATTATACATTTTACCTGAGAGAATGATGCAATTTATGTTACTGCAGCAGTCAATCAGGGCAAACACCTCAGGCCTCCATACACAAAGCAACCCTCCAGCACTTCCTTAGCATCCACTGCCAGGAAACCAACCAACTCTTCTGGCCATAGTGATTTGACAAATAACTCTGTCATTTCTGATTTTTTTGTTTCTTGAAAGAAGACCATGTCAACCTTTCTCTGCCTTATGAACTCTTTTATTCTCCTTCTCTTCTCAATCCTACCTAACCCTCTGATATTCCAAGATACTAACTTCATTTCAAAAATATTGTTACTCCTACTTCTCCGAAAATGCTCTTTCAAGCACACACCCCCACAGTCCTCTTTGGAGCCTGGGACCTATCATTTCTTTCCATTGTAATAATTTTCTCTGTCACCTCTCTTTCTTTACCTTCAAAATCCACTCCCAGAGCTTTCCCAATATGGATTGTAGCTTGAGCTTCATTTAGCAAATACTGATGATCTCTTTCCTTCCTTCTTCTGTTATGATTGTTGGTTTGTGACACTGAAGATGAGAGAGCCACTACTGCTGTCCTAAAAATTGCCCTTCTTCGAAAACGATACCTGGAACATGCCTTGTTTTTCCCCAGTCTTCTTTTCCTTTGCAACTTATAACTCATCTAATCTTCGTCACTGTATCTACTCAGCAGTTCTTGGTTTCTATTGAGCACTCTTCTTTGATGCATTTCTGCCTCATCTTGATTTAGATGCCCCTTTGATCCCATTGGGCCCATAATCTCCTCAGTAGATAGTTGGGCTAATGATTGATATCTTCTGATTAGGCTTCATCCTGTTTCCCTTCACCTCTTCTGCGGTTCAAACCACCAATTAGTCCCTTGAACTGGGCCTAGTCCAACACCACATTTAAATTAATACTGGGCCTGGGTGGATCAGAGGTGCTTATGCTCTTCATAAAACCCACTAAAGGCCCACACTCTAAAACTCTTCTACTTCCCCTGTTATTGTTCTTAATCAATACCTTGTGCATGCTTAGCTCTTTTCCCAGATCTGTCCCAGCTACTCGTGGGTCTCCCACTTCATAGCACGTCTCATTTACAACTGACAAAGCAAATGAACTGCCACTGCCGCCCTCCTTTGACATACCATGCCCTTTCCTATGATCATGTGCCACATCATCATTGCCATCCACTTCATCCTCTAATTCATCCATGTCATCTTTATTTTCCTCGTTCCCATCTTCCATGTCTGCACCTTGAGCTTCACTGAATTGGAAATTTGATGAGTTATCTTCTCTCTGATGCTCTTGACAGAAACATAACTCTTCACACACCCTAATGTTTCTAATCAACTTAACACACTTGTTAATGGTCTCCATAGACTTTGTCAAGATTCTAAACTTACCATGTGCTAAGGATGACATGGACATAGTAACATCTTCAACCTCTAATACCTCTCCCCATAATTCTCCAATTTTTCTGAAATTTGTAGTATTCCATAAATTCATTGGTACACCATAGCAGCGTAACCATACCTCCATTTCTTGTTCAAACATAAGACCTTCCCTTCATTCTACTACGTTTTCACACCAATCATTAATCCATTCTCCCAACACCTCTCTCATCTTCCTTAATGCCTCTACCGAATCAAAAGATGGTATCGCTAACCTTCCTCCACCTTCTCGAATTCGTACATTCTTCAGCCCTCGTTTGAAAAATTCCTTCCTGAAGTCTGAAAACCGACAATTATTCCTGAGCCTAGCTACAGCACTCTCATAAAACCACCCAATTCCATATTCCTCTACGATAACTACAGCTTCCAATTCTTTTGGTTTTTTCCCTCTTTTTACCACCTCTGCAAACGATGGTCTTCTATTCACCCACCCCGCATTGTTCCTTTTACCTTGCATGTCTTGCTTACTTAGATTTTGTACCTTACCTTTCTGATCTCTTCTAAATGCAGCACTCTTCACACTAAAGCTCTGTTATCACACCAAACTCCATTTGCCTTCTGTATAGCCACCTTTGCTTCAATATGGCAATCATAACGAACAAAACCAAATCGTGATCTTGTGGGTTTTCTTCTCTTAATTGGGATAAACACATCTTTGACCACACCAAACTTTGTAAACATGTTGTAAAGACCTTTAGGATCCATGGACTCTGGAAGATTGTCCACAAATAATGTGTGAATGCTTGTATTTCCCATATTCCTCCTTGGCTTCTACCAAAAAACAGGTATCCATCCTCCATCTTCCCTATTCGCTTGTTCCGCGACTCTTTGCTGCTCCATACTTCTCTGCTCCTCTTTGCTCCATCTTCTCTTTTCCAGAACAAAGGCAAAGTTATCCAAACAAATGGTTAATTATTCTATGGCCCAAATACGAAATTAATTACATTACTCGCTTTTAGAACATAATGACCCTTAAATTAAGGCCTTATTTGGAATGTGCTAGAATATCACATCTTTTTATCTTTTTATCTTATTTTGGTCTCATCATTTTTCTATCACATTTTATATTTTTTTGTAAAAAGTTAAAATGTATATTTATTCAGATCATCCTAAACAATTTCTAAATTACATTTTAACACATACAACTATAAAATTAACTATTATTTTCTTCTTTTTTTCATGATTAGTTTATATTAATGCAGTATTAAAATTAATTAAACATTTGAGATGTCACGACACCTCTTGAGATTTGCTAAAAATACAAATGATATTCGGTCTATGGTTTTATTAGTTATGATTTGAATTTAGAATCAAACTAAATTGGTTATATATATACTGCTAGATGTTGTGCATGTTAGGAATTAACTTTGCCTAACTAAAATTAGTGAAACATGAAATAATAATCAAGAAAGATGAAATGAATCGAAAAAATTATACACATATAAGAACACAAAGGATTTACGTAATTCACCTCACAATAATGTTGCATCTATGGCTGCTACAGTTTTAACTATGATCTGAAAACAATATATAACGCCTCAAAATAAATAACAATAAACCATCCACAATATTAAATATAAGACAATGCATTCTGATACCAATACTCAACCATTCATATGATTTCATTTGTATAGAAGATGACACATGCAACTGTACATTCATAAGTCATAACCCTGAATCTATAGCATGTGCCATAAGTAAAATATACGAATAAAAAAAAATTAAACAGATAATTAAATGCCCTAAAGGCTACAACTTTCCAAGACGATACTTGGTTACAACAAAAGTGAGTCTATGCTCAATATAGTTAAAGTCCTAGACTTGTACAAAAATAAATACAACAAACAACAAAAAGAAGCATTTAGCTCCAAGTTCCTCCTAAGCTATGTTCTTGGCGGAGGCATAGCATCAACACCTGAAAATGGTTTTCCACATAGGATGAGCCAAAGCCAATAGAGAAACTCTAACACAATATATAAATCTTAACAAATGTATAAAGTGAATGCATATGCAATGCTGGTGCCAAAATGTTTTACATCTCTTTTCAAAACCATGCAATGCCAGATTTATATCACAATTCATAAAAACATTTCTTTTACAACAGAAAACAGGGCAGTGAGAACAAACTCTGGGAATCTCTAGGTACGTGTCTGCTAGTAGGCTATACAAGCACTACCAATTGTCATTTTTACCGGTATTAATCGGAAGGCTCAACACCTAACCGCTCGGGTTTCTGGACTTTCACCAAAGACACACATAATACCACAACCACACCCCCTACCCAGATTCACCAAGGTATTCAACCCCTTTTTCTCAAAACAATATACATTTCCAATGTGTTAAATATACAACAATGCTCAATGCAATGAGAATGGTTTCAATTTTTCTAATTCTCATGCAATTTCTACAACAATCATAACTATCATCCACCGATAGCCCAAAACAAATATCTCTAAACAAATAAACAATTTCTAATAAAGATAAACTTTCCAAAATTTTAAGATGTGAGTGATAATACATATCCAACTCCACCATCCTTATCAACATCATCATCAGTTCCGATTTCACAAAAATCCAACATCAATTCCATTTTTTTTCTTTACAAATCAAACATTCAAGATTTTAAGGACAAAATCCCATTTTCTTTATAAATCAATTCCAAGGATAAAAATCCTATCATTTCATTACCACTCAACCACATTTACTATCCCACAACCATTTTCAAGAATCCTATTTGAAAATCTCTCTTTTGATTTTAAACCAAAACCTTAGATTTGTTCAAAAATCTCAAAATCTCAATGTTGTTTTAGAAAGCAAATAACTAAGTTAAAAATCACATAAAATTATGAAGAAATCTCTACCTCGAAGCTAGAGGGCAAGAGAGAGAGTGAAGAAATCTCAACGACGCTGAAAACCAATTTTATTCCGATTAGAATGAAGCTCTAGGTGAGCTCTACTTTTTTAACAAAGAGACTAGGGTGTAAAGCAATGTTTTGAAACCCGAATCTTACCGACCGGTCGGACTGGTTAGACTGAGAACCGGGCCTTGTTCTAGTCTGGTAAACCCCCTTAAAACCGGAGTGAGAGCAAAACCGATGTAAAAATGAAAGAATGAAAGACCCAACGGTCGAACCGACAGAACCAGCGACCCAGACCGAGTTTTGAGGGTCGGCCCGATTTTTTTTTTTTTTTATTTATTTTTGTCTTCAACCTTTTTTTTTTCTTCTTTTCTTTTCTCTTTCTTTCTTTCTTATATATATATTTCAAAATTTTGACTAAAAATTCTTATTTCAAGAGTCTCCTCTCATAAGGAGGAGTCTCATTAGAAGCTTGAGAAGATTATGAAAGTCTATTTCTATTTATAGGAAAATATTTTTCAAATAGAACCTACAAAATTCTATGTGGAATTCAATCAAATTATTTGAAACATATTGATTGGAGGGAGAGTTGAAAATTTAATTTCCTTCTAAAATTAAATGTAGCATTCAATCAATTTGTTTGGAAGGAATGTTTAAAAATTTTAATTTCTTTAAAACAAGTGACTTTTTTTATCAATTATGATTTTATTAAATATTATTAATAAATACTATGCACCAATTTTATTTTATTTAAGTATTTATATATATTTTATTTATTATAATTTATAATTATATTTTTTAATTATATAATATTAATTATGACGTCACAGTTCGACCGCTTTGACCCGATGATTGAACCGGTGACCCGTCCACCCAGTCCCTTTTCCAGTTCACTCATTGGTCCAATTTTCAAAACATTGGTGTAAAGATCAACAGATCTAGGTGTATTTTAGGGTTTGAGACAAGTTTTAGAGAGAGAGTTGTAGATCTAAAGTTTTAGAATGTTTAGAAAGAAAGAGAAATGAAAAAGTGACTTTTACGAACTGATATACGCACAGACCACTAAAACGACCAAAGCACCACTCGAGCAATTAGACACAATAAGTGAGATTGCTCGAGCAAACAAAGTGACCGCTCGAGCAAAGAATACCATACTCCTAGAAGTTTTGCAGACATAGAGTAACCACTCGAGCCAAGACTGCTCAAGCTTAAGAAGTATTGCTCGAGCGAAAAACAACACCCTCCCAGTAGTTTTGCAGACCTGTGAAAGTACTGAGAGTTCTCAAAGACTGCTCGAGCGACCAAAGGACCGCTCAAGTGAACAAGCCAAAATCTAGGCAATGACTTCTTTGAAAAACAAACTCCTAACATGTTCTAAATGCAATCACAATACTCAAACAACCCAATTCAACAGGGAATAAGATGAACAAGGATATGAACAATCATTAAAGTAAGGAAACCCGGATCCACAACATCAAACGGGTCCGGTTTAAACCAGAATCGTTATACAATACAACTTTCTCTCATAAATACAAGAGATGTCACCTTCATCTATTTATAAATATAGAATAAAGGCAACGCAAAAGAAACAAGAAATTATCATAGTATCCAAAAATTTGAGTAAAGACTTAACTGGCCCCCCCTTCCCTTGGGGAATGCTCCCCCAAACCCTCAATTGGATCCAAGGCCTAGTGAATAGTACTTATCAGGGTCTACAAAAGCCAACAGTGCACAGGTCAGCCCTGAGATCCTCAAGGCCCAAGGTGAAATTTTAAATTGAGGCCCTTTATGTATTAAAAAAATTTATTTCATTTAAAATTTTATCTTGAAGGTTTATAATGTAAATTTAAAGTTAATATAATAAAAAGCAAGCGATACTTAATTTATGTGATCCATAAATATATTTTTTTCAGTTAACTTTTAAGAATATATACAACTTGTAAAACGATAATTACTTATAATTTTTATTTTTTTTTATACTGGTACTCAAACACAATATGCCTTACATATATATAATCACTAAAATTATATATTATGATATGAAGAAAATTATTTCAAGCTCAAAAATATGAAAATTTGGTATTGTTGCTTTATAATTTAGCAAATTCAATTTACAATAAGAAAAAAATACCCAATCTATTAAAAAAAAAAGAAAAAAAGAGAAGAAAAATATCAAATAAAACCTAAAATTATAATATCAAGTCCTGACTTTCCTGAAAGCTTAGTAAGGAAGTCAACTGATTGTAATTCATAAATATATTTTTTTGGGTTAATTTTTGGGGATATATAGTATTGTTGTATATATAATCATCAATAACCAAAAAAATAAAAAAATAAAAAAAATTTGTGGGTAAAATCATAAGTACTTATAATTTTATTTTTATTTTTTTAATACTAGTAATCGAACAGAATATGTTTTGCATATATAATCACTAAAATTATATATTAAAATTCACTTACACATTAAGGCATGGAGAAAATTATTACAAACTCAAAAATATAAAATTTTGGCCTTGTTGCTTTAAAATTTAGCAAATTTAATTTACAATAAGAAAAAAAATACCCAATCTATTAAAAATGAAAAAAAAATATATCAAATAAAATCTAAAATTATATAATATCAAGCCCTGACATTCCTAAAAGCTGTAAGGAAGTCAACTAATTGTAATTCATAAATATATTTTTTTGAGTTAACTTTTAGGAATATTATTGCCGTATACATAATTATCAACAACAAAAAACTGTGGGTGAAATGATAAGAATTTATAACTTTTTTTTTTTATACTGGTAATCAAACAGAATATGTTTTGTATATATAATCATTAAAATTATATATTAAAATTCACTTACACAGATAAGACATGAAGAAAAGTATTCCAAACTCAAAAATATAAAAATTTGGTCTTGTTGCTTTATAATTTGGCAAATTCAATTTACAATAAGAAAAAAAATACCCCATCTATTACAAAAGAAAAGAAGAAAAAAAAAATATCAAACAAAATCTAAAATTATAATACCAAATAAAAATTATACAACTATCATCTAAACAATTTTTTGTTTAAAAAAGATGACATGTTACTTGATATTTGAACAGATTGTGAACCATATTTTGTGATTATATTATAAATGATATCAAGTTTCTAAAATTACGATTCTAATCGAATCAAACTGTATTTTACTTGTTTGGTCAGATTTAATTTCAAGATTTTCATGATTTGATTTTGTTTGTTATGATTTTATGGAACCATAAATTGTGATTTAATCCTAAACAAAATCAAACCAAGTCATGTTCACCCTTTGATGACGTCAATATGTCCGGTGGTTGGTGGTCCAAGTAGTGGGTTGGCCCGGTAGTGTTTGATCCAGCTTTGTGTCCTTGAACACCTGCAAAACAAGCCTTGAGGGTCTCATCGTTGCGTGTCTACCCTTTAGGCCCTCCGATGGAGAAGTTAGCTATCTTGCTTGAATGGAATCGAATGGTCTTGTGTGTGTGCATGGTTAGGGTTTTTCATACCTCCCTCTCTGCTTAGCTCATGCAGATTTGTTCTCAGTTACCTCTTGGGAAATGTCACCTGACCCATCTTTCTTCGGAACTTCCCTTTGGCTTGTCTAGTGTATGGGGGCATTTTCCAGCAATGGAGTCAGAAAACTAAATCAGAATGAGTACTTATTAATATATTTTATTTTTTTTTTGTAAAAAAAAATTCATAACCAACAATAAAAAGATAATAATAATTTTTGAATTAATATTAAGTACAAAAACTTAAATAAATTACTACAAAAATATTTCATATAAAATTTTATAATTAACTTTGAGTAAAATCAAAAATAAAACATTACGTGTAACTAGTATATCATGGACAATGTAAAAAAGTCATATTTTTAAGTCTTAAAATAAATTATCTAAGGGGTATTTACGTATAGGTCCTAATGAGTGGACTTATTGTCTAATAAGTCTTATAGGAAAAATTTGTCATAAAAAAGTCACTAATTGTAAGTTTTAGTGATAATTTATAAAAATCATGACAAAAAAAAGTCACTAATTGTCAATGTTTAACAACATATATAAAAAATTGTCACAAAAAATTTATATTTAGCGATAATTTAACCAAGATTTATGTTCAATAGGATTTGATGGGAATTAAATCCCACTATTAGGACCTATTGGTAGTTTACCCTAAAAAAATGTGTCAAAAAAATTATTTTTACCGATAATTTTACTAAAATTTATTTTCAATAAGACTTGATGAGAATTAAATCCAACTATTAGGGTCATTATCCCAAGGCAAACTTGGACAGGATAGAGAATTGGGTCATTGAGCTGAATATTGGGCTGAGGGGCGGTATGTGCTTAAATGGTTGGTTTGGGCCTATAATTAGATCAATGATGTCAAATTGGGCCAGGCCATTTTGGGCTGGGGCTACCAACCTTAACAATTACCGTATCTAATTTTTGTCATACATATATTAATATTTAGGGGATTTGATAAAATAAAAAAAACACTCGTAATAAAATTTTAATGCATTAAGGACAATCACAACAAAAAAAAAAATCTTGAAAGGTCCAACATATATCATTATTTTCAAAACATTAAACTTTAAAATAATATAACTTTTGATCTAGATATCAATTTTTAATAAAATTAGTATTTTTTAAATTCTCTTATCAAGTTCTATCAAATAAGATCTATGTTGGCTATGAAATTCTTTTTTAAAAACAAAAAATTATTACCGTCAAAATTGATGTAAACAATAACAGTAACATGTTACTCTGGCTGTGACGACCCCAACCTCTGTAGTATTATGTTACAATATTTATAGTATTTTAATAAGTTTAATTGCATGATTGTCTGATTGCATGTGTAATTACATGTTTAATTTCGTGATTATCTGTTGATACATGGAATATTTGTTTACTTACCGACTTAAAATCAAAAAGTGAAAGCCTAAACAGTTTCAGAAACCAAAAAAGACTAGCCCAATACACTAACTAGAATATTTAGAATTTTATGACAACTTTAATTGAAATTTGATTTCGAATCAAAATAATTAGAATTAAAAAGAAATAAGTGGAGTTAATTATCACTAACCAACCTTGATTAGTCTAAGTTAATCTACACATATATAAGGCACCAATTGAGTTTAAGAAATCATTTTATAGCATCTTTGAGTTGAAATTAGAGAGAAACTTGGCATCAACAAGCTTATAGAGAGAGAAGAAAGATTGGTGCAGAATTTGAAGAGAGATTGAAGAAATAAGCTAACATACTCTTGAATTCACACTCTGGGTATGAAATTCACCCTTAATCCTTGTAGATAAAACATATAAAAGTTGAATTCATCTAGTTCTTGAGTTCACTTGCATGTAATTGTATAATGGAGGTTAGAATTACCATGATTTAGAAGAATTGAGATGCATTGTGTACATGCATGCTTCATTTTACATTTTTGAGTTAAGATTTCATGAATTTCGTACATGCATGAGGTCTAGAAGGCATGAACTTTAAGGTCTTACATGATTTCATACATTTTTCACCACTCTGTTGTGTTTTGGAAAGAAAAGAGTTTGAATCATGGCTTGCATGGTTTCAACTTGATGCTTTGAATGTTAATTGGGGAAATTGGACCATGATTTTGAACAATTAATTGTATTTTTATGTTTCACAATGTTTTTCTATGTTTTCAAAACAAGTCATGCAAGTCTCACACTTGAAAAATTAGTTTTGAGCTTCAAACTCAATTTTGGAAATTCCAAAATTCGAGTAGATCGCTCGAGCGAAGAAAGTGTCGCTCGAACATAAAATTTAAGCTCCTAGTAGTTTTGCAGGCAATTGCACGGTGGCTCGAGCGACAAAGTGTGTGCTTGAGCGAACCCACTTTTACTCAGTCCTTGGGTTGAGCGACCGTTGAGCGTAAAAATCAAACAACCAGTACTTTTGCAAAGCTTTGCAAACCGCTTGAACGATCAAAGTTGTGCTTGAGCGAAGACTTTATTTTCAGCAAATTTTGACTAACTCTTTTAAGTGCATATTTGCATCCTCATATCATTTCAAGCATTCTTAGGTACTAACTAGACTCATATAATCATGGAATGAGTTAGAAACACATAGGCAAAGTTAAATTAAAGTAAAATGGATATTGAGTGGTGCTTCAATTATGTATTTGTTATGTGTTTTGTTTAGGTGGACGTTCGAGGCCTAGCATCGACTTAAACCACTATAAGTAATAATTTTATAAAGACATGTTCAAGTTATATCTATTTTCGAAACTGTTATTGTTCTCGGATTCGATATATGATTGATGGAATGGTTAAATGAAGTGCTATTATTCCTTATTGAATGAAGGTTCCTTTTGAAATTGTATTCGTAGCATCCATTGATTATAGGCCATTGTCTGGGGAAAACAATACCACGGCCATTTATAGGCCCTTGTTTGGGAGAAATAATACCATGACTATTGGATTAATTGAAATGCAGAGATCTCTGATGTTAGACCTTAATGGTCCATTAGATTATTGAATGACCCGTTGTAGTCCATCGAATTGACCCTTGTGGTCCATTTTTATTGTAATGTTGTTACACTATGGATGTACCACGTAAATTGTTAATGAGATGATTGTTATTATTGAAATATCGAAGAACATTTTGAATGGAATTGAAATGAGAATTATTTTGAAAATTATTGAATTTCATTCATTTAACCTCTTTATCTTATTATTATTCACTGGGCCCTAACTCACTATTTATATGTGTGTGTGTGTGTGTGTGTGTAGGTGAGCAAGTTGAACGCCAAAGTTAGGGAAAGCCTTGAAGTCTACCCCATGTCAGGCCTTTTGGAAGAACTTCCAAAGTGAAGCAAATTGGTCTCGTGTGGAGCCAAGCAAGTTAAACCCTTTTTTTTTTTCTTTTTTTTTTTTTTTTGTAATCTCGTTTTGGTACTTTAATTTTGTATAATGGGGTTGTTTTTTAATATAATATAAGTTATAGATGTTCGACAACTATATTAGATGTTTAAAACTTTTGTGATGTATGTATATAAAAAATGGTTGCACAGTTATAATATGAGGTCTTTTCATATAAGCACAACTTAATTGATTATTTTCAAGTCTTATATTACTTTTGCTAAGTCCCGCAAATTAAATTAAGGATGTTTTGTCAATAGAGGCTGTAGGCAATCTATAATTACTGACTGGTCATGATGCTAAAGCTAAAGGGGTAGGTTTGGGTCTCATGACACTGGCAATATTGTCCAAGAAAAAAAATAGATATTTTATTTTGTCCTTCCTCAATTATGTGTTTTCTCCTTGGAGGATTTATGAATCAAAATCAATTGGGTTGTCATTTTCACCTAAACAAGAGTCCAATGAAGGAGTTTTAACTAAATTTTCCATTTATTTTATAAATACTAAATATAAATATAAGTATACACTATTATAAATTCAATACCACCACCATCATGCCACCCCTGCCACCACGATGACAATCACTACCGCTAACGCTACCATTACCACTATCACCACCACCACCACCACCATGCTACCGCCCCCACTACCACTGCCACCACCATCGCTATTGCTACCACCACCACCACCACCACCAACGCTATTGCTACAACCACCACCACCACCACCACCAACCATCATCATCATACCATCACCACCACCATTACCACCACCATCACAGTATAAAAATTAAAATACATAATTTGAAAATAATAAATTTTAAATTTAATTTTATACATATCAAACAATTTATTTTTAGTTCAGCACTTAAATTTTTATCAAAAAACTTTTTAACTTAATAAATTCAGCATTCAGTTTTCAATACTTTAATTTTCAATTTTCAGCTTTATTAAACTGCACCTTAGTCCATAACATATTATTGTATTTCAATAAGTCATATTATTTGGATATTTGATCCACCAAATTCTAATTATAATTCTAATATTTAAGGTGTTTTATGAATAATTTCTCTTATAAATATTTTTTGAGCCCTTATCGACTTGGTGTGCACTATTTTATACTTTTTATATTAAACTTTAAAAATTCATAATTTTTGTTCGTATTTTTCTTATGAAATTTATATTTTTGAAACCTAATTAACGAGATCTATCAAATAAGAGCTCATTTGAATATGAAATTTTATAAAATAAAAATAAATAAATAATTTGACAGTGTGAACGTTCCATGGTATAAAAATTCACATTAAATAAATTTGACAGGATGAATGTCCAAACATTCACGCTGTCAATATGGATATTAATGCACATTTCGTCCTATTATTATTAGAGATATTTTGGTAACTATATCACTCATAAGATTGAAACATAAAAAATAGAAAAAATTCTATTTCCACACATCTACTTATCCTCAATGCACACACTTAATGAAATTTTATTTTAATAACAATTATACCTTAAAATAAAATGACTATAATAGACATTAAAATACACCTTTAATATTATATTCTAATTTTATTTATACATATCTTTTTAAAATAAAAATATCTCAATGCACATCTTTTTAGTAAGAAAAACCCTAATTTAAAATGTAAAAACGATTAGTCTTCTTGTTGTGTCAAGAATCACAAATTCTACAGCAGCTAAAACCCATATTGTTATTTTCTTTCTATCACATCAAAAATCTCTTTCAAATCTCTTTTTTGTTCTTCTTCACCTACTCTATGTAGTGGTTACAACTAGTAATCTTTGATTTCTTTCAAATCTCTTTTTTGTTCTTCTTCACCTACTCTATGTAGTGGTTACAACTAGTAATCTTTGATTTCATAAAGAGAAAAACAAATATATATCTCAATACATACATACATATCCACATTCTGAACAATGCAATGGGACGAAAACTATCATAAGGAAGTTGCCACAACTAGTAATCTTGTTCTTCTTTGAACAATGGGACGAAAACTATCTGAACAATGCAATGGGACAAATACATATTCACAACTAGTATTCTTGTTCTTCTTTGATTACTATCGGAAATTCTATGAATGACCCTCATGGTGTTCTGAACAATTGGGACGAAGACCCTGTAGACCCATGTAGTTGGGCTATGATTACACATAAAAAGATTTCGAAATAGATGGGAGATATTCACCTTCAAGAATGTAATGGAGGGTTTTCAATGGAGTTGTCAAGTGTAGGGTATTGCAGATGTCAATAGGTCTTTAATGGAGATCAATGGGTCTTCATTATTTCTTCAATGGGTCATTTTCATACATTAGGTGTGTGGGAGAGGGGCTTTCAACCAAATGGGTAAAGATGTGTGAAATGAGGGTTTAGGTGGTATGTATACAAGGATATGAGTTAGGATATAATTGAAACATAAAGTGTATAGAATGAGAAGAATAATTAATAACCAAATTAATAAGTGTGTGTATTGAGAAATAATATATACTAAAATAAATAGTTATGTGGAAATAGAATTTCTCAAAAAATAAGGGTAAATTAAACGAACACCTCCTGAGATTTGGTCTAATTACTTTCCACCCCCTGATGTTTTGAAAATTACATTCTCACCTTCTGTGATTAATAGTCTCATTTCACAAATTCCCTACTTATATAAAATGTAACAACTCCTGTTAAAAAAATAGAGGAAATTATCTTGGGAAAAAAAATGGGGGAATAGAGGAAGTAAAGCAAAGCATTTCTTGAGATTGAGTTTGTTTAACACTCTTGTCCTAAATTGAAGAGGCATTTCTTTACCTGAGCCCGTTTTGGCACTATGGAGAGCTCTACATTGGGAAGGAAAAACTTTTTTGTTGAGGGAAAAATACATAAAATGAAATTAGATAAATAAAAATTAAAAATAAACTCCATTCTTTGGATAACTTGAATTTCAAAAATGAGAAGAAAAATAAAAGCTTTGAGCCAAAAATATTTTGTTTAATTACTTACAAAAACAAAAAGGATAACTTTCATATTCTCTCTCTTAATAAAACCAAAATTTAAATATGACATCATAAAAATTCTTTTAAGGTGGCAACAATTTCACATCTGTGACTCTTTTGCTCTAAAGTTGACCTCAACTCAAGCCAACATTTCAATTTTTTGGCATATAACTAATGATTTAGAATTGTTATATATAAGTAAAGAGTTGTTTAATAGCCCAATTCAACTCAACTCGGACTCACGTCAACCATTTCAATTTTTTACATATAAGGAGTTTTTAATCATTCAATTCGATAATTAACATTAAACGTGAAAATAAATGTAAGACATTTAATAATCACAATACATTTGACTTGCAAATTCAACTACCTCTTAAAAATAAGCTAAAATTTAAAGTACCAAACTTCTTATTTAATATTAAATGTTAATTTTCCAACCACGTACTTTCAAGTGTCACCAGCAAATTTAACTACCTCTTAAAAATAAACTAAAATTTAAAGTAGCAAATTTCGTATTTAATGTTTAATGTTGATTTTCCAACCACTAACTTTTAAGCGTCACTGCTGAGATGTACAACAATCATCTCACCAACTCTATCACCGTTATCACCAACACTATTCTACTTTTACTTTTGAGTGTCACTGTTAAGATGTACAACAATCATCTCACCAACTCTATCACCAACACTATTCTACTTCTACCATCACTGTCGTCACTATTGTCCCACCACTACTGTCATAGTCACTCCATTACCACTTCTCATCACCATTATTAGCACAACTTTCAACACCTCCACCCTACCACCATCATCGTCGCCACCACAACTACCACACTACTTTGTTGCCATTCCACTATGACCATCACCACTACCACCAACCATCAATCCATCATTGTTGCCACCCACCAGTCATTTCATTACCACCACCCTTTGTCACCTCCACTTTACCTCCACCACCATTGCCAGCAATTTTAGTAACAATAGGATTTGTTGCAAATTTGTTATTAAAAAACTCGGTAAACAAATCAAATAAAGCAATTTAAAATCCTCTCATGTTAAAGAAAATATATTTTTCATTTGGTTTCATACAAATATTTAATATCAAAATTTATCATTCAATAATTTAAGGTCATGCAGCAATCGATGACACTGCAGTCAGACTTTCTACCCAGCATGGCTCATTGGCATCTCCAGTAGAGGTACGAAATGATCTACAGAAGCTAGACACATTCACATTTCTACATCTGAAAGAGCAAAACTATCACCAACCAAACACCAAGAACAAATAATATTTGGGGAGAGAGAGAGAGAGAGAGAGGGTAACAAGAATACTCGATAAAGATTCCTCATGCGCAAGAACTGCAATGTTAAAAACTTCAACAGAAGCCGAATGCTCAACCTGCAACAAATCAATACTAGTTCTGTGAAAACAGAGTCAATAATAAGTACCTAAACAATGTAAGGTTAATTCATTATTTGCTTCTCAGAACCCTCACCATCCCAGAAGAACATTGGTTCAATCGAGCAGCAAATCTGAGGCAGCCGTCTTCCTAAATGCATCTACCTGAGCCAACTGCCCTGCAACCACTTTATTTGGGAATACATTATCCGCCTTCATCCTCTCTCTGATACCATAAGCCGGAGCCTTGGCATTAACATAAGCCTGTAATAAAGCTTGGAATTGTGGAAGCCGAGCCACAAACCCGACCTGTCTCATCCTATGAAACATTTTCTCAGAATTATGTATGTCGCCTCTCTTCGCATACTGGTCCAAAATAGACATGTAAGAACCAAACATTGGCTTCATCTGGCTCTGCTGGAGAGCTTTCTGCAAAATTGAATCAGCTTTTTCCACCTCTCCCGCTCCCACATAAAGCCTAACGAGCGCATCCAACATCAAAGGGTCAATCCGAGACCCACTATCTACCATTCGCTTCACGAGATCTTTTCCCTTGTTCAACATCTTATTATCTGCATAAACTTTCAAGAGCGTACAATAATGCTTTGAAGATAGTCTTTTCCATGTTTTTGACATTGTATCGAAGACTGCCTCTGCTTCTTCAATTTTCTTTAATTTTCCCCAAGCTAAAATGGCAGCCATGCACTCCTCGAGTTTGGGATTAGACTCACAAACCTTCCAAATTCTACCGACTTCATCAGATTTTCCAAGAGAAGCATACAGAGGAAGCAGAGCACGGCAAGCCCAGCGTTTCTCTTTAATGTTGTCTCCTTCCATCTCTTTCAGAACAGCCTCGGCCTTTTCATTGAGCCCACCAGAGACATAGTGCTTAGCCAATATGGCGTGTGTGTCGAGGTCGGGCTCAATCCCGTCAGCTTTCATTGTCTCAAAAATCTGATCCATCCCGGTTATCTCATTGGATTGGCCTTTGGTCTCTATTAGGAATTTATAAGTGAAGAGAGTCGGCTTCACGTTCTCTTTCTCCATTAGTAACAACACATCGGCTATTTTTTTCTTGTTAAATCTCCTATACAGGATAAGCAATTGATTGCACGCAAAGCATGTAATTGGGAATTCAAGGTCCCTCATTTTGTTGAACACTTCCTCTGTTTTCTTCACATCATTGGCAGAAACACAATTAGCCAAAAGGGTGCGGTAGATTACTTCCCCCCTGGAGGATTTTGGGATCTTCTCAATGTAGTTCTCAGCCTTCTGGAGACCACGCACCTTGGCAATCAAATCAAGGCGAGAAGCATAGTCTCTCTCAACAAAGTCAAGCTGCTTGGTTGACTCCAGCCACTCCGAGAGCTGCAAAACCAAAGAACTGTAAATAAAACTGAAAAATGGCAAGGGTCATTTCATTTTTCGATAAACTAGGAATCATCATCATTACAAGAAAAATAGTTAAAAAACATCATTTCTCAGCATCTTATTATGTAAACAAATATGAAGCAGAAGCGATTATTGCAAGTTTATATATTTTAGTAAACCAACATGTATTCTTGTAAAAAAAAAATTGACCAAATGAAAGCAAAGATACCCAAATCAAGGTATTGCAAACATCCTAATGAATTAGAGAGAATTTTCCAATTTGATACCGATATGGCTTCAATTCTCTATTGTTTATTGCTTCAATAAAATTTTAATGATAGAATTGTAAAGGCTGGTAACTAGGGAACACCAATATCCATCTGACATCCATGTTTTTGAATATTCATAATGCAATTATGCTTCACTAGCAAACAGAGTTCAACAACAGGCAAATGCACAAAGATTACATGAAGTAAACTGAGATGTTAGTTTTTAATACATGGAAACCAGGAAAATCAATTGAAAAGGAAGATAATACCATGCATCATGCAAAACAAAGAGTGAGCAAATAGAGGCAGGGAGGGAAGGACAGAGAGAGAAAGTGAGCATCATAAAGCATATAGAAAATGATTAAGAAAAACATTTTAAGTAAGCTAGCACACTAGAAACTGTAGGAAATTAATGTATTGATATTATTGATTTATATTAATTTGTTTGCAAGAGCTCTCTTTTATAGAGAGAAATGGGGGATACAATGGAGCAATAAACAATGAAGCAATAAGCCATAATGGAGCACTATAATAGTGGAGCACTAAACTAAAGTGGAGTAGGTGGAGTATTTGTAAGTGGAGTAGGTAGAAATTGTTACATTCAACAGCCCCCCTCAAACTCAAGGGGGTTAGGAACTAACCAACTTGAGTTTGGAGAGAGTAACAAAACAGGAAAAAAAGAATCTGACAAATAAAATAAAAGTGGATAGGAGACACTGTATGGTCGTGTCAGACCGTTGTAGAAGACCGTATGGTTATGGCAGACCGATGTAGAAGACAGTTTATGGGGTCATGTCGGACCGTTGTAGAAGATAGTTTATGGGGTCATAGAAAACAGTTTACGGAGTCATGTCGGACCGTTATAGAAAACAGTTTACGGGGTCATGTCGGACCGTTGTAGAAGACACTATATGGCTGTATCGAACCGTTGTAGCAGAGAACCGAAATCAATGTCCGAACAGTTTACCGAGTCTTGTCGGACCCATATAAGAGCTAACCGGAATCAATGTCGGGACAGTTTACAGAGTCTTGTCGGACCTATATAAGAGCTAGCCGGAATCAAAGTCGGGACAGTTTACAGAGTCTTGTCGGACCCATATAGGAGCTAACCGGAATCAATGTCGGGACAGTTTACAGAGTCTTGTTTACAGAGTCTTGTCGGACCTATATAAGAGCTAACCGGAATCAATGTCGGGACAGTTTACAGAGTCTTGTCGGACCCTCAAAAGGCGTGCCCAATCTTATCAAAAGGCGTGCCATCAAAAGGCGTGCCATCAAAAAACGTGTCTGACAGCCATCAAAAGTCGAGCCATCAAAAAGCGCGCCGATTTGTCGTCTGGCGTTGAGAGGCGCGTGTACGCGTGTCTGCCTTGCCTATTTAAACCAAGGCGAGGCTGCCGCTGATGCATAACAAACCAGCTGAAAAAACCTTAGTTGCACGAAGCGGGAGCGGGGGCGGGAGCGGGAGCGGGAGCGGGGAAGCATGAGCTGATAGAAGTTTCTTAGGTTGGGAGCGCCTCGGGGAGCGGTAATATATATATATATATATATTTTAATACACATTAGAAATTTTTTTATAAATATTTTTATTTTATTACACATTAATTATTTTTTTTATTTATTATATTTTTAAATAATGTGTTATTGTTAATTTTTTTTTTTTTTATTTTACATATATTTGTTTGTGTTTTTTTATTAATATGTATAATATATACTAATATATATATATTATATTTATATGTATATATATGACATATATTAAATAATAATGTGTTAATATTTTTTTTATTTTTAAATATATATATTAATATATATAATCATAAATTATATATATTATTTATATATTATTACTTAGAATCATATATATAATCATATATTATACATATTAGTAATATAATCATATATTATATATATTATTAATATATATGATATATTACTTAGAATCAGATATTCAGTGGCCAGAGAGAGAGTGGAAGCACGAGCGAGAGAAGGCGAAAGACGAAGGAGACGATGACGATCGACAAGAAGGAGCCGATCTGCGAGATCGAGAGAGAGAGACGAACTGCGAGAGCGAGAGAGAGAGACGAACTGCGAGAGACACCAGAGACGAACTGCGAGAGACACCAGAGACGATCTGCGAGAGTTTCAGGTTCTTCACCTTCTTTCCCCTCTCTCTCTAAGTTAGGGTTTTTGTTCATAGCCACCAACGATCCTATCTAGGACAAGATCACGTTTCTCTCTCTAAAGAAACGCAATTCTTACACGTTTCTTTCTAAGAAACGCGGAATCGCGTTTCTCACGGAGATTCGTCACCTGGTGGCGCGATTCCTGCAACTAAGGAAAAAACTCTTCGTTCTCTCTGTAACACTTCTGAGAGAGATACTCTGTAACACGTTGTTGCTCGAAAAATGGCTTCTTCTTCCAGCCCCGTTACCCAGAACATAGCCTCTTCGTCCCGTGGTCTCACTCTCTTTCCCGACCTCAACGAGGCCACAACCCAGAACATGGCCTTTGAACCTCAACCAAGCGCCCCTGGACCAAGCCCCCCTGGTTTTGCGCCGTTGAACTTTCCGATGCTGTCTGTGGAGCAAAGAATGGCTGCACAATCGGATATTGAGGCGAATTATTACACATTGAAGTCATGTGTTGAGACCATGACAGCAGTCAACAACCTGTCGCACCGGCTTCAGAGTAGAACAAATGAGGTGCAGCAAGTAAAAGCCCAACTGGCTCTGCTCCAGCGCATGTATACGGATGCCCGAGCAGAGATATGTGTGTTGAAGGCAGAAAACAAGGAACTGAAGCGGAAGGCCACCGTGATGCTCAGATTTGGAGGTCCTCCATATGTTACAGTTGAGGAGCAACGGGAAGTGAACGTGCTCAGCGGCGTGGGAAACACGGAGGCAGCACCGGCAAGGGACACCCAAGACAAAGGCAAGAAGAAGAGAACAGCTGAAGAGGCGAAAAAATAAGGCCGGTTTTTGTTGTGTGGGTTGTGGTTGATTTGTTTTGGTGAGGTTTTTTTTTTTTTTTTTTTTTTTTGGTGTAAAAATGTGATCGGGGTTGATCCCCGAGATGAATAAATGACAAGTTTGGAAAATGTTGTTGGTGGTGTTTTGTTTAAGAATAAAAATAAAATAAAAGAAAATAATGGATAAAGAAAATAAAGAAATAAAAAGATGGGACTTTAATAAGAGAGAGAGAGGAAGAGATCAGGCAACTCTTTTTTTTTTTTTCTTTTTCTTTTGGGTTATTCTCTCTAGTTGGTGGGGTTGCTGCGGAAAGATCTCAAAGCTTTAATGGCAGCAGCTCTCAAGATGTACTGATGGTATGCTGCAGCTGCCATGGCTCCCACAAATGGTCCAACCCAGAAGATCCAATGCTGACCCCAGATTTTTTTTATTGTTGTAGATAACAGCAGCACCAAAGCTCCTAGCAGGGTTGATCCCAGTCCCAGTAATAGGAATAGTAGCCAAGTGAACCATAAACACTGCAAACCCAATTGGCAGAGGTACCAAAACAGGGACATGAGAGTCTCGAGCACTCCTCTTGGGATTGATCACTCTGCATCAAGTGATGATTCCCATTAAAAGAATAACTCATAGAATTTGATGAGGCTCCTTTTGGGGCACAAACAACCGAGAGAACTGGAGATGGCATAATTTGTGTGGGGTTTTCTGAACCTGTCCAGAGATTCCCCATCAAACAGAACCAGTCCAAGAACAACCTCAAAAATGAACTTGAGAGGGTTAAACGCAGTTTGAAAATGATGGGTTATATATATATATACTGAGAGAGTGGGGAACAGGAGGTGGTGATGGTGTGAAAAGCTTGAATTGAATTATGAAAGGTGATGATGATTCATCCCCATGTGAAATGGCATCCGTTTGGTGAACCACTCTCCAAGACCCAATACTGATGTCCCAAACCATGATGACATGAACACGCCGACCAAGAAGATGGATAAACACAACTGGTGTTGCTGCAAGTGCTGTTTGGCTTCATGTGGGAGAATATTTTCTCATAATTATCAGCCTGTGCTGTATCAGAAATCAAGAGCAGCACCAAATCACTGCCAGATATTGTCTCCCATATGTCACCGAGGGTTCCATTCTCTTCACTAAAACCAGCAGCTCGTGCCTCAGCAAAGGAACGAGAACCCTTCCTAAGGCCAATCTTGACCACAATGTCTGATTTTGCTTCTGCAAGAGAATCCCTCAGATTCTGAGCTGGAGCAGGGCCCTGTAAACCCCAACCAATAACACCAATTTGCTTAATGCCCTTGAAGGCATCAGGTAGCAAAGGAAACAGATCCTCCCTCCTCTCACAATATACTCGTCGTGACCAGCGAGAGTAATTTCCTCTTTTTTGAAGACTGAACTGTCGAAATCCAGCGAAGTCAAGGGCTTCATCGCGGGCGTAAAGACCATGCGAGCTCCGAGAGCTGAGCCCAACCCTATTTCTAGGTAAAAATTGAGCTGCTTTGAGAGATTTCAAAGCTGTCTTCGAAGACAAAGACGAGAGAAACCCAAGATTGAGAGGTAGGGTTTTGGAAACTGGCTTTAGGGTTTTGGAGGACGAAGATGCAGAACCACCACCAGCAGCCACAGAGGCAGAGAAGAAATATTAATTTTGTTGACCAAATTTCTAACACTCAGTGAATACAATCTGGAGCTTAAACTGGATGCTACACCAATAGTTTGCAAATCAGTGGAATAGAAGCTGGGGTGATAATGGACCAGAATGTAATGGAGTTGATGGAGGTTTCAATTGGTTGAGGTCCGGCGGGCGGTTAAGGCATGATTGCCGCCCGCCGGAAGGCAAAGATTACCAAGAGCTTAACCTATAGCTCTGATACCATGTAGGAAATTAATGTATTGATATTATTGATTTATATTAATTTGTTTGCAAGAGCTCTCTTTTATAGAGAGAAATGGGGGATACAATGGAGCAATAAACAATGAAGCAATAAGCCATAATGGAGCACTATAATAGTAGAGCACTAAACTAAAGTGGAGTAGGTGGAGTATTTGTAGGTGGAGTAGGTAGAAATTGTTACATTCAACAGAAACATAGCAATCAACTTCCCTTATGGTTTCAATAGCTTAAACTTTTCTTCAATAGCAACATTCCACAAAAATATCAAGCTCTCTAATAAAAAATAAGAAATAAAAATTAGCCCAACAAAAGCACTCAACTAGGGAACCTCAATGGAATTACATATGAGGACAAAATCTAGACCTAAAAAGTAAAGTGAGAATTCTAAGTGATTGAAGAACAAATATCACATACGTGAAACACACTAATGTATGTACTTTAGAAGCCTACCACCCCCAAATATAGGTGCTTCCCACTTGCTACCCCAACAATTAGGAGATTTGGGGCATAAATGAGTGTGGAAAAAGAATAAACAACCCATCTTGTATCATTTCCCCAATCTCCGGATCATTACCAATTATCTCCTCTATCGACAACTCTTTATGTACATGAAGAAATATTTTTCATTATCATAAACTTATAATATATATCCTCAGAAGAAAGAAAGAAGAGCAGTATTTATATAAAAAAAAAAAATTATAATAATAATAAGAAGAAGAAAGAACGAAAGAAAGAAAGAAGAGGGGTGGTTAAGGTTTCATCAAATGAAGTACATGTTCGAATTTCATGTGCTTGAGGCCAAGGAGTTTGTTTCGAAAATAACAAACCGTATATGCTTCCTTTTTTCTTCTTGTTGAATTTATTTTTGGACAAAAGAGCGCCAAAAGCAAAGACTTAAAATTTAACCACACAAGACAGGTGCCCCACACATATCCACAAAGAGAATGGATTTACAGAGTCCACCGGATACCTAAAGATGCACAACCACTGTGAGCATCCACAAGTTTCCCTAGGCCAACCTAATCTGCACAACAGATTGCCTCACACCAAATGAATTTGATCTTTGTAGACCCAATCCTTAGCCTATTCTATGCAGAACCATGTTGAAATAAGGGTTGTGCTGGGTAATGAAATCAAGAAGTTTATAGGTTTGAAATTATTCAAAGAATTCCTTATAGAGGGAGAATAAGTTCTTTATTTGACCTTGCCAAGAGCTTTTTCTACTTTAATGGGGTCATACAAATTTAGTTTATGAAGATTATTTGTATCAATAATCCAGCTTATCAACTAGAGTTGGAAGTGGGGTCACTAAAGTGATAGTCTTCCAATTAAAACTGTGCAAAATACTGCCAAAACCATCTGAACCACAACGAACCATGCATTTTTTCAATCCTGGCGGGGCAGGTGGGGGTCCAGGCCTAGCGAGTTGGAACGGGTGGTGGTTTGAGAAAGCCAACCCACCGACTCTAACCGACCCAACCCGCCATCTTACTATTTTTTTTTTTAAATATATATCCAGGTTTCTACCATTTCAACCATTAGATTAATTCTATCAAACCAAATGTAGATACAGACACAATCAATTCTCAATTAAACCTAATTCACACCCCAACATGTCATTGCATTCATCACTGATTGCTTTGTCTCCCCTCTTGCTCCTCCTCCTTCTCACCTTGCCGATCACCACCACCGCTGCCAGCCTTACCGGTCGCCGCCACTGCTTCTCCGCTTGCCACCACATCTTCTTCCTTTGCTCACCAATTTGGTACGTGGCTGTCCCTCTTTCTCTTTGATCTCTCTCTGCTCTCTCCCCATTCCTCAATGTCTATCTCTTGACAACAATAAGGACCTATTACCAAGAAAAAATCAGAACTTTCTTCCATCTAAAATTTTCACAAGAAAAAATCAGAAAAAGGATCTACACTTCTTGAAACACACACTTGTAACTTGGAAGTAGGTATAAGTAAAGATCTACGCTTCTTTTTCTTTGTCTTTTTTTGTAGGTAAATAAGTGATTTAATACCCAAAAAAATAGGGAACAGTGAGCTTCAGAGAGATGGAGCACCAGAACCATGAAAATAGGAAAAAGACGCGCATTATTTGGCTGAGTCTTACAATAGGAAAAAGACTTACAATTATTTATCTCACTACCAGGAGAGAAATAGGGGCCCAAATGCTTTATTTGGTTGAGTTTTCAGAATATTTTTTTTTGAAAAAATTAGAAATGTTTCTTTATTTTTCATTTTCTTCACCAATCTAATTTTTTAATTTTTCTTCACAAAACATATTCTGAAAATTCAAAGTGTGACACATAGGTGCCTCCTTTTTTTTTTTCCTTGGAAATATTTTACTTATCATCATTGTAAATTTGTATTTTGTAATAAATACTGGACAAGAGAATACAAGTGATGATTGCTTTGATGGTGAAAACCCTCTTGCACCAGTGCAAGTCCCAACCACAGAATCAACTACTGTTGCTAGTTCTGCCACTACCACAATGCCTACCAAAAATTCTAGGTAAAACTCGTCCATGCCCTACTAATAATTTAGATTAAAAAAAAATTTATGGTTGGGAACACTTCACCTTGCTTGATGATTGTGGTCCTGAAAAACCTAGGGTTGCTTGTAATTATTGTGGTAATTAGCTACTCCTAATCTCCTCACCAGCTCATCCTACCCCTTCTAATCTCCTCACCAGCAACCAAGTCTCAATCAGCTACTCACATCCTAACAATTTGGTTCACCCGCTGTTGCCCATTTTCCATCCTATGAAAGAACTTTGTATTCCGATCACCATCCTTCAGCCACAAGCATCTAGATTTCTGTCTGAAGCACACCTCCTCCATCCGAGCCAACCGAACATAATTCTGCCTAGCCGCCTCTCGTCTAGCAATGTCCACCTCTGGAAGCCCACCAGAAACTTCCTGCTCATCTAATGCTTGTAGAATACCCACCACTTCCGCTTTCTAAACCTCCAAATGACCAAACACCTTATTCCATCGTTTCAGGTCTTCTTTAAGTAACTTTAATTTCTGAGCCAACTTACAACTAGGTGTCCCGCTAACCACATAGCTATTCCACCACCCATGAACCTTGTCCACAAAGCCTTCTGACTGCAACCACATATTCTCAAAGCGAAAAAGCGTTGGCCCACCTCGAATACCCCCACTATCCAATAACAACTGCCAATAATTTGATACTGGTCAAGGAAGGCAAATCTGAACCACCTCATAAAAATGTTACTCCCATTCAATGGTAACCGGAAAAGCGGTCAATCCGAGACATCTACTATCCATTTGACCAGGTGAAACTCCCCCTCCCCCTCCCCTTGAGAGGCAAATCAATAAGACACGTGTCATCAATGAATGAACAAAATGCCCGCAGTTGATCCCAAAACCCTGCTACTCTCCACCTTCTCTGACGGCCACCTTACCATATTAAAGTCTCCTCCAATACACCATGGCTCAAACCAACGAAACACAACATGCTCTAATTCCAAAAGAAAAGCCTCCTGCTCTGAGTTCTGTACCGGACCATAAACACCAGTGAACACCCATCATAAATTGTCTTCTACACACTAAAACAGGCAAGATACAGAATAGCCCACCTCCTCCTCTTCCACAGCCACTACCCTGTTTTCCCAACAAAGAAGAACCCCCTCTGGTCGTACCCACTACTGGCAAGTAAGACCACTCCACAAAACGACCACCCCAAACCTCTCTCACCCCCTCACCCCCCCAACACCTCCATTTTGGTCTCCTGCAAGCACACCACATCAGCTCTCGCACCCTGTAACACTAATCTGACCGCCATACGCTTGTCCTTATCATTCAAACCCCACACATTCCATGATAGAATTTTTAATCTCATTTGAACAATAAAGGGCCATCTCGATCTCTTTGTGACCCATGCATCTCCACCGCTACTCCCCGATCATAATTAATAGAACACTGTAAATTTTTTAGTTCCCAAACCCTTTTGCGATTTACCACTGATCAAGCCTCTCCTCCTTTACCTGGGACACCATTCCTCCATGAGGCTTTAACTGCTGTAAGCAATCGCATAGCTTCATCCTCATAGCCTTCAAACGAAACCCCCAACATCCGTCTCACCTCGTTGATTCGGCTCAAAACCCAATCCGACACAACCTCTGTTACCAGTTCCTTAGTTTTGCTGAAATCATCAACACCATCGAATACATCCATCGCTTGGCCCAACACCTCATCACACTGTCTATTCACCCCTTCCATTACAAGCGAAAGTACCACTAGTGACAATTCCCCAGCTACATTATTCCTATGTGTGTCGTTTCTGTCAAGCCACGATAAGCTAGCATCAAGCGCCTCCTCCTCTTATTGGACTGCCTCATCTCCATACATAGTGCTCTCCGCCTACGATGGAGCTCCATCCTCCTCTGATTTTTGACTCAACTCATACCCATTCACCGCCTGTTGAAGACAAGGGCCCGACAAGGATGGAGCATCCAGTCGACCTGTCTTCAGCACTCTCAAAGCACTAACCCGACCCACATCTATTGAATTTAGGTCCTAATGAAGTGTATTGAATATACGGGTTACTGGGGTAAAAGACCCAACTTGTAGGCCTCGGCCCTATGCTAACAAGCCCACTCCAAGTGGAGCCCAAACCTTTGCTCTTCCACCAGCATAACCCACCCCTTTGTTTACAAGGATAGGTGCCTGACCTCTCTCCTTGGGCCTAGCATTAATTAGCCTTATGCGTTGCCCAGCCCAAACTTAGGCCTTTGAATTTATGGCTCGTTTCTCCTTCTCTTGTTGTTGCCAAACCTGGGTAGGCCCACTCCCATCATTTCCTTGATTCATAATAATCTTCCTCCTCAAATCACACCCTTCTTCGCGTTGGTCAGATCTCCGAAGATCACTCCTTACCACAATTGGCCCACAACGAACCCGCAGCTCCGGCGACTCCCAATTTTCCACCGCCAGTCGCTCCTCCAACCAAAATGGCAAAATATACCTCCACTGACCCTATCGGATGCGAACTCTCGCTGGAGCACAATTCGGAGATCCACGAACCCTAATTTGGACACAACCCAGGGATTCCATTTTCAACGTTGTTTCATCTACCTCCAAAAAGTCTCCACACCGATAGCCAATCACTCGATACACCTGCTCTCTACGTAAGTGAACTAGGAGCCCTAACACTTGTACCCAGAAGCTTTGAACATGCGAAGAGTCTTTGCCCCTTACGCACAACGCCACCAGCGACCACCAATTAAGCATTAAAGATCTGTCATCCACAACCCAACGGCTCTTCAGAATTCGTGTAGCATCCACCCTGGTCGGAAAAGCAACCCAACGACTCTTCAGAATTCGTGTAGCATCCACCCTAGTCGGAAAAGCAAATAGCACAAATTGGCCCCCAGTCGCCATCACTTGTACCCCTCCCTTAATCCTCCATAACCGATTTGCCCATGCTGCAATTCGAGAAATCTCCATTCCCTTCTCCCCCATATGCCCCAGTAAACATGAGTCCAAGAACGACGACCACCCTTGCTCTGACCCCCGCCCAACCTCCACATCACATCCTTCTGATCCTGGGATCACCTCAACCCTTCCAATCGGCCACGATTTGCCTCTGGACTCAATTGGACCCACCCCCCTGTTAACCCAAACATTGCTTATTGAGAAACCCTCCAACACTGAAGCAGCACCATCCCATGCATCCCCAAAGGAAGATTGCGGTAAGAAAATCTGATTTCAGTGAGCCCCCTTTTGTACCACGAGTTGGACTGCTTCCCCTACCTCCTCCAACCGCAACCAAACAGCCACACTACGATTTCCACCATATGCCCGACCCAAAAACCCTCTAACAACCTTCTTTGGTGCCTTACGCAATTGCTGTGCCACCCATTTAATCTTAACTTCGTACAACTCAATAGCCCTACGCCACATTCCACAATATCAAGCCATCTCCTACCACTCCCATCTGCACTCCCTTCATTGAATTCAAAAGATCGGTCACCCAGAAAAATCAGCCAACGATGAAGCCCCTCCAGCTCCGGCAAAAGCATCACCTCAGCGAAGTTAGGACCATTCACTTCTAACAGCGTTTTACATTCAAAAGGCTTTTTTCCCCCTATGTCCTTAAACATAGGCTTTAACCACATAACATTAATATAATCAACCTTAATAAAGCCATTCCACCACTACCCCACATCATTTTAGAATCATAGCTGGTATGAGGGCTCCTCTGTGCTCATCATACATCATACCTTCATTTGGACAATAGCCCAAAGCTACAAAATTTATAAAGAAAATACAAAACTGCCTAAACTAATAGTGCATCAAGTGAGCATGAAATCATGCTCAGACCATTCTACTCCATGTTCGTTTGATGAGGAAAGACCTCAAAATCTACTACAAATCAATGTGTAATTGTTTAATATTGGAAGAAAAATCAATCATACCATTAATTGAAGTAAAATTACAAAGCAGACAAATTCAAAAACCACCAGCACAGAGCAACTTTCATTAAGAATAGTAACTTCAATACCACGCTAGACTGCATATCAAAAATAAAACAGAAGCTGAGCCAAAAGGATTGCAAAGATAGAGTTTCGTGACCAAGACATGCCAAGGAATAAGCTCTCTCGTGCTTTGGGGCATTTTTTGTGGGGTTATTGAGAATACCAACTAATAGTGGATTTTTGTGGAGTAATTGAGAATACCAACTAATAAAGGCTAACAAATAATTGGAAGATCAAGCTATAGAATCAAATTTTATTCTGAAGTGATCCTCAACTTTTGTGGAGTTGATAGCGGATCCTTTCATATCATTAAAGAGACCTTGCAGAATTTTCATAACCTTTCTGGGCTGCAGCCTAATCTGGGTAAAAGCTCTATCTTTCTATGTGGAGTTGATGATAATACCTTCCCTCTCTCTTACCTATTCCAGTGGGGAGGTTTCCTGTCAAATACCTAGGTGTTCCCCTTATATCTTCTCAACTTAAAACTGAGGATTGTTGCCAGTTAATTGACAGGATTTTAGCTAGAATCAAGCATTGGTCTACAAAGTTACTCTCATATGGGGGCAGGGTTCAACCATTCAATTAATTCAATTTGTTTTGTTCAGTATCCAAGTCTATTGGTCCTCAATTTTTATTCTTCCTATCATGAGGAATTTTTATGGACTGGTTCAGAGCTAAAAGGCCATGCTAAGATTAGTTCGCAGCATATTTTTGCTCCTCAAAGGGGAGGTGGTTTGGGGTTTAAATGTCTTATTGATTGGAACAAAGCAGTCATCCTAAAAAATATTTGGGCTTCAAGTATGAAAGCTGATATCCTTTGCGTTAAATGGATTCATACATATGTGATTAAAAGCCATTGTTTTTGGTACATGAGTTGTCCAAGTGATGTCTTGGACTATGAGAAAATTTTCAAGCACAGGACTATTGCTGTTTCTCTCATTAAAAAGAAGATTGGGAATGGTGAAAATACTTTTCTATGGCTTGATAATTGGCATCCCAATGGCCCTTTGTTTCCTAGATATGGTGTTCGTGTTGGCCTGAACTTGATTAGGAGCTTACATTGTAAAGTGGCTTCTGTTTTCCAAAATGGGGCATGTAGGTGGCCTAACAGACGATCTAGTGTCTTGCAGCAGATTATTGATCTAATTCCTCATGTTTTGAATCCTGCTTCTAATAGTCAAGATGAATTTGTGTGGGTCGCAAATGCTAATGGTCACTTCACTGTGAACTCTGCTTGGAATGCCATCAGAACTTGCCATCAGATTCTTCCTCAGCATAAGGCTGTGTGGTTTCCTGGATATGTTCCTAAATGGGCCTTTGTGGTATGGCTTGGTGGTATGGAACGGTTATCAACCCCTGACAGAACTCATAAATGGGGAGTTTCTGCCAACCTGGTTTGTGTTCTATGTAATCTCTATGTTGAAATCATAATCACCTCTTTTTTGGTTGTGCCTTCTCTGCTGTAATCATGGGTAAGCTCTTGAGTCTCCTTCAGATATTCCGAACCCCTCATGACTTGGTTCACGAACTTGAGGGAGCTACCATAAGCCAAGGAAGAGATTGCTTAAAAACTAATATGCTAAAATTAGCCATTGCAGCTGCAGTGTATCACATCTGGCAAGAGAGGAATTCCAGAATTTTCAGAGGGCACTCATTGGATTGTGACAGAGTTCTAGCAGTATTAGATGCAAGGTTAGTTCTTGGGAGAATGTTGTGGATAGCTTAGATAATAGGCATCTTTTAGCTTCTTGGGGGATTTCTGATCGCATTTTTAGAAGGGCTGTGCTTCTGTAATCTTGAGTGTTGGATTTGTAATTTTTTTCCTTGAGTTGTATTAGTTGCTTTGTTTTGGAATAAAACTTTAACTTACCCAAAAAAAAAAAATCGTAGGCCAGTTCTGTCACCAAAACATATGGTGAATAAACAGATTAATCAGCCAAAGTTATTAGGGCAGTCATCTCACACCAGAGAAAATGGAGGAATTATCAGACTAATTAGCACAGTAAAATTTGTTGTCAACAATGAGGGTGTTAACACAATAACAAAAAGCAGAAGATTTATGCAATCTAGAATAGAATTCAATTTATCATCGAGTTATGGGGCGGTTAACTATACAACAATTTTAAAAAGGGGGAAAAAAAGAAGAAAAAAAAGCTAAAGAGGGTACAACTAATGGACTGAAAAAGACAAATGTAGATATACAACCACCATATTTTCCATCTTACTAAGGAGATCATGTTGCATGATTATATAAGGAGATTGCCATGGAAAAACACACTGCATGATAAGTGGCTGAGATGAGAAAAACATAATAACATTCAAACTCAATCTTCCAAAACTGCCATTTTTGTCCTAATCAAGAAGAAATTTTTTACAACATTTATCGACTCCAACAAAGAAAAAGAAGGGAAATGCTACAATGTGCACCCCTAAAAAGGTGCACACCATAAAAAAAAGTTTCGATCTTTGTGATGAAAGTTAAGATTTTTTGTGATGGTAGTTATGATTTTTGTGGTAAAAGTTATGAATGACGAAATTATGAACAAGGGGAAGAATTTAAACTAGATTATTTTTTTTTAAAAAAATCCCCTCAGATTCTATTCTATTTTTTATATTACACTTATGAGCTTGCATCTCACATATTTTTTTTTTTTAAATTATCTTGTATAAAATTTGTACGCTCTTACTAGAAATTGATTGTTAGATCATGCTCAACTGCTGCACATATACTTTTAACAATTTGGTTTCTCCTTGGCTCTTGCTTGAAAATAGATTGAAATAACATGAATTCTTAATAATGGATAAGCTCATTGATTCATTGTTGCCATATTATCTTGCTACAACAACATGTGTCTCATTCTTGACCTTTGGAACTTCTCCTTATTGCACCCATGGCATTTATCTAAACTTGATGCTATATTGTGATAATACTAGTGCCATCAATTCAAGCAAAAATCCAGTTCAACACTCACGAACAAAACATATTGAAATTCGACATTATTTTTTAAGAGATCATGTTCAAAAAGGGGATATTGTGCTTGAATCAATAAACACCGACAAGCAATTGACGGATATTTTCACAAAATCCCTAAGCGAGGATCACTTCAATTTTATTCGTGGCTAGCTTGGAATGTCGATTTCTACTTAAAAAGTTTTGTTATGACTATGAAACTTGAATTTTTGTTAAAATGATATATGTGTATTGCTACATTGATATGGAAATATTTATATCAGTTGCATGCTCTCAAGTCCTTCATGTATTTATTTTCCTTAACAGTTTACTATTCTCAACTGTGTAATTTTTCTTTGGGTTCTGCATCTACACCTTTTTTGGAGTGCACATGGTAGTTTTTACCTTAGGAGTGTTAGCTTTAGTATGGCAGTAAAACTTAGAATTCTGGTCAAATATAGTTATAAAAATAAATAGTTTAGGGGAATTTTATAGGTGGTTTTGTAGATAAATAACTTTTTAAAAGAATTGGGTCAAAACCTCCTCATAATAAAACTTTCATACATTAAGGACAAGCACAAAAAAAATTCCTTTAAAAGTCCAAAACACACTACTATTATCAAAATATCCTTAGTAACTAATTTAATATTTTAAACTTTAAAATAATATAACTTTGTTGATCTACATGTTGTTTTTAAATAAAATTAGTACTTTTATAATCTTTTCATCAAGATCTATCAAACAAGATCCATGTTGGCTATGAAATTCACCAACAAAAAATAGTAAAATTTTTACCATCAAAATTAACATCAACCGTAAAATTTTACTTGTATCACACAGTTAAATTTGTCACTATAATAAATTTTATTGTAAAATTTTATTATTTAAATAGTGAAATACCATCATCATCACTAAGCATCATAGTCACTATAATTGTTAATAAACAATTACAAAAACATAACTTTAACATAGTAAAATGAAATAATGGCCTAGTTTGGTTTGTATCTACGGATACAATTTTTGAGGAAAAATCTCAAAATTTTGTTTAGTTAATATTTTTTGAAAAAAAATTTCAAAATCACTTTTTTCTCTACTACACATCAATCAATCAATCATTTTTTTCTCTCTTTTCTCACATCCTACACATCAATCAATCACTTTTTCTCTCACAACCATATATTCAACTACAAAAAAAAACAAAAAAATTAAATCATCCTAAACTCCAAAACTATTCTCAAAACATACAACCAAACAAATTTTCAAAATTTTAAACTCTTTCTAGAAAACCGTTTTTCAAAATTGTCTCACAAATACAAACTAAACACTGCCAATAACTTTAACAAAGTAAAATTTTACTGTTAATTTAAACAGAGCATCAGCAAATAATAGACAAATAACATATTACTATAGCAAACCAGGGTAAAATTTTATTCGCTCTTAAACAGAGCATCAACAAAAATAAAACATTGGACATATATTACCAAAGCAAATCAAAGTAAAATTAATCTAATGGCAACAAAAATACTATCATTGAATCAAATTCAATAAAAAAACAATCATAGTAAACGAAATATACATTCTTCAATCTTTAATCTCATTTCAAAAAGCTTCAATAATTGTGTACTTTTCATCAGAATCAAAATTGAATTTTTTTTTTCAGATTTTGAAGAATTGTAAGGTTGATGATCAAATCTGTTGGGAATACAAACTATATGGAATATGATTGATGAAGAAAAGAGTGCGTTGAAAGATTTGATTCAAATCTATACCGTATATATCGAAGGGCAAGCTCAAGCATGAAAAAATGGAAACAAATTTTTTTGTCCTCGAGGAAGGAAACGCTACTTCTTGAGGGGGTCTACAAAGTAAAATAGTTGAGGCTGTCCTTTTCACTAACAAGGGGCTCAACAAGGGGGTTTTGGCCAAATAACCCAACTTTGTAAGGGTCTTTATACTTTCAAGAGTTTTCCCAACATTGTTATCATGATTAAGAGCTGCAACGTAACAATAAGACAGAAAACTTTTGCAAGTGTCTTTATTCTTTTAAGACATTTTCCCAACAACGTTATCATGATTTAGAGCCCCATATATTTTAGAAAACAAAGATAATAAATAAATCAATGCAAAAGCTGACTAACAAATTCGTATACCTACTTATTGAAACCAGAATACAGACTACAAAATTTAAAAGTAACGATTAAAGAAGAAAATACATGCCATACAAGCCAACTTAATCTTATGCAAGGGGAAAAAATTAGAATCAAATCACCTGCAATGCCCTCACATACATCCGACGCTTCCGAAGGTTTAGCATGGCCAAGGATATCTCTGACCGACTCAAGTCATTTCCCTCCTCAACGTATTTATCCAAAGTACCTTGAACAGACAAACCTGGAGCATCCACGATAGCCTGGAACAATGTTGAAAAAGCTCTCTTTGGTGGAGATCTTTTCTCAGTTACATCTGCCTCAGTATCAGATAATTCTAGCTCATTTTGAGGTTCTTCCACACCATCATCATCATCTTCTTCTTCAGAGAGCTCTGGTTCAGAAATCAATTCATCTTCATTTTCTCCGTCCACGTTGCTGTCTTGTACCATGTCAGCACTAGCTGGAGTTTCAAGCTCAGAAAACCCATCCTCCAGATCATCTTCTTCTTGTGCACTGCTTTTTGTGTCCGCCTGAGAGGAAAAACTGCACGTACCCATAAGAAATTTTGGAGAACCATGTGCTGAGCTGTAAAATCTCTTCAAAGACATGCATCCATCAGATATTACAAGGCAAGAATCACCATTACTAGCTTTGTCATCTAAATAACTACTTGTTACTTTTGATTTAACACAAGAAGCTCGAGAAGTTTTGATGCTGAATCCTCGATTCCTGAATGCCAACAAAAAAACAGTCAGATATTCATAGATTTAGAAAAGAGAATATGAAAAAGCAGACCAGAGTGCTAAAACAATAATCCTGATTATGGTAGCCATAAACCGGTTGGGAAGAAGAATCCCCCTGACAGCACAAAATATACTTACAGCTACAAATACTGATGCAAATACAGAAAATACAGAAAGAGACAAATGTCTAAATTTTCTAAGGACGTCACAAAGTAGTTTGAGACTCAAATAACCATTAGATGGTGGCTTGGACTATGGCCACCGGCCTACAAGTTACAATAGCATCAAAAAAATAAAATTAAAAAATTACAATTTTATTATTCCTTCAAAAAAATACCAGTAATTTAGGATCACGTTGAAGATAATAACCATCATAATAAATAATATTACTGATGAAGTGTGGCTATGGGTATTTATGCGTTTAGAAGGGATTTTCAACTACTGGTGAAGGCCGGATAGAGCTATATTTATATTGTTGGAGCACTACCAATTCTTGCACAGTGTGGGAGTCATAATGATGGCTTTCACTGCGGAAGGTGCTGTCAGGTTAAGTAGTGTGAGAGTCATAATGGTTGTGGATACTTGTAGCTAACGTCTGGTGCTTTCACCAATTGTCTCCTTTTGAGATGTTGGCATTTTTTATTTTTATTTTTTGGGCATGTTTGGGTTGAGCTTTGTTGATTGTCTTATTCTCCCTGCACTATATTCTCTTTGGGTTATGCATTATTGTTCTATTTCAGTGCCCATTTTTTTTGTGTATGACTTAGGGTGTGTTTGGTTCGCCTAGCCTCTCAGGCTGTAAGAGATCTATATTTTAGGCTGGTATGTTGTTTCCCTTGCAAACCTATGGCCTGTGTGTTGCTTGTTTTGAAGTTGTTTTCCCTTTGGAGTCATATCATTGTAATATCTTTATTTTTTGGTATATAACTAAACACTTAACTACCCACCCACCCGCCCGCCCAAAAAAAAAAGACACAAAACCTAGTTCCATCACCATGTGTATAACCATAAGTAACAAACATGCAACAAGGAAGAGTGGTTGTTAGAATCATACAAATCATCATTTGATATGAGTTTCAACAAAAACCTAATTTAAATCGTGCCATTGAATCAGAAATTGAGTGAATTGTGCAATTCAATTCAATGTGATTCAACTCTATTTTTGTTTTTGTTTACGTAATGCATGATACAATGTCATTTTCACCAAACTATCACGATATATAAGAGATCAATAAGTTATATTGATATACATGATTAATATATATATACATATACAATCTAACTTATATTGATTGTTGTTTCATTTTAAACACTAAGGCCTTCTTTGGTTTGTGTTTTGAGATATTATTTCAAAAATAATTTTCTAGAGAAAGTTTAGAAAATTTGAAAATTTATTTAGTTGTATATTTTGAAAATAGTTTTGGAGTCTTGGATGATTTGATATTTTTTTGTAATTGAATAGATGAGTGTGAGAAAAAAAGTGATTGAGAAGGAGAGACAAGAGAGAAAAAGTGATTGATTGATGTGTACTAGAGAGAAAAGTGATTTTGGATTTTTTTTTTTTATATTTTCAACCAAACATGTTTTCGGAATTTTTTCTCCAAAACATGCTTTGAAAGACAAACCAAACATGCGTTAAGTGTGCATTTTTATATGTATATACATATTAGAAATTATATATTATTTTGGCAAAAAAATTCATGATTCAATTCGCGATTTGACAACAATGCAAGTAATCAAAATTGTTTTACTCTCTTGTTTGTATGTGGGTAGGTACTTAAAAATTGGAGGAACTCCCCTTCTCAGAATGTTGTAATGCATTCTTTGTACTCTATTTCCTCCCTAACCAACCTCTAGATTGAATAAGGCCCTGTTTTCCCCTGGTAGATGCTGGTTACGATTACCAAGTTCGTAACCAAGAGATGTACAGCACAATGCTGTTTGCAGAAGAACAGTCAACAACAAGAGCTAATACCCTACTTGGTTTCACTCCTGCAACCTTTTTTGTAAGAAAATGCATATGTTTCGTACCCACGTTCGAATATTAACTGAAACAAACAAAAAATAAATAAAAGAAGATTGTAAAACTGAGGACAAAAGCGCAACAAATGGGTAGGGAAGTGAATTAACTTAAAATAAGAAGAGAAGCCAATGCAGATAAACACTTTAAATTAATGAGCACCTAAATTTTATTTATTTATTTTTTTTTTGGTTGCTTAGAAATAGTAATATAAGACAACTAAAACTTCAACACTTGAACTATTTGCCTTATTAGAGTCCAAGTTTTTGCATTCCACATAAAACTAGCCAGCAGACTCAAAATTTACACTATCTTTTTCTTTTCTTTCCTTTTCTTTTCCCCCACTTTCTCAGCCAACAGAAATAATTTATCGTTACTATAAAAAATTTTAAAAAAAAACCCCAGAAAAGAAAAATTCGATAATTAACGAATTTATAAACAGAAACCAGAAAAGAGAGTGTTACCTGAGAGGATTAGCGGCACGGCGAAGCGCCCACATGGTGATGTTGGAGTCTCAGAGATGAAACAGTAACTCCTAATAGTGGAAATGAGAGAGGAATTTGGTGAGAGAGAAAGTGAAACCCTAGAAATTACAGGAAATCATGTAAGAGCAAAACCCCAGGTAGTTCCAACCCCTACACTCTTAAACCCTAACAACCTTTTCTGATAATTTTCTATTTTTCACCATGTACAGCATTATGGTAAATTACACTCACCTCCTTGATGGTTTAAGAAAATACACTGATTGAATCTATTGTGGATAAATACTTATTTAAGTGAAAAAATAATTTTAAATATTTTTATTGAAATTTTTTTTCATGTCATTAATTGTATATTTTAAGGTGTTAATAAGAAATAGATTTCATAGCTTAATTGGTAGAAATAAAGCAAATAAATAAATTACAAAAATTATATTTATGATAAAATAAAATTACATCCTATGCTATATAAGTTTTTCAATTGTAGTTTATCATATGTCAATGTTTCTCCAACTATATAACAAATCACATTGTCAATTTACTAATTATTGATTGTTTAGTTTGTAAAGTCTAATATTTTGTCTGCTTAAAATGGTGTTTGATAAAACTAAAAATTAAAAATTAAATATTGAAAAAATAAATGCTGAATTTTTTAAGTTTTAAATTTGTTTGATACAAATTTAAGTGCTAAACTCTTGATGGTGGTGGTGGAGATGATTATGGTAATGGTGGCAATGATTGTGAAGGTGAAAAGTCATAGTTGTTGTGATAATAACGATAGCGACTATGGTAGTAGTAGTGAAATGATGATGGTGTGTATGTAACAATGACACTGGGGATAAAAATGGTTGTAACGCTCCAAAATAATTACAATAATTCATCCACAATATCCAATATATGACAACAACAATAATAATGGTATCATCTATTAAATCCAATATGATATACGAAAAAGAAACATAAACATCATACATTCACAAAGCCTAGTCCTAAATCTATAACATATGTTGCAAGTTAAGAGAGAGAAAGGAAGATAAACAGATAAAATGCCCTGAGGGCTTACATATTTCCAAGACGAGGCTTGGTTACAGCAAAAGTAGACTTTAAGTCCAATATATTTAAAGCCCTTAGCTATACAAAATAAACACAACAGAAAAAGCTTTTGCTCCAGATCCTCCCTAAGCTAGTGCCTTAGATGAGGCATATCATCAGCACTTGATATATTTTTTCCACATAGGATAAGCCAAAACCTAGTAAAGATAATCTAACACAGTATATGAATCTTAACAAAGATATAAAGGTGAAATGCATATGCAATGCTCATGACAAAACAGTTTACATTTCTTAAAATCATGCCATGCTCAATTTATATCACGATTCCCAATTCGTATTCTTTACAATAGAAAGCAAGGGAGATTCTCAACTGATACAACCTTTCACGAATATTTCGTCCGCTGGGAAATAGTCAAATGACACCCATGTAAACGTAGCCTATGCAAGTGCTACTATTGTCATTTTATGGATATTTCGTTCGCGGGAAATAGATATTTCTAAACAGATATAAAATCTCCAATACAAATAAACTTTCCAAAATTCAAGATGTAAGCGACAATACATATCTAACTCCACAATCCATATCAATATCCATCCAATTTCACATTCCCGACATTAATTTCATTTATTTATACAAAATAAATATTAAGACATTTAGGACAAAAACCCTTTTTCCTCCAAATTCCATTCCAAGTACCAAAATCAACAATTTTCTCATAATTCAACCTCATTTATGCTTCCCCAACCATTTTCCATACAACCATTTTAAAATCCCTCTTTTGAATTTTAAACCAAAACCCTAGGTTTGTTTAAAATCCTCCAAATCACAATATTGCTTATGAAAAACAAATAGCTAAGTTAAAAATCATAAAAAAAATGTAGAGAATCACTACCTCAAAGTTAGAAGACAATTGAGAGAGTGAAGGAACTTCAACAACGCCGAAACTCAACTTTGATCGGATGAAAATGAAGCTCTAGGTGAGCTTTACCTTTTTAACAAAGGGAGTAGGATGGAGAAACCACTAAATATAGGTGAAAATGTAAAGAAAGAGAGAGAGAGAGAGAGAGAGAGTTTTAGAGAGAGAAGCTCTAGATCTAGGGTTTTGAAATGTTTTAGAGAAAGAGAGAGGTGGAAAAGTGAAGAGAAATGGCCTAATCATGAACTGATATACGCACAGTCCACTCGAGCGCAAGAAGTGACACCCGAGCGCCCAGACACATAAATGATTACCAGCTTGAGTGCAAGAAATGACGCTTGAGCGCCAAGACACAATGAAAAAGGACATCACTGCTCGAGCTCAGGAAGTGATGCTTGAGCGTAGAATACACACTCTTAGTAGTTTTACAGACAGAAGACCATCGCTAAAGCACAAGAAAGGCCACTCGAGCGCACCACCTCTCTGAGTACAGGAAACACTGCTCGAGCACAGAATACACTCTTCCGGTAATTTTGTAGGCCTACAAAAGTACTGAGAGTTCGCAAAGCCCGCTCAAGCTCAAGAAGTAACACTCAAGTGGAGGAGTAAAATTCTAGGCAACAAAAGTTTGAAAACCAAGCTACCAACATGTTCCAAACATAACCAATACAACCCAAAAGCCAAACTCAAGGAGGAAAAAAGAGAATGAGATAAGAACAACAATACAGAACCATGAAACCCAAGTTCAGAATATCAAATAGGTTGGGTCTAAAACCAGAATCACTATAGTGGTGATCGTGGATGATAGTGGTAGCAATGATGGTTGTTATAGCGGTGGTAGAGGCGGCGGCAACAACAACGGTCATAGCGACGATTGTGAGGTTATAACAGTGTCTGTTGATGTTTATATATAAGTATTTATAAATTCAATCAAAATTAAGAAAATTTTCAATCACTTAATTTTTTTAAAATAAAATTTTTAGCTTACATTTTAAGAGCTACTTAAATTTTAAAGTTATACCATTTATGGTTAACAAACAGGCTTAATTGATTTTAAGTACAGAATTATGTTATCAAACACTTAAACATTAAATTAAGTTTTCCTTGTAACTTTCAAGTAAGAATGGATAAGGGTTGGGTTAAGAAATCAAACTTGAGCTAGACATTAAACGTGAAGAGGTTATTCAATTGTATTGCGACATGGCCATGTGGCAAGGGTGGTCAAATATCGAGTCAAGTAGGGTTTGGACTGAATTAACACTATCTAATAAAAATATATGTGTCATCCCCAATCTTGTTCTACAACATTAGACCTATAGGATCAAGTGCTATAGCGATCTCGGGTTTACCCCTTGTTGTATAGTGATCCGGACGTGTGTCTGTGGATGTTAGTAGTTGATTATTATGTTGTTTGTATCTTTTCCTACTTTGTATTTGAGTTATAGGATGTGTTAGGCAGGTTTGGAACAAGTTGGTTGAACTTAGGAACCAAGTCTAGTTGTCCAGATTTTGGCTTGTCCGCTCGAGCGGGGATTACACCCATCCAGTATTTCCTGTGTAGTGTTGGGCGCTCGAGCGGGAGTTTGTGTGTGCCACTCAAGCGGGGAGTTGAGCGCGCGAGCGGGGAACCCGTCTGCAAAAGTGCTGGGAGTGTGCATTCGACGCTCGAGCGGGGTATTGGCCGCTCGAGCGAGAGTCTGTGAGTGCCGCTCGAGTGGGGGTTTGGACGCTCGAGCAGGGCGATTGGGTTAAAGCTCCGTATTTTGACATTTTAAATCACTTTTTCATATTCTCTTCTCTCTCATATTTTTCTAAAAACACCATTGTTAAGCTTCTCACTCTAGAACTCTACCTTCTCTCTAGGTATTGATCTAGTAGGAGTGATTTACTCATCTTTGGCCTTTACAAAAAAGTTGTTGATCGTCGAGAGCTATCCTTTGATCCGAGAAATTTACGATTTGAAGCATTTCCGTTTTCTTCACCTTCTTCGTTGGGTTCCATCTTTTGAGGTAGGGATTCCTACTCACTATTATGGTCTTTGACTTAGATTTTTGGTTGTTTTGGTAAAGTGTTGAAGTTGGTTGATTTTGGGACTTAAGGTTTCAAAATGGTATAATAGAGGGTTTATTATTTGGATTCTTAAACTTGTATTTTGGATCTCAAAATGATGATTTGGGTGTTGGTTGTTGATATTTGAACCTATGGGTTAATATTGAGGGTTGGGGAAGAAAACCCTAATTTGTATATAAATTAATTGGTATAATTAATTTGGAAAGTTATGGATTTTATGAAATCGAATTGAAATTAATGAAATTGATTCATTATATTGTGAAATGGTGGAGTTGGATTTATTAATCACTCATTTTTGGAAAACATGATTATTTTATCTGTTGGAGCTTTTATTTCCTGTTTAGAAATATTTGCTTGGGCTACCGGTGGAGGGTAGTTTTGATTGTTGTAGATAATGCATGATGATTAGACAAATTGAAACTAATCAAGTGGATAAGTCATAGAGTATGACGGATGAAAGAATGCACTAACGTTATGTGTTGATTGAGTATGTATATGACCTTTGTGTATATATATGTATGTTGTGTTATGTGGGAGGAGATAGGGGATGTACTCCACGGTTTAGGGGAAGATAGGGGATAGATCTCTAAACCGGTTGTTGATGGGAAGGAGATAGGCGATGGACTCCACTGATACAGCTTATATGCTTGTCAGTAAATGTGTTGATATAGCTAATATGCTTATCTAAGGAAGTGTTGATACAACTCATAGGTTTATCATTGGAAGTGTTGATATAGCTAATACGCTTATCTATTGAAAAATGGATACAGCTTGTATGTTTATCTGTTGTGATGTTGATACAACTATTATGTTTATCTATTGTAAATGGAAAACGTTTAATATGAGTCATTATCTCATATAAGTGGTTGGCCAGGTTCTGAGCCGTTGATATAAATTGTGAAGTTGATAAGAAATGGGTTATGAATTGATTTATGGGAATTGAACATTTATCAATTGCTAATGTCTTAGTCATTGCTCATACTGTGTTTAGCATATCTCTACTGGGCGATGGCTCACCCTATATGGGACATCATTTTCAGGTACTGGTAGCATGCCACCTCCAAGGACATAGCTTGGATGATGAGGATGAGAGTTGAAGACTCTTTTGTTTCTTTTGTTTGTATTACATGTACATCAAGCCAAGGGCTTCTTTTGTATAGAGTTAGTACTCTTTTTGTGTGTAACCAAGTGTTAACTTGGAAAGCTGTAAGCCCGTAGGGCATTTGCTTTTGTTGTTAACATGTAATACTTTTGTAAGAACTACTCTGATGAATAGAAATAGTTGATTTCTCTTGTATCAATTCATGTCTTTAGTGATGGGTTTTATGTATTATTTGAGGGCGTTACAAGTGCTTACTATCTCACCAAAACTCATAGGTAGTGATGAAAGCGCAACTTTATTATCTTAAAGAGTACAACGTCAAGCACCACAAATCAACTGCAACTCAGTTTCAACCTAGACCTCCGCCACGGCAAGATGATGGCCCAAACCTAGGCCAACAATCCCCCCGTAGTACTTGCCAGCAAGCAACATGCCATCTAGGGAAATCAAACTTGAAACCTCACACTGATATTAATTGTAGGATCAAGCATTTATCATCTGACCCAAACACATAGGTAGTAGCAAAAGCTTAACTTTATTTTCTTAAAAGTAAAGTGCCAAATGCCACAAGTAGACTGCAACTCAACCTCAACTCAGATCTTCGCCACGATAGGATGCTGGCTCAAACCCAAGCCAAGATGACCTAATCTAATCATTCAAAACCCGTTTCTACAATAATATATAAATTTCAAACCCACCACTTAACCCAATAGATATGAGTTATTAATTTACTTAATAAATTTTTTTTCAAGACTATTAAATTATTTGGACATTTTTAATAATCATTTGAATTTGGAACATTAATAAAATTTATTTTATCAATTACAAATATTTTAATTTAAGTAATAGAAAGAAGTATATATGTAGTTTTCTTTTTTCTTTTATTATTTGTATAGTTTATTTTGTTATTAAATAATATAAAAATTAATATTAATATTTTATAAATGGGTAAGCCAGCTAGGTTAAAACTTTCTATTCCAAACCCAACGAAAAAATTAAATGACCTCAAAATCCTAGTCAAATTCAACCTTATGAGCTAAATATTTTTCTAAAATCCTAAAAATTTCAAGTTAAACTAGGTGGGTTAGGCGGGCCATCAGGCTCGTGGCCACCTTAGGTAGTGCCCTAAGAAGTTTGTGATTGGTAGAAGGAATGGGTCCCCATGATTTTGTGTTAGAGAATAGAAGAACAGTAGAAAGTATCACAATTGGTGATTGGCTAATGACAAGAACACGTAATACCCTTAAAACACCTGATAAATTTTCCTAAATGTGATATAGAGTCCATTCGACTCGACGTCAACTTGACCTAATGTAATGACCCCAAAAGTCATCCTTATTTAATTAGGGGTTAATGTGTTTTAATTCAACTATATCCGTTGGAATTGAAGAACTATCCGTCGAGTTATGCCTTTGAAACTGGAGTTGGTGACCTTTACCAACCAATCTGAAAATTTTCCCTCCGCTCGAGCGGAGTAGTTGGCGCTCGAGCGTACTTTTAGGGTTTCCAGCAATTTTTGCAGACGGCCTGAGGTTCTGGGAGTCGTGATTCTCTGCTCGAGCGGGGTAGTTTACGCTCGAGCGGACGGCTTTGTTGGTCTGCACGCTCGAGCGCAAGGTTGGGCGCTCGAGCGGGCCTCCAGGTTGAGTTGTACTTCTGAGGCACGTGGGCTCGTTTTTGACATTTTATTAGTGTATTTGGAATGTTCTTATCTTATTTTTGGGGCATTGGTCGAGGTGGTAATATGATGTTAAAGTAAGATTGGACCAAAGAATTTAATTCGGATAGTTATCTTACGACCAGCCGTCACTCTTTTGCCCTTTTTCTTTTTCCACACTTTGAATTTGGATGTGAGGTTAGAACCATTGGAAAGCTTATTTTCGAGGCTTCAATTTGGACACAAGAACGACCTAAAACGGAGTCCGGATAGAAGAGTTATACCTATTCAAATTTCAAAATCTGTGCTGAGGGCAGGTCCGCTCGAGCGGAAATCAGTCAGCTCGAGCGGGAATTACGGGACAGTAGCTTTAAAAATCAGATTTTGGACCATTTCTTGACATTTTCTTTCCCCTCTCTTCTTTCATCTTCTCCCCTTCGAAACCCTAGCCTCAAAACCTTGATTTCCTCTATTTTGAGCAACAATCCACCATGGTTTTTGCATCAAGGATGGAGAATAAGAAAAGATCAATGTTTGTAACCGATTGGAACTTGGATTTGCGAAGGTTTCTCCTCAAGCTTGCTCCTTTGTTGATTCTTGAGGTAAGGGTTCTAATACTCTTCAATACTTACATTAAGAGATAGAGTTGTGGTATTTCCATTATATTAATGTACAAATTTGCAATTTTGAGCATATAGAGTAAATTATGTGATTTGGGGTTTTATGGTTTGAAGATGTTGGAAGTTAAATTGATGGGTTTATATGATGGATTATGAGCCTTGGATGTATAATCAAGAAGGAAATTGGGATGTAAGGTCATGGTATGAGAAGTATGAATTTTTATGGAAAACTTTATGTTCTTGAAAACCCTAGGTTAATTTGTGATGATAAAGAGTGATTTTACTCAAATTGAAAATGGAATTATGGAATTAGTAGGTTGAATTACATATGTGCAAGTTTAATTGGAATTTGGTGATACTTGAAAATTATGTTTAAATTTGCGAATGAACTACGGTACGAACATTGTAATTCATGCTATATGTGAAGAGAAAATGGGGAAATAATCCATGACTGACATGGATGATATGAATTCGGTTTTTGAAATGTTGAAATGAGATTCAAGGGGTATTTTGAATTATGTTGTATTGTAAATGGTGTAAATGAACTAAAGAATGAATCATTGATCTTGGGGTAATTATTTAAGAAGCCAAGTAAAGGATCAATCTATTTGGAAAAGAAAGACTTAGTAATGAATGAATGTGTGAAATAAAAACCCGATTTATTTAATTGAGAAAGAATAAACGTAGTAGAACTTCGGACTATAAAGACTAGAGACTTGAAAGGACAAGTTTGATCAAGGAAATAACATTATATTTCTATGTGTATATGTTATGTGCTTATGTAGGTCGCGCGCCATTGTCTGCCTGATTTATCTGATATGTCCAGTCTGTCTGATTTGCTTCTGCAGCCCTCTGTGAGTAATAACTTTGTAAAGTTATATTTAATGTTATGTGTTTTCAGTATACTATGATACGAAATGACTGATTCTTGAAAAGCTATGATATGTTGGAAATGAATGAATGAATGTCTAGTTTTCTGAAAAGTAGTTGTGGCACCCTTAGTCCCGATGGCCCTCGCCCGGGGGTAACAATACCGTGGCCGATGGCCCTTGTCCGGGGGTAAGAATACCGTGACCGATGGCCCTTGTCCGGGGGTAAGAATACCGTGACCGATGGCCCTTGTCCGGGGGTAACAATACCGTGGCCGATGGCCCTCGCCCGGGGGTAACAATACCGTGGCCGATGGCCCTCGCCCGGGGGTAACAATACCGTGGCCGATGGCCCTCGCCCGGGGGTAACAATACCGTGGCCGATGGCCCTCGCCCGGGGGTAACAATACCGTGGCCGATGGCCCTTGCTCGGGGGTAACAATACCGTGGCTGATGGATCTGTTAGCTAATGGGTGTACCACATATGATCTTATGCAAATCTTGAGTTGATTATGAATATGAGCATTTATCTGAATCTATTTCTGATTGGAAATCTGAATATGCATAAGATTCTATTTCTAATAAGATTGTGCTTCTGATATAAACTCTGATTTCTAACTCTGTGATGGACATCATTCATTAAACCCTTTACTCTGTTATTATTCACTGGGCTTTAGCTCACTGTATTATTTATGTATGTAGGTGATCAGGCGCGTAACCAGGCTTAGAGGCACCTATCTAGAATCTGCTTTGTCAGCCAACCAATGTGCCTCCCGTGGAGGTTCCGGATGTGTCAAGTGATTATTGCCTAGTAACTTAAAGTTTAAGTTCTGTTTTCTTGTTTGGTTAAACAAGTCTTGGGTATTTTGTAATTTGGGCTAAGTTCCTTTTTGGTTTAATCTGTGTATATATGGTGACTTAAAGTTAATGTGTATATATGTATATATAAAATTTTTCTGTCTCATATAAGTCTGCACAGCTCAATGGACATTGTATATTAATATTTGCTTCCGCTAGCCCCTAATATTTTGTTAATCTGTTCAGAGGCCGTAGGTAATCCTCGGATTACTGGCCGGTTACGGTGCCAAACCTATAGGGGCGGGTTTGGGTCGTGACACCTAACCTAATCATTAAAATAGTGTTTTAATGTATGCACAACTCATGAACTATTTAACGCATTTATTTATTATATTTAAATTGGTATATATGTGTTAGTATTTTTTATGATAAACTAAAGAATATGTAGATGTATATGCTTATGTTTATTTATTGGGAAAAAAAGTAAATTTGGACAAATATATATTTACTTATATTTAAAATTATTACATTAATAGTTAAGTATTTTTTGTGTATGGAAAAACTATCTAATATCAGGTAACCCTAAAATATCAAGTGAAAATTGCAAATAGATGAGACGTCAGTCACAAAATAATTGCATTATAAATTAGAAACTTTTTGGTGCAACTCCGACACACATGAAGAGTTTCACTAAGTATAGGAATGAATTTGCACCATGCACACAAGAGAGTTGTACCATCATAAAAATGTAATTTTTTTGAAATGCAATTTTCCCAAATATCAATCTTGTGCTAGTCTTATCTTAGATTTGATCTAAAAAATTGCTTGGTCAATTAGTAAAAATAATTGGTAATATATCATAAATTTTCAATTTGTTATGAGCATGAGTTAGTTTGAAAGTGTCAGTAGCTTAAATACTAAAAGTAGCTTTGAAGCCGAATTTGGATTGATTTTTTATGTGAACAATATAATTTTTTGAGAATTATTTGGTTCATCTCCCAACCTCATGAGTCACTTTGCCAATTTATTTATTTATTTTTTAAATTAGTAAATATATTGTGAATATTTTTTTATAACCAAAATAAAAATATGTATATATTTTTTGGCATATTTATTAATATTTTTTGGTAAAAAAATTATATATTTATATTTAAAATTATTAAATGTATAGTTAAATGCATTTAAGTATTAAAATATTAGGATTAATGACACTAAGGCTTGGTTCATGAACTCCCTATAATAGTCAAAGTCACTAAAAAAAATTAAAAAGTCAAAGAATTATACTAAAAAGTAAAAAATTCTCTTTCCTTTGTACTATTTGCATGTTTTTTCGTAAAAAATAAAAAATCACCTCAAATATATTAATTTTTTTCATCTCTTATTATAGCCAAAAAATTATTAAAATAACCTATCCCAAACCAACCCTGAGAGTCTTAACTATTATTGAATTACTTTACTCCATTCGTTTACGAACTTGTACATTTCGACTCCTTCAATTATGAAAATCGCATAAATACACCACTTCTAGAAGTGATCTACAAGGTTTATTATTTTAAACAAGTCTAGAAGAGGTTCGCGAGGGTGAAAGCAATACATTTTCATATAAGAAGTCGTATATATTGATTTCATCAATTATGAAAATTGTATAAATACATTTGTTTTATTTAGAGGTGCTTTTGAGGATGTTTACATGTGAAAGTGATATAGTCTATCTATACTATATATTATAGCAAAGTGACTTATAAGGAGCCTTGTGGGAGCTCTAAAACTTTCAACAAAATTTTGAATTTTTAAATTAAAAAATAATTTTAAAAAATACTAGGAAAATTTACCCATAAATCCTATATGAGAGAAAGTTGAACCATTTAGTCCTGCTAATTTTCTTATGAACCAATTAGTCATTCTTTTTTTTTTGGTAAGTTTTATTTAGTTGATTTTGGTTCCATTTGAATTTATATGAATATACTTTGTGTGATTTATTTTCCTAAATGGTTGATTCGATTTTTAGCTAGGAATGGGAATGTTAATGTCTACTAGGGTTTTTGATTGTTTAACATTGGCTAGATTTTGGGAGAGGGAATGTTGGGTTGTTGATTGTATTATGTTCTATTTTCCGATGGCATGACCTTTTTGGTTGTGGTTGCAAGTTTTGTTTTTGTTGCCTTGGCCCGTCGCACTATAATAGGTGCGTGCTAGGTTTGTTGGTTGTTCACGTTTGTATTGTGTTTGTGCGTGGTATTGTTTTTGTGCCGTGCGATAGTCGTTAATGTTCTAATGATTTTTTTTTTTTTTGTGTGTGTGTATAAATTGATTGTGTGGTGTGAAGTTTGTGTGTTTAGGTGACATCATATGGAGCACTTGTAACATCACACGCACAGTTGGCGTTGTGATTGGCATGTCAAATGTCATTTTTTTCATTTGATTTTCATATATGTTGACGTTGTAACGAGTTCGGATATGTTTGTGTGATAGGAATGAATGATGTTATTTTGTTATTATGCACTTATGGACAAACCGATATTGTTATTCGGTTGTATCACATGTTGACATTCGCACAGTTAGTTGATGCTATATGTGGAAAATTTGATGTGTTGGTCCCAGGGGCAGTGTATATGTTATTTGATGTTCTCGGGTACAAGAAGTTGAAGGTGGATAGTGATGACGTTATCCAAAACATGTTGTACCTTGCTAAGTTATTTGACCTAAGTCACATTGATGTCCTTATTCAGACATGGAATATTGGGGCAAGTGGTAATTGTGGGGTGGTGGATTGCATGGAGAATGGTGAAATTTCACGTATTGGTAATTGGACGTTCAGTATGAATGACCAAATGGATTTGTTACCAACATATTACCCTAACAAATCGAAGACATTTTTGTCTACTGAATGGGTGTATGGGATTACTCATGTGGGCCAATGTTTTTAAGAGAGGGCTAATGAATTTCGAGAAATACTATGCAAGTATGCCGTAGAACATAGATTTTAGTTCAAGTATGTAAAAAATGATTTCGTACACACTACATCAGTATGTAAGTTTGCAGCGTCTATGGCCTGCACATGGTCGAAGTATGCGAGAGTGTTAGTATCGAATAGGGTTTTATGCGTTAAGAGTTTCGATAGTGTGCACACTTGTGGTGCTGTTGTACAAACTTATAAGAACCCACGTACGAGGTTTGATTTAGTATCTAATGTTGTCACGGATTGTGTGTGTGATCATCCACTGACGTGTCCTACAGACGTGGTATTTGATTTGAAAAACAAATATGGATTGGAGATTAGTTACCGGGTCGCATGGTTAAGGGTAAAGAAAGCGAGGGATGAAATGTATAGCGATTCTGTGATGGAAAAAAACCCAAACAGTTATATTAATCTTGAATTTGATTAAAAAAATGAGAGATTCGTTTGGTATTTCATATCATTTCGTACGTGTATAGATGGGTTTAATCATTGTTGGCTTTTACTCTTTTTGGATGGGACGTTCTTAAAAGGCAGATTTAAGGGAAATTTGCTTGCAACTACTGCTAAGGATGACAATTAAGGTAAGGGTGTATCATCCTTATTTGCTAATGTAAAATACATTAAAATTTCCATTTTATTCTTGTGAACTTATTTGACATATATGTATTGTACATAGATTTGTTAGACATGACAAAATGCATTAACATTTTTATTACACCTTTCGTGTACTTTAATTTAACATGTATGATATATCCATAGGGTTGTTTCTGGTGGCATTCACAATTGTTGATTCTGAGAATTCTACTAATTGGGAGTGGTTTCTACAATCATCTGAAAGAAGTTGTTGATAGCGGACGGAAGTTGACGTTCGTTTCTAACCGTCACGCTAGTCTTCTACAATCTATGCTAACTATATTCCCATCGGCACATCACGAATTTTGTTTGTTACATCTTCAAATGAATTTAAGAGACTAAATGGAATATGTAAACGCATCGCACAAAATTGATTTGATGCGCAACTTATGAGAATGTGTTTACATGCCTACTGTAACATGTTTTAATTAGAAACCGGAGGTATTAAAGGAGTCTAACCCGATGATGATTGAAGATTTTTTCAAAGACTTACATCCCAAACACTAGGCTAACACATACTTCAGGTAGTTGACACTATGTCCAATGGGCATGGAAGGTCCACAGTACTCTTTTTTTTTTTTTTTTTTTTCCGTCTTTTGTAGTAACATGGTACGGGTGGGGTATTTTTCTTATTGTTTGTGACATTTTGCATTCATGTTGGATGTTTTCATGGGGCAACGATACAATGAGATGTGGTCGAACGCTGCCGAGTCTTTCAATAATTGGATACGTAAGGCTCGCCATCTTCTAATTACTAGGTTGGTTGATATGATAAGGGGTCAAATAATGGAACAAATGGCAAAGCATAGAGTAAAATCCATCACATGTGCCGATGTAATATGCCCGAAAATGAAAAAAAAAAAGTTTGGTAAAGGCATACAATAACAGTAAGACATGGAGTGTTAGTCAAGCTAATGATAATGTGTACGAGGTTCACTCGCATCCATTGGTGTTGGTTGACGTGGCCAAGCGATCATGTTCTTATTTTTAATGACAGCTAAATAGGTTCTTGTGTTCCCATGTTATTGTTGCATTTTATAACAACGAGAGAAACATATACAATTTGATTGAGGGGTTTTACCACATTGATAAACTTCAAGCTTCGTACAGCGAAATCATATATGTCATTCCAACATTGGAGAAATCGACGTTCACACCCAATGATTACATGATTGTGTCACCAATGGTGATGCATCCACCCGAAAGGTCCAAACGAAAGAAGATTCCATCAAACGGCGAAGTAATGCGTTGCGGAAAATTAGACAATCATAATAGAAAGACATGTAAGAAACCGATATAGATGTACCACAATATGATTAAATTTGATTTTTTGGATTGTGGGTTTGTTTTGATTTATCGCATCGTGACGAACACATTTACCGTCTCGAATTGTTTTTACGTTTCACTCAGGTCGCAAAACATTACGTTTTCAATTTATAAATGTGCAACAACAATTTCGTTCACACAGTCGCATGGGAAAACACTGCACAACTGTTACCCTACTGTGTTTTTCCTTTTTTTAGGGAGGTTTTCATTTTTGTGTTAATGAATGTGCTGCAATATTTTATTTAATTTTTTTTGCAATGCTATTTAGGTGGAATATGATTTTTTTTTTCTTTTCTAATTTCACATTTGATGTTCCATTAAGTTTCCATAAGATGTTTATTTGTATTATCACCTAACATTGTTGACAAGTGTGACATTTGATTTGTTATGCCTATATGGTAATGGATTTCATACTAACCAACTCAAAGCCAATCTAAAACTGCAAGCACTATTTTTGGTATAATGAATAGATGACATCATCACAAAAATTATCAAAATTATAATGCTATGAAATACACAAAAGGAGAAGATGTTGAAGCACAATAAGGTAAGGACCAGTGCAAGATCAAGAAACAATGTCAACCAAAATCAACGGTGTTATATCGAGCACAAACAACACACGACGCTCTGTACTATGGAAAATGGATTCTGACCACTTTTTGATGTTAACATCCATTAAGTAATGTAAAAAGGTACACAAACTTAAATTAACATCCATTTCACCTACAAGGAAAATCAGAAAAAGGCACAAATTAGTGAGGTTACGAATAGAAATTCAAATTAGTTATACGATACCAAATTTTGTAATCACCAAATTCATAATGTTGTTTTAGTAAACAAAAGCATAAACTTGTAATCTAAAAGCTTGTGCGAAGCACACTGGGACATGGGATCAATGTGCCATCAAAAATCAATGTCAACCAAATCGAATGATGTTATCTTCAGCACATACAAGGCAAAAAGACATAAATTATATCAGCAGCAACTACAATCAGGGCAAAGACCAGTTGTGAAGCCTTCTTTTTGTATCGTTGATGAATGTTCTTACCATTTTTGCACTGAACATGTTAGGCAACAAGCCATCCATTGGACTTTCAATCTCCACACTGTCGGCATACTTTCGCTTGATAAAACAGACCATAATTGCGCAATTAGATCTGTAAATGTGACACATGTAACAATGTTAGGCAACATTAATACTACAACGACGCTTATGGAACACATGGTTTACTACATAATGACAGTCACTTATGAGTCTAGGTGTTATTGGGGGCAATCGACCAAGGCCTTTTATGGATTGTCAACATTTTGGGATGTTAATCCACCAGACACTAGCACTAAATTCGCCACACGCTGTATGTAACCAACCACCCATTATTTTTGGGGAAATGACATCATCTAATCAGAAAAACAAATCAGATACGATTAGCACATATACATAATACGCGTGTATCCTACAAGTTTGATATTAGATACATTTGTAAATAACACAAGCCAACAAACAATTTTCAATTACCACTTTCAACGCCTCGGTAAAACGATCATCCTGACTGCCTTTATGTTGTTAAATAAAATTATAGTGTGTCCATGTGCCATAGTCTGAATCATAAACCATGATCGTCTAGTGGCTTTGCGTGGTATATCGAAAAATAGATGTATATGTACCCAGAAGTGGCTGTTACGTGTACATTCAAGTATCGATCCTTAGATATCGCGCTAGGATTCCGCATCATGTCTTGCAACCATTTACAAAAAACAAAAACTCATAATCATTTTCACGTTACATAAAACCGAATAGGGGGAATGTGTGGGGGTAACGGGAGGTCTCACTACGTACTGAACATACGTTGCTATGGAAATAAGACTTTCTGATATTTACAATTCTAGTAATTGACGCGTTCTGTAAATTAGATAGCATTTCAGCATATGCATCAATAGCTTATTGGCATACATTTAATACATTTCTTAGCGTAGTAAGGCTATAAAATGCATTGCATTAATATTAATGTTGTGCGTAATTACAAGGCAAGGAAGGGCAGACGTGAAGGATCGTTGAAGATGTCACTTACATTCCCGATGATGACACACTCTTGTATAAGCGATTGAATGTCTTTGAAATTGACGTGTATACCGTGATCTGTTGCGCTCCATACCACAGCTCTACACCAAAATAAAAGCACATAAGGACAATTCAATGGTACTGAAAATTTTCAAACAAACACATTCATAATAGTTTAAAAAGAACAAGTTACCTGTTATCGTCAAAACAGTACACAACCTCCAAAAGCTTCTGCTCATATTCAGCCAGCATTTTCTACATCGGGTGTCAGTTGGTCATTCCAAAAGCTACCCATGTTTTCTGCGGGACGTCATCGTCTTCGATGTTGATTACTGTTTTAGCAACGGATGCCTCGGGATTACCTATATATTTTTGTTGTTTCGAATGCCTAACCAAATCAGGTTACTCGTAACCTTCAATCTCCACTCTCATCTTGTTTTGTTTTTCACACACTACACAAATAATGTCATTGTTGGTTTCTCGATGCTCACAAAGGCAACGTACTGCTCTGTAACATCCTTACCATCACCTATGGGGTACGCAATTTGTAGTGTTATTGGCAGCAAAGTAGGATGTTGAACTGTGTGGACTATGATTACCAGTGGCTAGATATGTCCCAGTATCAAATGATGCATTTCCATTTGAAATTGTATCCATTGTGGGTTTCATGATACTTTCAAATTTGGTGTATTGATTTGCAACATCCACACCATCCCCAAATAGTTCACTTTTTGCAATGTCATTGGCATCAGGAAAGGAATGTAGTTTTTCGGGAAAGCTGCATAGTGCATATTGCCAGTACCACTACTGTGATACTTTCCAGAGTTGGTGCCAACAACATAGTCAGATGATGTACCCTGACTTGAAGATGCATTCCTAACCGATTGCATCACTTCACTTGTAGTTGTCAACTTGGTCTTTTAATCAGGAAATTATTGTTTTCAACTCAATCACAACCGCGTTTAGACGTGCTGTTTTAGCGTCTTTCATACTGATGACACTGTCAAAACCCATAAACAAATTGGTAGCTTACACACCGAGTAGGCGTTCCATGGTCATGACTCTCCCTTCTAACTCACACCCACGTACGGATTTCTACTTCAATTGGTCATCTAGCTCTGCAATTCTTTTTAAAGCTTTTCTTATCTTCTCACTATCACTAACTTTGTCAAGATTTTTTTCTCCGTCACTTATGTGCTTGACAAATCCAGCAAGTCAGAAAACAGTATTAGCCACCCGTCACCCCCAACAATCACATTCACATCCTGTTTTGCAGAGCCCCCAACGCCATCAGTGTGGGTGTTTGTCGTGTCCATCTCTGTGTCTAATTCAACGTGGCCACTAGCTGGCGAGTCCGGTTTCAAATAGTCAAAACTAGCCTTAACGCCATTGACATCACAACCCCCATTTGCCTCCCTATCACGCATTGTGATTGGTTCTATGTCCAAAACATTTCCTTTTGTCGGCGTAAGGTTATCCTCAACCATTGGCGTGGAAATTTTATAATGTTCACTAATTGCACCCCTAAGTTTCTCACACTTAACCTGCCAAACAAAAAAATATATACATCAATGACCTCAGCTATGAGTATGTAAACATTAACAATCAAATCTTAATAAAGCATCACACCTTAAATGGACCTTCACACGTCAAGTCCAACCCTTTCATTTTCGTGGTTAGCGTTGCAATGCTCCATCTGCAGAACCTTGGTAATACGTTACGCCATTTAGGTTTGAAGATGTTGGTATGTTCACAAACAAAAAACTATATACCAATTGCAAACCAATGAGTACGATATCACAGATAAATGAGTATTTTTTCAAAAACAAAATAAAGAATAAACAAAATGTGTAATGGCATACGACATGTGTCGCAAGAACTTACGAGCAAAGCAATGACACATCTGATTACCCTTTTTGGCCTGTCTTGGAACTCGTTTAATGATGTGATTAGCGCGTTGCATATTACTGACGTCCAATCATACAATCTTATCGTCTTTAGTTTGTCGATAACTTGAGCAAACGACCACCTACTTGCCTCTCCGAGTGTGGTGAAAAACAATTTACCGTAAATATACAAAGACAATAGCTTTGCGACGTCTTCTTCGTCACGATGGTTGCTAGCCTGTAACGCTTTATCCATAAGCTCTTTTATTTTTTTGCAAGAATTCGTCCTAGGATGTTGCAGAGTCGCTATATGAAATCAGACGGGGGTCTCGACCCATGCGCCAAATCTAGTGGTTTGTGCGCATTGGATATCAAAAATGAAGCGAATGTCGTTGTTTCTAAGTGGCACGCCTTTCCCATCAATGTGGAACTTCTCATTAGTATGGTTATATGTCTGTATTATGCGGCATACCGTGTCATTGCATTTTTTAAAAGAATTCAGTGTTAGATTGTGTTTGCAGATGACATCAATCATTAGCCAAAAAAGAGTTCTCTGCAAATGTTGTTTATGGTATTCTCCTAAATTAACCTCAAGCACAGTTTTAATGACCATATTAATGTTAGAGAGTGATACATCAGTTTTGCCGAGTAGACTACTAGTTTCTTCACCTATCAGAACATTTGGTTTCTTAGTTTTAAATGATTGTTTACTTTACCTTTTCATTGCCAAATTTGTTGACGTGAAATTGGAATCCCCAAAATCACGCGCTACGCTATCGAACCTCTTACGAAGTCACTGTCTCCAGGCCATCCTTGCATCAAGGAATATGGAAGCTGAGTACACTAGTTTAAGTAATTGTCATGAGGGCGTAACATGTAATTTCACAATGTACTCCCCTGCAATTTAACGTTAAAAAATCTGACAAAAAATACAACAAAATATTATAATCACATTTTTTTATGTACATGTGCCTACAATTTGTAATATGATTAAAATAACAGCCACAACAAATTCATACTATACTTGCAAGACATTCCGATTATCCAAACAAAATGTCAAACATTCCCAAACCTCGTATCACATAGTTGCAAACCCCACATTACTGTGATGAGTTGACAATTGTGACAAAGGGGGGAACAAATATGTGTCTTACATCACAATTTCTATTCACAACACAGGATACGTGCACATAAAGGCAAGGCTCTCAAATAAGTGTTATATTAATGTTATCTCATTTTGTAAAAGGACGAATTCAGGGTGCAAAGACACAAACAAGTGTATTTGAATATCAAACCCAAACAGGGCATTTACAATCCATTACCAAATGGAAAAAACATCAGTGAAACATTTTGCCAAACATTAAACTACCCGTTTACATCTACTCGAATTCAACATAAAATTAAAAGCCCTAATTTGGTTTAACATACTTATGCACATCATCAAAATAATCAGCGACTTGCATATACAAGCATGACAGATACATTATTCATAGATAGGTTCTTACATGTGTGTTACATTCGTATGCCTTCATGGCACAGATTAATAACATATCAAACAATCCCAAACATCCCTTCCAAAGGGTTCGCAACAACAAGACCGAAAATACATTCACACCATTACGTTATTATGTGCTTTTTTTCATCGATAAACAAGCGTGTGTGTTCAAATGTCATAACATTACATCAACATAGCAACATGGCAACATGAAAACACAACAATTAAATTCCATAACAATATGTACACACGATCAATGTATCACTTTGTCAAAGACTATTTTTGATGCATACAAATGAACATCAACATAATACCCAACTTAACTCCACCCTAAAAAAAAAAAAACCTACTTTGGTATGACATACAGATGAATATCACTACAATAATCACCACATACACTACATAAACATCAATCCTATAATATTACACATGAATACGCAAGACATATAACACAATACATACCTTCATGTGTCATTGTCATGTTACGATGTTTCTAAACTCAACACCTTGATGCTATGGCTTGTACCAAAAATGTTCGCACTGCGATCAACGTTAATGCATCCACAATCAGGTGTAGGATGTGCCGTATAACAATCAGCAGTCACCTTTCCATTCACGCTTCCATAATTGTTTTCACGATATTTGAATCAATGTCATATATAGGAATTCCATTTTGGGGTTCTCCAAATCTAGGGTTTTCTTCCCACATTTTTTTTCAGAATGTAAACGTTCCCATTTACATGTATGTTTGAATCACTCCGATGTTTCTCGATGTCACATTCATCCCTAGAATCTTTTCATTTTTGTAACTTCAAAATCGACCATGAAGAAACGAAAAATGGAACACAATAAGGAAAAGATGCCCAAATTTGTAATTTCACATGGTATAAAATACTAGATTTGGCCATCAATCTTTTATACACGCACGCATTATAATTGTCCTCAAGCGTAAAATTAGCTATAATGGGACCTTTCTATCCATAAGAAATATTTGAGGACTAATTGTACATCATCCAAATTACTATTGGCTAACACATTAATGTAATAATTATGAACATACTAATTATTCCATGATTTATGTTTTTTAAATGAAAAGTTAAAAGAAACTCTTTCCTGATTTGTTGAAACCTATCTGTCACGACCCAAACTCGTCCTTATAGTTTTAGTATCGTAACTGGCCAGTAATCTTGGGATTACAGAAGGCCTCTGAACAGATTAAACAAAGTTAAGGGACTAGCAGAAGCAAATATCAGAATATAATGTCCATAGAGCTGTGTAGACATACATGGGATGGAAAATATAAAACTTAAATACATATATGTGACGTTATATTTGCTTTGGTCTTACGTCACCAATACAGATACAGTCAAAAAGGGACTTAGCCCTATATGCGAAGTTCACAAAAATTGTTCAGACAAACAAAAGAAAACAAAAACTCAAAACTTGTTCGTAAAGCATGGCCATACTTAAACTCAGGAACCTTCTCGAGAGGCACAGTAGCTGGCTGACAAAACAAATTTCCAGGCAATAGCTTAGGCCTGATCACGCTCCTGGTCACCTACATCTATAAATAATACAGTGAGTTGGAGCTCAGTAAATAATAACAGAGTAAAGGGTTTAAGAAATGATGTCCACATCAGATTTAGAAATCAGAATTCAAATCAAAAACAGATTCTTCTACATATTCAGATTCAGAGTTCACAAATAAACATATGTGGTACATCCATTAGCGCTAACAGAACAAATGGCTCATGATTACATGAGACGGTCATAAAGACCCATATACAGAGCAGATAATGGTTATGCTTAACCAATTCCATGATAGAACCTCCGGTACCAGGTAACAGATAACAGATATCACATGATGCTAAGGATGCCACAAATACATGTTAGAAAGTTGGACAATCATTTACTTAATCATAAAATAGCATTTTAGAAAACATATCGTATCATATTATTTAGAAAATACTTAAAATTGAACATAGCTTTACAGAGTTATTACTCACAGATAACTCCAGTAACATAACAGACAGAGTAGATAGATTAGACGGATTACGACACGTGACCTATACAAACACATAATGGATATACATTGAAACACACGCTTGGAAAACACTTAGCTTATTTATTTTCTATCTTGATGTGTTTCTAATCCTTATTCTCATTATTATGTCTTAATTAAGGCTTAGGAATGCCTATGATGGAATGAAGATACCAAAATGTAAGTGGAAACACTTAGCCAAAATTCTAAAAATAGGGCAATTCACTCGAGCGCAACATTGGTCGCTCGAGCGGACTCTCTTGGTCTGCAAAACTTCTGGGAGCTCTCATTTTATGCTCAAGCGCAACTTCCTACACTCAAGCTGATGATAAAAAATAAGGATGGTCACTCGAGCACAGGTTTTGCTGCTCGAGCCAACCCTCAAACTCCGCAAAAGTACTGGAAGCTCTCATTCTTCGCTTGAGCAAAGAATGCAAATTCTAGAATTTCCAGATTGCACTTCTAGCTCCAAAACTTGAATTCAAAGCTTCAAAACACATCCTTTGGGCCCAAAACTTGAGAAAACATGTCTAAACTTGTGTAACATAATGATTTGAAAGCCATTTCGCAAAATCAAGATCCAAAAGCAAGTGAATTATTCAAAAATAAAACTTGAAACTTTGGAAACATAACATGCATGAATGATATGACTTCCTTCCATCCAAAACATGCAAAATGAAGTGTTTTGATGTAAAATCATGGTGAGCTCCCAAGGGATAGTAAACATATGCACTTGCATGCAAGAATTGAGTGAGAATTAAACTCAAAACCCATGAATTATGCATGCATACAAGGAATGATCTCTTGAGTCACTTCTCTAAGCTTAATTCTTGTATAGTAATCACTTATTTCACTTGATTTCTCATAAGTTATAACTTAATCACAGGGTTTAGAAGTTAATTGCTCACCTAAAGTCTTGAATTAGCAAGGATTTCAAGTTGTCTCTCCCAATTCTTAAGTCCTTAGCTAGATTCCAAGCCAATTCCCTTTCAATTCTCCATTTTCAAAATGTTGATCTCAAACCTCTCATTCTCTCTCTCTCTCTCTCTCTCTCTCTCTCTACATTTTAGTTCGGTACAAGAATGATGAATGAGTGTATATAAGGTTCCTAGAAATCATTTTAGCCTTATGAAGGCCCAATTAAGCTTGTACTAAATAATTGCCAGTAGTGCTAATTAATTTATTCTAATTATTTGGTTTCAAATTGAATTTCAACTAAACCTACCATAAAATCCTAAAAATTCTAAATAACACAGAGACTTAGTCAATTTCATGATCGGACGCCGATAAGGCCTTCAATTCGCATACCGAATTAGAAATACAGACATATATTCCTACCATAGACAGATATAAACATGCATAATTCACACATGATTTCTTCTTAATTACCCATCAAGCATTCTTAATTAAGGATTATAGGCTAATCACTGGTTGGGATTGTTACACTATCTATACTATACTATACTATATATTATAGTAAATGGGCATTTCAAGCAAGGTTTATGAGAGCTCCAACATCCCATACTAAATTTATAAATTTTTTAGTTTAAAAAATAATTTAAAAATAAAAACAAATCCCATAATTTATCATTTTCTATAATGATTCCATGATTTATGATTTAGAAAAGGAAATATGGAGAAAATCCTTTTTATGCACTCTTTCTCTAACCAATGCTTTTTCCTAAACAAAAACCCTAGTCGTCATATTGTAGGATACTTTTGGGGTTACCAAGTGCACCTAATAGTTTAGACTCTTGATCTTTTGATCTGGTCTCATTAGTGTAATGTGAAATAGGAAATGAGAGTCCAAATTTGACAACTTTGATTAAAAATCCATTTTATTACAAAATATGCCAGAAATAGACTGTATCACCAGATCTCAGAGTTGCCACCTAATCTTTTGGGAAAACTAAAAAACCCGTGACTCATGCCAAAGGCCACTGTTGATCATCACCCAAGTGTCTCGCCTCGAGAACTTAGGTATAAGGAGGAAAAGTCATTAATTAAGCATCTCTACTCACCTGATCAAAGGATCGGCCATGTGGTTTTTATAGTTGACATATTCTAATGTTCCAGTTATTTAATAATGTTATTATTACTATCTAAGGCAGACAAATATAGGTTATGTCACTTGTGTTGGTTATGCTTTGAAATTCATGAATTTAAAAAAAATATTTTCGTACAACATAGAATAAAAAATAAATTCAGAAGTATAAGAGTCAATCGCATTCCATCACAAACAACACAACTTCCATCCACTAGCATTCATACAGATATCCCAATTAAGTATGTAGATGCATGGTATAGCAATAAATATGATAAATAACATACACATACAATATGCTAAAACAGAAAATGCTCACCTAGTACTCCTCAGTGATAAGCCAAAAGAATTGGTTAGAAAAATATATGCATGATCCTATGTACAAATAGCTAATACAATACATACAGAACATGCATATAGAGGCTCAACTACTAATACATGACATGTGGATTATCTCAAGGCATGTGATAGCGCACATAATCAAGTTTGAAATGATAAATCACAAATGCAAATGAGTCGAACCTGAATACATAAAAAATGTATCCAAGTTATAAATATGATATAATAAAATGTGATGTTATACAGAAAGCATGTAAATAAAAGGGATAGAAAAACGTGGGGATGAAAGAATTATTACAACAATTCGAAATGAAAAGAAAGAAAGAGGGATAAATTATTACGACAGTTGAATGAATAATAAAAATAAAAGAAAAGATAAATGGAGAAAGGAATTATTACAACAATGAAATGATTCAGCTGGAATAATGCTGAATCTAACAAATCATACTTAAATAAATAACAAAATTTACAAAGCAACTCCAAAATACCCAGGAGAACACTTCCTAGAAACTGTCATGTTCTGCTTTGGAAATTCATCCAGCTATATACAAATTGGTTTGGCCGATCAACAAGATGGCCGGCTGAACATATCCTTCAAGGAAGACTCTGTTTTATGCAAAAGTCCAGAATAGAAACCAAACACATCTTCTATGAGGTGTTCATCCCTTCTACCTCTCTCTTTTACAGAAAAAAACAATTAAAGAAGAAGTAGATAGGCCTTAACCCTCAACAATAACACAAATGACTATATACAATAGATTTTTACAACAAATCATTAAATTAAATGAATTAAAGCAAGAATAAATTCAAGCCTAATAAATAGATAGGAACCTACAATAATCTCTTTGTGAATAAAGGCAGGTTAGTACCCAAATCCATGCTATCAATTTCAAAGAGTAGATTAATGCCCATCATTTCTTAGTGGAAGCTTTGCCTCTAAAGTAAGAGATTCATCAAAGGTTATTGAGAACTCCTCTTCTATTCATGGAACAAGAATGTTTTCACCCATTTTCATGTTCACAAATGATTGAGAATGGAGTTTTCAACACTTTTAACCTAAAATCTTTTACTTTACTTCCAACAAATCAATCAAAATGGAAAACAACTCTCTCAACATCAAATCTCAAAGATCATCCCAAATAGCTTTATGAAACAACCCCTTTCACTCATTTAGATTGAGCATGGGTTGAAATATGTTAGAATGATGAGATATGTGATAAGCAAGTGTAAAAAATGAATAAAATTACTCTACATAATCAAATTTATGGATGGGTGGTTACTTTCTACCTCCAACCACATCCACAAGGTTCTAATACATGCTACAACAATGAATTCTAACTATGGAAGCAAGAAAAGAGAGTCACTCTACGAAAAAGTAAATAAAACTATTAACTCAATGGTGAGTGGCTATTTTCTACCTCCAACCACATCCATGAGGACCATCACATGATTCACAACAAGTATATAACCAAAAGTAGAGCTAAAATAAAGAACAAGATAGAGAAGATGATATAAAGTTCAAAGGCTTCACCTCTTAAAGAGGATAAGCTCTTTGGTTCCCAAACTCTTTCTTGGCACCCTCAAGGTCCTCTAGATGCGTCTTAAAGTATGTAAGATCCTCAACAAGGAGATTAGAATCAAGCTTCAATGGAGTTGGGATGATTAAAGTTTTGAAAATATAAGTTGAATGTGAAGAGTGGGAGGGGAGCTCTCAATTTTCCTTCTAGGCCTTGAGCAAAATTTATAACCTCTTGAAATGAACTTTCGTCCCTTATTTATAGATTTTTAGACGTAAATATCTAAGATAATTGTAGAAAACTTGCAAAGAAAGCCAAAATTCCACAAAATGCTTTGTACTTGGACAATTCAGTTGGTCGTACCATTATATATCTGGCCGATTGTATTTTTCATCTGACCATGAATTGTTGTCCAGCCAAATAAAAGATACATCGTTGAATCCATAAGGTAAAGTTAACATGATTTGAAAGGAGAAATAAGTATTTTAGAGGATTTCACCCTTTCCATTCATTCACACTATATCATTTAATCGGTTTTATTTGAAAGAGGACAACATTTTGAAATCAAAATGGGGAGCCTCAGGTGTGATGCCCCTGTTCCGTAATATGCTAACTGGTTCTTAATTTGAGTATGATTATGTGTTTAACATGATTTGGTGTGCCATTATGTGAATATATGCGATTTTGGGTTTTTATCTGTTCACCGTAGGAATATCTGTTTGAATTATCTGCTTTGGAAATTAAAAATTTAAGGCCTTATCGGCCACGGAACCCGAAATTGATTACGCCATTGTGATCGGCATAATTTTTAGAGCCTACGGTGAAATTTAATTGAAAATTGATTCGGGTCAGTTTAAATCGATTAAATTGGTGAATTAGTGCCCAACTATTTAATATTATTAAATAAGCAATAGTGGGACCTTTTTATTTATGGCCATATACACTCTCTTTACTCCTTTTTTTGAACTCAAAAAAACCAGAGGTAGGCATTGAGAGGAAGAGACAGTCGACTGTAGAGAGAGGGAGAGGAGAGAATTGAGCAAACTTAGCTCCAAGCTTGGGAACCTTGAAGATTATTCAAGATTTGACCATAGATTGGGAGAATTGAGCCTCTAGGTAAGTGAATTCATGAATATTAAGTTGTAATGTTGTGAGTTCAAGTTGGAATAATGGTCAAAAACATGGTTTAGTTTGATTATGAGGGAATTTAATTTGGTTTTGTTGAATTGAAGGCCATTGTGTGCATGCATGTAAGAAAATACCTTGAATTGACATGTTTGAGCATGAAAATGTATAATCCATGTGCAATTTTAATTGAAGCTCATGTTATAGTCATCATTTGTGCCATCTAAGCTGAGGAGAATGAGCATCTTCCACATGCATGTACAAATCTTGGAAGTGTGGGTCTTGAATGTTTGAATTGGAGCATGTTGGTGTTGAGTTTGAGATATTTTGGGGCATGCATGTAGATAAATCATGAAATTGAGTCTCATTGTGATGTAATCTAGTGCTTGTACCACGCTGGTACATGAATATATGAAGTTTGAGCCAAAAATTATGAGTTTAGACCCTTGAACATCGAATTTGAACTCAAGAACTAAATCTGGAAAACCTAGAAATTTGAAGTCCGCTCGAGCAGGAAAACCGCCGCTCGAGCGTGAATTTCAGGCTCCCAGCATCTCTTGCAGACATGGTGTCCGCTCGAGCGGGGAAGTTGGCGCTCGAGCGGGGAGCCATATAGACAGGAAATCCGCTCGAGCGACAGAGTTCATGCTCGAGTGGGATTTTGATGTAACCAGTACTTTTGCAGACCTTAAGGGTCCGCTCGAGCGGGGAATCCCACCCTCGAGCGGGAACCCTATTTTCTGAAATTTTGAAAATGCATCATGTGTTTCGTTTTCCGTTCCCTTTCACTTGCAAGCACTCTTAGGCATATGTTAGACACAGTAAATGAGTTAAAGGGACAAGAATGAAGCCTAAAGAGAAAATGTGAATTTTGAACGGATTGAATTGTTAGTAACCCTTTTATGTTCATGGCATGTGTAGGGTCGAGTTCCAGTGCGAACCAGTCAACCGATCACTGTGAGTAATATCCTAACAAGATATTTGTAGTATGTTATTGTCCAATTGTTACTTTTGCGTAAGTTTTGTAAGTTCATCAAATTGGATGGCGGACAACGATTGATACAAATGATTGGGCCAAAGGCCGATTGATATAAATGATTGGGCCAAAGGTCGATTGACATGAATGATTGGGCCAAAGGCCGATTGACATAAATGATTGGGCCGAAGGCCGATTGATATGAATGATTGGGCCAAAGGCCGATTAAAATGAATGATTGGGCCAAAGGCCGATTGATACAAATGATTGGGCCAAAGGCCGATTGATAATAATGATTGGGCCAAAGGCCGATTGACATAAATGATTGGGCCGAAGGCCGATTGATATAAATGATTGGGCCGAAGGCCGTTTGTTGTACTGTTCAAATAATTGCTTATGTAACTTGTTTATTTGATATTATTCACTGGGCATTCGCTCACGCCCATTCATGTATTTGTAGGTGAGCCAAGTGAGGTCCAACCCCAGCTCCAGTGAAGTCAGCTAGGAACAGCAGGAGTTTTGGGAGAGTTAGCCTTGTGTCTCACGCACGAGACCCAACCTTGCCATTTTGTTACGCATTTATATTCTGTCTTGTTGGCAAGGATCTTGTGTATATTTGTATATAGTTTGCTATGGGTCGACTCAGCCTAGATGATCCTGTCTGTAAAGAAGTTTATGCTACTGTACTTTTGATGTGGGTTATTAACGCATATGAATATGGTTTGTTTTGGTGTGCATATAAGCACAGCTCTATGGACAAAGTTTTAAATTTTTGCTTCCGTTTGGCCCCTTTACTCTGATGAGTTATGTCTAATTTGTATTGAGGCCGTAGGTAATCTCAGGATTACTGGCCGATTATGTCCTTAACCCTTGGGGGCAGGTTTGGGTCATGACAGAGTGGTATCAGAGCACGAGTTAATAACTCACACCCTTGTCCAAAAGAGCAATAAACGTCTAGAAAAGATCTAGGATGCATTCATAGCATGAATTTGAAAGCACCAAGTATATGCATAAATGTTTTGATATGAATGACTATGTGCCATGGGTTCTGATTTGCCTGCATCGTAAATTATCCGGATGTGTATGCTCTTTAATATGCGCATACTTGTAAACCTTTTTATAAGATATATCGTATGAAATGTAATACAAGTTTAATCAGATGGTGAGAACAAGGGGTGATGAGTTGGAGGAGTCCTCTACCGCCAGAATAGACAGAATGGAAAGATTGCTACAAGAAATGGCAGAAGCCTTGAGACAGCAACAGGAGTGGCAACAGCAGTGGCAGCGACCACATCCGCCACCTCCGCCTCCGGCACCCTTTGAGCCAGATAACCAGAATGATGACCGAATCATAGCTCTCACCAAAGAATTCAAGAAAATAAAACCTCCACAGTTCCATGGTGGATTAGACCCTTTGAAAGCTGAAGCTTGGGTTCTTGGCATCGAAAAATTGTTTGAGGTATTTCCGTGTTCTGAGACGCAGAAAGTGCTTCTAGCCACCTTTATGCTGGAAGACGAAGCGAGGAGATGGTGGATGTTAATGCGTGAGAGTTACAAAGATGCTGATTGGGCAAAATTTCTGAAAATCTTCTATGACAAATACTTCCAGCAGTGTGTTCGGGATAGGAAGGTGGCAGAGTTCATGGAACTGAGGCAAAACAGTATGACTGTAGCCGAGTACGAGGCCAAGTTTATTGAATTGGCCAGGTTCGCGCCACACGTGATTGATACAGACTATAAAAAGGCGAGACATTTTGAGGGCGGACTTCGAAGTGACATTCTGGAGAAAGTGAATGTCTTGAAACTGGAAACCTACATTGGGGTGCTTGACAGGGCTTTGATATCAGAAGCTAATATAGCTAGGCAAACCAAACCGGCAACTGACTGGAAGGGTGGTAAAAGGCAGGGCTTCTTTTCAAAGAAGAAGTTTCCAAAGAAGCAAAATACGGGCTCCTCGAATACTTCTAATTCTTCCCGAGATACAACCCCGTTGTGTAATATTTGCAACAACAGGCATCGTGGGGTTTGCTACCGCGTGTCAGGAGCTTGTTTTAATTGTGGTAAGCAGGGGCACATGGCCAGGGATTGTAAGCAAAACCGTGGAAAATTTGCTGCTAGTTCAACAGCATCAGTCCCAAAACCAGGAAATGTTACGGGATCTACTCCCGCCGGAATACCATGAGACAGGGGAGGGTTTTTGCACTTATTCTAAGCGATACACGGAATGCCAATGCCGTTGTCTCAGGTACTATTTCAATATGTAATCAGGATGCCTTTGTATTAATTGATTCTGGATCAACACATTCATTTGTGACATATACATTTGCATCTAGACTGAAAAGACCCCTAGAGTTGTTGCCATATTTGTTATGTGTGTCTGCTCCATCGGGGAATCTGTGTTATGGGACTATATATATCGGTTTTGTGACATGCATATTGAGGATGCTACCTTATATGTAGATTTATTGCCCTTGAACTTTAGACATTTTGACGTAATTTTGGGCATGGATTGGTTGACCAAGTATTGTGCCACCATAGACTGTGTGACAAAGAGGGTTGTATTTAAGCCACCAGAACAAAAAGAAATTGTGTTTGTGGGTAATGGGGTAGTGCCTCCACCTTATTTGATATCTGCAATGAAAGCATGTAAATTGATCAGGAAGGGGTGCCAGGGTTATCTGTGCTATGTGTTGACTGAACAATCTGTGGATGTTGAATTGAATGATATTCCTATTGCTAGAGAATTTCCAGATGTGTTTCCAAATGAATTGCCAGGGGAATTGGTAGACAGGGAGATAGAGTTTACTATTGAGACTATGCCAGGCACCCAGCCTATTTCTAAGACTCCCTACAGAATGGCTACTGCTGAGATGAAAGAATTGAAAGAACAGTTGCAAGACCTGCTTGATAAGGGGTTTATCCGACCTAGCACTTCGCCTTGGGGTGCACCAGTGTTATTTGTGAAAAAGAAGGATGGTACTTTGCGCCTGTGCATCGATTATCGGGAATTGAACAAGGTAACGATAAAGAATAAGTATCCCCTACCCCGTATTGATGATTTATTTGACCAGCTGCAGGGATCACAAGTGTTTTCTAAGATTGATTTGAGATCCGGGTATCACCAACTGAAAGTTAAGGCAGAGGATGTTGAGAAAACCGCATTCAAAACGAGGTATGGTCATTTTGAGTTTCTTGTCATGCCATTTGGAGTGACTAATGCTCCGGCAGCATTTATGGACTTAATGAATAGAATTTTTAAAACCTACCTTGATGAGTTTGTTGTAGTCTTCATCGATGATATTTTGATATACTCTAAAGATAGACTTGAGCATGAACATCATTTGAGGATTGTTTTACAAATACTTCGGGAAAGAAAATTATTTGCTAAACTAAAGAAATGTGAGTTTTGGTTGGATGAAGTTGTTTTCTTAGGGCATGTAATCAACAAAGAGGGAATTTCGGTGGACCCGCAGAAAATAGAAGCAATTGTAAATTGGCCTACTCCCACTAATGTGACAGAAGTTCGCAGTTTCATGGGCTTAGCTGGGTACTACAGGAGGTTTGTGAAGGACTTTTCGAAATTAGCTGTACCTCTTACCCAACTGACACGCAAGGGGCAAGCGTTTGAGTGGAATAGTGAAAGAGAATCAGCCTTTCATGAATTGAAGACAAGATTGACCACTGCACCAATTTTGACACTACCTTCAGGTACGAAAAATTTCATAATTTTCAGTGATGCATCTTATAAGGGTTTGGGTTGTGTGTTAATGCAGAACGGAAAGGTTATTGCCTACGCCTCCCGACAGTTGAGGCCACATGAGAAGAATTATCCAACACATGACCTAGAATTGGCCGCAGTGGTTTTTGCTTTGAAAATCTGGTGACATTATCTGTATGGGGCAAAATGTGAAGTTTACACGGATCATAAGAGCCTGAAATACTTCTTCACGCAGAAAGAGTTGAATATGCGTCAGAGAAGATGGTTGGAATTGATAAAAGATTACGACCTAGAAATTCAATATCATCTGGGGAAAGCTAATACAGTGGCTGATGCCTTGAGCAGAAAATCAACAGGGAGTATGGCTTGTCTGCTTACCGAACAAAGGGAGATTTTACAAGACTTTGAGAAGTCTGAAATTGAAGTGGTAGTATGCGAACATGGCGGATTGATAGCCGCTATTACAACCGAACCAGCAATCGTTGACGAAGTCAAGCAGAAACAGAAAGAGGATGAGTTCCTCAGAAAAGTAATTGATGAATTCGAGGCGAGTCCAAAAGCAGAATTTAGCATTGAGAATGAAATGTTGAAATTCTGAAATAGAATATGTGTCCCTGATGTCCCGGAACTAAAGAAGAGGGTTTTAGATGAAGCCCACAAATCCGTGTTTGCTATGCATCCGGGTAACAATAAAATGTATCGGGATTTGAAACAAACCTCTTGGTGGCCTAAAATGAAGAAAGAGATTGCAGAATATGTGTCTAAGTGCCTTCAGTGTCAGCAAGTTAAGGCTGAACATCATAAACTAGGCGGTCTACTTCAACCTCTCCCTATTCCTGAGTGGAAATGGGAACATGTGACTATGGATTTCGTTGTTGGCCTACCTCGGACTTCCCGAGGTATGGATTCTGTTTGGGTTGTAGTTGATAGACTAACTAAATTCGCACATTTTCTGTCTGTCAAAACTACATTTACTGCTTATAGATTGGCTACCATTTATGTTGGGGAGATTGTCCGTTTACACGGAGTTCCAATGTCTATCATATCGGATAGAGATTCGAAATTTGTTTCTAGACTATGGAAGAGTCTGCAGGAAGCCATGGGAACAGAACTAAGGTTCAGTACTGCATTCCACCCACAGACAGATGGGCAGTCAGAACGAACAATACAAACTTTGGAAGATATGCTTCGCATGTGTGCGTTGGATTTTCAGGGGAGTTGGGAAGATTATTTGCCACTTGCAGAATTTGCTTATAACAACAGCTTCCACTCCAGCATCGGTATGGCACCATATGAGGCTTTGTATGATAGAAGGTGTAGATCACCTATCTGTTGGACAGAGGTCGGGGATAGAGCTTTACTTGGGCCAGAAATTGTGCAAGACACTTCTGAGAAAATCAAGACTATTCGTCAAAGGCTCAAGACAGCTCAGGACCGACAGAAGAATTATGCAGATGTTCGGAGAAGACCTCTTGAGTATGAGGTTGTTGACCATGTGTTTATTCGTGTTTCCCCGATGAAAGGCCAAGTCAGATTTGGGAAGAAGGGCAAGCTGTCGCCCCGTTACATTGGGCCGTTCCAGATTTTGGAGAGACTTGGGCCAGTTGCTTATAGAGTTGCTTTGCCACCGGGATTTGAGCAAATCCATAATGTGTTTCATGTGTCGATGCTGAGAGGTTACCTCCGAGACCCGTTTCATGTGATTGATTATCATCGGGTTGCTATTGATGAAAACATGGAATATGCTGAATGGCCAGAACGGATCGTTGATCGGCAAGTGAAACAATTGAGAAGCAAATCCATCCCAATGGTAAAAGTGGAATGGAAAGAGCACTATGGGACGGATGCCACGTGGGAAAAGGAGGAGGAAATGCGACTATGCTACCCACATTTGTTTTCCGACAAAGGTAACTTAAGTTTGGAGGACCAAACTTCCTAAAGGAGGGGAAGACTGTGATGCCCCTGTTCCGTAATATGCGAACTGGTTCTTAATTTGAGTATGATTATGTGTTTAACATGATTTGGTGTGCCATTATGTGAATATATGCGATTTTGGGTTTTTATCTGTTCACCGTAGGAATATCTGTTTGAATTATCTGCTTTGGAAATTAAAAATTTAAGGCCTTATCGGCCACGGAACCCGAAATTGATTACGCCATTGTGATCGGCATAATTTTTAGAGCCTACGGTGAAATTTAATTGGAAATTGATTTGGGTCAGTTTAAATCGATTAAATTGGTGAATTAGTGCCCAACTATTTAATATTATTAAATAAGCAATAGTGGACCTTTTTATTTATGGCCATATATACTCTCTTTACTCCTTTTTTTGAACTCAAAAAAACCAGAGGTAGGCATTGAGAGGAAGAGAGAGTCGGCTGTAGAGAGAGAGAGAGGAGAGAATTGAGCAAACTTAGCTCCAAGCTTGGGAACCTTGAAGATTATTCAAGATTTGACCATAGATTGGGAGAATTGAGCCTCTAGGTAAGTGAATTCATGAATATTAAGTTGTAATGTTGTGAGTTCAAGTTGGAATAATGGTCAAGAACATGGTTTAGTTTGATTATGAGGGAATTTAATTTGGTTTTGTTGAATTGAAGGCCATTGTGTGCATGCATGTAAGAAAATACCTTGAATTGACATGTTTGAGCATGAAAATGTATAATCCATGTGCAATTTTAATTGAAGCTCATGTTATAGTCATCATTTGTGCCATCTAAGCTGAGGAGAATGAGCATCTTCCACATGCATGTACAAATCTTGGAAGTGTGGGTCTTGAATGTTTGAATTGGAGCATGTTGGTGTTGAGTTTGAGATATTTTGGGGCATGCATGTAGATAAATCATGAAATTGAGTCTCATTGTGATGTAATCTAGTGCTTGTACCACGCTAGTACATGAATATATGAAGTTTGAGCCAAAAATTATGAGTTTAGACCCTTGAACATCGAATTTGAACTCAAGAACTAAATCTGGAAAACCCAGAAATTTGAAGTCCGCTCGAGCGGGAAAACCGCCGCTCGAGCGTGAATTTCATGCTCCCAGCATCTCTTGCAAACATGGTGTCTGCTCGAGCGGGGAGCCATGTAGATAGGAAATCCGCTCAAGCGACAGAGTTCACACTTGAGCGGGATTTTGATGCAACCAGTACTTTTGCAGACCTTAAGGGTCCGCTCGAGTGGGGAATCCCACGCTCGAGCGGGAACCCTATTTTCTGAAATTTTGAAAATGCATCCTGTGTTTCGTTTTCCATTCCCTTTCACTTGCAAGCACTCTTAGGTATATGTTAGACACAGTAAATGAGTTAAAGGGACAAGAATGAAGCCTAAAGAGGAAAATGTGAATTTTGAACGGATTGAATTGTTAGTGACCCTTTTATGTTCATGGCATGTGTAGGGTCGAGTTCCAGGGCGAACCAGTCAACCGATCACTGAGAGTAACATCCTAACAAGATATTTGTAGTATGTTATTGTCCAATTGTTACTTTTGCATAAGTTTTGTAAGTACATCAAATTGGATAGCGGACAACGATTGATACAAATGAATGGGCCAAAGGCCGATTGATATAAATGATTGGGCCCAAGGCCGATTGACATGAATGATTGGGCCAAAGGCCGATTGACATAAATGATTGGGCCGAAGGCCGATTGATATGAATGATTGGGCCAAAGGCCGATTAAAATGAATGATTGGGCCAAAGGCCGATTGATACAAATGATTGAGCCAAAGGCCGATTGATATAAATGATTGGGCCAAAGGTCGATTGATAATAATGATTGGGCCAAAGGCCGATTGACATGAATGATTGGGCCAAAGGCCGATTGACATAAATGATTGGGCCGAAGGCCGATTGATATAAATGATTGGGCCGAAGGCCGTTTGTTATACTGTTCCAATAATTGCTTATGTAACTTGTTTATTTGATATTATTCACTAGGCATTCGCTCACGCTCATTCATGTATTTGTAGCTGAGCCAAGTGAGGTCCAACCCCAACCCCAGTGAAGTCAGCTAGGAACAGCAGGAGTTTTGGGAGAGTCAGCCTTGTGTCTCACGCACGAGACCCAACCTTACCATTTTGTTACGCATTTATATTCTGTCTTGTTGGCAAGGATCTTGTGTATATTTGTATATAGTTTGCTATGGGTCGACTCAGCCTAGATGGTCCTGTCTGTAAAGAAGTTTATGTTACTGTACTTTTGACGTGGGTTATTAACGCATATGAGTATGGTTTTTTTTGGTGTGCATATAAGCACAGCTCTATGGACAAATTTTTAAATTTTTGCTTCCGTTTGGCCCCTTTACTCTGATGAGTTATGTCTAATTCGTATTGAGGCCGTAGGTAATCTCAGGATTACTGGCCGGTTATGTCCTTAACCCTTGGGGGCGGGTTTGGGTCATGACATCAGGACATTGCGTAAATGTCTGGAACTGCACAACCAACGTACTTTGAAAAGGGTTTTCAATCAATTGAAAAGTATTTTGGCCAAAATAGACGCTAGGTTGGGTTTAAAGCTTCGGTTTTCTTGTTGACAAACTCATAAGATTAGCACATCTCGGTTTTCATCATTAGGTATTCGGAGAAGAATGCCCAGGTCATAAGGCTGGTCAAAAATGGGGTGTCTACACATACATTACATTTTTTCCAAGCCATTCATGTCCTCCACTCCTTCTCTAACCAATTCTTTCTCCTACCTAAGAACCCTAGCTATTATATATTACCATTCACATCCTCCACTCTTTCTCTAATCAATTCTTTCCCCTACCAAAAAATCTTAGCCATCATATATTATTCCTTCTCTAAGCCATTCACGTCCTCCTCACCCTATAAATGTTATATTCATGCAATGATGTAACTCATTATTTTTTCTCTATCTTTATGAGACAATTAGAGGTTAGTTTATATTTAGGCCTCGTTTGGGAACATGCTATTTTAGTAACTTTTTGACTAAAATATGAGGTAAAAAAACTAGTATGTTTGGAATGACCTTTTGATTTTTTATGAAAAGATGTGCAAAAAGTAGAGAGAAAAATGAATCTTTGACTTTTTGGCATAAGTTATAGGCTTTTTGATTTTTTTTAATAATTTTTTGGCTTTTAGGTTAAAACACTCACATGCCAAAGGAGGCCTTAGTCTCTTACATTCTTTAAACATACTCTTTTGTACGGGAAAGAAATATACCTTCTCGTATAATCCTGTTGATCAAGTCTGCGTTCCTCTGTACGTCGTCGCTTAATCACCTGAAAACACAAACGTGAGCTAGCCGGCGGGTGGGTGCCGGAAACCTCTCCGATGCCTAAGTCAGAAAGATTATCAAATAGGCAAAAGCTCCGTGTATTCAGGAAGTCAAAATTGCATTACCCCTTCACAGGTGATATTGGTGAGCTTATATAGGTTTCGCGTGGCACAATCCTGGTAGGACTCTAACTCCTCCACGCAGAGTCCTCTTAGGATTCACACTTCTGGAAGATAATGCTTATCCTCCAACACCCTCCCTCACTGCTTAAACCAAGTGAGATGGTTTTCCTTATGGCCGAACTACTTCAAGACCGAAATAACATTGCCCTGCCAGACTAACAAATCTAGACCGATCTAACTGTTACCTCGGTCTTCCATTCCTTTCTTCTACCTCGGCTTCACAAGCACGACCGAGCTATCCATAGAAGAACTAAGCCGAGCTAACCTTCAAGCAAGCCTTAGAACGAAATACACACCTCGGTTCCGCACAGCGCGACCGAGCTACACCTCCTATGACGGAGACCGAACTAATCATACTTACTTCATCCGGCGACAAAACCTTACTCTGGACCGGTCTACCATTTGTCCGCAGCCCGACTTCTAAGCCTCCTTACTTCGGTCCATAGAACGGCCCATAACCCTAGCTCGGCCCAATTTACAAATATAAATTACCCTCTCAATTGCCCCTTAATTCCATCTGCGAAGCATGATAGGGATTACCTGTCTTTCAGCCGAGCTAATACCTTTTAGCCTTTCTAGCCGAGCCAAAACAACTTAGCTTTTCCAGCCGAACTAAAAACCATTTAATTTTTCCAACCGAGCTAAGTCCACACCGGGCTATACCTGTCCGGCTCAAACGTCTCTTCAGTTGTAGAAACTGAATCGATTGTCCTTCCAATGACACGTGGCTCGCTCTGGTTGGCCAGCTTAGCTGTCACGCCGTTCCTCGTACTCCGAAATTTTTGAATAGTTCCCGCCTTATGATTCCACCATCAAAACAAAACAACCCTTCTACCTCTCAAATCATCTACCAAACTACTTTACTGTCCCTTCCTCTCCTGAGTTCTTGCTGCCTCTTTATTTTGCATTCTGAAGAAGCTACGTGTTCTTATTTTGCTGTTGCTGCTCTCATCCCCTGCTCTTCCTCCCCTCCAGGTAAGCACCATAAATCTGTTTCTTTTGCTTAGTTTTGCTTTTGTCCTATCCAGTATAATGTGTTTTTGCAAAATACTCTTTGTGTTGTTTCTGAGAAACTTAGCCATAGAACGCATGAATGCACGTAAGAACCTGTAGAACACTGATTTTGATCCGAAATCACGAAGCAACCGAACTAGGATACTGTCTACGTTTATACAGATATAGGAAAACTGGAACCGGACTGGCACTTGTGCACATCCCAGTAGTTTTAATTAGTCACCATCTGATTCATACTAGCCAAAATAAAACCGGACTAGGAATCTTGGCCCTCGACCGAGCTAAGGCTTCGGGGCTAAGCTAGTTTTCTGAGTTCCCAAACCGGACTCAGAAAACTGCCCCTTGATGCTGAACCGGAGTAACAAAACCATAGGTAGAACCGAGATAACCAATCACACTGCCGAGCCGACATAACAAGCAACTTGTAGAAACCGAAGTAGATCCTATAGCACCCCATTCAGCCGAAGTAATGCTTCCTTTCCTTGTTTTGTTTTTATAGCACAGTCGATGATCTGTGCTTAACACCTTGTTTTTCCACTTTGCAGACTTAGGTTGCCCAGACACTTCTTCTGCGCGCTCAACCGAGCTCCCGAGCACAAATTCTCAGCCGAACTAATTTATTTATAAGTTACTCAATAAATGGGGAAGTACAGATTTTTGGTAGAAACCCCAGGCGGCTTAGCCGAATTCAGAAAGGATTACAATATTCCAACCGATGTAAACCTCACCCTAGCCGAACCAGATGTAGATCCATGGGACAACGAAGGCTTTGTCCCCTTTACCCTCCAATCCATAATAGAAACCGGACTCAGATTCCCAGTCCAACCCCTAATATGCGAATTCTTAAGACAAACCAGATTATGCCCCACCCAGCTGTCCACCAACACATACCGAATAATCATGGGTATAGCCGCACTGAACCACCAAACCGGTCTATACCTAGGTTTGGCCGAGATACTACACCAATACTCCATAGGATCAAAAAACGAAGGCTGGTGTTACTACTTGAGAGTACGCCGTGGCCGAGAGAAAATAATAAAACACACACCGGACAAAGACTTAAACGATGATGACTTCTTCTGGGTCTTTGGGAATTTTGAAGACCTTGAAGCCCAGATTCCTGGCCGAAGAATAAATTGGAAAAAAGGATTGCCCGGTATACATACTTCGGTTACATTTCACATTTTTTCCTCTTTTCTTTATTTCGGCTTTCTGCTCTGGACCGAACTAACACTTATTTCCTCTTGCAGATAAAGCCCATTTCCTTTCAAACTACGGGCACCCCAACCTCAGTCTTCTGCGCGCCGCACTAAGAGTAAAGGAGAGAAGTTGGGCAAAGCTTCTAGACTTCGAACCGACATACCGTTATACCGGTCGCCGAAAGGCAAGGGTAACAGACTTCCTACTTGAAGAAGCACCAGAACCGGACCCTTCCCTGCCTCAGATCAACCTTGTTCCACTCACAGCCGAGCAAGAAATGGCTAAGAAGAACAGATTGAAGGCCCTCCTAACCGCAACAACTCCAGCCGAAGTACAGGAAATCGGCCGTGCCACTGAGACCGTGGTGGCACTCCCATCTCAACGGCCGTCTTCATCACGTCCAAGCAAACGTGCCCGGACTAGCCAAACTGAGCCGCGTCTTGCTGATGAAGACGAGACCGTCCTGCCACCAAGTCCTCCACCAAGCCCTCAGCCAAGCCTCTAACCGGAGCCCACCGACCGAACTGCCTCCTCCAAATGGACCCCTACACTCACCTTCAACGACCGAGTTATCACCGCATCTGATTCGGTGGTCTCAGAGAAGGACCATCTGATGGCTTTCAACTTAGCCAAGGGTGTGTGCCTCCCTAAGGACATGGAGCACCACTACAAATAGCTCAACACCGAGCTAAAGTCAATTCGGTCCTCCACTAAGTCCATGATCCTGGTAAGCAGTATTCCTCTCTATGTAAGGTTTTTTTTTCCAACTCGGAGTCCGACTAACGTTACTTCTTTGCAGGCCATCCAAAAAAACCAAGTCACTCACAGGAGGGTCATGGAGCTTAGGAGGAGTACAAGGGAGGCCATGGCTGAGGCCGAACTGAAAACGGCCGAGCTGGAGGAGGCGAAGAAGCAACTAGCCGAGCTTCGGGCAGAGAACGGTCGGCTGACCGAGGTTGCCAATTCGGTCGAGGCCGAGAAGAAAAAGGTTGCCAACGAGGCAAAAGATAGATACCTACGTATCTTGGCCGCGATTGAGAAGAAGAAGGACGCCGAGATAAACCAATTGAAGGGGGAGGTGAAGAAGGCCGAGAAGCGGGGCTTCAAGGAGGCCGAAGACGCCTACACCCTTCAGTGCAATGCGGCCAAGGACTTATTCTTCAAATGTGGCTGGAGGAGTGCGGTGGAGCGGCTCGGATGTACATCTGACACCGATGTCTACGATGCTCCACCGTGTTCTATTCCGGCCTCACTTTCGCAATATGCCGCCGATCTCCAAAAAGCCTTTCTTGAGGGGTCCGGTGAGGAAGACGATGAGGAGGATTCTGAAGATGAACCAACTCTCACTCCGGCCGTCAACGAACAACACAACAATCAGGCAGCTCGGTTAGAGCCAGTAGTTGAAGACGTTACTAATGAGCCACCGGCCGATACTGAGCTGCCGATTGATACCACGGTCCAAACTGAGCTCCTTCCTCATACCGAACTCCCAGCAAGCACCGGTCTCCCAACAAATGCTGAGGATGATTTTGACGCCGAACTAGACGCACTTCTTCAATGATTGTTTTCTTTCTTTTCTGTTGTATTTGAACTTTTTTGTAACCGGGCTGCGGCCCCTTAAATGTACTTGTTCTGTGCTTCAATGAAAAAATCTTTCTTCAACTCTTGTTTCGGTTTTGTATATGTATGCCTTCATTTGTAATGATTTTTGCATGAACTGTGATTTCGGTTTACCTATCTAACTTACTAGCCAACCTACTCTTTAGCCGGTATAACTTACTTCGGCTGAAGAGTACAAAGTGTTGGTTTATTCCAGCCAACCACTCTTCAGCCATACACTTACTTCAACTGAAGAGTACAAAGAGTTGGTTTAATCCAGCCAACCACTCTTCAGCCATACTTACTTCGGCTGAAGAGTATAATGTGTTGGTTTAATCCAGCCAACCACTCTTCAGCCGATATAACTTACTTCGGCTGAAGAGTACAAAGAGTTGGTTTAATCCAGCCAACCACTCTTCAGCCGATATAACTTACTTCGGCTGAAGAGTACAAAGAGTTAGTTTAATCCAGCCAACCACTCTTCAGCCATACTTATTTCGGCTGAAGAGTACAAAGAGTTGGTTTAATCCAGCCAACCACTCTTCAGCCATACACTTACTTCGGCTGAAGAGTACAATGTTGGTTTAATCCAGCCAACCACTCTTCAGCCATACACTTACTTCGGCTGAAGAGTACAAAGAGTTGGTTTAATCCGGCCAACCACTTTTCAGCCATACACTTACTTCGGCTGAAGAGTACAAAGTGTTGGTTTAATCCAGCCAACCTCTAAGTTGGTTTTTCCAGCCAACCTAGAATATGGTGTTTGGTTATTCCGACCAAACGTCCTGCAGCCTGGATCCTTATCCTGGGCTTAGGAGGGGTGTTGGTTTAATCCGGCCAACTATGTTTACAATGCCACTAACTTACAAAAGTTACTCTCTACTAAAAACAAACATGCTAAAAAAAAATTGATTTGTTTTATTGATGAAGTAAAAAATTACACATACTTAAAGAGAGAGAAAACTAAAAGTAAAATAACTTAAGATTGGCAGTGTTCCATGGCCTAAGAATTGCTTTGTCGTCCTCATCTTCCAAGTGGTATGCCCCTTTGCCTGCTAATCCGACCACCTTGTACGGACCTTCCCAGTTAGGCCCTAACTTGCCATCTTCTGGGACCAATGTGTTGCCCATAACTTTGCGAAGTACCCAATCGCCGATCTTGAATTGCCTTGGATGCACCGTCTTGTTATACTTCCTAGATAGTTCTTGTTGGTAGGAGGCGATGTGAACCAACGCTCTGTCTCTTCTTTCTTCCGCAAGGTCAAGTTCCAATGTTATAGCTTTGCCGTTTAAGTCTGGATCAAAATTTTCGCTCCGAATTGTGGGGAGTCCGACTTCTAATGGGATGACCGCTTCCATGCCATATGCTAAGGAGAATGGTGTTTCTCCTGTTGATCGTCGAGGTGTGGTGCGGTAAGCCCATAAAACGTGAGGGAGCTCTTCTGCCCACTTACCTTTGGCTTTCTCCAACCTTTTCTTCAATCCGTCCAAAACTACCTTGTTTGACGCCTCGGCTTGACCGTTTGCTTGGGGATACGCCGGTGTAGAATTGTAGAATTCTATCTTGTATTCTTCGCAAAAGCCTCTGAAAATTCTGCCGTCAAACTGAGTGCCGTTGTCTGAAATCAGTGTTTTTGGTATGCCAAAGCGAGTAATGATGTTCTGCCAAACAAACTTCTTCACATCTTTTTCCTTGATTGACGCCAAGGCTTCAGCTTCCACCCACTTTGTGAAGTAGTCTGTTGCTGCAAGAAAGAACTTCCTGTTGCCTGGTGCTGTTGGAAGTGGACCTACTATGTCTAAGCCCCACATTGCGAAAGGCCATGGACTAGTCAAAGGTAGGAGTTCTCTGGCAGGTTGGTGTATTTGGTGCGCAAACTTCTGACACTTTTCGCATTTTTTGACATATTTCTCTGAATCTTCTTGCATGTACGGCCACCAGTATCCTTGTGAAATAGCTCGGTAAGCCAAGGATCTTCTTCCTTGATGGCTGCCACATACCCCCTCATGTATTTCGAACATGAATGCTTCTACCTTACTGGGGTGGACACACTTTAAGTAAGGTCCTGAGAACGACTTCTTGTATAATGCTAAGGATGGAGAGAGCCAAAATCGTTGCGACTTTGCTCTTATTCTGTTGGCTTCTTTCTTCTCTTCCGGGAGGGTGCCGTCCTTTAGGAATAGTATGATGGGATCCATCCAAGAAGGACCTAACTCTGCACAACATACCTCTTCAACTTCTGGGTCTTCAATGCTTGGTCTAGGCAGATAGTCGATTAGTAGTGGGTGAGGAATGGAGGTGTCTGTCATTGAGGCGAAGCCTGCGAGTTCGTCTGCTCTGCTGTTTTCCTCCCTGCCAATCTGCTCGATCCTCACCACTTCAAACTTCTTTATCTCCGTTCTGACCAGTTCTTGGTACTTGGCCATTCTGTCATCCTTTGCCTCGTAGTCGCCAGATATTTGGTTTACCACTAGCTGTGAGTCGCTATAAACCATTAGCTCGATGGCCTTCATGTAGAGTGCTGACTTGAGACCTGCTAGAAGCGCTTCATACTCCGCTTTGTTGTTTGGCGCTAGGAAGCCAAGGTTGATTGCCTGCTCCACTACTAGGCCGTCTGGAGAGATGAGGACTATGCCAAGTCCTGCTCCATGCCTGTTGGATGCTCCGTCCACGAAGAGCTTCCACATCTCTCCTACAAACAGTTTCCAGCATATGGAGGGATCGGATGATGTTGTGGGGTCTGGAATGTCGCTGGAGTTTTCTTCATGATCCATAGTTGCAGTCTGCCCCTTGTCTTCTGATGGGACCAAGTCATTAGTTGTTGGTGAGTTTTGACTTGGTGTAGCAAGGTTTACTTCCTCCTTGCCTTCTCTACTCTGGTCTGCCTTGGGCCCTAGCTGAGTAACCAGCAGTAGGGGTTGCGTTATTCCGACGTCAACTTCCATCTCTAGTTCGGTTATCTCAGTTAGGTCGACCGGACAGATGTGATGACTCCCTGGCGTGAATTCTGCGACGAAATCTGCCAATGCTTGTGCTTTTATTGCGGTCCTAGGTTGGAACTTGATGTCGTATTGTCCTAACTCTACTGCCCACTTCAGAATTCGTCCAGAGAAGTTTGCTCTTTCAAATAAAGCCTTTAATGGGAAGGCTGTGAGAACAACTATGGTGTGGGCGTGGAAGTAATGTGACAACTTCCTTGAGGCCATCATCAAGGCCAATGCCAGTTTCTCCAGTGGCAAGTACCTTGTTTCGGCGCCCAGTAATGTCTTGCTGACATAGTAGATTGGAAGATGTTGGATTCCTTCTGCGCGGACCAATACTGTGCTAATTGCATGCTGCGAGACCACCAGGTATAAGAAGAGTTCTTCTCCAAGTACTGGAGTGACAAGTAGTAGTGGAGAAGACATGTATTCCTTCAAACTCTCCAGAGCTCGGTCGCATTCTTCGTCCCACTCAAACTTAGCTTTTAATGACTGAAAGAATGGACGCAATCTGTCTGAAGACCGGCTGATGAATCGGTTAAGTGCTGCTGCCATGCCGGTGAGATGCTGTACTTCTTTCACTGAGTTAGGCCTTTCTAACTCCTGAATTGCTTTGATTTGGGAGGGGTCTGCCTCGATACCCTGGTTGGTCACCAGGAAGCCCAGAAACTTGCCAGACCCTACACCGAATGCGCACTTAGAAGCGTTAAGGCGCAGCTTGTGCTTCTTTAGGATCTGGAACATCTCATCTAGGTCCTTTAGATGGTCATCCGCATCCTTACTTTTGACCACCATGTCGTCGATGTAAGCCTCCATTGTTCTGCCTAACAATGGCTCGAACATCTTTGTGACCATTCTCTGGAATGTTGCCCCTGCATTTTTTAGGCCAAAGGGCATGACCTTGTAGCAGTATAGTCCTCTTGGAGTGGTGAAGGGTGTTAGTTCCTGATCCGGTTCGTGCATGGCTGTCTGATGGTAGCCTCTGTATGCGTCAAGGAAGCTAAGCCTGCTGTGCCCAGCTGTTAGGTCCACCAATTGATCTATCCTTGGTAGGGGGAAGCTGTCCTTCGGGCATGCTTTGTTGACCGTCTTGTAATCGACGCAGACGCGCCACTTGCCATTCTTCTTTGGTACCATGACTGTGTTGGAGATCCATTTGGGGTAATGTACCTCTCTGATTGCTCCTGCCTCCAGCAGGTTACCCACTTCTTCAGCCACTATCTCTGCGTGGTGGATTGCCGATCTGCGGGTACGCTGGATGATTGGCCTGGCAGAAGGGTGGACATTGAGTTAGTGGCAAATGAAGTTGGGATCAATGCCTGGCATGTCGTATGGGGTCCAGGCGAACACTTCGATGTTGGAGGTCAGGAATTCCAAGACTTCCAATCTCTCAGTGCTGGACAACGACAAACCAAGTAAGAAGAACTTATCTGGGTTCTTTTCATCTATCCTGACTTCCACCAAGTCCTCCACTGCTTTCTGACTTGCCGCTTTGCCAACATCCGCGAATAGTTCATTACTCTCTGGTTCTTCCACCGAATGAACATATCCTTTGGCAGCACGGCTGCCGTTCACTGTCACAAAGCACTGTTTCGACATGATCTGATCCCCATAAACCTCTTCTATTACTCCGGTGTCGTTGGGGAACCTCATCACTTGGTGGTAGGAGGATGCCACCGAGCGCATGGCATGCAGCCATGTTCTGCCTAAGATGATGTTGTAGGTGAAGGGGACCTTCAGCACCCAGAACTCCACTTGCTTCGTCACACTTCCTGCCTTGACTGGAAGGATGATTTTGCCGACTGGCCACTCCAACATAGAATTGAATCCAATCAAAGGGGATACGGCAGGGGCTAAGTCCTTGTCTTGAAGCTTCAGTTGCTTGAAGGTTTCATAGTACATGATTTCACATGAACTACCTTGGTCGATCAAAATCCGCTTGACGTCAAAATCCTTGACTCGGAGAGTGACGACCAAGGCATCGTTGTGAGGGCAATAAATCCTCGCCAAGTCTTTATCCGAAAAGACATGACATTTGTGGCCTCTGTCTTCCCCTTCTTAACAACCGGTTGGGCACTTAGCACCTCCCTTAAGTGCTTAGCCTTTTTGATTGAACCTCTGAGCTCGCATACACGCTCGGGCTCAAAGACTCCATGTATCACGTTGATGACGCCTTGGGGCGGGGCGTCGATCGGCATCCCATTGGGGTTGTTGTGGTCCTGGGGGGCTGGCTGCGCCCCTCCCTCTATGTATTTGTCCAGGTGGCCTGCTGCCACCAATTCTTCCAGATGCTGCCTCAACGGCGTGCAATTCTCAGTGCGGTGCCCCTTTTCTTTGTGGAAGGTGCATCTGGATCTGTCATCATAGTCCTTTTGGGCCTCGCCTAGCTTGGCTGGCCACTTGACGAAAGGCTTGTCTCGAATCTCACTAAGGCCAAGTTTGGGAAGTTTAGGATAAGTACACTTTTTGACTTTTCTTGTATTATGTGTAGAAAAAGTAGAGAGAAGATGTTGATTGATGTGACCCAAAAAAGATAAAAAGATGAAATAAGTGCACTTATATTGGGATGCCAAACTTGGCCTAAGTATACGGTAGATCGGTTTCTTGAAAACCGTGGTTATGGCAGTGCGGACTCTCAACCATCTCTTGTCCTGGTCCTTGCCGTTGTCCCGCCTGCCTCGTCCGTTTCGGTTTTGGCGATCTACCGTATTGACCTTTGCTGAGGTCTTTTTCTCTGGGGCTGGGGTCGCGCCAGATTTTTCTTTGGCACGAGCGCCATCCTCTTCTACCCTGATGTGCTGATGCACTCTCTCCATCAGGGCCTCCATGGTAAGGGGTGGCGTCATGGTGATAGAGTCCCTCAGTCTGTTCCCGACTGGAAGGCCTCTTTTGTATTGCGCAATGGCGAGGTTAGTTGGGCAGTCCCCAATTTGGTTGAATGTCTCCCAGTAGCGACTATTGTATGACCTCAGGGTCTCCTTGTCGCCCATGTCGATGGAGAGTAACTGGTCGATCTCCACCGGGGTTTTTGTGTTTGTTCTGAACCGCGTTACAAACGCCTCTGCCAACTGCGCCCAGGAGGCTATGCTGCCCTCTGGAAGCTTCTCAAACCAAGTCAAGCCTAGGTCGCCAAGGCTTGAAGGGAATAAGATACACATCAAGGCCTCGTTCCGCCGGTATACAGCCATAACCTGACGAAAGTGGCGAAAGTGTGAGTAGGGGTCCGTCTTCCCCTCATACGTTGTGAATTTGGGTTGTAGGAAGCCTGACGGAAGGGGCGCGTTCTCTATTGCTGGAACGAATGGTGAGGTCTGCAGCCTCGCCAATGCCTTGTCCGTTGGTTCGTATGCCGGGCGCGGCATTGGCATTCCAACCTCGACGCTTCCATGCGTCCGAGGAGCCAACCGCTGCAAGGCAGGAACCCTGTGTGGATCGCGCGCTCTGGCGTCCTCCTTCCATCGTGCCTTCTTTTCTAGCATGGATCGTAGGTCGGACGATCTGGGTAATTCCGTCTGTCTGGACCTCGTCTGGTGCGTATGTGAGGGCCAATAGGTGCTTCCCTCAGTGTATGACCTCTCAGACCTCGTCCTCTCAGACCTGGAGTGACGAGTCCTGGAAGATACGGATCGCATGTCGCCTGTCCTGAGGCTTCTGTTCTCTGGTTGAGAGGGTGTAGAATTCCTACTACGACCCTCTGAGTGGCGAGGGGGCGTCTTGTTGTTGCGCCCCTCTCTTGTCGCCACCTTTTTACCCTTCATCTAGCGCTTTAAGGATTCCATGTCCGCCGTCATCTGCCGTATTAATTCGTCTTGTTCTCCGACGCGATCCTCCAGAATTTGAGGATCAACCCTGCGCCTTTGTCTTTCTGGGCTTTGCGAACGAGAGGGATGAGGGCTGTTATTCCTCCTTCTACCCCTGGCATCCCTCCTGGGGGTTTGTCGTTGCTCCAGGTTCGCCATGGGAGTGACCACTGGTAGGCCTTCGCGCCTTGCACCCCCATCTGGAGTCAGTCCGTCGACGGCGGATTGAGGTAGTTCTTCATTGTTTGCCATTGAGGTTCAAGAGAGAGCTTGATCAAGAGGTTGTTCTTGTCTGAATTCCCACAGACAGCGACAATTGTACGGGAAAGAAATATACCTTCTCGTATAATCCTGTTGATCAAGTCTGCGTTCCTCTGTACGTCGTCGCTTAATCACCTGAAAACACAAATGTGAGCTAGCCGGCGGGTGGGTGCCAGAAACCTCTCCAATGCCTAAGTCAGAAAGATTATCAAATAGGCAAAAGCTCCGTGTATTCAGGAAGTCAAAATTGCATTACCCCTTCACAGGTGATATTGGTAAGCTTATATAGGTTTCGCGTGGCACAATCCTGGTAGGACTCTAACTCCTCCACGCAGAGTCCTCTTAGGATTCACACTCCTGGAAGATAATGCTTATCCTCCAACACCCTCCCTCACTGCTTAAACCAAGTGAGATGGTTTTCCTTATGGCCGAACTACTTCAAGACCGAAATAACATTGCCCTGCCAGACTAACAAATCTAGACCGATCTAACTGTTACCTCGGTCTTCCACTCCTTTCTTCTACCTCGGCTTCACAAGCACGACCGAGCTATCCATAGAAGAACTAAGCCGAGCTAACCTTCAAGCAAGCCTTAGAACGAAATACACACCTCGGTTCCGCACAGCGCGACCGAGCTACACCTCCTATGACGGAGACCGAACTAATCATACTTACTTCATCCGGCGACAAAACCTTACTCTGGACCGGTCTACCATTTGTCCGCAGCCCGGCTTCTAAGCCTCTTTACTTCGGTCCATAGAACAGCCCATAACCCCAGCTCGGCCCAATTTACAAATATAAATTACCCTCTCATCTTTTATCCTTTAAATACACCATTTTTTCCCCCTTTTTTACTTCCAACCATTTTTTGTTTTTATATTTCATATTTTTTATATCATTTCTCTTCGTCTACTCTCTACTAACTATTACTTGGTTTTTTCTTATAACTATTTTTTATTGGAAAAATATTATTTACCCTAAAATGGCATGATAATGTCATTTGTATGATAAAAAACATGTCAATGGGCTAATTATTAGGAAGTGATAGATCAAAATCCAATCAAATCATTATTAAATAAATTTTTGTATTGATTTTATGTTTGCATATCACTATTGTTTTTTTAATTTTTTTTTAACTTTTAATATTTTGTGACATCATGATATGTATTAATTAACAATTGGTGTAGAGTATTACTTCAAAAGCACCTAATAGTTTTTCTTTGCCTAGCCTAAAGAAGTTCCGGATATAATTACAACACTATTAAAAAAAATATTTTAATCTATTTTTTAAAATTATTAAAGGTATTGTTTGTTTTTAAAGGTGGTGTTTGGGAAGTTTGTGTGTTGGGTTTTTATTTTTATTTTTTTCACTACAAGACAAATTTTTTGCAAAACTAAAAAAAAATAAATCCAAACAAAATATTACATCCAACCCTATAATCATTTCACTTTTTCTCTCACAAACATCACATCTAACTACAAAAAAATCTAATTATTTTCCCAAACACCAAAAAAAATTTCTCCAATAAAATCCTACGACTAAAAAAACCTACATAAAAATCCACTTCTCCAACACCCACTATGTGTATCGCCTCTCTTTATTGCAAGTTTATTTGTTTTTAAAAACAAAAATCATATGTACTTTAAAATTTGAATATTTTTATATAGGATGTTACAAAAAGAAATTTTAGAATTTTAAATATAGTTATTCAAAATCATGTCCTTTCAATCCGAATCAATAAAATTGATCATGGTCTGACTCGCATGGCAGGGCGTGGAGTTGGGTCCTTTGTTTGGGCTAGAAATGTCCCACCTGCTCTTATGTCTCTGATGCTTGATGAAGCTTTGTAGTTTGGATTGAAGCTTAGACATTCTAAAATATATATAGAGCTATACTTATAACTAATTTTAATCTATCTATTACCTATCTATATTTATATCTACACTATTATAGAAGTAAAATTGTTGTTAAGCCTTTGATCTCTAAAATTCAAACTCCAATTTCATAATTTTTTAAATTTATAAACTATATAAATAACGTGGCATGTTATCATTGCTTGTTCAACTTTAAAATTTTAATTGATTCCTTAATTACTATGAAACTTTTAAATTTATTAATTTATAAACTATAAATAGTATCTATTATCAATACTATATATATCTATAATTTTAAATTTATTTTTTATAGAAAGTAAAAAAGAAAAAAAAAAAAGCCATTCCATACTTGACATTAAATTTAAAAATCTTTTAAAAAATCCAAATATAATTTTAGTCAAAAAAATTTCCAATTATAACTTTAATCTAAAATTTGAAGCGAAAATTGTTGAAAAGTCTAATTTAAGGAGGGTATAATGTATTAGGTCTAATGAATATTTTTTGTTGGTGAGAGGTTTACCATTTGTGAAATAGTTTAGTAAGAAATCCTTTTATTGTTTTGAAAGACATTTTATTTCTAATTTACCCCTTAGTTTATCTATTGAATTTTTTAAACTATCTGTTTATTTTTTTTTTGACAATCTATTCAAATATTTTTTTATCTATTTAATTTTTTAACTATTTGTTCAATTTTTTCATCTTATTTGTTCAAATATCTGTTCAAATTTTATTATCTGTTCAATTTTTTTCTTGAATTTTATTTGTTCAATATATTTTTTTTATTTGTTGAAATACCAAGCCAAACCAAATCATATCTGTTCAAATCCACAAACCCACTATTTTTTGAAATCCACAAACCTACTAGCTACTCAATATGAGCCTTTACCAGATCTGAGCTCAAATCTTAAATATATATAGACACAAACATACTCTATCTGTCTCTCTCTCTCTCTCTCTCTCTCCGCATTTCTATGATTTGTTTAAATTCAACATAAATTTGTTCAAATTCATACACAAATCTGTTCAAATTCACACATAAATATTATCTATTTGTTCTATCTGTTCATCAACAACAACAACAACAATCATCAACATCAACAACTACAAAAAAAAGAAAAGAAAAAAGAAGATCTGAAATAGATCTATCATAGATCCACAATATCAGATCTCTTCGTACAAATCGGTCAACATCATGTGAAGTTCGATGATCTGCAAAAGAAAAGTTTGGTTAGGATAACCAATATTTCAATAGAGAATTTGCATTTACGCATACATAGAGAGAGAAAGAGAAAGAGAAAGAGAAAGAGAGACCTTGAGGTTAGTGAGAGTGGCAGAATAAGTATATCGGGGAGAGTAAAAAAGCATTTGAGCATCCTTGGTCGTCAATGACTTTCCTATTTCCAACATTTCTTCTCGTCTTTAGATCTCTTTATCTCGTTCTTCGTCGTCAAAATTCTAGAATCTGTTGCCGAGTTCGCAAATCTCGAAGAAGACAATGGCAGCGAAGCGAAGAGTGATGGAAGCGAAACAATGACAATGACCTAGATAAGTGGTAAGTCAGCGACAATTGAGGTGATGAGAAGAAAGAGCAAGAGGGTTTGGATTACTAGATCTGGAGATGAAAGAGAAGAGAGAGAAGAAACGGGGCATGCAATGTATATATCCATATGGGTATTTTGTCTGAGCATGCCTTTATAGACAAAGTATTTTAGAAGGTAAATTTTTAGCCAAACAAAATTTAAATTTAAATTTATGGATCGAGTGCCCAAATTTAAGCATATTTACGTTATAATATTAATCAAAATTTATTTATTTAAGGGCAAATTACCAGCACCCCTCTCGAGATTTGACTAAAATATAGATTTCCCCTTGAGGTTTGAGAAATTACATCCCGCCCCCTGAGATTTATATTTGCATAATAAATTGCCCCATTGAGATTTATATTTGCATAAGAAATTGCCCTCTAATTTGTTATGCAAATATAACCCTCAGTGGACAATTTGTAATTTCCCAAACCTTGAGGGGGGTGTTGGTAATTTGCCCTTTATTTATTTATTTATTTATTTTGAAAATTAAAATATACACGTGACACAAAATACATCTAGCCATATCTAACTTAAAATAAAAACTCTATATAGAATTTCAAAACAATAATTTTAGGCTCCATTTGGTTTAGTTTTTTAAGAGTTTTGTAATTTTTTGAAAAGAGTTTTAAAATGATTTTATAGAGACATTACAAAGACTAATAGGTCTAAATTGTTTCACACTCTCAGGGTTATCAATTTTTGGGATCAAAGCAATAAGAGTTCTATTTACATCTTTGGGAATGTGGTTATAAAGAAAATACTTTTTAACAAAATCACACACAGAAGCACCAACAATGGCCCAATAAGTATGGGAAAACACAACCTACACTACAAGAATTAACACTTTTGGCAACCAAAAAATTGGTCGCTAAAAGGCCATTTTTAGTCGGCAAAAGTAATCCGCGACCAATTTTTTTGGTCGCTACTTTGGTCGCCAATTGAGAGTCGGCAAAAGTAATTCACGACCAAAATTTTGGTTGGTCGGGAAAAGTTGGATTTGCCGACTAAATTTTTAGTCGCTAAATATATCATTACTGTGACTAATCCATTTTGTCGCTAAAACATTTTGGTCGCGAAAAGTCACATTTTGCCGACCAAATATCTTAGTCGCCAATTGTCACATTCCATGACCAACAAATTTGGTCGCCAATTATCACATTCAACGACCAAAAAGTTTGGTCGCCAATTGTGACATTCTGCGACCTCTTAGTTTGGTCGCCAATTGTCACATTCTATGACCAAAATAATTAGTCGCCAATTGTCACAGTCCACGACCAAACATGTTTGTCGCCAAAAAAAATGTTTGTGTAACTAAAACTTTAGTCGGCAATAGACCTATTCGCGACCAAATCCTTTGGTTGCCAAAATTAATAATTTTAACGACTAATTATTTAGTCGCCAAATGTGCTTGGTCATACACCGACTACTTTATTTAGTCGGCAAAAGTATAACTTATCTTTCCCGACTAATCAATTGGTCGCCAAAACTATAAAAACAAAACCAAATTTTGGTCGCCAATATCCAACAAAATAAACCTGTAATTTATAATAATCTATCCAATTTATTCAATATAATCTGTAATTTGTAAAAATCATTCAAACCAACAAATAAATTGAATCATCAACATTCAACAAAATACATATATCAATCATTTCTAAACCTGTTTAATTAAAGTCAGCAATTATTATAAGTTTACATCCACAAATAATTCCAAACTACATATTTCATCTAGCATAAAAATTTAAAACATAACAAGTACTTGTTATTATGTTTTAAATTTTTATCCATGTACATCAACCCAAAAATATAACTAGTAGTCTACCAAATATTTTCTATACACACCCATCCAAAAATATAACTAGTAGTGTATCCAAAAATATAACTACTAGTCTACCCTAATATTTTCCATATACATCTATACGAAAATATATAATCATTCCAAAAATGCAAAAAGTGCCAATTTGTCCTGTACAATTTAGCTTTGTGCACGAGTTCATCCATCTGTACCAAAGAAAAAGAGAAATAATGTCAGGTAAAATTGGACAAATAATGAAAAATGTCCATGAAAAGCAAAGGTCACATTAGCAAATTAAATGACTATCATTATCAAATTGTAAATAAAACAATAGCATTCTTATGTCTATAGCTCCAATCTTCCTATCATTAAATGACTATCATTATCATATTGTCAATAACTCCTATCTTTCTTAATGAACCTTTCATGTGATGCTGTGATGAAACGAGTGTTACACTGCTGCCATAGTTCATGAGTACTCTCTTATTTATCCCAAGCTCAAACTTAAATAAACAAAAACTGAAGAAAAATGCATCTAGAAATAATAAAAACAGTGACCCCATAATCAAAACACAACAAAGAGTGAAGAGTTTTAGAAAAGAACAAATCATACATGACAATACTAATACTTCTTGACTTTCATAAAATAGGAAAATAATACAGAAACTGTGAGTTAGCTAACAACTTATTTCTAGGTAATTATGATGGGCAAAGGTCAACTTTCTACTGATTATCTGACTTTTCTGCATAAAATCTATTTAAATTATGCAGAAATCACATTTACATGATAATAATTTAAGAAAGAGAGCATGCAATTAACAGGACAGAGACACATTTTCTTTGATGTGCATGTTCAATACTTCATTAATGGCATCACAGGACAGAGACACATTTCAGTAGATCTATTGCGTAGTCAATAGCTTAAACATGCAATTAACAAATGATCTTCCTTGAAGAAAATTAACCTCATCAAATTTCTTTTCCCCTCACCTCTTAAAGTTTGAATGGTATCTTACTACAATACAAAAGAGGTACCAGGAACCATATATACAAACATCTCTCTGTTTGTTTCTCCAATATCTGCTTAATTGTGTCACATCACTCTCTTTTTCATCTAATTTGTCCTTTGTTCTCATCATCTAATAAAATGCATGATAACTCTTTTCTCCTCACCAGGCAGACAGGTCGGATTTCAATATTTGATCTTTCACAACAATGAGACAAATATTTAATTTCAATGAAACCAATTGAATGTGTTTAGGACATCTAACATGCATACCAATTGACGTTTCTACAATCAACAACAAAATTTTCCCAAAAAGAACACAAAAACAAGCTCCATCCTTGTTAGCTTTTCCCACATGATAATATTTCATAAGGTCAGGAGCCTTTGCAAAGTTTGATCAATTCAAAAACTCTTTGGCCAGCCTAACCAAGAGCGGCTTGTGAATATCTGAACATTTTTGGTCCACACAAAGATCTAGAACTGAGTTTGCTTATGGCCATACAAACATTAATTTGCAAGGAATGCTAAAACTTGGAAATTTGAAAAGATCTCTACTAGAACCATACGTGACAGTTTCAACAGATCTATCAAATTCAATTTGTTGATTACTGAAGAGATGAATTCCCTTAGCTTTTTCATATGCAAGCAACAAATTACTTACAAGATAACGAGTTAGGATGAATAAACGATTAGCTATTCATGGAAAAGGATTAAGCTTTAAATGATGGAGACATGGAAGAGGGAACGTATTTGTTTATAGAATTAACAATGATGAGAAGGAAGAGACAGATGATTGTGGCAAGTGGTGGTGGTGGTGGTGGTGATATCATGATCTAATGAACTAAGCCATCGAAGGTAATGATTCAACAAAAATATCACCCTTCTCAAAAAGTGGATGGATGTTAAGTAACTAATATTCACTAGAAATGTCATCTTTGTTCTATTAATTTAAAAGCCAATCTAATTGGCCAATAGACAATTCCTCAGTAATTCATAGAATGTCTACAATAATTTGAAGAACCAAAAAAGTGGACCAATTTATTTTATCAACAGCAACTCATATTCTATAGGCTTTCTATTCTATGAAACGCATGACGAAAGAATCGTAATAACTTTAAGTTACAAGCGATTGAGTTTGTTGTTTGTACTCTAAATCAAGTATATTTGGGTTTCAAATTACTCAAGTTGCCACCTTGTTACACAGCAACATGCAGACCACCAAAGGAAAAGCAAGAAGAAAAAAAAGATAGGAGCACACACTGAAGCCAGACAGATCATACAGGCCACCAGTTTACTCAAAAAAACAAGCATCCAGACAGATCAGGATGATTGACAGATCAAAAAAAAGCCAGACAGATCTGGAGCACACACTGAAAGGGAGACAGATCATGCAGACCACCAAAGGAAAAGAAAGAATAAAAAAGAAGAAATAGCGAGGGGCAGAGCCACACTGTTGCCACAGTGTTACACAACAACAGAGCACAATGACTCAATCTGTTGCTGATGAAGACATAGCATACACAGCTCCAAGGTAATGAGTTTCCATCAGCAGCCAACTTACAGATATAGTAGCAAGCACAGCAGACCCCAAAAACAAGCATTGAACTTCACCTAACAAGTATTGTCAATCAAACATACAGTACACCTAACCAACATCTAATGTAGACCACCAGAAAGTATAACAGATCAGTCCACCTTCATGACTAATGCAATACTTCACCATGCAGACCACCAAAGGAAGAGAAAAGAAAGAAAAAGAAGAAATAGAGAGGAGCTAATTCAGAGCAGTTTTGGACCCCAAGCGCCCCGGTTTTACCTACTTTGTCACACTTTTATGTCCTACATAACTAATCATGCGTCCTATCAAAGCATCGCTTGCTTTCACAAGTTTGTTTGATCTAGGCCGAGCTGAACGCTACGATCTCGGGTTATTTCCAGGCTGTTTCCAACTTTTTGCCCCAACCGGCTCGTTTTTGCCTTTTTTTTATCACATTATGGTTTCCATGGAATAGTAAAAAATGACTCGTTTAACTATTCATCCTTGGATTAGTGGAACATTACAATGTTTGAAGTTTCTTTTCTAGTCAACATAAACTAAACTGTAAATTCCATCTTTTAAATTTTGAACTAAAATTAGTTTAAAGACAACCATTTCTCTAAGATATTTTCATCAAACGTTTATTTGCCTTTACTTTGAACATAAATATAATCAAATATGGTTTAACACACTTACCAATTACCATGACTATCTATTGTCGAGAATTTGGTGGATTGTGATTTTTCAAAACTTGCGCCAACATGCTCTGAAGTCCAAAAAGCTGCCGCTGCATCTCCTCACGTTGTCTTGTATTCTTTGCCTCTTTCATTTGTTGCTCCTCTTCTTTTTTTTTGTTGCTCCTCACAGTTGCTCTGCTGTTCTGCACGCAGTATCTCCAACTCGGATGTAAGCCGTTTCAATTGCTCGTCACGTGCTTGTGATGCAGTAGAGAACCCAGAATCACAAGAAGAAGGCTTTGGTCCAACCCCAAATCCTCTCAAGTATCCCTTCTTCTTACCAAGAACCACTCTTGATATATCCTCTTGCCTCATCGGCGTTCCAGCCTCGATAGACTCATCCCGCACCCTTGTCATTTGCTCCTATAATTGTAAAATATAAATATTGTTAGTATAAGACAAACACAAAAGTTGCATGTATAAGTGTCCAAATGATTGGAATACTTGCATGTAAATCACTGCATATAGGATCAATCCACTGTTTTGTCTTCTTGTTTTGATGAGTGTCCTTGTAGAAATTACAAAGATCTGGCAACAATCCACCATTTTCCTTCACCTGTGATATGCCAAACACCAAAAAGAACACTCCTTCATTAATATGGTAACATATTAAATAAGTGTGGATAAAGTTAATAAAATCAACGAAATACATCTCACCGCAATACTCATCACTGCCGGAAAAGATCGCGACCCACTAGTGTGATTGTAGGGTAGCTTGCTCCTATTATTTTTGCCAGCGTCGTAGCGACACTACAAAAATCCACGTTGTACGGGTTTATTACATATATAGTTAAAGTACTAAGTCATTTTTTTGGGGTCATGGTCAGATACAAAAATCCACATTGTATGGGTTTGTGACATATATAGTTAAACAATGATAACAATACTAAGAAGCCTTGTGAAGGTGGTCAAATACTTTGCATTTATAGGTAGATAATTTGATCCTTCATTCTATATGATTTCACAGAGCTTGTTAATAATACATTATTATTATATAACTAAATCATAACATACCTTGTTTGCAGGATCTAACCATACTTCGTCAATCAAATACTTCCAATCATCTAATCTGATTCCTTTGAATGGATGAGCATAGGGATTAGTTCCCGCATCCACAAGCTTCTCCCATTTCTTTTTCATTCTGCACTTCCAATCTTTATGTAACACGTTACACTTCTTTTCCACAACTTGCCGGGATAGTGCATTGTCCTCATAATTATCCCCTATTTCAAATTTATCCTATAATCAATGCAAACCAAATAAGAAACTTGCAATTATGTAATGTGAATGCTGAAAATATGTAGGTACAGTGATATTTAATTACAGCGAGGTGCAAAATTTAATGCAAAAGAACATCACTTCATAAAAGAAAGAACACATTTAATAAATTAGGTATGTAAAAAGGACTTGAAACTGTTACTAATTTAGAAGCCTGAAAAAAGAGTATTTTTGGTCAATAACTGTGAACTTTTTTTTACTTTTTTTTTTTTTTTTTTTTTTTGAGTGCATGAGTTTTGATGGACTATGAACTTGACCATGAAGACAAGAAAAGTAAACATGAAGACCCCGTAAGTAATAGAAATCTCAAATTTCATAATATTTCCTGAAAAATCCGATAACGTAAAGAAAAAATTGCAAGACAAGTAATTTATCTATGAATGATAGTCACAACATGGTAAACAAAGAACACAATACATGTGTAAAAAATCTATAAAAAAAATTAAATTAAAATTTAAAAAAAAAAAAGGATACTAAATATGCATGCTGAATGGATAGCAGAGAGAGAGTGGTTGAGAGATGACTATCAGCTTCACTTACTTGCCTACAAAATTAACATACTAAATATGCACTAGTTCAATTTGATGACAGGAAAAGAATATAAAAAATAAATAAATAAATAAATAAAAGAAGAAGAAGAAGAGGAAGAAAGAAGAAAATGCATTAGTTAAGTAGCTTTGCATACACTATGCATTTAATCATACATGTATATATGCACATAGGTACACATAATATATGCTCGGTATATTGTTTTCTCTTGATATGTTGTTCATGTTATAACAGGCTGGAAGACATTCTTGATCATAATTTTCTCAAACATGAATGTTTAATTTTCTTCCTTTTGGGTTTTTTTATAAGAAACCCTAACAATCATGTCTCTTCCAAGCCACATGATCAATATTAAAATCTAGTTTTCTTTTCACTATATATTAATCATTTACTTTTGTATTGATTTTGTATTTTTATGTTCATTGAAATTGACATGTTTACCTCCTAATTAGGTATATGCGGTCAATCTGGAAGGGACTAGTAGTCTCTGATTGGTTGGACGACTTTATTTTAACTTTAATTTTTGTAAGTACTATTAAACAATCATCAAAATAAAAAGTGTTAATATCTTACAATATTAAAACTACTAGTTTGTTTGGTTTTTGAGAAAATAGATGGATAAACTCTAGCCATTCGTATGGTGGAAAGATTATTGGTTGATTCACTAATGCTTTCTTGGCACAAATAGGAAATTTGCACGAGAAAAGTTAATAATATTTATTAAAATATTAAATACTAAAAGTATTGTTGTGATTCATTTTAAGGCTTTTGTTGGATAGAGTATAATTTATAATTTTAGAACTATTGTGCTGATTCGATACTCAATCATCGATTAAAGAGCACAGATAACATGAAGAAGATATGTGAGTTCATATTTTGAAAAACTAATGTACTAATATTTGTGTTTAGGGGCGGGCTGGCGGACTAATTGGGTTGTACTACCTTACCCATGTCCTATATCATATTAGGGGTAGCAAGTCTGCAAACCTAGAAAAAATTACTCAACAATTTGCAATCAATGGTCTAAATTGATTCATGGTTTGTGGCCCACAAGAAACTTCAATGTCCTCCATTGATTTAATATTCTGCCCAATTTTATAGTCCAGAATCTAAATCTCGTACTTGTCTTTTTTTTTTTTGATCAGCAAAAGAAATTTTTATTGATGAAAATATACAAAGTATAATAAAGTACATCAATAAAGAGGAGCTTGGAGCTAGCTAAAGCTCCAAGCTCCAGTTGGTGAGAGACCAACAAACAAAACAAAAACAAGAAAAGCAACCAACAAAACAACCAGTAGATGCAGCCACTGATGAGCTTAGCAAAAACAACATTAACAGCTTCCTCTAGATCAGCAAGCTACCCACAGATTAGATCGGCAACTATCAGATTAGTTCAGCTTCTTAGCCACTAATAGCAGACTACCAACAGATTAGTTCAACAATCACACCCTCTTAATAGGTAAAACTAATAGTTCAACAATCACTCCTATCGGTGCTACCGGAACCATTTTTCTCATGACAACCAAATATCCAAAATCAATTACGCCCAGAACCCACTTCAATCATTTGCAAGTGTAATTGGCAATCAGCCAACACCATGTTCATCATGTCACAGAGACATGATTTGCATATGAATCAATTGATTTTCAAGTAAACACACCACCATCATATGGGTAGGCTTATTGACATACATGGATTGCATAGTCCATGGTTTGAGGCTAATCCCTGGGCACATGAGCACATAAGGTTCAGTGCCGCTGTAGTTACCGAGATAAAATCCCTAAGGTGGACCCCGAAAGGGGGGATTTGTACCTCATAACTATTTTAACCATAGGACTTAATTATGGTGAGCAATGAAAGCAATGTAGCTTAGCCTTAGTGATTGTAACAATTAGTATCATAAAATACTTCTTCAAATACCAAAAAATTTGTGACTTGGTGCTTTCAGGCCAATTCTTGATAGTTTCCTAATTGATTCTTAGTGTATCTAATATTTTCCAAATGAGCACAGTGATTCTCCGGAAAATGAAATACATCTTACAAACAAACTCATGCACAAGGCGGCAAATTTGTGCAAGTTTTTCCATTGATCTGCTGAGAGCATGCACCAACATAATTTAAAGCCATCTTCTAGTAGGCTCCCATGGGATAAGCAATATGATTTTGTGCAAAACCACTACAAGAAGGTGATATTAGAACACAAGTCACCTGGATGTCTATCTTGTGTGACCATAAAATATATGTAGCCAACAAATTTATAAAAATACACCCTGTACAGTTGCTTTGGGCCTAATAGTAATATCATTTTCAAATGTGTATCTTTTGTGCTCTTGGTCGCACTCTTGCATTCACTCATACAATTTATTATTTATTTTTTGGGGTATGTTGGAGGTGAATGGGGGAGGGGGAATCTTTCCAATGGCAATACTTGAACCCTCCTTGACCCTAGTGAGTTGCAAAGGCTCTAGCCAACTAAATACAGTTTACTTATTTAAATGTACATATGACACATATAACCCACATTCCAAGTATGGAAAAACACAACCAACACATTCAACTAATCAAATGATAAGAATTAGATCTAACTTTTTCTTCTCTTTCTTTCATCATGTTATAAAAAGCCCTTTAAAAGAGCAGTCATTGTGGATCAGGGCCTCAATCATTCTGCACAAAGTATAAAGTTTGCCCCCTTTCAAATGTTATTATCTATGGAGAAATAGCCATTTTATTGATCCAGTTTTCCAATTAAACCTTATGGTTAAATGCCTTATAACTCTATACTCACTATATGCCACTAATGCATAAAACAAACCAGTTCTATGCATAAAACAAACCAGTTCTATGCCTTATAACTCTACACCCTCTTAATAGCAGACTACGATTCCTAAGGTGGTACCATGATTACCATTATGAATCAGAGGGTCAGAATGGCAATCTAATAGGTAAAATTGTTGTGAAACGAGATATGCAGAGTTTTACCATGTATGACAAGCTTTCATAACCAACAAAGAAAGCAAATTCCCATCCTACATGCACATGAAAAGTGCACTTTTTCCATAATCCATACATACTATGAAATAAATTAAATCATACTCGGACAGCTTGTACAACAGCCCCTTTTGTCACAGGATCAGCAACAGCCCAACTTTTAACGCCTTGAATGGGGCACATCCTCCTAATCTAAATGCCAATCTCATTAGCTCCTGGGGTCGCTAGCACACCTTCGAATGCATTGAATGTCTCAGTGATTGGAATGTGGAGCTTGTTTCCATTATTGTTGGCAACTCCTTTTGCTGTTTCTTTTCCAACTGTTGGTCCCCGCACTCGCCTTGATGAAGATGCACCTACATGTTTGATAATGTTATTAGTGTATTTAGTAATGTAAAAATATAAACAATAGATAAATTAAAGGTAGATGAAACATATTTAATTACCTGCGCCACTTGTTTGACTTTGAGGAGATGGTGCATGCGTTTCAGACGGAGATGCTTCACAAATCTCAAATCCATGTGGTGCATTAGTTTGAGACGGAGATGGTGCAATAGTCTCAGATCCTGACAAGACGTTAATTTGAGACAAAGATGGTCCAATAGATTCAAATCCATCTACTGCAAGACCTTCAGGATAAGGTGTACATGTATCGGTCGAGGATGAGTGGGGTTCAAGTAATGCCCTCTTCGGTGGTGGTAAACGGCGCATATTCTTTGCAGAAGCCATTCTGTTACATTTTAACATAATCAAATGCAAAGTGCACAATGAGCACATGGATAAGCACAAATTTTTAATGTGAACACATACATATACGTCAACAATAATAATTAACAAATATATTAACTAAGAAATGAACAAATATATTAACTACAACACTGCCATGAATAAAAACCAGATGAGGCACTATAGCAGCCCTTCCAACCACCAAAATAGATCACCAAAATAGAAAAGGTAGAGAAGACAACCAGCCATTCAGGCAGAGAATCCAAAACAGAACAGAACTGCCATGAAATACTACAGCCCAGCAATCAGCAAAAACAGAATAGGCACTACAGTAGACAGCCAGCCCTTCAGGTTTCTACACTACAGCAAACAGACAGAATAGTCACTACAGCAGACACACAACACAGAACACACTCTAAATCAAATGCACCAGAACAGAACAACAACCAGAGCAGCAGTTCACAGGTTCAAACCCTCAGTGCATGATGCAGAATTTCACATTTTGCAAATTAAACACCAAATCATCAACTGAATAACAAAAGGAAGGACTATAGGCTGTGAACCACAATGCAATCCATGTTTTGATAAGATCACATAATTTATATAGTTAACAAAAAGTGTTGTAGCACAACAGCAACATATATAACAAAAAGTGTTGTAGTATGTCCTCAAACAGTAAGCATTAAATACATCAAGGTTCTATGTCATGATTTATATAGTTAAACAATGTAAAATCCGTCTTCTTCTTCTCATCATCATCCTCAATGAAGTCATCTTCCTCGGTATCACAAATGAAAGCATCAGCAACACCCTCGACTTGTGTTTGACTATGAGATTGTGAAACCATTGTATTTGGAATAATTTCACCTTCAATATCATCTCTACACAAAACCCCTTGATTGCCACGGCCTTCAACTTGCATACCGTTTCCGTCCACAATTGGTACAACCTCGGTGGTTTTATTTTGTTGGAACACACTATTTAGAGCATCATCTGGTAAACCATCCATCTCTGGCACATTCCATATTCCTCGATGGTGGAATCGTTTTACAACTTTCCAATTCCCACCTAATTTGGTATCATTAACGTAGAATACTTGTTCTACTTGAGCTGGGAATACAAAGGGGTCATGTTCATACCATCGACTTTTTACATCGACACTTGTGACATGTGTATCCGTGAGACAAGTCTTCTTACTACCGGTGTTATACCATTCACATTGGTACAAAACAACTCGATGTCTAAACAAATATGTCATTTCCCACACTTTCCTCAAGTAACCGTAGAAACGCATTGAATGACCCTCATGCTCCCCTTCTACAACCAGCCCACTATTTTGAGTTTTACGACGGTTATCACGGTCGATGGTATGAAATCGAACACCATTAGAAATGCATCCCGAATATGTGTTGACTATTGCACTAGGACCATTGGCCAACGACCACAATTCATCCGTTGCTTCCTGCGACCCTTGATTCCGCAACTGATTTATCTACATAAGCAATAAGTGTTATGTTACTTTGTTCAAGTTGGTTATAGCATAATGTGCTCACATGTTGGATAGATAGGTATGTCTTACACGTTCTTTGAACCACTTAGGAAATTCATCCCGTTCCTTCTCTGTGGTGTCACATGTACTTTCATTTTGCAAAATGTTCTTGTGTTCTCTAATTAATAAGAATAGTAGATAAGTAAGACATATGATTACGAATAATCAAACAATACGTGTTATGGCGAATTTAACTTTTTTGAGGCCTGAAAACATACTCTAGATATTGTTCCACGTCAAAGCTATTGTATAAGACAAACCACTGAGCCATCTCTTGTTCGTGGAGAGGCACATCTGGTGCCCTACTGATTAGAACAAATGAACGAACTTTTTGAGAAAAGATGGCTAACCCCAAGCCATGATCACCACCGTCATCATTCATTTCTTCTCGATTAAACACTATTTCAAATCCATCAAGATACATCGAGCAGAAAGTTGTACACTCTTTGGAAATGTATGCCTCCGCAATTGATCCTTCAGGATAAGCTTTATTGGCAACAAATCCTTTTAGCATTCCAAGTAGCCTACAAGAGAAATTTTTTTTACTATGTCCATACTACATTGACAATATATAGACTACCATTAAAGGTTGATGACAGTGATATGGTAAGAGCATAAATAATTACCGTTCAATTGGGTACATCCATCGATATTGCATTGGCTCTCTGAGTATTGCCTTGCGCGGCAAATGAACAACCAAGTGAACCATGACATCAAAGAAAGTTGGAGGAAAAATCTTCTCAAGCTTGCAAAGTACAAGTATGATTTGATCCTCTAGCTTCTGTAAATCTGTCACCTTCAACGTCTTTGAACACACTTGTTGGAAGAAATTTCCTAACTCAAACAAAGTCGTACCAATTTCATTGTTAAGATACCTACGCATCCCAATCGGAAGTAGTCAGTGTACAAGCACATGACAATCATGACTTTTGAGGCCAGAGATTTTGCCACTGTCAGTATTCACACAATTGGAGATGTTTGCTGCATAACCATCGGATACTTGATTGATTTCAAAAAAGCACCAAAGCCTTGTCTTTCTTTCGTGGATAATGTGTACACAGTTGGAGGCTTCACAAATGACCTATCACCACGACTCTGTAGGTGTAACTCCTTTCGAATTTTTAAATTTGCTAAATCAATCTGTGCTTTTTCTGTGTCCTTGTTCTTCCTATCCACATTTAATAATGTCCCCATCAAATTGTCACAAATGTTCTTCTCTATGTGCATGACATCAAGGTTGTGTCGAAGCTTAAGCGTCTTCCAGTAAGGCAATTCAAACATAATGCTTCTCTTTGCCCAATTCAACACTGGATTTTCGTCCCTTTGCCTTTTTCTATTGTTTGGATGTTTTCCAAATGGCTTGTATGTGTAGACACCCCATTTTTGACCGTCCATAAGACTTGGACGCGACTGATGGTTTACTTGGTGGAGAAAGGTGTGCAGGGGAAATGTGCAATTTCTTCGGCAAAGAAAGAGTCAAATCTCAACTTTATACCCCTGTTCTGGACCAAAACAATCTTGATCAAAAGATTTTAGTCTTAAAACCCTCTCTTTCAAAACGTTTTTGAAATAAAGTTCCTACAATGTTCTGACGCTCGCATTTTGTTAAAAGTTGCGCTTTTCGGTAAACCGAGCAAGGACAAAGTGGAAATGAATGAAAGAGAGATGAAATCTTTGAAAAATCTTTCAAAACACCTTACTTAGGGGTTTGAAGTTGAAAAAAAGAAGAGAAGAGGGAAGAAATCCAGTTGGGGGAGAAAATGGGCATGAACCGTTAAGAAACAGTCGAGCAGCCCTCGCCGAATCGGGCCCATTCATTTGCATACTTGGAATCAAGCTATGAGGCCACCACCGTTGGAAAGAAGACTTCCAGGGCTTCATTTTGCACTCAAGAATCTCCTAAAGCCAATTCCGGACGGGGGAGATATGGTTGATTGAAGTAGGGCATCACTCTAGTTGGACCGAATCTGCGCGGCTTCACCAAAACAGGCATAACTTTTTCCACAGGAGGAATTTTAATGCAAGGTTTACGCCATTGGAAAGATAACTTACGGAGCTTCAATTTGGACACTTGAACGGCCACCATTGGACTTCTCTAGCACTGGCTGGCCACCTTTCTTTTCGGCAGACCCATTTTTTGTCCTGAAAAGTAGCAGGCCGGCCAGAAAAGCCAGAAAAAGTAGCCGGCCGGCCAGAAAAAAGTAGCAGGCTGGCCACTTACCTGGTGAAATGACTTTTTTTTCCCTTTTTAGCTAGCCGGCCATAACCCCCTCCCCAAGTGTGTCCTAAAAGTGAATTTTGTTTTCCTCTAGGCCTTATGTTCGAGGGTTTGGCCTTTTGGTGGGAAACTTGAATTAGTTTTCCCCTCCTTTTTTCCCCCTCTTTTCCACCCTTTTTTGTCGATATAACCAGCACTCCCAGCTGGTTTTGAGGGGTTACAAAATTGCTTGAGAGCTCTCTTGCATACACTCTCCATTTCCCTCTCTTCCAAGACTCAAAACTTTAAGGTCCTTGCATCATTTACACTACACCACATAGCACCACCTCTCCAACCTCCATTCCAGCCACTTGTAGCTGTTTTCCAGAGCCAAGGAACACCACTTCTTGTGCCAAGAGGTTGCTAAAGTTGAGTCTTCAAAGGTAAGTCCTTCTCTCCTCTTTTTGGTCCTATTCTTGCTCAATACATTAGCCATACTTGATTGCATATTTGAGCTCCGACCCTGACTGAAAATAGAATTTTTTTGAGCTCTATTTCATGTTTGTTTAAGGGCCTCTCACTGTTTGAGGCTTCCTTTTTGCACTTGCTTCATTACCTCCCTTGTATGTCATTTTCTTGCATATTATTTTTGGCCTATGTATAAACTGTTTTGAGCTCTGTCATAAACTATAAAGTGGCTTATTTGGAGCCCTTCTTCAACATTATTGAAGGGCTCATCACTTTTTGAGGCTTCCATTTGCCACTTGCCTTTATATCCCTCTTTTGGCCTTATTTTTGCATGATTTGTTAGCCCTTTGTGATTATTTTTTTTGGCTTTGGTCAGAACTGTAAATGACCTTATTTTGACCCCCTCTTCATGTTTCATTAAGGGTCGTTTGTTTTTTGAAGCATCCTTTTTATACTTTGTGTTATAGCTCTTTTTGGCCTTATCTTACATATTATTTTGAGCATACTTGTACACTGTTTTGGGTCTGATCATAAACTGTAAAATGACATTTTTTGGGCCCCTCTTCAAAAATGTAGAAGGGCCCTTCTCTGTTTGGGACCAGTATCTGTTAGTTGCTTCATTATCCCTCTTTCGGGGCCATTTTTGCATGCTAGCTTAGCCCCATTTGTGTTCACTGTTTGGCCTTTCTTAAAACTGTAAATATGATTTTTTTTGGGCTTTCTTGATTCTGTCTTCACACTTCATGTTCAAATAATGCATGCATTGCATAGCCATAGGTCATTCCATGCGCCTAATTTCATGTTTCGGGATTCATTCCATGCATCGGGTGTCATTTTGCCATGTTTCGGGGTTGTTTTGCTTCACTTATTGCCTCTGAAATTTGCATGCTAGTATGCCATATTCCATGTTTTGCCATGTCTTGTTAGAGTGGCATTTGGTGCCTTAGGGTCGGTCCTCGGTTTGCGTGCATGCGTGCACGTATTTCGAGTTGCCTTATTTCCATCTAATGGCCTCTTATGTGAGTGTGGCTGAGGTCCACTCATGTTGGTGTAAGTCCATTATGCATTGTGTATGCCATTTCATTCCATAGCATTGTGTATGCTAGGTTGTATGTTAGCGTATTGTGTATGCCATGTTACCTCGTGCATCGTGTATGCCATTTCATAGCATTTTGCATGTTAGGTTGTATCTTAGTTGTATTTCATGCATGTCATGCATATTGCATTGTGTTCGGGATAGGAGTTAGCCTGATCACGGGAAACGAGGGGCGTTTCGTACTCCGAGTGACGGAACGTGTCTCCATTCCCCAGTCACCGACACTCCGGATCATCCATGATGGAGTTAGGTTTTGTTGTGTTTTCCTGTGCATTCATTTCATATTGAGTTGTGCATTTCAACTCCTCGGCCATCATGCATCGAGATGCGCGATTGGTGGCACGAGGATCGAGGCATGCATACATTTGTGAAAATACATTGCCATACCTATTTCTTGCTCTCTGTTGCAGCAAATCAAGAATCAGCAGCCTTTCGGGGCTTGGCGCGCTTTCCAAAAACAATTGCGAAACAGAGGCTAACTGGGGCATCGCCATGGATTTCCGCGTAAAGGCAACCCGAGCATGCACCATTCATCATCTGAAGAAGAGTCAAGGCAGTCCCTGGCTTGCATGCCAGTTTATTGTTTTTCTTAGTTAATTTGTTAAGTAATTAAGAATTTGTACATATTTGGACTGTACTATTCATTTGAGACTGTACTATTTATTTGGACCCTCTGTGCGAGGGCAATAATTGTAATAAGTGTGCGTGAGTGTGATGTATGTCTTCCAACCCCACGTCTTTCTTCCCTTTTATTTACCTGCTTATGATGGTTAGATTAGGGCATGTTTCAATTAGCATACAGTATGATAGCATGTTTGCATTCATTCATCTGTTTTGCATGCACCAGGCTCGGCGCATCATACTAATTGCATTTGTATTTCAATTCCAAATTGAATACTTGTTAGCTGTTGCATTCCATATGCCATGTTTAGAATAGCCGAGCCTGCTATAGTTGCATTTTTGCATGTGTTGCATTAGGCATTTCTGTATAGTTAGGATCATGCATGGATTTCTAATTAGTTTCTGTTTTGGCTTGGAGTACTCAGTGAGTTTTATGCTTTAGCATCCTTGCATGCGTGTGAGTGACTGCCATGAATAGCATGCTTACCATGAGGCTAACTGCTTATGTGATATAACTGCCCTGAATGCCTGTGGGTGAAGGTTGGGTTACTTGAATTGGAACAATGCATCGACTGTGTGTCTTAAGCCCACTAGATAGTGGCAAAACCATCTTTCTAAGCCCACCTGAGGGTGGCAAAATCTGCATTTTAAGCCTACCTGTGAGTAGCAAACCATCTTTCAAAAAACAAACATGAAATGTTTTGTTCCAATTCAGGCGACCCGGTCTGTACTTGTATGTTGTGCGCATAACGTAGTAAATCTAGGCTAATAACCGGAATAAGAGCATACAATGTTTTCAAAACTAGATATCATGGTTAGTAGAGGCCGATCTTTGATCGGGCGAGCGGGGGTGCTCACGAAGTGACCTTCCCCAATCGTACCCAAGTTCCCGAGCCGAGGCAACTTTGGTGATGACGGACACGTGGCCTTAGGCAAACGAGTCAGGGTTTCCTAAATTTCCCAAAAATAAAATATTTAGGTGGCGACTTTGTATCTGGCAAAGCAGTCCATGTTTGGCACTTCTTTTCAAAAAATCTGTTTTCTCAAAATGATTTGCCGGATTTGGACTCTTTGGTTCAAGATTAAGAAC